>CM060383.1:15717737-17106903 GCA_030545235.1 Helianthus tuberosus
AAACAATTTTGGGATGAAGGGAGAAATAAATCTAGAAAATCAAAATAGAATGAACCTCTAACGGGACGAAGTGGGTTGCAAGACCACATGCAAGCATTTCAGCACCATCCAATCTTGTACCCGTAAGACCCACATATTCTCCTGCCACAATATGAACTATTATATCAAAATAGGGTGCTGCATTCAACTTAAATTGCCCATGAATATTGTAAGCACCCAAAATGTTGCAGATATATGATATTTACCAATTTAAAGTTCTTACATATAACTCATTAATTTATATTGTATAACGTAAGACGCAATCAGAGTACGATCAAACTCAAATTACCGAAGAATCCAGGTAGTCTTGATAAGTAATAAGATGCACCTACATCTGGGAATGACCCTAATGCAGTCTCCGGCATTGCAAAAAGCTGCAAAAATGATACCATCAAATTTGTTGATCTTGAAAAAGAATGTCTTTTTAGAAGATTCACCATCCTTATGAAACAATATACATACATATATGGCTGATGGCAAGAGGCATACCGTATTATCTGTAACAACTCGAAATCTAGCATGTATTGCAAGGGCTGCACCACCTCCCATAGCAATCCCTCTAATGAGTGACACCTTCAAGTATGATCTCAGGTTAACATAATGATTATTATACACAAATATGAATTTGTTGGTCAATGTAAGATTTTCATACTTTGTGAACAAATGACTTGGTATAAAGATAGCATTGGTTGTGAGAGCTGTAACCTGAGTTTTGGTGTAAGTCGCAACCAGATAATCCACTGTATATGCCCTTGAGAAAAAAGTTGCACCTTCTTTCCAGCTGCCTGATACAAATATATATATATGGGGGTGGTTGTTTCAGAACCAATAATATGTTGAGAGTTTAAGTGTTTGTACTTTGTATGGTATTTGTAAGATAGTGAAATAGTGAATTGATTGATTGTATTCCATTCAATAGGGTTACAATATATAGAGATAAACCGGCCCGTGGGCTCGATACTAAAACCCTAAATATTATACGCCAATAGTATTACTATTAACTTTCATTTATACCATTAGCAAGAGCTGCAACATCACCACCAGCAGAAAAGGCCCTTCCTTCACCCTGCATCCAAATATTGGTGTCAGCCAAAAGTTAATAAAAACTGAATCCGCAAACAATACGAAAAACGTTTATTATACTCCTAGCTTTACTGAGAAAAAGATGGTTTTTATTTAATATTACACAGCAAAAAAAGATTTTGTTTGAATGAGGAATCACCTTCATAATTACCAGCTTGACACTGGGATCGTCTTCATAGGCATGTAAGAGTTCTAAGAGCTGGAATGTCTAGAAATGATAAATAAGTTAATATTTCTCCTTTCAAGTTGCACAATATAGTTTTCATCATTGAAAGAAAACTATGGCAGTAACCAAATAATGTGTCTGAAACACGTTACATGCCATCACGGAAAACGGTATAAACTGCGAGAATATGATGGATCGAATATCTTACCATTTCAAGGGTAAGCGCATTTAGTTGCTGAGGCCTGCTTAATACGATGGTTCTCACATTTGAGCTATGTTTGGCCAATACCTGAAATATGAAAAAAAGTTACCAATTAATCTTTTAATATCTATAGTTCTATAATTCGCCTATGGCTCCTGTTTCTTACATTTTCTTGCGACAACACCAACCCGATTTTTGTTTAGCAAGGGCGGCCCGACCTATTTAGAGGTCTAAAGCGAAACTAAAATTTAAGGCCTTTTTTTAACAGAAATACGATAATTTCTGATCGTCTGAACTCATAATCATACTCCGATTTCACTACTTTAGGTTTGCTATATCATTTCCAGGTGTCATTTTTTAAGAAACCACAATTTTCAAGATAAACTTTTTTTGATATCATACAATCGATCAAATCAAAATTCAAAATACGAGAAACATATGCACATAGAATTGGAAAAACCTCATTTCTCATCTTGTCGAGCCTAGTGTGCCCACACATCCACCTCAACATCCTCCTGCTTACACGCATGTGTCTTCTTGATGGTCCAACAATCTGTTCCGTATAACATAGCAGGTCTAGTTGTAACCCTATAAAACCTCCCTTTTAATGTAGTTGGAACCTCTTGTAGCACAATACCCCTGAGGCTGGTCTCCACCTACACCATCCAACCTGAACACGGTGGGCTACGTCGAGTCGGCGCTATCTGTCTGCCCATCCCTTTGGACAAACGATCCTAAATACTTGAACTTAGTCGTCTGCGGAACCACTTGGCCCTCAATGGTAATCTGAGTGTCCTCATCTACTCTTGCACCACTAAAATCGCAGTAAAGATACTTAGTCTTAGAGCGACTAATCCTTAAACCTTTGCCCTCTAAAGCTGCCCGCCACTCCTCTAACCTCTTGCTTTTTCGACTTTGACAACTCATCATTTAGGACAACCGCAAAAAGAAACGGGCATAGGGAAGAAATCAGTATCCCCTACCGGTGCACAAACGCTAGTTTCAATACATATCCTTAATTATGTCTATATATTTCCCGGGAACCCCTCTACTCACATCTTATACCAAAACCCTAAATAATTCAGGAACCGTAAACATTAGCTCAAAAAAGGGGGAAATCAATTGAAATGGAAATCGATTTAGTTATACGGACACATTGACAATTATGACACATGAAATTGAGGTTAAACGTCTAATAAAAGTGGGCAATTTCTTTGTATAAACAACAACCAAATATGTATATAAAAACAATACCTGTTTTGTTGGCGCCATGATGATGATCCACAGAGAACCGTAACTGTTATGTATTAACGACTGTTAGATTGTTAGTACAAGATCATCGTCGGTAAAAGGGGCTAGTACCAACGACTTTCGTTTTGTTTTATTGTGTGAATGAATACAGGTCGTCCGGCGTCGTTTTGTTTTGAATCAATGATTACCGCTTTTCTTTAAAACTTTAAAACCACTAAATTGGGGGGGGGGGGGGGGGGGGGGGGGGGGGGGTTGTGGTGTGTGTTTACCAATGTTTTAAAAACCGGTTATACCGGTATTACCGTTTTCGGATGTAAATCCGGTCTGAAACACCCCGGTAAATAGCAGAAACGGCATAGACTTTGAACCGCCGGTAAAATCCGGTATACCGGTTTGAACCGTTATACCGGTACCATCTCAAGTCTGTTTTTGGGTTAGGATTTTACTTTTTATCGTCTCATCTCCATGTTTACTCTTAGGGTGAGAGGGGCATTCCCCTCTTAGGGGAGTCCCCTCTCTTACGCACACCTAGAGGGGGCAATCTTGACCCAAAACCTTCCAAATGGGTTGGTTTGGGTTGCTTTTAAAATTATATGGGTTGGAATGGGTAAGATATTTTAACTAAATGGGTCACAATGGGTCACTTGAATTTCCATCTTGTTATTTTCGGGTCAAAGCGGGTCGACAACATTAAAGAAATGGGTCGATGTGGGTTAGAGTCTTAAAGAAACATGGCTTGTTTTGGATCGGAATGGGTTTCGACCAGTACCATTTCAAAAAGAACCGTTTCGACCTGTACCGTTTCTACCAGTACCGTTTCAACGCGAACCGTTTCAACCCGTACCGTTTCGAACCGACGCGAACCGTTTCAACCCGTACCGTTTCGACCCGTACCATTTCAAATCAAACCGTTTCGACCAGTACCGTTTCGACGCGAATCGTTTCGACCCGAACCGTTTCGACCCGTACTGTTTCGAACCGACGCGAACCGTTTCGACCAGTACCGTTTCGACCCGTACCGTTTCGAACCGACGCGAACCGTTTCGACCAGTACCGTTTCGACCCGTACCGTTTCGAACCGACGCGAACCGTTTCTACGCAAACCGTTTTGACCCGTATCGTTTTGACCAGTACCGTTTCGAATCGAAATGAAATGTGCAAGAACTTTCCTTGCGTTATTGAAAGACTGCACATGCAGATGAGAACACATCAAGATGGTGCCAGTGGTGGTAATTAACTATCTTTTTATTTCGTTTTGATCGATTTTTTTGGTTTCGTTTTGGATTGGTTTCAATTTTGTTAGTATTTTTGTTTCGTTTCGGATCGGTTTCGATCTTTTCAGTTTTTTTTTTATGTTTCGTTTCGGTTTTTTTCTGTTTCTGTTTGGTCGTTTATTCGGTTTCGTTTGATTTTTTGTTTCGTTTTGATCGATTTTTTCGGTTTCGTTTCGGTTTCAAAACTTTCAGTTTTTTGTTTCGTTTCGGTTCAGTTTCGTTTTTTTTTTTTTTCGGTTTAGGTGGTTTCGTTTCGTGTTGATCTTTTGTTTCGTTTTGGATGGAAATCAAATTCATCGCAAACCGAAGGTTTCCTCATGGAAGATTTCGACTTCCTACCGAACTTTTTTTCGATCGTGCTGAAACTTGAAACCTGACCCATATTAGATATGCATAACCAAGTTACAAATCTTTTAATATAATAGTATTGCAGTCAGAGACGTTTTCAATTATGCATAACCAAGTTACAAATCTTTTCATATAACAAGTCTACTACGTTTCCAATTATGCATAACCAAGTTACAAATCTTTTAACCGACCCGACAAAATTGCCCCTTGATGTACAATCTCTCTTTTAAAAAAAAAAAAACTTTTTTTAACCAAAAGGACCCGACCCGACCCGAAACCCATTCTGACCCGGACCCGTTTCAACCCGAACCCGTTCCGACCCGAACCCGTTCCGACCCGAACCCATTTCGACCCGAACCAAAACAACCCTTTTTTGTAATTGACCCGTTCTGACCCGAACCCGTTTTGACCCATGACCCGACCCGACCCGACCCGTTTGCCAGGTCTACGCACACCCAATCAGGTTATGCCACGTCAACTCCCCTCACACCTCAATTTGATGGCGGCACTCCCCTATTAGGTGACTTGTTTTTTTATTCAAAAAAAAAAAAAAGGGAAATAATTGATTGGTTTGAAAAGAGGGTGGCCCCACACTCTCCCCCTTCCTTCTTCGGTGAACTCACCCCGACCCACCTCCCCGATTTGGGTCACCACAGGGATGGCGGCGGTGTTCCCGCTGGGGGAATAGGGTCACCGAGACCACTCCCCGTTGGTGCCCCTCTCACCCTTAGCTTTAACCTAACAACTTTTAATATTTTATCTCCATCGATCAAATCCAAAACTTGCTTCATCACTCCATCATTCGTGATTTGTTCCAGATTTCCATTTTAATCCAATTTTGGATTATTTTTTGAGTTAATGTTGTAATTTATGAAATTATACAATTAACTAGTCAACCCGGTTGAACCATCCGGCACAACCCGGTTCAACCGGTTAAACCATTTTTGTGTCTAATCCGATATGATTAAAAAACCGAATATTAAAACATTGGTGTTTACTCATTCCTTGGTTGTTAAATGGGAGGGCTTCACTGCTTATGTGGCTTGTGTGGAGCTGAGGTGTCGTTTATGTGGCGCAATAGAGTCTTTCATACCCTTCAACCTAAATACTAAAGGTAGAAACATCCGCAACACATGTAAAGATATTAAGGCAGAGAGAGATTTCTAAACTCACGTTATGAACATGGTTCTTAGTATGTTTCCTATGGCTAGATTCTTGCTAGTACATATATAATATAATAAAATTCTACGACTTTAAAGAAAAGGCTAGACGTATAAATGAGCAGCCACTCAAAATTTCTCAAATCGTTAAAATCTTGAATCGAGCTAGGAAGTTTGAGTTTCAAGTTGATTAGACTCACAAGTGACGAGCCTAAAGGAACATGTTATTATATACATCATATATGATTACATAATAAATATCATTTTGATAAAAAAAATTATAAGTATTATGTTATAATATCTTATTATAAATTTATGTATAGAACTATACGTATAAAAAACTAGTAGTTTAATAATGAATCAGTTCAACACGAGCTTATAACATCCATTAGACATAAATGTTGAATCTTGAAATAAGCAAAGTCCAATAAATTAAACAAAATGAACTATCTATGAAACCAAACATATAGTATATATATTATATGCAATCCCATTAAGGGTTTTGAGTGTACACCATTTAGAAAATTCCTAACCACCATAACATCAAAACCTAATGTTAAACCGAAATGGCTTAGCCTACAAATACTTGTGATGTATTGCCATCTTCCGGCTGTCATGATTTGGTGATGTGGAATATGTGCCACCCGAATAACGTGAGCTAGAACCACCAATGCTGCCACGTGGACTCAACGAATGCCGATTGTTTAGGCCACTACCGCCATAGCCAGTTGTGTTCTTGTGGTCACCCGCGAGCTTAGCTTCTTGTTGGATATATTCTTCGGTATGTATACCCATTGCAATTTCCGCTTCTCGTATTAACCTTGCCTCGTGAGCCATCTCTTGTGCCTGTGCCCGTGCCAACTCAGCCTAGAAAATCAATTCAATGGTCATAAGGAGTTGTAGGAAGAAGCATGATCGACATTAGTTAGACACATGGTATGGGTCTTTTTCTTCCCGGTCATCCCACAACTCTCTCTCATTCACATCAACATATTTCAGTTCCATCTCAAAAGGGAGGTGGTATGGGTCTTTTTCTTCCCACCGCCCCAAAACAAATTGTGATAATAATTTAAAAAAATGCTTAGGTGGCATGAGGTGGCTGACCATGTAAAAAGTGGTTTTGAACAGGATCATCTGTTATGTTATATCCTCCCCACTATTTCCGAATTCGGGTGGTACCACGCCATCTGGAATGGTGTAGCTTTTGGTACCCCGAGAGCCACAACATCTTTTCTTTCGTTACCCATCTCAATTATCATTCATACCGTGTGGTCTTATAGGATATCGATTCATGCTTTGTTTGATGAAAATGATACATGAGTTTTATAAGAACACCCAAATATTTATTAAGGGGGTGTTTGGTGTTGCGTTTTCAAAATTGCGTTTTGAAAAAGCCTGTAGGTACATGCTTCTCCAAAACTGCGTTTTGGAGGTAGATAATCACTTTTTCATCCAAACACTTTTTTAGATTATTTATGTTTTACAAACGCAATAATCAAATAATCACTTCAAAACGTAATCCCAAACACCCTCTAAATGTTCCATAAAATGTATACAAATGACATAAAAAAACTAATGTCTTTTTATATCTATTACGAAAGGTTTTGATCAGCCTTAAGGTGGGACCGGTCTAAACCTGGCAGTCACTTTTGAACCGCTTTTGGTTTCAAACTTATTATCCACACTACTTCTACGGTTCTATTAAAATCTAATAGAACCGAAGAGCATACCTGTTGTTGTTCATGTATGGCATCGGACTTCACCTTGCGAGCCCCTCGAATATCACTAATCTTTTCCCTAATCGCCTGCATATTTGTTGACTTTCTTATTTTTAAAAGTCAAACCAGGAATATAGGTTGAGTCTTTGATGGAATGATTCAACAAACATACATTTACATATATATGGATGTATATAGGCATTTGAATGTCCTAAATAAGGTGCATCCTTTTTTAGCTAATGACAAAAGTATTGGAACACATTAAATCTAGGAGTGATTTAATGCTGACCTTGTTTTCTGTCATCAAATCCAGAGGTGGTTTATTAATTTGGGAAATTAACCAATAATTACATCATAACATTAAGATTGAATAAATGTCATTAATATTTTGTACACAAATATGATGTAAAATACTATTTCATATATAATAATGATACTATATTTTTTAACCATACAAGTAGTAGAAATACAATATGGTAGGGGTGTGCACGATTCGGTTCGCTTCGGTTATTAGCAATAACCGAAACCGTAACTGAAGTCATCGATTAATCGGTCTGGTTCATTTGGTTACTTTGTCAGTTTTCGGTTCGGTAAATCTCGGTTAATAACCAAATTAAACGAGGGCTTAAGTTTTTTGCTTAGAAATACATGTAATGGAAGTATAAACACAGGAAATAGATGTATAAATACTTGAAATTGAGGTATAAATAAGTGTAATGAAGGTATAAATACATGATATGGAGGTATAAATAAATGGAACGGAGGTATAAATACATGAAATGAAAGTATAAAACATGAAATACATGAAAGATAGGTATAAAAGCTAGAAATATATGAAAATATAAATGGTTTAGATCGGTTAATTTCGGTTAACCGTTGGAAAAAAATAATTGATAACCGACTTTTGGTTAAGTTCGGTTTGTTCGATTTTCGGTTCAGTTATTGCTCACCCCTCCAATACAGAACAAAAAAAAAATCAACTTCAACTATCGAAAAACCATCCGGGTTGTATTTTCCGGTGTTGAAACTTATTCGGTATACACCAGGGATTAAATCATTGACCGTTTTCATCAATCGACCACTTCTTCCATCTTTATCTGTAGTTGATGAACCTTGTGATATCCACTTGTCTTTAGCCGAGTCACCAAACACTGGGCCGGGTTGTTTGGCGTTGTACATTTCTAACAGGACTTCGACTCCAGCAGCAGGACATCCACGGGCTACATCTAGTATATGGGTTGTGATGGGCGGGTGAACCTGTGTAGTTGTTGGAGATGATTTTGCATCATAAGTTGTTAATGGAGCTGTTAGATGCCCTCCCAAAATGGTCACCCAACCTTCGACATAAAAAAGATTAGTGTCAAGGGTTCGCCTGCCCATAACAACCCATATAGTTACGTAAGTAAAAAGGTAACAACTTTTACCCCTTTACTTACGTATTGGTCGTTCTATCTCAAACAGGTCAAATAAAATGATAAACTAAAACGGGAACAAGTAAGATGGGTCGAACAGGTTGGAAGTTGACCAAATATTAAGATTACACAACCTGCTGACATTTTATTCAACAATTTAGACTGTTATTTATTAATACAATAATATTGTTCATAGTTGTATTGAAAACATCCATTGTTAATACAAAACTAAAAAAAGGACAATAAAGTGTTTGCAGGTCCATCCAAGCCCGCCTGTTTCGACACATAAAAAAAAAGTAATGAGTTGTAAATTTTTAACGTGTCACCCAACTACTCATCTTGCCACCTTTAAGTGTAACGATGCTTTATTATGTACCAACTAACAATGTGAGGACTATATTGAAGGTTAAAAGGCTCTGAACATTATTTATTCTTAGTTATATTGTTTAAGATAAAAAAGAACTATGTAGTAAAGAAAACAGATGGATAACAGCAATTTGTAAAGTATAATCACCTTCTGCTTTCACTAGGAGGGGACTGAGAAGCCGAAACTTCTGTGTTTGAGAACAGCTTATCAAGACGTAATTCAGTTATTTTCATTTGTTCTTGGGCCGCATTCTCAAACTCAACAATTGGCCTGTTCGAAAACCTTATCTACAAAAGTAGCATAATATCAGTCAATATGTAACATAACTTAATCTGTTCTTATGACATCCTTGTTTATCTGCTTCCTAAATATGTATATGTGAAAGATCACCTTCAACTCGGATAATATTTCAGGAGTACTCCTTCCATATGCACATATAAGGAAGAGAAATCCGAACTTCTGCTTATATCGAGAATTCCCAGCAAAGAGAAAGCCAATTCAACTATTCAAGACTCGGATGCTATTCTTGAGCAGTATAGCAGGTGACTTCAACCAAAATTGAAATACAACATTATTATGCATCTCATTTAGCAAATCAAATTTTTTTTTTTTTTTTTGCTTAAACAGATCATGTGTCATATTTCTCATTAATATAACACATTACTATATAGTGTCATGGTGAATTACCTGTATGATAGAATCGGTTGCAGTGTCTAGAGCCGTGTCCCCTTAAGCTACAAGGTTTAATGTTAGAGCATCTCCAATGCATCCACTTTCAAACACATCTAGATGTGTCAGATCAGATTTCCACCCATCCTTCAAAAACTACTTTTTTCTCCAATGCTACATCAACTTACAAAAACCATTTAAAAAACACAACAATAATAATAATATATTATGCTACACCAAAGCGGACGGTGGGTGCGATGGAGGAGATAAGATGGAGTGGTTTGGAGGGGTTGTGGTCCGGTGGAGCGGACTAGTCCGGAAGGGGTGATGGTGGGTCACACAATAGATCTTTATTAAGAACTAACATGTCTTGTTGAAAACAAAATCATAATATGACCCAACAGTGACTTATTACTAACATTATATGTATAAGTTAAGTTGAAAACAAAATTCATAATAAGACCTCAATAATGACATATTACTAACATTATATGTGGCCTAATACAACCTAATAAGACATATCATAGTCAATTAAGGCATGTATCACCTAATCAAAGTCAATATATACGTAAAACAAAAAAAAATCAAAGATGATTTAATTTAGCGATGACTCACTTAAACTCGCCGCCAAAGTTATATTATAACTGTTTGGGGAATTGGTCTGTAATAATCCCAGCTAGAGGTCTTTGGCCATTGACAGTCCCACCTTCAAATATTCCCTCCACCAGTCCCACATTTCACCTATTTTTCCTACACCGGTTCCCCATTAAAAAAACTTAACAGAGTTATGTTTTTTTCCGAATTACAAACAATTTTTTACGGCTTTTGATCAGAACGATGATACGAGTCTATTGATGTAAAACTTACCTCGAAACAGTGCTCCAAAGGATGAAAACGACGCTTCAATTCGGGTGTTTAAATTTCCAATTAACAAAAATCAAGTCATTTGGAGCACCATTTTGAGGTAAGTTTTACATCAATGGACTTGTATCGTCGTTCTGATCAAAAGCCCTAAAAAATATGTTTGAAATTAGGAAAAAAGCTTAACTCCGTTAAGTTTTTTTAACGTGGGACTGGTGTAGAAAAAATAGGTGAAAGGTGGGACTGGTGGGGGGAATATTCAAAGGTGGGACTGCCAATGGCCAATGACCTCTAGTTGTGATTATTACAGACCAATTCCGCTAATTGTTTTTTTTCACTATTTCTAAAATAGTCTTAAAGTTTGTTATGGTTAGCAACGGTTTTAAGTAGGGGTGTTCATGAGCCGATCCGATCCGATCGAGGGTCTGCTCATGCTCGGATTGAATTACAACCGATCCGATCCGAGCGGATCAAATTTGTAAAACCGAGCCCAAAAGTGATGCTCATGCTCGGATTGAATTTGAATCGATCGGTTCGGTTTCGCTCAGTTTCGCTCGGTTTTTATCAAATCCTAAAAAAAATCGAGCGGATCGTTTTCGCTCGGTTTCGCTCGATTGAATGATAAGGCTTCGTTCAACAAAAACAAATTCTAACTTAATTAAAACATGTCCAATACTTTAGTAACAAAAGCAATACATAACTTAAATCATGATTCTAAAAATGTTCTTAACAATATCAAGAAACACAAAATAAAGTGCGAATACAAATTGTCATTTAGTTCAAAAGTCATAAACTTCTTCTTCTATAATATAAATGTATATATATATTAATTATTATATAAAATATATATATTAATTATTAATAAAAATAATTCGAGCGAAACCGAGCGATCGACGAGCGAGCGGAGCTATGCTCATGCTCAGATTGAATTTGAATCGAACCGATCCGATCGGCTCATTTACAAACTGAGCGGGAATCGAACGAGCATTTTTCGAGCATTTTTCGAGCGATCTTCGATCGTCGAGCAGTTTGAACAACCCTAGTTTTAAGGAAGCTTGTTATAGCCAAATTAAAGCATCTTTAGCCTAACATGGTTAGCAACGGTTCAAGTGACCCGGCTATTGATTTTTAGTTTTTTTTACCTACGAAGCATGCATGTGTGTACTTACCTTTTGCTTTTATACTTTTTTTTTTTTTGCATTCTTAAATAAAAAAGGGAAAAAGTGGTAATCTCGTTGTGAAAACCAATGGGCATACAAAGAGCATATATATAAATGATTTAATTTACATGGATAAGTTTCAAAATTTTGCCTCCTAAGATTGACAAATTACACCAATTTAATATTTTAATCCACGTTTGGTGAGAAAATAATCAAACCCTTTCCTTCTTTTTTATTTTTATGGTAGTTTAGACTTTAGACAAGTGCACCTTGTGCAAGCTAATATTCAAGCTAAGAGACCCTTCACATAATCCGCAATATGAATGAGACAAGTCTTAATGGTAGCAAAGATAAGCTTTTAGCCGGGGTCATCTTGAGCTTTTTTTCGACTGGAAATACTTAGGGGTCCAACTCATGTTTTTCTAAAAAGAAACTTAAAATATTTGAGTGCCATGAGATCACAAGTAAACTTAAAGCATTAAAGCTCCACAAATTATGATTGGGGAGGTGAGCGGACCCTTTTGACCTCCTAGCTTGTAACAAAGGGTTTCCATTTTTTCTTTATCAAACAACTAATCAATACATATATACATGTTTCACATGTCACCAACACATTTTTGACCTAGTTTTTGAGTTCCATGAGATCACAAGTTAGAACATTTCAGATTGTGACACCTACCAAAACATCATTTTGGTTCATATTTTGCAGTGGTTAGTGAACCACTCTAGTTAAATTCCCACCAAACATTATACTTTTGGTTTGTATTGCATATAACTAGTGATAATCTCAAGAAATATTGCGACCATGGCTAAAGTAGAAGCAAAGAAAGAAACAATCAGCATTGCAGTTTACAAAGCTAATTTACATTGCCCAAAATGTGCTCATGATATCAAGAAGCCTCTTATGAGAACACCAGGTCATCCTTGTAACCGCATTGTACAATATTATTTCTTAAACTGAAAAGTTTTCTTAATCTTAGATCCTGTGTAGTGGTATAGCATGTAGTTTGGTCTTTTACGACAGATGCCGTCCACGTCATCTTAACCAAACCCAGTGGCGAAGCTTGAAAAAAAATTTGACTAGCCATTGGCTATTTTTTTTGGAAATCAAACTTCTCACTGCGTGATCCCAACCACGTATAGAGGCCAAAATCAGCTTGTAGTGGTTCGTGGTTTCGCCAACCACGAGGCCATTACGTTTGGTCTTATTAACTTTAATACACGGGCCAAGCTAGTTAGTATATCTATATGCCTAAAGCCCATGATCGTGTAATCTAGTGGCATTAGTGATTGCCCCACACAAAAATGGTCTGATTTTAAATCCCTACAAGTGCAGATAGTTTTGTTAGTCTCTAGAGTCATCACCTTCAGATTATAAATTATTATTGCTTTTATGTGTATTTTCACATTCATGTAACCATCACTATATAGAGATGTATTTGCTTTTTCATAAAGTCGATGAAACACATTGCAAAACACATAGACCCTAATATATCGATAGTATAAATTATAGAGAGAAATTTTAGTGTTCATGTATCCTTCTTATGGTAAACAGGAGTCCATAAAGTGGATGTAAAGCATGAGAAGAGTGAAATTAGAGTGGAGGGCACTTTTGAAGTGAAGAAAATACATGAAAGATTAGAAAAATGGAGCAGGAAAAAGGTTGAGATTTTATCACAAGACAAGAAACTAATGGAGAAGAAGGAAACTAAGAAAGTAAGAGTTGCTTCAACCCAAATTCTATGTAATTTCAATATACCAATTAAGCAACTTTAGTTTAAATCATTAAGTAATTTAGATATTTAGTTCATTCAAGTATAATGATTTCCAATCACTTAAAAATACCATTTTTTTCTATATACATATTATTATGTAAATTCTTTAATCAAATCAAAACATCATTCAATGCCATTATTGCAAATCCACAAATTAAAGTTGTGTTAGTCCTCACGTATTATCAAGATTTGTCGATGAGCTTAGCAACGGCGAAAGTGATGAATAATGATTTGTGTTTGTTTGTGTGCCGAAATTAAGGAAATTATAAAGACGACCAAAATAAAAGCCTACATGCACTGCGACAAATGCGAGCATGATCTTCGAGCCAAGCTACTCAAACACAAAGGTAAATGCACAACATTTAAACTGATATGTAAATTTAGGTAAAAGATCGAATACAAATAAACTTAATGTACAAAACATACGAACCGAAGGAAAAGACAAAAAAACGCGGTGCCATTTTCGTAATTATCAGCAACTATCAAAATTACTCTACAAATGATCCTGTAGAGTAATTTTGATCTTTTGTAGAGTAATTTTGTAAAATATTCTTGTAGAGTAATTTTGTTCTTGTAGGGTAATTATCAAAATTACTCTGCATCAAAATTACTTTACAAGTGAATCAAAATTACCATGCAAGTTTATTAAACAACATACAATTCAAAATTACTCTACAAATGAGCCAAGCTACTCAAACACAAAGGTAAATGCACAACATTTAAACTGATATGTAAATTTAGGTAAAAGATCGAATACAAATAAACTTAATGTACAAAACATACGAACCGAAGGAAAAGACAAAAAAACGCGGTGCCATTTTCGTAATTATCAGCAACTATCAAAATTACTCTACAAATGATCCTGTAGAGTAATTTTGATCTTTTGTAGAGTAATTTTGTAAAATATTCTTGTAGAGTAATTTTGTTCTTGTAGGGTAATTATCAAAATTACTCTGCATCAAAATTACTTTACAAGTGAATCAAAATTACCATGCAAGTTTATTAAACAACATACAATTCAAAATTACTCTACAAATGATCTTGTAGAGTAATCTTGATCTTGTAGAGTAATTTTGTTAGCATTTAGTTATGTGGTTTAGCTTTATGGTTTAGTTTTTAGCTTTTAGTTTTTTTTTTTTGGGGGGGGGGAGGGGGGGTGGGGGGGTTGCTTTTTTGATCAAAATTACTCTACATGAATATTTTACAAAATTACTCTACAAAAGATCAAAATTACTCTACAGTATCATTTGTAGAGTAATTTTGATAATTACCCTACAAGCAGATAATTACAAAAATACCACCGCATACGTTTGTCTTTTTTATGCAATTCGTATGTTTAGTACGTTAACTTTATTTGTACAGTAACTTTCCCCTGTAAATTACTGTAATATGAGAAATTAAGTTGAACTAAAAGCCACAGAAATTATATCGCAGGTATACACAATGTCAAAACCGACATAAAGTCACAAACTATTCTAGTTGAAGGAACCATTGAAGCTGAAAAGATTGTAACCTACATACAAAAACGAGCTCGCAAACACGCAGAAATCATACCTGAACCTCTTCCAAAGGAGAAGGTGGAAGAGAAGGTGGTTGAGAAGAAGGTGGAAGAGAAGGTGACTGTCACAACAAAAGTTGTAGAATTTGAAGAGAAGAAGAAAGTAGAAGCAAAGGGTAAGGACGATGAGGTCCCGTATTTTGTTCACTATGTTTATGCCCCTCAGTTGTTTAGCGACGAAAATCCGAATGCTTGTCTAGTAATGTAAACAATGGCAACAAATGACTTAATTTATTTTGTTCATTAGATTCATCATTTGTACTGGAAATATATGTAAAAACATCTAGCTAGCTACCATCTTGTCACATAAACTAGCACATAGGAGCTATGCTAGAGAAAATTCATGAAAGAGAGTGAAACTTTTGAATTAGATATAACTATCATTTTACGGGTAAATGATCAAATAAAAATAATATTAACGTACGAAACGTACGAATTGAGGGAAAAAGCAAAAAGTGGCGGTGACAATCGCAACTTCAAAAAAGCAAAAAGTGGCGGTGGCAATCTAGTAATTATCAGCAACTTCAAAATTATTCTAGTAGAGTAATTTTGAGCATCTATAGAGTAATTTTGGGAAATGTAGGGTAATTATCAAATTACTCTTATAGAGTAATTTTGACTTCTGTAGAGTAATTTTGGAAAATGTCTTGTAGGGTAATTTTGTTAGCATTTAGTTATGTGGTTTAGCTTTATGGTTTAGTTTTTAGCTTTTAGTTGGGGGGGGGGGGGTTAGGTTTTTTTAGGTTTTTGGGGGTGGGTGGAGGGGTGGTTTAGGTTTTTTTTAGGTTTTTTTTGGGGGGGGGGGGGGGGGGGTGTGGTTTAGGTTTTTGGGGGTGGGTTAGTGTAATTTTGATAATTACCCTACAATTTTGATAATTACCCTACACGACCAAAATTACTCTACAGAAGCTCAAAATTACTCTACTAGAGTAATTTTGAAGTTGCTGATAATTACCAAAATGCCACCGCCACTTTTTTGACTTTTCTTTCGATTCGTACGTTTCGTACGTTTATTTTATTTTTACGGGAACTTAACTCTCATTTTACGGGGTAACATTTTATTATTAAAATTGTTAAATGTTCATTACTTTTGTTAACTATGAAAATATGAGTGGCCGGCACCAACCTTCTAGCCCCCTTTCTAGCCATTTTCATGGATGTTTGTGGTTAAAATTAGCAATTTATGCAGTATATTCGGTTCGTTCTATTTGTACAATAAACGAAGAAGAAATGTAAGAATCAAGGGTAAAGAAAATTGTGTTCGAGGGCTATTTTTTACATGTTGGAAAGTATATAAACATCTTAAATTAAAAGTGAAACATGTTGATAAGTTTTGTATATATGTGATCAAAAACATGATCATCATCATTATCATACTCGGTAAATCCCACCAATAGCAAAGCGAAGATAGGGTCTGAGGAGGGTAAGATGTAGACAACCTTACCTCTACCCCGTAGGAATAGAGAGGCTGCTTCCAATGAGACCTCCGACTCGATGATCAAAAACATGATAAAAGGTTAAATCCTGTTACAGTAGAAAGTCCGGTAACTATATCAGAGAGGAAAGTAGACGTCACCATGTTAGCTTGGTTGGGTTCTTATTTAGGGTGTACATTTTTATGGTATTTCTGCGTTCTTGATGAACACGATTAAGAGAGAGAGAGTATGGGACGATTTTGTGTATATAAATGATGATTATGGCCAAAAATAAATATATTTATTTTTACATTCTCTCACTTAACCCAGTAATCATTCATTATGAGTATTAGATAGGTCTCGTCAGAAGATAATTCTCATTTTAGCTTTAAACTAAAATCGCAACAGAGAAATACAACCATTGAGTCAATATTCAATTGAGGACCCCATTAATCATACTACAATCCAAATTTAAAACCAAAGTAGTTAGGATCAAAATTGACAAATAAGCCCTTAAACGTTTGATCTGTATAATTATTGTCTATATGCCATTATGCTAGCAAAACATATTTAGAGGCATACAAATTCTAAAAGGATGAGGAAAAATTAATGACTTATCATTCATAGTGCGATATGCAGTTGTAGATGGTCATTGGTAAATCTTGTCTCCATTATAGGTCCTCAGAGAAGCTTATGGGTAATAGACCTTTTGTTATCGAAATTTTATGCATCACCTCTTGATCTGTTACTATTCGAGAAACCATGGTAGCTAAGTTATCACAACAAATCTTCAATATAGTTCTTATATGGAGTTAATAAATTTTCAACAACATTTACTAACAATTGTGTTGTGATTAGCAATATATTATGTCATTTTAGCTTAGGTTGTTGTTATTAGTTACTTATGACTCCTCCATGAGATAGATTTGTCTGCTGACATAAGGATATGCCCGAAGTTGACTTTTAGTTTCCTTCAAACACAACAAAATCAAAGTAAGAGTAATCAACTAGTTTGAGTTCTCAGTTCTTCATTAAATTATAGTCTCTCATTTCTTAAAGATATTATTAGATGCTTCACAATACTCTAGACTAGTTTAATGTTCAGTAATGTAAGTAATATCTAAACGAGTTTAGACTTAACCCTACATAAGGCTTCAAGTTAATGAAGCATATGGAAATAATCTCACTTAAGGTATTATATTTTAAAGGAGAGCAATATTGTATGTTACATGTGTAACGAACCGCTTAATGTAAAGCTTATGGAGCGAAAATAATGTCTCGTTGGCTCTATCTTGGTATATTATGATATCTATCACGTAAGAGGTATCTCTGAGACCCATGTGTCGAAATATGTATGAACAATGCTTTGACTTTTGTAACATATACTTGCTAAAAGATTATCATCTATTTAAGGATAAGTTTATATTAGTTGCTCCCAGTCATCTTCAGGTAGGTGCATTAATCCACTTGATTCTGATTCTTAACAAAAATAATTGCATTAAGGTTTCATCACATTTCGATGTTTGCTTCAACCCGTACATGTGATTTACTGACTTACATATTAAGTGTTCTTAACCTTCGGTTTAGAACTTTCAAGTTGTTTATGAACATGTAAATCTTTGTTCAATGAAAGTTGTGTTAGTGTCCATCTAATGTAGCTTTAAATTATTAAAAGATACTAGAACAACAATGATCCTCAAATAATTTTTTTTATAATCTTTAGTGATCAATCGTGTTTCTTATTGTTCTAACGTTTTCATTTGGATTTAGCTTAGTTGTGAACACCCTTAGGTAATTCAACTAAATCCCAAATGTTATTCTGACACATAAAATCAGTTGTGCTAAAAATGATTTTATTCCATTTAGAAACTTAATTGATATTAATGGTTTAATTAGAAGAGGTAGGATCAATGAACTTCCCAACATCCATTTCAACTTTAGTTAGGAAGCATACATAATCATCAAAGTTAGTAGGCTTTTAAACCTAGATGACATCCTAAGTTGTGTTTTTGGGTTTATTTGGAGTTCAAATTTTATGGAGTAGCTTTTGGTTAGGTACTATCATTAGTTTCTATTTGTGTAAGAGTTAGTGCAATATGGTGTATAAGAGGTGTAATCAGAGTTAAATTCGAAGCAAGTTTAAAGAGTATCCCCCTGTCGCAACCCCTGACCCCTATCCCAGGGAACGGGCGGCCGTGAACCAGTTATCGGTGGTATCGGTGTTTATCAATTTGGCAGCGGAAATTACATCAGGACCGTAGTTAGGAAATATTTTATCAGAGTAAAATACCACATTTTTATAATAATAAATACATGGGGAAAACCCAAGTTTTCATTACAACATGTTTTTAAGGATAAACCCTAATTTATTGAAATAAAACATCTTCTTTATTTAGGTAACTTTTATAGCCACTTTTCCAAGCCTCCAGTGCTGTCCAGCTGGCTTCTAATTGGCTTTCACATTTTGTTACCTGAAACGCGTTTAAAAACATTTTATTTGCAAGAAATACTGGCGAGTGAATCCCAGTTTAATCAAGACAAGTTTTTATCATTTTTCAGCATTTAGGGCGATCTCGCAATTACATTTGTTTATATTTCTACTTTAATTACCACCCATGGCACTTTCAATCCTGACTTGTGGTAATGTTACTACTCACAGTGTAGTAACAAATTTTGTATACAAAACGCCAACATACCGACGATAATTGTAGAATACAAATACTCAATCACTGTTAAATATAAATTAAAATAATTGAGGTTTTGTAAAAAACAGTTTACAAAAAGAAGGATTAACTCACATTGCTACTTTAGGTATTTCCTTGTGACTCCCTGATTATAATCTATTAATTAAAACAATGCACACGCGTTAGTATAATAACCCAATTTACATTAGTTATACCCTCCCCGAGACAGAACTCCAACGACTAAGTCAGGCAGAGCCTCGACATGCGTTACGGAGCACTAGATCAATCGGGCAGCGTATCTAATACGTAACTGGGGGTTATAATACTTACAACAAGGCAAAGCTTCGCTATTTTAGTGGGTATAATGCTTGGGAATTACTTCTACTATAAAGAAATTGAGAGAGAGAGTTTGAGGTTTTGAACGGTTTGCAACTGAATGCCGATGGCATGTATTTATAGGGTCTGATCGACCCTTTGTCGCGCCCCGCGAGAGCCGAAGACAAAGTCTTCACGGGCCGCGAGCTAGGCAGGGTAGACCCTAGCCTTGGCCAATCACCGGCTAGGCTTGACACGCACATGCCACGTGGCGGCTCAGGGGGCGGCCTGGTGGCCCAGCTGTCGCGCCCCGCGACAAACACCCAAGGGTGTGTCGCGCTCCACGAGCGACGTTGGAACTTCGTTTTTATTTAATTTTTGTGAAATTAAAGGTTATTCGGACCGTTTTTCGTATACGGGGTGTTATAAATATTTTAGGAGAGTTGTTATATCCCCCCTCTCTCGCGGGCTCTTGTACTTATGGCAAGTCATGATAACAACTTTTACTACTCCCACTAACCTTAGAAAACTTTGGGAATTTAACATGGTTAGGGTCAAAATTTGAAGACCAACATATCCTTATAGAGAAAACAAGTTATTGATATTACTCGTTGTAGTTTCTTTTATTTGAGGATTACTTTAGTTTTGGTAAAAAAAATCTAAGGGTGCCCACATTTAAAAAACAATGAAACAATTTGTAAGAGTAGCATTAGATTCTAAGGAGACAAGTTGTAATGGGGCAGTGTCTTGCATAAGATGTGTAAAGTAAGGTAAGATCAAGTTTTCACTCCCAAACCTCTTACAACACTTTCAAATTATGATTAAAGTACATAGTGCTCCCACTAACCTTTTATATCTCTAGTAATGCTACAAGTCATTTTTCAATGATGTTCGTGACGTGGTAACATGTCATATATATTTTAGACTCGATTTCCTTATGGTCCTAATTTCATAAGAAATTTTAGGGATAAATTAGATACAAGTACATTAGGATTGATTTCTCTAAGACCTTAGACCATAAAAGACAAATTAGATAACACTTGCCCTTAATAAACTCACAAACCCTAAAACTAGATAGTAGAGGATTGAACCCGCCATCCTTTTTTGGGCGTTTATTCCCCCCGAAACCCTTAATCTGGACACCCCTAGTTTTATGTCACCCCTTACCCGTTGGAGATACTTTACCTCGTCTAGCCTTTTTGCTTCCCGCATGATTTGAGCATCATTAGGCACCTTGAGAGCTCGAACATACTCAAGGGCCTTTTCAGCAGAACTTGGCTCTGAGTTGTTACCTTGAAGAAGGTTAGTGACTTTTTTAGGGATTTAGGGGACCGGTTGGTGCCCAAAACAAGGGCGGATGGTGAAGAAACATCCATACTTAGGACCAAATCTGGGAGAGCTACACTTTGTATCAATTTTGGAGGAGGGGGCTGGGTTTGGGAAAACCAAGTGATTCCACTTGAGCTTCAATTTCAACATCAGGAAATGCTAAATGGTGTTTAGTGTCTGAATTTGAGAAAGGATCAGGTGGAAAACGAGGGACCAAAAGAGAGTGTGATGGATTTAATCTATCACATGAAGATTTAATGGAGAAGAAGAGGTGGCGGTTTAAGAGGATTTTCTACAGAGAGAAGTTATTGAGAAAAAAATTGTGCAAATGAAAAATCTTAGGGTATCCACATTCGCATATAACCATTGTAGAATTAGGGTTTGGGATGCTCAAATGAAGAAGATAAAGATGGAATCCATGCAGATGAGTTCTTTTGTTTGTTAAAGGATTTATAAGAGCATTCACATCCATGGCATCAAATTCTGTGTGTAGTATTTTTAAAATATAAAGAGTATAAAAAGTGGTTGTGAGTGGAGTAGAGAGAAAATGTTACTGTTCATCTGTATATTTGGGGGGACACTCTTCACCCCCTATAATTTTTTAATATGAAAGGTATAAAAAATATTATTTAATTGAAAATGAGAGAGAAAATGTAGTGTTTTTTAGTGTAATTTAGGGTGAAAATATGGTGGGATGGATGTGAATGCTCTAAGTGGGTATGTGAATTGACATAAATACCCCTCATGTGAGGGGCACGTGACCAGTTTTTAACCAAGTAAATGGATGAGGTTAGTGATTGGGTCCAAAAGGATTAGAAAACATAACGTTGGGTGCTCAGATGTTAAAAGATTCTTTTTTGGGCTGATAAGGTTAAAATGAAACAACCACATGACCCAAAATCATAATTTACTCTTAATTTTACTTAAATTGATTGATGGAAGCTTTCTCAGAGTTGTTTGATTGATCATCGTGTCTTTTTGTCATGGTCGTAGGATCTTGTATTTTCCGGTTTGTATTTAGAACTTTCACCAAAAGATAATAAACCCATGATGTGCCCTATAGCCATGACAACTGTCGTCGGCATACATTACCTAACGGCGACGACAAGTCGTTAGTACAAGCTTTTCAAAAATTTCGTGTACGTCAACTCTATCCCGACGGCATGTTGTTGTAGTAAGGGAAACTATTTTTTTATTTTCTTTTATTGTTGATTTGAAGTAAGAAAGATTTTCTTTAAAAAACAAACAAAAGGCTATAGGGACGATGGTGAACTTTGACTTATACCATCCAAACTTTTGATATTAGGGGGGTCGGGACGCCCCGTGATCGGCCCCGATCACATGTGAAAAAAAACACCGTCGTCACCCCATTGTAACATTCGTGAAATTTTTGACGCGTTAAACTTTCAAATTTTTGACCGTTTGTGTGTGTTGACCATTGGTTAAATTTAAAAAAAAAAACCCTTAAACAATCTATATATATTTCACACTTTTATACCATTTCACCCACACAAAAACACAAACATATATCACACATTCTACATATTTCACAAATGGATTTTCCTACATCTTCGACTTTTCAGATGGACAACGATAGCGATAGCCAATCGTCTTTCGATAATGAGACGGTTGAATTTTTTGAGTCGGTGTATAACGAACTTGAAGCAAGTTCGAGCCGCCCAAAGAAGAAAATGGTGGATCGTGATCGTATACATGCCAACGAAGTGTTAATGAACGATTATTTTGTGGAGAATCCGGTCTACAATGCCAAAACGTTTAGAGATCGGTTTCGTTTACCAAAAGATTTATTTTTAAAGATTGTTGGAGACATCGAAGCAACTGAAGAATGGTTTCAAGAACGTTACGACTGGAGGGGCAAACAAAGTTTCATGCTGGTACAAAAATGCACGTCCGCCATTCGCCAAGTAGTAATGTGTAACCCTCCCGATCAATTTGATGAATACTTAGCTATGTTAGACAGAACTTCACGTGAATGTCTGCAATTTATTTGTAACGCGATCATTAAATTGTATGGTAAAGAGTTTTTACATAAACCGACGAGACACGACATCTCACGTATTTACGCTGCACATTAGGCTAGATGGCATTTTCTAGGGATGCTCGGTAGTATCGATTGTACAAATATCGAATGGAGAAATTGTCCAAGAGAGTTGCGAGGGGCGTATGTTAGGGGTGACGTCAAAAGATCAACCATCATACTTGAAGCGGTGACGTCGAATGATTTATGGTTTTGGCATTCATATTTTGGTGTTCCAGGTTCAAACAACGACATCAATGTTTTGCACACCTCGCCGTTGTTTCAAACTGTAAGGGATGGTATCGTACCCTCCTGTCCATTCTATGTTAATGGAAGATATTACAGACGAGGCTTTTTTTCTTGTGGATGGTATCTACCCATCATGACATGTTTTTGTGAAAGCTCCTTCATTTCCTGTCGAGGCTAAAGAAAAAGCGTTCAAAAGGTTGCAAGAATTGGCAAGAAAAGATGTTGAGAGGGCTTTTGGTGTTTTAAATGGTAGATGAGGCATATTAAACCGACCGGTTCATGCGATGAATAAGAAATCAATACATAGCATAGTATATGCATGTATCATATTGCACAATATGCTAATCAAAGAAGACGGATGTGCAATATATCCAGATTGGGTGCCAGATCCTCCTGGACAAGTTTCCGTTCCCGAAAATATCCAACAAGACTTGTGTGATGAAGAAATTCACTTTCGGTTGAGATTCGATTTAATTGAACTTGTAGGTTCTTTAGGTTTGAAATTTCCTGATTCAGACGAAGAGTAGATTTTCTTTATGTATGTTTTTATTTTTATTGTAGTCTAAAATATTTCTAGAAATATTGTTTTTAATTTAAATAAAATTTATAATTTATAATTTTATTGTTTCATTGTTAATTTATAATTTAAAAAAAAAAAAAAGGTTGTGAGTGATGGAATTCCATCACAAGTGATGGCCATTTCCACTAAAATCCATCATTAATGATGGAATAATGCTTGGTGACTTGACGGAACTTGATTGGAAGTTGTGAGTGATGAGTGATGGGCGCCCCTACCTGATCTAGACTAGAAAACGAGATAGGAAATCGGACCTGTTGATTCTCACAGAATACCAGGAACGATTCTTCCAAAATTCGTTGATTCACGAAGAATAAAGAAAATCAAGATTTTCACAGACACTAGTGAATTGGGAGAGAAAAATGACTGTTCAAATATTCCAAAACTGATTTGTTTTCTCCCATTACATCCATATAAATAACAAGGTAAATTGAAAACGGGACTCAAAAAACACTTGGACCAAAAGCTGGAACGAAATAAAAGTCCCCCAAAAGCAATAAAAAACATAAAATGATAAATAACTCATAGAAATAAGCGTTTTTGGGCCCGAACGATGACCCAAACCGCCTACGGCCATTTGTAGAAAGATGGTCCTCGCTCTCACGATCGTTTCTCCTGGTCGAATGCCCAAAACGGACCCCCGTAGCCCAAGTTAGAGTCATTTTAGTAAAGCCCCTTTTGTCACACGATCTTAGGCCTTCAAATATAAGATGGCCCACTCCTCCACACTTGGGCCCGCATCACTACCTCTCTTATGGGAAATATTGTATTTGATTACTACATAAGAAATGATTTCATAACTTGCTAGGATTCAACATCATTTAATGCTCAAAAATACCCGATTAGATCACCTGTAGTGGGTGTGGTTTTTTTCAAAATCTTCCACCAAACACGCCCAATATAGCCCCACCCTCACCCCCGGGGGCGTTTTCGGGCGTTTTTTTTCGAAAAAATTGTCTCCAGCATGATTTAAAACACGCCTTGCCCCAATTTGGTTGTCCAATCACCTTCCATATTCCTATTTTTTATCCAATAAGATTTTTTGACGGTTTTTGTTTTATTTAATTATGTTACATCTCATTTAACATAATGCCCCACATCCCCACTACACCCCTTTTGTAAAAACGCCTAATAATGCTCCATTGCTGACTGGGCTGCCACATGGCGCAAAACGCCTTAGGATGAGGCATTATTCACCCAACGACTACGCATGATTTTAGTGATTTGGTAAGCCTATATGATATAAATGAATTTAAATGATCAAACATATCAAGAAAGACGTGCGTAGTAGGGTTGAGAATGGCATTATACACGAGTTTTTTCCCAAACTAGTGTAGATACAAAAAATATTTACCTATTTGGGTACTTTGAAAAATATTTACCTATTTAGGTAGATTTTAAGTTTCATTAATATTTTTGTTAAAAAAAACCACAAAGCGTGTGTACGTAACTGTTGCTGGCCGGCGAACTGTTCGTCTCCCAACCTCCCATCGACATCAACCAGCCGGCGACTTTCCGGCGACATCCCGGCGAACTGTTCGTCTCCCAATCTCCCCAAAGTCCGATCGCGTATCATCAGGTTTGGTTGTTATATTCAAATATTAGGGTTACATTTATATTCAAATATAAATTCTTGAATTATCATATTTTTTGCAAGGTTATGTTCTTGGCTCTGAATCAAGCCTGATCAGGTCTTGGTTCTTCAAGTTATTCCATTTTTAACCTCAAGTATATATCTCTAACGGGGATGAATTTTGGTTTCGAAATATTTTTAATTTCAACACCAATTTGTAGTACTTTCTTGCTTGTAGCATGGACAAAAAGTTTGAAAAGTGTCAACATGGTTATCTGTTTAGAAAATCAAATTTACTCGACGATGCTCGGATTCTAATAAATACATAAAATACATTAACCTATATTTACCTATATTAAAATAAAGTTGACTTTAAATATAAAAAGATCGAAGTAAATTTAAGGTGAAATTAATCTAATTTTACTTTGGGTAGTAAAATAATAAGAAAAGTATAAATTAGGTAAAAAAATTAAAGGGATATAGAAAAATACCCAAATAGGTAAATATTTTTCAAAGTACCCAAATAGGTAAATATTTTTTGTATCTACGCTAGTTTTGGAAAAAACTCCATTATACACGGTATAAAGCAATATATTTTAAATGGTCCTTAACTCCTTATCGGTCAAAATACAGTTTAAGATATTAAACTTCTGTGCTAAGTATTTGCTAGAGATCGCCCTGCTCGTGCTCGAATTTTTGTGTATGATTAAGAGATCTTTAAAAGTGAACGCGAAGATCGGTGGGATATTACACAACTCCCCTATTTTGCACCATATCAAGGCAGCAGTATAGCAGGAAGTGAACAGGTGAGCTGCCGTTTCATCGCACCCCCACACAAACGGCATGTTGTGGAGCCGTGGAGAATCTTTCTCGCCAACCAAACACATTTATTTTCTTTGGAACCCAATTGCACCAAGTAAACGGAAAATACGGTACAGTGTAGGCGTTTACTATTCTTTTGCACGACTAAACCATGAATAAACATGATGCATCAGCCTCCCACACCCATTTATCTGGGCCTCCGTTTAGCGTCATACCCATTAGCTCATTACTAAGAGCTAGTAACTCGCTAGTTTCCGATCCAGTAGCCAGATTCCTTCTCCATTCACCTAACCAGCCTAAGGATGTGAATCTATTAGCTACAGTGACACCTTTTTCGGCTTCTAAAGCAAACAGGTCTGGGAAACGGTCCATTAGTGGCCCATCGGCTAACCAATTATCGACCCAAAAGCGAACAGAATTCCCGTCTCCGATGATACCTTTAATATGCTTTTTGACCACCATGTAATAATCGATTAGTATGAAACCTTTAATATGCTTTTTGACCAGCATGTAATAATTGGCCCATCGGCTAACCATATTAATATGGTTTAATATGATACCTTTAATATGCTTTTAGTTATGGTATCTATTAGTAATAATTTGGGGTGGTAACAAAAACCCAATCATGATATTTTGTTTGGGTTATTTGGGTCTCTTTAAAAATGGAAATAAGTCAAAATGGGCTGGGGATTTAGTCAAGATGGGTTGGGATGTGTTTTAAAATACCCATCTAAATTTTAACATGGGTCAGGATAGGTTTTTACTCTCGAACCCTAAAACACGCATCAGACTTCATGGGAACGGTGTGTGACATGTGTCGCTTTTGAATCCCCTTCGTGGAATGTTGCTATGACCACACACATGCTATTCATCTTATATGGGCTACTTTACTAAGTTTTGTATAAAAGCCACAAATTTTATCTCATGACTATGAGACTACTTTCTAAAAAAGACTTTAGTACTTTTATTTTAATGGGGGACAAATCATCTCGTTAATAGCTGTTTTCGTTAAGGCATTGCTTTTAATTTGTTTCATTGGCACATGTTTTCGATATGTTTTTGGAACATCCTAAGAAGACAAAACTGATGTAACGTTTCTATCTATGGATAAGGGATAGTAATGATTTTTCTGTTTTTATGGGCTTTATTATTGTGACATTTGGTATCAGTGATCTGGTGGTAGTAATGCTAAGTTTACAGATTGTGCACCCTTATGTGTTAAGAGTGCCTGTAGTGGGGCGTTTTTTTTTTTTTAAATTGAAAAAAAACGCCCCAAAACGCCCCCCACCCCATTACGCCCGGCGTTGTTGGGCGTTTTTTTTGGAAAATTTGCATGTGAGCGTGTTTATTAAAACGCTGAAGTTGTTTGGGGTATTGTGCAAGTGGCCAATGAGATTTTTGCATGTGGCAATGGGACTGTTTGCTTTTTTGACTAGCCAATCAACAGCAACTTTTGCTTTTTTTTTTTTTTTTTTTTTTTTGTTTAATGATTGGAAGGGGCATTATTGGAATAATGCCCCACTACACCACTTTTTGCTATAATGCCTCATGCTGACTGGGATGACACGTGTCGGATAATGCCCCATGGTGGGGGCATTATAAGTTGTTACCACTACACATGGTCTAATTAATATACAAGTCTTGTTTGATGATGCTTTTTTTAATTTAGACATGATTTACACAAGTCACTTCCTCAACCGGTATTCGGTTTTGAAAAATAGACGCGATAGGAGAATGAGGACCGGGGTGATCAAAACCAACAAACCGGATAGTTGGTTTCGATTATTATCAAACGAGCCAAAGCATGGTACAAATTTAATTTAAATTACTTAACAAAACAAAGATGCAAATGATATTCCTCAACTGCAAGTCCCTGAAGTTTTCAACTTTTAGTTTTAGCCATTAACTTGTATGTTGTTTTATATTTTACTTGTCACTTAAATGTCTCTTTGGCCCATTTGTCCAGCAGCAAAGATCTAATAACTTATATGTTTTTTGATTTTTTTTTCGAATTTTTTTATTTTTTCTGATTTTTTTATTTTTTTGATTTTTTTTAGTTTTTCTGATTTTTTACATTTTTTTTTATTTTTTATTTTTAAATTTTTTAAATTTTTTTGCTTTTTTAAATTTTATTTATTTATTTATATTTCTAGCCTGTCATGCCCAAAATCCATCTTGACAAAAACTCATCTTGACCTAAACTCATTCTTACCTATTTTTTTAATAAAACCTTCATAACCCATACTCATCCTAACCCATTACCCAAACCTGCTCAACCCACACATTTTGCCGCCCCTAGTAATAATCGATGGATTATCGATGGTCTTTTAACTTTCCTTTTCCTTTATCCCCTTTTATTGGGTTTCATTGCTTTTTGTCGGTAGTTAAAAACGGATCTCGTCCGTCAGTGAATTCTCATTAATGATGCTCATTTACGTAGTAGCTTAAGATAACCATTAGTCAGTGAATTCTCATTAATGATACTCATTTACGTAGTAGCTTAAGGCCACTTGGTATACTCTAACATACATATGTGTTAATCCTAGTTGGCATTCGTTAACACTTGTTATACCGCTCCTGAAGGGTGTTAAGAGGCATTAAAAGCTTCACATGTTAAGAAGTTAACTAGGAGAGAGAGGAAGGGAATCAAGCATTGCAAAATTTATACACACAACATGCTATATATATGTGTGTGTGTGTGTGTGTGTGTGTGTATGTATTTTAATTAATTTAAGGGAAGTTAATGAGGGTTAAACCATTTCTTTGTTGTGAGGTGAAGTGAAAGAGCGTCAAGTAGGTGATGTGGTGTAGTTAAGGGGCGTGAAAGTATACATCATAGCCTAAGGAAACCGTTATCTAAAGTGAATTCTCATTAATGATACGCATTTAGGTAGTAGCTTAAGAAAACCATTATCTAAAAGCGTTGGTTTAGACCTTAGACCAAGCCAACATGCATACTATGAATGTTCCAAACTTTCAGTTAATTAGTGGTTATTAAAATAAACAAATGTGTATACATGTCTAAAAAGACTTAATTTTCATTCACTACTTTTTTTCTGCAAATAATGTTTTTTTTTTTAAATTAACTTATTGAATTTTAAGTTTTTTTTTTTTTTTTGCATAAATACTACCATCACTTTATAGCAATAAAGCCTAGGAACACTGTACTCGGTATGAAAATAATGATGGTAATGAAGACTGAAGACACACTTGTATGGTAGTGAAGACTGAAGACACTCTTGTTTGCATATATTTGTTTTTCATTGTTAAAATTTGCATTCAGGATTTAAAAAACAAGAGTAAAACCATTCTGGACAGAAGACTAGATCTTCACATGCCTCTTACTTTTTTTTTTTTTTTTTTTTTTTTTTTTTTACAACTCACAATGGAGTCAGAAGGATAAAAGTATCCGTTAAGATCGTTAAATTTGACCAACCTAATACAAAATCTTGATATTAATTTTTTATTTTTATTCCTTAAAAGTTAAAACAAATTAAACCCGAATAATTATGATGGGAAAAGATCAAATAGGAAGTTTATTTTGGTTAGGAAGTGTAGGAAACAATAAGATTAGGACATGTGTCAACATTTAAAATAAAGAAAAAGGGTATTTTAGTCAATCCAACCCTTTCTTCTTCCTTTTCAAAACCCAGTAACTTCAAAACCCACCGTCTTCAACCATTTCTTCACTTTCTATCTCAATAATCACTACATTATAGTGCGATTTTCATCACCAATCAATGATTCAAACACCCGATCAACGTGTTCTTCAGCTTTTTTTGAAGAAAACCCAGTTTAATTTCATACAAAATCTCGTTTTTCCGGTGATTTTGAAGATAATCACTCAATCCGTTCGATTCGAGCACTGATAAGTGTTTCAATCATTCAAAAATCGTCAATTGTTGAAGAAATCACTTCGATCCATGTAAGAAATTCTTTAATTTCATTTTTACGATATGGGTTTTTGATTTAGTCATTGCGTTTTACGATCTTGGCGGGAGTCCGGGGGTAGCGCCCCTGGCGGGTCCAAGGGGCAGAGCCCCTGGCTGGGGTTGAGCTGGGGAAATTTTTTTTTTCGATTAAATTGCTGTAATAAAAATGCATCAGAAAAATTAATTTTCTGTAAATTACCTCTGGAAACTGCATTGGTCCAGATAGTTCACGGCACAGACAATTCACAGCACAGACAAAACTATTGTCATGGTTCAATGCGTTTTAGAAAGAACACTTTCTTTAGTGTTTTTAGGCAATTGCGTTTTAGAACTAAAACATTTTTATGTGTTTTATGGCCATTGCGTTTTAGAAAAACACATTCTTGAAGTGTTTTTGGTACATTGTGTTTTAGGTAAAACATTTTTTTAGGTGTTTTCAGTCCATTGCCTTTTACAGAGAACACTTTCTTTTGTTTTTTAGGCAATTGCGTTTTAGAATGATTCATTTTTAAGTGTTTTCTGGCCATTGCGTTTTACAAATAAGACATTTCTTTGTGTTTTTTGTGCATTGCGTTTTAGGTAAAACATTTTTTTATGTGTTTTCAGTCCATTGCGTTTTAGAAAACAGACATTTTAAGTGTTTTCTGACCATTGCGTTTTAGAAATAAGACATTTGTTTGTGTTTTTGTTGCATTGCATTTTAGGTAAAACACATTTTTATGTGTTTTTAGTCCATTGCGTTTTAGAAAGTACATTTTCTTTTGAGTTTTTAGGCTATTGCGTTTTAGAAATAAGACATTTCTTTGTGTTTTCTGGCCATTGCGTTTTACAAATAAGTCATTTATTTGTGTTTTTTGTGCATTGCGTTTTAGAAAAATGTCATTTTTAGGGTTTTTTTTCATTGCGTTTTACGTAACTAGGGGGTTTTTCTATTGCGTTTTACGCAACTGAGTTTTAATTTTTTTTAAATATAGCAATAGTATACTCGTTTTAAAGATAAAAAAACGCTCGTTTTTTAGGTGCAATTTTTATAAAAAAATAATGTCGTATGAAAGAGTTATTAACGTTTAAAAAATGGGGGAGAATTGGAGGGGAGAGAAACTATTGGCTTGGATTGAGTAGAATGCCCCTAAACAAACTCACGTGCCTCTTTTCTTCCCTTCAATTTCCCTGATTTAATCTTAGCCCTTGATTAACTAAATGGATGGTTAAGATCACTTCCTAGCCTTCCTAGCCAAATAAACTTCCTATTGTATCTCCACTCTAATTATGATTGTTAAAAGTCAAAACAAACCCGAATAATGTGAAATCCAGTTAGACCACCCGTAATGGGCGTGGAATGCCCCCAAAGCCCCACAATGCCCACCACACTGCCCCTGGGCGTTTTTTGCCTTTTTTTAATGGCGTTTTCTTTTTCACACCTGAGATGATTGTGAATGGCCAATAGGATCCTCCCACATCTATTTTGAACTCTTTTTATATTTATTTAAAAAATAATTGAACAAAATTGAATAATAATTTAAGGGTTATGAATGGGACTTGAACCACTACACCTTTTTTGGATGAAAAATGCCCTTGATGGCGTGGAGTGGCATCCACATGACAGAAAACGCTCTTAAGAGGCTTGAACCACTACACATGGTCTTAGAAACTCAAACAACACCTAGTATAACACCCTTTATAGTAGGCTGTATACAGCCAGTATGATATGTCGAAAACGTTATATGGCTCGTATAACTAGCCTGTAGTGTATAAATGGCGAGTTAATTAGTTTATACGACCCACATGATATGACACAAATATTTTTCGACCCAATTTGTATAACTAGTGGGTAGTGTATCAGTATGAATGGTGTGTTGGTTCATACGGCCAATATAATATGACGAAAATGTTATACGACCCGCATAGCTAATCAGTAGTGTATGAATATCGTTTAATGCAAGAGATTATATTGTAATGTCGTTTTTATATTTCTTTCGACATTCCCAGCTTCTTGTTGCCCCAATGTTCCTATTTTGTTTTAATTAATAAAATAGCCTCCGTTAAAAAAAGTGGTGGTCTAATCGTCTATACAACGAATATGATACGAAGAAAATGTTATACAACCAATACTGTATGAATTGTGTGTTAGTCTATACGACATAATGTTATATAGTATGAATTGTGTGTTAGTCTATACGACGTGTATGAATTGTGTGTTAGTCTCTACGACGTATCAAAATGTTATACAACCAATAGTGTGTTAGTCCATACGACGTGTATAAATTGTGTGTTAGTCTCTACGACGTATCAAAATGTTATACAACCAATATAACCAACCAATAGTGTATGAATTGTGTGTTAGTCTATACAACACATATGATATGACAAAAATGTTATACCACCCGTATAACTAGTGAGTGGTGTGTGACTGTTGTGTTGGTCTATTTTAACTCACCAACCAAAGAAAGGTTATTAGTTACAAAACCTTCATAGCAAACCTTACTTTTCAAAATATCAAAATAATTTCACAAGGACAGACATAACCAATGTCTTAATTCGCAAATCTAAAGAACCAAAACTACATCAACACATTGAAACCAAACCAAACCCCAAACAAATAGAACACAAAAAAAATGAAGATCAAATCGATGATAACCTCTTCTTCTTCATCAGAACTGCGGCTGGTTCGCCGCGTTACCAGACCAACCACCACCATCAACCACGTTAGTCACACTAACCGGCAAATTAAAAAAAGGCAACCCTATAGATGAAGACTCAGGAAACATAACCCCAACACCACCACCACCACCACCACCACCACCATCCTCGTCCCCGTTTCCACCGCTACTCGCAGCGGCTTCGTCTTGGATGTCATCATCCAATGGGAGCCTCTCATATTCGACATTTGTGAAAGAAGCAGCTATAACAATCACCGGCCCAGAGGCCACCAAAGAACCAACCACATTACCACCAACAAGCTGACCTTGTCCACCCGCCAAAAAAATTGTCAAACTAGTAGCACCCGGGGGAGCCGGGGGTGGTAAAAAAGAACCCGATAGCGAAAGTAACTCAAACCGGCCATGCAGCGTGAGAACAGAGCCAGCGGCAGCCGGCTGCCGTAAACTAACGTTGTTTACGGTACCGGTACCGCTGACTATGTAAATCCCACGTTGTTTTTTCCTAGCGTAATCAAAGACGGATTCGAACACGTCGCATCCGTCGCTGATTTCGAGGATGTGAGCGCGGAGAGTGTGGCCGCTTTCGCGGGTGATGATTACGGGTGGTTTTGGCTTGTTTTTGGACCCGGGAGGACGGCCGCGCGGGCGGCGGCCGTAACCATCCCCGGATTCCGAAGTGGTTTGGTTGTTGTCGTCTTCGGAATCCGGGCGGGTTTGGAGGGTTTGGTGGAGGTTGAAAGGGGAAGTAGACATGTGTGTACAAGAAGAATGAGGAACAAAGAGAGGAAGAAGATGAAGAATAAAGTGTGATGGTAACGGTGGAGATTGTTAAGGTTTTAAAAACTTATAAAAAGAAATGAGGGTTTTATTTTATGACACGTGGGAAGAGTGAGGGAGATCTTAACCCCATATGGCCAACATGGTAGCATCAAGATTTCTAGAAATGACACAAGAAAGTATTTTATTATGTGTTGTTGGTGTTACTATCACATCATTTAGATAGAGAACCATACATCGAGTCGTACCACTCTTTAGCGGACGCTATGGCCTGGTGCGTTAGCTCCTTAACAAGCGTCAAGGATGGATTGATATGTTGAATTATTTCCAAAGAAAAGGGGAACCAAAGGTTCAAACATTATTAGACTGCCCGGTGTGGAAGAACATGAAGTGTCACGTGGTAGTCAAATTTGGACATGGTGTTTTAAAGAAAGCATGGGGTGAAATGTGCTTGAAAGGGGACGTTTTGAAATAAAATTAACCAATCAAAATTACACCTAACTCCACCCACCACTTCACCACCTTAAACCCCCCCCCCCCCCCCCCCACATAGTGGAAAACCCCACGCCACCACACGGGGTGGTGTTCCGGCGTTAAGGAGGCTTTCACGCCATTTTGCCGCCCTGCATCGTTCGGTCTTACATTAATGAGAACTTATAACCTACGTGAAAATAACGTGACATGCATTTTTTTATTTTTTAATGAAACAACTACACAGTTTTAAAAATGATTATACAAAGTTATTGATGAATAAACTTATCAATAACCAAAGCTACTCAAGGTTTATTTTTGTCACACCCCAACAGATGGCGGAATCATCGGGGCGCGGCACTAGGCGAATCAGATTGCTCAAGAGAATCCATAACAACTATGTTGCGATAATATTTAATACATTCGTTATCCCATACTAACAAATAATACAATCACATAAGTTATCACAGATTTCTTGTCCTCTCGAACAATACAAATCCGACAACCTAGATTTTAGTTGAGTTTCTAGACTTCCTAGCTTGATTGGACATAGTCTGCGATCTAACCTGCAACATACGTTAAAATATTTGTCAATACAAAAGTATTGGCGAGTATACAGGTTTGATATGTATCATAGTAGATTAAAACGTGTAGCGAATTTCCACATGCATAAACGTAACACACGACATATATACTCACAAAGCTGATACTACCAACTAAGTCCTCGATGCTCGAATATGCGATGGCAAACTAGACCCCGTCGGGCGCAATAGTACTATACTAGTCATGGTGGGACGTCGCGAGTATAAGCCCTAGCACATATACAACTAGCATCACGTATATCTATGCATAACAGTCATTCGCAAGTGATAATTCGATTGATTTAATATTTCGTTTGATAAGTTCGATTTGTTAGGAACGTATGTTACACCCAAAATGCGATTAAAAAGGGTTCAAGTATACTCACAGTGCGTATTTAGCGAGAATGCAACTTGATTGGGTCGGTTACGGGTATGTCTGCGTTAAATAATTGAAGGATATAGTAAACGATGCACGGTTAAGCGAGAATGGCGTCGAAAAGTCAGTTATCCGGTCGGATGGTGCTCATCCGTTCGGATGGGCTCATCCGATCGGATGACACATGGATCGGATGGGCTGGTCCGGTCGGATGGCAGTGGTTCGATCGGATGGCCTCCTGTCCGATCGGATGGCCTCCTGTCCGATCGACTGGGCTGCTGTCCGATCGGCTGGCAGCCTGTCCAATCGACTGGGCTGCTGTCCGATCGGCTGGCAGCCTATCCAGCTGATATTCGACTAATTTTGACGGTTTTTCAGCGGTTTTGATTGGGACGGTGTTCCTTCATGCTAAACAACCGAAATTCCATCAAGTCTGACACGTTCCAACGGTCGGGAACCACCCCGTTCCATCAGATCTGGCCGTTCTTGATTGCTCTTCTCAAGTTTAACCCGAAATCACACACACTATGACTAGGCAACTTAGGTTTGGTGATTTTCGTTATAAAACAGGTGAAATTACTTAGATCCGAGCTGTTTATGGTAAGAATGAGGTCACACTTTGAAGTTCATGTGAACTTAGGGTGACATCATCTTCAAGGCACCTCGAATCCTTAAGAATCACACCACTTCTTGATTAGAAAACATAGATTTAGACTTGATTTATGTAAAAACGCATGGAAATCACTCAGATCTGAGTCGTTCTTGCCTGGGATGACATCACCCTTGAAGTTCATAAGAACTTCATGGTGACAACACCCTAGAATGCCCAAAATCTAGATATTCCACGGTTAAAAGTGGAGATTTAGCAGGTAAAAAGGTGTAGAATTGGTTATGGATCAAGGAAGTACAAGATTTGAGTTAAAAACATACAAGAATGGCGAGAAATCGAGAGATAAAGGGGTTGGAACTTCTGGTCGAGCAGCAACAGTGAAAAAAAGTGTGTTTGGGGTGAATGAGGGGTATTTATAGGCAAGGAGGAAGGAAAGGAGGGCAGGTTGGCCTGGATCGGACCGTTCGATCGGCCGACATGTCCGTCCGATCGGTTGGCATGACCGTCCGATCGGTTGACATGCCAGTCCGATAGGCTGACATGCCTGTCCGATCGGTTGGACCATGTCTGTCCGATCGGTTGGTCCATCCGATCGGTTGGACATGTCTGTCCGATCGGTTGGACATGTCTATCCATCCGGATGGCCACTCCGGCGCGATGGATTTCTCCGCTTTTGATCGTTTCGATAGCTTTCGAAGTACACGCTTTTCGTAGTTAATTTATATTATTATATATGTATATATATCACTAAGGGTCGTATTTACGTATCCATATTCCAAAGTTTCGATATAACAATCGGTTTTCGTTTGAGTATGCGATTATTAGCGACGTTTCACAGCCATCAAGGAGGGTAGCATAGGTCCTTTCTCGATGTCATCGTGAACGTTATTGTGAGTTGTGCCACAATGACTGACGGGGTACCATTCACTCGTATTGTCATCATCGTCACGATGACTGGAGTTATAGCACTCACCCGAGAGTCTTCGTTAGCGTTAGTTGTCTGCATTTCGACACATCACGGCCACCGAGGAGGGTAGAATAGGTCCTCACTCAGTGCCATCGTGAGTGTTAGTGTTTGTGATTGGGGTAGTATAGCGTTAATGTATTTCGAAAATATGCGATTATCCTTCGAATAACGATGTATGCGATATAGTTACATTATGATCCGAATCTCTGGTGCTAGGCGTAACGAGTATATCGAGTAGTAACAACGCACGAAAGTGCGGGTTGTTACAATTTTTTATAATCCAATGGCATTTTACTTTTAATTATTTTAATAGTATATGTAACTTGCCCTACGCATTGCCGTGTTGTTGAAACGTAAAATACCTTGAATTTATACCGTCTAATGAAAATATACCATATTTGACCTAAGGTTTTCAAAAAAAAAAATACCTCAAAATGTAGATCAAGTGAAAACGCACATAAAAATAAGCACGAAAAAGCGTTATATTTGACCCGACTCATTTTCGGGAAAATAATTTACGCCAAAACGTATACTAACCGAAAAATGTACATAACAATAAGCAAAAGAACATATTATATTTGACCCAACTCATTTACGTGAAAAATTTAACTCAAAATGTAAAGCAGCTTGAATTTATACTGACACATACAAGACAAATATGTAGCGTTATATTTGACCCGACTCATTTTCGGGAAAATAATTTACGCCAAAACGTATACTAACCGAAAAATGTACATAACAATAAGCAAAAGAACATATTATATTTGACCCAACTCATTTACGTGAAAAATTTAACTCAAAACGTAAAGCAGCTTGAATTTATACTGACACATACAAGACAAATATGTAGAGCTCTATTATAAAATTTTTAGAAAGTTAAGGGGTTATAAGTGTCAATGCTGAAAATTGATGGGTAAAAAAGTTAAAGTATTATTCATAAAAGATTGATAATTATAATATATATAATATAATATATATAATGTTACACATGTCACATGCTGGCTAGTGGTCAAGAAGATTTTCCTATTGTAACCAAAGTTCAAATCTTGGGTTCTTGTAATTGCCAATGGAATTTAATGATATTTGTTTACAAAAATGTATAAAAATGGATATTTGGACAGGACATTGGATGAAATATGACAAGGCTTAAACCATTTCCTTTCTTTCACTTGCTAAAGAACACACAAAGACACTTAAGGAGCTTGATTAATTGTACCTAATGACTCTTGATTTAGGGCATGTTTGGCTAAGTTTATTAGAGTTAAAAAGGACTTTTGGGAAAATGACTTTTTGAAAAGGAGTTTTTAAAAAAAGTGTTTGGATTAGCTTATAGGGTGGGAAAAGCCAATAAGTCAATAAATTGTTTTTTAAAAAGTGTTTGGCTTAACTTATTGATGTAAAATGACTAAAATGGGCATTCTTTTAGATATAAGGGGGTAAAGAAGAGGTATATTGGTAGTTTGAAAAGTTATAAGCTGGCCAATAAGTCACAATATTGTGACTTCTTAAAAACTCCTTTTCATTCATCTCAAAAAGCCATTTTCAAAAGCACTTTTCAATTTGCGAAACACTAAAATGATTTATTGGCTTTTTGATTAAGCCAATAAGTCAATAAGTTACTTTGAAAAGCTTAGCCAAACATGCCCTTAGTAGTTCAGTGGCTTGCCTTTCATATAAGTGATGTAATTTCAAATTCTTTCAAATAATGTGATATTAGTTGTAAAAAGAAGTTATTTTTAAAAAAGTTGTACCTAGTGGGTTTGATTTCGTTGGGAATAAACGCCCAGAAAAAGGATGGCGGGTTCCATCCTCTACTATCAAATTTAAGGGTTTATGAGTTTATTGAGGGCAGGTGTCATCTAATCTGTCTTTTATGGTCCAAGGTCTTAGAGAAATCAATCCTAATGTACTTGTATCTAATGTTTCCCAAAAATCGAATTTGTTGGAAATTTTCTTGAATGGTTTTCAACCATTTAATATAATGGGTCCTCAAATGGACTTTGACAATAATAGTTTCTACTAATGAAAAACGACGTGTTATAAAATCGCAGATAAAAGCCACACATACAGTATGCTTCGCGTTATTAGTCATCCTCAACCCATATTTAATTATATAGATCGACCCATTCATATGCGTAATGACTCTAATGCCATATTTCACAATATGTAACGTGGGGCTAAATCATAGCCCTTTTAACACACATCATTCCAACTTATTTCATTTCGATATATCTTGAGTGTCATACATAATCATTTTGATGAAACATTCACCACCCAAAGTGTCCAACAAGGCATTAGACGTACACACCAAGTCAATATCTCCGCATTTACACATATGTTGCATTATTCTCCCTCGGTGTAACATGAGGGGTCATGTGTGAGATTAAATATATTATTAATGTAATATTTAATCTTGTAGCCTTTATAATCATTTATATTATATTGGATCAAAAATATATTAATAACCTATTAATAATTAGTTGGTAATTGTTGATGGACCATATTACCCTTATTAACTAATTAGGTTTCCTCTTGGGTGTATAAATAAGGAGCTTATTAGAGAGTTAAAGGGTTACACAATTTAGTGAATCATACAACCCTCATAACATCATCGTATCTCTCTCTCCCAACCGATTCTTCCCTAGTTTCGGTTTCATCACCATCATAACTTTACACCCTAAGGAGGAACCAGATCATCCTGACAAGTATGTCGAACTCGATGTCATCTTCTCTGACTGGATTCTCCACTGCTTTGAATGCTGTAACAGGTATGTTATTCATGTTTTCCATCATGTTTAAACAGAACTGATCAACATGTGGTATCAGAGCATATGTTGATAAATCAGTTCTGTTTTCGTATCCATCATTCTGGGATCATAATCTGGAAAACAGAAAAGTTTTAAAGCCATATTCATCACGGCTGGTTTCGAGTTCCAATGAGCCAAAATCACTGTTTCGGAAAATATGTTTGATAAATTGACTCGAAATCGTAATGGGTAAATTAATATCCGAAATCTGTTAACTAAAAGTCTAAAATTTAAGGTTTCGGATCCCAGATTATGTTTTAACTTTTTTAGGGTTCATCATACTGTTCTAAGAAAACTCGAAAATTCCCTATATTTTGGAATATAATTTGGATTAGTGGGTGTTTTGTAACACCCATGTTATTATTTTAGAAATCTTCGTATAAATACGACAACAAACATGTAATTAAGATTAAGTATCATTAGAAAATACAAGTAATTTAAATCTTTTACAATTTAAAAGTTTTCATACAAGTAATAAATACGACAACAAACATGTAATGATGATGATCTTGACGGCAGATGGTGGAGACGATGGCGGTGGAGGATCTGAAGAGAGAGAGAGAGACGGTTAATGATGATGATCTTGACGGCGGCGACGGGAGACGGTTGATGATGACGATGATCTTTACGGCGGCGACGATGGTGTTGGTTGGGGACGGTGGCGGTGGTTGGGGATGATGTGGGGGTTGTGGTGGTGTGGTGGTAGTTTAGAGAGAGAGAGAGAGAGAGAGAGAGAGAGAGGCAGAGTGAGATGAGAGAGAGAGAAAGAGGTGTCTGGCAGTGGCATTATATATATATTATATATAATAATTCGAAATGACCAAAATGCCCCTAGGATAAGGACAAAAAACCAGATTTTAAGTTGGTGAATCTGACCAAATTTGGGATTTGGACTAAAATGGCAACAAAATACAAACCACAGGGCCCTGGATGTAATAAGTTTGAGATTTGGACTAAAGTGGCAAAACTGGCCAAACCACAGGGACCAAAATGGCAGTTTACTCTAATATAAATAAGTTCGCCATTTAAAAGTTATGACGTAACGCCGTGCGGAAGCTTTAATCTTTAGTATTCGGTTCTTTGTAGCTTCTTTCTTGATCGCCCTCCGTTAAAGATTTCAACATCACCTAATGTCAAAACCACGTCAAATGTTAGTTTTGACAACATTAAAATAGATTAAATCAAGTTCCAAAATCAAATAAGCAAGAAAATAAAAAATTTCCAGCTTTCTGATCTGTCGCGCCCCACGACAGATTTCGAGTAATCTTACGCGGGCCGCTAGAAGGCCCCGCGTGTCGCGACGTAATTCAGGTCTCCCTTCGCGTGGCGCGGGGGAGTGCCTTTTCCAGCAGATTCAGATCTGTGTCCTGCATTTTTCAGCAACAACGGTTTTTACGGAAACGGTCATAACTTCTTCGTTATTGATCCGATTTACGTGATTCTTTTTCCTACGCGCCCGTAATTTAATTCTCCATCTTATGGAGTTAAAATCCCACATCCGGATTAACAAAATTGCAGACTTTTAAGTCTTCGGCTTACTACCCTTTTTACCAAAAATTGACCCGTTCATAATTTTATCACACCAACAAGTTGATTTGACCGTTAAACTCATGAAGTTCATTATTTCAATATATCCTATTATATTAATCTCAAATCACGGGTTTCTCAAGTGATAAAATCCCGTTTACACTTAAATGCATATTTTGACCCGTTAAGGGTAGTTACGCGTTTTAGTCTAGAACTTGTGCCTTTCTTTTGTCACTACAAAAGTTCCAAATCTAATTAACTACAAATATTCCACCACAACTATTTTGTGGTGGATTTATCGTAATGAACCCCTTTTTCCCCAATTTTACCCATCGGTTGGTCATTTTACGCAAATGACCATCTTTGAGCATTTGACCCGCGAATGCACATTCCTATGACCTTTATTCATGTCTAATGATTCCATAATCTTTACGCAAGTTCCTAAACGACCCCTATGAGTCGTTTGCCCAATATACCCTTCAAGGGTGTTTTGGTCAACTTTAGTCCCTCACTTCACGACGAAGGACTTTCACTAAATATTTTGACCAAAATTGTATGTTTAACCAAAAAGCTTAGTTATACGTACCTGGATCGAGTCAAAGCATTGACCCGTTTACTTAGCTTTTGCTTTGAATCTTATAGTTAAAGCAACGCAAGCTAATGTTATTTCCTGTGATTACAAAACTCAACAAGCAATTATCAAATGTTATTGTCAAATGGCATTACCCACACCAATTGACTTATTTAGTCAAATTGACCATTTGTCCGTATGAGATGGTATTTAAGTACCATATCATCCCCTTTAAACCTATCCCGGTTTTCCTTGTACTCGTTTTACTTAAAACCGTTTTTGTTTGTTCGTCACTACATGACTAATTTACCATTTTACCCCTTGTCCATAACTTATGATTTCTTACCATTTTCCCTTCGTTCCGACTCTCATTGAATCGTGTCGGAACATCCTATGCCAACCACTTAGTAGGATTCATATACTATACTTGCCATCATGTCATTTGTAAATAATGAAAAGGGGCGTAAGCTTTACTTACCTCGCATCCGAACTACGCTTTTCCTTTCCTTCTTGATTCGTTTGATCCGCTCCCTCATCAAGCTTCCACCTAGCTTGTTACGCGTCAAACTATCATCATTCGTTTTCAAGGTGGTTAGTTTAATCATAATTTAATACGATTATTCCACCTTACGCATTTCATATCAAAAATTACCATTTATCGTATTATAGGCCAGTTTGATTTCTTAAAAGTCAAATGCCCATTAGTATACTAATTGCATATTCGAGTTCATCAACTAGTTTTAGCATTCTTTAATTACCCGGTAGGCGTTATCTTTAGACCACCGTTTTAACCAAAGTTCTAACCACGTTTATCACATTTAGAACTCTTTTTAATCACATTTTGCATAATAGCCAAAACATCACAATTAAGTGTTTAAACTACAAAAATTCTAGTTTCGAGCCTTCTTTTAGGCATTTCAACAAACACTTTAAGGGCAGAATTTTTACATGTTTATTTATCAAGTCTCTAGCTTATCTCTTAGCCTTAATTTCACATAAATCAACCATCTTACAAAGTTGTTAACTTCTATAATTTCTGAAATCATTTCAAAATTGTCAAATTATACTAGATCAACACTCTATTTCCTAGTGTTCATCAAATTACACATAACCCACTAATCACCTACAATGGTGTTCATAGGTTTCACTAAAATTTCACATGATTTCAACTCGTATTTGTCTAGGGTTTGTCCCTAGACACTATAGTTGTTCCTAAATCATCATATGACACACATGCAACCATAATTTCAGATTTTCCCAATTTCCTGAGAATTTCAAGTTGAGAGTTTTCATGAAATTTTACATACCTTGTAATCCTCTTGTGATGAGGATTAATAATCTATGCTCGAATTTTGTTTTGGACCAGATTTGCACATCCAATTTGAGAGTTTTGGTGAATTTTTAGGGTTTGAGAGTGGGGTGTCACCCCCTGCTTATTCTTGATCGACCAGACCCCCAAATGGGGTGTTTGGTTTTTGTTTTAATTATAATTAGAAACATAAGTTTCAATTTTAACATCTTTGGCCCCTCCATTTTTCCTTAGTTCATAATTTGTGTGTTTTTAACCCACTCATAAGTCACTATCTAACTAGGTTAGAATTATTCCTAGTTAGCTTAGTAGGTTCGGGAAGTCGTAACCCGTTTTACTTTAAGTCCCGTTAAATCGGGCCTTTTATCTTCCTATTTTCTTAAAAGCTCTTATTCACTTTAAATAAATATTAGGATTATTCAATTAATTCCTAATACTTGCCAGTTTACTTTTACCACTAACGGTACTTTCCCCGTCTTTAGTATTAACGGGGTTTAATTACCAAACCCGTTTTCGGGGTGTTACATGTTTTTCATGATTTTGATCTTAATTTTATCTATTAAAATTTCGAAAACTGTTAATAGATTTTCATTTATTATTTTCGAAATCTTTTGATAAGTTTAGATCAAAAATAAAATAGGAAACACTATCCCACAATCCCTTAAATTTCGAGTTTTAGTTATTATCACAAGAAACAGCTATTAACAGTGGGTTTCGAAATCATTAATGTACTAATCGCACAAGTCCCTTTTCAGTCGCACAAGATCAGATCAGATATGATCTGATCGCACAAGACATTCGCACAAGATCAGATCACATAAGATGTGATCTGATCGCACAAGGGAAATCGCACAAGAACTTATGGATCGCACAAGACTTGGGCCTTACATACATCGCACAAGTTTTGGGCCTTACTGATCGCACAAGTTCGATCCGCGCTAACAGGTGGTTTGCTATTAAACACTTGGTTTTGTTAATACTTAATTAATTAATCAGAATCAGATAATTTTTACAAAACTAAAATAGCTTAACTTGAATGAGCTTCTGATGTATTAATTCTGGCCAAAGCTGATTTAATACATCTATTTATTGTTCAGGTATTATAAAAAGCTATGTTAAGTATGCATTACAAACGTGAAATGTTTTAATTCTGGCCAAAGCTGATTTAATTCATTTATGTTTAGCATGCTTGACAAGTGCATAACTAAAGTGATTGTTTCATTTCTGGCCAAAGCTGATTTGTCACGATTACTTTGCACACATATTTAAATGATTACACTTCTGGCCAAAGCTGATTTGTCTTCGTTTAAATAGAATTTTACTAAGTCTATTATTTTGATGTTAGTAATAGACAATATCACAGCTTCATAATTAAAATGGTCATTATTTATGCCTGCCTTAGTATAACATGCCCTTAGATCACATTAAGACTTCTTTCTTAGTATCATAACTTGCTCACCTTATTTCCACTATCAGCACCCAATAAGGGGATTCCACCTTTGACTGGTGATAACTTTGCTGCATGGAAGGATGCTCTCATACTTACGCTTGGGCTGCTGGACTTTGATTATGCTCTAAGAGAGAATAAGCCAGCGGACCTTACTACTCAAAGTATTGCTGCTGAGCAGTTACTTCATGATAAGTGGACTAGGTGTAACCGCATGTCTCTCATGTTCATGAAGCAGTCCATTCATAACGCAATCAGATGAGCCATTCCTGATTCTGAAGATGCTAAAACCTATTTGGCTTCTGTGGAGGATCAATTCAAGGGAACATCAAAAGCACACGTTAGTACTCTTATCCTCAAGCTGGTGACAACTAAGTATGATGGGAGGAGCGGCATTCGCGAACACATCATGATGATGCATGACATGGCCAATAAGCTGAAAGGGCTAGAGATGGAAATCAGTGATGGTTTTCTTGTTCACTTCATCATCACTTCGCTTCCTTCGTCCTATGAAGCATTCAAGATCAATTACAACACTCAGAAGGACAAATGGACGATGAGTGAGCTGATTGCTATGTGCGTGCAGGAGGAAGAGCGTATGAAGATGGATCGCACAACTGATGTTGCTAACTTCACAACCTCCAGCTCTAAGAAGAGGAAGAGCACTTATCAAAGAAAGGATGCTTCTAAGGTCTAAAAGCCAAATCCAAATCCTAATACAAGTGCACCTTCCAGCTCTAAGAACTCCTTAGGCAAACCCTATTGCAAGTTCTGTAAGAAGACAGGACATAAGCAAAAGGAATGCCCTGACTTCAAGGAGTGGCTGGCTAAGAAAGGTAACGATTTTTTCATGATACTTGAGTCCTTTAATTTAAATGTTCCTGCTAATTCTTGGTGGTTTGATTCTGGTTCTATGGTTCATGTTACCAATTCACTTCAGGGATTCCTTACAATCCGGAAGCTGGGAAGAAACCAAAGAACACTTAAAGTTGGAGATGATCGGGAATTAGAAGTGAAGGCCATAGGAACATTACAATTATTTTTGAAAACTGGTTTATGTATTAAACTTTATGATACCTTATATGTTCCTGGGGTAACTCGGAACCTTGTATCAGGACCAAAGTTAGACATGGACGGTTTTGTCGTTTCTCATGGTCATCGCAAACTCTCTATTCTCTATGATTCCGTTGTTTATGGTACTGGCATTCTGGATGGTGGTCTCTATAGATTAGAACTAGATGATAATTTTTCCAAATCTTTGTTGTCATATAATATTAATGAATCACTCACAAAGATGAAACAGGTTCGAGACTTAGAGACTTCATCTATGTTGTGGCGTCAACGTTTAGGCCACATCTCAAGAGAACGATTAAATCGTCTCGTAAAGGATGAAGTCTTACATCCTCTTTATTTTACTGATTTTGGAACATGTGTCAAATGTCTTAAAGGCAAAATGACATTAGCAAATAAGAAAGGTGCCACTAGGAGCTCTAATTTATTAGAACTCATTCACACTGACATTAGTGGTCCTTACCAAATTGCTGGCATAACAGGACATACTTCATTTATCACTTTCATTGATGATTATTCTCGTTACATGTACTTGTATCTTATAAAGGAAAAGTCTGAATCTCTTACAACTTTTAAAGATTATAAAGCTGAAGTTGAAAAGCAATTAGATCGTCAGATTAAAGTTGTGAGATCAGATAGAGGCGGTGAATATTATGGAAGACATACTGATGTGGGTCAAGCTCCTGGTCCATTTTATGAGTTTTGTAAGGGCCAGGGGATTGTGAACCAATACACCATGCCTGGTACACCTCAGCAGAATGGTGTCGCTAAACGAAGAAATCGTACCCTTATGAACATGGTGCGCAGTATGTTAGCCAACACTAATTTACCATTATTCCTCTGGACTGAAGCGTTAAAAGCAGCTGTTCATATACTCAATAGAGTTCCTTCTAAGTATGTCCCTAAAACTCCTTATGAACTTTGGACAGGAAGGAAACCGAGTCTTAAATATATGAAAGTATTGGGCTGCATTGCTGAAGCAAAACTTTACAATCCTTTCCTAAGGAAACTTTACCCTAAAACAGTTACCTGCTTCTTTATCGGGTATCCTGATCATTCGAAGGGTTATCGTTTCTATTGTCCTTCCCATGTCACCCGTATTGTTGAAACCAAGCGTGCTGCGTTCCTGGAGGATTTCAAGGTCAGTGGGAGCAGTACTAACCCTTACGAAGAATTGCAAGAAGTACAAGACGCGGGGGGGAGAGACTCGTCGCTTACCATTACTCCGTTTACTCCTCTTGTACCCCATGCAACAACTGTACCTGAAGCCACTGCACAAACTCCATCTCCACAATCAGAACCCATTATACCTCATAACGAAGGCACATCAAACGCTCAAAACCAAGACAACGCTGAACCCGATAATCAACTCAGGAGGTCATCTAGGCAAAGAAGGCCTACTAATTGGGATGATTATGTTACCTACCTGACTGAAATGGATGCTGGAAAACTCAATGATCCTATCTCTTATAATGAAGCCATTAGCAGTGATCAGTCTTCTGAATGGAGCAAAGCAATGATTGATGAGCTTGAATCCATGAAGAAAAATGACGTTTGGGATTTAGTCGAATTACCCAATGGTGCCAAACCTGTAGGTTGTAAATGGGTGTTCAAATCCGAATGGGAACGTTGAACGCTACAAAGCGAGATTGGTTGCAAAGGGCTACACTCAAAAAGAGGGAATTGATTATCAAGAGACGTTTCAACCTGTCTCTCGTAAAGATTCATTAAGGATCGTTATGGCCCTAGTAGCTCATTTTGATTTAGAGCTGCATCAAATGGACATCAAAACTGCTTTCCTTAACGGAGACTTAGACGAAGATGTTTACATGAAATAACCTGAAGGCTTTAAACCTGAAGGTCAGGAGCATTTAGTCTGTAAGTTGAAGAAATCCATTTATGGGTTAAAACAAGCATCACGTCAATGGTACCTCAAGTTTGATGAAGTCATGAAGAGGCAAGGTTTTATGAAGAATCAAGTGGATCAATGCACCTACCTCAAGATGAGTGGGAGTAACTTTACTATACTTGTCCTTTATGTAGATGATATTCTATTGGCAAGTAATAGTTTAGACATCTTGCATGAGTCGAAGCGTTTACTCTCGCATAACTTCGACATGAAGGATCTCGGAGATGCTTCTTACGTCATTGGCATCGAAATTCACCGAGATAGACACAAAGGGATCTTAGGATTGTCTCAAAAGACTTACATAGATCGTGTCCTTACACGTTACAACATGTAACAGTGCAAACCCTCCGTCGCTCCAGTAGTTAAGGGAGATGTTTTCGGCTCATTCCAGTGTCCGACAACAGAGGTTGAAAAGGAGCAAATGAGCCAGATACCTTACGCGTCAGTAGTCGGGAGCCTGATGTATGCTCAAGTCTGTACTCGCCCAGATATCGCTTATATTGCTGGAATGCTAGGCCGTTATCAGACTAATCCTGGCCTAGATCACTGGAAAGCAGCTAAGAAGGTCCTTAGATATCTGCAAGGGACGAAAGATGTCACGGCCCCCGACCCGGTTTGACCCGTTTCAGGAGCCGCGGGACAGAAATCCCGTGGTATTTATTTAATTGAGTTTAACAGCGGAAGTTTATCATCAGGATCTTTTTAAAACTGAAATATTTCCCGATTATTTTGTTTCACAACGCGGGATAAAACCCCGGTAATTTACAATCATTTGATTTCACGAAGAAATCTTTTATTTTACAAAACATGTTTCTTTATTTTATCCTGAGCCACTTTCTTAAGCTTGTAGTGCTTCACGGCACTTTTCCTGGATCATAACAGATCACCTGAAACATGTTTGAAAAAGGTTTTGTCAGCGGGAAATACTGAGTGAATCATTCTATTTACATAAAATGATGCATAGTTATTAATTACAGCATAAGAGCGATTACAATGGCTTCTATCTTATTTTTATCTGGCGCCCTGTCACAATGGTGACATGTCACAATGGTGATGATGGTCATACCACTATTAGGTCAATGAACCTAAATAGTGATGATTATCCCTGTAGGTCAATGAACCTAACAGTGATTATCCCGAGTAGGTCAATGAACCTAACTGGGAGAAAATTAGTAATGTGCACAATACCCCACTAGCCAGTGATTCAAGATATCCAGGACTTAGTCCCTGTAATTATAACTTTTGAAAATAATTTGAGGTATTGTAAAATAGTTGATAAAAAGAGAATGACTCACATTGCAGATTTAATTTGAGCAGAGCCTAGCCTACTGATTTAGCCTTTTTAACCTAATTTAATAACAATGCATACAAAACTGGGTTAGTAACCAATACAGCATTTACGATAACTCACGAGATCAAACTCTCACAACGAATGACAAAGTGCAATCACTTAAACATCCACCGGATTCACAACAAATGACAGAGTATTCCCCGAGTTCAGGTGGTACTCAAACATCCTGTCGGAATCACGACGAATGACAAAGGATAACCCTAATGTGGGCAGCACTTAAACATCCATTGGATATATTGATCGATCGGACAATGAATCGTAATAGCGATCTAGTTAATACCCTGATTCCGGCGTCGATTAGTGATCCGTGTGTGTTAATTGTGGTAAACAGAGCATAACTCGGTGTATATTTCGAAGTTTTACGTCGAACTGAAGCCAGGAATCAAGTCCCAGACTCTACTATTTATACTGGAAATTGGATCCTCCCGCGTGTCGCGAAGGATTCCATGGTCCCTGTCGCGTGTCGCCTGAGATGACATTTTAGAGTAGAGTAGGCACATGTCCAATTAGCTCAGGTGAGTCGACAATTCGTTCAAATTCAATTTCCACGTAAAATTGTTAAGATAATATCAACTAGGGTTTACCCCCCCCCCCCCCCCTTGAGTTTTAGGGGCCCTAATCCTGATTTCAATTATTCTGAAAATTTTAGGGTTTGTGTAGAATCACTTGGGTGTCTCAATTAAGGTTTCCTTTTTGGACAAATTAATTTAATAATTATGACTTTTGATGAGAGTTGTTACATTCTCCCTACCTTAATAAAAATCTCGTCCTCGAGATTTACTGGAATAAATGAGGATACCTTTGCTTCTTTTATTATTCCAGTTCCAAGTATATTAGGGTCCTATCTTTGAATCCCACTTTACTTGAACTAACACTAATCGTTTGTGTTTTGGGAAATTTGATATTTCTATCTTTTATCTGAAGAGGTTTCGCCACAATTTTTAACTTTTCGTTTACCTCTATATCTTGGAGAGGTACTACCAAAGATTCGTCAGATAGACATTTCTTGAGATTGGATACATAAAATACATCATGTACTCCAGCTAATTCTTCTAGTAGCTGTAAACGATAAGCAACTGGTCCTATACGTTGGATCACTGGAAATGGTCCTACGTACCTTGGACTTAGCTTTCCTTTCTTACCGAATCTAACAACTCCTTTCCAAGGAAATACTTTTAATAGCATTTTTTCTCCAACTTGAAACTTCAACGGCTTTCATTTATTATCTGTATAACTCTTATGGCGATCTTTAGCCGTCCTCAGTCTTTCCTTCGTGATACTGAATATCACAGTCGTAATCACTTAGGATTTTCATCCATCTCCTTTGCCTCATGTTTAATTCTTTTTGCCCAAATATATATCTTAAAGTCTTATGATCCGTATAGACAATAAACTTACTTCCATACAGATAATGTCTCCAAATCTTAAGGGCAAAAATTATGGCTCCTAATTCTAAGTCATGAGTGGTATAGTTTTCTTTGTGCTTTTTCAATTGCCTTGATGCATACGCAATTACCTTTTTGCGTTGCATTCACACATATCCAAATCCTAGCTTTGAAGTATCACCGTATACTTTAAAATCTTCTGTTCCTTCTGGTAAGGCTAGGATTGGTGCATTTGTTAATCCGAAGGGCATGATTGTAAACTCGTAATGACCATACCTAGTCCTGAAAGCAGTTTTAGGTATGACTTCCTCTTGTCCTTTCAATTGATGATATATGGAACATAAGTCGATCTTAGAAAATATCTATCTCCCTGGAATTGATCGAATAAATCATCAATTCTAGGTAATGGGTATCGATTCTTAATTGTAACTTTATTCAATTCCCTATAATCAATCAAACCATCCTTTTTCTTAATAAACAACACTGGCGCTCCCCAAGGGGATGAGCTAGGTTGTATAAATCCTTTGCTTAGTAATTCATCTAATTGCTTTTTCAGTGTTAATATTTCTGTGAGTGCTAACCGATAAGGTGCCTTGGCTATCGGTATAGTTCCTGGAATTAGATGAATCCTAAACTCTACTTCCCTATCTGGTGGTAATCCTAGTAACTTTTCTGGGAATACATCTGGGTATTCTGAAACTACAGAAATTTCCTTAAGTTCTTTATCTTTAGTATTAATGATTACTGAAATCATATATACTATTCCTTGCTTTCGTTCATAATTAGCAACTTTCAATACTGATATGAACTTTATGGTTTTACATGGCTTATCTCCTGTAATCATTATTACTTCTCCAGTGGGTACACAAATTTCTATGGAATTCTTATCACAGATAATTCGAGCATGATTATTTACTAACCAATCCATTCCTAACACAACATCGAATTCAACTAATTTCATAGATAATAGGGTTTGCATAAAATTTATGACTTAAAAGTTCTATTTCTACGTTTTGCAGAACCTTATTTATTTTAACTGAATTCCCATCTGCCGTTTCTATTGTAGAAATTTGCCTAATGCTGGTTAAAGGTAAGTTAAGAGTTTGGCAGAATGAAGTATTTATAAAACTTTGGTTTGCACCAGAGTCAAATAATACTTTTGTGTAACCGTTGTGAACTAAGAACGTACCGGCTATCACATCTGGAATGAGTTCTGCTTCCTTAGCAGTTAGTTCGAAGGCTCTTACATTCCTCTTTGCTCCTTCTGCAGGTTTGACTTTATTGTCAGGTGGTTTGTTCAGTTTTGGACAATCTGGCCTAAGATGTCCAGCTTCTCCACAGTTGTAGCATACTGAAAATTTCTTCCTCCTGCAGTCTTCTTCTTGATGCCCCGGAATTTTGCAAAAATTACAATATCCTTTGCATCTTCCAAAATGCTTCCTTTTGCAAGAATTGCAAAATGGACTAGTGGAAGATTGCCCATTCCCTCCTTTCTTGAAATTGTTATGGTTACCCAGACGGAATCCTTGGGTAATCTTTTGGGCTACTTCCTTCCTTCTATTTTCTTCTCTTGTCCGTACTAGTTCGTCAGTCAGAGTATTGGCTAAATCTACCGCATCATCAATCGTGCGAGGTTTCGCAGCTTTGACGATATTACGGATTTCGGAAATCAATCCCCAAATATAACGAGAAATAAGTACCGGCTCTGGCGAAGCCAGGGTTGGTACCACTCGAGCATACTCGAAGAATGTCGAAGTATACCCTCGACAATCTACATCCACCATCCGGTGGGTTAGAAACTTATTTGTCATTTGTTCCTTTTCATACTCAGGACAGAATTTTCTTTCTACAAAGCTCTTAAATTCTTCCCAGTTCATAGCATACGCCATCCTTCTTCCTTTTGCTTGTAACACCGTATTCCACCATTCTAGCGCCCCTTCTTTGAAAAGGTTTGACGCATACATGACCTGATCATCCTGAGCACATTTACTTATGGCAATTACTGCCTCGGTTTTCTCTAACCAACGCAGTGCCGCAGTCGCTCCTTCATTGCCTGCAAACTCAGTGGGTTTACGAGCAAGAAATTCTTTGTAAGTGCAACCAGGCGTTGCAGCTTTTATTTTCTTAGGAGGAGGAGCTTGTCGTGGTTCATTCTCATGATTAGCATGATCATTGCCTCCGTTTATGCTATTACTGAAGTTATCTTCAGAAATACGTTTGCTAGGAATGATTTGTTGCGGTTCGATTGGATTTTTAATAGCAGCAACGATTGATGGAATAGCGTTGGCTATCCCTTGAGTAACTATTGCTGGAATAGCGTTGGATATCCCTTGAGCAACGATATTTTCTATATCCTGCCTAGTCATATATTGATCCCCCGGTTGTTGCTCAGATTGGTTAATCTCATTAACTGGTTCATTATTAGCGTTTTCCATCTGATATCTAATTTATAGATAAATAATTAGTATAAAAGAAATAATCCAATGTCACAATTAATTGCACATAATCACATAAACGAATATACAAACAAAATTTGTAAATTTTCTAAAATTTTATTTGTTTTATAGATTATAGCATGCTTCTATATACAACCATTGTATTATTTATTTTACAAATACTGATTTTACTATTACTATTACACCACCATAGTTCCATAAATCCCCTATCCTTTGTCAGATGATATTCTAGTAACGGCGTTCCCTCTCATCGTATTTCCAGGAGATCTGTCCCCCAATCTCTTGGATCCTATTCCCAGTATCCATTAGTTCTTCACCAAATTGGCAGAATTCAGCCATATTCTCGTTACTCATTGGTGGATTTGGTAAAGGTTCTGGATCGAACTGAGGAAAAAGCTTATAGGGATTGTTTTGTAACTGTATTTCATTAGTCAACCATTCGTCTATTTGCGAGTGGATTGAAGGGTTTGGAATAGCTGGTTCTAAGTTCATTGGTAGTTGTGTTTCAAGAGATTGAATTCATTAACAGGTTTAATAGTATTATAGCTTGCCATTATAAAATCTAGCTCTTCCTGAGATGGTAACCCCTTAATTTGTCCAGAGCTTTCCCCAATTTCCATTTTCTTAGGCTTGGGTTTCTCAAGAGGTAAAGCGTTGAATTCTATAGGTTCTTCTATGTCTGGTATATACCTATTGAAATCTCTGGAAACTTCTATTCTTACTGGATAGAGATTTAAATTCTGAAGGGCTTCCGACAAATCACTCATGCTGTTTATGCAAAATACACACAATTACTAAGTTAAAAATTATATCAAATTTCATAGAAAACCTTTAAATATTATTTCATATTGGGTAACTATGAAACAACCGAATATGAAAACATACTAGGTTTTATTTGTAAATTTATTTATTTACTAAATCAGGTTTCTGGCTTATATTTAATAAGGGTGCTAAAACTTAAATCAAAATATTTAAAGTTTTGTATTTATTGCTACAGTGGTTAACATATAAAGATTTGCCCATACTGTACAAAATTAGTCAGATAATAAAACACATAATCACAAAATAGCAATTAATAAAAATTAAGTATTTTCTAAATACTTAATTGGCTTAAATCAGTGGCTCGATAAGTGGCTCTGATACCACCTTTTTCTTTCACGGCCCCCGACCCGGTTTGACCCGTTTCAGGAGCCGCGGGACAGAAATCCCGTGGTATTTATTTAATTGAGTTTAACAGCGGAAGTTTATCATCATGATCTTTTTAAAACTGAAATATTTCCCGATTATTTTATTTCACAACGCGGGATAAAACCCCGCTAATTTACAATCATTTGATTTCACGAAGAAATATTTTATTTTACAAAACATGTTTCTTTATTTTATCCTGAGTCACTTTCTTAAGCTTGTAGTGCTTCACGACACTTTTCCTGGATCATAACAGATCACCTGAAACATGTTTGAAAAAGGTTTTGTCAGCGGGAAATACTGAGTGAATCATTCTATTTACATAAAATGATGCATAGTTATTAATTACAGCATAAGAGCGATTACAATGGCTTCTATCTTATTTTTATCTGGCGCCCTGTCACAATGGTGACATGTCACAATGGTGACGATGGTCATACCACTATTAGGTCAATGAACCTAAATAGTGATGATTATCCCTGTAGGTCAATGAACCTAACAGTGATTATCCCGAGTAGGTCAATGAACCTAACTGGGAGAAAATTAGTAATGTGCACAATACCCCACTAGCCAGTGATTCAAGATATCCAGGACTTAGTCCCTGTAATTATAACTTTTGAAAATAATTTGAGGTATTGTAAAATAGTTGATAAAAAGAGAATGACTCACATTGCAGATTTAATTTGAGCAGAGCCTAGCCTACTGATTTAGCCTTTTTAACCTAATTTAATAACAATGCATACAAAACTGGGTTAGTAACCAATACAGCATTTACGATAACTCACGAGATCAAACTCTCACAACGAATGACAAAGTGCAATCACTTAAACATCCATCGGATTCACAACAAATGACAGAGTATTCCCCGAGTTCAGGTGGTACTCAAACATCCTGTCGGAATCACGACGAATGACAAAGGATAACCCTAATGTGGGCAGCACTTAAACATCCATTGGATATATTGATCGATCGGACAATGAATCGTAATAGCGATCTAGTTAATACCCTGATTGCGGCGTCGATTAGTGATCCGTGTGTGTTAATTGTGGTAAACAGAGCATAACTCGGTGTATATTTCAAAGTTTTACGTCGAACTGAAGCCAGGAATCAAGTCCCAGACTCTACTATTTATACTGGAAATTGGATCCTCCCGCGTGTCGCGAAAGGATTCCATGGTCCCTGTCGCGTGTCGCCTGAGATGACATTTTAGAGTAGAGTAGGCACGTGTCCAATTAGCTCAGGTGAGTCGACAATTCGTCCAAATTCAATTTCCACGTAAAATTGTTAAGATAATATCAACTAGGGTTTACCCCCCCTGAGTTTTAGGGGCCCTAATCCTGATTTCAATTATTCTGAAAATTTTAGGGTTTGTGTAGAATCACTTGGGTGTCTCAATTAAGGTTTCCTTTTTGGACAAATTAATTTAATAATTATGACTTTTGATGAGAGTTGTTACAAAAGACTATAAACTGACTTATAGAAGAAGTGATCATTTAGAAGTGGTAGGTTATTCTGATTCTGACTTTGCTAAATGCAAAGATGACAAGAAATCCACTTCGGGCTACATCTTTATGTTAGCAGGCGGACCTATCTCATGGAAGAGTCATAAACAACAGTTAACTACAACTTCCACAATGATGGCAGAGTACATTGCTGTTTACAACGCAACCTATCATGGAATGTTGCTTAGAAATCTGATCACTGGACTCAAAATCGTTAATTCCATTTCTAGACCATTGAAGCTTTACTGTGATAACTCAGCTGCCGTTAGTTTCCCGAACAGTAACAGTTCGACTGGAGCTGGTTTATATCTCGATACAAAATATTTGTTCGTACGTGAACGAGTTGAGGAAAACAATCTTTGTATTGAGTATATTAGTACTAAAGATATGCTTGCGGATCCGATGACTAAAGGTCTCCCACCTAAAGTTTTCGAAGAACATGTATCGAATATGAGACTTACTAAAGACCTTATTTAATGTCATATTGTACTAGCTTATGTTTTAATTAATAAAATTTCCTCAGTTTGATTTTGTATGTCTCTAACATATGTTCTGCCGGTGTAATGACATATAGACAAATATAAATACAAATCAGACGCTAAAGGGCTTATACATATTTTGATCGTAACTGTTAGGTTTTAAATTGAGGCTATAGTATGACTAATGGGGGTCCTGAGTCGAATGATGATTCAACGGCTGTATTTCTCTGCTATAGTTCTTGGTTTAAGGCTAAAATGAGTGTTAACTCCTGGCCAGGCTTACCTAATACTCATGATAAATGATTACTCGGCTAAGTGGGAGAATGTGAGATTAAATATATTATTAATGTAATATTTAATCTTGTAGCCTTTAAAATCATTTATATTATATTAGATCAAAATATATTAATAACCTATTAATAATTAGTTGGTAATTGTTGATGGACCATATTACCCTTATTAACTAATTAGGTTTCCTCTTGGGTGTATAAATAAGGAGCTTATTAGAGAGTTAAAGGGTTACACAATTTAGTGAATCATACAACCCTCATAACATCATCGTATCTCTCTCTCCCAACCGATTCTTCCCTAGTTTCGGTTTCATCACCATCATAACTTTACACCCTAAGGAGGAACCAGATCATCCTGACAAGTATGTCGAACTCGATATCATCTTCTCTGACTGGATTCTCCACTGCTTTGAATGCTGTAACAGGTATGTTATTCATGTTTTCCATCATGTTTAAACAGAACTGATCAACATCATGATGGCCCAAAGTGTCCAACATGGCGTCGACACACCAAGTCAATATTTGCGCATTTACACATATGTCGCTTTATGCTCCCTCGGTGTAACATGAGGGGTCACGGTGGCCCTGGTCCAAATGTCACGTTGCATCGAAACTCTTTTGTCCTAATGTCAAAGGGGTGCCTCGTGTTAATTGTCCCCATAAAAGTGAAAGAGAAAATAAAATCAACGAATACAACAAATGAATTAATATTGAAAAGATATCAAAGTACACTGTGATTTCGGGTTTTTTGAAAGCAATTTGTACGTAGCAAATTTATATTATTACTTGATCGAATCTTGCTTTAGTTTGGCTGACCTTTGAATTTGTACACACCTTTGATTATATAAAAAACAAAGAAGAAGAAAGACAATTGATCATCGTTTATAACTAGTTTTACGCCCCGTTCGTGTTGCAGGACGATAAGTCAAATATTTCTCACTCTCATAACATGTACGTCTGTGTTTTGGTTATTTATACATACTACTCATAACACGATCTCAATAAAAATTATATCGAGTCAATCAATTAAAACAAAACACTACCGTACTTTTGCTAAAAAAGAAAAAAACTAAACGATAGCAAGACTTTAATTTTAAACTGTTGGCAAAATTGTAATTTGTCAAGACAAATGAGCGAGTGTCAGACAGCTGTCTGGCACGAATAAAAATTAAATCGAGTCAACCAATTAAAACAAAATACTACCATAGTTTTGTCGAAAAAAGAAAAACCAAAACGATGACATGACTGTAATTTTAAAATGGGGGCAAAATCGTAATTTGTCAGAGCCAAAGAAACAAAAACAATGACGAAACTGTAAATTTGAACTCGAGGCAAAACTGTAATTTGATAGGGCGAAAAAAACAAAAACCGTAACAAAACTGTAAATTTGAACGAGGACAAGATCATAATTTGGCAGGACAAATAAGGAAGTGTCAAACAGTTGTCTCTGACACTATTCCTGACAAAGTCTTTTGTAGATAGGTATATATATAATATATAATTTGTAGTTATATATAACTAGTTAGATGCCCCGCCCGCGTTGCGGGGCGGTGGACGAATAATGAGCGAGTGTTAGGCAGTAACTCATTGACACGAAAAACAACTAAATCGAGTCAACAAATAAAAAAAAAACTTTTATATTTTTTATAAAAAAAAACTAAAACAATGGCAACATTGTAATTTTTAACTGAGGGAAAGTTGTATTTTTTTACTGGGGTAAAATCGTAAATTGCCAAAACCTAAAGTGATGGCAGTACTGTAAATTTGAAGGGGGGGAAAATTTGAAATTTTAATACGGACAAAGTCGTAATTTTGCACCTAGGGTAACAGCGTAATATAAATTTCAACTACGGGCACAATCGTAATTTTAAGCTGGAGGCAAAAGCACAATTTTATTTTGAACCGAAGGCAAAATCGTATTTTTGAGCTGGAGGCAAAAGCATAATTTTATTTTGAAGGGGGGAAAAACGTAATTTTCAATTGAGGGCGAAATCGTAATTTTTTTAACGGGGAAAAATAACATTTGATGGCAGTCCGGGGGGGGGGGGGGGGGGAATTGAAATTTTAATAGGGACAAATTCGTAAATTTTCACCTAAAGCTAAAACAATGGCAACATTGTAATTTTTAACTGAGGGAAAGTTGTATTTTTTTACTGGGGTAAAATCGTAAATTGCTAAAATCTAAAGTGATGGCAGTCCGGGGGGGGGGGGGGGGGAATTTGAAATTTTAATAGGGACAAATTCGTAAATTTTCACCTAGTGTAACAGCGTAATATAAATTTGAACTACGGGTACAATCGTAATTATAAGCTGGAGGCAAAAGCACAATTTTATTTTGAACCGAGGGCAAAAGCGTAATTTTGAGTTTGGGGCAAAAGCATCATTTTATTTTGAAGTGGGGAAAACGGTAATTTTCAACCGAGGGCGAAATCGTAATTTTTTTAACGGGGAAAAAACATTTTTTAACAGAGGGCAAAATCGTAATTTTTAGCTGCGGAGGAAAAATATTTTTATTTGGGACAAAAGCGTAATATTATTTTTAGCTGGGGGCAAAAACGTCATTTTAAAATGGATATAAAATAATAAACTGGTTGGTCGAACGGGAGAGTGGCAGACGAAATCGTAATTTTGACTTGAGGGCAAAATCGTAATTTTTAGCTGGAGGCAAAAGCGTAATTTTAGTTTGAGCTAGGGGCAAAACGAAAAAAAAAAAAAAAAAAAAAAAAAAAAAAAAAAAAAAAAAAACTTATTTTTCAACGCCGCCCATTTTGGCCAATGGGAGCCATGTGCCGACATTGTACTTTGTAGTGTATATAATTTGTGGAGAACTGATTTCCTTTTTTTTCTCTTGGGTCAATGCTACACTCAATCGATGAGAGAATAATGAACGGACAATACTCTTGAGTAGAATTCCGGTATATATGTATTGCTTTCTGTGCACTGAATGGCACGCCGGCACGGTAGTAACCAGTGCTTCACATACTTCTAGAACACTAACTTACAACAAGTTGGTGAAGTTGCATATAAGACTGAAGGGAGTGGGGCGTCCTTTAGAGGGGGCGTCTTGCGACACGTGGCGCCACGTCAGATCAGAGGATTTTGAGCAAAAAAGGGGGCGTGGTGTTTGGGGCGGCTTGGGGCGTCTTGGAGGGGGAATCCTTGAAAGTTTGTGCCAAAAATCGATGTGTGTGAGAGGAAGCAGGCGGCGAGAAGAGGACGGGGAGAGGGGGGCGCCCCTTGGGGACGCCTATGGGGGGCGGTGTTCTTGGCGACTTGGGGCGGCGTCGGAGGGGGAGACGCCCCACTACGTTTAGTCTAAAAGTCATTTTTTTAACGGATAACAGAATCAATCACGAGTACTTTTGGGACACTCACTGGACCAAACGGAGTACTCTGAGAGTGTTAGATATTTTAGTGTAATCGGGGATTGACTTGGTGATCAAAGCGAATAATAATACACATCAAACAAGTTAGGAGGTGCGGGGAGTGCACGCTTGTTTGAGTTATTATAATTCGAAGTGTATGGGCGGAGCCCGTACTCTACGGGGGTTCCAAGGGGGCAGCGCCCCCTTGGCGGGGGTCCGGGGCAGCGCCCCTGGGAGCCGGGTCCAAGGGGCGGCAACCCCTGGAGGGGTCCAAGGGGCAGAGCCCCTGGCTGGGGTCGAGCTGAAATTCCTTAGAAAATAAAATTTGTGAAAATTCGTCCTAATTTGTAGAAAATGCCTTAGAAAATAAAATTTGTGAAAATTCTTCCTAATTTGTCAGACAAAAAATTCAGGCATTTTTAATGCAATTTAATTAAATTGGAATATAACTGCCAGAGGCAGTTATCTGCAAACATCCCCAAAATTCGAACACACAGTTTTTTGATCATCTTCCTGGTTCGAAAAATCAGAGTTGTATCCCATTGAATTTTTCAGGTGAACCACCGAAATAATTTGATCAGAGAGTGATTACACGCCTCTCTGATCATCCGGCAAACTAAAATTCCCCAACAGAGAGTAACCCTAGTCCACCACCAATTCTGGGGAAAACTAAATAACCCACCCGCTCGTAGTCATAACAGTGAAATTATCGATAAAACCCGTTTGACTTAAGGGTAAAACTCAGATTTTCCCGAGTCTCCTATTATTTTCCACCGATGGCTCCACCAAGCGAGAGTCCTTTCCCCATTTGATTTTCCCGAGTCATTTAAAGTGAAAAGTGGTGTCCCCATATCCCACATGTGCCTATAATATTCATGTACGGAGATATACTAAATTATTTGAAATGACCTATTATGATTTTTGTCTTTTTTTAAATTTAATCTCAAAATCATTATCTTTTATATAACTAGGGTATTTTTGTGTCTTTTTTGTTTATTTAATCTAAAAATGTTATGTTTTATGTGTGCACAGTGTAGTGATAGGCAGAAAACAGACAATGCAATCGCACGATGCAGCGTGCTTGTGTATGCACGGTGCAGTGCGCTTATTATAAGTGGAAAACAGAAATTGCTATTAACAGTAGTCTTAAACGTAATTACATAAAAAATGCGAAGGCAAAAAACGTTTTTGAATAAAATTTATATTAAAATTTAAATAAAAATAAGTACGTTGTGATGGTTATATTAGAAATTTTATTGGACACTGTATCAAATTTGTAAGTTGTCTCACATGACAAAAAAAATAAAGTTGTAATATATTTAAAAGGATACCGACACATGTTGTGTATCAGTTATAAACTTACAAAACAAATACATGTACTGGTTCCACCAACAACGATGCTGGTGGCGATATTATTTGGTAAAAATTATTTTGGTTCGTCATAACACCATTATAATAGCGACACTCACGATAACTTACGATATCAAAAAATACACTTGGATATTGTTAAATGAGTTGATTTCTATCAGGTATTGGTTAACTAAACTAATGGTAAATGAGTTGATTTCTTCTACCCTAATATTTTTAGTAACTTATCTTTAAATTAGGTTAAGAGACCCGTACATTATACACGTTGAATGAGAGTAAACATAATTTCGTTTTTGTAATTTTGAATCCATGGGATACTAATAATAATAAATCAATACTATCGAATAGTTTGCAAAAGTTGTTGACTGGAAATAATAGGATAACATGGAGAAAAAATCAAATTTGATAGATATATGGATAGATTAGATAGATATAGATTAATAGAAGTGGACTCTTTTGTAACTTTGATTGATTTAAATTTAAAATGTAAAAAAAAATATATTTTTGCACTTTACCCGTAGCAGTGGAGAATCTTGAGATTTCCGACCGAGGGGCGAAAGTCACCGAATCTAAAAATTTCTATAAAACCAGGGGGTCGAAAACGTATATACCAAAAAAATTTCTATACGAAAACTAAATTCTCTCCACTACTGAGCGAAAAGTTCGAGGGATCAGCCTCCCCCTTAGTATTTATGGATCACTATATAAATCGACACTACAATGTTAATTAACAAAACAATTTTCACAATATACAATAAAACGTAGTATATGGATTAAGGCTAATGTTCCAAAAATACATAGATACAAGTGTATAAAGATTATAGCTAGTACAACAATCATTTCTTCCTTTAATATTGACAGTACGTTGTGATCATTCTAACCTGCGACTAAGTATCGGAGTCATATTCTTGGACAAACATAAAAAGCCTGAAAATATTCTTTAGACATAAATCAACATCCCAAATTCTAGTTCTAAGTTTCGTTTTGCAATTTTATTATTTTTATATTTATACAAACAATAATAAACTTGAAAAAATAAAGCTGCATATGAGGAACATGTTTGTTATTGCGTTTGCGTAAAGGACAAACAAAAGAATAAAATCAACTATATTTTTTTAACTCATTTAATAATTATGAGGAACATGTTTGGTTTTTTTTTTAACGACGATTTTCTTGTATTAGCTTATCGTACTTCCTAAATTGAAGAGGCTCGTTGCCTCAATTCGGCCAAACTATTTTGTTGTCTTAACCGGGCCCATGCTGGCTTCAGAGATTGGCTTGGGCGTTCCTCTGTGAAACCATACCGTTGGTCATCACTTGACGGTCGTTCGGCCACTGCAAGAGAAGAACTCTCTGATGTAACACGTAGTGGAACGAAAACCTAAGTGGACTGAGGATAAAACCCGACACCTCTCTAAGGAGGCTAGGCATTGTCTAATCCATCAAAGTAACACATGTTTGGTAGGTTTTTTTTTTCTTTATTCTTTTTTTTTTTGTGCAAATGAAGATATTACTATAAATATTGATAAACTTTGAATAAATACTTTAGATGAATATACTCTTAAAAGCCTTAGGATATATACAAAAAAATATTGTTGCCACCACTACAAAAAGAAAAAAAAAATGATATCTAATCTAACTTATAATAAAAGACTCCAAATAATGTCATATGACATTCTCTCCTTCAACCTCATAAATTATATTTATATTTGTTTAATAATTTTTTTTAATATTAATATTAATATTAATTAATAACCAATATATAGATATCACTTATTTTTATTCTTATCTTTATCTAAAATTAATAAATAACTTCAGTTTTGCAATTTAGACCCTTTGTTTTTTTTACTTTTAACTCAAAGTTTTTCATCTTTTGAAATTTAATCCCAACTCTTTTTTATTTTTAATTTTGGTCCACCATACTTTTTATCTTTCCCAAGTTTTTTGTTTTATTCTAAATTTTGTGAGTTAACGCACCACAACGTGCGTGTGAGATTCAACATTTTTTCTTATATTTTTTCCCGTTTGACTGGCCCGTCACGTCATATCTATTTTTCTGCGTTTGACAAGTTCGTCCAACACGCGGGTCCTGGATGGACTTAGTTATTTTTTTCTATGTTTTACGTTTCGGTTTAATTTCTCAAGCGTGCGTGATTCAAAGATTTTACGTCTGCTTTTCGTTCGCCGTTAATTTTTTCCCATTTTTATTTATTTTGTTTTTACAAGCTTTTCCGGTGTTGGTGGTCGCTGAAAATGGTGTAGTATTTCTACTACTTAACATATTTTATAACAACCGCTGCAACACAGGGGCTTAATACTAGTTTATAAATACTTTGCTCCACAATTTATATATGAATGATAACTGTTGGCGTACTCGCAAATATATACAAATATTTATAGCAATAATTTCAATTTTTTTTGAACTGCCAACCAATAAAATACTATACAAGCTCAGCCACTCGAGCAAACCCATTGGGGAAAGGCCACTCATCGCCTGTGAACACAGACAACGTTGGTGACCAGGTCCGTCCACCATTCTAGAGGAAACCTACCACTCAAAGGCTCACTATGGTCTATTGTAAAAACCCTTTGTTCACCTAGAAAATATTGCACCAAGTGAGATTTCAACCTATGACCTACATATTGGAAGACCATGAGGTGTCTCATGCCAAACCAATTGTAAAAGTAAAATAAAAGAGTACATAAAAATCCAACTGTAAAAGTAAAATAAAGAGTTAAGTATCATTTACGTCTCTATGGCTTGTTCACTTATGCCATTTCAGGCCAAATTTCAAAATTGTACTATTCTTCTCCCTGACATTCTCGAAACGTGTTATTTCAGTACAAAAAACTAAACCCAGTTAAAATTTTCCGTGTTTAATGAAGGGTAAATTGTCACTTCTCATTTTCTTTTAATTTTCCTTTTTTTTAAAATCTATTGTAGACATCACAAATGTGAATAATCTATTTTGTCACGAGGGATGGAATCATCAGCCTTTTAAGTGATTATTCGGGGGTGTTTGGCTTAGTTTTTTGAAACAATTTATTGAATTATTGGGTTTTTCAAGCCAATAAGTCAAAAAAAAAAAAATGTTTGTACAAGTGAAAAAGACTTTTTGAAACAACTTTTTGTATAAGGTGAAAAAGTCATTTTGAAAAGCCGCACAAAAAGTTGTTTAAAAAAGTCTTTTTCACTTGTCTAAACATTATTTTGACTTATTGGCTTTAAAAAGTCCTTTTTTCACTTGTCAAAACATTATTTTTTGACTTATTGGCTTTAAAAAGTTTCTTTTCACTTGTCCAAACATTATTTTGATTTATTGGCTTGTAAAAAGACAATAAATCAATAAGTTGTTTCAAAAAGCTAAAGTGACATTGAGGGGTTCAAGGAGGGTATGAGATGAGATTACTGAAGTTGAGTATGACAAAAGAAATGGAACCCGAAGGTTATAAAAGGTTATATTATTGGGCATACTTATCAAGTCCGTCATTGCAAAACTATGGACCAAAAGCAGTTTTATTGTTCTTTTTTCACCGAATAAAACTAATGTACCAAGTATTATTTTAAAGAATGAAGATGCTATGTTTTTGGCTTCAAATTATGCTGTTAATGGCTGCATATATGGCTGAAAGTAGTTTAGTTTGAGTATTTTTTGTGAATATTAATGAATGTTAATGGCTGCAATAATGGTTGCAATGTTAGAATGGCTGCAAACATAATGTTTTGGCTACAAACATGGCTGCAAATATGAGTCAAATCGAGTGCATATAACTTATAAAATTAATCCTCTACTCTTTTGACTAATTGGAATGAATTGGTTGGAAGTCTAAACGTTGTGGATGAAGACGATTTAGGATTAGGGTTTATGAGGAAAAAATGGAGGGAAATTGGGTATTAAAAGGGGTGGGTTTTTAGCAGGGATTTAAAAAAGGAAAAATAAAAAATAATAATAAGAAATGACCATTTTACCCTTCACTAAACTGAAGTTTTAAACTGTGGTTAGTTTTGAGCTGAAATGCCACGTTCGAGAATGTCAGGAAGGAAAATGATATAATTTTAAAAATTGACCTCAAATGGCATAAGTGGACAAACTAATGGGACGTAAATGACACTTAACTCAAAAATAAAAAAAAAGTACATAAAACGTTTGTTCGTTTTAAATCTTTAAGATATTGTCAATTTATTCACAACTAATAGTGTGAAACTTGACATTGTAATTTTTTCATGAAATTCGGAGGGTACACACCTAAAACGTGGAGATTTAGGAAGTTTTTAAACATTTTTATTTTCTTGAAAATGACAACAAGAATCGGAGGGTACACACCTAAAACGTGGAGATTTAGGAAGTTTTTAAACATTTTTATTTTCTTGAAAATGACAACAAGAATATTTCAGTTATAATATTTTATATAACTAGATAAACGCCTATGGTATATACTATAATAGCAAAATTATTTCCTCTTTGTCGTCTATAACAATCAATGGTTGCAAGTGATAAATGAAACATATAATCTGAATATCAAAATTTTTAATTACATGAGTATTAACAAAATGGGTATTAAAAACTACACAAAGGAAAAAAAAAAAAAAAAAACTCAAGTCATTTGTTTAAATATGGGTTATTATCTTACACTTGGTATTAGTTAAACTAACCAAAACTTTTTTTTGTTACATTGACGAATATTTGGATGCAATTGTTTCTAACTTGAAACATCTTAGTTTTCAAGTTCAAGGCATATATACACAATCCACAATATTCACAAGAATGTCTTTTCTTTAACCGGGTCTCTAGTAATCTATGTACATTTAAATACACTGCAATGCATTTCCTCCGTAAATTTACTTGCAATTAGGCTTTATCTTTAAAGTACTAACCTACAACAGCACATGAAGAAGACTGATATTTTTTTACGTTTTGATGTTAAGGGATCGAGATCGGATATATTTGCATTGGATTATGAGTCAACCAAAACCTCTTCCTAATAAGAGTATCACCCGATGTTTCCTTCGTTTAAAAAGTCACAGTTCCTTTAGTAGCACTATCTAAAAGGAGATAAGTACTCTTATAAAATTCTTCTACTAAATATCTCATGTCAAATATAAATTCTTATTGGGAATTTAGCTTAATAACATAAAAATAGTACATTTTGAAATACAAAAAACCACCATCACATTGTGTACAACAAGACAATCACCAAAGTCCAATGATGTCTTGTCATTTTCGAGGGGGTGAATCTTTTTGTTTCATATTCAATCCCATGGCTTTGACAAAATAATGCAACCACACAATAACAACTGAGAACATGCAAAAGAGTGCCATCATGATAGACTATAATCACAAACCTTAACTAGTTGGGTCCATCAACCTGCCACTCACTCATCTCCACCCTCGCTAGTTAAGGAGTGTAAGCAAGCCGAGTCGAGTCCTAGTCTGCATAGGCTCAAACTCGTTTAACTAATGAGAGCTCGAGCTCAAGCTCGGCTTGGTTTCTACCTTTCTTTCTAAAGCTTGAGCTCGGCTCGTATATCATTTATTAATTAACTCGAATTAATTATAATTATTTTTTTACAAAGTTTATATATAACATAATGTATGTATGTATAATTATTGTTTAGTTATTTTCATCATAACTTAATAGATCAATCAATCAATCGTACTCAATATAATCTCACCCAGAGCCAAGCTATTGGTAGGGTCTTGAGAGAGTAGGATGTAGGCAAGCCTTAGATCTTGGGTGATAGAAAAACTGCTTACAGTGAGGCCCCTAGCTACAAATTCTTATCCAGACATAAAAAGTCAAATAAAAACATGTATAAACATATAACCACATCAAAAGATACTAAAGATATTCGTACTAAGCTACCAAAACATGAGAAATGGTTAAAACATATACTAGGAACAATTAACACATCAAAAAGACATACATGCAAGCTATAATATTCACATGCCACCGAAACAGACTAAAGGACCTAAGGTCGTAAATCAAGAAACTAATGCAAAACCATAACATCATCCTAGAAGTCCTTAACCTTAATCATACGTCTCCACGAACTCCTATCTTCGACCATGTCCTCATAAAGGTGCTAGCAAATCCTGCCTAATCTGCTCCTCCCAAGTTGATTCACCTTGCCTCTACTCCTCCCATCAACATTGAGATTTTCCACGCTTCTGACTGTGGCCGTCACCTGCTTCCTCCTAACATGTCCAAACAATCTCAACCTCCCCTCTTTTATCTTATCCGATATACTAGCTACCCCTTAATCTTTCCCGAAAAACCTCATTTCTTATCTTGTCCAGGCTGGTGTACCTATGCGTCTTCTTAATGACCCAACACTTTTCTCCATATAACACAACAAGTCTAATTGCTACCCTATAAAACTTCCCCTTTAATTTAGTTGGGAACCTCTTGTCACATGATACCCTTGTAGCTGCTCTCCACCTATACCATCCAACCTGAACACTGTGGGATATGTCGCTATCTATCTCCCCATGCCTTTGAACAAATGATCCTAAATACTTGAACTTAGTTGTTTAGGGAACCACTTGGCCTTCAATGGTAATCTAAGTGTCCTTATCTACGCCTACACTACTGAAATCACAGTAAAGATACTCAGCCTTAAAGTGACTAATTCTTAAACCTTTGCCCTCTAAAGCTACCCTCCACGCCTCTAGCCTCACATTCAGACTTTACTCACTATCCACAACTAACACAATATCACCCGCAAAAAGTAGGCACAACGAAACTGTTTGTTGAATCGACTTTGACAACTCATCCAAGATAATTGCAAAAAGAAACGGGCTCGAAGCAGACCCTTGGCGGAGGCTTGTCTATACAGGGAAGAAAGCGGTATCCCTTACTGGTGCATAAACGCTAGTTTCAGTCCTGAGATACACACCCTTAATTATGTCTATATATTTCTTGGGATCCTCGCTACCCTCTAAACTATCCCAAATCAATCTATGTGGCACACTGTCTATGCATTTTCAAGGTCAATGCACACCATATATAGATCTCTATTCTCCCCCTATATTTTTTCATCAATCTCCTTACAATGTGTATCGCTCTCGTAATTGATCCCCTTGGCATGATACCAAATTGGTTGACTCTAACCCGGGTTTCCTTTCTAAGTCTAGTCTCGATTACTCTTTCACATAATTTCATAGTATGGTCTAGCAACTTGAACCCTTGTAATTCTCACAACATTGAGCATCTCCTTTATGCTTATATAGAGGCACTACAACACTACTGCTCCATTGATTGGCATTCTTTCAGATTTGGGAATAAGATTAAACAAATTAGTTAGACATTGAACTCCTTCATCTCCCAAACACTTCCACACCTCAATTGGTATTTTCACTTCTACTGGTGTGACACGTCGACAATAACAGTTATTCTGGTGCTGTCTTTGAGTAATGTAGTTGTTGCTTCCTTGTTGGTGATCCAGCTCTCCCTTTATAAACTTCACTATGCTCAGATCTTGCCTCCTATGCTCCTTGCGTTGTTAAAAACTTCCTTACCTCAGGATAAAAATTATATTTATACAAATATGTATTTAATATATTAAATAAATAAAATAATAGGCTTGTTTAGGCTCGTGAGTCGGCTGAAGCTCGATAAGTGAAGCTCGGGTCCGGGCTTATTTACTAAACAAGCTTTTTTTAGGTTTAGGCTCGCACTTAAGCTTGTTTAAGCTCGACTCGATCAAGCTTTTATATAGCCGATCTCAAATAGCTTACGAGTAACTCGGCTTATTTACACCCCTACTTAGCTTTAATAAGCCTATCATCATTCCTCCTCCATTACCTTTGTAGAGTCCCCCACGCACTTCGTGCATGTGTCTCACAAATTATTGAAAGAATCTTGACATGTCACAAATGCACTAATTCGTTAAACCTGATATATGAGTTATAATGTTCACAAAATATTAAAAAAATCTTGATACGTCACAAATGCACTAATGCGTTAAACGTGATATATGAGTTATGATGTTCACAAAATTTGGAGGCAGAATAAACCACAGTTTCTGTCGCAAGAAAAGGAAAAGAAAGAATTACATAGAGGTTTTTACAACTCAATGTCCAGTCATAAATACCTAATTTTGTAGTAATGAATAGTGATAGACACTCACATCATCATAACAAAACTGCAATGCTAGATAAGATTTTGCCATCTTTTTTCTTGAGTGGATAAAATCATATACTTTTAGTGTCACAAAAAAATTGTCAGAAATTGTGTTCACTACAATGTACCTAGCCAAGAGATGTTTTAAATTACTTGAGAGCTATGTAGTTAATATCCCGATATATCACCGATAGATCATTGTTATATCGGTTATCGGTCCATCCCCTGTAGAGATATCGGTGTAAAATATCGGTTAGAATATCGGTACCAATAATATCGGCGATATTGACCGATAATGATCAAATATTTAACGGATATATCCCTGATTTTCCCGATATCAGTATCTTTTTCTTAGTTCTATCATTCGTCTTTCTTCTTATTGTTGCTATTAGTGTTTTAAGTCTTAATTGTTACTTGTTAATGTTTTAAGTCTTAGTCAGTTCCTACTTGCTACAATTGTTAGGGTTTTGTAAGTTGTAAAAAGTTAATTTGTTAATGGTAGAAGAGTATACTGAATTGTTAGTGTTAACTTGCTAGGGTGGGGTTCGGCTACAAAGTCCATTTTTCCTACAAAGCGTACAAAGCCATAAAACACCACAATTTAAGCCAGAAAACACACTCAAAACCCACAAATAACATAGTGAATATCACTAAAACACAATATCCAAACCCTAACAGTCCTTAAAAACTTCAAACACATCATCGTATAACTATGAATATAAAACACAACATGATAATCAACATAAAACACACTAATGTTAGTCATTCGATAATCAAAGCCTTATCATCCAAAACACAACACAAAACCCACAAATATGGTGTTTTAGTAATCTTCACTATGTTATTTGTGAGTTTTGAGTGTGTTTTATGGTTGATATTATGGTGTTTTATGAGTTTTTACACTTTGTAGGAAAAATTGACTTTGTAGACAACTCCCACCCTAACTTGCTATATATATATATATATAGAGTAGGAGTTCTGCGGAAAGTGTATTTTTCCTAGAAAGTCTAGGAAGCGATCTGGGCCATCCGATTGGTGTTTTTAATGGCTTAGATCAAATGGATGGCATTTTCGTAATATCTGAGTTATATAATTAGAGACTTTTAATATAGTGAGGGTATTTTGGTAATTGGAAGTGTTTTAAATCAATCAAGAAACTGCCATATCAATAACCAATCCCTAAAATCATGGGATTTCCCCTCTTTCTCTCTCTCTCTCTCTCTCCCTAACCGAACCAAAGAAGAACCAGCCATTTTTCCTGCAAATATTCTTCTCCGATTGGTCATATATTGTTGATGTTGCTGACGGTTGTCGTTCAAACAGTAGTCGAAATCGTTGGTCGGCCGGTGATGTTTCCCTATCGGTTGTTGTTTTTCATACTTGTTTCAATTTTTTTATCTATCATTGAATCGGGTTCTTAATGTTGATTGATGACAGTGTGTTGAAGACGAAGACACTGGGTTGTGTTGAAGACGAATGCTTGCTGTTAAAACACAGTGTGTTGAAGACGAAGACACTGGGTTGTGTTGAAGACGAATGCTTGCTGTTAAAACACAGTGTCAAGAATCCTCCAGCAATCTGCTCGCTGTTAAAACACAGTGTCAAGAATCCTCCAGCAATCTGCTTGCCGTTAAAACACAGCGTCAAGAATCCTCCAGCAATCTGCTTGCTGTTAAAACACAGCGTCAAGAATCCTCCAGCAATCTGCTTGCTGTTAAAACACAGCGTCAAGAATCCTCCAGCAATCTGTTTGCTGTTAAAACATAGTGTCAAGAATCCTCCAGCAATCTGCTTGCTGTTAAAACACAGCGTTAAGGAATCTGCTTTCTGTTAAAACACAGTGTCAAGGAAATCTGCTTGCTGTTAAAACACAGCGTCAAGAATCCTGCAGAAATCTCCTTGCTGTTAAAACACAGTGTCAAGAATCCTCCAGTAATCTGCTTGCTGTTAAAACACAGTGTCAAGAATCCTCCAGTAATCTGCTTGCTGTTAAAACACGGCGTCAAGAAATCTGCTTGCCGTTAAAACACATTGTCAAGAAACACAGCGTCTTGTATGATTTAAATTGAAACTGTCAATTTGATTTAAATGGAATATTTAGTTTCCATAATTTTCTGGTTAGTTAGTTATCCTAATAAAATAATCCATAATTAAAATAATATTCAAAGTACACAATTGCCCTTTTAGTTAAAATACTTCAATGCCACATGCCGCGTTCTTATTGCTTCCTAGACTTTCTAGGAAAAAACACACTTTTCGCAGGAACCCTACTCTCTCTCTCTCTCTCTCTCTATATATATATATATATATATATGGGACCGCTAAAATAAAAACCACCTCCAGTTGTAAGAACTGCGAGAACCAGTTCCTAGCCATTAGATCTTCAAGATCAATGGATGAGATTAAAAGTAACTAAAAATAATATTAAATATTTTTTATCTTATTATGTTTTTAATATTTTAATTCAAAAGGATAATTTAGTAAAAAGACTCTATTTTGTCCTTTTATCTTTATTGTTTTTTATTAGTTTTTTGTATTATTATATTTAGTTTTAATTTTTGAAGCATAATTTTTTTATTGAAAGCATTTTAAAATTCATATTTTTTTTAAAAGATTTTTTATACTTTTTACATTTTACGTTTTGCGCTAAACTTTTTACGTTTTTTACGTTTTACGTTTTTACGTTTTACGTTTTTACGTTTTTTACGTTTTTACGTTTTTACGTTTTTTTTACGTTTTTTTACGTTTTACGTTTTTTACGTTTTACGTGTCGGTTTTTGCACGCCGGGCTTTTTCAATCGCCGTTTTTACGTTTTACAATTACGTAACATTTTTTTACGTTTTTACGTTTTACTTAAAAAATTACATTTTACGTTTTACCTAAAAACTTTTTACGTTTTACGTAAAACTTTTTACGTTCTACGTTTTACGTAAAACTTTTTACATTCTACGTTTTACGTAAAACTTTTTACGTTTTTACGTTAAAAAGTTTACGTTTTACGTTAAAAAGTTTACGGTTTAACTTTTTTTTTTTTACAAAAACGTTTTTACGCAAAAACGAACGCACCCAGAAATCGCATACTCGGGAGGTGTCTCAGATATATCGTTATCATCATCGACTAGGGGGGGGGGGATAAAAAAACATCAAAACATAGTGTATCTCGAAAATAAAACGGGGTTTGGCTCAGATTATCCGATAATAAAAAGACTGCAAAAGTGGGGTTGCATGTTAAAAAAACAAATATGAAAATCCCCAACATACCAAATCAAAACAAATATCAAGATCAAAATCCCCAACATACTAAACCCAGAAAAATAAAAAACACAGGCCAAAAAAATACCAGAGAAATCAACAACACAGGCCAAGGAACTCATGAACTAGTCTTGAACCAACTAAAAACCATGACCTCCAAAGTCGACCAGAGCATCAACTCGTCGGGAGGAGACCGGGACCTCCGCCGCTCACGACGGCACTGCCGCCGGCCCACCACCCAGCCGTCGAACCGCCACCACCAGTCTTGAACCAACTAAACCCATAACCTACAAAGTCGACCAGAGCATCAACTCGTCGGGAGGAGACCAGGACCTCCGCCGCTGGCCCACCACCCAGCCGGCGAACCGCCACCACCAGCCACTAACCCACTGTTAGAACCACTGCCGCCGACCGTAACATGTATGGTGTTAGAACGATCTTGAGAGAGAGAGATTAGGGGTTGAAGGACACCAACATCATAAATCGGGACACCAACAACCACAAAATCAAATCGGAGTTCACTACCCCCAAATCGGAGCTTGGGTTAACAGGTTTAGTCGCCGGCAGGGGTGGGTTCAGCCGTCGTCATCATCGCCTTCGGTTAAACAGGTTTAGTCGCCGGCAGAGAGACAAGGAAGATGGGTGTGGGGGTTGGATTTCAAGAGAGAGAGATGAATGAGAGACAAGGAAGATCGGTTAAACAGGTTTAGGTGTTGCAGGTTTGAATTTCTTTTAAAGAGAGAGAGATGAAATAAGAAGATGAGTTCAATTTAAAAGAGAAGAGAGAGGAGAGAGGAATGAATTAAAAGTCTCCAACCATTAATGAAGAGAGAGATGATTATTAGACAATTATAGTAAATGACCAAAACACCCTTTTGGTTGGCAAACACCTGATTGGTGGAGACTGGTTCTCATAGTTCTTACAACTGAGGGTGGTTCCTATTTTAGCGGCTCCTTATATATATATATATATATATATATATATATATATATATAAATTTAGCATGATATTAAGGGGGTGTTTATTTTTTCAGAAAAACCTCTTCTAACCTCTTGTGTCTGCGCCCCGCAAACCACGCGCATACATTGAGCTCTGCAGACCGTTTGTTTTTAGAAGACATATCATTAAAAAATGTCTTCAAACCTCTGCGCGTCCTCTTCCCCACGCAGACATGATTCAATGTCTTCCCACCTCTTCCAACCTCTTCCAACCCTCTCTCTCCTCTCTCCCACCCACCACCACCACCACCACAGATTTGATTTCTTACGAGTAACTGAACTCATCTTCATCAATTCAAACCTGAATCTGAAACTTGAATCGTAACACTTCAATTCAATCGTACATTCAATCATACTTGTCGCTCTCAAATTCAATTCCAGCTCAATCATCGATTCTGCTTCAAACTTAACGCGGAATGTTGCATTCTCAACCGATTCTATTTCTACAGTATCAATGAACAACAAATCGACGAAGAAGATAAGTTTCGCCGACGGAAATGGCGAGTTTCGGAGGATTACAAGATCTTACAGCAAGCGAATGGAGATGTGTTCGATTGAGGCTCATCTGAATCTTCATTTGAAGAAGAAGATGCAACGGAAGAGCTATGGAGGAAGAAGAATGGTGGAGGTGTAGCGGGGGAAGAGTTGAACAGAATTTGGTTAATGGTGGAAGTCGCCGGAGGCGGAAATTGGGGATGATTGGCGCCTTTGAGCTCACCGGAGAAAGGGACTTTTGATTTAGGTTATGGCTGAATTTGTTGAAGAAAGGGGTTTGGGAGAAGAGAAAGGGAAAAAAAGTTTGTAGATGTGGGGTAAAGAGGTGAGATAATCACACACTCTTTTTATTACACTCCGCAGACATTTGGTCCACCTCTTCTCGTGCAGACGTTTGCAGATGTGGTCCGCAGACCTTTTGTATCTGGAAAAACAAACACCACCTAAAATTACTGATATCCTACTACGATAACCGATATCTTAAACGTCGATCGATGACCGTTATCTGATATTTTTCCACATTAACTATTTAGCTTGAGAGCATAGCTAAATTGACCCGCAAGGATGGCCGAACCTAGGTACGTATGGGGACCCCTCCCCTCATTTAGATAGCTACTAAACATTTTATTACTATTTTCTTATCTCATTCAAAAATTTATATATAGTTGTTCGGCCATAATAAAGTTGATTTATATATGGGTGATCATTTCTACTAAAAGAAAATATTTATACTCTTAAATTTCGGATGCCGAACTCACATAATAACAACATACTTTTTTTTGTATGTTTTTTGAGCAACCTATTGGATAGTTAGTTATTAGTTAAAGATTTTTTTGTAGAATCCTTTTGTCATCATATGTTTATAATTTTATGTTTTAAAACCTCGGATTACCAAAAGAAGTTTGATTAATCCCTTTACTTTGAACAGAGTCGTCTTCGAGAACTACTCAAATAATTTAGCCCTCGGACGAAATAAAAACTGGACCCAAAATTGTGGTAAGGGGAAATGAATTAAAAAAAAAAGAGTCTTTGGCAACATTATCTTAAGATGGTTTTTTCCACTACACCACCAACACTTATATGTATAATAAATGAACGCATATATTAAATATAATTTACAATATATATACAAGCTTATAAAAACCTTTCGGACCCTTTGAAAATTTGGACCTTGAGCGCGACGGCACAGGTTGACCGACCCAAGAGCCGGCCTGACTTTGAAATTTTAGTAGCTACCTTTTTCTTTTGTTTTTATAACGTTTTCTGTTCCGCAAAAGTTTAAAACTCTATTTGGCCGTGGGGTATGGTGGGGCTTGGGTTGGGGCATTTGTTGACACGTGGAATGGGAGCCCCCCACCGCTTAGTGACGTGTCCCCAGGGTATGGCGGGGCGTGGGTTGGGTGCACCGTGTGGCAGATTGTTAAAAATATAATAATACAAAAAGAGCAAGCCAATAAGAGCAAGCCAGCTAGCATGTCCCCCCGCCCCACGCCCGGCTTGAAAGCCAAGCCCCAAGGGCCACGCCCCAACCCAAGCCCACCCGGGGTGGTGCCTTGGGTGTTTTCCCCCAATCCACGCCCAAACCCCCGCCCCATACCCCATAGCCTTAGATGGAGTTTAACAGCAAAACGCAGTTAAATAACCAAAAAAGAAAATTGACCGAGTTGTGTAAAATTTATTATGTTATGACCATGAATTGGATTCTTATAACTTTTTGTTGGATTTGTTCAACTAATTGTGTTCTTAGTTCATATGTTAAAAAAACTGTTAACAAACACAAAAAATTAAAATTAAACTAAAAATTGGCGTTTTTGCTACCGATCGGTTGAAAAAAATGTCATCTAAACTTTTAACATAAAATAGTGTAAAGATCAAATAAAAATAGGTCTTTAACATATAAAATACCCTTGGCGTAAGAAGCAAAGAAAGGAAAAAAAAATTGAAATATTTTTCCCTACTACTTAAAAATGATGTTTAATTGCAAAATGTAAAATAAAAAATCATGATTTTACGGTAGTAAAGTAACTATTATAGGGCAATTATACTTATCATACAATTTTGTCGAATAATTATACAAATTACATTATTACTCTACTAATGTATAATCACGATATTTTTTTTTAATTCTGAGACTAAAATATGTGTTTATCTAGTAAAGAAAAAAATTAAAAATAAAATTTCTTCCTTCAATTCTTATGTTAAGGATATGGTAACCGGCCCATTTGTATAATAACTTAACCCCATAAAATTATCCGTTTAGTGGTCGATGTTTTTGGTCTCCCTTCAGCCTCTACGAAAAACCTATAACATTAGCTTTCGAAAGAATTAGGCCTATTCATTATAAGGCTATGGGGTGTGGCTGGAGCCCCATTGGGCTTTATAGGTGCCAACTAGGAGCCACGTCATCGCCATGTCAGCATGGGGGCTTTATCATGCCCCCCTTTAATTTGGAGGGTGTGGATGGAGCCCCGTGTCATGATTACCTAATTATTTTTTATTTAAATATTTTTTTTAAATTAAATGGCAATTTTAATAACTACAAAATTAAAAATAAAAACATAATTTCATCTAAAAAAAAACATAACATAGTAGAAAAAAAATACAACAAAGTCATAAAAAAACATAACATACTAGAAAAAAAAAGGCAACATAGTTAAAAAAACTACATATATTTGGCCCGAATTTGTGCCTTACGAGCCTCCAAAATGACTCGGTCCTCCTCCGATACATGTGACAGATCCCTTGCGAGAAAGTCCATGTCTCTCGCAATTTGTTTCTCCATTTTCATTTCTTGTTGTTTTTCCCGAATGGAGATTATTTGCTTCAGATCTGCCTGGAACTCGGTAATCTTTGACGGGCCATCTGATTTAGTAGACTTTCCACGTGCCTTTGCCTTGGCTTTACTTTTATCCCTACCAGTTGGACGAGGCAGCTCTTGGGGTTCTTCAAACTCGTCAGTTTCCTCGTTTAGATTAATTACTGTACGAGCATCTGACCCAGAAGGTTCGGTGGTGGATGTCGATTTGGACCGTTTGGATCTAGGGCGGGTTGGGTCGAACGGTGGCACAAGGTGCCACTTTGGAGATTTGCGAAGAAGCTCCCATGTGGTTACTAGGTTAAACATATGCCCATGTTGCATTCTATACTGGGTGTGGGCTTCGGTCATGATATCGACATCATTCGCACCACTTTTCCTTCGAGTGTTATTGACGAGGTTATTGTATATGCTATTGAAGTTGCTAACCTTCGTCCTCAAAGCCCCCCACTTTCCCGAAAAAGAGTCGGGGGTTCGATACACGCCACGACCCATTGCGGCGAAAAACTTATCGCGTATACGACCCCAAAATGCCTTTATGTCTTGGTCGTCTCATAAAAAAATTATTATTTAGACAAGCATAAAAAATATTATTTAGACAAGCATAAAAAAATTATTCACACAAAAAAAAAAATAGTATTTTAGACAAGCATAAAAAATTTATTTACCAACAATCTCGTCCTCCGACACGTTGAGCCAAGCTTTTGCCAACTCGAACTCTTCCTTAGGCGACCAAAATTCTACCTTCTTTGTCGCACGTTTTTCAGTCTCATCCTTCTTTTTATGGCTTCTTTTTTTGATAGAAGAGGATTCGACTTGGGTTTCGGGAACGTATTCCGGTTCGCTTGTGTGTTGGGCGGGTATGTTTGGTGGTGACATGTTTGGCGGTGACATGTTTGGCGGAAAAAAAAGGGGTTGAGAATAATACCCGAAATATGGAGGAGGCATCGGTTGAGTGGTGGGATGAGGAGAAGTTGGTGGCATTGGATAATATCCAAACTCCCCCGTACGCGGGTCTCGGCGATAGCGGTCCTCTTGCTCGTTGTTTTGCAAAGTTTGCCAATACGGATTGGTCGGATCCCATGGGTTGTTTGGGTTGTTAGGAAACATTGTTGGAAGTTTTAAAAAAATTGAAGAGAGTTGTATAAAAAAGGAGGTAGAGAGTGAAAGGAATGAAAGTAGAAGGAGTGATTTATAGTGTGATTTTATAAATAAAGTAAAAAAGTTTTTTTTTTTTTAAATTCTGACCGTTCAACGGTCCACAAAATCAAAATGCCTCGGTCCCTGTGCGTTACCGCTCGCCATAGCGGTGGCGGAGCATGTATAGCGCCCCGGCTATGGCGCCGGCGGTGTGGGTGATTTCAGAGGGGGGCGCTATGGTGGTCGATGTGGCGGAAGGGTGGCGCCCCACACCCTCCAGCCTAATGAAATGTTTTCACAACCAGCCACATTAATTTCTGGATAAAATACACTTTTCGTCCTTTATGTTTGTAGCGGGTTGCAATGGATGACCTTTAACTTCAATAATTACAGACACAGTCCTTTATTTGTAAAACCAGTTACACTTTACATCCTTTATCCATAACCTGGTTAAAATTTTCAGTTAGATATGACATGTGCAAGACACATGAAGGTATTTCAGTAATTTTACGTTACCCTTTTATTTAAAAGAATACAAATTACAGTCACATCCTTTTTTTATTGTTCTTCTTCTCCACTTGCCCTCACCACCAACCCACCACCATCAACCACCACCACCTCAAAATCCCGACAAACCACCGTAATCATGGTAGTTATGTTCTACGCCATAGCACCACCACTTTTGCCAGTAATCACTGGCTTAAGATTTGGCCCTAAATCAACCTTCCAACTTTCTCTCTCTAGCACCCTCCACCACTACCATAGCACCACCCTTTCAACTACAAGTGAGTAAAATCTCTTTGTTAATTGTTAGCAAACCAAATTCATAAAAACACAGTAAGCCCCTAATAATGCAAGAAGCAAAATTGATCAGGAGCACTTATCTGTCCTAACTAAAATTAGTAAAATCCAACAACAAAGAAGCAAAACTCATGAATTTAACCAAAACCAAAGTCCCATAGACTTACTTGGGTTAGCCGGAAACCGTTTACAAGTTTATCTCCGTCGTCGACCAACCTAATGCTAGATCTAAACCAATCCGCCGCCGGAGATGCGGGTGTTTCAGTTTATGAATCACACCAGTCACCGCCTTCAATCGACCGACCTACTGCCAGATCTAAACCAAGCCGCTGCCGGAGACGCGGTTGTTTCAGTTTATGAACAACACCAGCCACCTCCGGAGATGCGGTAGTTTCAGCTTATCAACAACACCATCCACCGCCTTCAATCGCCGCTAGAGATGCCGTTGGTCGCCGGGTTACTGCCTGAGTTCGCCGGGTTGGGGTTTGATTGAAAAGAAAGAGTGAGGGTTTGATTCAAAAAGAAAGAGTGAGAGAGAAGAGTAGACAGGTTTGTTATATTCATGTTTATTATTTAGTTTTAAAATCTTCTATTAAATAACTAAAATTACAAAAGTACCCTCATGTGCCTTGCACATGCCATATTTAACTGGAAATTTTAACCAGGTTAGGGTCAAAGGACGTACGGTGTAATGAGTTTTCCAAATAAAGGACTGTGTCTGTAATTATTGAAGTTAAAGGTCATCCATTGCAACCCGCTACAAACATAATGGACGAAAAGTGTAATTTTTCCTTAATTTCTAGTATGATCAATTGTCAAATTAAAACAACTCTCTTCAAGTCGTGCTTACCATGTTGGCTTACATTCACATAATCAAAACTTTTCGTGTATCCACACAATTTCCATTGAAATTTATTTAGTGACCGCTAAACATGTTCGTAATTGATTGCTAAGATATTAGAAATATTTTAAAAACAATGGAAACAACGTTTTATCCATAGATTACCTGTAAGTTTTGGAATTAAACCGTAAGGGTGTTGATATCTCTATGGATATCTCTATGAATCATGTACGGATCACTGTCAGATTGAAATATTTTGATGGTACTTTTAAAAATTCTTTCTGATAATTCATAGAGAAAATAGGACCAAGTTTGCAAGTTATATTATAAAACAACATGCATGTACCAGGATTAGACCAAAGATTCATCTTTTTAGTAGGGGAACTATCACAACATTTTAGTTGACGGTTAGTGGTTAACATTTATGACTATGGCAGTTATTTAGTTACATCAATGGAAAACCTATTGATCAGCAAAAACCACATAAGCAATAACTAACTTGCCAGATGCACTAGTTGATCATGATGACGACCACTTACCATTACTCGCAGTTACTGCTAATCAGTAACTGTTGAGTACTTCGGAAGCAGTGGTAGGGGTGGCCATCGTGGTGGTGACGGTAGTGACTTCGGTAAACAAGGGGGCAGCAACCTCGACGTTGGTAACAGGAGTTTCTGGACAGACGCTTATTAGCACGTCAGCAACCCCACTTGCCTAAAAAACGGATGTCTCAGCAGCGATTGTCGTACTTGCTTCCCAAGTTTCGGGGGATCCAAAGACAGCGGGAACACCCGGAGTGTTTGGTTGCCCCCTGGGAATAGGATCTGCCAAAGCGACGTCAGATTGAGGCATAAAGACAATAAAGGGAAAAGTTAAAAAAATATAAACCACTTACAAAGACCCGCTAGCACGGGACGCCTTTTGGCATCAAATTGGGTTAGCAAAGGGATGGTTTTCGCTCTTTTCGATGGCGGTACCGGAACCGCCACTCTGGTGGTAATGATGGGACCCGTAAAAGGCATATTTACTAATCCAGCAGTAATCGGCAATGTTGCAGTGACGATTATTGGGTCCAGGCGCCTCCGGGAGATTGACCCTTAGAAGCGCCATCTGCTCCAGCCTTCCGGAGGCGAATGGTTCGATTAGGGGCAACCACCGTTGTACCACTTTCACCCGATGTTCTAACAGCAGAAAGACCTTGGATCAGGGCATCGAGATGAGGACCAGAGACTAGGAAGTTCCTTGTATGCACCTGTCACGGCCCCCGACCCACCCTGGACGGAATCGGAAGCCGCGAACAGCCCAGTGGTACCGGTGATTTAATTTGAAAAATATTGCAGCGGAAATTTCATCAGGACCGTGAGTTAGGAAAAATATCAGAGTTTAGAAAACACCAGATTTTATTTATTAAATAGATGGGATAAACCCATATTTTACAAAGGTAGCTTTAATAAGGGATAAACCCAATTACATGAAACAATATTTCTTAATTTGATTTAATTAATTAATAAAATAAGCCACTTCTTTGAAGCCTTTCAGTGCCATATCCATCTCTTACTCCAATCTACTGTAATTACCTGAAACGCGTTTTAAAAAGGTTTTGTCAGCGGAAAATACTGAGTGAATCATTCTATTTACTAAAACGACACATTTGTTATAATTTACAGTATTAAGGAAGATTACAATGTTTCTGATATCAACCAAACTACCCACAGTACTTTATCACTCGACCCATTGGCCCATTCGTCCAATGGTGTCTGTGATTATGGTCATATCACCCCTTGGCTGCCCCAATGGTGAAGATTATCAAGTAATGTATACAAAACCCCACATACCGGCTGTAACTTGGTGATTACATAAACTTAATCACTGTAATTATAACCTTTGAAAATAAACATGATTTTGTAAACAAATTTGATAAAAAGAGAATGACTCACTTATAATCATGCAGATTCATACGGCCAAAGTTTAGTCTACAGATAATCCTTGATATATTGCAGATTTATACAGGCAGAGCTTAGCCTATTGATTTAGCCTTGTAACCTAGTGCACACGAACTAGGTAGGTAACTTAATACAGCAATTACGATAACTCACGAGATCAACCCTCACAACGAATGACAAAGTGCTATGCTTAAACATCCATCGAATTAACGATTAATGACAAAGCATCACCATAATGTGGGCAGCACTTAAACATCCATTTAGTACATTGATCGATCGGACAATGAATCGTAATAGCGATCGAGTTATTACCCTGTATCGTAGCAGCACCCCCTACTAATTAGTGTTTTTGAGATTGTTTCGACTATAACTCAACATACAAAGTGAATTTGATCGTCGAACGAACGCCAGAATGTAAGTGCCAATGCCTGCTATTTATACGAAAATTTTGACATGCTTACGGACCGTAAGACTCAACCCTTACGGTCCGTAAGGGTCATTTTTTCGCAATAGGGTGGCCACGTGTTGGACTAGCCTTGCTGAGTCGACTGTTTCTCGAAATTCAATTTAGACAACGAGATATGTGGATAATCGTCGAGTAGAAAATACCCCCCCTGAGTTTTAGGGGCCCTGATCCTGATTCTGATTGTTCTGAAATTTGTAGGGTTTGTGTAGAATCAATTGGGTGTCTCAATTAGGGTTTCCTATCGAATAAAATAATAAAAATAAATAGGATTTTTTAATGAGGGTTTTTACATTCTCCCCACCTTAATAAAAATCTCGTCCTCGAGATTTACTGGAATAAGTAGGAATACTTTTTCTTCATCTTAGATTCCAGCTCCCAAGTGTATTTGGGTTATTATATTTCTTTTAGAATTCTGTCACATTTTAGTTAATAAAAATAATATTAGGGTAGATGACACAGATTTAAAATATCGAATTTTGTGAATACGAGTTGTATTATAAGTAGGATTCAATGGTTCAACTGAATTAGTTCAAGAAATTGATTGTCAAATGAATGAGATGAAATAATATGATTTCCAAAGTGACTAGATTCAAGCCAAAAGATATATGATCAATAGATATGTGAAGGATTTTTAGAATTAATAAAATTCTTTGTCAAAAGAAAGCTTACTTTGATTGGCAACTGAGAAAAACTTAGAATTGACAATTTCCAAATAAAATAAAAGCATGAAAATAATTTGTCAAATATTTATGATATAAGAAAATCAAAGTATTGAAATGAGTGAATTGCAAAGATACATCAAAAGACAATAGAGTTTGTGTATCATTGTTTTTTTTAGAGTTCCAAGTTATTTTAATTGTGATAATACACTTTTTAGGGATCATATTTTTCATACTATGTCATAGAGATTGAAATAAAAACAAGTTGTTTTGGCATGACCAACTATTATATTATATTTGTAAAGCAAATGTAATATATTATTTGTGTTTCTGTCTGAACCGTATCAAATATACATACTATGTAATATATTTTATTTGTTACACATTTGTAAATGGTTACTACTTTTAAATAAATATTATTTTAGCATTTTACTATACTAGGTAAAACAACTTATATTTACTATGTAATATATATTACAAAACACAGTAATGAAGTTATTTCATTTACAAAATATTTTATTTTGTAAAAGAAATCACTATTATTTATAACGTTAAATGAAAATTGTAAAATAAAGGTGTAAAAATAATTATTGTCCAAAAGTATTTGTAAAAATATTTTGTAAATATATAACACTTAATGAGTCAATTCTATATGATTATTTATTTTTATTTTAAAACCCTATAACGTTGTGAATGTATTTACAAATGTTATAAATAAATGAACACGGGTACTATTCCTATATAATACAATGTTCCCCTAACCCAATGTAGTTGATGACTACCATATTATTCTTATATGGTCATTTTCTTGCCAGAGTGTTACATAGTTACCACAAAATATATGATACTTTAATTTATTAAATATCTTTTCCTTTTATGTTATCATAAAGAAAAATACTAAATTAATATAGATAGTTTTTAAAACTTGTGGTAATTTTGACAAAATAATGATATACGTTTTATTAATATGTTGATCCAAATATCCTAGAATTCACGATTATCATTTTTAAACTCAAATATGTTAAACTGTAAGATTTACAATAAAATATTTTAAATCATAAAAGTAAAATAGTAAATGTTTATTTTAATATCAAGCATACTTAAATATTGGCTTGAGTAAATAACATTTGATATTTTAATATATATTAAAATACATATATTATAAAAGTATTGTAGACTATTTAAACAAGATGAACAATTACATATAAGTATAAATGTCTTGTTCATGAATACTTAGACAGTTATTTAGATAGTTTTATTCGTTCCTCTAATTCTTGTATTGTTTTATGAAAATATATCTTTTTCTTACAGTACAAAGTAAAATATTTTTACATATAATTAAAATTTACTAAATAAGTATGATGACTTAATTTATATTTATTAACTAGTCATTATCCTGGTTGGATATTGGTTAGTGCTGCCTTGTTTAAGCATAGGTGGCCAGTCCATGCCTAACTAAGGCTAGGCTATCCAATACCTGCTCTTGATAATAACCTTAGTACTTAATAATAATATTAACACTTCTGTTTTTAATTTATTACTAATAATAAAATAAATAACTTAAACATAAATTTAAATGAGAGTATATCTTATTCATATTTTTATAAAAATATAAATTCTTCACCTCAATAGTTTAACAAGAATTTTAAATATAGTAATACTATATTGTAATTTAGGTAATTACTTATGTATATATAATCAATTAAATTTATCACGAAAGGCTCGATTAATGCTATAAGAACCATTAAGAGATATACTAAAATATGACATAACTTTGTATATTATTATCTTAGCACACAATTGTTTTAAGATTGCTTTTATAGAATAAATCAACAAAGCGGATTCAATATAAATAAACAAATAATCAAATCTGATATTTAGAGCAATCTTCAGATTTTGTGAAAACGTCATCACAAAGTGATCGTACTCAAAGAAACGATTCAATGAAGTCAAAGACCAATTAAGCATGTTATGTTTCAAGAGAAATGAAGTGATTGTTGGGATTATTTGGAATATGATAGTTTCCATCCACCATATGGGATTTTAAAATGAATATGTAATATGAGCAAGTCAAATAATTTGAATTTAAACAAAACAAGTTTAAAAAAAAAAATTCGGGCATGGTTACTATAGAAACTATGTATGTCAAAGAAAATTAAAATTTTCAAGAAATTTATTGACTCGATATCAAGGAGTTATTTGTTTTTGCGATAATGTGGTTCACAGTACAAAAAGCAAAATGATAATTGAGTTTGGATAAAATAACAATTTGGAATGAAGCCCTCCAGTGGTCTTTTATAATTCAAATGAACCAAATGCATAATAAACAATGCATGTGTAACGTGTGAATTTACCAAGAAATAAAATAGATCAATATTTGCTACTATGGAAGAAATCCTTATAGTATGATGACCATTAAAGGAAGTAAAAACACGAAAGTCAACTTATTATATGTAGAAGTCAGAATTTCAACAAAAGAAATATAAGAACTTTATCTGGGATTTCGTGTGATAACTGTTGTTAAGTGACATTACCAGAGAATGTCGAATAAAATGAAATAGGGAATTTGCAAAGGTATGTGACTTCTTTTGCAGTGATAATATTTATTCCGATTAGATTGTGCACAGATGTTTGTTAAATCCTGTTCTAGTGTACCTTAGCAAGATTCATGTTGTTTGTAGGATTACGTGGCAAAGTGCTTCTTTTTTATTAGTAGTTCTTCTACTGACGGAATTAACATTGGTGTCATCGTGCCTAATTTATATTTTTCCAAAGGTCTTGCCTTGAAAGTTGTGTATGATATACTTTAACTTCTGTGGACTTATAATTAAATTTTCATGTGTTTTCTTGTACCTTATCACAACTTTACATGCTTCTTACTTGCGTTAATAGTTTATGGTAACGCGTTAGAAATTCTTTACACTTTTGATGGTATCCCAACTTAATGGGTTTCTATCGTTATTATTGTCGCTCGAGTTACTAGGCAGATAATTAAACGAAATAATGTTTGCTATCGGAAAAGAGATTCTTAATAAAGAAATCTAGACACAGATGCTTGTGCTTTATTCCAAATTGACTTTTGGAATTTCTTATAGATATACCTATCTATATAATCACATATTTCACATGCTGTAATATACATACCTTCTATAAGGTCAATGTATTTAACAGATTAATATTTCCAAAAACAATTCAGATATCCAATCATGATACTATTTAGGGAAATCTTGTCACTTGTTTGACATATTATATACCCCGTCTTAACCGATTCGCGTCGGAGCGGTAACCTCAGTATATCCGGACAAACTGGAGAGTCTGCTATACCATACCCAGTCTTGCCGGAGAAAATTTTCTATTTCCCATAAATAGTATCTTTTCAAAAGTGCCTCTTTTATTAGGGCTATATCCAGAATCAAGAAAACTTGTATTCCCATAACATATCTTATTCTAGACCAAGTAATATCAATAAGCAATAATTACTATTAATTATTGCTTATTTATCATATCTTGCAATATTCTAATTACCATTCTTATGGTATATCAAAACACATCATAATTTATTCACATAAGTACTTAGCTTATCATGAAGTTGATACTAAGGCATCTTTTCTTAAGTTCAAGTCTAAATGCTATCATGTGTGCTACCAGTTAATAGCAATCTCCTAACTCTTTTATATAAACTTAGGTATTATTATTACAACACTTATTAGCTTCAAGCAGTGGCTCTGATACCACCTTCTGTCACGGCCCCCGATCCACCCTGGACGGAATCGGAAGCCGCGAACAGCCCAGTAGTACCGGTGATTTAATTTGAAAAATATTGCAGCGGAAATTTCATCAGGACCGTGAGTTAGGAAAATATCAGAGTTTAGAAAACACCGGATTTTATTTATTAAATAGATGGGATAAACCCATATTTTACAAAGGTAACTTTAATAAGGGATAAACCCAATTACATGAAACAATATTTCTTAATTTGATTTAATTAATTAATAAAATAAGCCACTTCTTTGAAGCCTTTCAGTGCCATATCCATCTCTTACTCCAATCTACTGTAATTACCTGAAACGCGTTTTAAAAAGGTTTTGTCAGCGGAAAATACTGAGTGAATCATTCTATTTACTAAAACGACACATTTGTTATAATTTACAGTATTAAGGAAGATTACAATGTTTCTGATATCAACCAACTACCCACAGTACTTTATCACTCGACCCATTGGCCCATTCGTCCAATGGTGTCTGTGATTATGGTCATATCACCCCTTGGCTGCCCCAATGGTGAAGATTATCAAGTAATGTATACAAAACCCCACATACCGGCTGTAACTTGGTGATTACATAAACTTAATCACTGTAATTATAACCTTTGAAAATAAACATGATTTTGTAAACAAATTTGATAAAAAGAGAATGACTCACTTATAATCATGCAGATTCATACGGCCAAAGTTTAGTCTACAGATAATCCTTGATATATTGCAGATTTATACAGGCAGAGCTTAGCCTATTGATTTAGCCTTGTAACCTAGTGCACACAAACTAGGTAGGTAACTTAATACAGCAATTACGATAACTCACGAGATCAACCCTCACAACGAATGACAAAGTGCTATGCTTAAACATCCATCGAATTAACGATTAATGACAAAGCATCACCCTAATGTGGGCAGCACTTAAACATCCATTGAGTACATTGATCGATCGGACAATGAATCGTAATAGCGATCGAGTTATTACCCTGTATCGTAGCAGCACCCCCTACTAATTAGTGTTTTTGAGATTGTTTCGACTATAACTCAACATACAAAGTGAATTTGATCGTCGAACGAACACCAGAATGTAAGTGCCAATGCCTGCTATTTATACGAAAATTTTGACATGCTTACGGACCGTAAGACTCAACCCTTACGGTCCGTAAGGGTCATTTTTTCGCAATAGGGTGGCCACGTGTTGGACTAGCCTTGCTGAGTCGACTGTTTCTCGAAATTCAATTTAGACAACGAGATATGTGGATAATCATCGAGTAGAAAATACCCCCCCTGAGTTTTAGGGGCCCTGATCCTGATTCTGATTGTTCTGAAATTTGTAGGGTTTGTGTAGAATCACTTGGGTGTCTCAATTAGGGTTTCCTATCGAATAAAATAATAAAAATAAATAGGATTTTTAATGAGGGTTGTTACAGCACCCGTAGCACGCTCTCCTCTCCAGGTTGTAGGGACGGTCTGCGGCCATGATGGATGGAGACTTCTCCGGAAACAAAAAGTCGACCAGGGAGTAGGCAGTTGTAAGAGGTTTTTTGTAAGTGTCAATAAACAGGAAATCAACAATGTTTAAGAAACTTACCACCATTGACGGTCTTGAAAGCCGGGTAGGTCTGGATGTTGGGCCAGCACAGGCTCATTGCAACCAATACCAGCGCCCCTTCAGGAATAACAGTACACTCAGATGAATGGGCGGTCAGGGCTATGTACAACGCATTCTCCTGATATTCCGGCTTGACAGGACCAACATCCTTCACTTTCTCTCTCGACGCCATCACTCTCCAGTGTATCCCACCCGTGATGACGTTAACATCAATAAAGAAGATTTTTTTCTTCAAATATTTATCTCGACAGCTGGAAGGAACCAACCATAGACACGACACGTCTGTGTTTCGACGATCAAAGGTAAAAAACGGTGCCTTCCAGGCCAGGGTGTAAAAAGCACGGAATATCAACTTCTCCGGCAAAAACCCTAGACTCAGGGAAACATATTCAAAGTGATGAAGTTTCTCAAGGCCCAGTGGATGCATTTGCGATATATGCACAACGTACTCGTCTAGCATCTCCTTGCAAAACCGAGTAATGGTGAAGAAACAGTGATCAGAATGACAGGAATCAATCAGATCAGGGGTCTAGTCTCTGCATAAAAAGGGTTAATCCTCTCGCTGATTCGGGGGTTTGGCTGGATTCCTTCTCCGATGATAATTGCAAAACAGAAAGCCGTTAGACTCACCATGGGGAGAATGGGGGTTCTCTCCTCGACCACCCTCCGGAATGAGAATAAGTACAGTGATCTTGAAGAAGACGAAATAGTAAAGTGAAGTGGAAAGTAACTTGTGAGATCATACCTGCAATAGCTTATTTATAGCCGGTTTTTGGCGGGAAACTGGTGTGACGGAGGAAGTAACGGAAACCATTTTTCGTAGGCGGTTACATCTCCTTCCGTTAATCCTTTGCACACAGATCGTAGATCTTGATCAAAGGTTGGGAAGTTGCCACGTGGAAAGTGGTTTTGGGTAGATCCTTCTCCAAGTTAGTGTTATCATCGTGATTTAGATGAGTGTCCAGGATTGTGCCACGTCATCTTTCAGTTGTAACCAAATGGTTGTGCACGATAAGCATTAGAGAGCCTTCTAGAAGATCTACAGCTGTAAACCTTTATGTTCTTGCCACGTGTCTATTCTGTTGTAACAAAAAAGATACTTTTGTCCAAGTCTTGATTTCAGGTGTGCGGAGATGTTTGTGATTATATCTTCAAGTCTAATTGTACCCTTGCGTGAGCCCGCGTAAGGGTGTTAGTTGAAAGTTTACCTTTCCCTTCTTCCGGCACATGTTTATCGAAGATTGTTTCTCTCTTATCTTTCTTTGGGACGATTGCGCAACCGCGTGTAGTCTCGTTAAAGATGTTCCAGAAGTGAGTTATGAAATGGTTTTATGTGCCCGCGCAGGGTTTTTGGGTTATTGAACTATTTCTTCCCAAATCCTGTTTGGGACCGCTGCGCGGCCGCGCAGGGTCTTTATTCAAGATGTTATGGGATAAGGTGGTGGTATGGTCCAATGCGCCTGCGCAAGGTTTTTGGGACCATACCCCTTCAAGTCCCCCCAGTCCAGTGTTGCTTCTACGCAAGTTGGTGGAGCACTAGACTATATAAAATGGAGTGTGCGCTTTTTTGTTTTGAGAGGTAACAAGCTTGTCTAGCGCGAGGTAAGAATAATCTTCTTGAGGAAGATATTTTTATTTCTTCAAGTGGAGGTTGTCATGATTTCAAATTTTGAAAAATTTGGCTCATGGCAGGTAAAAGGTACTGTGCTGACTGTTGACGTGTAACTATTTTGGTGACAGGCTGTCACTTCTCAGTTGTTCATTAAATGTGCGTCGTCAAGCGTGGTTTATACGCGCGCGTGGGATTACTTTTTGTTCCCCCACTCGCCCTTGATGCCTAGGTAACTATGTTTTCCTGCAAAAGGGCTGTTACGGTTTTCGAGAACATTAATGGCGATGGGTATATAAACCCCTTGAGTGTCTTCCTTTTCCCGTTTTCTCTTTGACAAAAACCTGCAAGTTTTCCCTTTTTGTCTACCAAAGATCATCTCGAAGATTCTGCTGAAGAAATGTCTGCCTCCCTACCACCGTTGAAGTGGTCCAAGGAAATCTTTGATGGTCTTGTGAAGAACTTTAAATTTCCCAACAGTTGGGGTGTTAAATACCCAGAAGAGGGGCAAACGGCAGCCGATGCTCCGGCCGGTTACATTTCTTTATTTTGGGATTACTTTTCTGAAGGCAACTTCCGATTGCCGACGACCAAGTTTGTTCTTGATATTCAAGGTTTTTATAAATTTCATATATCTCAACTGAACCCCATGGGGATGGTACATATTCGTCACTTTGAATTTGTCTGCCGGTCGATGCATATCGAGCCTACCGTCGATCGTTTCCGAGTTTTTTTATCAACTTCATTGTGCCCAAGGTTTTTATTCTTTTGCTTAACGTCTGACTGCCAAGAAGATTTTGCTTGTGCCTCCGAAATCTTTTCACGAGTGGAAACCCAAGTTTTTCTACATTAAGGCAGGTGTGATTCCGGTGAGGATGACATTCCAGGGGATCGAAGATATTGAGGTGGAGACGTTGAAGACTCCTGAGGCGGAGATTTGGTATCAAGATCTAAAGGACGTGCCCTCGATCGACTTGCCTGAAAGAGCATTGGTTGCTGCTGGAATGAATTTACATTGGAGGATGGATCGCCATGATATACCAGTTTTCATGGAGGATAACAAAGGTGATTTATGAAATTCTTTTTCGTTTTTGCAAAACTGTTTGTTGATTTTTCCTTCTGCAGTCGTTGTCCTTTATGTTGTGGCTTTCAAGAGAGAGAACGGGAGGATGGCGACCGTACAGAAAAGTGCTGATGAAGCCCCATGGTATCATCGGATTATCAAGAACTTTGCGCTCCCTAAAGATGATGATCTGGTGGCGCAACCTTCTGCTAGTGCTGGTAAGTTTCAGATTTTTAATCAAAATATTGCAATATTACGCTTTTGATGTCATTGCGCGTAGGGTAATATTGCAATATTTCTTTTGAATAGGCGAGCTGACTAACTTGGGTATAGCCCTGAGAAGAAGAAAAAACGTGTACTGACGTGATTGTCGTGGTCACACAAATTTAATCCCAATAACAACTATAGATAGTGGTAAATGGGTATCGAACTCAGGGAGTATGTGGAAAATATGTCAATTATATAGCTTTGCACTTTAACTAAAATTAACCTAATTCGCAAAAAGTAAATATCAATAGTTTGGATTGTTTGGTTTTAAAACTAAAATTATCTAATTAACTTCAAATCAAAGGTAGGTTGTAAAGCAGATTAGGAAAACAATGACCATCTTAGGATTCGGTTTCTTTTAACAATTGTGTGAAATTCCAACTAGAAAGAGTTACATAGACATAACTCGTGCATAAATAATCGAAGTGATAAAAGGGAACAAAGTACTCGGATTATATAAACGCGAGGTTGTTTCCCGATGATCAATTAATCAATAACCAACCCTAACCCTTCCCGTGATATCTCGATTGCCAACGGCACCAAGAATGTACGATTGAGACTAGAAATTGTACTATCAATTAACAAGCTACAAACAATTATGCATACACCATGATAATCAAGCAAACACAAGTTATCATTCTAGAAATAACGGAATAAACACACAAAAGTTTAGAGAAACCTTCACCTAAGATGATCACCACAAGATTAGCCGGACGTTGTTTGGTGAATCATTGTAGCAATAAGTTTAATGTTCATACGAATCGAAAACATAAACTAATCGTTTAGAAATGTTTGGAACCAAGCAAGAACAGCCAAAATCGCCCCCTAGTTGCTAAGAAACTGTCCAATCATGAGATAATACCAAAAGACACCATAAAAACTGTTTTATTGAGCAGTTACGGATTTCCTCGCCATGTCCACCGTAAATTACGGTATCACCATAAGTTACGGTGGACCAAGTTTTGTTACGGTATGAATAGCCTGTGTTACGGTAGGGATTTGTGCACTTTTCAGGGAAACCGTAAATTACGGTGGCCACCGTAATTTATGGTGGCACCCTGAATGTTGTGCAATGTTTCTTCATTCGTTCCGCGCACGACCCGTTCAAATCCAAACCGTCCAAAGCTGCGTTTTCTCCACTTTTAGCTCCCAAACCGCACCTGAAACATAAGCAACCGTAGTTATCTAATTCAAGATAATTACGCGATTAAGTGAAGGATTAATTCGTCTTTTAACATAATTAAGGGTTGTCCAACGGACCACCCGTCACATCCCCACACTTAACCGTTGCTTGTCCCAAGCAACTCATCAAACCATTTTTAAAACAAGCGATCAATGTAAACCAAACAGAAACATGTAGTCCTTGTACTAACCCCTTTTTAACACCCAAAATAACACACCCCTCGCTGAATCTCTCCTCTCGGTAACAAGTAGACACTAGCAATATGAGCTAGACACACAAAGGCTAACGGGCGTTTGCACAACTATAGGCTTGTACCTAAATCGATCCTTCTCCTAACAAGTGCCAAACATGAATGAAAATCAAAGGGACTTTCAAGGTTGTAACGTGGCTAGGTGTATGGGTAGGAAATGGAATATATATGAAGTAGCGAAATTTAACCCGGTCTTTTATTACACAAAAACAAACAAACAACTACCAAACTAAACTACTATATACATGATAACTAAACATCAATTCTTTTTCATTTTTCATTGCTTTTTCTCCTTTTTTTTTCTTTTTCTTTTCTGATTTTTTTTTTTCAAGCAAACATACAATAAAGCATCAAACATATCTACTTCATACTACTAAAACTACTACTACTAACACTATAAGACCGGGTCAAATTGGGTAAATTTTTAGGTAAGTAGCTAGGGGGTAACAAATGATAGGCTTTTAGGCACAAAATTGGGCAAATAAATGTCCAAACCCCCGCCCCTCTCGCAACCATGCTCACATATATAACTTATGAGGTCCAACCCCCCAAATCCCACACTCACACACACTAAAAACGAGGCTACCTAATTGCCCTTATCCTTTTCGCATTCATATCCAACTAAAGATTCAAACCGTATCAAGGCACAAGTTCTAATGCACCCCCACCCGTAGCCACTCTCATCAAAGATAAGAATTATTTATTTACAAATGTGTGGCTTCAACTCTCACCAAGAATAAAAGGGTATCAAGGGTTGCCGGTGCATTAATTGGGGTTAATCTAGGGTGTTCAAATTCTCACATCGTTTCGCTTGATTTAAAATTTTTCAAAATCTTCAAAAAAATTCCCCCCATCCCCACACTTGGGATACATTGACCCCAATGTATGGTTTTAGGAGGCTTTGATCGCTTAAAACTCTTTCACATCAACTGAAAGCTCTTCAACTCAAACCACAAATTTCTTTTTGGATTTTTTTCATTTTATATTTTTTTATATGTTTTTCTTCTTTTTAAAACATGACACCACCAACTCGCACCAACCCAAACAAAACAACACAATCAAACACCACCCAACCGCCCAACCATAAACATATCAAACTAATTAAATATTCACAAGATATACAAGGAAGAAACACAACCTGACTAGTAATAGCGGGGCCCCGGAGGTCCAAAAATGGAAGACATCATGTCATTCCATTCTCCAAATGCAAATGAACCGCTACTACTCCCACCTTGTTGTTGAGCCCCCTCTTGTTGGCGCGGATCGATCCATTGTGAATGATGGAGCGGCAGGGTCGGATACGATATACTACCATCATAAGGTGGCAGAGACGCATAATCCACATGTTGTGGATCCACAACCACCGGCCGCCCGGCGTGCCAATCTGTGTGCATTCTCCTTTCTTGGTCATCATGGTATCGATTATTCATTTCCACTTCACGGGAATACGCGTGTGTGCGATTCCATGCCTCTTGACGATCAAGGTTTTGTTTCAAGGACCGCTCTATGCTTGCACTCATCATCGTGTTTTGATCAAATAACGTCCGCTCCGAACCCGACCATGATTCAAAAATGGGTGCCGGAGGACGTTGATTCTCGACCACTTCTTGCATCGTGCCATCATAAGCCCAACCCGGCACATAGGACTGCGCCGTGTAATCGTAAAAGGCACCACCATAACCCCCTTGGCCCCCTTGGCCCAAATTTCCACCTTGCTCACCACCATGCGGCTCATCCGCATAATCATCATCACCACTTTGGATCTCCGCATCACTTTCCGGCTCATCTTCTTCACCCGGCAAAAGATCTCGTGCACCCACCTTTAATGCTCTCCACCTTTGCCCTTCTGACTTGAGCTTATGATAACGCTCCGATTGTGTGTATGACCAACCAATCCCCAACTTGTCTAAAGTAAAAGGCTGATGCCTTTTTGTTGCCCCTCTATCTTCAGACGTTATTGCCTTTTGTTGTTTCATCAGTCCCGTGATTATTCGGCAATACGGGACGATATCTCTTCCTAACTTATTTCGGCAAATCCATAAGTGGTTCATGATCAGATATCTTATTGGAAAACGCGGAGACCCATGAAGTAGCGAATAGAGGACGGGTACTTCCGGGTACCTCACTTGCTCTTTGTCCCCTCTTCGTGGTATGACATTCAAGAGGCAAATCGCCAACAACAACTTTTCTTCGATTCTCAAATTCTTCCGATACAAGACTCCATGATAAGTACCCAGTAAAAACAACGTCGCCAACATATCATTCCAACGGGGATGCTTTTCCGGCTTTACCAAAAGGTTATCAAGAGTGGGAATCATGTAGTCACGAGCTGGAAGACTATCATATTTCCCAAGCTTCTTCAACGTGTCAAAAGACATCTCCACAGGAATCCCATGCACTATACCCGTTAGCTTCATTTGTGATGGCTTTTCATACGTGTTGCACTTAAGAGTTGCCATCCATTCTTGTATTTCAGTTATGAACAAATTATTTTTATCCTTATCAAAGCAACTCAGCGCCCCCTCCCATCCTAGAGCGCGGAATTTATCCAACACACCAAACGGGCTGAATTGAACCTCATTAACTTCTCTCTCGCAAATGAATGCGGCAGCCTTGTTTTTCAATTTATTCATACTGTCGTGGTAGAGTGTTGGTTGCCAATGCTCCGGTTTTTCATCCAATGGACCCGACTCCCATTTTGACTTTTCCGCCAGGTCCAACTCCATTTCTTCCTCACTTTCACTTTCATCAACTCGACCCAAGTATTGTCTCTTTTTCGGTTGTTGTTCCGGCCGCTTGCCCTTATCTTTAGACGAAGAAGACGAACTTGTTCCGGCTTTTTCCTTTGTCCTAACCATTTTCCTACACACATTAAGGCAAGCAACACAAACAAACAAAACAAAATTAAACTCTTTTCTCCAAAATATCTCCACACTTGCTTGTTACTATGGTTGTAGATGCTAGTGAACCAAAACTTTTATAAATCTTTCAAAAAATTGGGCATGGTGTCTCTACAATGTAAAGATTCCCAAAAGTTCACTACTTTACTATCAATCCTACATCTACAAACCATAACCATGTTCAAGTAACAAGTAACAAGTCAAACCTATGAACAAGCAAGTGGGTATGAACAAATATAAAAAATAACCTCAACCTTCACAATGCATCATCAAAATACAACAAACAAACTTCCATACCTTTGTTTGAAGATGCTAGAATGCTTGTGAAACAAAAACTCCAAAAACCCCCAAAAATTTTCGGACTAGGGTTTGAAATTCGGACCCGAAAACTTCATTTTTTCACCAATCTCTTCTCAAAATCAGAAAGTGCGTGAAAAATTAGCCAAGATAGACTCCGATTTCACTTGATTTGGTTGAGAATTGAAAGAGATAGGAAGGATTGAAGGTTAAAGAATAATGGGGATTTTGTGGGTCTTTGTCAAAGAGATAGATGATAATGATAGTGCAGGAGAATGAGTGGCTGGGGTAGACTTCACGTGACCTTATTTGTTTTTGTTTTTTTTTATGACCGCAGGAACCAGAGCGACGGATCAGTTTTCCAGGTCCACCATAAATTACGGTATGGACCGTAAATTACGGTGGATGCTGGAACTAAAATTCCACCGTAAATAAGTGGGTTTCTACCGTAAAGGCAAAAAAAATTTAATGGCCACCGTAAATTACGGTGGCATCTGGGCAAGTCTGGTTCGCTGAAAAATGTTATTTTTAAGTGTTCTTTTTATATTTTTCAAGTTTTTTCAATTTTTTTGTGTTTTTTAAATTTTTCAAAAACATGTAAAAATCACCCTACCCCCTCGAAAATCCCGTGTTGTCCTCAACACAATGTTAGAGCAGTTCGAGACCCGAATATCCCCACACTTGTTTCAAACACGGATTTCAAGGAAATACGGTAATTGTGCAAACTGTACAAACAAAACAAAACAAAACGAAATGCTACTATTTACATTACCAAACCTGGGCCTCTCATGGTTGTTCCTCATCGACTGGGCGTAGAATGTAGCCCACTTTGTCAAGCTCCAAGTTGTTTATGTCATGCCCCTCCAAGTATGGTTTCAACCGGTGACCGTTCACCGTTTGTTGTTTAAGTGTTTGCTCGTCTTGGATGTCTACGTCACCAAATCTTCCAACTCTCCGAACAACATATGGGCCCATCCATTTACTTTTAAGCTTGCCCGCAAACATCTTAAGTCTTGAGCTGTACAACCAAACTTTTTGACCCACTTCAAACGTTTTCTTTCTCAATTTTGCATCATGTACCTTCTTGAGTTTATCTTTATACGCCGATGCACATTCATACGCCTCGTCTCTAAGCTCTTCAATTTCACACAATTGTAACTTCCTCATCTTTCCCGCTTCATTGTAATCCGCATTGACCGTAGTGATTGCCCAATATGCCCGATGCGCTAACTCCATTGGCAAGTGACAACCCTTTCCATACACCATCCAGTAAGGTGTTGTGCCGATCGGAGTCTTGAAGGCCGTTCGGTATGCCTACAATGCATCGTCCAATTTGCTAGACCAATCTTTCCTATCCGTTCTCACCGTCTTCATGAGAATTTCTTTGATTTGACGGTTGGACACTTCAACTTGTCCACTCGTTTGCGGATGGTAAGGTGTAGCAATCGGTGATTCACACTATACCTCTTCAATAATTTCCCGAAATTGAAGTTCTTGAAATGCGAACCTCCGTCACTTATGATAACCCTTGGAATACCAAAGCGAGAAAAGATGTTGGATTGAACAAATTTACAAACAACTGAATGGTCGTTTGTTCGTGTTGCAATAGCTTCAATCCACTTCGAGACGTAATCCACCGCTACCAAAATATATAGAAAGCCATTCGAACTCTGAAAGGGACCCATAAAGTCTATACCCCAAACATCGAATATTTCCACAACCAAGATTGGTTGTAATGGCATCTCATCCCTCTTCGATATGCTTCCCATATTTTGACAATTTATGCAATTTCTAGCGAACTCACATGCATCCTTGAAAATTGTGGGCCAATAAAACCCACATGAGAGAACTCGGTAGCCCGTTTTATGCCCACTAAAGTGACCTCCACATGCGGATGAATGAGCATGGGTCAGAATTTCCAACACTTCCGTCTCGGGCACACACCTCCGAATAACTTGATTCGGCCCAATCTTGAAAAGATCCGGTTCATCCCAAATGCATTGCTTCACTTGGACCATAAATTGTTGTCGTCGCTTTTTGGTCCAATGACTTGGGATGGCACCCGTGGCTAAGTAATTAACGTAATGAGCATACCACAGTGCAACAAAGGTGGAAACGGCTAAGAGTTGCTCGTCGGGAAACGTTTCATTTATTTCACTATCATCGTCAATTCCTTCAACCGGAATCCGAGACAAGTGATCCGCCACTACGTTCTCACTTCCCTTTTTGTCTCGGATTTCTAAATCAAAGTCTTGCAACAACAACACCCACCGAATTAAGCGGGGCTTCGCATCCTTTTTCTCCATCAAATATCGGACCGCACTATGATCCGAATAAACCACCACCTTGCTCCCCCAAATATAAGCACGAAACTTATCCAAAGCATACACCACCGCTAATAACTCCTTTTCGGTTGTGGTGAAATTGAGTTGCGCTTCGGATAAAGTTTTGCTTGCATAGTAAATCACCACCGGTTTTTTATCAACCCGTTGACCCAAAAATGCACCAATAGTAGTGTCACTTGCATCACACATTATCTCGAACGGCTTTGACCAATCCGGTGGTTGCAAAATAGGAGCTTTGACCAAGTGTTCCTTCAAAACAGTTAAAGCTTGCATACACTCGTTAGTAAAATCAAATGGGACATCTTTTAATAACAAGTTGCATAAAGGTTTGGTGATGACACTAAAACCTTTTATGAAACGTCTATAGAAACCCGCATGTCCCAAAAATGACCTTACACCCTTAACATTTTTCGGAGGTGGCAAAGATGCTATTACCCTTATTTTTGCCTTATCCACCTCCATTCCCCTTTTCGAAATGACGTGACCCAACACAATGCCCTCTTGCACCATAAAGTGACTTTTCTCCCAACTAAGCACTAAATTTTTCTCAACGCATCTTTTTAAAACTTCTTGTAATTCGTTGAGACAAGATTCAAAACTAGTGCCAAAAATGGAGAAGTCATCTATAAACACTTCAAGCGACTCTCCAACCATGTCCGAGAAGATACTCATCATACATCGTTGGAAAGTTGCCGGTGCATTGCACAAGCCAAATGGCATTCGCCGAAAGGCAAAAGTGCCATATGGACAAGTGAAGGTGGTCTTGTGTTGGTCATCCGGTGTATTGCTATTTGATTGTAGCCCGAATACCCATCCAAAAAACAGTAGTACTTTTGACCCGATAATTTTTCAATAATTTGGTCAATGAAAGGTAGCGGGAAATGATCCCTAGAAGTGGCAGCATTCAATTTTCGGTAGTCAATACATACACGCCACCCGGTAACCGGTCGGGTGGCAATTTGTTCACCATTTTCATCTTTGACTACTTGAATGCCGGCCTTCATAGGCACAACTTGGGTGGGACTCACCCAAGCACTATCCGAAATCGGATAGATGATTCCCGCATCCAACCATTTGATTACCTCTTTTTTTACTACCTCCCTTAGGTTCGGATTCAATCGCCTTTGAGCTTCTCGTGTCGGTTTGGCATCTTCGGTGGTAATAATCTTATGCATGACAATTGATGGACTAATTCCTTTAAGATCGGCAATTGTCCATCCAATAGCTCCCTTGTTCTCCTTTAACACTTCCAACAACGCTTGCTCTTGTGCCAACTCTAAATTAGAGGCAATAATGACCGGTAAAGTGTCATTATCCCCTAAAAACGCATACTTCAAGTGGCTCGGAAAATCTTTAAGTTCCAACTTTGGCGGTTCCTCTAACGAGGGTTTAGTACCCGAATTTATCTCCGTCGGTAAACCTTCAAATTGGTGAGTCCATGGCGGTCGACCTTCTTTCAAGGCCATTGCATCTTGTTTTTCCTCTTCAAACCGGAGTGCATAAGCATGTACCTGTTCAGAAAAATCACACAAGCAAACATCCAAACCATCCTCCTCATACTCATGCGGGTTGCATCCGTCAACTATATCTGCCATGAAACACTCATCAACACCACTAGCATTAGAATTGTTAGTAAAAACATTCAAACGCATTTTTCGATTTCCAAAAGTCATATCGACTGTACCAAATCTACAATCGATTACTGCATGTGCGGTGCTAAAAAATGGCCGACCCAAAATTACATTTTTTTGTTGCTTTGGGTCCGCCGATGAGTAGTCCAAGACTAAAAAGTCAACCGGGTAATAAAATTCATCAATTTTAACAATTACATTTTGAACCATCCCTCGAGGTAGCTTATGAGACAAATCGGCCAAAACAACCGTTGTCTCCACCCTTGCTAACGGACCAAAATCATATTGGTCATATAAGCCCCCCGGTAAAATACTAACTCCGGCTCCAAGATCTAGCAACGCCTTAGCCATTTGAAAATTACCAACTTTTATATTAATCAATGGCGTGCCCGGATCTTGGAGCTTAGGAGGAAGCTCCCCATTTAAGACTGCACTTACTTGCCCGGTTAAATCCACCCGCTTAGGCATTTTCTTCTTTTGTTGCCTCTTTTGTGTACACAATTCTTTTAGAAATTTTGCATAGGCGGGTACTTGTTTTATTGCATCAAGGAGTGGAAGGTTAATTTTAACTTGTTTAAACATGTCCCACAACTCTTCTTTTTGGGGACCTCTTGGTGCAATAAATTTTTTTCTACCCGGGTCAAGTAAAGCTGATGGAAACGGGACTTGACTCGGTCCACCCTCAACTTTTTCATTCTTTTCGTTTTCACCCAACCCCGGTTTGTTAACATTTGTTTCTTTAGGTTTAACCGGTGAAACTTCATCATCACTATCATTACCCGTGATGTCCTCAACTACTCCCTCAACCAATTCGGGTGACAAATTGGCTTTAAATTCTTTTCCACTTCTTAAAACACTAACATGATGAACATTAACATTACCTCTTGACGAACCGTGTGATGGATTTACCTTGGTGTCGCTAGGAAGTTGACCCTTGTTTTTCTTCAACTCCGCCACATCGGTTGCCAATTGACCCATTTGAGTTGTTAGTGATTGGATGCTTTTGTCACGAACCTCATCCTTTTGCATTCGAACTTCATCGAGTTAGTTCCGTTTTTGCATCTCCGCTTGCATGCTTTTAAGCATTTCCATCATCTCATTTCCACCCGAAGACCCCCCTTGTTCTTGACCCGCTTGATATTGCTTTTGATACCCTTGGTTGTTCCCACCTCGATACCCACTTTGATTGTTGTAAGGTTGGCGCGAACCAAAGTTACCTTGGCTACCTTGAAAGTTCGGGTTAGCTTGATTTGAAGGGTTCCCATACCGAAAACTTGGGTGGTTCCTCAACCCGGGGTGATAGGTATTAGAATTCATGTTGTTGTAATTTCTACCACCCCCTCATTGACCTTGAACTGCATGAACTTCTTCATATTGCCCTTCCACCTTTCCTTGGCAATTTTCAGCCGCATGACCTATTTCATTGCACAATGCACAAACATCATAAATTTGATTAGTAGTTTGAACATTACCATCATCTATTGCGTGCACTTGAGGTCGGGCAATGGCCGGTCGCGCTTTCCTCGATGCTTGAGCTTTTCTTTTTGATGTAATGCCATGTTTTCCAAAAACTCCCAATCATCGTTCTCGTAGTTTGTACCAAAAGTCCCACCGGTAATGGACATTAAATCACGAGCGTCTTCGGCACTCAACCCCTCATGGAAGGCATTCATCAACTCCCAAAGTTCAATTCCATGATGAGGGCAATTTTTGATCATCATGTTGAAATGTTCAAATGCCTCATGGAACATTTCACCATGTTGTTGTTGAAAACTCCTCAACCCCTTCCTAGCATCATTAGTCTTTTGGGCGGTATAAAATTCGTCTAGGAAAATTTGTTGCATTTCCGCCCAAGTATAAATAGATGCCGAAGGCAAAGTGTAGAACCACTTCTTTGCCTTGTCCTCTAAAGAAAACTAAAGCAAAACTAACTTGACATCGTCGGCCGAAAAACCTTGACTCCCAAGAGTATTGCAAATTGAGTCATAGGCCTCCAAATGGAAATACGGTTCCTCCGTTGCCAGCCCTTTATATTTCGGCAAACTTTGCAAAGAATTTGTTCTCACTTCAAAGGTCCTCCCTTGATCATTATGAGGAATAACTATCGGTGAGGGATTTTGAGTGATTATCGGCCTAAAATGCGCTTCAATTCCTCTCGCATGTTCTCTAAGATGCCTTCTTGGCACCCCCAAGCTAACCCTTGGTCGAATAGGACCCATTGGCCTTGGTATAGGCCCTTGTGGTACATGTGGTTGAAATTGTTGTCGTGGCATCGGTTGGTGTTGAATCGGCCTTTGGAATTGTGGTTGTACATTTTGTGGGCGAACTTGTTGCAATGGTATCGGGCGTTGCACTTGTATCCCTTGTGGTCTTGGCCGAATATGTTGTGGTATGAGTTGTTGTTGTTGTGGCACTCCACCTACACTTGCCATCCCTTGAGATTGGCTTTGCACGTAACCGAACTCTCCTTGATCACCATAACCCCCATAAGCATACCCGTCTTCATCATAGCCCTCAAAATCTTCGTATCCTTCCTCATATCCATATCCCCCTATACCCGAAGTTTGCCCAAATGGAAGGGTCGAGTATTGAAAGCCCGATTGGTTCGATGGTCTAAATGTTGAAGTTGCATGAACGACAGTTGAACCTTGGGGTATTGAATAATGTGACGATGATTGACCCGAAACTGGGAAGAAATGAGTGAGTGGTGGAATCGTAGTAGAAGGGCTAAAGGTAAGATTGGGTTCAACTTGAGTGGTGATCGGTTGTGTGGTGTTGGCTGGTGTAGTGTCATGAGGTGGAGTAGGAATTGTAGTGGAGTTTGGTATAGTGGTGTTTGGTGATGGTTGTGTGGAAGAAGGTATAAATGAAGAGGTTGTTTGACCCGTTGTGGGTGGTAATTGAGATTCTTGCATGATGTTTCGTGGTGTGATGAGTGATGTAGGTGAACTAACAATTCTGTTTTCTCTTACTAAAACACGATTTTGCCTTAATGTTCTTTCGATCTCCGGATCAAATGACAATGGTGACGCTTTGTGAGAGCCTCTAGTATGCATGCACCTGTAGAACCTGCACACTAAACACACCAGTGTAAACCCGAAAATAACAAAGCAAAACTAACAAACTGACACACGTTGCGCACAACTCCCCGGCAACGGCGCCAAAATTTGACGTGATTGTCGTGGTCACGCAAATTTAATCCCAATAACAACTATAGATAGTGGTAAATGGGTATCGAACTCAGGGAGTATGTGGAAAATATGTCAATTGTATAGCTTTGCACTTTAACTAAAATTAACCTAATTTGCAAAAAGTAAATATCAATAGTTTGGATTGTTTGGTTTTAAAACTAAAATTATCTAATTAACTTCAAATCAAAGGTAGGTTGTAAAGCAGATTAGGTAAACAATTAACTTCAAATCAAAGGTCACTGCTTGACACACCCCGATATTTCCATATATTACCGGTGGGCCCGGTGGGGAGTATCGTGACGTAAGATTGATATCGTCATAGTCAAACATACACAGAATAGCACAGCGGATGTCTTGGAATATAAAATATTATTACAAACCCAATTGTATAAAAATATCAAAGTATTTATTATAGACGAGCCTGTAATATCGAATCCGCAGTTGGATCTTTACAAAATGTATAAAACGAAGTTTTTGCAGACTTTAAGATATCTTTAAGGATTTACAAGATCCTCTATTTCGACACCGAGCAACTCCCAGCCTATTACGAGTAGTACCTGTCACTTAGTCTTTTGAAAATACGTCAGTTTTCACTGGTAAATACAATTAACTGACTCTTTTGAAAAGAGTTTATAAAAATTGATTTAGGCGCACAAGGCACGAAACCATTTATAACTCGGGACAATTTTTAATAAAATCTTGTATACAGTTTACATGTTTGTAATACATATGGGGCCGGTTTGGAAGCCGGTCATGATTAACCGACTCACCACTATAAAACCCACAAAGGAGTTATCCCCAACATGTGGGTTATTTAGCATTTTCATCTGTCAGGTGTATGCCTACACCCCGTGCATAGGTCGTGGCCATTTTCAAATGAAATGAGCCGAGGATATCCAGGACACGGTCGTATTAACCCCTAATGTTCATGTTATCAAACAAAACAGATTAAAACAGGTTATGCAAATTTTTTAATCATAGTCCGATTAAATGATTTCATACCCGACCAAGCGGTATTATTATTATACCGTATCCCAATCCCGTATAAGGAAAATAAGTTAAAAGTATTTACCTGAGCTAATACTTGATTCACAGCATAATAACTCAGTCGTATCCAACCTAACTAGATGCATGTAGCTTTTACCGGGTGGATCTAGTCTGGAGTGATGGTAATATATAACCAATTCAGAACGCTAACGGTCTTATTTAAGTCATAGACTTAGACCGGCTAGCTTAAAGTGTCTAAAACGGTACTATACGCTAGATTAAGCAATGACCGGAATAGAATGTAATTTAGACCCAACAAGTACGAAGACTTGTATAATATGGGTAAACTAAGTACATTCTGGATTTTGAAGTATAAACGATAAGGTTAAACCCGTATCTGCAAACTTACGTAAACTAGCTACGTAAGCCTAACCGTACGCGTATAAGCGATAACGAGTAACCAAATGAACCATATACAAGTCTCATATGTTATTATGCTTAAAATATGTTAATTCATCAGTAGGATGTTAACATATATGCCCCAAAAGTATTTAAAACCAATTTAAGTCCCGTAAGGGCATTTTGGTCATTTTAATATTTATAAAAGAGGTTTTATAGTAAACTGATATGCTGGTCTAAAACATTCAGTAAAAATATTTATTTTATGAGGTTAAATCAGTAGGATATTCATGCGCCCGTGTGGAAGCTGAAGCAAGGTGACACCTTTTCTGACTGGCAGATCTGCCGTGATTGGTTACAAGGTGTTTTTCCACCTGCGGAGGTGAAGTATCAAGAGGAGCGCTCCCATGATCAGACATACCACGCTTATCTTGAAGAGACTGCCAGCTCTACTTCCACTACCCACCGCATTGTGCGCGAATGGCGCAACATGCACAAGGAGTGGGCTGCTTTTGAGGCGTCCAAGAAGAAAGCGGATGAAGAGATGGCGAAAGTTGCCTTGTTGAGGGCTAAGTTAGAGGCTGATCAAGCCAAATTTGAGAGTGAGCAGAAAACTGAGGAATGGTCTGCTGCAGGGTGGAAAAGGAAAGCGGAAGCTGAAGCCGCTCTTCTTTCAGAAGAGCGTAAACGTTGGAGAGAAATTTGTGAGAAGGACAACAATGAAAAAATGGGTCTTCAGAATGGCAGCAACAATCTCAAGGTGAAGATTGAGAGGTTGAAGAAAGAGAATACAGAGGCTGAAGCAGCTCGTGATAAGGCTCGTTCTCATCGGGAGAGGAGCGAGCAGAGAGAGGTACAAACTTGTGCCACTCTTTCCCTTAAAAATAAGGAGATAGACGAACTTACCTCTTTATTATCTGATCAGGAACAATTTAAGGCGGAGCTTGAGTCTGCCAAAAAAGATTTACAGCTTGAGCGGGTTGAGAAAGCTGAGACTTCCCACCATCTGACTGAAACTGAAGGGAAGTTGGAAGATTCCAAAACTGCTCGAGTGACGGCGGAGAGTCTGGTTGAACCTTTGAAGGATGACATGCTCTGGATGAAGCATCGTGGGATTATAAGTGTAAGTGTGTTGATTCCTTGCCATATTTTGATGTGTTTGTACATCTTCTTATTTGTTGTATGGCACAGGTTGCAAATTTTGTCCTCAACTCCATTGACTTGGTTCAAACGGTTGCGCATCTGTTGGTTACCGCACGTAATGATGGATAAGCCCAAGGGTATACAGAATGGACCCAACATGTTAATAATGCGTTAAGGGTTAATTGGGATACCAGCAGATCAGCCCACATGGAGTTGACACTGGAGTTGCCCATGCAGCTGCTAAGACCAAATACAACAACTTACACCTTCCTGTGATGGACCTGGTCACTGCTTGTCACACCCCGATATTTCCATATATTACCGGTGGGCCCGGTGGGGAGTATCGTGACGTAAGATTGATATCGTCATAGTCAAACATACACAGAATAGCACAGGGGATGTCTTGGAATATAAAATATTATTACAAACCCAATTGTCTAAAAATATCAAAGTATTTATTATAGACGAGCCTGTAATATCGAATCCGCAGTTGGATCTTTACAGAATGTATAAAACGAAGTTTTTGCAGACTTTAAGGTATCTTTAAGGATTTGCAAGATCCTCTATTTCGATACCGAGCAACTCCCAGCCTATTACGAGTAGTACCTGTCACTTAGTCTTTTGAAAATACGTCAGTTTTCACTGGTAAATACAATTAACTGACTCTTTTGAAAAGAGTTTATAAAAATTGATTTAGGCGCACAAGGCACGAAACCATTTATAAGTCGGGACAATTTTTAATAAAATCTTGTATACAGTTTACATGTTTGTAATACATATGGGGCCGGTTTGGAAGCCGGTCATGATTAACCGACTCACCACTATAAAACCCACAAAGGAGTTATCCCCAACATGTGGGTTATTTAGCATTTGCATCTGTCAGGTGTATGCCTACACCCCGTGCATAGGTCGTGGCCATTTTCAAATGAAATGAGCCGAGGATATCCAGGACACGGTCGTATTAACCCCTAATGTTCATGTTATCAAACAAAACAGATTAAAACAGGTTATGCAAATTTTTTAATCATAGTCCGATTAAATGATTTCATACCCGACCAAGCGGTATTATTATTATACCGTATCCCAATCCCGTATAAGGAAAATAAGTTAAAAGTATTTACCTGAGCTAATACTTGATTCACAGCATAATAACTCAGTCGTATCCAACCTAACTAGATGCATGTAGCTTTTACCGGGTGGATCTAGTCTGGAGTGATGGTAATATATAACCAATTCAGAACGCTAACGGTCTTATTTAAGTCATAGACTTAGACCGGCTAGCTTAAAGTGTCTAAAACGGTACTATACGCTAGATTAAGCAATGACCGGAATAGAATGTAATTTAGACCCAACAAGTACGAAGACTTGTATAATATGGGTAAACTAAGTACATTCTGGATTTTGAAGTATAAACGATAAGGTTAAACCCGTATCTGCAAACTTACGTAAACTAGCTACGTAAGCCTAACCGTACGCGTATAAGCGATAACGAGTAACCAAATGAACCATATACAAGTCTCATATGTTATTATGCTTAAAATATGTTAATTCATCAGTAGGATGTTAACATATATGCCCCAAAAGTATTTAAAACCAATTTAAGTCCCGTAAGGGCATTTTGGTCATTTTAATATTTATAAAAGAGGTTTTATAGTAAACTGATATGCTGGTCTAAAACATTCAGTAAAAATATTTATTTTATGAGGTTAAATCAGTAGGATATTCATGCGCCCGTGTGGAAGCTGAAGCAAGGTGACACCTTTTCTGACTGGCAGATCTGCCGTGATTGGTTACAAGGTGTTTTTCCACCTGCGGAGGTGAAGTATCAAGAGGAGCGCTCCCATGATCAGACATACCACGCTTATCTTGAAGAGACTGCCAGCTCTACTTCCACTACCCACCGCATTGTGCGCGAATGGCGCAACATGCACAAGGAGTGGGCTGCTTTTGAGGCGTCCAAGAAGAAAGCGGATGAAGAGATGGCGAAAGTTGCCTTGTTGAGGGCTAAGTTAGAGGCTGATCAAGCCAAATTTGAGAGTGAGCAGAAAACTGAGGAATGGTCTGCTGCAGGGTGGAAAAGGAAAGCGGAAGCTGAAGCCGCTCTTCTTTCAGAAGAGCGTAAACGTTGGAGAGAAATTTGTGAGAAGGACAACAATGAAAAAATGGGTCTTCAGAATGGCAGCAACAATCTCAAGGTGAAGATTGAGAGGTTTTAGAAAGAGAATACAGAGGCTGAAGCAGCTCGTGATAAGGCTCGTTCTCATCGGGAGAGGAGCGAGCAGAGAGAGGTACAAACTTGTGCCACTCTTTCCCTTAAAAATAAGGAGATAGACGAACTTACCTCTTTATTATCTGATCAGGAACAAATTAAGGCGGAGCTTGAGTCTGCCAAAAAAGATTTACAGCTTGAGCGGGTTGAGAAAGCTGAGACTTCCCACCATCTGACTGAAACTGAAGGGAAGTTGGAAGATTCCAAAACTGCTCGAGTGACGGCGGAGAGTCTGGTTGAACCTTTGAAGGATGACATGCTCTGGATGAAGCATCGTGGGATTATAAGTGTAAGTGTGTTGATTCCTTGCCATATTTTGATGTGTTTGTACATCTTCTTATTTGTTGTATGGCACAGGTTGCAAATTTTGTCCTCAACTCCATTGACTTGGTTCAAACGGTTGCGCATCTGTTGGTTACCGCACGTAATGATGGATAAGCCCAAGGGTATACAGAATGGACCCAACATGTTAATAATGCGTTAAGGGTTAATTGGGATACCAGCAGATCAGCCTACATGGAGTTGACACTGGAGTTGCCCATGCAGCTGCTAAGACCAAATACAACAACTTACACCTTCCTGTGATGGACCTGGTCACTGCTTGTCACACCCCGATATTTCCATATATTACCGGTGGGCCCGGTGGGGAGTATCGTGACGTAAGATTGATATCGTCATAGTCAAACATACACAGAATAGCACAGGGGATGTCTTGGAATATAAAATATTATTACAAACCCAATTGTCTAAAAATATCAAAGTATTTATTATAGACGAGCCTGTAATATCGAATCCGCAGTTGGATCTTTACAGAATGTATAAAACGAAGTTTTTGCAGACTTTAAGGTATCTTTAAGGATTTGCAAGATCCTCTATTTCGATACCGAGCAACTCCCAGCCTATTACGAGTAGTACCTGTCACTTAGTCTTTTAAAAATACGTCAGTTTTCACTGGTAAATACAATTAACTGACTCTTTTGAAAAGAGTTTATAAAAATTGATTTAGGCGCACAAGGCACGAAACCATTTATAACTCGGGACAATTTTTAATAAAATCTTGTATACAGTTTACATGTTTGTAATACATATGGGGCCGGTTTGGAAGCCAGTCATGATTAACCGACTCACCACTATAAAACCCACAAAGGAGTTATCCCCAACATGTGGGTTATTTAGCATTTGCATCTGTCAGGTGTATGCCTACACCCCGTGCATAGGTCATGGCCATTTTCAAATGAAATGAGCCGAGGATATCCAGGACACGGTCGTATTAACCCCTAATGTTCATGTTATCAAACAAAACAGATTAAAACAGGTTATGCAAATTTTTTAATCATAGTCCGATTAAATGATTTCATACCCGACCAAGCGGTATTATTATTATACCGTATCCCAATCCCGTATAAGGAAAATAAGTTAAAAGTATTTACCTGAGCTAATACTTGATTCACAGCATAATAACTCAGTCGTATCCAACCTAACTAGATGCATGTAGCTTTTACCGGGTGGATCTAGTCTGGAGTGATGGTAATATATAACCAATTCAGAACGCTAACGGTCTTATTTAAGTCATAGACTTAGACCGGCTAGCTTAAAGTGTCTAAAACGGTACTATACGCTAGATTAAGCAATGACCGGAATAGAATGTAATTTAGACCCAACAAGTACGAAGACTTGTATAATATGGGTAAACTAAGTACATTCTGGATTTTGAAGCATAAACGATAAGGTTAAACCCGTATCTGCAAACTTACGTAAACTAGCTACGTAAGCCTAACCGTACGCGTATAAGCGATAACGAGTAACCAAATGAACCATATACAAGTCTCATATGTTATTATGCTTAAAATATGTTAATTCATCAGTAGGATGTTAACATATATGCCCCAAAAGTATTTAAAACCAATTTAAGTCCCGTAAGGGCATTTTGGTCATTTTAATATTTATAAAAGAGGTTTTATAGTAAACTGATATGCTGGTCTAAAACATTCAGTAAAAATATTTATTTTATGAGGTTAAATCAGTAGGATATTCATGCGCCCGTGTGGAAGCTGAAGCAAGGTGACACCTTTTCTGACTGGCAGATCTGCCGTGATTGGTTACAAGGTGTTTTTCCACCTGCGGAGGTGAAGTATCAAGAGGAGCGCTCCCATGATCAGACATACCACGCTTATCTTGAAGAGACTGCCAGCTCTACTTCCACTACCCACCGCATTGTGCGCGAATGGCGCAACATGCACAAGGAGTGGGCTGCTTTTGAGGCGTCCAAGAAGAAAGCGGATGAAGAGATGGCGAAAGTTGCCTTGTTGAGGGCTAAGTTAGAGGCTGATCAAGCCAAATTTGAGAGTGAGCAGAAAACTGAGGAATGGTCTGCTGCAGGGTGGAAAAGGAAAGCGGAAGCTGAAGCCGCTCTTCTTTCAGAAGAGCGTAAACGTTGGAGAGAAATTTGTGAGAAGGACAACAATGAAAAAATGGGTCTTCAGAATGGCAGCAACAATCTCAAGGTGAAGATTGAGAGGTTGAAGAAAGAGAATACAGAGGCTGAAGCAGCTCGTGATAAGGCTCGTTCTCATCGGGAGAGGAGCGAGCAGAGAGAGGTACAAACTTGTGTCACTCTTTCCCTTAAAAATAAGGAGATAGACGAACTTACCTCTTTATTATCTGATCAGGAACAAATTAAGGCGGAGCTTGAGTCTGCCAAAAAAGATTTACAGCTTGAGCGGGTTGAGAAAGCTGAGACTTCCCACCATCTGACTGAAACTGAAGGGAAGTTGGAAGATTCCAAAACTGCTCGAGTGACGGCGGAGAGTCTGGTTGAACCTTTGAAGGATGACATGCTCTGGATGAAGCATCGTGGGATTATAAGTGTAAGTGTGTTGATTCCTTGCCATATTTTGATGTGTTTGTACATCTTCTTATTTGTTGTATGGCACAGGTTGCAAATTTTGTCCTCAACTCCATTGACTTGGTTCAAACGGTTGCGCATCTGTTGGTTACCGCACGTAATGATGGATAAGCCCAAGGGTATACAGAATGGACCCAACATGTTAATAATGCGTTAAGGGTTAATTGGGATACCAGCAGATCAGCCCACATGGAGTTGACACTGGAGTTGCCCATGCAGCTGCTAAGACCAAATACAACAACTTACACCTTCCTGTGATGGACCTGGTCACTGCTTGTCACACCCCGATATTTCCATATATTACCGGTGGGCCCGGTGGGGAGTATCGTGACGTAAGATTGATATCGTCATAGTCAAACATACACAGAATAGCACAGGGGATGTCTTGGAATATAAAATATTATTACAAACCCAATTGTCTAAAAATATCAAAGTATTTATTATAGACGAGCCTGTAATATCGAATCCGCAGTTGGATCTTTACAGAATGTATAAAACGAAGTTTTTGCAGACTTTAAGGTATCTTTAAGGATTTGCAAGATCCTCTATTTCGATACCGAGCAACTCCCAGCCTATTACGAGTAGTACCTGTCACTTAGTCTTTTGAAAATACGTCAGTTTTCACTGGTAAATACAATTAACTGACTCTTTTGAAAAGAGTTTATAAAAATTGATTTAGGCGCACAAGGCACGAAACCATTTATAACTCGGGACAATTTTTAATAAAATCTTGTATACAGTTTACATGTTTGTAATACATATGGGGCCAGTTTGGAAGCCGGTCATGATTAACCGACTCACCACTATAAAACCCACAAAGGAGTTATCCCCAACATGTGGGTTATTTAGCATTTGCATCTGTCAGGTGTATGCCTACACCCCGTGCATAGGTCGTGGCCATTTTCAAATGAAATGAGCCGAGGATATCCAGGACACGGTCGTATTAACCCCTAATGTTCATGTTATCAAACAAAACAGATTAAAACAGGTTATCAAATTTTTTAATCATAGTCCGATTAAATGATTTCATACCCGACCAAGCGGTATTATTATTATACCGTATCCCAATCCCGTATAAGGAAAATAAGTTAAAAGTATTTACCTGAGCTAATACTTGATTCACAGCAAAATAACTCAGTCATATCCAACCTAACTAGATGCATGTAGCTTTTACCGGGTGGCTCTAGTCTGGAGTGATGGTAATATATAAACAATTCAGAACGCTAACTGTCTTATTTAAGTCATAGACTTAGACCGGCTAGCTTAAAGTGTCTAAAACGGTACGATACGCTAGATTAAGCAATGACCGGAATAGAATGTAATTTAGACCCAACAAATATGAAGACTTGTATAATATGGGTAAACTAAGTACATTCTGGATTTTGAAGTATAAACGATAAGGTTAAACCCGTATCGGCAAACTTACGTAAACTAGCTACGTAAGCCTAACCGTACGCGTATAAGCGATAACGAGTAACCAAATGAACCATATACAAGTCTCATATGTTATTATGCTTAAAATATGTTAATTCATCAGTAGGATGTTAACATATATGCCCAAAAAGTATTTAAAACCAATTTAAGTCCCGTAAGGGCATTTTGGTCATTTTAATATTTATAAAAGAGGTTTTATAGTAAACTGATATACTGGTCTAAAACATTCAGTAAAAATATTTATTTTATGAGGTTAAATCAATAGGATATCATTCATATGTGTGGTTTATCATTTATGGCCAAACTAGGCCCCGAAAGGGTATTTTGGTCATTTCACATATGATTTTAAGGACATAATTGGAAGTCTGAGTTCATGACTTATACCTACTGTAAAAATATTAAAAATTATTTATAAATTCAGTAGGTAACAAGTCTTGGGTGCTAATTATGGTTTTAAACCATACTATGCACCTTATTAGCGTAAAAGTCGATAATTGACGATATTTAAGATGTTTATGTGATTCTGAGATTTTGACCAGCCTTGTATGCTTAAAATATTTTATTTTTCATATCAATTCAGTAGAAAAAGGTTTGGTATGCTAATCACATGTAAATCTCATTTTATGAATAAAAAGGGTATTATCGTCATTTTTCGAATTATACGAGAACTCAATGATATGGTCAGTTTATAATCTGACCAAAAATTCCAAAAATCCAAAAAAATAATATCAAAACAGTAGGCAATGAGTTTGGTGCCAAAATTTGGGTTTAAACATGATTTATGCTAAAAATGTAATTTAATTAATAAAAAGTTTCATTTTACGATATCCTGCATAACTTTAGTTTGAGACCAGAAACTGATTTCAAATTTATTTGACATACTTATATATCAGTAATAAAGCTTTTTGTCCTCTCACATATTCAAAAATCTCGTTTCTAGATCAAAAGGGCATAGTGGGCATTTATAAGCATAATAACGAAAACTAGCATATAATTCAGAATACTAATGACCAGGTAACATAACCTCAGAGGGTTATACTACAACATAATATGGTCATAATGGAAGCTTAAAACATAGAAGAATTAAGCTCAATCGGGTCAGAACTGAAAGTCAAAGCAAAAGTCAAGCTTTTGCGACTTTCGGTCGCGAACCGACCCTAAACACAGAATTGTCAGGTTGAATATGCTTAGACATGTTATAATAATATTTACCAAGTTATTTAAGTGATAAAACATGGTTCATAACTTCTATATTATCAGTTTTAATTATTTTATGAAAATCTGACTAGTTTGACTTTTTGACTAGTTACTTTGACCCGACAATTAACTAGGTAAACGTGATAATTAGGAGGTTCCCTTTTGAGGGTTCAACACCTACCTAATTACGATCACGTAGCCATGTTCATTGCGAACAATGGCTCGACCGTTTACGATCTATCTAAAAGTCAAAGCGTTATTACGATAACGCTTGACTTTTGGCTTAAAAGCCTATAAAACATAAACTAGTGGCTAAGGACACTTACAAAGGGTCCTAGCTTGAATTTAGGACTGAAGTGGTGTCCCCTTTTTGCCAGGAGTCCCCAAGAATAAGATAGAATGAGAAAATGAGAAGAGGTGCAAATGAAATGGTTGAAGGTGATCTCTATTTATAGTGTTTAGAGAATTGATGGATGGTTGACAAGTGTTAGGGGATTTATCAAGATCATTACAGGTGTAAAACAGGTTTTTAAAACCATCATGCCCCTAGGATCAATTAACATGGTTTACTAATGTGTGTTCATCAAGCAAAAACAAAAACCAGCATTTAAAACAGTCTGTTGTTGCTGTATTTTTGCTGATCTGCTTGCTGGCGGCCCGCGAAGGCCTCAGGCCCAGCAGTCGCGGCCCGCGACTGAGGTCCAGCCCATTTAAAAGTTTGGCAGTTGGCTGTTTTGGTCCCTGTCCTCATTTATGCATATATTAAGTTTCAAAAATGACTAGATCAGTCCCTGCACTCATATTAATCCCTTTTAGACTTTCGAAAATGTCCAGATCAGTCTTTGCACTCTTTTTAATCCCGTTTAGACTTTCGAAAATGTCTAGATCAGTCCCTGACTTCATTAAGCATGCTTTACTTTCAGAATTGACATAATTGGCACATAACTTTCTAATTTCACGTATATCTTCATTAAAATGTGTGAAAGTGTTAGTGGCCAATCTTCGGCACATCCGGGAGTTTGACTGACCATAATGGAGTTCGCGATTCGTTCAAAAGACCTCTCAAACGCGTAGTTTCATCCGTTGACGCGTTTAGTCCTTTTAACGCATAAAGTGGTGCGTAACATCGTTTAACGATATCTAAGAATTTCGTGGCTCGTATTGAGTATTCCCGAGCATATGCTTAAATATTACGATGCTCCTGTTTGCTTAAATGGTCACTCAAGTGCGTAGTTTTAAAAGTTGACGCTTGTGGTCCCTCTAACGCGCAAACTTGTGCGTATTATCGTTTAATAGCATCAAAGCCCTATGTAGCCCATATTAAGCATTATCGAGAGTATGATTTCACATCATAATGCTTCGGTTTTGTTAAAAGGTCATTCAGAGGAATAATTAAACATGTTGACGCTTTTAACCCCTTTAACTTGCAAACTTGTGCGTAACATTATTTATTGGCATAAAAGCCTTGAATGGCCAATATTAGGCATTCCCGAGAATATGATCAAACATAATAAAGCTCTCGGTTTGTTAAAAGGTCACTCAGAGGTAAGAATTAACATGTTGACACTTTTAACCCTTCGTCGCGCAAATTTTCAAATAATTATGCAAACGGCTCCTCTCGTCCAACAAGTGGCTCGTTTGAGAATACGGACATCGTATAAGGTCACTCAGAGGCCTAGTTTAGGCATGTTGACACTTTCAGTCCTTCCACATTCAAGGTTTTCAATTTTGACAAAATTAGTCCCTCATAGTCAGCGTTTGACTTTATTAGGATTTATTACACGTGTCAACACATCATTGGACACGATTTTACGAGGTGTTACATCCTCACCCCCTTAAAAGAAATCACGACCTCGAGATTTGCTCAAAAGATAGGAGTACTTCTGTCACGTAGTGAACACGACCTCCCGTGTATAATCGGGGCATCTACGGCATCCCGCTTAACCTTAATAATAGGTATATGTTTTCATCGGAGCTTCTTGATCCTTATCGGTTCCTGATCGATATTAGTTTCTTAACAAACCGAACATTTTTATTATATGCACATTTTCATGTGATAATGCTAGCAACTCATTAGCTAGATATTTCTTTAATTATAAATGTGGAATACATCGTGGGTTTCACCAAGCTCCTCGAATAGGTTTTAGCTTATAGACTACTAATCCGACGTATTGATCCTTTCAAATGGTCTTATATATCCACGGCTCGGTTCACCCTTTATACTGAAATATATCATACCCTTCATGTTGGTATTTTCAATAGAGTCTTGTTCCCTAATTGGAACTTTAAGAGATTTGCGCCTCTTATTCGCATTGCTCTTCTGCCGATTACTGGCAGCTTTCAGATGTTTACGGATTCGTATTATCTTATCCGTCATCTTTAAGAAAAATCCCAGATTCTGATAAGCGGTTTTCCCAACTCTTGCCCAACATACGGGCAGTTGTCACTTTCTTGTATACAAGATCTCCAAGGGAGTAACCTTGATACTTATATAATAATTATGAGTTACAGGAGAACTTAATTTGGGTGAGATGATCATTCCAATTACTATCCAAATCAGTCTTAAGGAATTGACTACCCTCATGGTTAGTCAAAAAAATCGACGATCCTGGGCAGCTAATAATGATTCTTAATCGTTTCCTAGTTAGGTTGCAGTAATCAATACACAAGCGTGTTGCATCGTGCTTTCCTTTATCAATAATAGTCGAAGCTCCTAGAACGATAAGCGAGGCTGTACAAGCCTTTCCCCATAAACTCATTTGGTTAGCTTTCAGTTCTTTCATTTCCGTTGGTGCTAACCGATATAGAGCTTCTGTAACAGATACGGCTCCTAATAGGATGTCAATCCTAACTCCACTTTGCCTCTCAGGAGGTAAACATGGTTGTTCTACGGGGAAGTCATCAAGTTATCCGAAATTGATAGAGATAGCTCAAATTTCCGATTTTGGTTAACTTACCACCACTTGTGCCATGCAAATGACACATCTGTTTTACGAGTGCACGGATGCCTTAAGTAGAGACACCTACTTTAGGCATTTCTATAATGGATATCTTCCTTGATTACCACTAGCTGACTTTAGTACTATATGACCATTGGAATATCTTAGTGGTTCCATGCATTAAACCTCCATACTGATCAGGGATGGACGCAATCTATGGGACGCACTGGGATACGCCAATCCTCATATGGCACTTTTATCAATCATAGTTGGTACTCGCGGTTGATAGAAATCAATGAGAAAATAATTAAAATAACATATATTGTTGTACTCTATTCGAAGAAAGAGTACTCTTAGATTTTACAGAAGGATCATTGACGAAAATAGAAGAAACGGTCTTTATGGCTTCATTGTTAGGTTTTACCTTATACTTAGTATCTGGAATTCTTATGAGTATACTCAAAAGTTTTCCAAGCTTAGCTGTACCTTCATTAAAAGCTTTAGGGCAACTGGTACTGATGTGGTCTTTCTCGCCACAGCCGAACCAGACCGATTCTTTATGTCCCTACATTCGTGGGACTGATGACCAGTCCTTTTACAAATGCCACAATGCTTTGGCCTTTGTTCTATTTGACATTGTCCCCAGTGCCTTTTATAGCAGGTCTTGCATACAGGCTTCTTATTGGACTTTTGTTGATTCATATTGAGCCCGAACTTGCTCTTTTTCTTAGATTCCTAGGAGTTATCCTCCTCCCTTTTTCCGTCAGTCTCAATTTTGGCTGACTTATTTCTCAACCTATCCAGTATGAGTGGCTGAGATAGATCCATAGTGGATCTATAAGAAGCAGGCTTTGAAGCTTTATCATGCTCCTTTATCTCTGGTACTAAATCACCACTACATTGTGCATTACGCTTAGATCCTGGGTTAACCAAATAGGGTACTATCCCAGATAATGAATTTAAGTCGGTGACATACTATCGATAGTCCGGATTTTTCATTCTGATAGTCAGAAGATTTGATTCTACCTCTTCCATTTCATGTCGTGGACAGTAAGTTTTTCTGATAAGGTCCATAAACTGGGACCATTCCATATTGTATAGGGGTATTTTCCCCGTGGACTTTATTAATGTCTTCCACCAACTAAGGGCATCGCCCTTGAATGTCTGTGATACATACCTCACAATGTCTTTCTCAGCACAATCTCTGATATACATAATGGTTTCCATTTCGTTCAACCATCTCATGCAATCAATGGCTCCTTTTTCTCCATTGAAGTCTCTTGGCTTGCAAGAGACAAAGTACTCGTAAGTACATCTTCAGAAGAACGGGGCTCCTCATTAAATATCATCCTTTTTGGTTCATTCTTCACATTCGAAGTTTGAGCAAAGCTCTTCTCATGAACAGAAGATTGTAATTTAGAGTAAGTAGCATCATTAGCATTTGTCGCATCATTAGTATCGCGACTGTTGTCTACCTCATGCGAGTTTGCCATACTCGAGACTTAGTACTAAATGTCCAATTATACAATAGTTAGTCATCACCCTGATGACCTGACATAGATTAGCCACGACATCATTAAACCGTATAGGCTATTAAGTCTCGAACATTCTTAATGAATGTTATTTGAATGTATATCGATTACATTTAGCCTAGGTCACAAAAGGACCATCAATGGCATTTAAGGTTTCGACCGAGTCCATTACCTGTTTGACAGGGGATCATAATGTCACAACTGTCTTTGTCACAAGGACGATTATGAATAGCTCGAAGGCTAGCCTTACATGACTTTTATTATATATATATACATATGGCACAGAGGCCCGTCGCGAGAGATGTAGAAAGATATGGCATAAAGCCTAGTCTTGAAGGACATAAATGATTATATGGCACGAAGGCCTTGTCGCAAAGGACATTTAGATATGGCACAAAAGGCCTGTCACGGAGGACATTATAAAATCTGGCACAAAAGGGCCTGTCACAAAGGGTGTTAACATTTAGTATGTTAACTTGTCACGAACGACAAATTATAGCACATTGGCTTGTCATGAATGACTTCAAAAAAGGACATTAATTTATAAGCCGCAATCTTATTAGATCAGGGGCTTTAAGATTTGAACATAGTTCTTCACCTTTGGACAGGGAGTCATAGACTACAACTGTCATCGTCTCGAATGACAATTCATTTTGGCGCAAAGGCAAACTAATTGTCATCACTAATGGATGTTTATATATAATTATCGTAATTGATGATATTAGTCTTGATCGCACCGATCATATTGACTATGAGGCTTGAGCATAGCTCACTACCTTGGACAGGGGATCATAAAGATCACAATGTCAATGTCTCTAATGGACAATTTATTATAGCCCGTAGGCGAAACATCTCTAGGATGTTATGTATTATGATCATCGTATTAGATGATATTAGTCATGATCGCATTGATCATATAGACTATTAAGCTTAGACATAGTCCAACATTCTTAGACAGGGAGTCGTAGACCACAACTGTCGTTGTCTTACTGGACAACAAGTATAGCCCATAGGCTTTAAGGCTTGGACTTATTAGAAGAGATATGGAAGTACCAGCGGCGTATCCACCATGTTTTAGCCACATGGTTTCCGTCCCGTGAGTCAGTGTCATGTGTGTCGACACAGTACCGATATAGCTCGATTCCCTCGGTCTAAGCGAAAGAGGCTCGGGCCAAGTGTAAGAGAAAGATTGAGCGAACTGAGCGATGAGGTCGTTTACGAACTCAGTTCAGCAATGCAAGCGAGAGGGATGGCGGTATGCGATAAGCGAAAAGTGAAAAGCGATGAGCGATAGCGACAACCGTCGAGCGATAAGCGACGATTGTTGCGATGCCAGCGATGGTGATATGCGCGATTAATGCGATTTGATTGGATTGATCAACACCACAAAATTTAACTAACATTAGACCCCACATTGCCTTTTTCCACGAAAGTCTGCTGATATGGTTAAATCACTTATATATAGGAAGTACCAGAGGCGTATCCACCATGCTTTAACCATATGAGTTTCTTCACGTGAAAGGACGTCATGTGTGCTAACTTTAATACATATAACACAGATAAATGTAAGCGATAGCGATAGGCGACGAGCGATTGAGCAATACACAGCAAGCGATACAGCGATGCACACAATAAGCGATAGCAATTCACATAGTAGGCGATAGAGATTGCGAGATAGATTTTAGCGATAAAGCGATTTAATTAGCTTCAGATAGAATCACAAGTTTTAACTATCGTTGCGCCCCACATGGCACCTTTCCACGAAAGTTTGCTAATATGGCTAAAACACTTATATATAGGAAGTACCAGTGGCGTATCCACCATGTTTTATCCATACTAGATCCGTTTCGTGAACCGATGTCATGTGTGCCAACATACACAAGTAGCGATAAGCATTAGAAGTGATAAGCGATGCGAGTAACGAAGTGATGAGATCGATAGATGCGTTAAGCGTTAAAGTGTTGCGAGGGTGATGTGCGTTAGATTCCAGCAAAATTGAGATTGAGTTGCGATTAAAGACTTACGACCAGTCTTGCGTCGATGCAATTGCCCTACGGGGGTAGACTCTCCATAGTCCATCGATGAGGCATTTGCATTGTGTTTGCAGACTTACGACAAGTCTCGCGATGATGCGATGTAATTGTTACGCCTTGCGAATGAGTGTAGTGTGTCGAAAATTACCATAATAGTATAGGTCTAAATAACGTTCAACTCCACGTGGCACTTTCTTCACGAGACTTCGGTAGTATGGCAAAGCACACCTTGCTTTACCCCTACTACTTGCATCCCGTGAATAGATGTCGCACTTTGTTGACATGGTCAAGACGCTTATATATAGGAAGTACCAGCGGCGTATCCACCACTCTCGACCATGCTTTTAACGTTATGGCACCATTAGAACTCACTACGATCTCCGTGCACTGACCAAAATAATCCCGTGTGCACCCGTGATTAGTCGTTCCTTGCACGTTTATCGTACCTTATTCTAAGAGTGTAGTGAGGGTAAAACACATTATATCGTGATATAATATATAGCATGTGTGTGATTCCAGATTAAGTGCGAAAACGAGAGAGAAAGCGAGAGATAAATAGAGTCCACACTGCGTCGAGAAATAGAACAAATTCAACACATATAAGAAACTAACGGCGAAAATCGTAGCATTACTACAACATTGGAAGCATGAAAAATGTTGCTGTGGAGGACTTTTGCGGAGTCTGCGATCGTTGCTGAGATTCTTCAAGTCTGCGGCCCCGTGCGGCAGATCTGGGTAAGATGACCATGCCAGTTGCAATTTGCGCAATAGCGACAGTTAGCTTCTGGCGGGTGATGATACGTACATATGAGACACAGGGGATGAGTTCCGTTGTAGTCGTGCTTTGAGTGAATTGGAATTGCTTGGAGAGGTTCTGGCTGTGACAGTTCGGTTGTTGAAGAGTTTGGGCTCATGGTCTTTCGTTTGCGGTTGGACTGAGCTTCCTGAAGCGGTGCGTTGGCGTCGGAGGATTCGTCCGAAGACTCGCCTGAAGAATCGTCGGTAGAATCGTCGGAGGAATCGTCGGAAGAGTCGATGACGATTGCTTGATGAGCTTGTTTGACAGGATTCTTCTTGGAGAAAAATCCGTCCAAGACTCGTTTGTCATTGATTTATGCGGCCAAGCGATAGGTTTCTTCGATGGTAGCAGGTCTTGTAGCTTCGAAAAAATCGCCCACACACTCAGGCAAGCCGCGAATGTACTTCGTGATGGCTTTTTCTAAAGTGTTGACTTGACTTGGGCAGATTATGCTAAGATGTTTAAACCTTGCCGTGTAGCCAGCATTGTCACTTTCGACTTGCTTGATTTCCCAAAATTCCTCTTCTAGCTTCTGGACTTCGTGGGAAGGGCAATACTCTTTCTTCATGAGCTCTTTCAGCTCATCCCAAGAGAGAGCATAAGCTGTGGAGATCCCACGTTTGTTACGTTCGGCTGTCCACCAGTCGAGTGCTTGCGATTGAAATACTCCGGTAGCGCAAGTAGTACGAAAACCATCGGGACACCCACTCTGACGAAGGGTAACTTCGATAGAATCGAAACACTGGAGTAGTTGGGACACACCTCCTTCACCCGTGAACTCCATCGGGCCACAGGCTTTGAAGTGTTTGTAAAGGAAAGCAGATTGCGACGCTTCTGTCTTAGAGTATTCCGGGGTTCGAGAGTTGTTGAGAGAGTGCACTCGTGCGACAATTTGAGGAACGACCCTGGCCACTTCCTTGACCACAATCGTTGCCCTATAAGACTTATGCTTCCAATGGGATGCAGCTCATGGTACTAGTCTTCTTAGTCATCGCGTGGCTCGAGTTATTGTCATAGTCGAGTCCTTGGTGAGAGCTTTTTGAAAACCATTTTGTTGAGAGTGGAACGGTTTATTAAGATACGGGTTTCACCCCTGACTTAATAACTTCGCTCCTAACTGTGGTTGTGCTCTTCGAATAAATTCGGGAGTTCCACTGGATTTTGAATTGGAGACTTTCGTTGAGATATGGATGTCACTCCTAGCTCAACGGAAAGTTCTCGTGCTAGAAAAATGCGCTGAGTGAGCGATCCTATCGAGAGTTCTTGGTTTTCACACCTGATCTCGACCGGATCACTCGGTTGTATTATGCGAGTATTTTCGAAATCGTGTGTATTGTGTTGGCCATAGGAAAGGCTAAGTGACATTTCAGCCTTAGGAAAGTCTCTTCGCGTGAAGTTGTAGTATGCGGTGTTCACGCAAAGTGGTAGCTTTTAGAGAATTCGAACGAGAGTATCAAGTAGGCCCGTGCAAATCCTATTGGGTTCGCACGAGTCGGCCTGTAGGTACCTAGACTATAGACTAGGTCGTTTCTAAGACATTGACCCGGACTAGGTCAAGTCTTGCCTAATTCCCTATAGTTATGGCTCTGATACCAATCTGTCACACCCCAACCGATGGCGGAATCATCGGGGCGCGGCACTAGGCGAATCAGATTGCTCAAGAGAATCCATAACAACTATGTTGCGACGGTATTTATTACATTTGTTATCCCATACTAACAATCACTACAATCACAAAAGTTATCACAAATTTCTTGTCCTCTCGAACAATACAAATCCGACAACCTAGATTTTAGGTGAGTTTCCAGACTTCCTAGCTTGATTCGATGTAGACTGCGACTAAACCTGCAACATACGTTAAAATAATGTCAATACAAAAGTATTGGCGAGTATACAGGTTTGATATGTAATAGTGTATAGATAAAAGCTGCGAATTTCCACATACATAAACGTAATACACGACATATACACTCACAAAACTGATACTACCAGCTAAGTCCTCGAGCTTCGATCGCGATTGCTAAACTAGGCCCCGTCGGGTGCATTAGTACTATACTAGTCATGGTGGGACGTCGCGAGTATAAGTCCTAGCACATATGTAACTAGCATCACGTATAACTTTGCACGTAACAAATTCACAAGTGATAAGTAGTTTAAGCATTTGATGTGATTCGATTTGATAGCAACGTATGTTACACCCAAAAGTGCAAAAGCAAAAAGGGTTCAAGTATACTCACAGTCGGTGTTCAGCAAGTAAACGCAACTTGATTGGATTGTTGGGAGCGCGTCTGAGATTATCCTGGTTTCAGTTTGATAGCTTAAGCGTCAGACAGTGCGTTAAACGGTGGCGAGTGAACCAAGTGTCGAATGGTAATCCGGTCGGATGGCAATCCGATCGGATGGCCAGTCGACCGGGTGGCAGTTCGTTCGGATTGTCATCTGAACAGATGACCATTCGATTGGATTGTCGCCTTGGTTGGTGGTGAGGTTTTTGCGTATGATAGTTTTCCTTTTGAAGTTTTTGTTGTAGCATTTTGAAAACAGAGAAGTATATCTACCTTTCAGGTCGGTCGATCGAACGGCCAGTCGATCGGGTGGCAACTCGATCGAGTGGCTGTTCGATCGGACAGTGATCCGATTGGCAAGACACTTTGGATGCTGATAAGTTCACAGCTGACTGGTCGCTCGGTCGGTGGAAATCCGATCGGGTGACAATCCGTTGGAACTGATGTGTGACGAGGATTTGTAAAACGTTTAAGTGTTGAGGATCCAGAAGTCAGCCGATCGGATGGTCGTTCGATCGGACAGCAGTCCGTTCGGACGGCAATCCGTTCGTTGTTTAGATCCTTGAATGTTTGAAAATTTGATTAAGTCTTGACCCCAAGTGCAACCCGACCGGATTGCAGGTCGATCGGGTGACAGTCCGGTCGGATCGCAATCCGATCATACGGTAACCCGTTCCGCAATCTTATCGTTTTACATCTTGGCTATCTCGTTAAGTTTTTGCGATCTGATCGAGACGTTACGACTATGAGCTAAACAATGGAACTCCACCGGTCCGAGTCACCGAATCAGATAGGAATCACCCCATCCGATCAGTTAACTGTTCTCAATGGTTATTCGTGTTTAACACGATAAGCCGGTCATCTCGTCGATAGGAACCAGTTCTCAAACCGACACTTCACTATAGGTAAAGTAGAAGGTCTGAACGAGTTCTGTTGCTACCGGTTTCGAGTGATGAGTTAGGAAAATTTGAAGAAAATCTTAGAAAACTTTGATTCGGCATAGATTTGTGCGAGTTTATTGTTTATTCTCTGTGGAATCCATCAGATCTGGACTGTTCTTGATGAGATGAGGTCATACTTCATTGTTCCTAAGAACTTCATGATGACATCACCTTAGAACGGCTCAAATCCAAAGATTTAATGGTGAAGAAGTGAGATTTGATAGTGAGAATGATGAAGGAGTGCATGTAGATCATAGAAGTACAAGATTTGAGGTAGAAACTTACAAGAATTGCGAGAAATCGAGAGAAAATGGCGAGAAGGCATCTGGTCGAGAGGGAGAGCAGTCACATCAACTGTTGTTGATGTGACAAGTGGGGTATTTATAGGCAAAGGAGGAGAAAGGCGGTGTAGTGCATCGGGTCGGATGGCTGTCCGACTGGTTGGCTGTCCGATCGGATGGCCATTCGATCAAACACCTCCGGCGAGCTAAGTTTTGGCGTTCCGTTTCGATTGCTAAGCGTTGCGATAGTTTGGTTACACATTCTCATCCACATTTCCATATATTTATTATAATTAGCTATGTTGGGTCGTATATACATATCCATATTTCACAGTTGCGATGCAATAACCGGGTTTCGTTTTGAATATGCGTTGCTTTGCGACGCTTCACGGTCATCGAGGAGGGTAGAATAGGTCCTCACTCAACGTCATCGTGAACGTTAATGTGTGTGATGCGATGTGTGTTTTGAGTAATGAGTTGCACTGCGACACATCACGGCTATCAAGGAGGGTAGAATTGGTCCTCATTTGATATATTCGTGGTTGCCAGCAACTGCAATGTGATGTGATAGCGATAAAGTATGCGTAATATGCGAAAATACTGCGAAATAGCGATGTATACGATATAGCCACATTATGATCCGAATCTCTAGTGCTAGGAGTAACGAGTATAACGAGTGGTAACAACACACGGATGTGCGGGTTGTTACAATTACAGGTGTAAAACAGGTTTTTAAAACCATTTACATGCCCCAAGGATCAATTAACATGGTTTACTAATGTGTGTTCATCAAGCAAAAACAAAAACCAGCATTTAAAACAGTCTGTTGTTGCTGTATTATTGCTGATCTGCTTGCTGGCGGCCCGCGAAGGCCTCAGGCCCAGCAGTCGCGGGCCGCGACTGAGGTCCAGCCCATTTAAAAGTTTGGCAGTTGGCTGTTTTGGTCCCTGTCCTCATTTATGCATATATTAAGTTTCAAAAATGACTAGATCAGTCCCTGCACTCATGTTAATCCCTTTTAGACTTTCAAAAATGTCCAGATCAGTCTTTGCACTCTTTTTAATCCCGTTTAGACTTTCGAAAATGTCCAGATCAGTCCCTGACTTCATTAAGCATGCTTTACTTTCAGAATTGACATAATTGGCACATAACTTTCTAATTTCACGTATATCTTCATTAAAATGTGTGAAAGTGTTAGTGGCCAATCTTCGGCACACCCGGGAGTTTGACTGACCATAATGGAGTTCGCGATTCGTTCAAAAGACCTCTCAAAAGCGTAGTTTCACCCGTTGACGCGTTTAGTCCTTTTAACGCATAAAGTGGTGCGTAACATCGTTTAACGATATCTAAGCTTTTCATGGCCCATATTGAGTATTCTCGAGCATATTCTTAAATATTACAATGCTCTTGTTTTCTTAAATGGTCACTCAAGGGTGTAGTTTTAAAAGTTGACGCTTTTGGTCCCTCTAACGCGTAAACTTGCGCGTATTATCGTTTAATAGCATCAAAGGCCTATATAGCCCATATTAAGCATTCTCGAGAGTATGATTTCACATCATAATGCTTTGGTTTCTTTAAAAGGTCATTCAGAGGTATAATTAAACATGTTGACGCTTTTAACCCCTTTAACTTGCAAACTTGTGCGTAACAGGCATTGTATAAGGTCACTCAGAGGCCTTGTTTAGGCATGTTGACACTTTCAGTCCTTCCACATTCAAGGTTTTTGATTTTGACGAAATTAGTCCCTCATAGTTAGCGTTTGACTTTATTACACGTGTCAACACATCATTGGACACGATTTTACGAGGTTTTACGCTGCTGCACTTCAGGCTGATGATTTTGTGGTGCAATTGAAGGAGGTGTTTCCAGACGAAGGAGATGATGATGAAGACCTAGAGTAGGTTTTCTTTATATTTTTTTGTGGTTGTTGAACATTTTAGTTGAAAATAGGTTTGGGATGTAGATCCCGTTTGTAATGATGTGGTTGCGCTGTTGCACAAGTAATCTTTGTTGATGCACTGCTGTGCATGTAAATTTTTGTCAATGCGCTCGCTGCGCAAGTAATATATGGTATGTTTGAATTACAATGTTTTGCATGGGTACAATTACTTTGTTTAGGTAAGGCGAATAAAGATGGTATAAAACTCATGTGTGAACACGTAGGGCTGGACCTTGCGCGGTATCTGTGACCGCGGACCATTCATGAGACTTGTAATAGGTTACCATAGTGTTTTTGCGCTTACCAAAATAAATTGCATGCATTTTGTAATAAACATAAAGATAATGTAACGAACTTTGTATTGACTTGGATAGGGCGCAGAGGCCATGCATTACATAGTTGTTTAGGATAAATAATGGGACTTAATTTACTGCGCACGGATTAGTCCTTGTGCCATAAGTTGACAAGTTGAGGAACCTGTCAAATATGAAGGAATTATGCGCGCTGAATTGCCGTTGATCCTTAGGCTTGTTTAGTTTTTTTGTTACTTGGCCCCTCGTCTCCACGCGTGATTTGCTTGATTTCTTTGCGTACGTTCTGAACTAGATGGGTCAGTTCCCCACTCTTAAGCGCTTTCTCTATTTCCGTGCGGAGACTGATGCAATTGTTTATGGTGTGGCCAGTATCCTTGTGGTACTCACAATAGAGGTTTGGATCTTGCCCTCTTTTGTTTTTCATCGGCGGTGGTGTTTTGAACTGGTAATCCTCAGTGCTGAGCACTTCCGCCAGTGTCTTGGTGAGAGGCGTCCACTGCCTCTCGCGGCGTTCTTGTTTGGCTTCTTTTTGAGCTGTAAGCTTGTTGATTGTCGCGCGGACTTTTGGCTTGTAGCTTGCATGATCTCTCAGCAATCGACTGAAAACGCTTGTGTTGTCGTCTTCATGATACGTCCTGTCATATTCCTTAGTTTGGGTGTCCCGCTTCTGAGAAGAAGGCGGACCCAAACATGAATGAACTGACTGTCGTCTGTGAGAATATTGTTTATCACGATGATCACCTCGCCGGGATTCAAAGTGGGTGGATTCATACTTGGTGGTAGATCTAGAATATACTTCTGTATCATCTGTTGGCACGTGCGACGGTGCATCGTAATGAAACATTCGAGGTGCAGAGGGGGCTCGCTCCTGAGGTGCAGATCTAGGTGATTGTGTAGCAGGTTGAGCAGCCTGTGCACAGAGCTGCGCATAAACTGCGTTTATTGCACCTTGAGATTTCACGTACCATGAGATCGGTGTTTTACCAGGACGTAAAATTGAGCTGATCAAAATTTCAGGTTGTACTCCTGGTGTAACTGGATCGTTTCCCTGATTAACGTTGTTCTGGACAGCGTTATTATAGGATGTTTCCTCCACAATTCCCTCAACCCGAGAAGCATGAGCAAAATTACCTCTGTTCTCTAGTCGAGGACCTTGTGGATGATGTGATGGAGCTTCTGCCATCGAAAACAGAAGAGAAGATGAATCAAACAAGATATAAAATAGAAATTGAAGAATCGGTGGGCGCCAATGAAGAAACAGTGATCAGAATGACCGAAATCAATCAGATCAGGGGTCTAGTCTCTTCATAAAAAGGCTTAATCCTCTCGCTGATTCGGGGGTTTGGCTGGATTCCTTCTCCGGTGATCACTGCAAAACAGAAAGCCATTAGACTCGCCACGGGGAAAATGGGGGTTCTCTCCGTGACCACCCTCTGGTGTGAGAATAAGTACAGTGATCTTTAAGAAGAAGAAATAGTAGAGTGAAGTGGAAAGTAACTTGTGAGATCATACCTGCAATAGCTTATTTATAGCCGGTTTTTGGCGGGAAACTGGTGTGACGGAGGAAGTAATGGAAAGCATTTTCTGTAGGCGGTTACAACTCCTTCCGTTAATCCTTTGCACACAGATCGTAGATCTTGATCAACGGTTGGGGAGTTGCCACGTGGAAAGTGGTTTTGGGTAGATCCTTCTCCAAGTTAGTGTTATCATAGTGATTTAGATGAGTGTCCAGGATTGTCCCACGTCACTTTCAGTTGTAACTGAATGGTTGTGCACGATGAGCATTAGAGAGTCTTCGAGAAGATCTACAGTTGTAAACCTTTATGTTCTTGCCACGTGTCTATTCTATTGTAACAGAAAAGATACTTTTGTCCAAGTCTTGATTTCAGGCGCAGGGAGATGTTTGTGATTATATCATCAAGTCTAATTGTACCCTTACGCGAGCCCGCGCAAGGGTGTTAGTTGAATGTTTACCTTTCCCTTCATCCGGTGCATGTTTATCGAAGACTGTTTCTCTCTTATCTTGTTTTGGGACCATTGCGCAGCCGCACGTGGTCTCGTTAGATGTTCCAGAAGTGAGGTTTATGAAATGGTTTTATGTCGCGCAGGGTTTTTGGGTTTTTGAACTGTTTCTTCCCAAATCCTGTTTGGGACCGCTGCGCGGCCGCGCAGGGTCTTTATACAAGATGTTATGGGATAAGGTGGTGGTATGGTCCAATGCGCATGCGCAAGGTTTTTAGGACCATACCCCTTCAAATGGGAAGTCGGAAGTTGCAGAATTTGAAAAGGTCGACAAAGAGTGTAATCTGGCCATCTCGCAGGGGAAAGGAAACATCTTTTTTCCGATCGCATGACGGGGTACCATTCAAGCATAATACCATAGTTTTTCATCAAAGACTCAAATGATGCCTTGTTCCATTTGCAGTACAGAGCATCGTCGCCTTGAGATTGAACGGAAACTTTCGGTGCCATCGGAAGTCTAGAAGAGTAGAAATGACGTTTGGGTCTTTTGGGGGGAAAAGTTATCATATCGTAGGGCTCTCTCCCTATTTATACCATCATGTCCACCTTTTTGAATTTTAAATTTGGAGCCCAAATGTACACGTATACTCACAGGTACTCATTAGTAGGTCTTGTCATATGACAGCTAACGCCGCCATTTGATTTCCCAGGTGTACTTTGACATCATTATTTTCATTCTGTATTTTTTTCTTTTTCGTGTCAGTCACTTCATTTTCTTTATTTAGTCCGACCCCATGCCATGGTCCCATAACATCATCGGACTGGGGGACATGTGGAGGAATGATCCGGCTCGGCCATCCCGGTTCGGGTAAACCGTCATTAAATATAAGATACTAATACTAATAAGAATATTATGCATATATTCCCATGCAAATAGAAGATTTGCATGATCTCTAAGGAAATAGGAGATGTTGCATAACCGACTCTCCGATTTAAGGGGAAACCCTAATTCACCAAAATATATAAATAGAGGATGCGATTGCAAGGTAAGATCATCATAAATCTCTCTCAAATATTTTTACTCCCAAACATGAATACTCATTCTCACACCGGATGGTGGTTACAGGAATAACCACATTCCTGTAACGAGTCCTAATAGTGTTCTGTTTTGCAGATCGGAGTTCAGACCATTCATAATCAGATCATTCAGTCTAGGGACGTATTTCAGGTGACGTCTCTAGAGTAACTTACTAGTGACAATCATTTACCACTACTCGCAAGGTGTGCCTTTAAACCTCCTGGTTTGTTGGTTATCAGAAATATAATATATGGTCTCAAACAAGTGTTGAATTGATGTATGCTATAAGTACATTTTGCTTTCAATAAAATCCAATTATATGACACTAAAATCGGCAACATTCCTGAAAGTCTAGTGACATATTGCATGTAGAGTTTGGTAGCTAACTACCAAATGAAAATCTAACTTTCTAGAGATATTTATTTATGTTGGTAGCATGTGAGTGATCCATTGCTGAAAGTGCACTTTCTTTCTAATATCGATTGTGAAATAGAATTCTCTAATAAAGTTGTCACTAATCTTTTTTAATACACAAACCACACATATTCAAAGCAAACAAAAATATCGTGGTATAATTCGATAACATATATTGTGAATGGTTGAATTAAAGTACGTGGGTAACTATGATCTTCATTGAGCCTCGTCCTATTTCTTACGATCCACGCTTCATGCCATTACAAGTGCTTAGCTTGTGTGGTGTATCAAGATGTATATTGTAATGTACTAGGTTAGGCATGGACTCTAGGGTTTACACCAAAACGCAGGACCAACCCTCATTTGAAAAAAACGCAACAATCCGGTCCCTGGGGTTGTCGATTGCGTTCAATCAAGTCCCTGCTACAATATTCCATCAGTCAACTATTTGTTGACTTGGGTAATTACGTCATTTTACCTGTACTTCGAAGGGCAAAGTAGTCATTTCGTAATCTATAAACTCGTATAATAGGTTTGATCCCCATGTAAGCTCCAATTTTCACCTTTCAATCCTCTCTTCTTCTTCAGCAAGTTGCTAGTTAGTGCGACAAATACGAATATGGCGGGTGGATGTTGGAGGATCAGAACCGATGATATCTACATTGACCTTAAAGATTATTATGGTTAGTTCTTGTGTGTCTGTGTTTGAAGTTATAGGTTGTAATCTCTGAAATTTACCCTGCAAATAAACAAGTCTGAACAAAGTAGAGTCTGCAAGTACTAAAAATTTTCTTTTTTTACTTGTACAGATGATGATGAACACTCAAATTTCAGTCTTAAGGTCTACCACAATGGCGAGTTTACTAAGAGCCCTGGTCTATCGTATGTTGGTGGTAAGTTTAATTTCATTGATTGTGCTGATATTGATGATTTCGTCATGGATGTACTAGAAGAAATAGTTAAGCAACTTGGTTATTCTGTTGACATGGTGTTTTATTTCCATTATAAAATTCCATATGTATGTTTGGATTTGGGTTTGAAGTCTTTGTCAAGTGATAGTGATTTTTCAAGCTTGTTTGAGCATATACGTGCCAGGGTAAAACTCATTGAAATTTATGTTGAACACTGGACCTCTCGTGTGTTGCTGACATCTTGTGGTGAAGAAGTCATGACACAGAGTCCTCATGATCCTCCCCCTGAAAGTCAAGAAGTAGAAGTGCATGATGCTACATTTGTTGATTTGTTTCAAAGTGACTACAATGATATTAAACATGTAGATGAAGATAAGCAGTGGGGTACTTATTAGGCAGATGAGGACAATGAGGAAAACAATGATGAGGGAAGTGATCAGGATTTTGATGAAGAGGGGGAGTAAGAACTGGATGCAGAAGAAAACGACAACCATGGTGATGATGCAAAGGGACAAGATGATCCGGATTACTGGGTAGAAGAACATAACCCGCTGTATGATGTAGAGGTTGTGTAACACCCCAAAAAGTTTAATTGTATGTATGTATGAAATTATGTTAGGATGTTAGCTTAAGAGTGGAAAATGCCAAGATAAAAATAACACATAAACTTGAAGGGCCAATTATGAAAAATGTTAATGTTGAAGTATTAAAACAAGTAAAACCCACAAACACACACACTTGTGTGCGTGGGATCGATCAAACAGGAGAAGAGAAGGGAGAAACCCCATTTCACCTAAAATCAATCGATTGGAAGGGGATTTCAAGGCCAAATTAATGCATGAACCTTAATTCTTGGTCATCTAAGCTCTCTTAACAAATGGTAAGTCGAATTTTGTGATTTGATGATGATGAAGAAAGTGGGTTTTAACCAATCTTGAAGTTATATGAAAAATTGAATGTTTGTAGGATATATTAACACTATAGAACAAGGGTTATGTTAGAGATTTCCCATCTTGGTGATTAATGCTAGAAAACCCACTTGCATGATAGTATGATGATGAACGATTAATGTGTAGTTGTAACAATAGATGTAATGTTGAATTAAGAACTATTATGAGATGTAATTTTGATAGTTAGATTGTAGGAGAATGAAAATTTATGTGAATTGGATGAATCTTGATGAACAATGACAAGAACTAGAAGAACTATGCTTGAAACACTTGTACATAATGTTTTATTAGTAGTACACACGCCAAGTGTTCGATGAAATGCCTCAGTTAGGAATTCTGCAATTTTGACTTCGGAACCTACGTAATAAACATGGTTTGAGCATGTAAATGAAGTACATGTTACGTTTATATGATGTCTTATCAAGGAATGTGGGCAAAATGAGCATAAGACATGAATTCTAAATATAAGCGGTTATGTATAGGTGTGAAGGAAGAAGGTTCGAGTCGCTCAACGCAACAAGGGAATCAAGAACGAGGTACGTTAGTATACTCCTTAATTCTATTATGTTGACATATGTATAATAGTTTCGATTGTATTATGTTGAAATCGTGAAAATTGAAATCTATGATTGATTGGAAGTAAAGTTAGATCCGTCATAAACGGATGATGAGAATGAATAAGATACGAAAGATAATGCATCATATCCGGTTCTTTCTAGTCGAACTAGGTATGGAAAGTTAAGTATGTAATGAATGAAAGTTTACTCAATCCGTCTAAACGGATTGAGGTGTAAGTGTATGTAAAGAATATATTCGTTCATCATGAATGAATCGAATGAAAGTTATAGTAACAATACCAATACCCGTCGTTAGCGGGTAGGTTAAGAAAAGAATGTTAATCTCTACATTGAGACGAGTATGTAATGAACCGTCTAACGGTGGATAATGTGTTGGAAAGATATAAGGCCGCGATGGAAACTAATTGGGTTATTATTTGGTCGTGTTGGTAATGAAATACTAACTTATTTGTTTATGTCGAATGTAGGTAAATCCTCATCTTAGGCGACTTGGCTATTTGGAGCGAGCATATGCACACAATTTGACCATCAAGCGCTTCCGCTATTTTGTATAAATGTTTTGGGTCAAAAAGCTTGTTTGTATAGTCTTGTTAGTCGTTGCACTTTTTAACTATTGATGATATGTTTTTAGTCGTGTCTAGTCGAACGGGTCGTAGACTTACTTGTTTGGTTGATGGTTAAAACAGGGATATGCTCGTCTTATGGACGGGTCATGCCCAAATTTTGTTAAATTAGTGCACTAATGTTATTGGTACTTTACCTCTTAAATCAAGAAAAGTTTGGTCATCTTAAAAGTTTACGTTTTTAGCGTCTTTTGGCCATTATTTTTACTAGACGAAATGAGGGGTCTAACAGGTTGACATGCAACAATTCAGAGCAAATGTTAAATCTGATGTAGAAGAAAATGGTAGTGATGAAGATGTGTTTGAAGATGACATCAACGTGGATCTTGATGACTTTGAAACTAATAAGTCAGATTAAGATCAAACAGTTTTAGATAAGGCAATGAAAAAGATGAGGAAGATACGGAGATCAACATTGAAGTCTATAGAGCCTGATGCAGCTTGTAATCCCTTTTCATTGGGCAGTTGATTCGCGAAGCTTACTAACATGGTCAAAACATTTGCACTGCAATCTAGGAGACAATTGTACATAAGAAAAAACGACAGGTTGAGATTTAGGGTGGTGTGCATGGGGAAAAACCCAAATTTGACAACTCCTGAAGTCTTTAAGGCCATAAGAGTAAAAAAGAAAGAATTATGGTAGGTAAGGAAAATTAGGCATTGATGGGGCAGCCCCCAAGAGAATAAGGCACAAGCCTGGTAAATCTACATGTCCATGGGCGATGCAAGTGAGCTGGCCCACAACTGAAGACTACCGGTGTGTCAAAACATTGAAATATGCACAACAATGTTTGCAAACAAGGGAGGTTGGTTTGTACACCATAAGTTTCATAGCTAAAGAGGTGGAACCACTGCTTCAGGCTAATCCCGACATTCAGATGAGGGTAGTGCAAGATCTACTTGAGAAGAAGCACCAAGTTAAAGTTTTACTGCCCAAATTGAGGAGGGCAAAGAGGATTGTAATGGAAAAGTTTAATGGGGACTATAGGGGCCAATATGGGCAACTTAGGGACTATTGTGAGGAACTTGTTAGATCTAACCCTGGGACCGCTATCAAGATTGATGTTGAACCTGGATCTAATCCTACTAGTTCCACAAGTTAATTCAGAAGAATATATGTTTGTTATGGTGCTTTGAAGAAGGGTTTCAATCTCATTGGGAGTGACCTAATTGGATTGGATGGTGCGTTTATGAAAGGTCCATACCCAGGTCAGATCCTCTCAGCAGTTGGGATTGATGGAAACAATGGAATTTATCCACTGGCCTTTGCCATTGTTGAAGCTGAAACTATCAACACATGGTCATGGTTTTTGAATATACTTGGGGATGATCTAGAGTTACCAACAAGATGTAATTTCACTTTTATCAGTGATAGACAAAAGGTAATTGCTATTAAAACTCTTGTTTTTAATTAAGCTATCAACTTTCAATTGACTTATATTTCTTATATTCTTCTGTTAAATTGTAGGGATTGTTGCCTGCTATGGCCAATGTCTTTCCAACAGCTGAACATAGGTATTGCCTGAGGCACATTCACGAGAATATGAAGAAGACATGGTGGGGAGATGTATACAAGAACCTGTTGTGGAGATGTGTAAGTGCAACAAGCATGCCCTATTATGAAAGGGCAATGGAGGATATTAAAGCCATGGATAGAAAGTTGTATGATTGGATGAAGGAGATCCCTGCAATAGCATGGTCACGGGCCCACTTTTCAGGAAGGGAGAAGTGTGATATGCTATTGAACAATATTTGTGAGGTGTTTAACAAGCAATTGGTTGGTGCAAGAGACAAGCCAATCATCATATGCTTAGAATACATCAGGGAATATTTGACCAAACGAATTATCAACGTGAAGAAGATCATAGCCAAAAGTGATAGCCCACTAACTCCTACTGCTACCACAATGTTTGACAGTATCAAGAATGAGGCTTCACAATACAAGGTGTTGATGACAGGTTCCTCCAAGTACCAAGTAAGTGTTGCCAAGTTACACTATATTTCAGTCACACAATAAGTGATGACTTTATCCTTTTATTCCAAATTCTATAGGTTACTGGTCCAAGAAACAAGACAGTGGTTGATGTGCAGATGAGAACATGTTCATGCAGGAAATAGGATCTGACAGGAATGCCTTGTAAACATGTTGTTGTTACAATTTGGAACATGTCTGAAAATGGTTTGAGTCCTGGTATTCTAGAGAGTTGGGTTGATCATGTGTATTGGCTGGACAATTGGAAGAAAGTTTACATGCACACTATTTATCCCATTGCAGGACCTGAGATGTGGCCTCGGTCAAGATGCCCAACCAAATTGACCCCTCTAAAACATCATAAGCAGATAGGAAGGCCAAAGAAGAAATGAAAGAAGTCACAGTTGGAAGTAGAGGCCAACTTAACAAAAGGAGGGAAGCTAACAAGAAAAGGAGGCACCACAAAATGCAGCAAGTGCAATAACCTCGCAGTTGCAAGGGTCAAGGTGGGACTGAGGCTACTTTGATTTCCAGTATGGTCAAATTCAGTGGTGGTTTGTGTTTAAACAATTATGGTGTAGGTTTATGTTTATGTTTATGGTGCTTGTCTTTGAACAATTCTGTTTAGATGGTTAAGTTGCATCTTTTTGGGACAAGTTGTATTGTATGCAATGTTATATACCATCTATTACCTGTTTGGTTTATGTAAATTGTTGACATAACACATCTACCAAAACATAACCTTGCATTTTATTTCAAAATAAAGTGATCCTACAACAAAAGACACTAAACAACCAACTAAACACAAACTAATTCAACAACATATTACAACATAGTGAACGAGCCCATTTCCAATGACAGTCTCCTCTTGATGATACGTCTGAATCTGACTCTTCTCCTGAATATGGGTTGTGCCAAACACAAGACCAATCTTCTTTTTCTGATTCATGGGTCCATGCATCCTTTAAAACATCCAAGTCGTAATCCTCCTCTGGGTTAGGGTTGAAATCAAGTTCTTCCATAGCAGCATCATCACCTTTCTTAATAACCGGATTTACTTCAACTTCTTTGTGTTTCCCATCAACATCTATCTGTTTGACCACTTCCTGATTAACAACAACACTGGAAGAGGAACTTCCTTCACCAATAGGTTCCAATCTCTTTCCTACACCACAATCAGGTAGCTGTGAGGCATGCTTTGTTTCCAGACAAGCTTCGTTGTCTTTGTTATCCATTAGCCTGTTTTTGTGGTATGAGAAAGGAGGTAAACGTTTCTTACCTCGGTGATCCATTTCCATACTAGAATGGTATTCCACTACCAAAAGATAAAACTGATTTGTATTTGTAGAACATAATTTGAAAAGTTATCGTTTCATTACTTAAACTAGCTATTGGAAAACATACAAAATAACTTTAGTAAGTCAGACAAACAGTAAATTGCAGACATTTCACCACATGACTACACATATCAGAAACAACAACCAAGAAACACCTGACACAAACTTGACTCTTCAAGCTTCAACTTCCTTTGCCTTCAACCTCATCAAATCTGAATTCTCCTTATTTGACCTCAACAGGGATGGAAGAATCCTCTCACATCTGGGTCATGAAACTGGAGGTTCAATCCACCGAAGCAAACCACAGCCATCGGTCTAGAATGTGATAAGAAAACATAATACACTACTTATCATACATAAAAGTCACTGAAATCGATGATCAGCAAACAAATAAACCCTTGCACAACAAAGAAAACGTCTCTCGGGATTAGCTTCAGTCCAAGATGTTCTAATGCAAGTCACAACACCACATGAGCATACTGCATTTGAGCGAACAGTAGCATTGCTTGTCCACGATGAACCTGATGACATTTTTAGGTTACCTTCGCTTGTTTGATAATGGTGAAAATAGTTGCAGACTATATAGAGAAGACAACATCATAACACGAGTAGCAATTTTGGTCCCTGGGGGAACTCTAGTCTATTAACACAAATGGTAACGACAGACTGGCGGAATATTGGAGTAGGGACCTGATGGAACGCAATCGACAACCCCAGAGACTGGATTGTTGCGTTTTTTTTTTTCAAATGAGGGTTGGTCCTGCATTTTGATGTAAACCACAAGGACGTAAATTGACATTTACTCTTATCATTAACACAAGCAACAATTAGAGAGGTCATTAGGACCGATATTAATATAAATGTTGTTGTGCTTTGGACGGTCCCTCACATCAATTTTGTTTCGGTATATTAATTTACTAGTATAGGCATTTAGAAAAGTTGATCTAAACAATAAAGTGGAAGAGTTGTAGCTTATTCTGCCTCATAAGGAAGACTATTAAGTACATGATATTATTACTTATAAAGCCTAACTAAAGGATTAGGTTCACTTTGTGAACAACCTCCTTGATTGTGAACACTAGTGAACTAATCCTAGCCCTTGGTTATCATTACACAAGTGTAAATCAATGGCCAGGATTTGATGATGAAAATACACTAGTGTATTTTACGATTTAATGATGTAAATCAATAGCCAAGATTTGTTCACTCAGTTTACAAATACACTAGTGTTCACTCTAGAACCCCACCCGCTAAGTAAAACTATAACCTACTTTTCAACAGAAAATAAATCTCTTATTTAAAGCAAATTAACCCAACGCTTACAAAAGGAAACAACCTGCTTGACTTTAAGAAACAATAAACCATGTTAACTGAAAAGGTCCTCCACATGAACACAGGCAATGGAGACTCTAGCTATGCAAGCAACTCTTATCTTCAGGTATGTCCCTTACACTAACAAGTACACCAGAATACATTTTGTGTGGTTGTGCCTGGGAGATCCCGGATATATTTGTATCAACAAAAACTTTGGAAGGTTTTTGAACTTGTTTTGGACATTTTTAGGGAATTCGCTAGTCAAAGAAGCAAACTCATTTGGAGTCCGTTAGCTAGTCAAACGAGCTATATAACTCATTTTTAGCACGCTCGATTAAAATCATTTTCCTACAAGTATTTTCCCACTAAATACTTTTGTCGGAAAATTATCGGAAAATCCATCATGGAAAATCATCTATTTTATTAGTAGTGGTACTCGAGAAGTTAAGTTTGATTGCCACATGAATATCTGGTGTTAGATTTTTTTAGGTTCGCTACCTTGGGTAGCGAACTTCCTAGAAACCAATACTCTTTCAAAAACCTTATAGAAACACTTGTTGTTTTGCTAAAACACCTAGAAATAAATAAATAAATAATTCTCATGCATGCCATGTGTTGCAAGTGATGTGTGACTTCAAAGCATATTCTAGAATCCTTCATAGCTTTCATGTTTGATGAATGATGATTGTGTTCAAATTGATTTTTTTCCTAAAAATCTTCAGGGAACTGGATTACAGAGATCGTTTCCTGTGTTAAATGAAGCAATTAAAAAAATCGCTAACGATTTTAATGGCTTTCCACGGTCCTTCAAGATAGCAGACTTGGGTTGTTCTTCTGGCCCAAATACCTTATTCCTTGTAACCAACATAATTGATATGGTCCATGACATATGTTCAGAAAATAATTCTCAAGTGCCACAGTTTCAGGTGTTCTTAAACGATCTTTTTGAAAACGACTTCAATACACTTTTCAGGTCATTGCCTGCATTCTATACAAAGATGAGGGAGAAGAAGGGAGATGATTGTGGATCTTGTTTTGTTTATGCGGTTCCAGGTTCCTTTTATGGTAGACTTTTTCCAAACGAGAGTATCCACCTTTTTCATTCATCATATGCCGTTCACTGGCTTTCTCGGGTTAGTATAAATATTATTTAGTGTAAAGTTTAGCGTTTTGAGGAACCACTAGCTAAATCTAAGCCGGCCTTTTATTTGTATTGATTTAATTAATTTGTTGTTTTGTAGACCCATAGTACCGTACTTTTCAAGGTTTTTCAATGTCAGCTTAACTTATGTAGCGTTTTCTAATTAGCTTCTTTTGGATATGTTTACTTTTCAGTGAGCTAAAAGTCAATGTCTATTTTTACGATTATCCTATAAAAACAAACTTAGTAAATAAGAACAGCAACATTGAATCACCTATGGAAAAGTTATTTGTTTAGACCTCATAATCAATATTTTGGTTATTTGTATAGAACTCGTAATCATAATTTTGATCCGACAAAAAATTGGATTACACGCAACTTTAAACTTGGAGACCCTTTAATATTTTCTGTACAAATTTTTTCTAGATTTTAATAATTGTAGTTCTTGTTTTTTCTCCTTTGGTGGCATGATATATTTCTTCATATAATGTTAGGAGATTTTGGCTTATGACCTCTAACTTCCAAGATAATATTACTGAGGAAATACGCAGATGAAAAACATTATATTTATTTTCAGCTCATGTACAGATGTACTAAAGGTGACTTGGTTTTTCTTAGGTTAGAATCTCTTTTATAAAACACCAACCTAACACAAAATCTTGGGTTTAGGTATAGTTTAAATGGATTGGGGTTAGTTTCAGATCGAACTCATGAACATGTTTAACTACATGATTGGATTGACATGTCTAACTTATTATTTGTTTTAAAGTGCAAGCTAGAGTCGCGTGATGCCAAAATTTAAAAGTTAAAAACAAACAGGCTTCAGGTTTAAAACTCTAAACGTAATTATTTATACATATTTATATATTTTTTTAAATTTGTAATTTTAAAGAGTTAGTATGTAAAAAACAAAATAATAGGCTAAACGGGTCGTGTTTATATAAAATTAATATGTGAATACACGTGTCGGGTTCAAGTTTATATGTCTTACACAATTTCAGGTTTGTGTCGTGTTCTTATTTGCCTAAAATTTCCGGCTTCGTGTAGATTTTGACCCATGCACATAAGCCCTTTAGCACTCCTAATTTTCTCTACATATTGATGATACTAACTCTTCTAGTTAAATAGAAAACTAAAAGTTAATACAGTAGAAACTCTATAAAATAATACAATTGTGACCACCAAAATTTATTAATTAAAAGAGTAATTAATTAATCGATAAATTAATAATTATTAATTTATATATTAATTAAAGAGTTGGGTTATCACAATGCAATGGATGTCGAAGATGTTCTGAATTTGATCAAAGAGTTGGGTTATCAAGAACTCAGATGAAGGTGGTGAAAGCACTCAAGAACTCCAGAATTTGATCAAAGAGTTGGGTTATCGCAATGCAATGGATGTCGAAGATGTTCTGACTCACCCAGAAGAAACTATAGTTGCACAGTTGTTGACTGATGAAGAAATTATTGAAAGCATTATTGGAATTAATAAAGATGATATCGATGAAGAAGATGATGAAAGTTCTACAATGGAGCCCCCTTCGCGAAACGAAGCTATTAAAGCGGCAATCACATTGAGTCATTTTTCAAGAAACCTTCATAAATCATTCATGTAATATGCTATATATAAGGAATTATTAATTTATATTTTATATGGGGTCTAAAGAAATTATCAAAAATGTATTATCTTATAATTTTAGCGAATTATTAATTTAGCACCCTATCCCCGAGTCGGGACCGGCAAAAAATATTATCTTAGAGAGTTTATTAAATAATCGAGTATTAATTTATCGAGTTTCTACTGTACATTGTTTACTTGTAATTGTTGTTTGTACCTAGGGCTGCAAATGAATTGGAATTTGGAGCCACAACATGATTTTGTTTAGTTTGGATCTTAATAAAAAAAACTGCATTGCAACCTATAAACCCTTTTTCGGAACTTATAATGCATCCATCTTGTTTGTAGGTACCTCAAGGCCTTGAAAACAACAAGCTTAATATATATATGGCGAAAAGCAGTCCAACAAATGTATTTAAAACATACAGGAAGCAATTTGAGAAAGACTTCACAAAACTTCTACTACTGCGGTCTCAGGAAATGATAAGCGGTGGGCGTATGATTCTAACGATTCCAAGTCGGAGCATCGCTGATCCAACTAGCGAAGATTGCTGCATTATTTGGGAACTTCTAGCCAAATCACTTGTTGATATGGTCAAAGAGGTATGTTGTTTTTTTCTATCCATTTTTATATACCTCTTTGTTGGTTCAGGTCCCTAGCCTCTCACACACACAACTCTATTTACTTATGTGAATGTGAAGTTGAAATGTAGAAAGTGAAAGAAAGCTACTGTCTATCAAAAAAGAAAATGGGGTGTACATAATGAAATACTAAACTCCCTATTTATAATAAACAAACAATTAATTAACACATGCTAAATAAAGCCTCTGCCCACTAGTTGCTAAATTTTAGAACTACTTCAAGCTCACACGATCACATGCGACAAACCCGGTCAACCGTGACCAGTTTCATTTATTAGAAAATGCCCACATAATATTATAATATTTTGTTCCATGCAAACTTTAATTCTCCAAAGAGTCCAACGTAGACATGGTTCATCCATATCCCCATGATCTCTTGGCCTTCTCAACGTCCATTTTACAGTGACCGATAACGTGTCAACCCGTGACCCGTAAACAAACCTGATTAATCCAACACTCTTGACAGTTAGCAAAAGATAACAAGTTGGGATTACTATGTAATACTATAGGGCCTGGTTCAAGAATCCAAAATCAATTCTTTTAACATCCCATATTATACACCATACGAAGACGAGGTTAGGGATGTTATTCAACAAGAGGGTTCATTTTCTCTTCACAGTTTGAACGGTTTTCCGCTTCATTGGGAACCATATAATACCGGCACGAATGAATCTGATCTGCCGGTACGTGGGATAAACACGGCAAAACTCATAAGAGCTGTCATCGAGCCAATGATGGCAACTCATTTTGGAAAGTCAATAATGGACTTGCTATTTAAAAAGTACCAAGAGCATGTGGTTGATCATCTAGCTACCAAGAAAGGGGTGAATTATAGTTTAGTCATTTCTCTAGTTAAACATTAAGTTGTTCCTGGGAGCATAAATCTCCAAGAAGTGTAAAATGTACATTCTATAATTTAGATAAATCTCAAAGCAGTCTCTGTATCCTTATGAATAGAGGTATGGTTTGCTTACATCTCACCTTCACCAAACCTTACCAATTATTGGTTTGCTATTTATTGGATAAACTGGGTTTGGTTGATGTTGTATAATTTAGATAAATTTGTTTTGCTACGGCTTTTAGCAAGCAAAATTTTCATTAATCTGTGAAGGATTTCCGAGGATGGAGTTTGCAACAACTTTGCAAGAAAGTATATTTGGTTCCTCAACAAATAATTTCTTTTAACAGTGTACCTTTAAAGTTGTTTAAATAAAAATATGTTCTGTGATCCAATCAACATAAGATAGAGGGTATCTATCTTTCCATCTCTAAGCATCAATGAACCCTCTCTTTTCTATATAAGCATCACATCAAATTTATGTATATATTCTTTAACCATCCCTAAACATAAGCCAGTGATATCCATCTTTCTTCATCCTGCCATAGTCATTCCTTGACAAGAGTAATTATATAATTAGTCTTAGTGAATTTATAACAAGTGTAATTATATAACTATATTCTGGTATAAGTCAAAACTGTTGGTTCAGGTCCCTCACTAAACACTCTCACAACTTACGATCTATGATCTGTTTGTGTGTAAAAGAATGAAAACTGCAGAGAATGAAAAACTTGCTGTTTATTCGATGAAAGGGTACATAACAAAAACCTTAACTCTAATATTTACACTAAACAATTAAGCACATGCAAATTAAACTTAGTCCACGATGCCTAACGAATTATGGCTTTAACCTCCACTACTTTTCCACATAACTTGGTCCTCCATGTACTTGTAATTCTCCAACGTACACATGCATGTGAATTGGTCAATCATGTTCCCTCTAAACTCGTACAACTATGACCACTTCTTTAGCCAAACAAAATGCAACGAACTGATCTAGTAAAGTTGGTATTTTGACCCATAACCCGGTTAAACACGTAACCCGTTCGACCCGTTGAATCATGACACGATAACGTGCCGATCCGTGACCCGTAAACTGAACCGATTAACCCAACATTCACCCCCTTAATCGGTTTGTTTACACCCGCCACCGCAGCACCGAATCACCTCGGTTTCTAACCACTATGACATCTAACAGACACCCGATCTTCACCTCGATCACGTCCAATGTCTCGGTTCAACCCGAATAAAAAAACACCACGCCCGTAACATGTAACATAGCATAACGTTGGAACTGTTAGGATTTCTAGGGTTTTACTTGAATGAATAATGTGTTCATATAATGAATTGATAATACTGTTCGTACATCATATATGATTATATACATGCGGCCGATTAGTATAACCGCTGCAGACTTAGGTTATAACAAAATAAATAATACATGTCACACTCTCTAGGTTATATTATAAGTATCTATATCTAATACCCTCCCGTAAACTAGATAGTTTCCATATTAAGACGAGCCTTCAATCTTGAGAAATCCTTGCTTTGTAGAGCTTTAGTCATAATGTCTGCAATTTGATCCTTTGTTGCACAGAACAGTACTTCTACTTCGCTTTTCTTGATCAGATCTCGAATAAAGTGGTACTTGACTCTAATATGTTTACTCTTGCCATGGTAAACTGGATCTTTGGCTAGACAAATTGTTGACTTGTTGTCACAATAAATTGGAATTGGATATTCTATCTTTCCTTGGAGCTCGTCGAGTATCCCTTTGATCCAGATTGCTTGACATCCGGCTAATGATAAGGCCATATATTCTGCTTCTGTAGATGATAATGCCACAACTTTTTGTTTCTTGGATTGCCAGGAAATGGGACTTGACCCTAGTAGAAATACATGCCCTGACGTGCTCTTGCTGTCGTCCACATTTCCTGCATAATCGCTATCGCTGAACCCCATCAGTTTTCCTTGTCCTCCCTTCGAGTACATGACTCCTTGATCCAATGTTCCTTTAATATATCTAAGTATTCGCTTGCCAGCTTCCCAGTGGCTTTTCTTCGGATGTTCCATGTACCTACTGATCTTAGTTACATCATATGTGATGTCTGGCCTGGTGTTAGTAAGATACATGAGACTTCCAACTAGGCTTCGATATATTCCTTCATCAGCAAAAACATCCGGATCTTCTTTTGACAGTTTTATTCCATATTCCATGGGAGTAGAAACTGAATTACATTGAGTCATCCTATACTTTTCTAGTAGGCCTCGCATATATTTTCTTTGAGAAAGAATTATATTTCCATTTTCATATGAAACTTCCATTCCAAGAAAATAGTGTAGCTTTCCCATGTCGGTCATCTCAAACTCTTTCTTCATCATGCTTTTAAAGGCATTAATTAAATTCATAGAGTTGCTTGCTATGATCAAGTCATCGACATATAAACATATCACCAACTTTCCTTCATTGGTGTCCTTGATGAATAGAGTGTGCTCGTATGTGCACTTCTTGAAGCCGTGTAACTTAAAATAATTGTCTATTCGACTGTACCAGGCTCTGGGAGCCTGTTTTAATCCATATAGGGCTCGTTTAAGAAGACATACCTTTTCTTCTTGTCCTCTCTTAACATATCCTTTAGGTTGCTCCACATATACCTGCTCATTCAAATTTCCATTGAGAAAAGCCGTCTTCACATCCATTTGATGTAGATACCAGTCATTTCTTGCGGCTAGTGCCAGAACAAGTCTAACCGTTTCAAACCGAATCACAGGGGCAAAAACTTCCTGATAATCTATTCCATGTTTTTGTTTATATCCTTTCACTACTAATCTAGCTTTATATTTGTCCACGTTACCATGCTCATCAAACTTGGTTTTGTAAATCCATTTTACACCAATAGGCTTCTGATTCACTGGAGGATTTACTAATTCCCATGTTTGATTTCTATGTATGGACTCCATTTCTTTGTCCATAGCTTCCTGCCATCTAGTGTCTTTATTTGCTTCTTCATAAGACGTTGGATCTGCGTTGGCATAGAGCACGAAATTAACCGATTGACTTTCACCATATTTTTGAGATATCTCTTCTTCAGTAAGTGCCCGTGTGTCCCTGTAAATACTTCCGATGCTTCTAGTATTGATGACCTCGTTCTCCGAATCTGTAGAAGAATCATCATTACGTTGGACTGTGGAGTTTGAATCTGATGTCTGTCCTCCCGTTGAGCTTTCTGCAGGTGCGTGATTGTTAATTGTTTCTGAGTTCTCGGCTGCTACTTCATCTTCACCATGACGGTGACTGTTGCTAGTTTCAGAACTCTCGGCTGCACCTCCATTTTCACAAGAAACTTCATGAGTTATTTCTGGATTTAACTGAGATCTAGTGCATGAACTCCATCATTCATCAGAAACGGTATCAAAGTGGAATCGGATTCAGGTATCCAAGTCTTACTTTCATCAAATATAACATCTCGGCTAATTATGGTTTTATTCGTGAGAGGATTATATAACTTGTATCCCTTTGTGTTTGTGTTGTATCCTACAAACACCGTTTTCTCAGTTTTGACATCAAGTTTGCTTCGAAGTTGTTTCGGAACATGTACATATGCCAAACATCCAAACACTTTGAAATGTTCAACACTTGGTTTTCGTCCATTCCATGCTTCAAAAGGGGTCACATTGGGCCTTGTTTTAGTTACTGTTCGATTCAATATGTAGGTAGTGCAGGCCACTGCTTCGGTCCAGTAACTATTTGGTAATTTCTTCATGTTCATCATGCTTCGACTAAGTTCCATTAAAGTTCTATTTTTTCGTTCAGCCACTCCATTTTGTTGAGGGGTGTAGCTATTCGTTAGTTGATGATGTATTCCGTTTGACACTAAATATTCTTGAAATGCTTTGCTGCAGTATTCACCTCCATGATCAGATCTTAGCGTCTTTATCTTATAATCTGACTGTTTTTCAACAAGTGCTCTAAATTGTTTAAAATAACTTAGAGCCTCGGACTTGAGCTTGAGAAAATATACCCAGGTTTTTCGTGTGAAATCATCAATAAAAGTAATAAAGCACCTACACCCACCAATGGACTCCGTCTTCATGGGGCCACATATATCTGAGTGAACAATTTGCAAAGGTGTATCTGTCTGCCACATTGACTTCTTTGGAAATGGTTTTCTAGCATGCTTACCCGAAATGCATCCTTCACAAATGTTTGAATTCTTTGTGATTATGGGCATTCCTCGGACTAGCTCTTTATTTCCCATCTCAACCAAAGTGTCGAAATTGACATGTCCAAATCGTTCATGCCAAAGAGTGGAGGTATCGGTTGTCGTCATAGTAAGTGCAAGTGATATGTCACTCTTAGGATTCAAAGGAAACATTTTATTATTAGTCATTTTAATGACTCCTATAACTTTATTATTTATATATTTGATGAGGCATCGTTCCTTCAGAAACTCAACTTTGTAACCCTTCTATATTAACTGACCCACACTTAATAAATTGTGTTTTAAACCCTTCACATAAAAGACATTTTGAACCTTCTTGTTCTGACCCTTTATTGATATCATCACTTCTCCGATTCCTTGAACTTCTAGTCGTTTATCATCACCCGTTCTCACTTCCTTCTTAAGTGATTCATCTAACTTGACAAACAGACCCTTGTCGCCTGTCATGTGATTGCTGCACCCGCTATCCAAGTACCAACAATCTTCCTTAATCATTTCTTCCATGTTAAAAATCATAAACATGGTATCATCTTGTTGCTCATCGAATTCATCTTCCTTATGAATTAGAGCATTGTCAGATTTCTCATTCCCATCCTTTTTCGGACAAAACTTGGCTGTGTGTCCGAGTTTCTGACAATTAAAACATCTTATAGAGCCCCAAGATCTGCCTTTGTTTCTTCCACGTCCCTTCGCTTATCCGGATCTGTCCCTGTTTGAGTTTTGCACTTGAAATGCGTGTTCCATAGGAACATCACCATATAACTTCATCCGCAATTCATGTGACTGAAGTATACCCATAAGTTCTTCGGTGGACATGCTTTCTAGATTTTTCGTCTCTTCCACAGCAATAACTACTGACTCGAAATTTCGAGTCAAACTTCGTAGATTTTTTTCTACTACTCGCTGTTCACTAATTGTTTCTTCATTCATTCTTAATTGATTTACAATCAAAGTTGTTCTGTTGAAATAATCTTCAACAGTTTCACCCTCTTTCATCTTTAAAGCATCGAAACTACATCTAAGAGTTTGTAATTTTACCGTTTTCACGCGATTTTCTCCTTTGTAAGATTTGTGTAGAGTGGTCCATGCATCTTGTGATGTTTTCGCCATTGCAACGCGTTCAAAGACAGTTTCATTAACCGATTGGAAGATAATATGCAATGCTCTTCTGTCCTTCTTCGTTGATTCCCGGTATGCAGCGATTGCATCTTCTGAAGGATTTGTTCCTAATTCTTGATACCCGTCTTCCACAATATTCCACAATTCTTGTGATTCCAGTAGAATCTTCATCTGAATATGCCAGTGATAGTAATTTTGCCCAGTGGGTTTTGGAATTTATGTTTGAATTCCGGTCGCTGGATTCATCTTGAATGGAAAATAATCCAAACAGAAATCTGAAGTTCGTATTTGATAGGATTTGATCGATGCATGTGGCTCTTATACCACTTTGTTAGGATTTCTAGGGTTTTACTTGAATGAATAATGTGTTCATATAATGAATTGATAATACTGTTCGTACATCATATATGATTATATACATGCGGCCGATTAGTATAACCGCTGCAGACTTAGGTTATAACAAAATAAATAATACATGTCACACTATCTAGGTTATATTATAAGTATCTATATCTAATAGGAACACCGTTCATTCACATCTTGACTTATCACGGATCAACGACCTCTCCCCGGTCACATCCAAAGCCACCCGATTGAACTCCAACGCCATAATGTGACCACCGTGTTCTTCCTTTCTTTTCAACAACCTTTTTCCTATCACCCTTGCTCAAGAGGCTCTCCATCGACAAAGAAAACAAGCCACCCGCTTCTTCCGTTTTCTCACCTTGCCAAACGAGACGAATCCAAAGCCCACCTACTTTGACGGATTTTTCTGCTCGTTTTTCACGCACATATGCCGGTCTCCTCTTATCACGAACCAAGTTAATCAAGGCACCATCATAACACTTCTGCTGTTGTTACTGGTTGTACACCCGCTGCGCAAACCCACAACCATCAACCAAAACAGCCCTGAATCGTCTTTCTTTGATCACCACATACAGCCACGGAACACACCGGTGTTCACCCGTCACCCCCGTCATCCAAACCAGTACTTCACCCTTGACCACGACTGACCAGAACAACCTCCGCCTTCTGCTGTATAATAGTCCCGAAACAGCACCGAAAACTGATGTCGATCACCCCGTTGTCTAAACCGGTACGTCTACCACAACAACGGTTGACCCGAAACATCTTTCTGTTTCCGTCTAACGCTGCAACCAGTCCCAAACAACCACCTGCTGTCCCGAACAACCCGTTTTCTTGCTGCCTTTGCCCCGCAGCGACGGGCTACACCCCTTTCACGAGACCGACTCTCAAACCGGCCTTCTCCGTCTTCACGAGCCTTAGGCTCTGATACCAAATGTTGGTTCAGGTCCCTCACTAAACACTCTCACAACTTACGATCTGTGATCTGTTTGTGTGTAAAAGAATGAAAACTGCAGAGAATGAAAAACTTGTTGTTTATTCGATGAAAGGGTACATAACAAAAACCTTAACTCTAATATTTATACTAAACAATTAAGCACATGCAAATTAAACTTAGTCCACGATGCCTAACGAATTATGGCTTTAAACTCCACTAATTTTCCACATAACTTGGTCCTCCATGCACTTGTAATTCTCCAACGTACACATGCATGTGAATTGGTCAATCACGTTCCCTCTAAACTCGTACAACTATGACCACTTCTTTAGCCAAACAAAATGCAACGAACTGATCCAGTAAAGCTGGTATTTTGACCCATAACCCGGTTAAACACGTAACCCGTTCGACCCGTTGAATCGTGACACGATTACGTGCCGATCCGTGACCCGTAAACTGAACCGATTAACCCAACATTAATTATGTAAAAATAATCTAGAGTAGTTATGTGACTATATTTTGATCCAACTAAATATCTGATGCAAACGGTACGTTAGACAAAATATTTTCTAGATATAAATTATACGTCTAGATGCATTAAAAGCTAATTTATCACATATCTCAGCTGTTATTACCTATATTATGTATTTGAACTGGATTTTATAGGTAGAAAGTATAAATGAACCTATTTATTATGTATTCGAACTGGACTTTTATAGGTAGAACATAATTATCACATAGCTCAGTTATATTCAAAAGTGGCTGGCTATATTTAAGAATGGTTTGTCAAGTTCTTAAAGACTTGAGAGTTATATAATTGGGCACATCTGCTGCAGAAAGTGGAGCTCGGTTTATGACAAGTGGTCTAAGTTTCAGTTAGATTAAATTTAAATTCAAAAGTGGTTGACTATATTTAAGAATGCTTTGAACTTGATGAGCAAATAAGAGTGCTTTGTAGTTGGAGAACATGGCCATTTTTTTAGGAAACATAAAACTGAAAAAAAAAACTGATTTGCTGAAAAATAGCTTCCACATATTTTGTGACGTTTGTTACTTTGAAAAACCATACACATTTATGAGTTGTTTTAAAACACCACATTAAATTAGTGATGTGTTACAATCTCCAATTATGTATTTTCACTTCAAAATTCCAAATCTATTGGATTTAATTAGTGGTGGCAAAATAATAATAATAATAATAATAATAAATAATAATAATAATAATAAATAATAAAAATAATAATAATAATAATAATAAATAATAAAGTAATAATAATAATAAATAATAAAATAATAATAATAATTATAAAAATAAAAAAAGTAGGCTGCTACTACTAACCATCCACATTTATGAGTTGTTTTAAAACACCATATTAAATTAGTGTTGTGTTACAATCTCCAATTATGTATTTTCACTTCAAAATTCCAAATCTATTGGATTTAATTAGTGGTGGCAAAATAATAATAATAATAATAATAAATAATAAAATAATAATAATAATAAATAATAAAATAATAAAATAATAATAATAATAAAAATAAAAAAAAGTAGGCTGCTACTACTAAACTCTTTTAGCATAAAAGCTGAAAACATAATTCCAATTTCTAGTGACAATATGTTAAAAGCAAGCAACATGTTAAACAAAACCAAATAAATCCAGATGACATGATAAAACATGCTAAAAGTAGTATCTAAAAACATGACAGCAAGACACATGTAATGGAACCAAAAGTTAATCTTCAAAACCGTTTCGTGGCTGAAACACGGCGGATTTTGTTGCATCTTAGGAAGGACTCCACGTCATCATTGTCACCCCAATCAGCATTCATCCATTCATCGTTTTCCAGTTCATCTTCTTCTTCATCGTTGTCAGAACTGGAGAGGTCGATGACTTCGTCCCATTTCCAGTTCTGCAGCGCTATCGATCATTTTCTGGATCGGTTTAGCTTACAAAAAAGTAAAACAAAAAAGAAGTCAATAACTCGTATTGCATCTTTAACTGTTCCTGAATTTGACTTTGTTCCAGTTTGTAAGACAAATCATGATTTTCCTGCTTTAAAATCTCGTAATCGAGAGCGATCTGCTCCATTTGCATCTCTAGCTCGTCTTTACTCGTTTGTATAATTCTATTTCGTTATAAAGATCGATAATCTTTTGCTCTTGTATATACGCATCTTTCATGCCACTATGTTCTCTAACGAGCCTTTTGATCTTCGTCGTCCGTGTCGGATTTGGCGTTGACTTCTTGCAACTTCGGCGCAGTAGCACATTTTGACTTTGACTCGAGCATCTCATCTAAGTCCCGAACCGCAAGAATCAACTCGGCGTTTGATTCTTGTGTTTTCTGAAGTTGTAACCGGAGATTCGAATTCAAATCCTTTTCGTAATTCAGTTCTTGTCTCAGCTCATCGACAAGAGCCCATGGATCTTCTCCCTCCGTCGACAAAGACTTTGACTTTCATCTTTTCACACTCTTCCTTCAATTCATTTCTCTCTTCCTTAAGCGCAACAACTTCTTTCAAAAGGTCCTGACTCCGTTTGCTCTCTTTCACGATTTGTTTCCGAAGCGTTTGTATCTCCATTTCCGAGACCTCAGCTTGCCGAGCCAAAATTACGAGTTCGCCCTTAAGCTTTTTGATGACATCATCTGGAGAACCAGAAACCTCATCAGATGTCTCTCTTGAAAGGGTCTCCCTTGGACTTAACATAGAGGAATCATCTGTACTTAACTCGTGAACCGAACCATCTAACCAATCCCATTGTGATGATTTATGATGTCCCTCGTAGATCGGTGGTTTAGAGGCTTCATGAGCTGGTTTTGTGTCCGTAGGTTCGGGTTGTCGTGGGGTGTCGAGTCCAGAGCTGCTATCTGAACCTGAAAGTGTGATATCGGATACACTGGATGCAGCGTGATCTCTAACATTGTTATCGGTCAAGACCCCGTGATCCTGATTAATGATAAAATCACATATAAGACGCTTTTTGGTGTGTTACAATTATAAGAACACGTATTTTTTTTTTTTTATCTTTAGATAGCTTTCATTCAATAAAGGTGCGAATTACATAAGGATAGCAGGTAGACGGGCAACAAACTGCGCCGCCATCCCCTTCTGAATAGAAAACCCTAATCTACTAAAAACAAAGCCTCGCCCCTGAGGGGTCGAAAAGTTACTGTGGACCACACGCTGAACTCTAGCCAAGAATCGAACCGCCTCCGGCGCCAAGGAGCCGAACGTGTCAAACGCCAGAGGGACAAAGGCATGCTGATTATCCTCACAAGCTTTCGCGTGCTTTTCCACCTTCTTTGACTCTGCTTTCAGTACCGCTTGCCCTACCACAAACCCATTTTTCCCGGAACCCGGCTAAGGGGGATACACCTGTGAGATCGACACAAGCATGTTTCCAGCCCTCCCAACCAAAAACTAGCACGTCAGCCGGGCGTAGGGTGGACCTCCCTTCCGCTGGGTCCGTAAGAAAATTAACTGGTGCCTCTTTCTTTGCCGAGATCCCTGCTCGTCTGAGAATATCCATTAATGCGTCTCGAACAAAGTCATAGCGATACTTAAACCCCGGCAACTCTCTACAGTGTAACGCATGCTCCCCGTATTTATCCAGACATGCTTTACGGCGGACTAGGCAGGTTTGATCATTCGAGAACATGGGGATCATCAGACGGTACTTAAGGATTGACCGATACTCCACCGCTGACATACGTTGACCCAGACCTTCGATAGGAATAACAGTTAAGAAATCCTGAGCGTGAAGCCTCTGTAGGCATTCAATGACGGCTTTCTGGCGAGGGGACAAATGGAAATCTTCTCCCAAACTTTGTGCGATTCGACAATAAAGGGCATTCGCCAAAGTTTTCTGTGGCGTTTTGGGGGCGGTGTCCTTGTTAGAGAAACCGCCGAGATCAAAGTCCGGGAGAGATTCATGCAAGCGTTCCAAGGCGCTGGCATAATCCGGGTCAGTGTTAGCAACCCCACTGTTACGTAAGATGTGGTCCTGCAACTCCCAAGATTGAGACCTGGAAGCCACAAAGGCATAGGCAGCCACATCCTGGGCCGAAAGAAGGCCTAACCCACCAAGCCGCATTGGCAAGGTCGCGATCCGTCACTGAAATTCACCAAAAAAAGGCCCCCCACATACAACAATGTCTCCTATTGCCTCTCGAAGACCTTTATCAAAACATGAAATAGCATCACCCACAAGGGGGGCTGGCAAGTTCGCAAACCATAAATTGCAACTTTGCAACCCCCATACAAGATCTAAGCAAGAGGAGTTCGCTTTGAGGATCCCGCAACAAAGGTTGTATTAAACCCTAAATCGACTCTAAGCGATTGAAGATACGGATTGATAAACATAAATTGAAGATTCGTATTACCGGCAACTTTTATGATGATGGTGATGAATTGAAGATTCATATTAAACCCTAAATTGAAGATTCAATTGGGGAAGATGATAAAAAAAACTATGGATCAGATATTTTTTTCTCTGTTTTATAAACACCAAACACACAAAGCAACCCACTGGTTAATAAGCTCTAAGGTTGCCAAGCTGTAAATAGAACGGAGAAGATGAACCCTATTTATTTCTCTCTTACTCTCTGTTGGTATTACAGGTTGGTTATGTAAAACCATAAAGTGAAGGTCTTTTTGCAAATAAGATATTGGTTCAAATTTTTTAGTTAAATTAATATAAATGGATTTGTCTTAGTACCCGTAACATGAATTTGTTAAATTATATACACATAGTTTTCACATATATCTATGAAGTTAGACAATTTGGTTTATCATGCAAACATAAGTTTCACAGATTTGATTTTTAGTAAAGGAAATTGTTATTTCTAATATACAGTTTAATTCAAAGAATATGTTTATTATAACCTAACCGAATTGCAAATTCGGTTTCCGGTTGGATCGAATTAGGTTTTAAGTTTTTGGTTTGGTCTTGGATTTCTTGAATTAGGTTTTAAGTTTTTGGTTTGGTTTTGGACTTCTTGAATTAATTTCAGTTTGGTTCTACTTAAACAACTAAACTGAAGAAATCAAATAACCGAAAGCCAAACCCATGAACACAGGGGCGGATCTACCTTACATCAAGGGGTAGCCTCCGCTACCGCTTGGCCGGAAAATTTTTGACATTTTTAGTGTAAATTTTGGAAAAATTTGACGTTTTTTCGATTTCGTTACTGCTTATTTATAAAACGCTCCCGCTTGGTCGGAATCCTAGATCCGCCACTGCATGAACACGCCTATTAATGCATTTTGACAGACCTTTGTTTACATGCAATTAGCTGGATGATTTATGCCAATAGATTTAGGATATGAACCTTAGAATTCCCTGTTCTATTTTGGCTTCTTTGTGTAAGATTTTTGTAACCTTTTTGAATTGGTTATGACATATAACGTGGCCACCTGGAATACAAATGTAGCCGTGAAAAGATGTGTTGCATATAGTTTGTACCATTTATGCTTTTTTAACTATTGATTAGCATATTTTAATGTTTTTATTTTTTCTCAAAGATTTTAGAGCTGGTAGCCAGATTAAGAAGAAGAAAAAGGAATGTTAAAGTCATTGGAAGATCTTGACTACACTTTTAAAGGGTATTTAAAGGATACCTGAGTTGAAAATGGTTTAAATTTTCTTCAATTACTACAATTCTTTTTATCCTGAAATACACATATTTGAAGGTTGTTTAAAGATCAAGGATGCACTCACTGGACTTAAAGCCAGTAGATATGAAGGGAGCCGAAATAATTTGTCTTCTGGATCGAATTGTCCGAGCAGAACTACAAGTTGGCTATAGAAAATTTGGAGTGCACGTTGGAACTAAAGTTCCCAACCCGGGCCCTTGGAAATTTATTTATAGTATCCGTGCAGAATTTTTACAAGTGGGGGTCAATTTAATCATGCCATAAAGGGTGTTCTTGGCCGGGGTACGCAAGTTTTCTTTTGGTTGGACGTGTGGAATGGTTTGGTCCCTCTCGCTTCTCGGTATCCTTCACCGTTTGCTCTAGATTTCAAAAAAAGTTTGCAATGTAGCGGATTGTTTGGTCATGAATGGGGTCGTAGTGAACACCATTTGGCAGCAGAAAAGGCCAGTTGCTACTAGGGTGGAATCTTCGGAGATGGAACCATCAATGTTCCATCCGTCATGTGCACATTGTGTGGGGAAATTCCAGAATCATGTAATCATATTTTTGTGGCATGTCAGTTTTCTAATTCGTTCTGGAGTATCTCTTTCAGTGGTGCAAAGCTTCCCCTTTTTTATTTTAGTTTGACAGATTTGGGGGGTATGCACGCCCCGCTTGCGGTATGCTCATATAATGTATATATGTGTGGGCGCTCGGGGGGCAAAAGTGAAAGTGCACTAATTTTAACATTATTTTACTAATTTCGTGAAAATAATGTTAAAAGAGGGGAATGGTTAATCATGCATCATGTGGTGGCGTTGATAGCCAAAAGACAAGGGGGTACATGCACTAATCGGCGTTTGTCTCAATTGCTGAGTGTTATGTGCCTTAGGTCCAAGGCTTGATGCAAAACTACAATCGAGCCGAGGGTCTCATTGGAAGCAGCCTCTCTATTCCTACGGGGTAGAGGTAAGGTTGTCTACATCTCACCCTCCTCAGACCCTACCTTAGCTTTGCTATTGGTGGGATATACTGAGTATGATGATGATGATGATGATGAGATTTGGGGGGTATGCATGGATATTTTAAAGGCTCAAAGAAGAAGAAAAAAAGGCGTTTCAAGTTGTCATTCTTACGGATCTTTGGTGTATTTGGAGATCGTGAAATGATGTGGTTTTTAATCATGACCCGGTTTCCATGGCTAGAGTTGTTGAACAAAACAAGGCGTTGAGTTACTTATTGGTCAAAAGTAGATCGAAAGAGACGGCTATCACTTGGGACACTTTTTTGATTTCTCTGGTTTGTTTTCTGTATGGGCTTATAGTGGCGGATTTTTCTGTGTATGTTTTGGTGGTAGTCTAGCGCCTTGCTAGGCTTTTTTTGAATGAAATTTTGTTGGTCATTCTAAAAAAACACAAATACCTAAATATCTCGAAAACTTAATTGTATGCTAACTACCAACATTAGTTTTTTAAACACTTCAATTCCTCTTTGTGTTCTTTTATGTTTCTAAAGTGTCCGTGTCTGTTTAAGCTTCACTGACTTATACTATATAAAAAGTTATTGTTACATGCATTGTCCCTGTATGTTTTATATCATGTGTTCTTTTTTTTCATCATCATTTAAATACGCATACATGCATTCTCAGAAGCTCACCATGAAATTAAACATGTTTAATGCCACGTCATTTAAATCAAACAATCATAAGTACAACATTTACTTTTGTAAGTATTAATTGTAATTGGAATTTTGTATTCTTTTAATCAATGTTTCATGTAGTTTTATTCAAAACTTCTAATTATATAACATATTATCTTAGCCCGTGTATCACACGGGTAACTAACCTAGTGTATAATTTAACAAGTTATGACTAAGTGTGACTAACTACTTTTGCTTTACTATATACAGGGTCTGGTCCAAGAATCTAAAGTCCATTCATTTAATATCCCACAATATACACCATTCAAGGACAAGGTTAAGGATGTTATTCAAAAAGAGGGTTCGTTTTCTCTACACAGTTTGAATGGTTTTGCGCTTAACTGGCCTACGCCAGGGATGATTGTGGTAACTCATTTTGGAAATTCCATAATGGACGTGCTATTTAAAAAGTACCAAGAGCATGTATAGATGATCATCTTGCCAAGAAAGGGATTAGGGATGAATTATAATTTAATCATTTCTTTGATTAAAAACTAGGTTAGGTTGTTCATGGGAGCATAACATCCCATAATTTAACTTTATGTTTAAATGATTATCGGAAAGTATTGTTAAAGTCTATATATGGATTTGTTTAAAATAAAATAAATAGTGAAATAGGATATATACATAATCATATGTATATTACTAGTCCTTTTTATAGGTTTGCTGTAACAATAGTAAAGCTTGGTATGTTAAGTTTGAATAACTTAAGTTTAACTAGATATGAAAAATAGATATTGGAAGATGTAGAGTGTTAACCAACTATTGAAAGACTTGCTTGAGGTGTAGAGGATCAAGGAAAAATACCGCATAATTTCTTTAAACAAGTGTGTGCATGTGTACCGCGTATTTTCTTTAAACAAGTGTGTGCATGTGCACACGCCTTGGTGATGAAAATCGATGTACAACAATCATGGGAGGTGAAGAATCGATTTTAAGGATAACGGAAGTTGGAAATCAAGAAATTGGCCCTTAATCATCATCTCTCTAACAAAAAATTCTTGGTAAGTATTTTGTTAAGTCAAGAACCCAAGCAATCCATTTTTGGTTAGAGGGTTGGTGTTAGTCAGTGAATTAATCTGTGATAAAACAAAATTTTCATGTTTGTACAAAAATTATATAAAATATATCGAGTAACCGTTTAAGGCTAATGTTTTTGCAAAAATTATATAAAATATATTGAGTAACCGTTTAAGGCGTTATTAATATTGTTGGGAAACTTTGTTGATTATAAACAAAAGGAGCTAATATGACCGGTAAATGAGTAAAAATTGTTAAATGTTGTAGCTATGCACAATGATTTTATGATTTGTATTCAAGCTTTATATCTTGAATGAACACCATAAAGAAAGTTACAAGTATATGTAAATTCAGTTGGCCCGTTTATAGTAAGATGGCACGGCGTGTCAAACGATGTGTTTGATTTATATGTAATAGTTCGACTTCAGGGGGTCTCAAACGATGTGTTTGATTTACATGTAATAGTTCAACTTCAAGGGGGTCTACAGGTTGGCAAGGACATCCAAAGTCAAATACCTTCTACGGGAGAAGGTAAGTGATTCTTACAGCATATACTCAATGTGAAAGTCTTAGATGGATGAATATCAAATGTTAAAGTGGTTTTGTTGTTAGAATGCATCTTAGATGGATGAATATCAAATCTTAAAGTGGTTTTGTTGTTAGAATGCATATCTAAAAGTTTGTATATGTATTGTATGAAGTACAAAGTAATCCGAGTGTTACAATAGTTATGCTATGTCATTGACCCGTTTGTGATAAACTAATGGTACAGTATATATTTGACCCGTTGATATAATAAAATACATCTAATTTTTTTTTATTAAAATTACATTACCAATGGAAAATCCGTCGCTAATATAGCATGTCACCGAAGACCAGGGTCGTCTCAAGAGGGAGTGAAATAAAGCAGGCGTTTTGTGGCCCCACTTCCCTAAGGCCTCAAATTTTAAAGAAAAACATATAATATGTAGGTGATTTTGGCTTTATGATTGTTGACATTGAGGTTTATGATCTATATTATGCATACATAGAGATGATATACGAATATCATAGGATCTATTTTTTTTTTTTTTTTTTTTTTTTTTTTACGAAAAGGACCCTAATTTATTATCCGCTTTGAGCCTACAATATTTTGGGCCCGTCCTGTAGAAGACATGCCAACCACCATAAAATACCCACCAGGATTCCCTCACTAAAGCATCCGGCACTAATCCCTCAGGACTTTCACTCGGTAATACATCGCTAAACAAATTCCTCAAACAAATAATACAAACGCGGCCTTTAACCAAAGGATTTTCATCGGTGACTACTTTCACCAAGGGATTACCAACGTAACCAACCATCAGTGATACTTATTTGTTTGTAGTGTACTTTACTCGACCTAGAGGATACATTACCTCCTTTCTGATCCAAAACTTCAAAAAAAAATTCTATTTGTTTCTTTGTATCTTGCTTGTATGCCAAGCAACCTTTCTGACTGTGGTTAATATCTCTATACTATCACTCAGCTCAGATTGTATATTTGACAAATAATCATAAGCAAAGATAAATCACCCAAACATCGATAACTAGCGTGCCGAAATAACACATGGATACCATGTTGAACTTACAAAATTTACCATTCAACTTCCTGTATTCCCACACTATTCAAAATTCTTGATGTACATACATTAGAGGCGAAAAAAGATGCAGAAGATTTGCTACCAATTCAAGCAGAGTAAAGATCTCGAAAATATGATACCGTACACATTCTACACTTCCCGGATGATATGAAACAAATTAATTATAGGGTTGCATTGAACCCTTCTGACATATTAAACATGGATGCTGTATCAAAAACGTCGGCCAATTGTTCAACTGCTGTGATAGATGAGTGCGTCGTTGGTAGCACAGAATCAGGGAGAGCGGGTGAACAATCTGGAAGATATTCCTTTTTGTTGAATGTGGGAGCGTATAGTGTTAGTACAGCTCGGCAAAATATGAACCTGAGACCAAACCATAAGGTAAATTATGAAGCAAAGAAAGTAGCATGAAAGAAAATAGGTCGGCCCGTTTCACAGTTGCCAAAAAGTGTATTTTAGTTCATAACTAGAACCTTTCTATATCATTTATTCAAAAAAAATTCAGATTAGTAGTAACTATAATATAACTTGTGTGATCATATTTGTCATACTACCTATATTTAAAAATATAAAATTTGGATGATACAAATCGGAATGTTCTGGTGACAAAATTTGAAAATCTACATTAAAGTAGAGTTCGAAAAGGTAAAACATTTGTATCACTAAAATCAAATAAACAGACTCCTTAATGGAGCAATTTTTCCCTACTTCTGTTAGGGGTCTTGCAAACTATCTATGAAGACGTGACCAATAATATTCACGCTTCCCAACAAAGTGTCTTTAATCATCCATCCCAAGATAATGTAACGTGTCACATGGTAAGTAGTTTCATGATAATGAAAAGACTATTAAATGAATATAAACCCTAACTAATAACGTATAAATAGAGTTTTTTTAAATAAACAATACGGATCCATATTTTGTAAACGTTAGCACAGAACATAAAGGTAAACTTGAATTTCAGGACTATATGTGGCAAAATGGCAGTCCGGGCAGGTTGGTTAACCGTTAACAGGTCAGGATAGTAATTAGGGCTGCAAACGAGCCAAGTTGCTCGAGATCGGCTCAAAAAAAAGCTCGAAACTAGCCAAGCTTTATCGAGCCCGAGCCGAGCTTGAGCCTAAAATAAAGCTCGTTTATTTATCGAGCCAGGCATGTGAAGCTCATCGAGCAGCCTTAGTGTAATATTAGTTTTTATTAATATTTAATAACATTTAACCCTTATTTAAAGTTGTCTAGTAAACGAGCCGAGCCGAGCTTATTTAAGCTTGTTTACGCCTTTATGAGCCGAGCACGAACCTATAAATAAGCTTGTTTAGTAAACGAGCCCGAGCTTCACTTAGAACTCGCGAGCCTAAACGAGTCTATTATTTATATTATTTTTATTTAATATATTAACTAATAGATAAAAAACGAGCCAAGCCCAAGCTCGAGCTTGAGAAAGTACCAACGAGCTGAGCTCAGACTCAGATTGGCTAGTTTGCACCCCTAAATTGGTAATCTTTGTTTGGGTGGCTAACTCCAATGAACTGACAGCGTCCCAAAAGGCCAAAATAATTACTTTATAAACCAGAAGTAGATGATTTGCAATGTACCTTAAAAGCAGTCGTCTAAGAAACGGATCACCTAACATTTGAGCCCAAACAGGATGAAGAGCATCTGAAGATGCCAAAATCTCTCCCCATAGATTTAACGATGCGGAAAGAACCTTCTCAGCCTTGTTGAGCTGATCCTGAAGATATAATCTATATATTAGTCAACTGTCATTCTAAAGAACACTGCAATAAACAAACGTCAATAGAGGTGACAATTTCGACCTATTTATTCATGAATAGGTCAACTTGGGCTTTGTTGTATCTTTAACATAAAAATGGTTAAAAAAAATAAAAAGAAAAGTAGCTTTAAAGGAAGTGGGTCAAACAGGTTGAATGAAAGTAGCCCAACATGATTGTTCAATGCAAACAACCTCCTAAATTGTTTCGCTCAGAAAGTTATCTAACATTGTCACAGTAGTGTTTTGTACTCATTTTTTAATAATATGATTATCAACGAAAGAACACAAAATGTGTACTGGACTAAGCAGTTAATGCTGTAATAAAAAATCGGATATCGCTCAAGGACCGATATTTGAAATATCAGTTATCACGGTGGGATATCGATAATTTTAATATCATGCAAAAATTTTATATATAGCAATTTAACACTTAACAATTCAGTATACTCTCCTAGCATTAACAAATTAACCTTTTGCAACTTGCAAAACACCACCAATTATAGCAAGTAGGAACTGATTAAGACTTAGAACACTAACATTTAACAATTAAGACTTAAAACACTAATAGCAGTAAGAAGAAAGACGAATGGTAAAACTAAGAAGAAAGGTACTGGCATCGGGAAAATCAGTGATATATCGGTCAATATCGCCGATAATATCGGTACCAAACTACCAATATTTGATACCGATACTTTACATGGGGACCGATAACCGACATATCGGTGATATATCACCAATATTAACTGCATAGGTACTGGATTAACCCAACCAATTTTGAACCACACAAAATGTATCTGTTCCAATCGGTTAACCAACCCACCCGACCTGCCCATTTTGCCAAGAGACACGCACCATCTGGATGTCAGAACCAGAGAAGCCAAGTAAGTTGAGAAACGCCTGCAATGGGGCTGTCAAAAAACTTGTAAACTGGCTTCCACTTGGCTGGTTAGGATCTATTGCACCGTGAATAGGACTTGAACAGCTTGGAGATAGGAGCATTGCAACTGGCTCTCCTTTTACTGCTGTGCTTAATGCCTGTAGACAAATGCATAATTAATTAGGTAAGGGTAATATTGTAATAATATGTAATATATTAATATCATCCTCAATGCATGACATGCTCACATGCACGCCTCTGTCCATAATAACTGCTATATGCAACTAAACTACATAGTTCCATGAATACGTGTAAATATAAGTCAAAGATGAAGTACTACAGTCATATACAACTAAAACAGACTTATTAAAATCTAAACAATAATAACTGATTATCCATTAGACGTTCATAATCGTATAAAATTATCTTAAAGACAGTACATATGAATGTCTTGATGCATAGTTTCAAATGCTTGCCTTAAAAGCGTTACTGTTGCCACTGTCAATAACAAGAAAAAGTGGCCTTCTGATAAATGGAAGCAAGTCACAAGGATAAATCAGATTCAAACCTGAAAATAAGATCATTATTAGGCAATAGGCATACTGATCCTATTAACTCTGGCAATATTGCATGAATGTTCTATTAAAAAGAAACAAAAAGCTAGTTATCAATCTGTACTTGAATACCTCCATTTCCTTTCGCACCAAGATTTATGCCTCCAGAATGGTAACCAGAGCAGTTCATAACGTTTATCTCTGAGAATTTTGTTGTGTCATCGCAAGGCTGTACGTTATTGACAGTGTACTCTATTGCCAAAAAAATCCATTAGGAGGTTGCAGATATGAGTAAACTGAGATTATAAAAAATAAAAAGCCAAAAATATGAACAGAAATGTCACCCGGAGCAGATAAGTAGAGTAAGAGAACGCCATCAGAAGGGAGCTCCTCACACACAGTGGCCAGAACCTGTCATCAAGAGCACAAAACAAATTCACATGCTTTACAATTTCACAACCTACATACTATGCAGTTAATATCAGTGATATATCACCGATATATCGGTTATCAATCCCCATGTAAAATATTTGTGTCAGATATTGGTCAGAATATCGGTATCGATATTATAGGCGAAATTCACCAATATATCACCGAATTTCCCGATATCAGTACCTTTCTTCTTAGTTCTACAATTCGTCATTCTTCTTATTGCTGCTATTGGTGTTTTAAGTCTTAATTGTTAATTGTTAGTGTTAAATGTTAGTGTTTTAAGTCTTAATCAGTTCCTACTTGCTACAATTATTAGTGTTTTTCAAGTTGCAAAAGGTTAATTTGTTAATGGTAGCAGAGTATACTGAATTGTTAGTGTTAAATTGCTATATATATATAAATTTTGTGTGATGTTAAAATTACCGATATCCCACCGTGATAACCGATATCTCAAATATCCGTCGTTGACCGACATCCGATTTTTTAATGCATTAACTGCATAGCATACATATTTTTTTTATTTTAATGTTTATAGAAAATAAAAGGCAGATGTTTATAGTAGATGGAATTATGGAAACCATTTTTTGATTACTCACCGCCAAAAAATGAGTGATGGATGGACGATACAAGACAGCTTTACGTGGGTTCGGTGGCAGTGTAGGATCAGAAATCTCCTGAGAATAACTAACACCTTGACCACCAGTAGACGCGGTTCCACTTACTTTGTAGAACGAGCCACTGGGTTCCCATTCCAAACACTGAAGCATTCTGAAGCTATCAAGAGTGAGCTCAGAGAACTTGACCTGATTAGGAAATGCAATACAGTTATTAAAATCCATGAATAATATATTTAAAAAGACAAATTTCTGGTTGCTACAGAACGTAGAAGTAAGCTAACCTCGTTAGGATGGTAGCTGCAAAGTATGGCATCTCCGAGTTTTAGCTTTCTTTTGGCATTGACAACAAGTGGCAGGCTATCGGGATGGAGATCTAACGTGAGACTGTATCTTAAAGGTCTTACATTCATAAAAGTTGTGTCCACTTTAAGAAATTTTGTTATTTCTTGAATCACCAGCTTCCATTCTTTAAAGTCGGTGTCCTGAAACAATATCATTGCAACTCACAAAGGTTACCAAAAATTACAGTTATTGAGATTATGAAAAATTGATTAGAGTAAAATGCCATTTCCGGCCCAGAGGTTTGGCCAGTTTTGTGACTTTCGCCCAAAGGTTTGTTTTTCCGCATCTGGATTCTGGATCCAAAAGGTTTCTAATCTTGCCAATTTCATCCGGCTCGCTAACTCCATCCATTTTTCTCTGTTATGTCAGGGGTATTTCCGTCTTTTTCTCTGTTATGTCAGGGGCAATTCGGTTTTTTTCACTTTTTGTAAAAGCATATATATAAATAAAACAAGACGAAAATACCCTTGACTTAACGGGGAAAATGGATGGAGTTAACGAGCCGGATTAAAATGGCAAGATTTCAAACATTTTGGATCTAGATGGGGAAACACAAACCTTTGGACAAAAGTCACAAAACTGGCCAAACTTTAGGGACGAAAATGGCATTTTACTCGATTAATTACCTGAAATGTCCTCTTGCAGTCTGCAACTAACATCTTGAGCTGATTCACCAGCTGATAAACCATTTCCCGTCGGTTCATAACCAAACAAACAGTCAAGAATCTTGCAAAGAATCTCAGTTGTTTGTTGGCGAGGTTCAGATCCTGTAGTATTCCGTCTTTGAAATACTCCCTGGTCAACACAGCTTCGTAGAAGATATATGACTCGGATAAATAACTGGCTTCACTTGTTCTCATATACTGCCCGAAATAAAGCTGCCCTATTCGGGATGCAATATCGCCTATTTCCCATCGCTTAAGCCCTGCTTCCACAAGCTTGTGCCTATTTTCTTGTTGAAATTTCCATAACTGTGTATAAACCTTGAATACCTTGTAGAAATATGTATCATACCTGAAAAGAAACCACATTGTTCATGTATTCAAAATCATTGAATTTTTAAACACCACCAACTGGCAACAACAAGTATATTCTTAGTATGGGGTTAGGATCAAATACAAAGTCTCCTAAAAATAAGAATTCGTAAAAAGGGTATCAAAAGGACTCCGATTAACCCCATTCAAGCGGCATTGGAACCGTCTCATCGAACTCTACGATGTGAGATTTTAGGTTTATGTTTTTAGAAGTTTAGCTTGTAGATTTTAGACTTTTTGTTTACATTATTGTGTCTTATTATTTATTATTGTGTCTTTTCTATATTTGCGTCATTGTGTCTTTTTTGTGACTCATTGTGTCTTTTTTTTTCGACATTGTGTTATACTTTGTGATCCATTGTGTCTTTGTACACTTCTTATTTTTAGGAGCCTTTGTATACTAACTTTACCCTCTTAGTATGATGACAGACAAAATCATAAGAAGAATGTGTTTCTACAGCCATGAACACAATATCTTTGTGATTGATTATCATTATCAGTGTCCCTATCAGTTTCTCTTAGATTCCTCAACATTACAAATGGTTTAACTTGAACACATTAAAAGGTGCCGAAACTACATAAAACCCTACAAAACTACCGTCAAGACACCAAGATTAAGAACACCAAGAGCACAAACCTGACACACTTTGGCCTAATTAGAGAGTTAAAACATTATTTTCTAACTATGCAGTTAATGCGGTAAAATATCGGATATTGGTCAAGGACCGATGTTTGAGATATTATCTCGGTGGGATATCGGTAATTTTAATATCATGCAGAATTCATATATATATAGCAATTTAACACCAATAATTCAGTGATATTTCGGTTATATTGGTCAAATATCGGTGATATATCAATTATATCGGTCAGATATCGGTGATATATCGGTCAATATCGCCGATAATATCGGTACCAATATTTTACTAGAGGACCGAAATAACCGATAACTGCATAGATTTTCTAATAGGGTAGTATATTCATATGAATTTCAATTTTCAACCAGTTGCTCAAGAAACTCATATACTGATATACATGTTATCCTAGTGTATCCAATCTGCAAACAACCGCGTACAAACTGCACTTACTGAAATTATCCCTTTGTTCAACAACTATAAATAGTTTTCAATTTTTGAAGCCAGTATACATAATGTTAGACTTCAAAATCCATATTCAGCTTCATAACTTTCATATTAAACAACTGTGTGTCTGTTACTATCAAAATAACATTGCAAACTGAAAACTATCATGATGTCAGTGCATAGTTATCAAAGGCGCGAAGCGCACTCTAGGCGCATAGGCACTGATTAGGGCCTAGGCGATAGGCGCAAATAAAGCGTGCGCCCGAGAAAAAAAAAGCGATAAGGTAGTAGATAATTCAAAAAATAAAAAAACAGCTATTTATAATTTATATATGTATTTATAATGTTAATTTTATACTTTTTATGTATAAATTAAAAAGTTTAAGGACCAAATGTAAACTACTGAAGGTACAGGGGGTTAAATGTTTAAATACACAAACAAGTTTTACACTTTTTAAGTAAAAAAATACAAGTTTTAGGGACTGAATATAAACTAGGGAAAGATAGAGGGGTTAAATGTTTAAATACCTAAACTTATTTAAAACCCTAAAAGCCTAACACACTCATGAACGCAGCCGCTCTCTTCTTCTTCTTCCCCCTTCTTCCTGGTGTCCGGCTGAAAGCAGCACCGTCGCCGGAATTAAATACGCATGGGATGAAATAAGCTGCGCTATTATTACCTAGGAACTATAAGCGCAGTAAATGCGAGTCGCCCAGAAAAAGCGCCTAGGCGCCAAAAGCGCTCGCTTTTGATAACTATGTGTCAGTGTCTACTATATCATCTCAATGATCAATTTCAGTACAATACGATATCAAACAAATTAACACTTAAACAATCAAATACATTCATATCGATCGATCACCAAACATACAATTTCTTAAAACAGAAACTACATATGCTGAATACAAAGATAAGGAAATTGACCTGTTGCGCTCGTAATAAGGCAGATCCCTAATTTTGGAGAACTTCTTGTCGGCTTTAGCAACGAGCGACCAGTATACTTCGCTCACCGGTACATTCGCATTACTTGTAGGATTGCTCTGTGACATTTCTGTTGTTGTAATCAACCACAACAAGTTTGCTTTATCATATGATGCATTGATGCCAATTTGTCTATGAGAATTAGTTGTTCTTCATCATCGCATCGTTTTTAGGGGTTTGTGTGTGTGTGTGTGTGTTGACAGGAGGACACAACAAACGACTCCAAGCGACTCACAAGTCACGGCCTCTATGGCAAACTAGTAGGAAAGAGGAATATTTTTACTACGGTTAAGTTTTGAATTTAGTAATTTTCATATATGCAGTACGGCCGTAGGGCTGGCAATTGGTTACCTGTTAAGACACGATTAGACATGTTTGACTGAAAAATACACCCTTTGACTTTTTAAATTTTTAAAATAATTAAAATTACAATGTTAGGATATATCATTTATTCATCTTTGTACATAAAACATAAAACTGTTTTATAAACATGAGGTAGAAAGTAGTTAAACGAGTCGTAATCATGTTTGAAACTTATGTTGTGCGCGCTGTCAGAAACCTGTTAAACCTGTTAAGACACGATTTGTCAGCCTTAGATACGGGGTTTGGGACTTTTAAGAGATAAGAGTATTGAATAGTTAGTTAAGTGCTGAGCTAGTAAGAGGTCTGAATCATTAAGTGTTGAACCAGTAAGAGGTCTGAACCATTAAGAGTCAGTATAATGTTTAACCCTTCAGAGGTAAATGTCTGACCAATTCAGATTAGAGGTCTTAACCATTCAGACTCTATATAATTCTTAACCATTCAGAGGCAAATGTCTGAACCATTCAGACATTTGCTTGAGAAACAAACAACCTGAACCATTAAGTGTTGAACCAGTAAGAGGTCTGAACCATAAAGAGCCTCATTAAGAGGTAAACAAACAGCCCCTGAATAGATATGATATGATATTCGGTTTTGGTTTTGGTTTTATTTAAATTTATGTATTCATACTATGTGGTATTATACTGTTTTGGGACTTTTGATAGTGTGGTACCCCAGTACCGACCGAACATATGTGGTGCGATATTTGGTTTTGGTTTTAGCTAAATCTTGGTATCCGGTTGGTTTTAGCTAAATCTTGGTATCGGGTTGTATGTTGTACAGTACCGGCTTGGAACTTTAACAATACTGTACTATATCAGTACGACCGAACACATATGGTACAACATTTGGTTTTGGTTATAGGTAAATTCCAATATCGATGTTATGCAATACGATACCAAATCGATTTCAAAAGGTATTATTGGCTCAATTAGGGTTGACAATTGAACCCGGTGAACAAACCTGAAACATTCAGGACGAGTATTCAAATCGAGGATCAGGTAAGGGATTAGTTTTAAATTTTTGTGTGGTTATTTTGGTAAAGCCCCAACCAATGAGTATGTATTACAACCTTTAATAATCGTTCAATCTTTATGAGGAACCTATAAGTGTTTTTATTAATGTGATATAAGATTATCACTAAAAGCAATAGGGCTAGGTGAATAACAACGGTATAACAAATACAGCTCAGGCTACATTATATCATAATATCGATCATTGACCTAATAGTCGTTTTTTCTATTAGTCGTCGTTTTTTCTATTAGTTGCCATGCAACAGACCTTTACTAAACGATTTCAATATGTACACATACCTGCAAGCCCTAATGTACTAGTAATGATGGATTGGGTGTGAGTGTGACACTCATACAATCATCAACCGATTATAGTAGGTAAGTAGCAATAGTACCATGACTATATTGATATTAATATAATTATTAGCATTAACAGTACTAGTATATTATCGACCCACACGCATTCCTTTGTTAACTACTAAGGGCATGTTTGGCTAAGCTTTTTGAAAACAACTTATTGACTTATTGGAAAAGCCAGTATGGAGTGACTTTTTGGAAAAGTCACTTTTCCCCACACATACAACATGGTTGCCAAACATCATTTTGATGCTTATGACTTTTCAAAAAGCCAATAAGTCAATAAGTTGTTTCAACAAGTTTAGCCAAACATGCCCTAAGTACTATATTGAGGTTTCAACATCAAATGAAATATTAAGCTACCTATCGTTGTCAGAGGTAACATTGCGTAAACCTAAAGTATTTATATCTACGTGAGTATGTCACAATGAGTATAAGTTCAAGAAAGCCTATTGCATTCTAGAAGTCTAATATCATAACACCAATAATACATCAATTTAAACTAAAACGTGGAATCCAAGCGGTTCAAGAACTTAAGGATGTCAAAAGTTGATACAAAGAAATAGCTGATATAGCCAATAAACATACGGATATTTCATGGAAGCTCACACGACTTATTTCAATATTATTAAGAACTAAAACCACAAATTATAATGATGGGTTATGATCAAATAAGAAGTTTATTTTAGCTAGGAAGTATAGGAAGCAATAGGATTATGACATGCGACAAAATTTAAAATAAAGAGTAAAGGTATTTTAGTCAATCTTATCCTTTTCTTCTTCTACCCAGTAACATCAAAACCCACATTATTCAACCATTTCTTCACTTTCTATCTCAATAATCACTACCTTATAGTGCGATTTTCGTCACCAATCAATGATTTAAACACCTGATCAACGTGTTCTTCAGTTTTTTTTTAAGAAAACCTAGTTTAATTTCATACAAAATCTCGTTTTTTTCCGGTGATTTTGAAGATAATCACTCGATCCGTTCGATTCGATCTCTGATAAGTGTTTCAATCATTCAAATTTCGTCAATCGTTGAAGAAACCGACTTCGATCCATGTAAGAAATTCTTTAATTTCATTTTTATTATCTGGGTTTTTGATTTAGTCATTGCGTTTTACGATCTTGGCCGTGGTCCGGGGGCAGCGCCCCTGGTAGAAGGGTCCCAGGGGCGGCAGCCCCTGGCTGGGGTTGAGCTGCTCTCTGGTTCAGACAAATTCAAAGACAGGTCAGTTTGTGTACATTGCGTTTTAGAAATAAGAGAGCATTATGTGTTTTCTGGCCATTGCGTTTTAGAAAAAAACACATTTTTGAAGTGTTTTTAGTTCATTGCGTTTTAGGTAAACACATTTTTATTTGTTTTCAGTCCATTGCGTTTTAGAAAATACACTTTCTTTCGTGTTTTTAGGCCGTTGCGTTTTAGAAATAAGATATTTTTATGTGTTTTTTGGCTATTGCGTTTTAGGTAAAAACACATTTTTATGCTTTTTCAGTCCATTGCGTTTTAGAAAACAGACATTTTAAGTGTTTTCTGGCCATTGCGTTTTAGAAATAAGACATTTCTTTGTGTTTTTTGTGCATTGCGTTTTAGGTAAAACACATTTTTATGTGTTTTCAGTCCATTGCGTTTTAATAAGTACACTTTCTTTTGTGTTTTTAGGCTATTGCGTTTTACAAATAAGATCTTTCTTTGTGTTTTCTGACCATTGCGTTTTACAAATAAGACATTTCTTTGTGTTTTTGGTGCATTGTGTTTTAGAAAAATGTCATTTTTAGGTTTTTTTTTCATTGCGTTTTACGTAACTAGGTTTTTTCCATTGCGTTTTAGGCAACTTGGTTTTAAATTTTTTTTCGAAAATATAGCAATAGTATACTCGTTTTAAAGATTTCGAAAATATAGCAATAATATACTCGTTTTAAAGATAAAAAAACGCTCGTTTTTTTGGTGCAATTTTTATAAAAAAAATAATGTCGTATGAAAGAGTTATTAACGTTTAAAAAATGGGTGGAAATTGGAGGAGAGAAAAACTATTGCCTTGGATTGACTAGAATGCCCCTAAACAAACACACGCGCCTCTTTTTTTCCCTTCAATTTCCTTCATTTAATCTTAGCCCTTGATTAACTAAATGGATGGTCAAGATTACTTCCTAGCCTTCTTAGCCAAATAAACTTCCTATTATATCCTAACTCATGATCTTAAACCCTCTATTTATACAAACAAAAACTTGAATAAGTAACCCAATTCTAATCCTACTATGAATAAAATCCCTTAAAATTAATAATCATATTTTTATTCAAACTTTCATAAAATAAACTAAAACTCATCCATCAACTGTTTTAAACTTATTTAACCAATTTTTAATAACTTCAACCCTTTAAATCTCACAGCTTATAAAATATTTTCTAATAGCTAATCAATTCAAAGGAAAATTATAATTATAAATGTTTATTAATTTAATTTAGTGAAGTTAAAATAAATTATAATCAAAACTCATGTATCTTTAAGATTTAAAAAGGAATTTTGGACCAAGTAAACAAATTTGATTTATGGGCCGGGCATGGCTTAACAGCAACAGACCTCTTACAACGTGTGAAAGAATAATGGATTGGACGCTTGCCGTTTGCTTTGCGGACTTGGATTCTTAGAAGATAGTGATTTTAATCGAATACAATATCACGACACATGCTTTTTAAATACATTTATTATTTAACTAGGTTAGAACCCCGTGTATTAAACGGGTTGAATAAATATCTAACATATAATAAAAGACTCCAAATAATGCCACATGGCATTTTCTCCTTCAACTTATTAAATATTAATAATATTATTAGTATATTTAATAAGGAAAAAAGGTATTGAACTAATTTAAAATCTTATCGTCTTACTATATCTAATAAGTTAATATTAAATTTGAATTAATTTAAGTATTAATAATATTGATAACTAAACTATATATTCTATATATTAACACGTTAACAATAAAAATAACATTATTAGTATAGATCTAATATCTAATAAATTATTAATATCTTTTGAATTAATATGAATACCTTATATCTGATTTTTTTTACTTTCAACGTTGGTCCCCCATACTTTTCATCTTTCGCAAGTTTTCTTTTACGTTTCATTCTAAATTTTGTGAGTTTACACGCCGCAACGTGCCTGTGAGATTCAACGTTTTTTTGTCTATTTTTTTCCGTTTGACAGGCTCGTCGCAAGGCGCGTATTTCTTCTCGTTTGACATGTTCGTTGTGACACGCGGGTCCTACATCGACTTAGTTATTTCTTATATGTTTTACGTTTCGGACTAATTTGTTTGCATTAACCGATTAACACGCGCAATGGGTGTGTGTGGTTCAATGATTTTACGTCTGCTTTTCGTTCGGTTTTATTTTTTCCCTTTTTTATTTATTTTGTTTTTACAAACTTTTCCAATGTTGGTGGTCGCTAATAGTGTTGTGGCATTGTTGCTACTTGGTACGGTTTTACGCTTTCGCCGCAACGCGGGGGGCTTAATACTAGTAATTTTATATATTAAATAATAAAAACTTATATCTTTATGAACCTTGTATATTGTACAGGTTAAATAAATGGAATTTTATATATCAAATAATAAAAAAATTATATCTTTAAAAACCACGTGTATTACACAGATTAAATAAATGTAAATTTGTATACTAAATACTAAAAACGTCGTATTTAAAAAAAACCCGTGTATAATCGGGTTGAATAAATCTACCAAATAATAAAAAAAATGCATTCTTAAAAACCCCGTATATTACACGTGTTGAATAGATCTAAAAAAAGTTATATCTTTAAAAACCATGTGTATTACACAGATTAAATAAATGTAATTTTGTATATTAAATACTAAAAACGTCGTATCTTTAAAAAAACCCGTGTATAGTCGGGTTGAAAAATCTACCAAATAATAAAAAAATATATCCTAAATAAATGTAATTTTATATATTAAATACTAAAAACGTCGTATCTTTAAAAAACCCGTGTATAGTTGGGTTGAAAAATCTACCAAATAATAAAAAAAATTATAATCTTATAAACCTCGCGTTTTACTCGAGTTGAATAAACATAATTTTGTATACCAAATAATAAAAAAAAGGTTATATTTTTAATAAATTAGAATAACATTTAATATTAATTTATTATTTATGTATTTAATATAAGATAAGTAGGTAAGAGAGGTATTTGTTTTAAAAATATATTAAATTAACAATTTAGATTTGAGGATAATATTTTATTAAAGTATGATAAGATTTAATATTAATTTATTATTTATTTATTTATTTAGATACATATAAATTTGAGGATACCTTCAATAAATGACACGTGTCCAAAAGTTGGTTTCTTTTATTATAGTAGTTAGATGCGTTTAACTCAAACAATAACTCCTAATAAGATGATTAATAGAATCTACAATGCTTAAACCGTTAATCGACCCCGCGAAACACAAACGTGGTGACCGTAGTGGAGGAGAGCGGGTGCTGACGAGAGAAGCTAATGTTAGTGGCCACACAATCTCTTGGTTGTGTTTGCATGGTTAAGAGAAGAATTAGGGGAAGAGGGAAGGTATGTGGGAAAGAAGCTATACGAGGATAAGTATGATGAAGATTATGCTATTGTGAACTAAACAATACAATTTCGTCATTTCATAAAATATGTTTATGTTATATATTTCAAAGTAAAATACAAAATAGTAAATCCATTTAGTTTGGATGATGGACGCTTGATAATACGTGTTTAATGTTAAGGCTTATTTTTCAAGTAAATCTTGTTACATCCAATCTCTACTAAGCTTAGTTATTCTTGATCCTTATGGCGATAGACTGAAGCAAGATTGTGTAAAACGTCTTCTAGTATTTGAGAACGCTTACAAGAAGACTTACAAGTTATATTCTAGGTGATCAGCTTGGGTCACACATACACATATATATGTATGTAAACCTAGAAAATAAATCATAGGTCTATAATCATTAAGACGGTGCATCACCAATACCCATATTAGGTGGATCATGATGCATAAACTGAGGCCCGAAATAGATCCATTTTCATATAACATTGAACAGTTGTAAAGTAATCAAATTGATAGATCACTGGCCGTAACGGATGTCAGCTCAATCCAAAGGAAATTATGCGGAAGCTTTATAGAATTATCACCAACTATGTACAAACTCTAATTTTAAAGACATATGTATACACCATTCTATAAATCTATACACGACACCCTATATCTATAGTCATAACATAGAGATTGTTTTAAACTTCCCATCTTCATACATAAATTTTTTTATATAATTTTATATATGCTTTCAAAATAATAGTTATAATCAATCTAAAAAACAGAAATGACTCATCCGTATTTTCTTATCATTTTATTGACCAACAAGAACCGGTCTACCTTTTAAACTTCAACCCCACAACCAAACCCTAGGTACCACCAACTCACCAAGTAATTACTAAACTCAGTAAGGGCAAAACAGTCATACAAAAATATTATGTGCCCTGCATAGCACCATCAAATCCCAACCCATCATCTCTGTTTATATGTTCTTCTTCACTTAACCGTTCCTCACACTTTCTCTCCATCTGCATCTCCAAAAACCTTGTTTCTCATTCCACTTCCTGTTTCTCATCAATCAAATCTTCCAATACACACTTATTTTGATTCAATCTCAATCCGTTTGATTATTTGAATTCGTCAAGTTTTATGCTTTCACTCTGAGTTGATTCAATCTGTTTATCATAGCGTTGATTATCAGCTGCTTTCATCTACATCATTCATATGATTTTTATATGATTTATATTCGTAGACAAAGCTTTTCTAGATGATTTGTATTTGATTTTTGTGATTTTGTTCTTTGATTGAAATGAATCAATAATATTGTTGATTGTTAGGGTTTAGGTAGAAAAAGAGTGAAGAAAACTGAAAAAAATGGCGTCACCTGTACCGGCGAAATCGCAACCGCTTCATAACTTTTCATTACCGCATCTAAAATGGAAGAACCACCGCAGCGGCCGTGGTAGAGTCGCCGGAGACACGTCATCGTCATCGCCGCCTCACCGATCTCCGTCGACTCCTACATCTCATCATCATATTCATCCTCATCCACCTCATCTGCAGCAATCGTCACCGTACGTTTCACGGCGGCCGTCACCTCTGCACAAGCAATCGCCGATGCGAGATTCCGAGTCGGAATCTGAACAAAACGGCGTCGTTCCGATCGGAAAACCTAGCGGAAAATCAGTTTATGAAAAATCAACAAAATCGTCAAAGTTAACAAAAGTTACAAAACCGTTCGATGTTAGTAAGGGAAAACGATCGAGTAATAAGATCTGTATTCGTCTCCGCAAGAATAACGGCAACGTGAAGCATGGCGACGCCGTGATAACGGCAAACCGTTCGTCAACACCAGTAGAAGCGGAAACCGGAACGGGAATGTTTACGGAAACGGAAGCTGAAACCGCCGTGATGCCGTCGTCAGCAGCGGAAGAAGAAGAATCAGCACCGAAGATATGGAATCTGAGGCCTAGAAGACCGCCGATGAACCACAAGCAGTTTACCGGCTTACCGAAGATCGGTTCATCACCATTGCCGGAGAATAGATATTTTCATGGGAGTAGTTCTTTTAAAGAAGCTTTAGATTCGAAGTATATTGATCATAACATTTTATCAACGTCGAAGAAGATAAAATTCTCGATTTCACTCTCGCGTGATGAGATCGAAGAGGATATATTTTCATTAACCGGATTGAAACCTTCTCGCCGGCCGAAAAAGAGACCGAGAACCGTCCAGAAACAACTCGATGTAAGTTTTTCGTCTCGTTTCGAGATCTATGAATTCAGTTTTTAAAAGACTTAGTTTTGCTGTCAACAAGTTTTTCGTCTCCTACCTAAATCAGTGAATTCAGTTTTTCTGGAAATCAATGAATTCAGTTTTTAAAATACTTAGTTTTGTTGTCAACTAGTTTTTCGTCTCCTTATTGGATGTTTTTAAAAGACTTAGTTTTGCTGTCAACAAGTTTTTCGTCTCCTCTAAAGATCAATGAATTCAGTTTTTAAAAGAGTTAGTTTTGCTGTCAACAAGTTTTGCGTCTCCTACCGAGATCTATGAATTCAGTTTTTTAAAAGGTTAGCGGCGCAGCTTTTTACGCGCATGCTACATAATTATTAATGTAGTATAATACATTAAAATCTAATATATCGAGATAGAATGTAAACGCCTAAAAAAATAGGCTGCTAACCCTTTTTTGATAGCAAAATTATTGTGTTGTTTTTTAGATAGATTCAAGTTTTCTAAAATTCAAAATTTTTATTGCAGACGTTGTTTCCTGGATTGTGGTTGGGGTCTATAAGTGCTGATTCATACAAAGTTTCTGAAGGTACTCCAAAGGTATGATAAGGGTTAGATCTAGCAGCTGGAGGGTTGTTTTTTGGTAAAAGTTTGAAGATTCATAACGTTTTTGGAAGGAATGGAAGAACCCTAATTTGTATAGGTGAGTTCGAGAATAATCCATTTTCTTGTCGGTGTCCGTATGATTTATTTGAAGTTTGGTTACAGCTCAATCTTCATTCTTGTTTTAGACATGATTTTATAATATGATTATATTTTAGTATTTTCTCTATTGGTGTTAGTTCTATATATATATATTTATTTATCACCGATAGCCTTTTTATTAGAAATAAATGAATGACTAAAAAGTACATAATTTTGTGACGTAGTTTTGAATGCTTTTCTATGTGTATGTATTAATTATGTTTTTTTTTTCAATATAGAACAGTTATTAAATAAAGAGAAAAAGAACCAAGTTGTTATATACTTGTCTTGTTTATCACGTTCAATGAATAAACTAACGTCTTATTTATATAATTATTATTTGGTTCAGTCTATTAATATCACAAAAGGTTTTTGATTAATTTGATATAAGTTCTAGAAACAAGGTAATTATGTCATTTCACATCTCTATTGTGTTGATAATTATACCTATTAATACAAAGTGACGATGAACAGTAGTTTCAGTTTTTTTAATATTATTTTTGCAATTTTTTATTATTTTATGATTTTATCACTTTAATTGATTTTAAAATTTTTCTTTTTTCATACGACTTTTAAGGGTGTAAGGGGCACTCACCTAAGAGGTGAGTCCCCTCTCTTACACCCAACCAACCAACTAGTGCCACGTCAACTCCCCTCTTAAACTCCCCTAACACCCCATTTTGATGGCGGCACTCCCCTCTGAGGGGAGTTCGATTTTTTTTTTTAAATTATGCATGTTTATAAATTAAAAAAATATTAATAAAAATAAAAATTAAATAAAAGACATTTCATTAAATTAATAAAAATAAAAATTAAATAAAAGACATTTCATTAAATTAAAAAAAAATAAAAATTACATTCAAACTAGAAAAATATAAAAACAAACTACTCGTCGTCCGAATCAACTTCAAGGTGAGGCAGATCTAAACGTCCGAGATGCTCAACGAGATCGTGTTTTAGTCTCCAATGCGTTTCGTCGTCAATGAGCTCGCTATAAGCTGTTTCAGCGAAGACGGGTTCGACTGGAGGATCTTGAATGTGTACCGGTGCTATCGCCCTTCCGTCGTCTTTTATAATCATGTTATGTAAAATAATGCACGTATACACGATGTACCTTATCTTTTTCACCGTTTTCGAACGCATTGGACGATTTAGTATTCCCCACTTCGCCTTTAACACACCAAACGCCCGTTCCACATCTTTTCTTGCGGCCTCGTGTTGCCTCTTGAACTTTTTTTCATTCGGGATGTGAGGATATGGAAAAGACTTCACAAACACGGACCAGGTAGGGTAGATCCCATCAGTAAGATAATACCCGCGTTTGTATAAGTGGTCGTTCACCTGAAATGGACAATATGGCGCCGTTCCGTTTCGTTGAGCAAGAAATAACGGAGATTGTTGGAGCACGTTGATGTCGTTTTGTGAACCCGACGGGCCACAAAAAGCATGCCAAATCCACAAATCTTGAGACGCCACCGCCTCTAACATAACCGTCGGGTATTGATGATCGCCTCTCATATATTGTCCACGCAATTCTGTGGGGCACATTCTCCAGACGAAGTGTGTACAATCCAGACTACCCAACATACCAGGTAGATGATGTCTCTCCTCATGAGCCTGATACAATAGCGCAACGTCGTGGCTCGTTGGTCTACGTAAGAATTCACCGGCATACATTGCACAAACCGTCTGGCAGAAATATTCAAGGCACTCACGAGAGGTCCTTTCAGACATCTTTAAATACTCGTCGTTTTCGTCTGGTGGGTTACCGGTTGCAAGTTGTTTAATCGCCGAAGTAACCTTTTGCAACGGCGTGAAACTTTTCTTCATTCTCCCGTCTAAGCCTTCTTTAAACCACTCGTCATACGCTTCCACGTCACTAACAATTTTTAGGAACAAAGACTTGGACATACGAAATCTGTGACGAAAAGTATCGTCATTAAATTTTGGATTTTCATCAAAATAATCGGCCATGAGTGTCTCATGGCCTCCCTCACGATCTCGACAGATAAAATTTTTTTTACTAGACGATGCCGTGTCTAGTAGCTCCGCTTGTTGGATGAGATTTTGGAAGAAAATTAAGCTAGTATCGCTTGACGATGCATCTCCATCGTCGGGAAAGTCGGGTAGGGTAGAAAGAAACGGAAGCCTGGGATCCATTTTGTATTTGAAAGATTTGAGTTTGAGAGTTTTGGTGTGAGTTTGAGAGTGGTGAGTGTGGTAAAAAAAATTGATTTAGGTAGGTTTAGATATATATTGTTTAAAAAAGTTGAATTTTTTTTTTTTTTTTTATAAAAGTGACCGTTGTCAAACGGTCTTCTACCGAAAATCGTGCCAAACCAAGCGGTGACTCCACACCGATATCACCCCCCGATTCGGGTCCCCGCGTTGATGGCGGCGGTGTTCCCGATCGGGGACAATGGTCACCGATTCCCCGCCCCGCTTACGCCCCGTCCACCCTAAGATGCGATCAAAGTATCCATTATCAAACAAGAAACCACAAAAATTAATGCATACCAGTATTGATGTTGTTCGGTTCAGCTCGGTACGGTATGGTAGCGATACGGTATTAGTTTATCCAAATCAAGAACAATAAAAATAAATACTGGTATTAATATAGATGTTGTTAAACCGGTTTCGATTCGGTTTGGTATAATAGCTTGCATAATATACGTTTTCAAAAAATAAATATCCAAATATTAAAATAAAATAAACGTAGAATGCAAACGAACCATTTGATATCAATTAAACAACATTGGTACCAATATTAATATTCGTTTTTATTGTTTCGATCGATATAATCTTTTCTCTTTCAATTATTATAGTGAGTGTCGTTACCATAACGATCTGAACTGATACCGACTGAATTTTCGCCGCGAAGCGCAGGAAAATCTCACTAGTTTACAAATTAAAATTGCTCGTGTTAAGATTTCATTCCATCTATCACCAAAATGCTTAAAATATTCTAATTGGTTGTTCATTCTATCTATCACCAAAATACTTAAAATATTCTAATTGCTTGTGATTTCAATTTACTTTAATTACTTTGCTAGTTGTAATTCCATGAAACACCTTTTTTCAAAACAAAAAGTAATGTACTCCCCTAAATCTCGATTAGAGCACCGGTAGTAAGGGGTTTTTGGGCGTTCTCCCCCTAAAAAAACGCCCCACACAAGGAAAAACACATGTGGAAACCAATTTTTTTTTTAACTTTTAGGGACGACTTATCGTCCATATAGGTCTTTTTAACCTATAGGAACGACATATGGTATTCACATCTTTTGTTCCTATAGGTCCCTCCCTACAGGTTATTAAGGTGGTCCCTATTGGTGTTGTCACCATAGATCAACTTTTAGATACCAAAAGTCGTCCCCATAGAGTTAAAATAAAAAAAAAAACTGGTTCAAACTTTTAGATACCAAAAGTCGTCCCTATAGAGTTAAAATAAAAAAAATGGTTTAAACTTTTAGAGGCCAAAAGTCTTCCGCTCTTGGGGCGTTTAAAAAAAAATGCTTTTGGCGTGCTTTTTTCCACGCCTTGCTTCAATGGTTTTGGCCAATCACCCATGATCTTTTTGTTTGTCCAATAACATTTTTGATGGTTTTTTTATTTAATTTCAGTACACCCCTTTTAACATAATACCCTACAATGCTCACATCCCCACTATACCCGTTTTAGAAAAATGCCTTATAATGCTCCATTGCTGACTGAACTGTCACATGATCCAAAACGCTAAAACATGGAGGCATTATTTGTGTCTTCCACTATACATGCTGTTAGTAAGAGTCGGCGTTTCAAAGTCTTAAAAATCAAAGCTTTGGTGTTGGAATAAAAGTACATAAACATAATTCTTGCATCTGTTTATAAGATTTAGATTATTTCGTAGTTTTCAATTTAGGGCTGTTCAAAAAGCTCGCGGCTCGGAGCTCGCTCGAAGCTCGCTCGGATTTAGCTCGGAAAAAGCTCGCTTGATTTGGCTCGGTTTAAAAGTGAGCCGAGCCGGCTCAGCTCGGTTAGAAAGTGAGCCTAGCTCGGCTTGGCTCGTAACGAGCCGAGCTGGCTCGGTTCGGCTCGCTTTGTAGCTCGGCTCGGTTTAGCTCGAATTATTTTACTTATAATAAATTTTAATTTTATATACATTATAATATATTACAAAAAAAACTGATTATTATTTACATGTATATAGGTTTGTAATTTGATATTTATGGCATATTTGAAGATTGATTACCATACTAATGAACTAATATTGTATTTTATTGAAATTAAAACTTATTTTGCATTGTTAAACTTGATTTTGGTTTGAATTGTATTAGGTTGAACTTATTTTGAATATATTCTTTTAAATTATTGAATAATATTTTAGGCTATTAAATTTTAAGAGGTATATATTAGTTTTTTTTTATAAAATCGAGCCAAACCAAGCCGAGCCGAGCTAGCTCGGTTTAAAACCTAGCCGAGCCCGAGCTTAGATTTTCAGCTCGGTTTCAAATCCGAGCCGAGCCGAGCCAGCTCGGTTTATAATCGAGCCGAGCCCGAGCTTGGCCTGGCTCGGCTCGGCTCGGCTCATGAACAACCCTAGTTTTCATTTAGTAGTTTGAGCTTTGAGGTTTAAGATTTTAACTTCTAATTTACCTAACTTTATTAGTTTGAGGTTTAAGATTTTAACTTCTAATTCACCTAACTTTATAAAATCAAATTTAATATTATGAATTCAAGATTTGATTTTTTTTGAAGGGTGACTTTCAATATGTACATGGACTATTGGTCACCGGGTTCCCGTCAAGGACGGTTACCCGTCAGCCCAGCATTCTGTTACGGACCTACGCCAACCCGCAAGGCCCAATCGGAAGAGCCCATGCAGACGTCGGTGAAGTAGAAGGCCCATGCACCATGCTGGGTTATGCATGTGGAGGTTTAGATATTTGTTTTTTTTAATTAAGTGTGTCAAGAATAAAGGAGGTTGTGGGCAATGCCTGAGCTCCACGTTTAGTATTGGTTTATGAGTTTTTCCCAATTTCTTAGGAGATATTGTTAGTGGGTCTAATAGTGGGTTGTCAGTTTGTACCTCTTTATAACAGGAGTTTATTTGTTTGATAAGATATCAGAAAATCGTTCCAAACTCTTCCTCTCAAAATTTCTATCTCCCTCACTCTCTTGCTTCACCGATCAGATACTTATCAATTGGTATCAGAGCGGTGGTGATCTCCAATGGATACTCGTAAGAAGACTACTGAACAATTTCAACAGGAAACCCAAGACACTTTGGCAAAATACAATGCAATGTTCGAAAAGCTTATGGGCGATATACAAAACCTCCAGGCTACGGTGGATACGAAACAAGATAAGGGACAACCCGGGCCTTCTGGCTTTGGTGGCGGCCCTGTCCTCATTCCAGGCGGAGAACACAAACCTTACCTCAAGCTCCATTTTCCCCGTTTCAGCGGAGACGATCCGATGGGGTGGATTTATCAGGCGGAACAGTATTTCGATTTCCAGAAGGTGGCCGATGTCGATCAAGTGCAACTCGCTTCTTTCCATCTTAACGGCCTTGCTTTACAGTGGCACCGGTGGTACACGAAACCTAGGGGACCCCTCTCTTGGGCGGAGTTTACTACGGCCTTACTCCAACGATTTGGTCCAACCGATTTTGACGAGCCCTCCGAAGCCCTCACCCGACTCAAACAGACCACTTCCGTTGCCGCCTACCAGGAAGCTTTTGAACGGCTCTCACACCGGGTCGATGGACTACCGGATGTTTTTCTTAAAGGTTGTTTTATCGGTGGTTTGAAGGAGGAAATTCGCCTTGAGGTCAAGATTAAGAAACCACGTCAATTGTCGGAGGCGATTGGTTTAGCAAGACTTGTGGAAGACAAGGTGAACCTTCAACGTCGTATTCCTACATATTCTAAACCACTCGGGCCCACCACCAACAATAGGCCCAACCCTTCTGCCGGGTTACTCGGCCCACCTCCAACAAACAGTACAACCATCCCGGCTCCCACACCCATACGCCGGATAACCAACCATGAAGCCCGAGAACGCCGTGAAAAAGGTCTTTGCTATTACTGTGATGATAAATATGTGCCGGGTCACAAGTGAAGTAAGCCTCAACTTTTCATGATTCAAGATGTGACCGAGGATGAGGGCGATTCGCATGCACCGACGCTAGATGAAACCCCAGCCGAGATCTCCTTTCATGCAATCACAGGTGCACTCACCCCGCAAACCCTTCGCCTTCCAGGAAGGATTCAAAACAAAGAAGTTGTTGTGTTGGTTGACGGTGGTAGTACTCATAACTTTCTCGATCAAGCCTTGGTCACACGTTTGGGTTTAACACTGGAGAACGACGCTCCATTCAAGGTCGTGGTGGCTAACAGGGAACACGTGACGTGTGCGGGTCGTGTACGAGGTTTGACGATTAATATCCAAGGTTATTCTATTTCGACTGACTTTTTTGTGTTGCCAGTCGCGGCTTGTCCGGTGGTTCTCGGAGTGCAATGGTTAAAGACTCTTGGACCCGTGGAAGTTGATTATGACAAGCTCACCTTGAGTTTTCATCTTGCCGGCTCCACTCATAAACTCCAGGGATTACACGGCTCGGAATTGGCAGCTTTACGCTCACACGAAGTCATGGGGATGTTTGGTTCAGCCTTATTGTTGCAGATAAGCCTTGTTCCTAAGGGCACTTCTCCCGATCCTACACATTGCCATGAAGTTCAGCAGGTACTCCACCGGTATGCCAGGGTTTTTGCTGACCCCAAAACCCTACCCCCACGAAGGTTCCATGATCATGGTATTCCGCTGTTGCCCGGTACCCGACCGGTGAGTGCCCGCCCTTATCGTCAACCATATTTGCAAAAGGCGGAAATTGAAAAACAAGTCCGGGAGCTGCTACAGCAGGGTTTGATTCGGCCAAGTCATTCCCCATTCTCATCACCTGTTTTGTTGGTTAAGAAGTCGGATGGGTCTTGGCGTTTTTGTATCGATTATCGGTCCTTAAACGACATCACAGTTAAAGACAAGTACCCCATCCCTATGATTGATGAGTTATTAGACGAGTTGCATGGCTCTCAAATTTACTCTAAGCTTGATCTTCGTTCGGGGTATCACCAAATTCGGGTACGGGGGGAAGATATCCACAAAACGGCTTTCCGAACTCATGAAGGGCACTACGAGTTCGTTGTGATGCCTTTCGGTCTCACCAACGCGCCTGCCACTTTCCAATGTTTGATGAATGACTTATTTCGGCCGTTTCTTCGTAAGTTTATCTTAGTGTTTTTTGATGATATTTTGGTTTATTCCAAAACTTTAGTTGATCATGTGGAGCACTTGAGTACTGTATTGGGCATTTTAGAAACTAATAATCTTTTTGCCAAGGAGTCGAAATGTTGTTTTGGTGTCCCACAAGTTCATTACTTGGGTCATATTATTTCAAAAAATGGGGTGGAGGTTGAACCCGAAAAGGTACAGTCGGTTTTGTCATGGCCAATCCCTAGCAATGCGAAGGGGGTACGGGGTTTTTTAGGCCTCGCCGGCTACTACCGAAAGTTCATAAAAGGCTTTGGGGCACTTGCAGCACCATTACATAAATTAGTGGGTAAAGGACCTTTTAAATGGGATGAAGATACAGAAGCATCGTTCAAGGCTTTGAAACTAGCCTTGACCACAACTCCTACCTTGGGACTTCCTAATTGGTCGAAACCTTTTACGGTTGAGTGCGACGCAAGTGGGGTGGGTATTGGCGCCGTCCTCACCCAAGATGGTCGGCCCCTTGCGTATTTTAGTGCCCCGTTAAAAGGATCAATGCTTGCTTGGTCCACATACGAGAAAGAAATGTTGGCGGTAGTTAAAGCGGTTCGAAAATGGCGTCATTACTTACTCGGTCGACCTTTTGTCGTCAAGACCGATCACATGAGCTTGAAATATCTTCTCGAACAACGTCTTTCGACTCCGGATCAAGCCCGATGGCTACCTAAGCTTTTGGGATTTGATTACAAGATCGAATACAAGAAAGGGGTTGCAAACAAGGGTGCCGATGCACTTTCACGAATACCCGAGTTTCATTATATGGCTGTTTCACACCCATGTTCTTCTATATGGCACGATATTCAATGCGAGGTAAAGGCTGATCCTTACTATCAACAATTGCCCTCTATTTTAGTTAACAGGGGCCGAGCCGAAGTGGTCATGCGAGATGGGGTTTGGTTTAGAAATGGGGTTATCCTTCTCAGCCCTACCTCTCCTTTATTACTTACGGTCCTACATCTTTGTCATTCATCAGCAGAAGGGGGTCACTATGGGTACCACAAAACCTTGTCTAAAGTGAAGCACTCTTTTTGGTGGGTTGGGTTGAAGGAACGAGTTAAGCTTTTTATTCGTGAATGTCAAACGTGTCAGCGTTTCAAGTCCGATAGCATGCAACCGACTGGCCTGTTGCAGCCGTTGCCAATACCGGAAAAGGTGTGGGAAGATGTGAGCATGGATTTTGTGGAAGGTCTGCCTAATTCAAGGGGCTTCACTGTTGTCATGGTAGTAGTGGATAGGCTCTCCAAATATGCACACTTTGTACCAATGAAACATCCATTCACAGCCGCGACCGTCGCTCGGGAGTTCGTTTCTCACATTGTTAAGCTTCATGGGGTTCCTTCTTCAGTCATTAGCGATCGCGATAAAATCTTTATTAGTTCGTTTTGGCAAGCCCTTTTTAAGTTGCAAGGAACACACTTGTGCATGAGCTCGAGTTACCATCCGCAAACGGACGGCCAAACGGAAGTTGTTAATCGCACAATGGAGCAATATTTAAGGTGTTTTGCTGGTGACAAGCCTAAAGGCTGGATCGATTGGCTTCCATGGGCTGAATACAGTTACAACACTTCGGTTCACTCTTCGACCAAACTGATTCCCTTCCAAGTGGTTTATGGAAGACTACCTCCAAAACTCATACCATATGTACCGGGTACTACAAAGGTCCAGGCCGTTGACGATTATCTTCGAGACCGGGATGAGCTTCTCCAACAATTAAAGCGTAATTTGGTCTCTTCACAGAACCGGATGAAAGTACATGCTGATAAAAAACGACGCGAACTTGAATTCATGGAAGGTGATCTGGTTTATATTAAACTCCAACCATACCGGCAGACGAGTGTAGCTAATCGGTTGTCGAACAAGCTGGGTCCAAAGTTTTTCGGCCCTTACAAAATTCTCCAGCGGGTAGGATCGGTGGCGTATAAAGTTGATTTACCGCCGGGGTCGCAAATCCATGACGTCTTTCATGTTAGCCTCTTACGGAAGTGTGTTGGTCCAGTCGTTGAAACGGGCTCTAAGGCTGTGGATGAGGAGATCCTTAAACCTCCTCAACCTCAACCTGAATGTGTATTGGATGAACGGGTAGTTCGCAAAGGGAAGTATCGACCAAAGACAGAATTGTTAATCAAATGGGTCGGCGGTGCTCGGGAGGATGCGACCTGGGAGACAAAGTGGCGTTTCGCCAAAGCTTATCCCAACTTCCACCTTGAGGACAAGGTGGGTTCGAGTGGGGTGGATTGTTACGGACCTACGCCAACCCGCAAGGCCCAATCGAAAGAGCCCATGCAGACGTCGGTGAAGTAGAAGGCCCATGCACCATGCTGGGTTATGCATGTGGAGGTTTAGATATTTGTTTTTTTTAATTAAGTGTGTCAAGAATAAAGGAGGTTGTGGGCAATGCCTGAGCTCCACGTTTAGTATTGGTTTATGAGTTTTTCCCAATTTCTTAGGAGATATTGTTAGTGGGTCTAATAGTGGGTTGTCAGTTTGTACCTCTTTATAACAGGAGTTTATTTGTTTGATAAGATATCAGAAAATCGTTCCAAACTCTTCCTCTCAAAATTTCTATCTCCCTCACTCTCTTGCTTCACCGATCAGATACTTATCACATTCGCAGACGCGATGTTCGATCGGGCCTCAGCTGCCGCTCTGACTGACCTTCGCCCGGAAACCATACTGCCCCCATACGAGAGACTCGCTAGGGTAACAGCTGGGTAAAAAATCAAAAATCAAAAATCAAAAATCGTTGGGGTAACAGCTTGGTAGAAAATGATAAGGTTGATTCATTTATAGCACTAAAGTGTTAAATCTAAAAATCAAGTTAAATTCTAACGACATAAAAGGTTTAGCAACACATTAACAGGTACAAACATAAAAAAAAAATCAATACATCACTTTTAAATTGCATATAATAATTAATAGTTAAACAATCTTTGTTACAAAATCTTATATTTTTTTATATGGAAGAGATCGGGACTGGAACTATACAAATTGGTAACATATTGCATAGTACCAATACAAAAAATTTAACTAAAACCAAAACCGAAATACCGGATCGTATATGTTCGATCGGTACCGATATGATACAATACAACAAAAAGTCAACAAAAAGTCTCGTACCACAAAATACCCGATACCAAAATTATGCTAAATTCAAATTTGAATATTGTTTAAAGGATATTGCCTTAGTAATAAGGAGGTAGAAATCTATCTTCGACATATAGTGATCAAATCTCAGCACCACCTAATTTACTTTGAGTTGCGTTAGCTAGGGATGGCATAGCATGTTACACACAACACGCTAGGAGATAATTACTTGAGATGCTAGACACAAACACAACACAACACGATAACTAATCGTGTCATATTTTCCAGACATGAACACGAACCTGTCTGAAAACAGATTACACGAAACGACATGTAAAGGGACACAACAAACATCACATATTATTAATTACCCGTCATGACATTTTGATCTTGTTGCTAGTTGAAATTATTATGAACAAGTATCCAATCAAAGTTACAAACTAATATCATAAACCAGTATCCATAAAGCATATACATACATACCGTTCTTTTAACAATTTGTTTCTTCTTCCCTAAGATATTTTGTGAATCGCTCATGAACCTTAAGCCTCAAGGTTGATTTTGATGAAAACTAAAGACGAAAATGACCAGCCGATTAGGGTTAAGGTTTATCGATTCGATAAAAGATTCAAGCCTCAAGGTTGATTTTGATGAAAACGGGAGAGTTTGGAGATGAGGATTTGATGAAGATGAAGATGAAGATGAAGATTGAAGCTTCAAGCTTTCAAATGTGGTCGATTTTGATGAAGATGAAGAAGTGGACGTGTATACCATGCGGTATGTTGCGAAGATGAAGATTCATATTTCAAATGTGTCGACTAGGGTTTTTTTGTTTAGACAACAAGGGTAAAGGTGCAAAGGTCGTATTAGCATAAGGCTAGTACATTTTTTTTTTCAAATCAACAAATATAAACAAGTTTAAGCAGGTCATTAAGAGGTTAATTCAAATCAAAAAAGATAAACAAGTTTAAACAGGTTATTAAGAGGTTAACCTATGTTTCAACCTATATGGACACGAATTTAATCGTGCCATAAGCATGCCGACCCATTTAAGACACAAAACGTGTTAAATTCAAACATAAACTTGTTTAACACTATGTTGTTTCGTATTAATAGTTTCGTGTTTGAAATCATTGTTTTGTGTTAATAGATTCGTGCTCGAAATCACAAGCCTCAATATTAATATTGGTGGGGGAAGCCTAAATGATTGGGTACACGAAAAATATATGCTAGAAATATGTATATATTTTTTTAAATATTTAGATTTGTGCATATGTATATGTTTTTTTAAATATTTAGATTTGTGCATATGTATATGTTTTTTTAAATATTTAGATTTGTGGTCGTCAACAACTAATCTTATCTTGTATTGTAATAGCTAGCTAAACTAAATATGCACCTCGAAAAAAAGTTATGTTTATCTTTTCTTTCACAAAAAAGGAAAAATAACATATTTTATATTTTTTTTCTAATATTATAAAACTAAAAATCTTTATCTTGTATTATAAATAGCTAAATCAAACATGCACCTTAGATCTTTTCGTTATCTTATTATCAGATTAAAACTTCAAAGTTTTTGTGTTTAAACAGACGAACATCATGAATTTAATACCTAAAAACTATATCATTTAACCACTAAAAACTTGGGTAAAATGTCAAAATGGTTAATTAAGCTATTTTTGATACTTCAGTTTAAAAATAAAATCTTCTATATCTGAGTCTCTAAGGTTTAATTTTTGTTGTCATTTTCATTCAATTACAAACTGAGTTAGAACATTTGTTAACTTCTCCCAATTTTGCCGTTTTATGAAGAGGAGAAGCTAATATAAAGTTCTAACATAGTTTACCAATTAGATGAAAATAATAAAAATGACCAAACTCATAAAATATTTTTTCATTTACTCAAAAGTTTTAACCATCCTTAAATTACATTGCATAAAAAAGCTAAAGCAAATTACACTTCTCCATTACAATACACACTTTATCATTCCAAAACATAAATTTTACACACTCATAATATATATACATGATGCTTTTTTCATCATTACTATTACTATTATATTACCAACCAATATCATCTCTCAATTATCCTTAAAACAACTCAACCATCAACCTTAGTTGCTCTAACATCTTCACCACCAGACCCATCTCCCCCAACAATATCAACAACCTTAGCCTGCTTCTTCTCCTGAGCCACCTTCGCCACCTTAATCCTCAAAACACCATCTTCAAGAACCGCATTTATCTTATCCACGTCAGCATTCACCGGCAACCTAAACTGCCTCCAAAACTTTCCACTCGTCCTCTCCGCCCTGTGCCACTTATCCCCGTCATTTTCGGCCTCTGGTTTTCGCTCTCCGCTCACTCTCAACACCCGGTTCTCCTCCACCTCGATCTTTATGTCCCCTTTCTTCATCCCGGGCACATCCAGGGTGATCACGTGATGGGTTGTGGTCTCCTTCCAGTCGGCACGTGCCAGGTTGATTGTTTCTAGATTTTTGGGGAGATTGAGTGGGGTTTGTTCTAAAATCTTGAATGGGTCTTCTGATGGATGCATGAGTTCCCATAGAGGTGTTCTGTATGGGATTAGAGCGTTGGTTTTTCTGATCATGAATGCTAGTGTTGTTGTTGTTAAGAACATGAACAAGAATGTGAGTGTTTTTGTCTTTGAGATTGCCATTTTTGGTGGTTGGTTTATAGATGTATAAGTGATAGTGTATTCTGTGTGTTGAATTTGATGAGGGTGTTGTTGGGTTTATATAGTATGTGGGAGTTGAGGCTGGAAGGGGGGTTTCTGGAGCATTCAACAGGATAGAAGGGTCGGTGAGTTTCCAGATATTGCATAATTACGAGAAGAGAAGACTGATCTGGAAGGTTCGAGGCTAGCAACAAGTTATGACACACTTCATAGTTATGACACACTTCATTGTAATTACTATTACTAATACTTTACTATTTAAACCACTACAAACATAAGTTGGTGACGTCAGCCGATAATAATTCAGCCTTTTAATTGGGCAAAAAGGGCGGTAGGGGTAATAGTATCAGGCAGCTGTCTGCATTCCCCTGTTGGTCCAACAAAATTACGATTTTATCCTGATTTAAAATTACAATTTTTCCATCAGTTTAAATTTATGTTTTCGCCCCCGCTTAAAAATAAATTTACGCTTTTGCTCCCAGCTAAATATTTCAATTTTACCCCCGGTTAAAAATTACGATTTTGCCCCGTTTCAATTTACAGTTTTCCCATTAGTTTTTTCCCCTTAAAAATACGATTTTCCCATCAGTTCAAAATTTTGTTTTTACCACCACTTATAAATAAATTTACGCTTTTGCTTCTGGCTAAAAATTCCAATTTTGCTCTCGGTTCAAAATTACGATTTTGCCCCGTATAAATTTATAGTTTTGCCATTAGTTTTTTTTCTCACAGCCAAGTTACGATTTTACCCTCAACTTAACTTTACATTTTCCCCATCGTTTTTGTTTGTTTTCCTGGTGACATTACAATTTTGCCCCTAGTGTAAAATTACAGTCGTGCCGGCAACTTCCTGGCACTCCCCCGTTGGTCCATTTAGTTTACAATTTATCCCCGAATTAAAATTATGATTTGGCCCTCAGTTAAAAATTACGTTTTTCCCATCGTTTTAGTTTTTTTTTTTTACCAAAACTATAAAGGTTTTTTGTTTTAATTGGTTTACTCGATTTAATTTTTTTTTCGTCTAAAGGAGTTGCCTAACACTAGCTCATTAGTCCTGAAAAATTACAGTTTTGCCCTGAGCCCAAAATTACGGTCTTATCATCGTTTTTGTTTTTTTTTTCCCTAGCAAAATTATAGTAGTCTTTTTTTAATTGGTTGAGAATTATTCAGGTATCGCCCCGCAACGCGGGCGGGGCATCTACTAGTATATTAACAAACGAAATGAATAGTGATTTTAATATTATAATAGTATATAGTTTTTTAAATACTTTTATTATTTTAATATTATAATAATTATTATTATTTTTTTTACTTCTTAACTTTAAGCTTTTTTCTAATATCAGGGGTTGGGATAAGCTTGGTGTCAACCGGTATCGAACCAATACTGGTATCGAAAATACCGGTACAGCCCTGTTCGGTATCAGTACATAAAGGTAAAAACCGGCACTAATACAGAAAACGCTAAAAGTTAGTGCCGAATTGATATTGGAAATCATTTGGTTCGGGAAATTCAGTTCGGCTACCCGGTACCATTTGCTCATCCTTGATCATGGTTACCGTACGAACAACGGTATCGTACAACTTTTTTTTGTTGATTTTCTTCAACTTTTATTTTTTCTAAAAGATCATTGTAAAAGTGTTAATATAATAAATTAAGGCTGCACATCCAACGTGTCTATTTTATTTACAAGGTTGTATAAAAATCAGTGTTTAACTGATGCCAGTTCTGGTCTAGCTGCTCCTATACGTCGCGTATAAGCCTATATATATAAAAGTTTATTTAAAAAAAATGGCAAACATTTTATACAATAGGTAGAGGATCCTGTACAAAGTCCAACTTTTGTGAGAAGTGTGATAAATAATTTGGGAATGACAAGTGTTATTTATCTTAATTAATTCAAAAGGGTGTATTAGTAATTTTCCATTCTTATCAATTAATTTATTCCAAGATAACTGCCAAAAAACTGGCGATGAGATATTTTAGGGATTCTTTCGAATTTTAGTGTTTTATCAATTAATTTCATGTACGCATCATTCTTCATCAATTATAATTGTTTTAGTGTTTTATCATGAACAGAGTTATATTTTTTTTTATATTTAGATGTATAGTGTCATATGGATGATCAATAGTGTTATATTATGTACAGACATCTTAATTTCCTTTCATAGTGTTTTATACATTAACAGTGTTATATGTATAGTGTTTTATCCCCAATCAATAGTGTTATATACTGTACAGACATCTTAATTTCCTTTCACTGTGTTTATCCCCAATCAATAGTGTCATATTCTTTACAGACATCTTAATTTCCTTTCATAGTGTTTTATCCCCAATCAATAGTGTTTTATACATTGAATTGTTTAGGGTAAGTTTTTGTTTTAGTGTTTTATCATTAACAGTGTTATTTTTGTTTATATTTATATGTATAGTGTTTTATCCCCAATCAACAGTGTTATATTATGTACAGACATCTTAATTTCCTTTCATAGTGTTTTATCCCCAATCAATAGTGTTATATTCTGTACAGACATCTTAATTTTCTGGTTCATAGTGTTTTATGATTATTAACTGATTTAAATCAACAGATTATTGTTAATTAAACTGTATAGTGTCTTACAATAGTCAAGGAAATCGAATAATCAACTTTTAAAGGGAAGTCACTAGCTTTTAGGAGAATAATGGGGGGGTTTTGGTTGTGTAGGATACGGTTACCATATTTGAAACATCCGAAAAGACACTATCGCCCTTCAATTTTACATAAGGTCCTTCTAATTAAAACACAATTTACATTTTTATACCCTATTGATCTCAACCATTAGATCAAATATCCAATGGTTTAAAACACTTCTTACCCTTCTCACATTTTAAACACTTTTTACCATATCCCTACCCTTATACAATATTAATCGTTTAGCAAAGTTTTATAGATGTAGTTTTGGTCCCGTAGAGGCCACATATAGATGTAGTATCGTATCGTATAACGTAGTATAACTTAAGTGTCGTATATTTGTAGTATAATATAGTATAGTAGGAATAACAAGACTTAGGGGACTTATACAAGACTTATACTACACTATACGATACGATACTATAATATACGATACAACACCGGTATAGGCCTATATGTATAGTATAGGTCCCGTATAGGACTATAGGTGTGGTTTAGGTTCCGTATAGGCCTATAGGCATATACAAGACCTATAGGAGATCTATACGAGACTTATACTATATACTATACGATACGATACTACCCCTGTATAGGTCTATAGGTGTAGTATAGGTCTCTTATAGTACTATAAGTGTAGTTTAGGTCCCGTATAGGCGTGTAGGACTATACAAGACCTATAGGAGACCTATACGAGATTTATACTACACTATTGATACAATACGATACAACACACGTATAGGCCTATAGGTGTAGTATAGGTCTCTTATAGGACTATAAGTGTAGTTTAGGTCTCGTATAGGCCTATATGGGACTTATACAAGACTTATACTACACTATACGATACGATAGGATACAATACGATACGATACGTCGCGTATAGGCTTGTATGAGGCGTATACATGTGGCAAGTTTGGTAAAAAAAATATCATATTACCCCTGGTTTAGGGGCTATGCCCAGCCCAAACCAGAGGTAAACGAATCTTTTGCCCCTTTATAAACATCGTATGGGCCTATACGTATATATAGGGTGGGGTCTTTTAAGAAAATTTGTATACATTATGACTTGAATCATAATTCATTATTTGCAATGTTATGGTGTATTATATACGTTCATGGTGTTTTACTGTAAAACACAACGCTTTAAATCACAATACAATTAAAACACCAGACAAAACACCATGGACTAAAACATCCGATCGAAACGTAATTTTTTTCTCTATATAAATATAACAATTTGGTACTCATATTAAAGATTAAAAAAAACTCGTTATTATGATGTATTAAAAAAAACGTTATGTATAAAAAGTTATTGACATTTAAAAAAGAATGGGAGAATTTGCATGTGCATTGCATTTGGGTTTCTAAATTTAAAAATATTAAATTTACCTTTATACCCTTAATCTAGAAAATTAATTATTTTAATGGTAAACACTATTTATAATTTTATGATTATAATCTCAACCATTAAATTATATGTAGATTTCTTCATACACTTCTCACAAAATACACTCTTTTTACAATAACTGTCACACCCCGACCACGTAAAACAACAAGACGTGGCGGAAACGTCGGAGAGTGTTGTAACAGAATTATTGTTTCATAACCATGGCATAAATAATTTCGTTTTATTGAATAAATGAACTCATTGTTTTAATACAATCAAATAAGTACAACTATTATCTTTCAAGTTTTAAAGTCGTTAAGGCATGAGTCCATCCTAAGTGTAGCGTGTATCAACAATCATCACAAGACAGCACCTGAAACATGTGTAAAAATAGGTACGTCAGCATAAAAATGACTGTGAGATACATAAGTTTTGTGAATATAGGATTCATGACTTATAAGTTTAGAAAATGTTGTTTAACAAAAGTCAGTCATGATCCTTGTAAAATGTTCTGTTTTATAAATCATTCGAAAAGTGATAATAAAGTAGATGATACGTAAAAGAGTAATGTAAGGTTAAATGAATAACCAAGTAAAAATGAGTTTGTATAAGATAAGTTGTTTGTAAAACAATGTCTTGTGAAAAGTATGTTATTTGTATAAAATGTTATATGTCTTAAATTGAAATGATTCAAATAACGCTACGATATGTAATACCATACAAACACTTATATATAGGAAGTATCAGCGGCGTATCCACCATGCTTGTATCATATTACACACGCCTCGTTACTTAAGTCACTTACTCAAACCAAACCACCATTATAGAATGTTCATGTTTAAACCAATAGTCCAATGTTATTGTATAACCCAAGTTAAATGTAAACCATGTAATGTGTAAACAAAAGTTATGTATGGTAAGTAAAATGAGACTACTTAAACCACAAGTAAAAATGTACAAAACAAAGTATTCGAATAGATCAAAAGTTATGCTCTGTAAAATAATGTAAGGTTAAACGAATAACCTTATCGTAGCATATTAAAAGTATACTTTGGATTTATGAATAACATATTAAACTATGTTTTGGATTTTGAAGATAACATATCAAACTATGCTTTAATGATTAACAAAATGTTTGTTGGTTTTGTACAAGATCACATATGGGAGTATATCAAAATATACCTTTGGGAATATAACTAAATATACAAAAATAATGTGATTTAAGAATTCATTCAGACCTAGTGCATCAAAATACACCTTTGAGACTATAGGGATACCACAAAGGAAATCCCTATTTGGATGGAGAAACAAATTGGTTTCAGACATTCCATGACAACAGGAATGGGGTGTCTAATCCTATAGCGCTATATCATACTACCAATCGGTCTGGTGAACATAAAATAAGTACAATTCAACATTTTATTTTATGTTCTTTGAGAAATCAGTGTTTAAACCATAGATAGTCATTTAGTTTGTCAAATGATAAGTAATAACATGTATAATCAATTATACTTTGAAATCATGAAAATAACAGATAGGTACACATGCTTCACCTCAAAACGTTTGGAAAACAGTAAAAGAGGGGTCTATGTACTCACATAAACACCTTGAAAACATTTAAAAGAGGGGGTTCTATGTACTCACTTGAGAGTGCTTAGAAGCCTTGAACAACTACCAAGCAAGCTAGAGGAGTCTCGGAAATCAAACGGTACCTAATATAGGTAACTACATAAATAAACCGGACCTAAATCGGAAGACTGGATAGGATGAGGTCTTGTAAACCAAATGAGTGTGGGAACTCATATGATATGGTTTAACAAGGCCTACATAAAAAAATGAAACCTAACCTAAGTGCTTACGACCCATTACAACCCGTTTAGGTAGCTTATGCTACTTTAACGCGTCGTTCGCGTAAAACGCGTTCGGAATGCCTAACTAGTCCTATGATAAGTAAAATATGCCTTAACATGTCTAATATTGTTACCAAATCAGTTTAGATACCAAAAGTTATGTTACATATGTTTAAAATGAATTTTGGTGTCAAAGGGGTATTTTGGTAATTTACCTAAGGCATATAAACTACCTATCATACAACTAACTAAACGTCGTGACCATAAGGTATAACCTCGGAAGGTTATTCCCTATATACTATGGTCACCTAATGTATTTGGTCGGATCCTAATGATCGACCAAATGGGTCGGGTTCGAAAGTATAAGCGATTGATTAGATCGCTTACCTTTACGACCCTAGACAAGCACAAAACTAAACGTGACGAGCTAAGCATGTTAAAACATGCTTAACTAAGTTTAGAAAACAGGTTTGGTATCAAAACAAACGGTTTTGATACCCAAGAGTAGTTTAGTTACAAAATACGCAAGAATGCGCGTTTTGGCCGAAACTACGACTCGTCATTGAGCCTAGATAACGTGGTAATCAGTAGGTATAGTCACTAGGGACTATAACCATCGTGATCACGTTCACGTTATGAAGTTCAAACGAACTTCACATTGACCATAAACTGGTCAATGCAGAAAGTCAAACAAAGTTTGACTTTAACGCTAAAACGAATGAAAAGAACGAAAGAACACTTACCAAGGGTCCCCGAAAGCTTTGATCTCTAAGTAATCTCAGGTAGGAAGTGTATGAACACAACCACTTAGAGAAAAACTCAGATTTCAAGTGGGTTTTGAGTTGTGAATCAAGGGGTATTTATAGGATTCTTGGAACCGTTAAGATCGTTTATCGAATAACGTACTTTGATCTGGTCCCTACACTTGTTGCAAACTTGTGGTAACTCAAAATGGCCCCCCAACATCAGGGATTAACATGTGGCATTTGACTTTGGAGTGTTTAGCAGCTGTTACAACTGATTAAACAACTTTTGCTGATCTGAAAGGGCCTCGCGTGACGCCTAGGGGGCTAGGTGTCACGCCTAGGTCCTTCTGATCGGCAAACAGTTTCCAAAGTTTCCATTTCAGTCCCCGTTGTGTATTAAGGCCATTTCCGACATGTTTAAGGCTCGTTAAGTCAACTTTAAGGCCCTAAAATGATGCCTAAACATTGTGGACATGAAACAAGCTCAAAAATATGCCGGATGTCAGTTCGTTTGGTCGTACGATCGCGATGTTCGCTTAATTACGACGGAATGCGCACAAGCGCGAAAAACGATCCAAATGGCGTGACAAATGGATTTTTCTCATGCCAAACACTAAAATAAAATATTTTAGTGCTCACATAAATTTTTGGATGTCCGGATGTATCCAGAACGTAAGTTATGCGCGAAAGAGCAACTTATGCACTTTTTGACGCTTTTAGTCCCTAAATGACCCAAAAGTTTATTTTAGCACACCGAACCCCTCAAAGCCTATTTCTAAGCTATGTAAAGGTTATTTAGGGTATGTGATGGGTGTCAAGTGTTATATATATTAGGTGTATATTTTAAGCCCCTTTAACACTTTTTTAGTCAAGTTTTAAATTTATAAAACACGATATTTACTAACACTAGACACTCATATGGGCAAGTGCACCGATCGTGAGCGTAGTATAACGTTGGTAAGATACCGAGGTCATCCAAGGACACAAGAGCTTTTAGTATCGGTTTATCCTCAACGTCTAATCAAATCAAAAAGTTTAGAAAAACGTTTTAAACTAAGAAAAATAAAAACTAACTAAAATGCTGAAAATAAAAATAAAAAGAAAAACAGATAGACAAGATGAATCACTTGGTTCCGACTCGTATCTAGTGTAACCTTTGATTATTTTCGCACTTTTGCACTTATTTAAGAGATTATCTTAGTTATTGTAGTAGGCCCCTCTTTTGAAGGTGACGTTACCCTGACCCCAGTAGTTTGAGTCAGCAAGGATACAATCCTAAAAGGGTGGATTATTGAAAGATAATGAATTAAGTTATTAATGCAAATTATGGTAGGCCCCTCTTTTGGAGGTGATGTTACCCTCGACTAAGTAGTCTGAGTCAGCAGGGATACAGTCCTAAATAGCCGGGTTATAGTATTAATAGTAGTTAACTTATGAGGGGATCAAAGAGTTTGGACCCCCGCCATCCAATACCGTTAAGTATTGAAGGAGGTCCTACTAAATTTGACCCAGGTCCATTGCAGGACCTCTAAACGTTGAACAATGGCAAGACCTTTACCAAACCGTTCCCTTAACCCCCGACCAGGTAGCCAACATACCTCCACATAGACCGTGGATATATGAATGGTGAAAATCTTTTATTTTATATAGACAGTAAAATAATGCCAAGACACCACGGACAAACGATAAGGAAAGATCACCTTCAACATAAGAAACTAGTTATTAAAGTCATTAATACAAAACCAAGTAAAAAGTGCGAAAAGATTAAAAATAAAAAGTATTACACTAGACACTTTGTCTTCACCAAGTGATTTAAGAGACTTAGGCAAACATGGCCTTGATTGTCAAGAACTCTTACGATCAATCTTGGATCCCGAGATGACTCACACACTCTACGATGGACAATGGATGATGGTGGTGGATGATGGTGTTATGGTGGTGGTGGGTGGTGGGTAAAGTGTTAGAGAGGTGGTGTGCCAAGGGATGGTTTGAGCTTGAGCCAAGCACTCCTATTTATAGGCTGAACAGAAGCTCGGGCACGGCCCCGTGTCCAGCGGGCACGGCCCCGTGTCCAGCGGGCACGGCCCCGTGTCCACATCCTTCTCTTTCTTCATTTAATGCAGCTTTGTCTTATTAGTTGACCACGCCCCCGTGTCCGCTGAGCGCGACCCCGTGTGCAGAAGAATCTTTGTACTATGAAGATTTGCCTGGATTGTGCGAATCTTATAGTTGACCACGGCCCCGTGTCCGCTGAGCACGGCCCCGTGGTGGGCAATAGAAGCTTCTACAACTTTGTCTTTTCTGCTGACACTTGGGCACGCCCCCGTGCTGGCTGAGCACGGGGCGTGTTCAGTCTTCTGTTATCTTGTTTTGCTTGGGAAGATGCCGTCGTGGGGTCGGGCATGTCACGTCTTGTTCCTTTTCTTGTATCTATGTTAGATTTTGATGTCTTTTTGCTTCTTTTGTTAATTTGAGCTCATTTAATCCTGAAAATACAAAAGGAAGACAAAAGCACACTTTTTCCAACATTAGTACTAAAAAAGGGTTAGTTTTATGCCACAATTGATGAAATTTATATGTTGCATTTTGCACACATCAAATACCCCCACACTTGAATCTTTGCTTGTCCTCAAGCAAAACTCTTTATAATGTGGCTATTACACTCCCAAATGGAATGGGTAGAGAAGAAGGTTTTTGGGCTTGTCGTAGAGTGTCGGGATTTCCAAGATTCTTTATTAAGTTTTATTTTTATTTATTTACAATCCTATTCGTCATGATTTATTTAAAACTTTTCATAAGATAAATTACTTATTAGGGCATAACATGCCTCTTTAAAATTCTATTTATATACAAGTTCACATACCTCACGGGGATCACTCAACACTCGGCCGAAAATGTATTTTTGTGGATCACTCGAGAGCGGCATGGAACTTACTCCTACCATACGCTTGCCAAGCAATCAATCCTCCTCCTTTTTAACTTATATACCTTTGTAAATATCAAGAGGACTTTTGGGTGAAGGGTTAGGCTTGGGTTAAAGGTAGGTGGTTGGGTTAGTGGTTAGTGGTTAGTAGAAAAAGGGCGAAAAGCGTAACAAGCGTCGGTTTTCGTAAGACTTTTTATTTTTGTAATTTTTATTTTGATGAAGCTATTATTCAAACAAAGTTATTTTTGATAAACTTGTTTGTTTATTTTCTTTTGCTTCATCATCAACACACAATTTTTTTTTTTTTGAAAAGTCATATGAAAAACCGAACCTGTTACTAAAACAAAGGGTTAAAAATGAAAAAGGTTTTGGTGGGTAAAAGGGTGTTTGGTTTGGGTTATGAAATGAAAAGGTTTAGGCTCAAAGGGGCTAACTAGGGGGATTTTGGGTAGGTGGTAAAAAAAAGAAAAATAATGGTGTAGAAAAAAAAAGTTAGTCCTAATGCCTCTATCATTTACTTACTCGGGTTTAAGTTGGTAAGGACCGGGAATGTATTGTCATGACAAGTTCTAGAGTCGTAAGAACCAAGCGGCTATTCACACAAGAAACGAAAAATGAGCATTTAATCTAATGATATGTAATTGTATGCTCAATAAAGGCTCAAAACTCACTTTTGTGGGAATGGGTTTTTATGTGATTAAGTATATATAATCAAATTTTAACTAAGCTTGTCATGCCTTTTCATAACTTTCTTATGTTGGTTCTTTTTATCACGACGCTATCGGTTGTAAATTCGTAAAAATATAACCTTTTTAGAACTTGAAATTCCCGAGTTAAACCTAGACAAGTAAAAAAAATGAGAATTTTTTGAAAAAAATTGGGGTGATTAGCGGTTCCAATAGAGTTTTGTGTAAGGCTTGTATTTAGGACTTGCAAGATTCAAGGTTTTAGCATCCCCCCACACTTAAATTACACATTGTCCTCAATGTGTCCCAAAAATAAGTTTTTAGGTTGATTAAATGTGTAAAAGGTGTGAAAAAGCAAAAAAATTGTGTTACTGGGCACTGGACACGGCCCTGTGCCTGGTGGGCACGACCCCGTGTTCAGGTGCCAGTAACGAAAACTTATAGAAGGTGGACACGGGGGCGTGTTGGGTGGACACTACCCCGTGTCTGTCAAGGTCTGCAGAATTAAAATAAACAGCAGGTTCAGGGGAGTGGGCACGGGGGCGTGTCGGTTGGACACGGCCCCGTGTGGCCAATCTGCAAGGTTGAAAAACATGTTTCTTTCTTCGTTTTTCCTGTCCCGGCTTTAGTAGTACTAATGCTTAGTACTCTAAGCCTTGTATGTACCTGCTTAATCAATAAACACCATACCATACCATAGCAAACATCCTAATTTTACCAAGTTCAACATCCATGTCAAAGTTAAAAGAAAAATAAATGCAGAAAATAAAAGAAGTTAGGGAAAGTAGATTGTTCAACACTTGGCACGCAGGCCATCAATTGTTCAAGATTAGAAAAGGTTAACCTGGGGAATTATCAACCAACCGCTTCTTCCTCCGCTCCTCCCGCCTAATCCATGTCCTCATCATCATCACCATCGTCATCCCCTCCATGGCCCGCAATGTGGTCCCGGATATTTCCAATATCATCTTGGATATTGGATATGTTTCTCTCGATCGTCCCAACCCGGTTGTATGTGTTGCTTGCCATAGTGTAGGTGTTCCTGGTGCACATGAGGTTTTCCTGCAACAAATCATGCAAACTTTGAAAGTTAGGAAAACCGCCTCCTGAGGAGGAGGATTGGCCCGGATCACCATGGGGCTGGTACTGATACTGATGATGTTGTGGATCGTGGAGGACAAGTGCTTCTTGCGGGTTCCATGCATGACCTTGCATCCTTTGAAAGCTCACCGTCCCGTCTTCAGCCTCATAGATTAGGTTCATTGAGCGGCAGATGTGTATATCGACCCTACCCGACCATGGGCTTCTTTCAAATGACCTAGGTATGTGGGTGAAGTGCTTGAAGAGACGGTACACCCATCCCCCAAAGAAGATAGGGGTCGGTGCACTAGCAAGGCGGTTGTGATGCATGTTTCGGAGCATGAGGAACGGAACATCAAGAGGCCTGCGGGTGTGGATACAGTGGAGGATAACCAAATCTCTTAACCTGTAACACCTCGAAAATTCACGTCCTATAATAAGTTGACACGTGTCATATGTTTGAACGTGTGAAAAAAAACGTTATAGAAGGACTAAAGTTGACAAACATAGAAAGTATGTGATTATACGGGTTATAAATGTCAACAGTGAATAAATATATTGTACATTAACCCTACATGATGCTCATACCTTCAAACGAATAAATCATGGATCATACGAAGCTAATTGTGAATGAAAGTGGGAGGTTACAAACTACAGGGGGTTAAATGTGTCAACATGTTAAGTTATACCTCTGAGTGACCTTTTGACAAACCCAAAGCTTTGTAATGGTTAATTATGCTCACTAGAATGCACGATATAAATTTCGTAAAGTTTCGTTATCGTATGAGAAAGTTATGATCAAATTCGTGTGCGAAGGGTTAAAGCGTCAACGTTGAAAGTTAGGACTTTTCGGGTAACAATAAAGTTAACCGGGGACTTAACAAAGTGGGTATATGTTTTAAAGCCCTTATAAGCCAATTTAGGAGGATCAAAGTGCAAGAAATAAAGTCGTAGAAAAGTTTCCAAGAGCCAAGGACCCATGCGTAAAAATCTAAAAATTCAGATTTTGCCAGTTAGGGCGTCGCGCCACGCGAGGCCCCTGGGGGGGGGGTCTTCGCGCCACGCGAGGGGCCTTCTGTTGCGATTTTATTGGATTCTTGTCTGCCTTTGCCTTTGTATTCGACTTTTATCCGATTTTCCTCATCTTGCATGACCCCTAAACAACCCCTAGACATTTAGGGACACTTGTTAGTGATCAAACATCAATGGTAGACCTTGTTGTCAATGATCCATGAGTTCTTGATCACTATATAAGGCCACTAAGTTGCAACCATTGTGATCACACCTTCTCTTGCATTCCTGATCATTTCTGGAGCTCCAAAGCAGGCTCAAGTGATCATAATTCGTGCAAAGGACTCTAGTAAGTTTGCTTAACCTTCCTTAGTTAAGTTTTTACTTAGTTTTAGCTTAAAAGTCAAACCGTCGTAATTAACGGTTGACTTAACGATTAATCACTAATGGTTCAGTGATTAGTCAAATTGAAAGTAGTTATAAGTTGGTAATTATGTGGGTAATAAACCCTTAAAAGGGTTCCCCCTGATTCCCACTTTAACTAGGTCTAATGTCGGGTCAAACTTGTTATTAAAAAGTCAACAGGATGCTAAATTTCAAGTTAATACATAATTAGCAATGTAAAACACATACAACCTGTTTGATCATTAATATAACTTAGTAATTAGTGTAAGAACATGTCTAAACATGTTCAACCCGACAATTTACTGTTTAGACCCGGTTCGGAACCGAAAGTCGCAAAGCTTTGACTTTTGCTTTGACTTCAGTTCTGAACCGTTTTGGTATGTTTTAAAAATACCTTAGAGCTTTATTTGGACCAGGTTACATGCTAGTATAACCCTCTGTGATTATACACCATGGTTCATTAGTTAACCAATTAATACGCATGATCCCGTTAATTGCTCATATGTTGACCATTATGCCCTTTTCACCTTAAAACGTGATTTTTGGAAATGTAAAAGAGTAGAAACTTTAATTACTGATATTTAAACTTGCATACAAAATTTGACATCAGTTTGAGGTGTAGACTAAGAGTTATGCTCGTTAGCGTAAAATGAAAGCTTTATGTTAATTAAACGACATAATTAGCGTATAGCCTAATTAAGCCTACTTTTTGATATCAAACTCTCTACCCACTGATGTAATATATTATTTTGGGATTTTTGAAGATTTTTAATTAATTTTAGGCTGAGCATAACTTATAGTCGTAGGCTTAATCCGGTAATTGTCGGTTTTGCCCTTACGGGCTATAAAATGAGTTTTACATATCTAATTGACTCCAAACCTTTTGCTACTGATCACATATGATAAATAAATTATTTTAAGCCTCCTGGAATAGTAAAAATATCAGCTTTATGTATCGAACCCGGAAATGGCCTCTAATCGCCTTTTTAAGCGTTTTTAACGCATAATATGTACTAAAACTATTTTAAACATACCAAGGGTGATACCTACTGATATTTGAGGCAAATTATAATATTTTAACAGTAAGCAAAAGTTGTTTAACTCGGACTTCAGTTTTGAGCTTTTCGGCTTATGTGAAATTACCAAAATGCCCCTACGGTGCATAGTTTGGTTATAATTGATAAATTTCACATATGTACAATACCCTACTGATATAACTTATCAAATTGATTATCCTTGCTGATTACATCAGACCTGTAACTCAGGATACTACTTAAACTCTTTTACCACCTTATAAATGACCAAACTACCCCTACGGAGCATAGTTTGGGTTTAAATTCATTTCGAGCATAATAAATGATATCCTACTGATGTATCAACATATTTGGAGCATATTAACTTAGGAAACCTGTAAATGGCTCTCATTATTACCCGTTACGCTTTTTACGCGTTCAGTTCGGTTTATGTAACTAGTTTACATAAATTAGCCGAAACGGGTCAAACCTTATCGGTTTCATCTCAAAATCCAGAATGTGTATGAAATACCCATATTAAGCAAGTCCCCGAACTTGTTGGGTCTAAGTCACATTCTATTCCGGTCTTCGCCTAATCGTGCGTTTGAACCGTATAATTAACCGGTCTAAGCTTAGGCTTAATTAAAGACCCGTTAGCATTCTAATTGGTTATTTATACCATCATTCCAGACTAGAGCCTTCCGGTAAATTGTACCTACGCTTACTTAAGTGAATACGGCTGAGTTATTATAATTCTTGCTATTTAAGACAGGAGCTAGCTCAGGTAAATACTCTTAACTTATTTTCCCTATTACGGGCTTGGGATACGGTAATATAAATACCGCATGGTCAGGTATGGGATTCAAAGACCAATAAGTCGGGAAATCCAAATAACCTGTTTTTAATTCGTATTGCTTGACTGAAACATTGGGGATTAATGCGACCGTGTCCTGGATATCCTTGACTCATTAAATGCAATGGCCACGACCTAAGCACGGGGTGTAGGCATACACCTGACAGATGTCATATGTTTATTAATTAATTATACCCAATAAGGGAATAGTGGTGTGTCGGTTAATCATAAACCGGCATAGAACCGGGCCCCGTATGTAGAGCAAGTTATGTAAAACTGATAACATGAAATATAGTTTGTCCCAAGTATAAAAGATTAATTTTGCCTTGTGCATTTTAATCAAAGTGTCGAAATATTTTCGTGCCTTGTGCACCTAAACCAATTTTCATAAACATTTTCAAATGAGTCGGTTGGGTGTATTTACCAGTGAAAACTGACGTATTTTCCAAAGTCTAAGTGACAGGTACAAGTACGTAATAGGCTGGAAGCTGCTCAGGACGTTAATAAGGAATCTTGCAAGTTCTAAGCGTCTAAAGTCTGTTGAATATTTATGTTCTAAGATCCGCCTGTGGATCCTTTACTTTCCGTTGTAATACTTGATATTACTTTATATTCGGATTGTAATATATTTATCTTTTGCTTCCGCTGTGCATTTATATATTGTGTTGTTTGACTATTATGTTGCCAACCATGTCACGGTACTCCCCACCGGGCCCACCGGTGACACGTGGAATTCGGGGTGTGACAGGTTGGTATCAGAGCCAACACTGAGTGAATTAAACACTAGCTTTTTGTGTTTAATCTCAGTTACACAGTTGCACATTCTTGAGTCTAGACGAGAACATAGGACAAATTCTAATTCATTTTATTTTGTCCTTATTTGGTTCCTTTGTTATTTTCTGATTAGCTCTTGCATGGGCAAATCATTTTTGTAGAAGTCCCGTTTAGGGCAACCATATATTTGTTAAGTTTTAAAAGAAACGATTATATTAAAAATATCATTCCTATATTATAAAATCTACCATTATGATAAAATGGCAATATCTAAAAAGGACAAGACCTAGCTCATGTGTCATTTTAAGACAGGGCCAAGACGGTAGTTCCACAATTAGATTGAGATCCTTGTTAACATTTCAATTTAGGATTGTTCCGCGTTAAATATTAAAGGAATCTTAAAGGTAAAACCTAGCCTAAATGTCAATGCAGACATGGCCAAGATGGTAAAACCTAGCCTAAATGTCAATACAGACATGGCCAAGATGGTAAAACCTAGCCTAAATGTCATTGCAGACATGGCCAAGACGGTAAAACCTATCCAAAGGATTCCAATCCCTGTTAACATCTGTAAGTACGTTAACATTTTTGGTAAACTGTGAATCGTTAAAGTCACACAGGCCATCTTTTAAAAAGGGGGTTAATCTATATTCCCTTATTTGAAATAATCATCCCTTAAGGATGAAGTACCTACGGGCTATAATTGACGTCCTCTGTGACTAAAGACAGTGGTAGCCTACAACTCCCTGTCAAGAAAAGGTAATGAACTTTGATTCAAACCTTAATGCCTCGATTCTCTGAAATCATGGCTTATGAATTAAACTTGTCTACGCGACTAGGCCATTTGTGCTATTTTTAACTTGTAAATTAGGATTTATGATAAGAATCCTGAATAAAATAAATATCCTTCCTTCCCTGCCAGTATACATATGAATAAGAATCTTAAGAGTGAAACCTAGCCTGAGTGTCATTATAAAGACCTGGCCAAGATGGTAAGACCTGTTTAAAAGATTCGTATCCCTGTTAACATCTAAAAATATGTTAACACTCCTGGCAGACGTGATTCATTAAAATCACACACGTCATTCTTATATAAGGATTCTTCAAAAGATACCTAACCCAACTTAATGATCTCTGAATCATGGGTTTAAATCATCAATTAAGATGATCATATTTTGACCATACATTGGTAATATAGTGCCTACGGGCCTTGCTCATTTCTACATGAGCCAAAAGACAGTGGTAGCGATGACTCCCTGTCCGAAAAAGGTAATGAACCATGTTCAAACCTAAATGATTTGATTCTCTGAAATCATAGTTTAAAATTCATAAATAACTTTGTGACTAGGCCTGTTGTGATGATATACCTTCATGCTTTGATTCTCTGAAATCATAAATTATAATTTAAAAATGTCCTAGCGACTAGGCCTTTCGTGCCACTAATAAAACTGTCATTGTTTTATAATTAGGATAAGTTATAATATAAATCCTAAATAAATGTGATTAATAAATTAACCAAATATGGTCTCCGTTACCATGGTTAATGAATTGCCATAAAAGACAATTCCATAATAAACTCCCAAGTAAGCTATTGTCCTTGTTTTATGTAACAGTTCAATTAAATGGCTGGCTCAGATGAAATTAATAGCCACCCAGTGGAGAACAATGATAACGCCCGAATTAATTTAACAGTTGCTGAACTAAAAGCGTTAGTAGACGACGCAGTTACAAGGGCCTTGGAATGACAGTATGAAGAGTATAGTGGGACTCGAAGTAGGACCCTATCAACACCACATACAAAGCCACCCCCCAAGAAGGATGAACCCAAGAAGGAAGATGACGAGCGTCACTCTTCTAATCATCACAGTGATCCGTCTCAACAGGTCATACTGAATCAAGGGCCCCGTGTTAAGGGTTGCTCCTACAAGTACTTTGTTTCATGTAAACCCCAGGATTTCACTGGGGAGGAGGGAGCTGTAGATTGTATGACATGGTTAGATGAGATGGATACAGTTGTGGATATCAGCGGATGCGCTGAGGGGGATGTGGTCAAGTTTGTATCGCAATCATTTAAGGGTGAGGCCTTAGCCTGGTGGAGATCGTTGATTCAAGCCACCGGGAAGATCCCTTTGTACAATATGACTTGGGATCTGTTTATTGCTCTTATCAAAGAAAATTACTGTCCTCAACATGAAGTTGAGAAGATCGAGACTGAATTCTTGACATTAGTCACGGAGAACTTAGATTGTCAAGCTTACCTTACAAGTTTTAATACCAAGTCTCGATTGGTTCCTTATTTGATCACACCGGAACCAAAGCGAATAGCTCGCTTTATTGGGGGTTTAGCCCCAGAAATAAAGGCCAGTGTGAAAGCATCGAGACCTACTACATTCAGGTCGGCGGAAGATCTGTCGCTATCTCTCACACTCGATGTGGTTAGAAACAAGGCTGCCAAGGCTTCTGAAGAAGGGAAGCGTAAAAGGGAGGAGGATAACTCCCAGAATCCTAAGAAGAGCAAATCCGAGCTCAACAATAACCAACAGGATTCCAACAAGAAGCCTACATGCAAAACCTGCAACAGAAGACACTAGGGACAGTGTCGATCAAACCAAAAGATAAAGCAATGTGGCATCTGCAAAAGAACTGGTCACCAGTCCCACGAATGTAGGGACATAAAGAATGCAAACTGTTTCAGCTGTGGCGAAAAGGGCCACATCAGTACCAATTGTCCTGAGGCCGCCAAGGAAGGAGCAACTAATTCTGGGAAGGATAAGAAAGGAAACGCCTGAACTACCGATTGAATGACAGAGACAGTAGATATCAACAATAGCATCAGGTACGTCCCGTACCATTTAGCATTGATAGTTTCTGCTCAGTATTTTACGTTAATGCAAGGGATAATAAACCTTTAGTAAACCATAAGCCTAGTAAACGCTTGATTACATTCATAAGAACTTCATATATTAAAAATAAGGTATAATTTACCAATGGAATCTTTAATGACCCTCTCTCCCATCCTCGGAGATAATCCTTTCATAAGAATCTGGAGTACTCTTCCCCAGAAAGAGTACGACAATATATATTATTTTATTCTATTATTTTCTCATTATTTTATATCACCTGCGAATGCCAAACTATGTTTGATAAAAGTGCCATATGAGGATTGGCGTATCCTAGTGTGTCCCGTAGATTGCTTCCATGCCTGATCAGTATGGAGGTTTAATGCATGGAACCCCTGAGATATCCCAATGGTCATATTGTGCTAAAGTCGACTAGTAGTATTCAAAGAAGATATGCAATATAAAATGTCTTTATAAGTATTTCTACTTAGGGCATCCTTGCATTTGTAAAGAGAATGTGTCATTTATCTGACACCGACATCGATAGATGAACCAAAGCCTGAAAATACAGACATCTCTAACATCTCTGTGTGTCATGAGTATCTTCTTTATAAGAATTACCATGTTTACCTTCTGAGAGGCAAGTGAATGTTAGGAAGAACATCCCGCTTAGGGCTGCAATTGTTGTAAAAGTCTTATATCTGTCCATACCAACGGAATAGGAGGAACTAAGAGCCAATTCGATAAGTTTTTAGAGAAGATTTCATAAAGCCAAAATTCAAAGTTCTAAGAACTCTGATTTATATAAATAAGAAAGACGGATCATCTTGCTTATGCATTGATCACCGCAACCCCATTTAGGCAACAATTAAGAATCGCTATTACCTGCCCAGGATCGTCGATTGGTTCGACTAGCTGTAAGGATTAGATATTATTTGAGATTTGTTAAGCAGTGGTTGGAATAACCATCTCACCATAAAATAAGTTTTTCTATAACAATTATTATGTAATTATCAAGGCTACTCCTTTGGAGACCTTGTATGGGTGGAATGTTAAACATCTATTGTTAAATAGAGAATTGGTAAGTCCAATTATCAGGATCTGAAAGTTGCCTAGGAAACAACAAATAAGATCATACAAATCCATAGTCGATTGTAAGTTGCCTGTATACGGCAGAAAATTAAGGATTAATGAAAATAGCAACCTTCCTAAGTTCTTGTTAAAGAATAAGGTTCAACAAAAGAAATCAACCAGGAAGGGTGTGCCAAATTTGTTAAATTATCAGGCTAGTTAAGCCCTGAATATATAGAATCATTCGAAGGAAATCGAATGTATCAAGATCAAGTAGCCTTTAAGCTAAAACCTATTTAAAGAGCTTGGCGGAGCTCGCAATACATTGCACACCAGTGACTGAAGGATGTGTTTCGCCAATAAGTCAAGAAGCACTATCACATAATGATATGCAGAATTATGATGTGAAGAACAACCTATGTTGATTGAGGATTGACAGGTTAAGAAGCTTCGAAGGAAGCATGTGCCTATTGTAAAGGTCAAATGGGATGCCCGTAGAGGTCCCGAATACACGTGGGAGGTTGAGTCCACGATGAAAGAAAAGTGCCCTTATTTATTTCAGTAAATCTCGGGGTCAAGATTTCTTTTAAGGGGGTGAGGATGTAACACCTCTAAAATTCACGTCCTATAATAAGTTGACACGTGTCATATGTTTGAACGTGTGAAAAAAAATGTTATAGAAGGACTAAAGTTGACAAACATAGAAAGTATGTGATTATACGGGTTCTAAATGTCAACAGTGAATAAATATATTGTATATTAACCCTACATGATGCTCAAACCTTCAAACGAATAAATCATGGATCATACGAAGCTAATTGTGAATGAAAGTGGGAGGTTACAAACTACAGGGGGTTAAATGTGTCAACATGTTAAGTTATACCTCTGAGTGACCTTTTGACAAACCCGAAGCTTTGTAACGGTTAATTATGCTCACTAGAATGCACGATATAAATTTCGTAAAGTTTCGTTATCGTATGAGAAAGTTATGATCAAATTCGTGTGCGAAGGGTTAAAGCGTCAACGTTGAAAGTTAGGACTTTTCGGGTAACAATAAAGTTAACCGGGGACTTAACAAAGTGGGTATATGTTTTAAAGCCCTTATAAGCCAATTTAGGAGGATCAAAGTGCAAGAAATAAAGTCGTAGCAAAGTTTCCAAGAGCCAAGGACCCATGCGTAAAAATCTAAAAATTCAGATTTTGCCAGTTAGGGCGTCGCGCCACGCGAGGCCCCTGGGGGGGGGGGGTCTTCGCGCCACGCGAGGGGCCTTCTGTTGCGATTTTATTGGATTCTTGTCTGCCTTTGCCTTTGTATTCGACTTTTATCCGATTTTCCTCATCTTGCATGACCCCTAAACAACCCCTAGACATTTAGGGACACTTGTTAGTGATCAAACATCAATGGTAGACCATGTTGTCAATGATCCATGAGTTCTTGATCACTATATAAGGCCACTAAGTTGCAACCATTGTGATCACACCTTCTCTTGTATTCCTGATCATTTCTGGAGCTCCAAAGCAGGCTCAAGTGATCATAATTCGTGCAAAGGACTCTAGTAAGTTTGCTTAACCTTCCTTAGTTAAGTTTTTACTTAGTTTTTGCTTAAAAGTCAAACCGTCGTAATTAACGGTTGACTTAACGATTAATCACTAATGGTTCAGTGATTAGTCAAATTGAAAGTAGTTATAAGTTGGTAATTATGTGGGTAATAAACCCTTAAAAGGGTTCCCCCTGATTCCCACTTTAACTAGGTCTAATGTCGGGTCAAACTTGTTATTAAAAAGTCAACAGGATGCTAAATTTCAAGTTAATACATAATTAGCAATGTAGAACACATACAACCTGTTTGATCATTAATATAACTTAGTAATTAGTGTAAGAACATGTCTAAACATGTTCAACCCGACAATTTATTGTTTAGACACGGTTCGGAACCGAAAGTCGCAAAGCTTTGACTTTTGCTTTGACTTCAGTTCTGACCCGTTTTGGTATGTTTTAAAAATACCTTAGAGCTTTATTTGGACCAGGTTACATGCTAGTATAACCCTCTGTGATTATACACCATGGTTCATTAGTTAACCAATTAATACGCATGATCCCGTTAATTGCTCATATGTTGACCATTATGCCCTTTTCACCTTAAAACGTGATTTTTGGAAATGTAAAAGAGTAGAAACTTTAATTACTGATATTTAAACTTGCATACAAAATTTGACATCAGTTTGAGGTGTAGACTAAGAGTTATGCTCGTTAGCGTAAAATGAAAGCTTTATGTTAATTAAACGACATAATTAGCGTATAGCCTAATTAAGCCTACTTTTTGATATCAAACTCTCTACCCACTGATGTAATATATTATTTTGGGATTTTTGAAGATTTTTAATTAATTTTAGGCTGAGCATAACTTATAGTCGTAGGCTTAATCCGGTAATTGTCGGTTTTGCCCTTACGGGCTATAAAATGAGTTTTACATATCTAATTGACTCCAAACCTTTTGCTACTGATAACATATGATAAATAAATTATTTTAAGCCTCCTAGAATAGTAAAAATATCAGCTTTATGTATCAAACCCGGAAATGGCCTCTAATCGCCTTTTTAAGCGTTTTTAACGCATAGTATGTACTAAAACTATTTTAAACATACCAAGGGTGATACCTACTGATATTTGAGGCAAATTATAATATTTTAAAAGTAAGCAAAAGTTGTTTAACTTGGACTTCAGTTTTGAGCTTTTCGGCTTATGTGAAATTACCAAAATGCCCCTACGGTGCATAGTTTGGTTATAATTGATAAATTTCACATATGTACAATACCCTACTGATATAACTTAGCAAATTGATTATCCTTGCTGATTACATCAGACCTGTAACTCAGGATACTACTTAAACTCTTTTACCACCTTATAAATGACCAAACTACCCCTACGGAGCATAGTTTGGGTTTAAATTCATTTCGGGCATAATAAATGATATCCTACTGATGTCTCAACATATTTGGAGCATATTAACTTAGGAAACCTGTAAATGGCTCTCATTATTACCCGTTACGCTTTTACGCGTTCAGTTCGGTTTATGTAACTAGTTTACATAAATTAGCCGAAACGGGTCAAACCTTATCGGTTTCATCTCAAAATCCAGAATGTGTATGAAATATCCATATTAAGCAAGTCCCCGAACTTGTTGGGTCTAAGTCACATTCTATTCCGGTCTTCGCCTAATCGTGCGTTTGAACCGGATAATTAACCGGTCTAAGCTTAGGCTTAATTAAAGACCCGTTAGCATTCTAATTGGTTATTTATACCATCATTCCAGACTAGAGCCTTCCGGTAAATTGTACCTACGCTTACTTAAGTGAATACGGCTGAGTTATTATAATTCTTGCTATTTAAGACAGGAGCTAGCTCAGGTAAATACTCTTAACTTATTTTCCCTATTACGGGCTTGGGATACGGTAATATAAATACCGCATGGTCAGGTATGGGATTCAAAGACCAATAAGTCGGGAAATCCAAATAACCTGTTTTTAATTCGTATTGCTTGACTGAAACATTAGGGATTAATGCGACCGTGTCCTGGATATCCTTGACTCATTAAATGCAATGGCCACGACCTAAGCACGGGGTGTAGGCATACACCTGACAGATGTCATATGTTTATTAATTAATTATACCCAATAAAGGAATAGTGGTGTGTCGGTTAATCATAAACCGGCATAGAACCGGGCCCCGTATATAGAGCAAGTTATGTAAAACTGATAACATGAAATATAGTTTGTCCCAAGTATAAAAGATTAATTTTGCCTTGTGCATTTTAATCAAAGTGTCGAAATATTTTCGTGCCTTGTGCACCTAAACCAATTTTCATAAACATTTTCAAATGAGTCGGTTGGGTGTATTTACTAGTGAAAACTGACGTATTTTCCAAAGTCTAAGTGACAGGTACAAGTACGTAATAGGCTGGAAGCTGCTCAGGACGTTAATAAGGAATCTTGCAAGTTCTAGGCGTCTAAAGTCTGTTGAATATTTATGTTCTAAGATCCGCCTGTGGATCCTTTACTTTCCGTTGTAATACTTGATATTACTTTATATTCGGATTGTAATATATTTATCTTTTGCTTCCACTGTGCATTTATATATTGTGTTGTTTGACTATTATGTTGCTAACCACGTCATGGTAATCCCCACCGGGCCCACCGGTGACACGTGGAATTCGGGGTGTGACATAACCCAACGACGCCACCACTATCGTGCCTTTGGCTAAGAGAGTAGCCGAGGAGCCTATGGATGTATCTGTAGAGCGGATCCCCCAGCTTCGTACTCTTAGTGCTGCTCGGATTGTAGTACCCTTCACCAATCTGAGCCCAAATGGCTTGGCGTTCGTTCTCACCTATCTCTCGCATTCCTCCGGTATTTTCCTCGTTTCCCGCATCCTCTTCCGCATACAACCCGACAATCGACCCAAATTGTGCCATAGAGATCGAATACATAGTTCCGCCACATCGGAATGCTACCCCATCATTGTCGAATGGGTCGCACCTCGAGTTGAATGTGAAGGTGCTATAGAATTCCAAAGTGCATTCGTGGGCGGAACGGAGTCGGGTTGTTAAAGCGACTCTAAGTGGTCCCGTGACAATGTTGTTGAAGCGGTCGAGTTGGTTCACCAATGATAACAGTTCCGTGCAAGCTTGCCTCGGGTATTCCTCTGGCCTTGTTTGAAGTATCTCGTATCTAGCCCTAGCATCGAGCTCATTGGCGTTAAATCTTGTGAACTTCCTAGCCATCTGAAAGAGTACACCAAAAGTTAGCACGAAACAGAAGTATTTTCGGACAAAACTGCAAACAGTGGGCTGGACACGACCCCGTGTTCAGCGGACACGGCACCGTGTCCAGGCGTCTGTTACACAAATATTCCATTTTTCGACCCGTTTTCGAAAACTTGAAAATTTTTGGTCCAATAGGTGCGGTTTCCCCCGAAAATGAAACCCTAAGTGCCGTTTTTCCCAAAATAACCCGTTTACCCATTCAATTTTATCTTTTTCAGTTCAAGAACAAGGGTTTGGGGTTTTCATGAGAAATCGGGCGAATCTATGAACAATACAAGTGTATTTACTTCCCATAACGCTAATCTAACTAAATGCAAACAGATCTAAACAAAAATTTGAGGTTCGATCTGGATGAACTTCAAGAACTCTAGATTTTTTCCCAAATTTTTGGTGTTTTAACTACATGCAAGTAACTAATCTAACTACTAAAAGTGATAGAATCATACCTTGATGTTGTTAGAGTGATAAGAGACGTCGAGAATATGCGAAAAATCGCCTGGAACCAGAGCTTTTTCGGGGAAACGGGGCGTGTGCAATGTTGTAACTGTTATGAAAAAGGGGTTTTATCCCGTCTGCAGCGCGAACACGACCCCGTGTCTAGCGGACACGGCCCCGTGCATAGCAGAGTTTTTGATTTTTTTTCAGTGCTCGTGTGAGTGCCCGTGTTTCCCAAAAACTTTGGTTAGAAAACTTACCGCTTTACACATCGTCTCGATCGTTCGTAACTTACCAGGTATGATGATGGTTTCATTCTTCAATCGTTTGGAGCGAGATCTCCTCTTCTTCATCCTCAATGAATCCTTGATAGAGTTTCAGCCGTTGGCCATTGACTTTGAATGGAGGCCCATTTTGAGATTTAATTTCTACTGCACCGTGTGGGAAAATATGGGTGATGGAAAAAGGTCCTGACCACCTAGACTTTAGTTTACCAGGAAATAATCGAAGACGTGAATTAAACAAAAGAACTAGATCTCCTACTTGAAATTCATTAGGTTTAATATGTTTGTCATGCAAATTTTTCATTCTTTCCTTATAAATTTCAGAGTTTGAGTATGCATAATTCCTAAGCTCATCTAATTCATTTAATTGACAAAATTGATTTTTACCAGCAAACTCTAGATCTAAGTTTACATTTTTAATTGCCCAGTAGGCTTTGTGTGCAATTTCTACTGGCAAGTGACAACTTTTTCCATAGACTAGCTTATATGGGGTTGTACCTATTGTTGTTTACAGTTCGAAAAGCCCATAAAGCATCATCTAATTTATCTGCCCATTCCTTTTTATTTATCCCTACGGTTTTTTCGAGTATCCGTTTTAAACCTCTATTAGTCACTTCGGCTTGTCCGTTTGTTTGAGGGTGATAGGCTGTTGAGACCCGGTGATAGACCCCATATCTTGTTAAAATTCTTTCAAGTTGATGGTTGCAAAAATGGGTACCTCTATCACTTATTAATGCTTTAGGTGTGCCAAAACGAGAGAATAATTTCTTCAGAAATCTTACCACGACTCTTCCATCATTCGTTGGAAGTGCCTCGGCCTCGGCCCATTTAGACAAGTAATCCACTGCCACAAGTATATATTTGTTTCCTTTCGACGGTGGGAAAGGTCCCATGAAGTCGAGTCCCCACACATCAAAAATTTCACAAACAAGAATGCCATTTTGTGGCATTTCGTTTTTGGAAGAAATATTACCTGTTCTTTGGCAAGCATCACATGTTTTGACAAGACTTTGGGCGTCTTTGTAAATGGTTGGCCAATAAAATCCTGAATCAAATACCTTTCGTGCGGTACTAGCGGCACCATGATGCCCTCCGTATGGACCTTCATGACAATGGCGGAGAATTCTTCTTGCTTCGCTACCATGTACGCATCGTCGGACGAGTTGGTCGGCACACATTTTGAAAAGATATGGATCTTCCCAAAAATAGTGTTTCACATTGGCAAAGAATTTTTTCCTTTGATGATGTGGCCAACCTTTTGCGACTATACCGCTAGCTAGGTAGTTAGCATAGTTGGCGTACCATGGTTCTTCCTTGTATTCCACCATTTCCAGAGATTCAGTTGGAAATTTTTCGTTGATTTGATCGTCCCTGGTTGCCTCCAAAGCTGGGTCTTCTAAGCGTGAAAGGTGATCTGCTGCGGTATTTTCTGCTCCTCTTTTGTCTTTGATTTCAATATCAAATTCTTGGAGGAGTAGAATCCACCGAATCAAACGTGGTTTTGCGTCCTGCTTTTTGAAGACATATCGAATGGCTGCATGATCTATATAGACTATAGTTTTAGAAAGAACAAGATAAGAACGAAATTTATCAAAAGAAAATACCACAGCTAGTAATTCTTTTTCAGTTGTTGTGTAATTTTCTTGTGCATCATTAAGTGTTTTACTAGCATAATAAATGGGGTGGAAATGCTTTTCTTTTCTTTGTCCCAAGACAGCTCCAACTGCAAAGTCACTCGCATCACACATGATTTCGAAAGGAAATTTCCAATCAGGTGCTATCATGATAGGTGCATTGACTAACATTTCCTTTAAGGTTAGAAATGCTTGATTGCAATCCTTGTCAAAGATGAAAGGAGCATCTTTTTCAAGTAATTTTGTTAGAGGCCTAGAAATTTTAGAAAGTCTTTGATAAACCGCCTATAAAATCCGGCATGCCCTAGGAAACTTCTGATAGCTCTAACGGAGGATGGAGGTGGTAGTCTAGAAATGGTATCGATTTTGGCTCGATCCCCAAAGATAGAAAAGTCGTCCATGAAGACTTCCATTGTCTTTTCTATCATGTCGTGGAAGATGGCCACCATGCAACGTTGGAATGTTGCAGGGGCATTACATAGACCAAACGACATGCGTCGATAAGCAAAAGTTCCATAGGGACATGTGAAAGTTGTCTTTTCTTGGTCTTCGGGTGCTATCAGGATTTGAAAGTAACCTGAAAAACCATCCAAGAAACAATAAAATTTATGACCGGATAATCTTTCTAACATTTGATCAATGAAGGGTAAAGGAAAGTGATCTTTTCTTGTAGCTTCATTTAATCGTCTATAATCTATACATACTCTCCATCATGTGACGGTTCTCGTTGGTATTAATTCTTTCTTTTCGTTAGTTATTACCGTCATACCTCCTTTCTTTGGAACTACCTGGACGGGACTCACCCAAGGACTATCGGAGATAGGATAGATAAGTCCGGCGTCAAGTAATTTGATGACCTCGTTTTTAACCACTTCTTGAACATTTGGATTTACTCGACGTTGTGGTTGTATTACCGATTTGTAGTCATCATTCATTAAAATTTTGTGTGTGCACATGGAAGGACTAATTCCTTTTATGTCTACAAGTTTTCAAGCTATTGCGTTTTTGTGTTTTTTCAAAAGACTAATTAATTTTTCTTTTTCTAAGCTATCTAATTTTGACGAAATAATTACAGGTAAATTACCATCCTTGTCTAGAAAAGCATATTCCAAACCTTTTGGATTTCTTTGAGCTCAAGTGGTGGGTCTTTAGGAGACTCCTTACTTGGTTGCTCATTTCGATCAAGAACTTTAAAATTTTGTTCTATGGCGACTTCTTCTTCAATGAAGTGGTCAATCTCTTCACTTGTATCGGGTGGTTCATCTTCATCTTCAATTAGGGGGTCATTATTGCCGAAAGGATATTTCATTGATCGTTCGAGATCGACACTTCTTTTAAATGCCCCTAATTGAAGAGGTAGATTGTTGAACTTCCGGTTTTTCAAAGCTTCGTGAGTTTTTACAAATGGTCGTCCCAACACTAGAGGAGCGTCATCGAGGATGACAAAGTCGGTCGGGATTACCATTCGATTTGTTTGAACCAAGACATCCTCAACTATACCGATTGATTTTATTACTATCCGATTGGATAGAAAAAATGGGTATTTGAAGTGGAGAAAAATCACTAATACTTAATTTTTCGAAAATGTAGTTAGGCATTATGTTAACACAAAGATCTTTATCAATGGTGACATTACTAATAAACGAATTTTGAAAGAAACATGGAACCGGTGTAATGTTAATTTCAAATGGGTCTTCTTTTATTAGCGAGGTTTGATCATTAGTTAACTTAACACTTACTGTTTCGTCAATTTTAGTGTTAGTGTTTAACTCTTTTAAAAACTTAGCATGAGTGGGTACTAAACAATGATTTTCAAAAGAAGGTGACAAGAGATTAATTTCTTCAAAATTAGACTCTTCTTGAATTTTAACGTTGTCGGACTTACCTTTTTCGTTGTTTAACTCATGTGTCGGTTTTTCACTTATTTGTTCTTCCATTTTTACACTTTCGGTTATCTCTTCCTTATTTAATTCTTCTCTTGCGCGGGATTCCTCTTCCCTTGCGCGAGATTCTTTTATATAGCGATCGATAACTCTAATGTGTTCTAATATCCTATCAGTCATTTCGGTTATAGAAAAAGAATCGGGATTTTCAAAGCTTGAATCCGGTTGTTCGATCCTTTGTTCCTCATAATACCCATATGAAGTAGATGGTTCGCACCATTGTTCTTCATTGTAAGCATATGATGGATAAGGGTCATAATTTTGTTCTTCATAATACTCATATGAGATGGGTTGTTCACGCCATGGTTCCTCATAATAAGCATACGAAGGTGGTGGCTCATATCTTGGTTCCTCAAAGTATGAGTATGAAGGCTCAAACCTTGGTTCATCAAAATATGAGTATGAGGGAGGAGGTTCATACCTTTGGTCTTCATAGGATGTGTATGAAGTTGATGGCTCGTACCTGGGCTCCTCATAGTAGGTGTATGAATTGGATGGTTGATATGAGTGATTATTTTGAACCGAGTGTGTGTTACAACAATTAGTGCAATAATTACTCCTATAATCATCCTCCTCATAGGTGTAGTTGTAACCTCCTGAGTATTGATCCATAAGAATCACTCAGCAGACCACAACCAAGTCTCGAGATCAGAAAACAAAAATAAAAAACGGAAACAGAGGCTAGACACGGCCCCGTGTTCAGTGGACACGGCCCCGTGTTCAGGATCTGTATCTGGGCGTTTTAATTAAATTTACTGATTTCGTTGAGCACGGGGCGTGTTCAGTGAGCACGGCCCGTGTTCAAGCTTCTGTTACTGGGTGTTTTTATGAAAATGTGCAGCACGGCCCCGTGTTCAGCGAACACGGCCCCGTGTACAGGTTACTGTAAATGCAAATCTAAACTAAAATGCAGAAAAATATGCGCGCGTTATAAAAAGGTTTTCAAAAACTGATTAGGCCGTCGATTTTAAGCTTTCTTAAAATCCTTGTGTCCCCGGCAGCGGCGCCAAAAACTTGATGGGTGTCAAGTGTTATATATATTAGGTGTATATTTTAAGCCCCTTTAACACTTTTTTAGTCAAGTTTTAAATTTATAAAACACGATATTTACTAACACTAGACACTCATATGGGCAAGTGCACCCATCGTGAGCGTAGTATAGCGTTGGTAAGATACCGAGGTCGTCCAAGGACACAAGAGCTTTTAGTACCGGTTTATCCTCAACGTCTAATCAAATCAAAAAGTTTAGAAAAATGTTTTAAACTAAGAAAAATAAAAACTAACTAAAATGCTGAAAATAAAAATAAAAAGAAAAACAGATAGACAAGATGAATCACTTGGTTCCGACTCGTATCTAGTGTAACCTTTGATTATTTTCGCACTTTTGCACTTATTTAAGAGATTATCTTAGTTATTGTAGTAGGCCCCTCTTTTGAAGGTGACGTTACCTTCACCCCAGTAGTTTGAGTCAGCAATGATACAATCCTAAAAGGGTGGATTATTGAAAGATAATGAATTAAGTTATTAATGCAAATTATGGTAGGCCCCTCTTTTGGAGGTGACGTTACCCTCGACTAAGTAGTCTGAGTCAGCAGGGATACAGTCCTAAATAGCCGGGTTATAGTATTAATAGTAGTTAACTTATGAGGGGATCAAAGAGTTTGGACCCCCGCCATCCAATACCGTTAAGTATTGAAGGAGGTCCTACTAAATTTGACCCAGGTCCATTGCAGGACCTCTAAACGCTGAACAATGGCAAGACCTTTACCAAACCGTTCCCTTAACCCCCGACCAGGTAGCCAACATACCTCCATATAGACCGTGGAGATATTAATGGTGAAAATCTTTTATTTTATATAGACAGTAAAATAATGCCAAGACACCACGGACAAACGATAAGGAAAGATCACCTTCAACATAAGAAACTAGTTATTAAAGTCATTAATACAAAACCAAGTAAAAAGTGCGAAAAGATTAAAAATAAAAAGTATTACACTAGACACTTTGTCTTCACCAAGTGATGTAAGAGACTTAGGCAAACATGGCCTTGATTGTCAAGAACTCTTACGATCAATCTTGGATCCCGAGACGACTCACACACTCTACGATGGACAATGGATGATGGTGGTGGATGATGGTGTTATGGTGGTGGTGGGTGGTGGGTGAAGTGTGAGAGAGGTGGTGTGCCAAGGGATGGTTTGAGCTTGAGCCAAGCACTACTATTTATAGGCTGAACAGAAGCTCGGGCACGGCCCCGTGTCCAGCGGGCACGGCCCCGTGTCCACATCCTTCTCTTTCTTCATTTAATGCAGCTTTGTCTTATTAGTTGACCACGCCCCCGTGTCCGCTGAGCACGACCCCGTGTGCAGAAGAATCTTTGTACTATGAAGATTTTCCTGGATTGTGCGAATCTTATAGTTGACCACGGCCCCGTGTCCGCTGAGCACGGCCCCGTGGTGGGCATTAGAAGCTTCTACAACTTTGTCTTTTCTGCTGACACTTGGGCACGCCCCCGTACTGGCTGAGCACGGGGCGTGTTCAGTCTTCTGTTATCTTGTTTTGCTTGGGAAGATGCCGTCGTGGGGTCGGGCATGTCACGTCTTGTTCCTTTTCTTGTATTTATGTTAGATTTTGATGTTTTTTTGCTTCTTTTGTTAATTTGAGCTCATTTAATCCTGAAAATACAAAAGGAAGACAAAAGCACACTTTTTCCAACATTAGTACTAAAAAAGGGTTAGTTTTATGCCACAATTGATGAAATTTATATGTTGCATTTTGCACACATCAGTATGTTTAACTTATGGTCATGTTACGGAATGTTTGTTACAGTACGAATCGGCATACTTTCGCAGTTTGTCGAATTTAGTCCCTGTAAACGATTTAAACTTGATTTCAACACGCCAAACCATCTAAAACTTATTTCTAAGTTATATGAAAGTTATTTAAGGTATGTTAAGCCTATTTCACTATTCCGTAGTGCTCGTTGCATTAAACTGGTTATATTTACGCATCAGTGCGCGTATAACCTTCCAGAAAGCGATTTAAGGCTTGAAATCGAACAAGAATTGATATGTGCAAACGATACACATAATTTTACAAATCCCAACTATGAAATACAATATTTCATTGGTTTGGCATTTGTCTGATGTTTGAAGTGACACAGGTGTCACAATAACTCTACCCGATATAATAAAAATTACAATTATATTTATATTTATATATATTATTTTATTTTTCTCATATTTTAAAACCGAAAGACGTACTAAAATTAAACTTAAAATGTATAATTTTTGTTTATTTTCTAATATTTTTATATGTTTTTTATTAATTATTAAACATAAATTGTTAATACTTCAACCCCTTCTCACATATTTTTTTTATTTTAATGCATTTAAAAATAAAATTAATCTATATAAAATAAAATAATTCGAGCAGCTCGCAAGCTCACGAGCCGAGCCAGGCCTAGCTCGGGCTCGACTCGTTTACAAATCAAGCTGAACTGAGCCGACTCGTCTACAACCAAACCTTTTTTCAGCTTTTTAAACACCCCTAGCGCAGGAGAAGCATATTATGACGTGTTATGTTATTGATTGTTGTGCGCTTTAATCTTTGGTCCTGTAAATTCAAAAGAAAGACAAAAACACACTTTTTCAACATTAGTACTATAAAAAGGGTTAGTTTTATGCCTAATTTGATGTAATTTATATGTTGCATTTTACACACATCAAATACCCCCACACTTGAATCTTTGCTTGTCCTCAAGCAAAACCCCTTTTTAGTGACGACATCAGATTCCTATTTTAGTTTGTGAACCTTACGCCTTTTTTACTCTCTGATCGAGGTTATCGGTATTGAAAAATCTAATAATAAGTGTTGGTGCATACGTCTGTTGACTTCGTCTTGTATCGAGTCTTGTATTGTATTAGATAGATCAGGGCACGTAGTACGAGAAATTGTCAAATATAGGTTGAGAGGTGATTTCGCATGAAATTACAAGATGTAATTCCGCACGAAATCAGCACGTGTCATTTCAATAAAGTGATTTCGCTTGAGCAGGTTCAAGCGAAATCAACAGCCTATAAATACCCTTGATGTGATTTGTTTGTATGCTTCTTGGTTCTGACGCCGAAGTGCTGTCGAAGTGTCTCTGGCCTGTAAACTGTTATTTGATCAATAAACAAGACAGATTAATGATATTCTAGTGTAATACAAGCTAAACGAAGACTGAATCAATGAATTCCGCCTCTGGTTTAGTCTAAGAACTCTTCTGATTGACTCATTGGGTGAGAAAACAATCCTACATGTGGTATCAGAGCTCAGGAGGAAGAGGTCTTATCATTTAGCTTGTTTTCGCTGGAAAATTCTGATTTCTACACCTTCTTTTCAAAATTAATCAAGATTTCACGGTTAAAATGGACTAATCTTTTGATATTGTGTGTAAAATACAGTTTTAACAAACCCTTGAAAGAATCAGACCTAAATTCAGATTAAAAGTGACAAAAATGGGCCAAAAGGTTAATTTCGTTTGAACGAGCATCTTATTTCGTTTGAAAAGTTGAGGTAATTTCACACGAAATTACTGATTTCATTTGAATTACATCTGATTTCGTTTGAAAAAGTAATTCCGTTTGAAATGGCACTTGATTTCGCTTGAAAGTGCTATTTCGTTTGAAGAGGTTATTTTGTTTGAGAGTTTCACACGAAATAACGTATTCCGTTTGAAAAAGTGCTATTTCACACGAAACCAGATTTCGCACCAAAGTGTTATTTCGTTTGAAAAGGGAATTTCGTTTGAGCGGTGCTATTTCGTTTGAACAAGGTATTCCGTGTGAAATAGGTATTTCGCTTGAGAAGGAATTTCGCTTGAAGAATTTCGTTTGAAAGGCTATATCATTTGAAAGTGAATCATATTGTGAAATTTTGTTATCATAGCATGGATTTTGAAGAAGATATATTTTTGTATTACTATATATCTCAAGAGGAGAGTCCTTTTAAGATTGAAGAAAAACCAGTTTTAAAAGAATCAATTTCAAGAGAACCAGTTTCAATAAAAAAGGATTCAGAAATTGTTTTGGAAAAAGTTGAAAAGGGTTTAAATGATGTTTCAGAAAAGAATGAAAAAGATTCAGAAGTTGTTTCAGAAAGAGCTCCAGTTTTTGATCATTCATACTCATCTGATGAAGAGTGTGATGATGATAGTAGAGAAATTGAAAAACTTGAATTTTATAAAAGGTTATTTTCGTCTGAAATGTTTAATGAATCCTTTGCAGAACAAATTGAAAAGCTCAAGAATAAATTAGCTGAAAAAATGAAGAATCATGAGGCAGCAAATGTGGAAGAAAATGTAAAATCCGAGATGAAACAGGTTAACAGTGATCATCAAGAAACATCTGAACAAAAAGAGACAACTGTGTTGTCACAGGAAGAGGAAATTAAACCTGAAGAAAAAGTTCAAGTGATAAAAGAACAGGTTGAAGAAATTCCAGCTCTCAAGATTGAGAAGAAAGCTGATGTTGAAAAATTAACTGAGATGTGCTCAAAATGTGACAAATTCAAAGCAGACAATGTCAAACTCTTGAAGGATGTGGAGAGTTTGACATTGGAAAATACACGTTTAAAAGAAAAAGAAAAAGATTTTCAAAATAAAATAAAGATTTTAGAAGATGAAAAATCAATTTTTGGTAAAAATAATATTGAAAAACAGATTGCAATAAATTCTCATATCCAGAAAATCATTTGGCTTGAAAATGAAACTGAAACTGCTAGAAATAAAATCAAGGAGTTAGAGAATAAATTGAAAGGTTTTGTGACTTCATCAGTACCAGATTATATTTGTCCAAAACCGATCAATTCTGTTCCAATAAGTGACAATGTCACAAATATTGACAAAGTCAAAATTGAAGATTGTGATGATGGATATGATGATAGAGAAGAGAAAAAGATTTTTTTTTAAATTAAAAGAAAAATTCAAGAAACTGTTCTGCAATCAACTGAAAAGGGAGAATGCTCTACGCAAAAACCTTTGAAGAAGAAAGTGGAACAAAAACAAAATGTTAAAAATTAAAAAAAATGTTCAAAGTGAAAATAAAAGATCATCAGTTCAATCATCCAATCGTGATAAAAAATCACAAAAAGTTGAAAATCAAAACTCAAAAACTGTTGGTAATAAGTGGTGCAGGTTTGACCACAATGCTCAATCGACAAATCAAGGATACAAGAGAAGAAATGATTACCACAAGGCCAAACAATGCCATGATCTAAGTGTTTGGTATGAAAGTGGTGAATGGTACGATAACAGAATGTGCTATAACTGTGGTTTTAGAGGACACATTGCTGTTAACTGCCAGAGTCTGAGCTTTGAGACGAGGAGATGTTATGATTGTCAAATCAAAGGCCACATTACAAGAGATTGCTTAATGAGATCAAAGGGAAGATCGAGGGCTGAATCTCAGAAAATGACAAAGAAACCAGTCAAAGTCGAAGAAAAGCCCAAAGAACAAAAAGTTCTAGAAAAGAGAGTAAAGCTTTCACAAGGGCAGAAAGACAGACTGAGGAAGAAAAGGAAGAAAGCGAGGGAATATCTCGAAAAGATTTTGTCCTCGGATACAACTGGTAAAACAGATAAAAGTTCCGATGAATCGATTTGCTCAACAAAAAATGGTCATTCAAGCAAAACGAATTCATCAGATACAATTCTGAGGACAAAAGGGAAGATAAAGAAAGAAAAATTGACTAATCAAATTGATGAAAAATCAAAGAAAGTTAATTTTTCAGATAAAATCTTTATCAAAGTTTTTGATGACGATGAATTTGTTTCTTCGGAAACAAAGGAGCTACGTTTTGGCAATGAATTTGACTTGTCAAAGTCAACGGAGCCATGTTCGGGCGATGAATCTGGTTCGTCAAAATCAGAAGAGCCATCTGTTGGTCTAAAAAATGATAATTCCGTTAAGACAATGGATGATGCAAATTTTCCATCATTGTCTAACAGGAATTTAAAACAAGAAATTGGAAAGAAACCAAGTGATGATCACTCGAAAACACCCAAGGTTCGTCAGGCTTGAGTGGATCTCTTTAAATGAAAAACCTGACTTGCCGGAGCTCGCAGGTTGGTAATCGTGGAGCAGGTATCGGCATCTTTCTTGAGAAATTCACATTTGTGATATTTCGATCAATAAGATTAATCAAGGACATTAATTTGTACTTGATTTGATTTTTTCTACAAGTGATTGTGCTGAAATAATCAGGAAATGTTAAATTTCTACATGTGGTTGAAGAAAACAAGGTGATGAATGATCCCTATGTTTGAGAAATGACTCACAAAATTAATTTTCCGGAAAAAACCATTTTGATTAAAACAAACTTAAGTGTTTTGAAATCACTATGGGAAAATGTTTTGTTGTCAGGGGGAGTTCTGATTGTTTAAGCCAAGTAAATGGAGAATTGAAGTAATTCTCATCATGTTGTCACTTTACCTTGTACAGTTTGTTTTCAAATTTTCCCAGAAAATCAAAATTGAGACATATTTTGATTTTAGGGGGAGTAAAATTAAAAAAAAATAGAAAATTTGAAAATTCCAAAAACATCAAAAATTGCAAAAATGAGTTTTGTTGTGAAAAAGAGGAAATGATAGTAGATCAGTGGACTGTCACAGCATGCTAAAGAAATGGAAAGATAAAATGTGATAAACGGTCTCACTATAGATGTGACGATAGGCTCAGCTAGACTAGTAAATTTGCCATAACGATACAAACATAATGCAAAATGCCTAAGTCTGTTGGGAAACATGGTCGAAAGCATAGTACTTAGTTTTGTCCTTCGTGATTGTGTGCATACTCAGTAATCGCTGAATGCAAAGAGCATAAAACTAGTTAAATTTGTGAACTTTCACAATTTTGCTGAAAAATCACTGTGACTGGGCATTTCTTTTGCAAAGATTTAAACTTGTTTTATTTCTTTATTTTGATTAAGCATTGGACATCCTCTGCGTATACGTGAGTATCGACCTGGATGTTAGTGCCTAAACATTCTGCTTTATTTTCTTTGGTGTTTCGTTTAAGCTTTGGATCACCTCTGCGTATACGGGAGTATCGAACTGGTGGTTAAAGCCTAAACAATTTCAATTTGTTTTTATTTCTTATTTTGTTTAAACACTGGACTTTCTCTGTGTATACGGAAGTATCGACCTGATTGTTAATGTTTAAACATTCTGCGTTGTTTTCGCACAAATCACAGTTGATAAAAGTTTAAAGGCATTACTTGAGTCAGTGTATTGCATGATGAGGGGATATGCTTAGATCGTGGGGTCCATAAGAATTTAGTGCAAAATTAATATACCTTAACGTATCGGTAAGCATTTCGAAAGTTTTTAGATTGAGCTTAAGAGGACAACTATATCGTCAATCAACGTGAATCGTTTAGAACTGAAAATGTTTAAAGCTTAACGGTGCTAGTGATTGGTCTCAAAAACTGATATGATCCTTTTACACAAACTCACAAAAATAGTGTCTGTAAATATTTCTTTACTGCATTTCAATATTGTTTTTTCTAGGAGTTTAGCCTTTATTTGAAAATTCAAAAAGATTCTCGACAACTGATGTTGAAGAACTGAATTTCAAAATTTCAAGTGCTGAACATGATGAACGGGGTTGGGAGTGTGTGTTTAAATGAAGAAATTTGTTTTGAGAAAGAAAGTTTGATTAGTTAATCAAGATCATTAATTTGAACTTGATGTAACTATCGTAAAAACTTATGTGGTTGTGAGAAAATTTGTGCAGGAAATATTGAACAAAGCAAAAGTTTCGATTCCTGATGTTGAATTCCAGGCTTTCGTTACTATGCTACAAGAAAAAGAATTCCAGACTGCGATCCCAGCTGAGTGAAAGGGGGAGTCTGAAGACAAAGAAGCCAGGTTCCTGATCCTGTTGCTATGGAAAGCCAGGAGAAGTTTCTGAAGTTGAGAAGACCGATCAAGACTGAAGAATGAGGAGACTCGATACTTCAGACTCGTCAACATCCGAGGGGGAGTCTGTTGGTGCATACGTCTGTTGACTTCGTCTTGTATCGAGTCTTGTCTTGTATTGTATTAGATAGATCAGGGCACGTAGTACGAGAAATTGTCAAATATAGGTTGAGAAGTGATTTCGCACGAAATTACATGATGTAATTCCGCACGAAATTTGCACGTGTCATTTCAAACGAAATCACTGATTTCGCTTGAAAGTGATTTCGTTTGAGCAGGTTCAAGCGAAATCAGCAGCCTATAAATACCCTTGATGTGATTTCGTTTGTATGCTTCTTGGTTCTGACGCCGAAGTGCTGTCGAAGTGTCTCTGGCCTGTAAACTGTTATTTGATCAATAAACAAGACAGATTAATGATATTCTAGTGTAATACAAGCTAAACGAAGACTGAATCAATGAATTCCGCCTCTGGTTTAGTCTAAGAACTCTTCTGATTGACTCATTGGGTGAGAAAACGATCCTACAATAAGGAATGGTAAATATAGACTTGTAACACCCCAAATTTCGTTTTCATAGTATAATAATTTAACCGTGATGCTCTAATAATAAGGAATGGTAAATATAGATTTTTACCATTTTGAATGTTTTATAAATAATAGTAAGTTTAAAACCCTTTTAAGTAAATGAAGTTAACCAAAGGAAAGTAACCAAGTTAGTATGGAAATTACAAATATGAGCATACTCTAAAAGATGAAGGGCTTAATATGTTAATAAGGGATAAAGTTTGATAAAAAAATAACTAGTGCTTTCCCCTGGGCATGTGCGATCGAGAGAAAGAGAGGGTAGGGGAAAAACTTTTCTTCTCAAAACCTAGCAAGGAAAATCATCAAATCAAGAGGCTTAGGGGTTGAAATTGCTATGCATGAGTTAGGAATTATAATCACCTAAGTGTTCTTGACATCAAGTAAGTTTAATTTCATGTTTTTATGAAATTTTATGAAGTGGGTTATGTGAAATTTATGATTTTTGTATGAAATCGAACCTAAATGTTAGATGATATGAACACATAGGGGTTATATTATGTGCCATTTTGATTGTATTGGTAGTTTGGGGTAAAACCCACTTGAAATAGTAAGATAATGAAATTTACTAAAGCTATGGATGAATTATGTGATGTTGATGTTAAACTCATGTTATAGAAGGTGTCTAGATGGGTAATTTTATATGAATCATATGTAGTATGGTTATGATATTGATTGTGAAAGATTAGGTTAACCCATTGATGAATTTAGGATGAATATGCTATAATTACTTGTACATCATGCTTCATAGATAGTACGCATGCTATGTGTTCGATGAAATGCCATAGAATTAATTAGTTGAAATTTGACATGAATTCTTGATTTAATGGTGATGTAAATGGAAATGGATATGTGTATAATTATGTTAAGTCACGACGAATAAATAAAAATGCATATGTGAAGTAATGTTTATAAAAGCTAAAAGTATGAAGTTATAACGTATAGGGTTGAAGAAAGAAGAAGGCACATGTCACTTGAAGTCGCAAGCGTCGCAAGATCACGGTAAGTTCATATGAACTTAATTCTCCTTTCATGTAGATCTACGAATGATAGTTTGGTAATTAAAAACATTAGTGTTGAGTGTATGTTCGTTCATGGTAAAATTTGTAATATGTTGTAAGTTGGAAAACAGATAAGTACTACACTAGTATAGGATGTATAATGACCACTCAAGTGGGTCAAGATAGTTTGGAAAGTAGGATGTGTAAAGGTTAGGAAATGACTTGTTGATAACGGGTCAAAGGGATGGAAGTATGTCAAAATGTATGGTATGTATCGATCCATTACGGATGGATCGGAAGGTCTATATGTTGAACGTTTCCGAAAGGAATGTAGAAGAGCATAGAGAAAGCTATGTTAGAATAAAAAGAATGAATTGAAATATGGTTGATGACAAAAGGACAATTTTTTTGTTAATGGGTCGAATAATGTATGTCGAACTAATGAATATTTGGAGTTGTAAATGATAGATAAATCTCATGTTTGATGACGGCGAGCATGGAACGAACGCGCTACATTTTGTGCCCCTTTTTGTGCTTCCGGTTAATGTCTTCTTTTGTGAATGGGTCAAAAACACTTTTATAATGTAAATATTAATTTTATAACTAGGATGTTCGTAAGTAGTTTGGATTTAAATCTTCTTTTGGGTAGTTCGGTCAAAGCACTTGTGATGAACCTGGTATGGTCACAACTTTTATATCTTCTGAAAAGTACCGTAGATTTTATTTTAAATGATGTTTGTTAAAAGCAGAGAATTGTTTAATGTACGAACGGGTCATGCCCAAATTTTGTTAAAGATTTGTATGTCACTATTATATTTTTGAATATGAAAAAGTGGGCATGACAGTTGACATCTAAGAGATATACAGTCAAGAAAAATCAAGAGCAATGGTAATATATATGGGGATAAGACACCAAAAAATAAACACTCAAAAAATGGCTACAATTTAAGGAATGTGTTAAGTGTCGGCATTAGATTCCTAATTGATGGAGAAAGGTCTGGTGGCAAGAAAAGCTGCTTCCAGGAGGTTGTCAAGTGTTTTCGCTCGACGATTCCATTCTTGGGTGCTTGGTTTGTCCCTTGTTCCTATAACTCGAATCCTAGGCCGGTATATCCCATTTTAGTTTTACACCATTGTGAACGTTACGCCTTTTTTACTCTCTGATCGAGGTTCTCGGCATTGAAAAATCTTCGTAAACCAAATCACACGTGTATATGTTGACATTTAAGAGATATACAGTCAAGAAAATCAAGAGCAATGGTGATATATATGCGGATTAGACACAAAAAAATAAACACTCAAAAAATGGCTACAATTTAAGCAATATGTTTAGTGATAGAATTAGATTCCTAATTGATGGATAAAGGTCTGGTGGCAAGAAAAGCTGCTTTCAGAAGGTTGTCAAGTGTTTTCGCTCGACGATTCCATTCTTGGGTGGTTGGTTTGGCCTTTGTTCCCGTAACTCGAATCCTAGCCCGGTATATCCAATTTTAGTTTTACACAATTGTGAACCTTACGCCTTTTTTACTCTCTGATCGAGGTATTCGGCATTGAAAAATCTTTATAAAGTAAATCACATGTGTATATGTTGACATTTAAGAGATATACAGTCAAGAAAATCAAGAGCAATGTTGATATATATGCGGATTAGACACCAAAAAATAAACACTCAAAAAATGGCTACAATTTAAGGAATGTGTTTAGTGACGGTATCAGATTCCTAATTGATTGAGAAAGGTCTGGTGGCAAGAAAAGCTGGTTCCAGGAGGTTGTCAAGTGTTTTCGCTCGACGATTCCATTCTTGGGTGGTTGGTTTGGCCCTTGTTCCTGTAACTCGAATCCTAGCCCGGTATATCCCATTTTAGTTTTACACCATTGTGAACCTTACGCCTTTTTTACTCTATGATCGAGGTTTTCGGCATTGAAAAATCTTCGTAAACTAAATCACACGTGTATATGTTGACATTTAAGAGATATACAGTCAAGAAAATCAAGAGCAATGGTGATATATATGCGGATTTGACACCAAAAAATTAACACTAAAAAAATGGCTACAATTTAATGAATGTATTTAGTGACCGCATCAGATTCCTACTAGTTGGAGAAAGGTCTGGTGGCAAGAAAAGCTGCTTCCAGGAGGTTGTCAAGTGTTTTCGCTAGACGATTCAATTCTTGGGTGTTTTTTTTGGCCCTTGTTCATGTAACTCGAATCCGAGCCCGGTATATCTCATTTTAGTTTTACACCATTGTGAACCCTACGCCGTTTTTACTCTCTGATCAAGGTTCTCGGCATGAAAAAATCTTCGTAAACTAAATCACACGTGTATATGTTGACATTTAAGAGATATACAGTCAAGAAAATCAAGAGCAATGATGATATATATGCGGATTAGACACCCAAAAGTAAATACTCAAAAAATGGCTACAATTTAAGAAATGTGTTTAGTGACGGCATCAGATTCCTAATTGATGGAGAAATATCTGGTGGTAAGAAAAGCTGCTTCCAGGAGGTTGTCAAGTGTTTTCGCTCGACGATTCCAATCTTGGGTGGTTGGTTTGGCCCTTGTTCATGTAACTCGAATCCTAGCCCGTTATATCCTAATTTCGTTTTACACTATCGTGAACCTTACGCCTTTTTTACTCTCTGATCAAGGTTTTCGGCATTGAAAAATGTTTGTAAACTAAATCACACGTGTATATGTTGACATTTAAGAGATATACAGTCAAGATCAATGGTGATATGTGGATTAGACACCAAAAAAACAAACACACAAAAAATGGCTACAATTTAACGAATGTGTTTAGTGACGGCATCAGATTCATAATTGATGGAGAAAGGTCTGGTGGCAAGAAAAGCTGCTTCCAGGAGGTTGTCAATTGTTTTCGCTCAACGATTCCATTCTTGGGTGGTTGGTTTGGCCCTTGTTCCTGTAATTCAAATCTTAGCCGGTGTATCCCATTTTAGTTTTACACCATTGTGAACCTTACACCTTTTTTACTCTCTGATCGAGGTTCTCGGCATTGAAAAATCTTTGTAAACTAAATCACACGTGTATATGTTGACATTTAAGAGGTATATAGTCAACAAAATCAAGAGCAATGGTGATATATATGCGGATTAGACACCAAAAAATAAACACTCAAAAATGGCTACAATTTAAGGAATGTGTTTAGTGACAGCATCTGATTCCTAATTGATGGAGAAAGGTCTGGTGGCAAGAAAAGCTGCTTCCAGGAGGTTGTCAAGTTTTTCGCTCAACGATTCCATTCTTGGGTGGTTGGTTTGGCCCTTGTTCCTGTAACTCGAATCCTAGCCCGGAATATCCCATTTTAGTTTTACACCATTGTGAATCTTACGCCTTTTTTACTCTCTGATCGAGGTTCTCGGCAATGAAAAATCTTCGTAGACTACATCACACGTGTATATGTTGACATTCAAGAGATATACAGTAAAGAAAATCAAGAGCAATGGTGATATATATGCGGATTAGACACCAAAAAATAAACACTCAAAAAATGGCTACAATTTAAGGAATGTGTTTAGTGACGGCATCAGATTCCTAATTGATGGAGAAAGGACTGGTGGCAAGAAAAGGTGCTTCCAGGAGGTTGTCAAGTGTTTTCGCTAGACGATTCCATTCTTGGGTGGTTGGTTTGGACCTTGTTCCTGTAACTCGAATCCTAGCCCGGTGTATCCCATTTTAGTTTTACACCATTGTGAAACTTACGTCTTTTTTACTCTCTGATCGAGGTTCTCGGTTTTAAAAAATCTTCGTAAACTAAACCACACGTGTATATGTTAATATTTAAGAGATATACAGTCAAGAAAATCAAGAGCAATGGTGATATATATGCGGATTAGACACCAAAAAGTAAACACTCAAAAAATGGCTACAATTTATGGAATGTATTTAGTGACGACATCAGATTCCTATTTGATGGAGAAAGGTCTGTTGGCAAGAAAAGCTGCTTCAAGGAGGTTGTCAAGTGTTTTCGCTCGACGATTCCAATCTTGGGTGGTTGGTTTGGCCCTTGTTCATGTAACTCGAATCCTAGCCCGGTATATCCCAATTTAGTTTTATACTATTGTGAACCTTACGCCTTTTTTTACTCTCTGATCGAGGTTGTCGGTATTGAAAAATCTTTGTAAACTAAATCACACGTGTATATGTTGACATTTAAGAGATATACATTCAAGAAAATCAAGAGCAATGGTGATATATATGCTGATTAGACACTGAAAAATAAACACTCAAAATATGGCTATAATTTAGGGAATGTGTTTAGAGACGGCCTTAGATTCCTAATTGATGGAGAAAGGTCTGGTAGCAAGAAAGGCTGCTTCCAGGAGGTTGTCAACTGTTTTCGCTCGACGATTCCATTCTTGGGTGGTTGGTTTGTCCCTTGTTCCTGTAACTCGAATCCTAGCCGGTATATCCCATTTTAGTTTTACACCATTGTGAACCTTACGCCTTTTTTCTCTCTGATCGAGGTTCTCGGCATTGAAAAATCTTCGTAAACTAAATCACACGTTTATATATTGACATTTAAGAGATAAATAGTCAAGAAAATCAAGAGCAATGTTGATATATATGCGGATTAGACACCAAAAAATAAACACTCAAAAAATGGCTACAATTTAAGGAATGTGTTTAGTGACAACATCAGATTCCTAATTGATGGAGAAAGGTCTGTTGGTAAGAAAAGCTGCTACCAGGAGGTTGTCAAGTCTTTTTCCTCGACGATTCCATTCTTGGGTGGTTGGTTTGGCCCTTGTTCCTGTAACTCGAATCCTAGCAAGTATATCCCTTTTTAGTTTTACACCATTGTGAACCTTACGCCTTTTTTACTCTCTAATCGAGGATCTCGGCATTGAAAAATCTTTGTAAACTACATCACACGTGTATATGTTGACATTTAAGAGATATATAGTCAAGAAAATCAAGACCAACGGTGATATATATGCGGAATAGACACCCAAAAATAAACACTCAAAAAATGGATACAATTTAAGGAATGTGATTAGTGACGGCATCAGATTCCTAATTGATGGAGAAAGGTCTGGTGGCAAGAAAAGCTGCTTCCAGGAGGTTGTCAAGTGTTTTCGCTTGATGATTCCATACTTGGGTGGTTGGTTTGGGGTGGTTGGCTTGGCCCTTGTTCTTGTAACACGAATCCTAGCCGGTATATCCCATTTTATTTTTACACCATTATGAACCTTACACCTTTTTTACTCTCTGATCGAGGTTCTCGGCATTGAAAAATCTTCGTAAACTAAATCACACGTGTATATGTTGAATTTAAGAGATATATAGTCAAGAAAATCAAGAGCAACGGTGATATATATGCGGATTAGACACCAAAAAATAAACACTCAAAAAATGGCTACAATTTAAGGAATGTGTTTAGTGACGGCAACAGATTCCTAATTGATGGAGAAAGGTTTGGTGACAAGAAAATCTGCTTCCAGGAGGTTGTCAAGTGTTTTCGCTCGACGATTCCATTCTTGGGGGGTTGGTTTGGCCCTTGTTCCTGTAACTAGAATCCTAGCCAGTATATCCCATTTTAGTTTTACACCATTGTGAACCTTACGTCTTTTTTACTCTCTAATCGAGGTACTCGACTTTGAAAAATCTTTGTAAACTACATCACACGTGTATATGTTGACATTTAAGAGACATATAGTCAAGAAAATCAAGAGCAACGGTGATATATATGCGGATTAGACACCAAAAAATAAACACTCAAAAAATGGCTACAATTTAAGGAATGTGTTTAGTGACGACATCGGATTCCTAAGTGATGGGAAAGGTCCGGTGGCAAGAAAAGCTGCTTCCAGGAAGTTGTTAAGTGTTTTCGCTCGACGATTCCATTCTTGGGTGGTTGGTTTGGCCCTTGTTCCTGTAACTCGAATCCAAGCCAGTATATCCCATTTTAATTTTACACCATTGTGAACCTTACACCTTTTTTACTCTCTAATCGAGGTTCTCGTCATTGAAATATCTTTGTAAACTACATCACACGTGTATATGTTGACATTTAAAATATATATAGTCAAGAAAATCAAGAGCAACGGTGATATACATGCGGATTAGACACCAAAAAATAAACACTCAAAAAATGGCTACAATTTAAGGATTGTGTTTAGTGACGGCATCAGATTCCTAATTGATGGTGAAAGGTCTGGTGGTAAGAAAAGCTGCTTCCAGGAGGTCGTCAAGTGTTTTCGCTCGACGATTCCATTCTTGGGTGGTTGGTTTGGACCTTGTTCCTGTAACTCGAATCGTAGCCCGGTATATCCCATTTTAGTTTTACACCATTGTGAAGCTTACGCCATTTTTACTCTCTGATCGAGGTTCTCGACATTGAAAAATCTTCGTAAACTAAATCACACGTGTATATGTTGACATTTAAGAGATATACAGTCAAGAAAATCAAGAGCAATGGTGATATATATGCGGATTAGACACCAAAAAGTAAACACTCAAAAACTGGCTACAATTTAAGGAATGCGTTTAGTGACGGCATCAGATTCCTAATTGATGGAGAATGGTTTGGTGGCAAGAAAAGCTGCTTTCAGGAGGTTGTCAAGTGTTTTCGCTCGACGATTCCAATCTTGGGTGGTTGGTTTGGCCCTTGTTCAGATCACTCGAATCCTAGCCAGGTATATCCCAATTTAGTTTTACACTATTGTGAACCTTACGACTTTTTTACTCTCTGATCGAGGTTTTTGGCATTGAAAAAACTTCATAAACTAAATCACACATATATATGTTGACATTTAAGCGATATACAGTCAAGAAAATCAAGAGCAATGGTGATATATATGCGGATTAGACACCAAAAAGTAAACAGTCAAAAAATGGCAACAATTTTAGGAATGTGTTTAGTGACGGCATCAGATTCCTAATTGATCGAGAAAGGTCTGTTGGCAAGAAAAGCTGCTTCCAGGAGGTTGTCAAGTGTTTTCGCTCGACGATTCCGTTCTTGGGTGGTTGGTTTGTCCCTTGTTCCTGTAACTCGAATCCTAGCCAGTATATCCCATTATAGTTTTACACCATTGTGAACCTTACGCCATTTTGGTCTCTGATCGAGGTTCTCGGCATTGAAAAATCTTTGTAAACTACATCACACGTGTATATGTTGACATTTAAGAGATATATAGTCAAGAAAATCAAGACAAACGGTGATATATATGCTGATTAGACACCAAAAAATAAACACTCAAAAAATGGCTGCAATTTAAGGAATGTGATTAGTGACGGCATCAGATTCCTAATTGATGGAGAAAGGTCTGTTGGCAAGAAAAGCTGCTTCCTGGAGGTTGTCAAGAGTTTTCGCTCGACGATTCCAATCTTGGGTGGTTGGTTTGGGGTGGTTGGTTTGGCCCTTGTTCTTGTAACTCGAATCCTAGCTGGTATATCCCATTTTATTTTTACACCATTATGAACCTTACACCTTTTTTACTCTCTGATCGAGGTTCTCGGCATTGAAAAATCTTCGTAAACTAAATCACACGTGTATATGTTGAATTTAAGAGATATATAGTCAAGAAAATCAAGAGCAACGGTGATATATATATGCGGATTAGACACCAAAAAATAAACACTCAAAAAATGGCTACAATTTAAGGAATGTGTTTAGTGACGGCATCAGATTCCTAATTGATGGAGAAAGGTCTGGTGGCAAGAAAAGCTGCTTCCAGGAGGTTGTCGAGTGTTTTCGCTCGACGATTCCATTCTTGGGTGGTTGGTTTGGCCCTTGTTCCTGTAACTTGAATCCTAGCCAGTATATCCCATTTTAGTTTTACACCATTGTGAACCTTTCGCTTTTTTTTACTCTCTAATCGAGGTTCTCGACTTTGAAAAATCTTTGTAAACTACATCACACGTGTATATGTTGACATTTAAGAGATATATAGTCAAGAAAATCAAGAGCAACGGTGATATATATGCGGATTAGACACAAAAAAATAAACACTAAAAAAATGGCTACAAGTTAAGGAATGTGTTTAGTGACGACATCAGATTCCTAATTGATGGAGAAAGGTCTGGTGGCAAGAAAAGCTGCTTCCAGGAGGTTGTCAAGTGTTTTCGCTCGACGATTCCATTCTTGAGTGGTTGGTTTGGCCCTTGTTCCTGTAACTCGAATCCTAGCCAGTATATCCCATTTTAGTTTTACACCATTGTGAACCTTACACCTTTTTTACTCTCTAATCGAGGTTCTCGTCATTGAAAAATCTTTGTAAACTACATCACACGTGTATATGTTGACCTTTAAAAGATATATAGTCAAGAAAATCAAGAGCAACGGTGATATATATGCGGATTAGACACCAAAAAATAAACACTCAAAAAATGGTTACAATTTAAGTATTGTGTTTAGTGACGGCATCAGATTCCTAATTGATGGAGAAAGGTCTGGTGGTAAGAAAAGCTGCTTCCAGGAGGTTGTCAAGTGTTTTCGCTCGACGATTCCATTCTTGGGTGGTTGGTTTGGCACTTGTTCAGATCACTCGAATCCTAGCCAGGTATATCCCAATTTAGTTTTACACTATTGTGAACCTTACGACTTTTTTACTCTCTGATCGAGGTTTTTGGCATTGAAAAATCTTCATAAACTAAATCACACATATATATGTTGACATTTAAGCGATATACAGTCAAGAAAATCAAGAGCAATGGTGATATATATGCGGATTAGACACCAAAAAGTAAACAGTCAAAAAATGGCAACAATTTTACGAATGTGTTTAGTGACGGCATCAGATTCCTAATTGATCGAGAAAGGTCTGTTGGCAAGAAAAGCTGCTTCCAGGAGGTTGTCAAGTGTTTTCGCTCGACGATTCCATTCTTGGGTGGTTGGTTTGTCCCTTGTTCCTGTAACTCGAATCCTAGCCAGTATATCCCATTATAGTTTTACACCATTGTGAACCTTACGCCATTTTGGTCTCTGATCGAGGTTCTCGGCATTGAAAAATCTTTGTAAACTACATCACACGTGTATATGTTGACATTTAAGAGATATATAGTCAAGAAAATCAAGACAAACGGTGATATATATGCTGATTAGACACCAAAAAATAAACACTCAAAAAATGGCTGCAATTTAAGGAATGTGATTAGTGACGGCATCAGATTCCTAAATGATGGAGAAAGGTCTGTTGGCAAGAAAAGCTGCTTCCTGGAGGTTGTCAAGAGTTTTCGCTCGACGATTCCAATCTTTGGTGGTTGGTTTGGGGTGGTTGGTTTGGCCCTTGTTCTTGTAACTCGAATCCTAGCTGGTATATCCCATTTTATTTTTACACCATTATGAACCTTACACCTTTTTTACTCTCTGATCGAGGTTCTCGGCATTGAAAAATCTTCGTAAACTTAATCACACGTGTATATGTTGAATTTAAGAGATATATAGTCAAGAAAATCAAGAGCAACGGTGATATATATATGCGGATTAGACACCAAAAAATAAACACTCAAAAAATGGCTACAATTTAAGGAATGTGTTTAGTGACGGCATCAGATTCCTAATTGATGGAGAAAGGTCTGGTGGCAAGAAAAGCTGCTTCCAGGAGGTTGTCGAGTGTTTTCGCTCGACGATTCCATTCTTGGGTGGTTGGTTTGGCCCTTGTTCCTGTAACTTGAATCCTAGCCAGTATATCCCATTTTAGTTTTACACCATTGTGAACCTTACGCTTTTTTTTACTCTCTAATCGAGGTTCTCGACTTTGAAAAATCTTTGTAAACTACATCACACGTGTATATGTTGACATTTAAGAGATATATAGTCAAGAAAATCAAGAGCAACGGTGATATATATGCGGATTAGACACAAAAAAATAAACACTAAAAAAATGGCTACAAGTTAAGGAATGTGTTTAGTGACGACATCAGATTCCTAATTGATGGAGAAAGGTCTGGTGGCAAGAAAAGCTGCTTCCAGGAGGTTGTCAAGTGTTTTCGCTCGACGATTCCATTCTTGGGTGGTTGGTTTGGCCCTTGTTCCTGTAACTCGAATCCTAGCCAGTATATCCCATTTTAGTTTTACACCATTGTGAACCTTACACCTTTTTTACTCTCTAATCGAGGTTCTCGTCATTGAAAAATATTTGTAAACTACATCACACGTGTATATGTTGACATTTAAAAGATATATAGTCAAGAAAATCAAGAGTAACGGTGATATATATGCGGATTAGACACCAAAAAATAAACACTCAAAAAATGGTTACAATTTAAGTATTGTGTTTAGTGACGGCATCAGATTCCTAATTGATGGAGAAAGGTCTGGTGGTAAGAAAAGCTGCTTCCAGGAGGTTGTCAAGTGTTTTCGCTCGACGATTCCATTCTTGGGTGGTTGGTTTGTCCCTTGTTCCTGTAACTCGAATCCTAGCCCGGTATATCCCATTTTAGTTTTACACCATTGTGAAACTTACGCCTTTTTTACTCTCTGATCGAGGTTCTCGACATTGAAAAATCTTCGTAAACTAAATCACACGTGTATATGTTGACATTTTAGAGATATACAGTCAAGAAAATCAAGAGCAATGGTGATATATATGCGGATTAGACACCAAAAAGTAAACACTCAAAAAATGGCTACAATTTAAGGAATGTGTTTAGTGGCGGCATCAGATTCCTAATTCCAAATTGATGGAGAATGGTCTGGTGGCCAGAAAAGCTGCTTTCAGGAGGTTGTCAAGTGTTTTCGCTCGACGATTCCAATCTTGGGTGGTTGGTTTGGCCCTTGTTCATATCACTCGAATCCTAGCCCGGTATATCCCAATTTAGTTTTACACTATTGTGAACCTTATGACTTTTTTACTCTATGATCGAGGTTTTTGGCATTGAAAAATCTTCGTAAACTAAATCACACATATATATGTTGACATTTAAGCGATATACAGTCAAGAAAATCAAGAGCAATGGTGATATATATGCGGTTTAGACACCAAAAAGTAAACACTCAAAAATGGCAACAATTTAAGGAATGTGTTTAGTGACGGCATCAGATTCCTAATTGATCGAGAAAGGTCTGTTGGCAAGAAAAGCTGCTTCCAGGAGGTTGTCAAGTGTTTTCGCTCGACGATTCCATTCTTGGGTGGTTGGTTTGTCCCTTGTTCCTGTAACTCGAATCCTAGCCGGTATATCCCATTTTAGTTTTACACCATTGTGAACCTTACGCCTTTTTGGTCTCTGATCGAGGTTCTCGGCATTGAAAAATCTTCGTAAACTAAATCACACGTGTATATATTGACATTTAAGAGATATATAGTCATGAAAATCAAGAGCAATGGAGAAATATATGCGGATTAGACACCAAAAAATAAACACTCAAAAAATGGCTACAATTTAAGGATTGTGTTTAGTGACGGCATCAAATTCCTAATTGATCGAGAAAGGTCTGTTGGCAAGAAAAGCTGCTTCCAGGAGGTTGTCAAGTGTTTTCGCTCGATGATTCCAATCTTGGGTGGTTGGTTTGGCCCGTGTTCATATCACTCGAAACCTAGCCCGGTATTTCCAAATTTTGTTTTACACTATTGTGAACCTTACGACTTTTTTATTCTCTGATCGAGGTTTTTGGCAATGAAAAATCTTCGTAAACTAAATGACACATGTATATGTTGACAATTAAGCGATATACAGTCAAGAAAATCAAGAGCAATGGTGATATATGTGTGGATTAGACACCAAAAAGTAAACACTTAAAAAATGGCTACAATTTAAGGAATGTGTTTACTGAAGACATCAGATTCCTAATTGATGGAGAAACGTCTGGTGGCAAGAAAAGCTGCTTCCATGAGACTGTCAAGTGTTTTCGCTCGACGATTCCATTCTTGGGTGGTTGGTTTGCCCTTGTTCCTGTAACTCGAATCCTAGTCAGTATATCCCATTTTAGTTTTACACCATTGTGAACCTTACGCCTTTTTTACTATCTAATCGAGGTTCTCGTCATTGACAAATCTTTGTAAACTACATCACACGTGTATATGTTGACATTCTAGAGATATATAGTCAAGAAAATAAGGAGCAACGGTGATATATATGCGGATTAGACACCAAAAAATAAACACTCAAAAAATGGCTACAATTTAAGGAATGTGTTTAGTGACGGCATCAGATTCCTAATTGATGGACAAAGGTCTGGTGGCAAGAAAAGCTGCTTCTAGGAGGTTGTCAAGTGTTTTCGCTCGATGATTCCATACTTGGTTGGTTGGTTTGACCCTTGTTCTTGTAACTCGAATCCTAGCCGGGATATCCATTTTTATTTTTACACCATTATGAACCTTACGCATTTTTTACTCTCTGATCGAGGTTCTCGGCATTGAAAAATCTTCGTAAACTAATTCACACGTGTATATGTTGACATTTAAGAGATATATAGTCAAGAAAATCAAGAGCAACGGTGATATATAAGCGGATTAGACACACAAAAAATAAACACTCAAAAAAATGGCTACAATTTAAGGAATGTGTTTAGTGACGGCATCAGATTCGAAATTGATGGAGAAAAGTCTGGTAGCAAGAAAAGCTGCTTCCAGGAGGTTATCAAGTGTTTTCGCTCGACGATTCCATTCTTGGGTGGTTGGTTTGTCCCTTGTTCCTGTAACTCGAATCCTAGCCAGTATATCCCATTTTAGTTTTACACCATTGTGAACCTTAAGCCCTTTTTACTCTCTAATCGAGGTTCTTGACATTGAAAAATCTTTGTAAACTACATCACACGTGTATATGTTGACATTTAAGAGATATATAGTCAAGAAAATCAAGAGCAACGGTGATATATATGCGGATTAGACACCAAAAAATAAACACTCAAAAAATGGCTACAATATAAGGAATGTGTTTAGTGACGGCATCAGATTCCTAATTGATGCAGAAAGGTCTGTTGGCAAGAAAAGCTGCTTCCAGGAGATTGTCAAGGGTTTTCGCTTGACGATTCCATTCTTGGGTGGTTGGTTTATCCCTTGTTCCTGTAACTCGAATCCTAGCCAGTACATCCCAATTTAGTTTTACACCATTGTGAAACTTACGCCTTTTTTACTCTCAGATCGAGGTTCTCGGCATTGAAAAATCTTCGTAAACTAATCACACGTGTATATGTTGACATTTAAGAGATATATAGTCAAGAAAATCAAGAGCAATGGTGATATATATGCGGATTAGACACCAAAAAATAAACACTCAAAAAAGGGCTACAATTTAAGGAATGTGTTTAGTGACGGCATCAGATTACTAATTGATGGAGAATGGTCTGGTGGCAATAAAAGCTGCTTCCAGGAGATTGTCAAGTTTTTTCGCTCGATGATTCTATTCTTGGGTGGTTGATTTAGACCTTGTTCTTGTAACTCGAATCCTAGCTGGTATATCCCATTTTAGTTTTACACCATTGTGAACCTTACGCCTCTTTTACTCTCTGATCGAGGTTCTCGACAATAAAAAATCTTCGTAAACTAATCACACATGTATATGTTGACATTTAATAGATATATAGTCAAGAAAATCAAGAGCAATGGTGATATATATGCGGATTAGACACCAAAAAATAAACACTCAAAAAATGGCTACAATTTAAGGAATGTGTTTAGTGACGGCATCTGATTCCTAATTGATGGAGAAAGGTCTGGTGGCAATAAAAGCTGCTTCCAGGAGATTGTCAAGTGTTTTCGCTCGATAATTCCATTCTTGGGTGGTTGGTTTGGCCCTTGTTCCTGTAACTCGAATCCTAGCCAGTATATCCCATTTTAGTTTTACACTATTGTGAACCTTACACCTTTTTGTCACACCCCTATTTTCCACGTGTCACCGGTGGGCCTGGTGGGGAGTATCGTGACGTAGTTGGTATCATCATAGACAAACAACACAATATATAAATGCACTGCGGAAGCAAAGATAGATTCATTTCAACTTTAATAAAGTGTAATATTAAATATCACTAATAGTTGAAACGGATCCACAGGCGGATCAAAATAAAATAAGATATTGTTCAACAGTTTATTGTCATCCAAGCTTGCGAGACTTATTATGGACGCTTTAGAAGACAGCCAGCCTAGTACGAGTAGTACCTGCACTTAACCTTTTGGGAAAAATATGTCAGTTTACACTGGTAAATACAATTTAACTGACTCATTTTGAAAAAGGTTGAAAATTGATTTGAATGCTCATGGCACAAAACATTTTTATAACTTGGGATAATTATTTAAGATTATAATCTTGTGAACGAATTACATGTTACTTGTGCGTTCAGTAGCCCGGATCTTGTCCGGGTTAAAGATCAATAGACACACCACATTATTGAGTTATACACTGACAGGTGTACGCCTACACCCCGTACTCAGGTCGTGGCCATCTCGTAAGATGATGCCAAGGATATCCGGGACATGGTCATTAACCCCCCAAAGGCTTTAAGTGAACAAGACTGTTTAAACGAGCCGATCAAATTATTCAATTAACCACCCAACAATGTAAGATTTGATGCTCGATCAAGCGGTATTCTATATACCGTAACCCAAGCCCGTATAGGGAAAATAAGTTAAAAGTATTTACCTTGGTAAGTATAAATCACAACTAGCAAGTGAAGGTAGCTTTTACTGGTTCTTCTATTCTGGAACAAAAGGTTTATAATAACCTATTAGATTTCTAACGGCTCTTTATTTAAGCCTAAGCTTAGACCGGTTAGTTTTAAGGATGATACGGTTCAAACGCACGATTAAGCGAAAACCGGATAGAATGTGATTTATACTCGACAAGTTTGAAGACTTTTATAATATGGGTATACTAAATACATTCTGGATTTTGAGACAAAAATGATAATGTTTGACCCGTTTCGGTCAATTTATGCAAACTAGTTACATAAACCAAATCGGACGCGAAAAGGGCGTTACGGGTAACCATAAGAGTCATATGCAAGTTCCCTGATTTAATATGCCTTAATTATGGTATAATATCAGTAAGATATATTCTATTATGCCCAAAACGGATTTAAACACAAATTATGCCTCATAAGGGCATTTTGGTCATTTAAAAGATTATAAAAGAGTTTATTTGTAAATCTGAGTTATGGGTCTGATTTATACAGTAAATACACTTAATTTTAACATGTTATAACAGTAGGGTATGACCCATATGTGAAACTTATCATTTAAAACCAAACTATGCACCTTAGGGGTATTTTGGTAATTTCACAAGGGCTAAAAAGGTCAAGACTGGAAATCTGAGTTCAAAAACTTTTACTTACTGTTATTATCTCAAAATATACTAAAAACATCAGTAGGTATTAACCTTATATGTTTAATATGGTTACAGCACATACTATGCGTTAAAAACGCTTAAAAAGGCGATTTGGAGCCATTTCCGGGTTTTTAAAAGAAAGCTGATATTTTTATAATTCCAGAAAGCTCAAAATATTTTATTTAAAAAATAAAATCAGTAGAAAAAGGTTTGGGGTCAAAAGGATTTGTAAAACTCATTTTATGGCTTAAAAGGGCAAAACCGTCATAAACCGAATCAAACCTAGAGACCTATGTTATGCTCAGGCAAAAATTAAATAAAAATCTTCAAAAATCCCAAAATATTATATAACATGAGTGGGTAAAAATTTTGATATCGAAAAGTGGGTTTAAATAGGCTATTCGCTAATTACGCCATTTAATTAACATAAAGCTTTCAAATTACGATAATGAGCATAACTCTTAATCTAGACCTCAAATTGATATCAAATTTTAGGTGCAAGTTTATAAATCAGTAACAAATGTTTCTACTCTTTCACTTTTTCAAAAATCATGTTTTATAGTCAAAAGGGCATAATAGTCAACATTTAAGAATAAATCGGAAACATGCATATGAATCGGATAAGTATTGAACCAAGTTGTAAAATCTCAGAGAGTTATACTTATATGAAACTTGGTCCAAAATAAACTCTAAGGCAGATCTCAAACATGCATAAACGGGTCAGAACTGAAAGTCAAAGAAAAAGTCAATTTATGCGACTTTCGGTTCCGATCCGGGTTTAAACTGAAAATTGTCGAGATGAACATGTTGAGACATGTTCTTACATTAATTACCAAGTTATTTTAATGATCAAACAGGTTGCATGTACCCTACATTACTAATTATGCTTAAACTTGCAAATAATCATTCTGTTGACTTTTTAAAGTATGCTTTGACTCGACAATTAGCATAGTTAGAGTGGGAATCTGAAAATACCCTTTTAAGGGTTTGTTACCCACATAAATACCAACTTGTAGGTACTTTCAATTTGAGAAATGACTGAGCAAATTTCGTTTAATCTCAAAGTCAAACTTAAATTACGACGGTTTGACTATTGGTTAATTAACTAAGCTAGAACGAATTAGAAGGGGTTAGGAATACTTACAAGAGTCCTAATTAAGCTTAGAGATCACTAGAAAGCCTGAGGTTGATCAGAGAAGCTCCAGAAGTGGTCTTGTGAATTTTTTGTAAATGCAAGTGTTGAATGTTGCAAGCTTCAAGACCCTTTTATGCCAACTTTGATCTCATTTGATGCTGCCACATGAGTCTATAAGTGTTATCAGATGTGTCCAAGTGCCCCTCTATGCATGAAAATCCATTGGAGAGCCCCTTGTATCGATTCACAGCTGTTAAGCATCGAAATCAGACTCATAACTGACATCTGTTCGCTGTTTGTCGCTGGCAGCTGGTAGGCGGGCCGCGAGAGGCCTTACGCGGGCCGCGTACAAGTCGTTAACCAGCCAAACAAGTTTTCAACATTTACAATTCAATCCTTGTCCTTTGTAACGTGGTTTTGGCTATTTATCTTGCACTCTTGACCCTTAAATCTGACTTTTAAGGACCTTTGGACATTTACAAACATGGTAAAGTCCTTGGTTAACTTTGTGCTTACCCGAAAAGTCACGAATTTTAACGTTAACGCATTTAACCCTTCGTGCACGGTTTTGATCATAACTTTCTCATACGATAACGAAACTTGATGAAATTTTTACCACATATTCTAGTGAGTATATTTTATCATTACAAAGCTTCGGGTTTGCCAAAAGGTCACTCAGAGGTATACTTTCAACATGTTGACACATTTAGCCCTTGTAGTTTGTAATTCCTCACTTTCTTTCATTTCTCCGCTTCGCATGATCCATGATTTATCCGTTTAAGGTCATAAACACCATGTAGGGTTATTGTAGGGCCTATTTATCCATTGTTGACACTTTGGACCCTTATATTCACATAGTTTCACTGTTTGTCAACTTTAGTCCCTCTAAAGTACTTTTTCACATATTCAAAGTCTATGACGCGTGTCAATACATTATTGGACGTAAATTTTCGAGGTGTTACATCCTCACCCCCTTAAAAGAAATCTCGACCCCGAGATTTACTGAAACAAATGAGGGTATTTTTCTTTCATCGTGGATTCTACCTCCCATGTGTATTCGGGACCTCTACGGGCATCCCATTTGACCTTAACAATAGGTACATGCTTCCTTCGAAGCTTCTTTACCTGTCGATCTTCAATCGACAATGGCTTTTCCACAAATTTCAAGCTTTCATCTATATGTACATCCGTATGCGGTATGACTAGCGATTCGTCAGCGAAACACTTCTTCAAATTACAGATGTGGAACACATGATGGATAGCACTAAGCTCTTCAGGCAAGTTTAACTTATAAGCAACTGACCCGATACGTTCGATAACCTCGAAAGGTCATATGTATCTTGGGCTTAGCTTGCCTTTCTTACCAAATCGCATCACCCCCTTCCAGGGTGATACTTTAAGAAATACCTTGTCACCTACTTCGAAGTGAAAAGATTTGCGCTTTGGATCCGCATAGCTTTTCTGCCTATCCCTGGCAGCTTTCAAACGATCGCGAATCTAGACAATCTTGTCCGTTGTTTCAAAGACCAAATCTGGTCCTGACAATTGAACGTCTCCTACTTCCGCCCAACAAATCGGTGTTCTGCATTTTCTACCATATAATGCCTCAAAAGGCGCAGCCTTTATGCTGGTGTGATAGCTATTGTTATAGGAGAACTCGACCAATGGCAGATGCTTATCCCAACTGCCACCTAAATCAATCACACATGCACGAAGCATGTCTTCCAATGTTTGGATGGTACGCTCACTTTGTCCGTCCGTCTGTGGATGGTAAGCCGTACTAAAATTTAAGCGCGTGCCCAGGGACTGTTGGAAACTTTTCCAAAAATGAGAGGTGTATCTTGTATCTCTATCCGAGATAATTGACAATGGCACGCCATGAAACGCTACAATTTTATCTACGTACAACTGAGCTAACATGTCTGAGCTGTAAGTTTCCTTAATGGGTAGGAAATGTGTTGACTTAGTCAGTCTATCCACTATGACCCATATAGTATCATTTCCCTTTCTCGTCTTTGGAAACTTGGTGATAAAATCCATCGTCACCATCTCCCACTTCCATGTAGGAATTTCAGGTTGTTGTAACAAGCCTGACGGCTTCTGATGTTCAGCTTTGACTCGCGCACAAGTCAAACATTTTGCTACATAGGCAGCTACAGACTTTTTCAAGCCTATCCACCAGTAGTTTGCCTTTAGATCCTGGGACATCTTATCAGCTCTAGGATGAACAGAATATTTGGAACTGTGGGCTTCCTGGAGGATAACATCTCGAAGTCCTCCATAAACTGGAACCCATATTCGTCCATTCAATCTTAGCATTCCGTCTTTGTCATAGGATAACTGCTCCTCAGTTACTCCTAGCTTTTCTTCAGGATAATTAGCTTCCAACACAGCTTCCTTCTGTGCAGCTAACACCCTTTCGTTCAAACTATTCCTTATTCCAATGCGCTTGGCATTGATTCTTATCGGCTTTACTCTTTCTTTTCTGCTTAAGGCGTCAGCAACTACATTTTCCTTGCCTGGATGGTATCTTATTTCACAGTCGTAATCATTTAAAGTTTCCATCCATCGTCTTTGTTGCATGTTCAAGTCCTTCTGATTGAACAAATGTTGAAGGCTCTTGTGATCTGAATAGATCACACACTTGTTTCCATATAAGTAATGCCTCCATAGTTTTAATGCAAATACAACGGCACCCTGCTCCAAGTCGTGGGTGGTGTAGTTCTTCTCGTGCACTTTTAGCTGTCGTGAAGCGTAGGCAATAACCTTGCCTTTCTGCATGAGTACGCAGCCCATGCCAGTGTGTGATGCATCACAATACACCACGAATTCTTCTATACCATCGGGCAATGTTAACACTGGTGCATTGCTCAACTTTTTCTTCAGAATGTCAAAGGATTCCTGCTGCTTAGGGCCCCAATCAAACTTAACCTTCTTACGTGTCAACGAGGTTAGGGGCGCAGCAATCCTTGAGAAGTTTTCGATAAATCGCCTATAGTATCCTGCTAAACCCAGAAAACTGCGAATCTCTGTAGGCGTCTTTGGTTCTTGCCAATTCATAACTGCTTCTACCTTAGCGGGATCCACTTGGATACCACGCTCATTTACCACATGTCCAAGGAATTGGACTTCTCGAAGCTAAAATTCGCACTTCGAAAATTTGGCATAGAGTTTCTCATGATGTAGAAGTTTGAGAATACAACGAAGGTGTTTCTCATGATCAGCTCGATTCTTTGAGTAGATGAGGATGTCATCAATAAAGACGATGACGAATTTGTCCAAGTAAGGCTTGCAGACGCGATTCATGAGATCCATGAATGCGGCCGGTGCATTAGTGAGCCCAAAAGGCATCACTAGGAACTCGTAATGTCCATAACGAGTCCTAAATGCAGTCTTGTGCACATCTTCATCTTTGACCTTCAACTGATGATAGCCTGACCTCAAGTCGATCTTAGAGAAGTAACTTGCCCCTTGTAATTGGTCGAACAGATCGTCGATCCTGGGCAAAGGATACCTATTCTTGATAGTGACTTTATTAAGCTCACGGTAATCGATGCACAGACGCATCGATCCATCCTTCTTCTTGACAAACAAGATCGGTGCTCCCCAAGGAGACGAACTTGGTCTAATGAAACCTTTGGCTAGCAGATCATCTAACTGCGTCCTTAATTCCTTCATCTCCGTTGGTGCTAACCTATAAGGTGCTCTAGCAACAGGTGCTGCTCCAGGAATGATGTCAATTCGGAATTCCACTTGCCTATCTGGTGGTAAACCAGGTAGTTCTTCAGGGAAAACTTCAGGATATTCTGAAATGACAGGGATGTCTTCAATCTTGGGTCTCTGCTCATCAATAGTAACTTGTGCCATATAAATGACACAACCCTTCCCCAAGCATCTAGATGCCTTGAGCATGGACACTTGCTCAGGCAATCCATGCTGGGTATCCCCCTGAATGGTAAGTAACTTACCAGACGGAGTTTTGACTATCACTTGCTTTCTGTTGCACACAATCTGGGCTTGGTTATGCGATAACCAATCCATGCCTGTAACTACATCAAAGCCGACTAGCTTAAAGGGAAGTAAGGACAAAGGAAAAGAATGGTTCCTAATGGATATAACACATCCATCTAAAACAGTTGAGGCTGTTTCTATGGTTCCATCAGCTAATTCCACCTCGTATTTTACACTTAAGGTTCTAACAGGTAGGTTCAATAACTTACAGAACTTATCATCAACAAAAGACTTATCTGCTCCAGAATCAAACAATACTCTAGCAAAAACATCATTTATGAGAAAAGTACCTGTAATCACGTTGTCATCTTGAACAACTTCCTTAGCGTCCATCTTGAAGACCCTCGCATTGGTCTTTTTCCCATCCTCGGTTTCTTAGCGTTCTTTGGGCAATTAGACTTAATGTGCCCTTTTTCGTTGCAACCGTAACATGTTGCATCCTTCAGCTTCTTACACTCCAAAGTCTTATGATCCATAGATTTGCAAATCCCACAGGATCTCATGTGAGACTGGGATTTCGACTCAAATCGACACTTCCCAAAATGGTTCTTCTTACAAGTTTTACATTTGGGTTTATCCCCCCGATTGTTGCCCATCCTTCTTAGATCCCGACCCTTTCTTGTGGTCGTTATTTCCTCGGTGTCTCTTATCTGATCTTCGTGAGGTATCGTCCTCACGCTTCCTCTTATTTTCTTCTGAGTTCCTGAGTGCTCTCAACCTGACTACATCCAAGATAAGAAATAGAGATAGATTAGCTGCTGATCTGAAGGTTGCAGGCCTTGATGCCTTAACACTTGCTTTAATTTCAGGGGCTAAACCCCCGATGAAACGAGCGATCCTTTTCGGTTCTGGGGTTACCAAGTACGGAACCAACCGAGATAGAGTATTGAAAGTGGTGAGGTAAGCCTGACAATCTAGATTCTTCATCACCAAAGATAAGAAATCTGATTCGATTCTTTCAACTTCGTGCTGCGGGCAATAATTCTCTTTAATAAGAGCAACGAACTGATCCCATGACAAGTTGTAAAGTGGGATCTTTCCAGCAGCTTGTATGAGAGATTTCCACCACGCCAGTGCTTCTCCTTTGAACGATTGGGATACATATTTCACTACATCTCTTTCAGCACACCCGCTGATGTCTACTACCGTATCCATTTCGTCCAACCAGGTCATGCAGTCGACCGCTCCTTTCACCCCAGTAAAGTCTCTGGGTTTACATGAGACGAAGTATTTATACGTACAAGACTTACTACGCGGTTCCTGTTTTTGCTCGACCTTCTTTATCGGGACACTGTTTTGGTTAGAGGAGTGATGATCCTCATCTTCCTTCTTGAGCTCATCTTTCTTAGGTCCATCTTTCTTAGAGGGCGGTTTGCTATGAGCCTCCGAGTGGACTTTTGGTTTGGAATGTGGTGCGGATCGGGTCCTACTCCGGGTCCCGTTTGATTCACTATATTGCCTTTCAATGGCTCTGGTAACAGCATTTTCTACTAATGCTTGTAGCTCCGCACCAGTTACAAGTATTTTAGTGTTATCAGGGTTTTCCACCGGATGACTGTTTATTTCTTCAGACTTAGCCATGTAGTTTTAAGTGCTACATAAAAATAAGGACAAGGTCTATTTAGAAGCCTAAACAGTATTATCATTCTTGACGATTTATTAACCATGGTAAATAAAAGCCATATTAGTTAATTTGTTAAGTAATTTCATTCAGGACTTTTTATTAGTAACTTTATCCTAGAATGAAATAAAATATTGGCACAACAGGCCTAGTCACGTAGAAAAATTTCTAAATTATAAATTTAGATCTTGTAGGATTAAAGTTTGAATAAGATAAAAATCAATCCTTTTCATGGCAGGGAGTCTATAAACTACGGCTGCCTTTTGTTTTATATGACATTAGTTATAACCCGTAGGCATTATGTCACAACCAAATATATATAAAAATATTAAACTTGGATAATTTATTAAAAAGGTGGCATGTGTGATTTTACGGATCACACTAGCTAAGAATGTCAACATGTTTGCAGATGTTAACAGAGATTTGAATCTTTTTAAACAGGTTCTACCATATTGGCTAGGTCTTTAATATGACATTCAAGCTAGGTTTTACCTTTTTAAGATTCTTATTATTTTATTAAAATGGTAAATCAAAATAATAAATGTTATTTTTCATTTATTTATACACTATGTTCATGCACATAATTTAAAAATGAAAAAAACTTAAATTAACCATTCCAAATAAAATTTAAACTAGTACGAGTTTGCCCTAAACGGGACTTTTACATAAATAACACGCCCACGCAGGGGCCAAACAAACAAACAAACCCACGCAGGGGTCAAATAAAAAGATATGCCCACACAGGGGCAGAACAGAAAGAAATACCCACGCAGGGGTAGAGTACAGAAAAAATAAATGTCCACGCAGGGACATGAGTACCACACTAAGATAACCAAACAAACAAAGGATTCAGTGATCCTTCTTGCTTTTCCCCTTAATCAAATTCACCATCTTCTTAAACATCCCCTGGTTGTGCCTCCGATCTTCCCGCAACTCATGCCGCATCTCTTGTCGCACCTCATTTATCCCTTGAAGGATTTCTTGAATTTGGGGCGGTGACATCGCCGGCGCCTGAGGTGGTGGCTGATAATGCTGAGGTTGAGGAGGCGGCGGTTGCTGATACCCATATGGTGGGTATCCATAGGTTGAGTGTCCCGTAGCCCAGGGACCTCCATAAGGACCTTCCGGTCGAGGAGCGTTGAAGCTTGAAGCTAACCAGTAGGGATCTTCTGCAAAGTTGTAACCCGTGTGAATCGGCTGCTCGAAGGGATTGTATGCTGCAGCACTAGTGTAAGTGGGAATTGGGTCTCCAAAACCCAATGGTGGCTGTGACGCGACTGGCGCAGAGACTACTTCTGAGACGGGGTGTGAAGATTCTCCCATCTCTGGCTCTTCGTGGATCGGCGAGTAACGGCTGCCACTCGAAAGTGGAGGGGTGCTGATACGCACTCCCCCTCGTGCGGATATTCGCACTGTCGTTCTCCTCCGCCTCGGAGGCGAGGGAGGTTGAAGCTGAGGTGGTGGTGGCGGCGGAGTGACCGCGACAAGTCGAGAATCCTCGGAAGGATTCTGTTGCTGCTGCTGTGGCTGCTCCTGCTGGTGTAGAGGAGAGTGATGTGGCTGGTGCAGGGGAGAGTGGTGTGGCTGATGCAGAGGAGAGTTATGGTAACTGGGAGTAAATACCCAGTCATAGTGCCTGAATTTCTCCTCGAAGCTGTCGGGACCATTGTATGGTGATCCCACAAAAGGTGACCCATCTGAAATCTCAATGGGATGATTGGGAGTTCCAGACGGTGGCATTGCAGGATCGGTGTCCTCGTCGATATCCATCGGGTTGCCACCAGAAAAGTGGTCTTCGGGTCCAAGTGGGTTAAAACCCATTGGCACTCCAAGGTAGTCGTCCGGGTTGAACTGGCCTTGGAAAACTGGTGATAGGTGGTCAAAGGGTGATTGGTGTCCTTGGAGAGGTATGTAGGACTGGTGAGAGTTGTGGGGCTCATTTTCAGAATGAGGCCCGAAGGAGTGTGGGATGGAAGGTGAGGTACTCAGTGAAACTGAGCGCCTAGCTGGTTCAATAAAAGACCTCCAAAGATTTTGAGCATCTGTGTTATGGGGGTCTGAAGGTGTTCGCCGGTGCGAAGGTCCGGCTTCATGGTCGTTTGGGGCTACATGTGCTCCTTGTCCCCTTCATCTTCCTCTCATACGTGGCGGCATTTTTTTGTGAACCTGTAAAAAACAACAAGTGATACAACAAAAATATATATAAGACAAAGTTAGAAATAAAACAAAAATTTGGAAATTTCCTAAGTTCTTTGTCTAGACTTGAGAATCGAGGATTGTGCAATTGTGTAACTGAGATTAAACACAAAAGGCTAGTGTTTAATTCACTCAGAGTTGGCTCTGATACCAACCTGTCACACCCCTATTTTCCACGTGTCACCGGTGGACCCAGTGGGGAGTATCGTGACGTAGTTGGTATCATCATAGACAAACAACACAATATATAAATGCACAGCGGAAGCAAAGATAGATTCATTTCAACTTTAATAAAGTGTAATATTAAATATCACTAATAGTTGAAACGGATCCACAGGCGGATCAAAATAAAATAAGATATTGTTCAACAGTTTATTGTCATCCAAGCTTGCGAGACTTATTGTGGACGCTCTAGAAGACAGCCAGCCTAGTACGAGTAGTACCTGCACTTAACCTTTTGGGAAAAATACGCCAGTTTACACTGGTAAATACAATTTAACTGACTCATTTTGAAACGGGTTGAAAATTGATTTGAATGCTCTTGGCACAAAACATTTTTATAACTTGGGAAAATTATTTAAGATTATAATCTTGTGAACGAATTACATGTTACTTGTGCGTTCAGTAGCCCGGATCTTGTCCGGGTTAAAGATCAATAGACACACCACATTATTGAGTTATACACTGACAGGTGTACGCCTACACCCCGTACTCAGGTCGTGGCCATCTCGTAAGATGATGCCAAGGATATCCGGGACATGGTCATTAACCCCCCAAAGGCTTTAAGTGAACAAGACTGTTTAAACGAGCCGATCAAATTATTCAATTAACCACCCAACGATGTAAGATTTGATGCTCGATCAAGCGGTATTCTATATACCGTAACCCAAGCCCGTATAGGGAAAATAAGTTAAAAGTATTTACCTTGGTAAGTATAAATCAAAACTAGCAAGTGAAGGTAGCTTTTACTGGTTCTTCTATTCTGGAACAAAAGGTTTATAATAACCTATTAGATTTCTAACGGGTCTTTATTTAAGCCTAAGCTTAGACCGGATAGTTTTAAGGATGATACGGTTCAAACGCACGATTAAGCGAAAACCGGAAAGAATGTGATTTAGACCCGACAAGTTTGAAGACTTGTATAATATGGGTATACTAAATACATTCTGGATTTTGAGACAAAAATGATAATGTTTGACCCGTTTCGGTCAATTTATGCAAACTAGTTACATAAACCAAACCGGACGCGAAAAGGGCGTTACGGGTAACCATAAGAGTCATATGCAAGTTCCCTGATTTAATATGCCTTAATTATGGTATAATATCAGTAAGATATCTTCTATTATGCCCAAAACGGATTTAAACACAAATTATGCCTCATAAGGGCATTTTGGTCATTTAAAAGATTATAAAAGAGTTTATTTGTAAATCTGAGTTACGGGTCTGATTTATACAGTAAATACACTTAATTTTAACATGTTATAACAGTAGGGTATGACCCATATGTGAAACTTATCATTTAAAACCAAACTATGCACCTTAGGGGTATTTTAGTAATTTCACAAGGGCTAAAAAGGTCAAGACTGGAAACCTGAGTTCAAAAACTTTTACTTACTGTTATTATCTCAAAATATACTAAAAACATCAGTAGGTATTAACCTTATATGTTTAATATGGTTATAGCACATACTATGCGTTAAAAACGCTTAAAAAGGCGATTTGGAGCCATTTCCGGGTTTTTAAAAGAAAGCTGATATTTTTATAATTCCAGAAAGCTCAAAATATTTTATTTACCAAATAAAATCAGTAGAAAAAGGTTTGGGGTCAAAAGGATTTGTAAAACTCATTTTATGGCTTAAAAGGGCAAAACCGTCATAAACCGAATCAAACCTAGAGACCTATGTTATGCTCAGCCAAAAATTAAATAAAAATCTTCAAAAATCCCAAAATATTATATAATATCAGTGGGTAAAAAGTTTGATATCGAAAAGTGGGTTTAAATAGGCTATTCGCTAATTACGCCATTTAATTAACATAAAGCTTTCAAATTACGATAATGAGCATAACTCTTAATCTAGACCTCAAACTGATATCAAATTTTAGGTGCAAGTTTATAAATCATTAACAAATGTTTCTACTCTTTCACTTTTTCAAAAATCACGTTTTATAGTCAAAAGGGCATAATAGTCAACATTTAAGCATAAATCGGAAACATGCATATGAATCGGATAAGTATTGAACCAAGTTGTAAAATCTCAGAGAGTTATACTTATATGAAACTTGGTCCAAAATAAGCTCTAAGGCAGATCTCAAACATGCATAAACGGGTCAGAACTGAAAGTCAAAGAAAAAGTCAATTTATGCGACTTTCGGTTCCGATCCGGGTTTAAACTGAAAATTTTCGAGATGAACATGTTGAGACATGTTCTTACATTAATTACCAAGTTATTTTAATGATCAAACAGGTTGCATGTACCCTACATTGCTAATTATGCTTAAACTTGCAAATAATCATTCTGTTGACTTTTTAAAGTATGCTTTGACTCGACAATTAGCGTAGTTAGAGTGGGAATCTGAAAATACCCTTTTAAGGGTTTGTTTCCCACATAAATACCAACTTGTAGGTACTTTCAATTTGAGAAATGACTGAGCAAATTTCGTTTAATCTCAAAGTCAAACTTAAATTACGACGGTTTGACTATTGGTTAATTAACTAAGCTAGAACGAATTAGAAGGGGTTAGGAATACTTACAAGAGTCCTAATTAAGCTTAGAGATCACTAGAAAGCCTGAGGTTGATCAGAGAAGCTCCAGAAGTGGTCTTGTGAATTTTTTGTAAATGCAAGTGTTGAATGTTGCAAGCTTCAAGACCCTTTTATGCCAACTTTGAACTCATTTGATGCTGCCACATGAGTCTATAAGTGTTATCAGATGTGTCCAAGTGCCCCTCTATGCATGAAAATCCATTGGAGAGCCCCTTGTATCGATTCACATCTGTTAAGCATCGAAATCAGACTCATAACTGACATATGTTCGCTGTTTGTCGCTGGCAGCTGGTAGGCGGGCCACGAGAGGCCTTACGCGGGCCGCGTACAAGTCGTTAACCAGCCAAACAAGTTTTCAACATTTACAATTCAGTCCTTGTCCTTTGTAACGTGGTTTTGGCTATTTATCTTGCACTCTTGACCCTCAAATCTGACTTTTAAGGACCTTGGGACATTTACAAACATGGTAAAGTCCTTGGTTAACTTTGTGCTTACCCAAAAAGTCATGAATTTTAACGTTAACGCATTTAACCCTTCGTGCACGGTTTTGATCATAACTTTCTCATACGATAACGAAACTTGATGAAATTTTTACCACATATTCTAGTGAGTATATTTTATCATTACAAAGCTTCGGGTTTGCCAAAAGGTCACTCAGAGGTATACTTTCAACATGTTGACACATTTAGCCCCTGTAGTTTGTAATTCCTCACTTTCTTTCATTTCTCCGCTTCGCATGATCCATGATTTATCCGTTTAAGGTCATAAACACCATGTAGGGTTATTGTAGGGCCTATTTATCCATTGTTGAAACTTTGGACCCTTATATTCACATAGTTTCACTGTTTGTCAACTTTAGTCCCTCTAAAGTACTTTTTCACATATTCAAAGTCTATGACGCGTGTCAATACATTATTGGACGTAAATTTTAGAGGTGTTACATCCTCATCCCCTTAAAAGAAATCTCGACCCCGAGATTTACTGAAACAAATGAGGGTATTTTTCTTTCATCGTGGATTCTACCTCCCATGTGTATTCGGGACCTCTACGGGCATCCCATTTGACCTTAACAATAGGTACATGCTTCCTTCGAAGCTTCTTTACCTGTCGATCTTCAATCGACAATGGCTTTTCCACAAATTTCAAGCTTTCATCTATATGTACATCCGTATGCGGTATGACTAGCGATTCGTCAGCGAAACACTTCTTCAAATTACAGATGTGGAACACATTATGGATAGCACTAAGCTCTTCAGGCAAGTTTAACTTATAAGCAACTGAACCGATACGTTCGATAACCTCGAAAGGTCCTATGTATCTTGGGCTTAGCTTGCCTTTCTTACCAAATCGCATCACCCCCTTCCAGGGTGATACTTTAAGCAATACCTTGTCACCTACTTCGAAGTGAAAAGATTTGCGCTTTGGATCCGCATAGCTTTTCTGCCTATCCATTCTTGGGTGGTTGGTTTAGCCCTTGTTCTTGTAACTCGAATCTTTGCCGGTATATCCCATTTTAGTTTTACACCATTGTGAACCTTACGCCTTTTTTACTCTCTGATCGAGGTTCTCGGCATTAAAAAATCTTCGTAAACTAAATCACGTGTATAGGTTGACATTTAAGCGATATATAGTCAAGAAAAACAACAGCAATGGGGATATATATGTGGATTAGACACCAAAAAATAAACACTCAAAAAATGGCTACAATTTAAGGAATGTGTTTAGTGATGGCATCAGATTCCTAATTGATGGAGAAAGGTCTGGTGGCAAGAAAAGCTGCTTCTAGGAGGTTGTCAAGTATTTTCGCTCGACGATTCCATTCTTGCGTGGTTGGTTTGGCCCTTATTCCTGTAACTCGAATCCTAGCCGGTATATCCCATTTTAGTTTTACACCATTGTGAACCTTACGCCGTTTTTACTCTCTGATCGAGGTTCTCGGTATTGAAAAATCTTCGTAAACTAAATCACACGTGTATATGATGACATTTAAGAGATATATAGTCAAGACAATCAAGAGCAATGGTGATATATATGCGGATTAGACACCAAAAAATAAACACTCAAAAAATGGCTACAATTTAAGGAATGTGTTTAGTGACGGCATCAGATTACTAATTGATGGAGAAAGGTCTGCTGGTAAGAAAAGCTGCTTCCAGGAGGTTGTCAAGTGTTTTCACTCGACGATTCCATTCTTGGGTGGTTGGTTTGGCCCTTGTTCATGTAACTCGAATCCTAGCCCAGTATATCTCATTTTAGTTTTACCCCATTGTGAACCTTACGCCTTTTTTACTCTCTGATCGAGGTTCTCGGCATTGAAAAATCTTCGTAAACTACATCCCACGTGCATATGTTGACATTTAAGAGATATACAGTCAAGAAAAGCAAGAGCAATGGTGATGTATATGCGGATTAGACACCAAAAAATATACACCCAAAAAATGGCTACAATTCAACGAATGTGTTTAGTGACGGCATCAGATTCCTAATTGATGGAGAAAGGTCTGGTGGCAAGTAAAGCTGCTTCCAGGAAGTTGTCAATTGTTTTCGCTCCACGATTCCATTCTTGGGTGGTTGGTTTGGCCCTTGTTCCTGTAACTCGAATCCTAGCCCGGTATATCTCATTTTAGTTTTACACCATTGTGAACCTTACGCCTTTTTTACTCTCTGATCGAGGTTCTCGGCGGTGAAAAATCTTCGTAAACTAAATCACACGTGTATATGTTGATATTTAAGAGATATACAGTCAAGAAAGTCAAGAGCAATGGTGATATATATGCGGATTAGACACCCAAAAACAAACACTCAAAAAATGGCTACAATTTAATGAATGTGTTTAGTGACGGCATCAGATTCCTAATTGATGGAGAAAGGTCTGGTGGCAAGAAAAGCTGCTTCCAATCTTGGATGGTTGGTTTGGTCCTTGTTCATGTAACTAGAATCCTGACTCGGTATATCCCATTTTAGTTTTACATCATTGTGAACCATAAGCCTTTTTTACTCTCCGATCGAGGTTCTCGGCATTGAAAAATATTCGTAAACTAAATCACAAGTGTATTTGTTGACATTTAAGAGATATACAGTCAAGAGATCAAGAGCAATGGTGATATATATTTGGATTAAACACCAAAAAATAAACACTAAAAAAATGGCTACAATTTAAGGAATGTGTTTAGTGACGGCATCAGATTCCTAATTGATGGAGAAAGGTCTGGTGGCAAGAAAAGCTGCTTCCAGGAGGTTGTCAAGTGTTTTCGCTCGACGATTCCATTCTTGGGTGGTTACTTTAGCCCTTGTTCCTGTAACTCGAATCCTAGCCCGGTATATCCCATTTTAGTTTTACACTATTGTGAACCTTATGCCTTTTTTACTCTCTGATCGAGATTCTCGACATTGAAAAATCTTCGTAAACTAAATCACACGTGTATATGTTGACATTTAAGAGATATACAGTCAAGAAAATCAAGAGCAATGGTGAAATATATGCGGATTAGACACCAAAAAATAAACACAACAAAATGGCTACAATTTAAGGAATGTGTTTAGTGACGGCATCAGATTCCTAACTGATGGAGAAAGGTCTGGTGGCAAGAAAAGCTGCTTACAGGAGGTTATCATGTGTTTTCGCTCGACGATTCCATTCTTGGGTGGTTGTTTTGGCCCATGTTCCTGTAACTCGAATCCTAGCCCGGTATATCCCATTTTAGTTTTACACCATTGTGAACCTTACGCCTTTTTTACTCTCTAGTCGAGATTCTCGGCATTGAAAAATCTTCGTAAACTAAATCACACGTGTATATGTTGACATTTAAATGATATACAGTCAAGAAAATCAAGAGCAATGGTGATATATATGCGGATTAGACACCAAAAAATAAACACAACAAAATGGCTACAATTTAAGGAATGTGTTTAGTTACGGCATCAGATTCCTAATTGATAGATAAAGGTCCGGCGGCAAGAAAAGCTGCTTCCAGGAGGTTGTCATGTGTTTTTACTCGACGATCCCATTCTTGGGTGGTTGGTTTGGCCCCTGTTCCTGTAACTCGAATCCTTGCCTGGTATATCCCATTTTAGTTTTACACCATTATGAACCTTATGCCTTTTTTACATTCTGATCGAGGTTCTCGGCATTGAAAAATCTTTGTAAACTAAATCACATGTGTATATGTTGACATTTAAGAGTTATACAGTCAAGAAAATCGAGAGCACTGGTGACATATATGCGGATTAGACACCAACAAATAAACACTCATAAAATGGCTACAATTTAAGGAATGTGTTTAGTGACGACATCAAATTCCTGATAGATGGAGAAAGGTCTGGTGGTATGAAAAGCTGCTTCCAGGAGGTTGTCATGTGTTTTCGCTCGACGATTCCATTCTTGGGTGGTTGGTTTTAGCCCTTGTTCCTGTAACTCGAATCCTAGCCCGGTATATCCCATTTTAGTTTTACATAATTGTGAACCTTACGACTTTTTTACTCTCTGATCGAGGTTCTTGGCATTGAAAACTCTTCGTAAACTAAATCACACGTGTATATGTTGACATTTAAGAGATATACAGTCAAGAAAATCCAGAGCAATGGTGATATATATGCGGATTAGACACCAAAAAATATACACTCAAAAAATTCCTACAATTTAAGGAATATGTTTAGTGAGGGCATTAGATTCCTAATTGATGGAGAAAGGTCTGGTGGCAAGAAAAGCTACTTCCAGGAGGTTATTAAGTGTTTTCGCTCGACGATTCCATTCTTGAATGGTTGGTTTGGCCCTTGTTCCTGTAACTCGAATCTTAGCCCGGTATATCCCGTTTTAGTTTTTGACCATTGTGAACTTTACTCCTTTTTTACTCTCTGATCGAGGTTCTCGGCATTGAAAAATCTTCGTAAACTAAATTACACGTGTATATGTTGACATTTAAGAGATATACAGTCAAGAAAATCAAGAGCAATGGTGATATATATATATATATATATATGCGGATTAGACACCAAAAAATAAACACTCGAAAAATGGCAACAATTTAAGGAATGTGTTTAGTGACGGCATCAGATTCCTTATTGATGTAGAAAGGTCTGGTTGCAGGAAAAGCTGCTTCCAGGAGGTTGTCAAGTGTTTTCGCTCGACGATTCTATTCTTGGGTGGTTGGTTTGGCCCTTGTTCCTGTAACTCGAATCCTAGCCCGGTATATCCCATTTTAGTTTTAGACCATTGTGAACCTTACGCCTTTTTTACTCTCTGATCAAGGTTCTCGGCATTGAAAAATCTTCGTAAACTAAATCCCACGTGTATATCTTGACATTTAAGTTATATATAGTCAAGAAAATCAAAAGCAATGGTGATATATAGGCGGATTAGACACCAAAAAATAAACTCTAAAAAATGGCTACAATTTAAGGAAGGTGTTTAGTGACGGCATCAGATTCCGAATTGATGGAGAAAGGTCTGGTGGCAAGAAAAGCTGTTTCCAGGAGGTTGTCAAGTGTTTTCGCTCGACAATTTCATTCTTGGGTGGTTGATTTGGCCCTTGTTCCCGTAACTCGAATCCTAGCCCGGTATATCCCATTTTAGTTTTTGACCATTGTGAACCTTACGCCTTTTTTACTCTCTGATCAAGGTTCTCGGCATAGAAAAATCTTCGTAAACTAAATCATACGTGTATATGTTGACATTTAAGAGATATACAGTGAAGAAAATTAAGAGCAATGGTGATATATATGCGGATTAGACACCAAAAAATAAACACTCAAAAAATGGCTACATTTTAAGGAATGTGTTTAGTGACGTCATCATATTCCTAATTGATGGACAAAGGTCTGGTGGCAAGAAAAGCTGTTTCCAGGAAGTTGTCAAGTGTTTTCGCTCGACGATTCCATTCTTGGGTGGTTAGTTTGGCCCTTGTTCCTGTAACTCGAATCCTAGCCCGGTATATCCCATTTTTGTTTTACACCATTGTGATCCTTACGCCTTTTTTGCTCTCTGATCGAGGTTCTCGGCATTGAAAAATCTTCATAAACTAAATCACACGTTTATATGTTGACATTTAAGAGATATACAGTCAGAAAATCAAGAGCAATGGTGATATATATGCGGATTAGACACCAAAAAATAAACACTCAAAAAATGGCTACAGTTTACGGAATGTGATTACTGATGGCATCAGATTCGTAATTGATGGAGAAAGGTCTGGTGGCAAGAAAAGCTGCTTCCAGGAGGTTGGTTTGGCCCTTGTTCCTGTAACTCGAATCCTAGCCCGATATATTCCATTTTAGTTTTACACCATTGTGAACTTTACGCATTTTTTACTCTCTGATCAAGGTTCTCGGCATTGAAAAATATTTGTAAACTAAATCACACGTGTATATGTTGACATTTAAGAGATATACAGTCAAGAAAATCAAGAACAATGGTGATATATATGCGGATTAGACACCAAAAATGAACACTCAAAAAATGGCTACAATTTAAGGAATGTGTTTACTGACGGCATCAGATTCCTAATGGATGGAGAAAGGTCTGGTGGCAAGAAAAGCTGCTTCCAGGAGGTTGTCATGTGTTTTTACTCGACGATTCCATTCTTGGGTGGTTGATTTGGCCGTTGATCCTGTAACTCGAATCCTTTCCCGGTATATCCTATTTTAGTTTTACACCATTGTGAACCTTACGCTTTTTTTTACATTCTGATCGAGGTTCTCGGCATTGAAAAATCTCTGTAAACTAAATCACACGTGTATATGTTGACATTTAAGAGATATACAGTCAAGAAATTCGAGAGCAATGGTGACATATATGCGGATTAGACACCAAAAAATAAACACTCATAAAATGGCTACAATTTAAGGAATGTGTTTAGTGATGACATCAAATTCCTAATAGATGGAGAAAGGTCTGGTGGTAAGAAAAGCTGCTTCCAGGAGGTTGTCATGTGTTTTAGCTCGACGATTCCATTCTTGGGTGGTTGGTTTTGGCCCTTGTTCCTGTACCTCGAATCCTAGCCCGGTATATCCCATTTTAGTTTTAGACCATTGTGAACCTTACTCCTTTTTTACTCTATGATCGAGGTTCTTGGCATTGAAAAATCTTCGAAAACTAAATCACACGTGTATATGTTGACATTTAAGAGATATACAGTCAAGAAAATCAAGAGCAATTGTGATATATATATGCGGATTAGACACCAAAAAAATAAACACTAAAAAAATGGCTACAATTTAAGGAATGTGTTTAATGACGACATTAGATTCCTAATTGATGGAGAAAGGTCTGGTGCAAGAAAAGCTGCTTCCAGGAGGTTGTTAAGTGTTTTTTATTGACAATTCCATTCTTGGGTGGTTGGTTTGGCCCTTGTTCCTGTAACTCGAATCCTAGCCCGGTATATCCCATTTTAGTTTTTGACCACTGTGAACCTTATGCCTTTTTTACTCTCTAATCGAGGTTCTCGGCATTGAAAAATCTCCGTAGACTAAATCACACGTGTATATGTTGATATTTAAGAGATATACAGTGAAGAAAATCAAGAGCAATGGTGATATATATGCGGATTAGACACCAAAAAATAAACACTCAAAAAATGGCTACAATTTAAGGAATGTGTTTAGTGACGGCATCAGATTCCTAATTGTTGGAGAAAGGTCTGGTGGCAAGAAAAACTGCTTCCAGGAGGTTGTCAAGTGTTTTCGCTCGGCGATTCTATTCCTGGGTGGTTGGTTTGGCCCTTGTTCCTGTAACTCATATTCCTATCCCGGTATATCCCATTTTAGTTTTACACCATTGTGAACCTTACGCCTTTTTTACTCTCTGATCGAGGTTCTCGGCATTGAAAAATCTTCGTAAACTAAATAAAACGTGTATATGTTGACATTTAAGAGATATATAGTCAATAAAATCAAGAGCAATGGTGATATATATGCGGATTAGACACCAAAAAATAAACACTCAAAAAATGGCTACAATTTAAGAAATGTGTTTAGTGACGGCATCAGATTCCTAATTTATGGAGAAAGGTCTGGTGGCAAAAAAAAGCTGCTTCCAGGAGGTTGTCAAGTGTTTTCGCTCGACAATTCCATTCTTGGGTGGTTGGTTTGGCCCTTTTTCATGTAACTCGAATCCTATCCCGATATATCCCATTCTAGTTTAACACCATTGTGAACCTTACACCTTTTTTACTTTCTGATTGAGGTTCTCGGCATTGAAAAATCTTCGTAAACTAAATCACACGTGTATATGTTGACATTTAAGAAATATACAGTCAAGAAAATCAAGAGCAATGGTGATATATATGTGGATTAGACACCAAAAAATAAAAACTCAAAAATGGCTACGATTTAAGGAATGTGTTTAGTGACGGCATCAGATTCCTAATTGATGGAGAAAGGTCTGGTGGCAAGAAAAGCTGCTTGCAAGAGGTTGTCAAGTGTTTTCGCTCGAAGATTCCATTCTTGGGTGGTTGTTTTGGCCCTTGTTACTGTAACTCGAATCCTAGCCCGTTATATCCCATTTTAGTTTTACACCATTGTGAACCTTACGCCTTTTTTACTCTCTAATTGAGGTTCTCGGCATCGAAAAATCTTTGTAAACTAAGTCACACGTGTATATGTTGGCATTTAAGATATATACAGTCGAGAAAATCAAGAGCAATGGTGATATATATGCGGATTAGACACCAAAAATGAACACTAAAAAAATGGCTACAATTTAAGGAATGTGTTTAGTGACTGCGTCAGATTCCTAATTGATGGAGAAAGGTCTGGTGGCAAGAAAAGCGGCTTCCCAGAGGTTGTCAAGTGTTTTCACTCGACGATTCCATTCTTGGGTGGTTGGTTCGGCCCTTGTTCCTGTAACTCGAATCCTAGCCCGGTATATCCCATTTTAGTTTTACACCATTGTGACCCTTACGCCTTTTTTATTCTCTGATCAAGGTTCTCGGCATTGAAAAATCTTCGTAAACTAAATCACACATGTCTATGTTGACATATAAGAGATATACAGTTAAGAAAATCAAGAGCAATGATGATATATATGCGGATTAGGCACCAAAAAATAAACACTCAAAAAATGGCTTCAACTTAAGAAATGTGTTTAGTGACGGCATTAGATTTCTAATTGATGGAGAAAAGTCTGGTGGCAAGAAAAGCTGCTTCCAGCAGGTTGTCAAGTGTTTTCTCTCAACGATTCCATTCTTGGGTAGTTGGTTTGGCCCTTGTTCCTGTAACTTGAATCCTAGCCCGGTGTATCCCATTTTAGTTTTACACCATTGTGAACCTTACGCCTTTTTTTAAACTCTGATCGAGATTCACGGCATTGAAAAATCTTCGTAAACTAAATCACACGTGTATATATTGACATTTAAGAGATATAAGTCAAGAAAATCAAGAGCAATGGTGATATATATGCAGATTAGACACCAAAAAATAAACACTCAAAAAATTCCTACACTTTAAGGAATGTGTTTAGTTACGGCATCAGATTCCTAATTGATGGACAAAGGTCTGGTGGCATGAAAAGCTTGTCAAGTGTTTTCACTCGACGATTCCATTCTTGGGTGGGTGGTTTGGCCCTTGTTCCTGTAACTCGAATCCTAGCCCGGTATATCCCATTTTAGTATTACACCATTGTGAACCTTACGCCTTTTTTGCTCTCTGATCGAGGTACTCGGCATTGAAAAATCTTCGTAAACTAAATCACACATGTATATGTTGACATTTAAGAGATATACAGTCAGAAAATCAAGAGCAATGGTGATATATATGCGGATTAGACACCAAAAAATAAACACTCAAAAAATGGCTACCATTTACGGAATGTTATTACTGACGGCATCAGATTCGTAATTGATGGAGAAAGGTCTGGTGGCAAGAAAAGCTGCGTCCAGGAGGTTGTCAAGTGTTTTCACTCGACGATTCCATTCTTGGGAAGTTGGTTTGGCCCTTGTTCCTGTAACTCGAATCCTTGCCCGGTATACCCATTTTAGTTTTACACCATTGTGAACCTTACGCCTTTTTTACATTCTGATCGAGGTTCTCGGCATTGTAAAATCTTTGTAAACTAAATCACACGTGTATATGTTGACATTTAAGAGATATGCACTCAAGAAAATCGAGAGCAATGGTGACATATATGCGGATTAGACACCAAAAAATAAACACTCATAAAATGGCTACAATTTAAGGAATGTGTTTAGTGACGACATCAAATTCCAAATTGAAGGAGAATGGTCAGGTGGCAAGAAAAGTTGCTTCCAAGAGGTTGTCATGTGTTTTTGCTCGACGATTCCATTCTTGGGTGGTTGGTTTGGCCCTTGTTCCTGTAACTCTAATCCTAGCCCGGTATATCCCATTTTCGTTTTACACAATTGTGAACCTTACGACTTTTTTACTCTCTGATCGAGGTTCTCGGCATTGAAAAACCTTTGTAAACTAAATCACACGTGTATATGTTGACATTTAGGATATATACAGTCAAGAAAATCAAGAGCAATGGTGATATATATGCGGATTAGACACCAAAAACTATACACTCAAAAAATGCCTACAATTTAAGAAATGTGTTTAGTGACGGCATCAGATTCCTAATTGATGGAGAAATGTCTGGTTGCAGGAAAAGCTGCTTCCAGGAGGTTGTCAAGTGTTTTCACTCGACGATTCTATTCTTGGGTTGTTGGTTTGGCCCTTGTTCCTGTAACTCGAATCCTAGCCCGTAATATCCCATTTTAGTTTTTGACCATTGTGAACCTTACTCCTTTTTTACTCTCTGATCGAGGTTCTCGACATTGAAAAATCTTCGTAAACTAAATCACACGTGTATATGATGACATTTAAGAGATATACAGTCAAGAAAATCAAGAGCAATGGTGATATATATGCGTATTAGACACCAAAAACTATACACTCAAAAAATGGCTACAATTTAAGTAATGTGTTTAGTGACGGCATCAGATTCCTAATTGATGGAGAAAGGTCTGGTTGCAGGAAAAGCTGCTTCCAGGATGTTGTCAAGTGTTTTCACTAGACGATTCTATTCTTGGGTGGTTGGTTTGGCCCTTGTTTTGGTAACTCGAATCCTAGCCCGGTATATCCCATTGTGAACCTTACGCCTTTTTTACTCTCTGATCGAGGTTCTCGGCAATGAAAAATCTTCGTAAACTAAATCACACGTGTATATGTTGACATTTGAGAAATATATAGTCAAGAAAATCAAAATCAATGTTGATATATATGCGGATTAGACACCAAAAAATAAACTCTCAAAAAAAGGCTACAACTTAAGGAATGAGTTTAGTGACGGCATCAGATTCCGAATTGATGGAGAAAGGTCTGGTGGCAAGAGAAGCTGCTTCCAGGAGGTTGTCAAGTGTTTTCGGTCGACGATTCCATTCTTGGGTGGTTGGTTTGGCTCTTGTTCCTGTAACTCGAATCCTAGCCCGGTATATCCCATTTTAGTTTTTGACGATTGTGAACCTTACGCCTTTTTTACTCTCTGATCGAGGTTCTCAGCATAGAAAAATCTTCGTAAACTAAATCATACGTGTATATGTTGACATTTAAGAGATAGACAGTGAAGAAAATCTAGAACAATGGTGATATATATGCGGATTAGACACCAAAAAATAAACACTCAAAAAATGGCTACAATTTAAGGAATGTGTATAGTGACGGCATCATATTCCTAATTGATGGACAAAGGTCTGGTGGCAAGAAAAGCTGCTTCCAGGAAGTTGTCAAGTGTTTTCGCTCGACGATTCCATTCTTGGGTGGTTGGTTTGGCCCTTGTTCCTGTAAATCGAATCCTATCCCGGTATATCCAATTTTAGTTTTACACCATTGTGAACCTTACGCCTTTTTTGCTCTCTGATCGAGGTTCTCGACATTGAAAAATCTTCTTAAACTAAATCACATGTGTATATATTGACATTTAAGAGATATACAGTCAACAAAATAAAGAGAAATGGTGATATATATGCGGATTAGACACCAAAAAATAATCACTCAAAAAATGCTTACAATTTAAGGAATGTGTTTAGTGACAGCATCAGGTTCATAATTGATGGAGAAAGGTCTGGTGGCAAGAAAAGCTGCTTCCAGGAAGTTGTCAAGTGTTTTCGCTCGACGATTCCATTCTTGGATGGGTGGTTTGGCCCTTGTTCCTGTAACTCGAATCCTAGCCCGGTATATCCCATTTAAGTTTTACACCATTATGAACTTTACGCCTTTTTTACTCTCTGATCGAGGTTCTCGGCAATGAAAAATCTTTGTAAACTAAATCAAACGTGTATATGTTGACATTTAAAAGATATACAGTTAAGAAAATCAAGAGCAATGGTGATATATATGCGGATTAGACACCAAAAAATAAACACTCAAAAAATGGCTACAATTTAAGGAATGTGTTTAGTGACGGCATCAGATTCCTAATTTATGGAGAAAGGTCTGGTGGCAACAAAAGCTGTGTCCAGGAGGTTGTCATGTGTTTTTGCTCGACGATTCCATTCTTGGGTGGTAGGTTTGGCCCTTGTTCCTGTAACTTGAATCCTTGCCCGGTATATCCCATTTTAGTTTTTCACCATTGTGAACCTTACACCTTTTTTACATTCTGATCGAGGTACTTGGCATTGAAAAATCTTTGTAAACTAAATCATACGTGTATATGTTGACATTTAAGAGATATACAGGCAAGAAAATCGAGAGCAATTGTGACATATATGCGGATTAGACTCCAAAAAATAAACACTCATAAAATGGCTACAATTTAAGGATTGTGTTTAGTGACGACATCAAATTCCTAATTGATGGAGAAAAGTCTGGTGGCAAGAAAAGCTGCTTCCAGGAGGTTGTCATGTGTTTTCGCTCGACGATTCCATTCTTGGGTGGTTGGTTTGGCCCTTGTTCCTGTAACTCGAATCCTAACCCGGTATATCCCATTTTGGTTTTACATAATTGTGAACCTTACGACTTTTTTACTCTCTGATCGAGGTTCTCGGTATTGAAAAACCTTCGTAAACTAAATCACACGTGTATATGTTGACATTTAAAAGATACACAGTCAAGAAAATCAAGAGCAATGGTGATATATATGCGGATTAGACACGAAAAAATAAGCACTCAAAAAATGGCTACAATTTAAGGAATGTGTTTAGTGACGGCATCAGATTCCTAATTTATGGAGAAAGGTCTGGTGGCAACAAAAGCTGCGTCTAGGAGGTTGTCATGTGTTTTTGCTCGACGATTCCATTCTTGGGTGGTTGGTTTGGCCCTTGTTCCTGTAACTCGAATCCTTGCCCGGTATATCCCATTTTAGTTTTACACCATTGTGAACCTTATGCCTTTTTTACAATCTGATCGACGTTCTCGGCATTGAAAAATCTTTGTAAACTAAATCACACGTGTATATCTCGACATTTAAGAGATATACAGTCAAGAAAATCGAGAGCAATTATGACATATATGCGGATTAGACACCAAAAAATAAACACTCAAAAAATGGCTACAATTTAAGGAATGTGTTTAGTGACGACATCAGATTCCTAATGGAGAAAGGTATGGTGGCAAGAAAAGCTGCTTACAGGAGGTTGTCATGTGTTTTCGCTGGACGATTCCATTCTTGGGCGGTTGGTTTGTGTCACACCCCCAAAATCCACCTGCGGAATACTACCGCTTGGAGGCGTGACTGACCAGGATCCAGCCACCAATCATATCGAACAAGCATATAAGTAATTATAAAATCCAACCAATACAATTGGTGTCCAAACAAAAACATAGTTTAAGTTGCAAGCGGAAGCATAACGTTTAAAACCAAAACATAAGTTTAATTGTTTCAAAGTTTAACATGGCACACAGCTGTCCATGTCCCACAACGACTTTCTTCCATGCAAGCTCCAACTAAGTACCTATTGACCTGCAAAGCATGTAGTAACGAGTCAACAACTAGTTGAGTGAGTTCACGGTTGGGTGTTCATTTTTAAGTTGTTCCAAAAACAGTTTCCTTTAATTGGCATCCTGCCGTGGGGGTTACCCCATAGTTGAAAACGTGATTTGGTTACCCATTTACTTTGGTAGTACAGCCGTGGGGGCTACCCCTTGTTAGTTATCTGGCATTTCGGCCGTGGGGGCTACCCCATGTATACACTAGACTCGTTACCATATCGACTGCTGACTGTAGTCATGTTTTTGTGCCCTAAACTGTCAATGTCTATCATCATTGACGTGCCCAGATCCATTAGTTCACGCCCGTCCTCTGCGGCACGGTGTGAGGCTTGTCAGACCTAAATAGCGCTATCTAACTAATGACCCGCTCGCCCTTGGCCCGGCGATTAAGTCGATATAAAAAGGAGGGACTTCGTGATAGAGTTTTGGTCTAGTACGAGTTACCTGTCCATGAGGACGAGGAATTATATTCCTGAACCAATACTGTCCTACCCAAGAAAGGACGAGGAATCCATGTTCCTTAACCCCATTCCCAATCCTGGGAATCCCATGCTTTGTAAAGGGTGTGAACTCACCTTGGTTTGCTCGGCAGATACACAGAAAAGTCAAGTCTAGATGCTAGTGGTCAACCACGTCCTAACATGGTTATCATATACATCAGGTTCAAACCAAGAAATGCGCGTATGTTTTCTACACGTACTAGCACGTTGCATACAAGTATTATTCATGGCAGTCCACATCAACAGTGCACAAGATACACATTCAACAGTAACACATAAGGTCCATATGTTCGGCCCAAAACTTAGGCCCGTAACCATGCAAGCCCATACAGAATGTACATAGTCAGGTGGTCTCGAGTCGAGACTAGAGATCTCGAGTCGATACTGTGCGGTCTCGAGTTGTAGCTATGAGTTCTCGAGTCGTGATTGTGGAGGTCTCGAGTCATGCATGTGCTAGTCGAGACTAGACGGTCTCGAGTCGCAACCGGACTCGCAACCATGGTCTCGAGTTATGCTGCTTGCGTGAGGGAGCTATGGTCTCGAGTTGTCATATGTATGGTCTCGAGTCGCAACCACTGCGGTTTCGAGTTGTGGCCTAATGGTCTCGAGTCGAGACCGGGGGTCTCGACTGGCACACCTGCTGATTTCCGGCATATATACTTGGCCAATAGAATTTCGATTTCATGTAATAGTGTGTACTATCCATACAAACATGTTTTCTTGTCTAATACTCAAATAAAACGGATCAAACAAGCATTTTTCAAATGTTCATAACATGTTCAACATATATTCAATTAGTTCATCAAACATTCATATCACAATCAACCCTTATTCATCCATTTCATCATTTACAAGTATGTTCATTCAAGGCAACCTAAACCTTCTAAACAAATGCATGATTCGGATATCATTAAAGGCTATCATCGGTTTCTATATCTAGTATGTTCAATCAATACACTAGCATGCTTACATAAGATTTATCATATTTAAAACACATACACTAAAACAAATTGTTCAAACATATCACACTTAGCTAGTGCATCAACATCCGATTATTCAAGGAGGATATATTCATCATGCATAAAACTTAACAAGCAAACATATTATCAAATAACTTCATCATACATCATCATCAACCGAAATACCACACATCATCATCAACCGAAATACAATACATAACATGAATCACTAACCGGTTAGGTTTTCAAGGTGCAAGGATATGAAGAAATCGATGAATGAGCTTCCAAGGGAGATCCTAAGCTTGAACTGAGAGCTCTTGTTGTCACCGGTTTGAATCCTAAAGAGAGGAGAGAAGGCTTGTGCTTCTAGGGTTTTAGTGAGAGAGAATGTAGGAGAGTGTGTGTGAGAGTGAGTGTGAGTTGCCCAAAGAAATGGCAAAATGGCTAGGAGCATTTATATACTAAGTTAGTTCACCCTAGTGGGTTTTCGAGTGGGGTGAAGAGGAGCATGGCCCAACCGGCCCATCTGTTGCACTGTTCACTCGAGACCGCATGGTCTCGAGTCGGGTCCTTGTGTCTCGGGTTACATAAACACACGCATACATACAAGCACAACACATAATCACATAAATTCACTTATATCATTCATTAAACCAACAAGTCAATTAGTCACATAACGTTCAAGCATGTTACATCAAGATACAACGGAGGGTTCTAAATCACGAGTTGTCACATTATCCCCAAGTTGAAAGAAATTTCGTCCTGAAATTTGGTAAGCACTCACTGAGGAAGCTAGTTAAGTTGTATGGTTTTCCCGGTTTTCCTGGGGTGTCACATCCTCCCCCCGTTGATCTGGAATTTCGTCCCGAAATTCCGTAGCTTCAGCCTCAGTAGTGGTTGTACTGTTTGCGAACAGTTGGGGATACTTTTGTTTCATCCGATCTTCGCGTTCCCAGGTGAACTCTGGGCCGCGACGTGAGTTCCAACGAATCGATGGGATCCGGACAGGGAGTGTTATCTTGACCCATATGGAAATATTGCAATCGATGACAAAACGCTTGATATCGAAGCCATAATCAAGGAGTACAAAGAAGAGGATGATTATTGGCAAAGGAAATGGTGGTGAGATGAAGAAGAGAAAAAGAAAAAGAAAGAGTTAATAGATGAAATAGAAAGAAACTCAGAAAATATGAGTTTGGTTGAATTTCTTGAATTAATCAAAAAGATTAGAGAAGGAATGACAAAAAATGAAGAATCAAAGAAGGATGAAACTTCAAAAGGTGAAGTTGTGTGCTCAAAATGCGAAAAATCCGAAGCAGAAAATTTTAATCTCTTGAAAGATGTGGAGAATTTGACAGTGGAAATCAAAAGCTTGAAGGATGAGAAAGAATCTGATAATAAACAGATTCTTGAAATGAGAGAAAATTGTGAGAAATCGACGTCTGAAAATGTCAAACTGTTGAGTAGTTTGGACAGTTTGACATTGGAAATTAACAATTTGAAAGAAAAAGAAAAAGATTTTGGAAAAATTAAAATTGAAAATGAAAACGTTTCTTGGATAAAATTGGAAAATGAAGCGTTAAAAGAAAAAGAAAAAGATTTTCAAAGTCAAATGAAGGTTTTAAAAGATGAAAAGTCTGTTATTTTTAACAATAATCTTGAAAAACAGATTGAAATAAATTCTCATCTTCAGAAAATCATTCGACTTGAAAATGAAGCTGAAATTGCTCGAAATAAAATTAACGAGCTTGAGAATAAATTGAAAGGTTTTGTGAATTCTACATCACATGTTTGTTCAAAACCGATTAATTCTATTCCAATAAGTGACAATGTCACAAATTTTGACAAAGTCAAAATTGAAGATTGTGATGAAATATCTGATGATGAAAAAGAAAAGAAAAGAAAAATATTTTTAAATTTACAAGAAAAATTTAAAAATAATGTTTTGCAATCTACTGAAACAGGTGAATGTTCTAAACAAAAACCTGTTAAGAAGAGTGTAGAACAGAAACAAAAAGATAAAAATTTGAAAAATCCTAAAAATGAAAATAAAAGCTCATCAGATAAGTCATCCAATCATTATCAAAAATCACAAAATTCTAAAAATGAAAACTCACAAAATGTTGGTAATAAGTGGTGCAGGTTTGACCACAGTGCTCAAATGCCAAATCAAGGATACAAGAAGAGAAATGACTACCACAAGGCAACTCAATGCTATGATCTAAGTGTGTGGTATGAAAATAGTGTACGATATGAAAGTAAGAAGAGGTATGATAACAGAGTGTGTTACTCATGTGGTTATCAGGGACACATTTCTGTTAACTGCCAGAGACAGAGATTTGAGATGAGAAGATGCTATGAATGCCAAATCAAAGGTCACATTGCCAGAGATTGCCCAATGAGATCAAAAGGAAGATCGAGGGCTGAATCTCAGAAAATGGAAAAGAAACCAGTCAACGTCAAGCCCAAAGAACAGAAGGTTCAAGAACCTAAAGTTCAAGAAAAGAAAGTGAAGCTTTCACAGGGGCAGAAAGACAGACTGAGGAAAAAGAGAAAGAAGGCAAGAGAATATCTGGAGAAAATTTTGTCCTCGGGTTCACCGGACAGATTGAATAAGAGTTCTGATGAATCAACTAACTCGATTGCAAAGTCAAGAAAGATGAATTCATCGGATACAAATCTGAGGACAAAAGAAGAAAAGAAGAAGAAGAAGAAGAAGAAGAAGAAAATGATCGGCGATGAATCTGACGTCTCAAAGTCAGACAAGCGATGTGCAGGCAATGATTCTGGTTCATCAAAGCCAGAGGAGCCTAGTGTTGAGGTAAAATCTGAGAATTCAGGTTTAACAATGGATGATGAAAATTTTCCATCATTGTTGAACAAGAATTCAAAATCACCCAAGGCTGGTCAGGCTTGGGTGAATCTTTTCAAATAGAAAAACCTGACTTGCCGGAGTTCCCAGGTTGGTAAGCGTGGAACATGAATCGGCACATTTCTTGAGAAATTTCATTCTGGTGATTTTTCGCCTTACATGTGGTAAATCAGGGACATTAAGTTGTACTTGATTTCCTACAAGTGTTTGTGTTGATAGAATCTTGAACTGTTAAATTTTTCAAAATGGTTAAAGGAGAACAAAGTGATGAAGTAATCCCCTAACTAACAAGTGGTTTGTTAATTCAACAAAACTAATTTTCTGAAAGAAACATTTGATTAAAACAAACTTAAGTGTTTTGAAATCACAATGGGAAAATAGTTTGTTGACAGGGGGAGTTCTGATTGTTTATGCCGAGTGGATGGCGAATTGAAGCGATTTGATATCAGTTTGTCACGTTTCTTGTATAGTTTGGTTTCAAATTTTCCCAGAAAATCAAAATTGGAACATATTTTGATTTTAGGGGGAGAAAAATTTTTTAAAAAATTAGAAAATTTGAAAATTTCAAAAACATTGAAAAAGCAAAAAATGAGTTTTGTTGTGAAAAAGAGGAAATGATAGTAAATCAGTGAACTATCACAGCATGCTAAGGATATGAAATGTCAAATGTGATAAACGGCTTCACTGATGATGTGTCAGTAGGTTTTTGCACATTCAGTAGATTGTGACGAGATATAAACCTAAATTCAAACTTGCTTATATCGTGGGTAGGGGTGTTCACGGTCCGGTTTCAAACCATGAAACCGTCCAAACCGGCCATCGGTTTGGTTTCACGGTTGGTTTTTTTAATGATCTTTCGGTCGGTCGGTTTCAATATTTTCAAACCGTAGCAAACGGTTTGGTTCACGGTTTATAGCAAAAACCAACCGTAAAAAACCGGACCGGACCATATGATTTTATTTAATTATTTTTTAGAATATTATATATATATATATATATATATAATTATGTTATATACATAGATAAATTCATAGTTCTATTTTTAGTTTTAACTTGTTTGAATTAATGTAAAATATAATTAGGCTAAGCCCATTCTAACATGTAACTGCTGCCATCGGCCCCAAACTTTGTGTTAGCTTTTAAAACCTTAAAAACCTACTCATATATGTTCAGACAACATAATCCAACAACTCCTCACAAACGCTAGCCGCTCCTTTCTCTCACAAGTTGAAGAACACGAGCCCAAGGTTGAAGACGTCAACTATTATGATAATATAATATCCTATATGTTGAACAACTTGTATGGTTTATATTATTTATTGTTCTATTTACCATTTTTTTTTGGCAAATAAGGCTCAACAAGCCCAAACCGTGAAACCAAACCGGAACCAAACCGTTATTAACGGTTTGGTTTGGTTCGGTTTAATAATTCTACGGTTTGGTTTTGGTTTACAAAAGTCAAAAACCGTCACTAACGGTTTGGTTCACGGTTTGAGCCAAAAACCGCGAAAACCGGACCATGAACACCCCTAATCGTGGGTAACATCTCTCGGATATATGGGTAACCCCCGAAATCTTGTTTGAAGGATTCCTTTTTTCTGATATATTAGGTCTTTATACTCAGTGATATTTGGGGTATTATTCCGGGACTTCTGCTGAATGGAAGTTCTGACCTAGTCCTCGAATAATACTTTCCGCAAATGCTTGAAACATAGCATCACCCTCAGCATCAATGATAAGTAAAATAAAATTGCTTAGCAATGCTGTTGTAAAAAAGATCCTCTAAAGGGGACATACCCAAGTTAAGTCATGATCTCTCTGCTGAAGGATGGTTCTGACCTGAGCTCTCATGATTCTTCATAATTTATTAACCCCTTACATATATCATTTGTGTTATAATTACCTGTAAGACTGAATATTGGGATCTGGATACGGGAGTATATTCTGAGGTGGGACACGTGATTAAGTTTAAGTATCTAAGACATTAAACTCGTATCTCGAAGCAGTTGAACTTTGTGTGAAAATTTAAGTGGACCAGTATACTGACAATCAAGGTGAATCGTTTAGAACTTAAAATGTCAAAAGCTTAACGGTGCTAGTGATTTGTCTTATAAACTGATATGATCCTCTTATACAAACTCACAAAAATATTGTTTGTATATATTTCTTTATATATTTCTTTACTGCATTTCTTTAAAATCAAAATCCAAAAAGATTTTCGACAACTGATGTTGAAGAGCTGATATTCAAAATTCCAAGTGCTAAACATGATGAATTGGTTTGGGAGAATATGTTGAAAACTTTGAATGTCATATACAAATGTTTTGAAAGATTGTGTGCTTAGTTAATCAAGGTCATTCATTTGAACTTGATGTAACTAGTATGTTTGTTGTTTAAATGATGTCTACCAGTAAGTTTCTTAAATCTAAGTGTTATAAATTTGTGAAACTTATGTTATGATAGAGGATATGCAGGTTTCAGGAATTCCCACGGAAGCTAAATGTCAAAGCTTGAACCAGATATATCAGATTCTAGCATATTGAGAGGGGGAGTCTATGAAAGGGGGAGTCTGGATCAACAGTCAAAGGGAGTTTGAAGATGGAGCTAGGAAGTGAACCTGAACCTGTGAAGAAAGAGTTTTTGCAATGAGAAGACAAAGTTGATAAAGGCAAAGACTAAAGACTTGAAGCCAAAGACTTCATCAACATCCAAGGGGGAGTCTGTTGGTGCACTGAATGTCTACTGATTACGTCTTATCAAGTCTTTTGTCTAGATAGAATGAATGAGCACACAATAAATTAGAAATTAGGGTTTTACATGTTTATCTAGGGTGTTTCTCTTGAAGGGGTTTCAAGGCAAGTTCAATAGAAACCTATTGATCAGCTTTCTATTGAACTGATATTGTGCATATTCAATAGAAACCTATTGATCAGCTTTCTAATGAACTGGTAGTGTGTCATTTTCAATAGAAACCTAGAGCCTATATATAGGAGAGTGTGTCATTTGAATAGAAAGCTGATGGTGTTTGTGTGTGAGTCAAGGTGCTGTCGAAATTTTGTTAGAAATTGATTGTAAAGACTCAGAATCGATTAATAGAGGAGGAATTGAAAGGAACAAAGCTGTTATGACTTTATATATGTTGATTTCGCCTTCATATTTGAAGATGAACTGCCTTAACTGACTTTTAGGGTCACGCAAACGGTCCAACAGAGTATATTGTGTAAAACTTAGTTTTAACAAAGCCTACAAAGATTCGGACTAAAATTCAGATTAAAACTTGTTAAAAATGACCTAAAACTAGATTTCGCTTGAAAAGTATTCGAAGTTAAAGGTTGATTTCGCTTGAAAACAGACAATTTGGCTTGAAAACAGACGATTTCGCTTGAAACAGTTGAAGCGAAATTGTTTAGTTGGATTTCGCTTGAAACTGTTGAACTTGTATTTGAGGATTTCGCTTGAAACAGTTGAAGCGTAATTGATTGCTGGATTTCGCTTGAAACTGTTAAAATTGTTCTTTTGGATTTCGCTTGAATATATTGGACAGTTGAAGCGAAATAGTAGATTTCGCTTGAAAAACAGTTTGGATCAGATTTCTCTTGAGTGTTATCTTGAATTTCGCTTGAACAGTCTTAAGTATTGATTTCGCTTGAAGCTGTTTACACTTCAAGGATTTCGCTTGAACTTGCTGAATTTTTCAAAACTTAAAAATTTTCTAAGTGTTTGCTGATTTTGCAGGAACATTCACGATGGATGATATTTTCATGAACCCGTTTAGCGATATGTACGCGTTTGCTGGAGATTCCGGAAACAATGATACTTCGTCAAGCAATGTGAATGATAACCCGCCAAAAGAGAAGAAAAAGGAAGCTTGGGAATCGGAAAGTGCCTTCGGAACGTTCAATAAACCTCCAAAGCTAATGGCTATTGAGGAATACAGTCGATGGTCAAGAAAGTTTGAAGACTGGTTGATGGCATTCGCATTTCCCAGCTGGAAGAGTTTGAAAAACGGTTATGAACATGGAAAGAAATATGGTGAAACTTTAAGAGCAGCTGAGGAAATTGAATCGTTTGTAGCTGAACAAAAGTGTGTGGCATTGTTATTTCAGTCAGTCCGGGAAGACATTATTGCCTTGATCGACTATTCAAATGCAAAAGATCTTTGGGAAAAGTTAGAAAAGAAATGTATAGGTAGTGAAGAAATTAAGAAAAACAAAAAGAAACTTCTTAGAAAAGAGTTTGATCTGTTTAGATGTTTAAAGAACGAGTCAGTTTGTAAAATGATTGAAAGGTTTGGTCATCTGAAGCTGGAATTAGTAAGACATGATATCAACATTCCTGAAGAAGATCTTATTGACAAATTGTTCGATTCGTTACCTGATGAAATGGATTGGAGATATTATGCACTGATGCTGAAGAATACCATCAAAGAACCAGAAAAGTTGACATTAGATTTGCTGATTGAGAAACTCGAGAGTCACGAGTTGGAGTTGAAGAAGACATACAAAGTCAATCACTCATCTTACCAGCAGAATTTGGATTTGTATTATCCAAAAAGCATGATGCCAAAAGCAACTTCTCCAAAAACTGCGTTTTCTGCTGAAAATGTGTCGACAGCTGGCAAAGAAAGTCAAAGCAGTCAAAGCAGTGGAAGTCACAGTGGTTATCACAGTGGATCTTCATCTTCTGGAAATCATCCAAATGCAAAGAATCGTTTTCAATGTAACATTGCGATAGATTTGAAGAATGCTCAGAACTTTGATGAGGAATCGGCCAAGCAGCAGATGATCTTTCTAGCATCGGTGTTGGAATCATATGAAGGGTTAGTAGCTGGGAAGATAGGCAACACCAATCTGACGAAAGAAGATTACGATCAGATTGATCCGGAGGAAATGGAACTGATCGATATTCGTTGGGCTATGGCAAGTGCTGTTCGTCGAGCACAAAGATTCATGGAAATTACCGGCAGAAAAACAATTGGTGGTGCATCTACCAAGCTGGGGTTCGATAAGTCCAAGGTGACATGCTTCAAGTGTAAGCAGAAAGGTCATTTCAAACGAGAATGCAGAAACGCTTATGCTGATGAGTCGGAGAACCCTTTCAGAGATGATTACTACAAGAAGGCGATCTATCATCAGAATAAATCCGAGCCGCCTAGATTGAAGCAGATTGAAGACAACAGAGAGAAATCTAGAGCTCTTGCGGTGATTTACGATGATGAAGGTTATGACTGGAGTCAAGAGGTTCTACCAGAAGAAGATGCGGTTGGTTACGCATTCATGGCGAAAAATGACGATCCTATTCCGTGGAAAGACGATCGAACTGAAGAACAAAAGTATAGATACAGAAAAATGATAGCTGAAAACAAAATCATTAGAATATCTCGTATCTTTCTGGAAGCAAGGAGAGCCAATAGATGGGATCCAGATAGAGAGTGCTATCTTGATGAGTATGGAAATATTGCAATTGATGATAGTACACTTGATATTGAAGCCATAATCCAGCAATACAAAGAAGATGATGAGTATTGGCAACACAAATGGTGGGGAACTCCAACCGAGAAAATGAAAGAAGAAGAGAAAGAGAAAGAAGAGATCGAGAAAGCAAAGAAGATTGATACTGGAGTTATTGACACAACGCAGGAGTTGACTGCTGAAAATCTTGGAAATATGGCTGACAAAGTGCTGGCTGCTAAGGCACTTGAGGTAGACTCTAACTCCGTGTCTGAGTCAAAAAGCCAGGTCAGTTCAGATGTGTCAACAAATGTGTCAGGTAAGAAAATCGATGGAAATGCTGATTGCAAAAATTGCAACAAAGAGTGCAAATTTTGTAGCACAGTCACGTATCTCAACGGGAAGAAAGTTGATGATCTGACAGCAAAGGTCAGAAGCGTTGAGAATCAGATTCTTGATCGTGACAAAACAGTTAAAGCTTCAACTGAACGGATAAGAGAATTAACTAAACAAATTGAAAATGATAAAATTGATCGTGACAAAATTAAACAAGAAAATGAAAAGTTGATTCTTGAAAACCGTCAGATTTCTGAAAATTTTGAAAAACTCAAAAGCACAATGAAAGATTGTGATGATAGAAATGGTAAAACTTTTAAAGAAAATGAACATTTAAGAGCAGTGCTTAGAGTAAAAGAAGAATCAATCAACCAACAACTGGATGAAATCGCTAAATTGAAACTTAAAGTTCAAGAGGCTGTAATTGAAAACGAGCGAATCCAGTTGAAGCTTAACAGTTACAACTCCGCAAGCTTTGTGTTGCAACATATTATTCCCAAACCCATCGGGAAAGACAAAGCGGGCGAAGATGTGTATTGTGATGGAACTGGGGTGGGGTTTCATCAAGTTCCACCACCTATTCTTGATAATTACACTAAAAAGCAGTCTGGGTTGGTTGAAATTGAGGAAGAAAGTGAAGTTAAACTTCCGGAGAACATTGATGTTACTTTTTCTACATCATCTGATGATAGTGTTCAGACAGAGATTGTTAAGAGCACAGCTGAAAGTGTTTTGTTATCTGATTCAGCTGAAGATGATGAATGTTTCTTGGACAAATACATTCAGAAATCAAAATCCAAAGACAACTTAAGTGATGAACCGGGTCTTGTGATGTACAAGATGGCTGGATCTGATAAGTTGTATTCGGATTCTGAGTTTCCCATTGAGAATGTTAATGTGAAAAAGTTGACAAATGTTTTCAAGTTAGTTGAAGTTGAGTTGTCAGAAGTGAACAGTTTGTGTCAAACAAAAAGGCAAATGAATTTTGAGAAAGATAAAGCTTATTACAAAAAGCCTGTTGTTCCACCACGTTTTTATAATAACAATCGAAACAGTTGGTCGGGTGGTTATCGGGGTGGTAATAGTTATCAGAAGAAGAGGTTTCAAAACAAAAGATTTGCAGAAAAGAAAGTGTTTGTGAACAGTTCAAGTTCACTTTCTGATGAGGAAAATGAATTTTTTTCAAAATCAAATAAAGAGTTCTTTGAGAAGAGGGTCTCACAACCTCAGTCTGAAGGCACAAGTCGAGTTGTTGATACTCGTACATGTTTTAGATGTAACAAAGTTGGTCACATTGCAAGAAATTGCACCAACTCCAAGCCTAAGACTGAAGTTGTTGACAGACAAAAGAAGAAAGTTGATGTGAAGGGTAAAGCACCAATCGTTGTTGAGAAAAAGAATGTGAAAAATGACAACATCAAAATGAAAAATGAACCCGTAAAGAAAGTGGTAACTAAAAGCGACAAGTTTTATAAAAGGGTTCCTTTATCTCAACAAGTTTGGAAACCAAAAACTGAAATGAAAATTTCAACTTCTGAAGTGAAAAAGGCTGAAGAATCAATTTCGGTTGATTATGATGCAAATTTTCCACCTTTGAAGGCTGAAAATTTCAAAATTCAAATTGCGAGAGTCAAGGTTACACCTAAGGCTGATGAGGCCTAGGTGGACACCATGTTCGAATAAACAGTTTGAATTGCCGGAGCTTCCTGGTTCGCGAAGCATGAATCGGCATCTTTATTGAAATGTTTTAAAATCAACTTGTGGTATGTGCAGGATCTTCCAAGAGCCATTTCAAAATGGATCATGGATAGTGGCGCATCTCGACATATGACAGGAAAAACTGCATTGCTGTATGATGCGAAGAATATCAATGGTGGTTATGTAGGATTTGCAGGTCATGAAGGTGGTAGAATTGTTGGTGAAGGGACGTTATCCAATGGGATTGTGACGTTTGAGAGAGTTAACTACATCACTGAGCTGGAGAACAATCTGCTTAGTATATCGCAGATTTGTGACAATATGTATACTACTCACTTCACTGATAAAGAATGTTTGATCTTGAAACCTGGTTTTGTTGTTCCTGAAGAATGGATTATCATGAGGGCACCTAGAGTGAATGATTTATATGTGTTATATATGAGTGTAGCAACTACAACTACTGGTCAAGCACATTGTTTTGTGTCTAGAGCAACTGAGAAAGAATCAAGATTGTGGCACCGCAAGATGGGGCATATTCACCTAAGGAAGATGAATCACTTGGTGCACAATGATTTGGTATTGGGAGTTAATATCAAAGGTTTTCTTCTGGAAGGGGAGTGCATTAGCTGCATCAAAGGCAAGCAGAAGAAAAAGTCACACCCTACAAAGCAAGTCAATTCAGTTTCGAGACCGCTGGAAAGACTTCACATGGATTTGTTTGGTCCGGTGAATGTCAAAAGTATTACAGGAGATTACTATTGTTTGGTCGTTACTGATGATTATTCCAGATTTTCGTGGGTTTCTTTCTTGAAGACGAAAGATGAAACATTTGACAGTTTGATGGGGCTGTTCAGGAAGATTGAGAATTTGTACCAAAGGCGTATCAAGAGAATTCGAAGTGATAATGGTATTGAATTCAAGAACAGTAAGATGGAAGAATTTTGTGATGAAAGAGGTATTTTGCATGAGTTTAGTGCTCCGTACACTCCGCAGCAGAATGGAGTCGCAGAACGTAAAAACCGGACACTAATCGAGACGGCTAGAACTATGCTCGCAGATTCAAAGTTACCGATTAATTTTTGGGCTGAAGCTGTTTCCGCCGCATGCTATACGCTCAACAGGGTTCTCACTGTCAAGAAGTTCAACAAAACATGCTTTGAGCTAATCAATAATCGCAAACCGAATTTGAAGTATCTAGAACCATTCGGGTCACCCTGTACGGTTATAGAGCCTCATGGAAAGTTTGGTCCGAAGAGCATTGAGGGAATTTTTGTTGGTTATGCAAATCCGATGCGACGTGTCTTCGTTCCATCTGAGAAGCGGATTATTGAAGCTGCAAATGTTGAATGTCAAGGTTATACTATGCCGCCACAGAATCCTGGTGATTCATGGCGTTATCATTATGACAAACTGTGGGATTCGTTTGACATGAGAGAAGAATCAGAGGATGATGAAGATTTCTTTGATGAGTTGGATATTTTGCGTGAATATGAGTCGCAGTTAAGGTTCTCAGCTGAGTATTCGAGGAAACCACGGGAAACTTCAAATGACGATGAAGCAGGTCCAAGTAATGCTGGTGAACATGATGATGTTCAACAGAATGAAGTTGCCCAGGATAATCAGTCGGTTCAGAATGATAATCTAGAAGCTGAAAACATGCCAGTATTTGATCATGGTGATTCAGATTCTGAGGGGGAGCAAATTCAGATTTCAAGTCAAACAAACCAAGTTGGTGAACAAGATGCAGAACAGAATGTTACTAATCTGGAGGGAAATGTAGATGTTCCAAGCGAAGTGATGCCGCGAACTTTTTCATATCATCCAGAGGAGTTGATCATAGGAGAATTGCAGACAGGCGTTCGCACTCGAAATCAGATTGATAAAGGGCTTACATGTTTTTATACAAAAGTTGCACCTTTGCAAACTGAATTCTCATTGAGTTTTTTATCTCGCAGGTTGAACCAAGAACTTACAAAGAGGCGCTTAATGAAGACTCTTGGGTCAATGCAATGCAGGAGGAACTTAGTCAATTCGAAAAATTGGGAGTGTGGAAGTTAGTTGATTTGCCGGATGGTCAGAGAAAGATTAACACCAAGTGGGTGTTCAAGTGTAAGAGGGACGATAGAGGAGTTGTTGTAAGGAATAAAGCTCGACTCGTTGTTCAGGGATTTAGTCAACAGGAGGGGATTGATTTTACCGAAGTCTATGCTCCTGTAGCACGACTAGAGGCAATCAGAATTTTCCTAGCATTTGCGTCTTGGAAGAACTTTAAAGTTTATCAGTTGGATGTTAAATCGGCGTTTCTTTATGGGAAGGTTAAAGAGGAGGTTTATGTCGGTCAGCCACCGGGCTTCACCGATCCAATCCACAAAAACAAGGTCTACTTATTGGACAAAGCGTTGTATGGTTTACACCAGGCCCCGAGAGCTTGGTACGAGACTTTGTCTCAACACCTACTAGCCAACAAGTTCATTCGTGGAAAAGTGGATGCCACTCTCTTCACTAAAGAAGTCGATGGTCATCTTCTGATAATTCAGATTTATGTGGACGATATAATCTTTGGGTCGACAAATGAAAATCTATGCAAAGATTTTGAATCAGTGATGAAGCAAAAGTTTGAAATGTCATCAATGGGGGAGATGAAATTCTTTCTGGGTTTACAAGTTGAACAACTTCCTGAGGGAATTTTCATTCATCAGTCAAAGTATGTTCATGATATTCTAGAGAAATTTGGGATGTCAAGTTCTACTCCAGCTGCTACCCCACTTGCAACAAATCATGGGATTCACCCAGATCTCACCGGAGACAGGGCTGATGAAACGTTTTACCGATCCATGATAGGTTCTTTAATGTACCTAACTGCTTCACGTCCTGATATAATGTACCCAACGTGCCTCGCAGCAAGATTTCAATCTAACCCAAGAGCATCGCATATGATCATTGTGAAGAGGATATTGCGCTACCTGAAAGGAACTCCTTCATTGGGGTTGTGGTATCCTAGAAAAGGCGACTTTACGCTCGAAGGGTATTCCGATTCGGATTTCGGATGCTGCAAAGTCAATTCAAAATCAACAACTGCAGGATGCCAGTTCTTTGGTCCTAGATTGGTTACCTGGCAGTGTAAGAAACAAACGTCTGTGGCGTTATCTACTTGTGAAGCAGAGTATGTTTCTGCTAGCAGTTGCTGCTCTCAGATCTTGTGGATACAGCAACAGATGCGCGACTACGGTTTGCAGTTTCTTAACACACCTCTTTTTGTTGATAATGAGGCCGCTATAAATATAACAAAGAATCCAGTACATCACGCTAAAACTAAACACATAGAAATTCGTCATCACTTTATTCGTGATTGTTTTGAGAAAAAGTTGATACGAATTGAGAAAATCCACACTGACGAACAGAAAGCTGATTTACATACCAAAGCTTTTGATAAAAATCGGTTTAAATATTTGTTAAAACTGAATGGTATGAAGCTTCTTTCGGTGTCGGATGGAATTGTGGGCGTTGATGAGAGTACTGTTGCGGATGAAGACGAGAAACAATCTGCAATGGTTTGTCGATTTTTTACTTGTTTTGGTATTTAGGGGGAGTAGATATTTGTATATAGTTTATTTTCAGAAAATACAAAAACAGTAAAAAATGCAAAAATACAAAAACATGATAAAATCTGAAAAAGAGTTTGTGTTTATAGGGAAAATGATAGTACATCGGCTAGACGATTACAGTATGCTAAAGATTTGTAAAGTATAAATGAGTTAAACAGTCTCACTGATGATGTGTCGATAGGTTTTCGCACATTTAGTAGATTTATTCGGGATATAAACCTAAATTTCAAACTTGTGAATTCGTGGGGAACACTACTTGGATATATAGGTAACCCCTGAAATCTCGTTTGAAAGGTCTCTTAATCTGATATACTAGGTCTTTATACTCAATGATGTCTGGGGTATTATTCCGGGACTTCTGCTGAACAGTGGTTCTGACCTAGTCCCTGGATAATGCTTTCCGCAATGCTTGAAACATAGCATTAAACCCTCAGCATGCCGATGAAACAATAAAATTGATAGTCGCTGCTGTTGTAAGCAAAAAGATCCTCTAAAGGGGACATACCGTAAAGTCGAAGCTGATATCTCTCTGCGTATACGGAAGTATCGACCTGAGATCCCTCAGCCCTCGCATACCTAATTTATATACAGATATCATTGTAGTATTCTCACCTGTAAGACTGATTATTGGGATTCTGGATACGGGAGTATATTCAAGAGGTGGGACACATGAATGATCTAAGTTCTTAATTCATCTAATTCGTATCCTGAGTAAATTGAAATTTGTGTGGAAATTTAAGATGGATCAGTATATCGACAATCGAAGTGAATTGTTTAAGTCTGAGTATGAAATGAAGCTTAATGGTACTTGTGATTTGTCAGAAAGCTGATATGATTCCCTGACACGCTCGCCAAAAATTTGTTTGTAAATAGTTTACTTTGTTTACTTTCTGCAATTTAAGTTTTCTGTATTTCATTTTTTAGTTTAGAACACTTTGATAAAATCCAAAAAGATTTTATTTCTGCTTTATTTTCTGACAAACCAAAGTGGAGAGTTGATTGTTGGATTCTCAGATGGTTGAAGCAGATGCAGGAGATTCTGGACTGAAGAATGAGGAGAGCTTATCTTTGATGAAGTTTGGATTGTTTGAAAAGTCAAAAACAAGTTCATTAACTTGATACTTGTTATTTTCAGAAAATGTTTGAAATTGTTGTTTTAAAATCAGTATTGATTCGTCAAAAGATCAACCAAGGTCATTAATTTGGACTTGGTAGATTAATCAAGTGATCAGGGTCATTAACTTGGACCTGAATACTTGAGTGGATTGATAAAACTGATTGAGTTTGTGATTTAATGTTGGAAAGATAGAATTGTAATGTTTATTGGTTGAGTAACAGGTTTGGACTTCATTATTCCCAACGGAAGCTAATTGTCAAAGCTTGAACCAGATATCTCAGATTCTAGCATATCGAGAGGGGGAGTCTGTGAAAGGGGGAGTCTGGATCAACGGTCAAAGGGAAGATTGAAGTTTAAAGTTTGAAGATTGAAGATAAAGATTGAGGAAAGTTTTTACAATGTTTGAAGAATGATAAAGACAAAGACTTGAAGCCAAAGACTTCATCAACATCCAAGGGGGAGTCTGTTGGTGCACTAAATGTCTGCTGATTACGTCATAATCAAGTCTTGTGTCTAGATAGGTTGAATGTACACACAACAGGGTCTTAATTAGGGTTTTTACATGTTTATCTTGTAAATTTCGCTTGAAAGTGTTCTTGTGTGACTCAAGCTAAATCAGATTTAGCTTGAACTGATTCAAGCGAAATCAACAACAGAGATTTAGCTTGAACAGGTTCAAGCGAAATCATGATTTAGCTTGAAACTGATTCAAGCGAAATCAATAGGTTATAAATAGGGTTGTGTGGTTCAATTGTAGAGGAGACATGGTCATTGTATGAGAGACAAAGTGCTGCCGGATTTGTATCAGAATATGTTGTAAAAGCACGTAAATCAATCAGAAAAGAAGGATTAAAAGGAAACTAGCTGTTATGACTTTGTTTACGTTGATTCCGCCTCCGTACTCGAAGATGAACTGCCTTAACTGACGTTTTAAGGTCGTAGAACGGTCCAACATCACATAACGTTCAAGCATGTTACATCAAGATACAACGGAGGGTTCTAAATCACGAGTTGTCACAGTTTGGCCCTTGTTCCTGTAACTCGAATCCTAGCCCGGTATATCCCATTTTAGTTTTACACAATTGTGAACCTTACGACTTTTTTACTCTCTGATCGAGGTTCTCGGCATTGAAAAATCTTCGTAAACTAAATCACACGTGTATATGTTGACATTTAAGAGATATACAGTCAAGAAAATCAAGAGCAATGGTGATATATATGCGGATTAGACACCAAAAAATAAACACTCAAAAAATGGCTACAATTTAAGGAATGTGTTTAATAACGGCATTAGATTCTTAATTGATGGAGAAAGGTCTGGTGGCAAGAAAAGCTGCTTCCAGGAGGTTGTCAAGTGTATTCGCTCGACGATTCCATTCTTAGGTGGTTGGTTTGGCCCTTGTTCCTGTAACTCGAATCCTAGCCCGGTGTATCCGATTTTAGTTTTTGACCATTGTGAACCTTACGCCTTTTTTACTCTCTAATCGATGTTCTCGGCATTGAAAAAACTTCGTAAACTAAATCACACGTGTATATTTTGACATTTAAGAGGTATACACTGAAGAAAATCAAGATCAATGGTGATATATATGCGGATTAGACACCAAAAAATAAACACTCAAAAAATGGCTACAATTTAAAGAATGTGTTTAGTGGCGGCATCAGATTCCTAATTGATGGAGAAAGGTCTGGAGGCAAGAAAAGCTGCTTCCAGGAGGTTGTCAAGTGTTTTCGCTTGACGATTCTATTCCTGGGTGGTTGGTTTGGCCCTTGTTCCTGTAACTCGAATCCTAGCCCGGTATATCCCATTTTAGTTTTACACCATTGTGAACCTTACGCCTTTTTTGCTCTCTGATCGAGGTTCTCGGCATTGAAAAATCTTCGTAAACTAAATCACACGTGTATATGTTGACATTTAAGAGATATATAGTTAAGAAAATCAAGAGCAATGGTGATATATATGCGGATAAGTCACCAAAAAATAAACACTCAAAAACGGCTACAATTTAAGGAATGTGTTTAGTGACGGCATCAGATTCCTAATTTATGGAGAAAGGTCTTGTGGCAAAATAAAAGCTGCTTCCAGGAGGTTGTCAAGTGTTTTCGCTCAACGATTCCATTCTTGGGTGGTTGGTTTGGCCCTTGTTCATGTAACTCGAATCCTTGCCCGATATATCCCATTTTAGTTTTACACCATTGTGAACCTTTCGCATTTTTTACTCTCTGATCGAGGTTCTCGGCATTGAAAAATCTTCGTAAACTAAATCACACGTGTATATGTTGACATTTAAAAAATATGCAGTCAAGAAAATCAAGAGCAATGGTGATATATATGCGGATTAGACACCAAAAAATAAAAACTCAAAAAATGGCTACGATTTAAGGAATGGTTTTAGTGACGGCATCACATTTCTAATTGATGGAGAAAGGTCTGGTGGCAAGCAAAGCTGCTTCCAGGAGGTTGTCAAGTGTTTTCGCTCAATGATTCCACTCTTGGGTGGTTGGTTTGGCCCTAGTTCCTGTAACTCGAATCCTTGCCCGGTATATCCCATTTGAGTTTTACAGCATTGTGAACCTTACGCCATTTTTACTCTCTGATCGAGGTTCTTGGCATTGAAAAATCTTCTTAAACTAAATCACACGTGTATATGTTGACATTTAAGAGATATACAGTCAAGAAAATCAAGAGCAATGGTGATATATATGCGGATTAGACACCAAAAAATAAACACTCAAAAAATGGCTACAATTTAAGGAATGTGTTTAGTGACGACATCAGATTCCTTATTGAAGGAGAAAGGTCTGGTCGCAAGAAAAGCTGCTTCCAGGAGGTTGTCAAGTGTTTTCGCTCGACGATTCCATTCTTGGGTGGTTGGTTTGGCCCTTGATCCTGTAACTCAAATTCTAGCCTGGTATATCCCATTTTAGTTTTACACCATTGTGAACCTTTAACCTTTTTTACTCTCTGATCGAGGTTCTCGGCATTGAAAAATCTTCGTAAACTAAATCACACATTTATATGTTGACATTTAAGAGAAATACAGTCAAGAAAATCAACAGCAATGGTGATATAAATGTGGATTTGTGATACCCCAGGAAAAACCAGGAAACCACGCAACCTAACTAGCTTCCTCAGTGACTACGTGCTAAATTTCGAGACAAAATTTCTTTCAACCTGCGGATGATGTGACAACCCGTATTCCAGAACCTTTCTTTGTGCTTGATGTAGCATGTTTGGACATTACGTGATAGCTTGATGTGTTTGACTTCAATATAAATGTTATGAGCTTATTATGTTGTGTGTTATGTGTTTGTAATGTGAGTATTTATGTACGTATAACAAACGGGATCGCACAACATTGTCCAGCCGCACAATTCTTTAGGTTGCACACTTTGTCTTTAATTGCACACCTCTCTCTCTCTCGGCCCAACCCCACTCGCTTGAACTCGTGGCCCAAGGGCAACCCAAGGGTGGGTTTGGCCCACTCATGTTTGCGCATAACAACATGGGGATTGGCATAATCCTCATAATTTTGCAAAACATAAACACACACACAAACCCTAAGCTCTCTCTCCTTCTTCCCTTGGAAACCCGACGATAGCCTCCTAACTCGAAGCCCCATCTCGATCAAACTAGTCACATCGCACACTTCCAGTTAGTGTTACATCATTGTTAGTTGCTATGATCTTGATGTTGTGATATTATGTGATGGTTAGGGTTTCATGCTAGTAGATACTGTCACACCCCCAAAAATACCACCTAGGGAGTGTCCCTGATAGATGTGTGACGGACTGACAATGAGCCACTAATTACATTGAACCCACAAGTTTCTAAACTAAGTTCTCAAATTAATAGTAAAATCCCATCGTAAGTTTATACGAAAACCAATATGTCAGCGGAAGCAATAATAAACCAAAAACTAAGTTGTTCAAAAACCAACGTGTAATAGTAAATAAATAATCACATAAGTCTCTTCAGTCGACCCATGACCACTCCTGCTCCTCCAGACAGCAAGTTTCCAGAGCCAAGATACCTAACGACCTGCGAGCACGCAACAAGCGTATCAGACAAAGCTGGCGAGTTCACAGTTTATGAAAACGTTGATTACCAAATGATTATTTCAGTTCATTAACAAAAGCAAGTAATATTGATAATATCTCGATGATAACAAGACGGCTCCTGATGTATGATTTGCCCTTTCCCCAATACTCCTATCAAAGCATTGGGCCCGACTGGGTAATTAGTTCACAACCGTCCTCCCCGGTACGGCGTGAGGGTGCCAAACCTAAGTAGCGCTACCAACTAATACCCCGTTACCTCCCCGGTAACAAAAGATGGGACTTAAGAATGATAGGATGAGAATATTATCAAATGTATACCAGTTTTTACCCAAAAGACTTATCCCTCCCCGGGATACCCACTGACTGTCCCAACCACTGGGACGCATGCTCAAAAGTAGTGAACTCGCCTTTGATTTGCTCGGTTAGACTTAGTGCTTGCTTAACAGTTAACCAACCAAATCCTACCGGGTTTACAAAGACAGTTAGTTCCATGTATTCACGCATTTATTCACATGTAATGTTCAAATAGTAACCATGCAACATATATTGTCGTGTATGTCATGCAAATATCTGATCATAGTTCATTCACAATACTAGTTAACATACCACACCCATTTCACATTCAAATCGTATGGGTTCCGCGTTACCACATTCCTGACTAACACGCAATGTTATATAGGCTTGGCAACATACAAATTACTAACAATAATATGCCATCCATCAGGTCTGTTCGGCCCACACAAACAATTAGTCTGGTCCCCTTTTTAGCAACCTGTTGGGTCGTCCTGTTCGTTTACCCAGCAGCCCAGTTCTTACGGTGTTATGCGGCCCAATATTAAATTAATGCTAACTAGGTGATCCGGTATTGATTTGCAGCCCATTATCTGTCCGTACAGGAAATGATCGCTTACTGGCCCAATATTAATCCTTCTGACAACATCACTAAGTGTCCACATGGTTTGGTTTGATCACACATGGCCGCCATGTTCACATTCAGGTTGTTGAGTTTTATGCAACCATGTAATTCAACTCTATGGGGCCCTTAAAACTGATTGACATGATTAAGCCCACTACTGTTACATCAATTTATTACTAACATATCACTTTGACTTCATGTCCACACATACATCGATGATAACAGCCACTAATCATGCAATTCAATTTCATGTCTAAATCATTAACATATTACTAAACACATATATGTGAAACCATCACTTTTATTATGAAAATCGGACCTTATTAATCCAATTCATGAATCAATTGCATTAGATCTAACAACAGCTTCCCACATCTTGATCTCGGTTAACAGTTTATGTATAAACAAACAATCTTCATCACCTAATCTTGTTAACAGTTTGTGTGAACAATACAATTTATAAGCATGCTACCCACGGCCCTAGATCATCGGCCCATATGACAGTTACTTAATCACCATAATCATCGATCATACAATGTCACCTAGCACACCATCCGATTCAGTCATATAATTATTTACACGTACAAAGTCGATATTATCACATCATGAATTAGCATACAAGTCACATACAATCAGTTTAGATTGAAATAAGTATAATTACACTAACCGGATGATGATGTAGTGTGTGCTAGAGCAAATAAGGAAAGATGTTTCTTCGAGAACTGCTGCCGTCACTATTCCTAGGAGTCTAGGGTTTGGTTATGATGGTATTCACATATTACGTAACTCCATATATGCATCAATGTTAGACCCTATGGCCGGCCCCCAAGACTAAACCCAACTTGGGCTCTATTTGGCCCAGCTTTATTTCATGCACTCATGTACTAACATGGACTTCAGTTATGTGTGCTCAATTCAGCCCAATCATAAGGGGTATAAATGTGGGTTAGTCAGGTTTGCGGCCCAAATGAAACCGGCCTAATTTCTATATCTTAAGCTTGGGCTTGGGTTAACCATGTATGGTTATCATACTGACTAGCGCTAATTCAGGTTGGAGCCTCAAGCCCAATTGTATGCGGGAGTGACACGAAACGACATTTAACAGTTTCTCCAAGCACGCATTCATAAACAATAAATAGTGTAAGATATAAATAAGTTCACACAAGAATACACGCTAAGGATTTGTGGAAAGTAAGCAATGCTAACCTTGGAAACACGGGTTGTCACATCATCCCCAACTTGAAAGAAATTTCGTCCCGAAATTTGACAAGTGAACACAAAGGAATGAAGTGAGAAATCAAGATTGTTTCGGATTTTGCTCAGGTGTCACATCATCCCCAACTTGAAGAGGAATTTCGTCCCGAAATTTTCCAGCTTTACCAGATTTAGACTTGTCTTTAGGGAAGAGGTGAGGATATTTAAGCTTCATCTGATCCTCACGCTCCCACGTGAACTCTGGTCCACGCCTTGAATTCCAACGAACCCTAACAATCAGAATACGACTGTGTTTACGCACCTTGACCTCCCGATCCATGATCTCAATAGGCTCTTCGACAAACTGCAGCTTGTCATCGATCTTGAGCTCTTGAAATGGCACAACCAGTGTCTCATCAGCCAGACACTTCTTTAACTGAAAGACGTGGAAGACATCGTGAACATTACCCAGCTCAGCAGGTAACTCAAGCCTGTAAGAAACTTTACCGATCCGCTCCAAGATTTTAAACGGCCCAACGTAAGGCGGATTAAGCTTACCACGCTTCCCGAAACGTACAACACCCTTCCACGGCGAAACTTTCAACATAACACGATCACCCACTGCAAACTCTAACAGTTTGCTAAGCTTGTCAGCGTAACTCTTCTGACGATCACGTGCTGCTGCCATGCGGTTCCTGATCTGAACAATCATTTCTGAAGTTTCTAGTACAAGCTCAGGACCCGTGATCTGACCGTCACCCACTTCAGCCCAACAGAGAGGAGAACGGCATTTCCGCCCATACAATGCTTCGAACGGAGCTGCCTTGATACTAGTGTGGTAGCTGTTGTTGTAGGAGAATTCTATCAACGGCAAGTGCTTCTCCCATCCTTTCCCAAAATCAATCACACATGCCCGCAGCATGTCTTCAAGCGTCTGTATGGTGCGCTCCCTCTGACCATCTGTTTGTGGGTGATAAGTGGTACTCATATCAAGCTATGAACCGAACGATTTGTGCAAAGACTGCCATAACTCAGAAGTAAAACGTGGATCTTGATCTGAAATGATAGAAGTTGGCACCCCGTGCCTAGAGACAACCTCCTTGAGATAGACTGCTGCAAGCTGAGAATACTTATCTGTTTCCTTGATTGCCAGAAAATGCGCTGACTTCGTGAGACGGTCAACAATCACCCATATAGTATCGTTTCCAGCCTGAGTCCTCGGTAATCCTGTAACGAAATCCATAGCGATCTGTTCCCACTTCCACGTGGGTATCTCTGGCTGCTGAAGTAGACCCGAGGGCTTCTGATGCTCTGCTTTGACTTTAGCACAGGTCAAGCATTTACTCACGTATGTGGCGATGATAGCTTTCATATTCGGCCACCAATACAAAACTTTAAGATCCTGATACATCTTATTCGATCCCGGATGAATGGAGTATCGTGACTTGTGCGCTTCATCCATCACAAGTTCTCTGAGATCACCAAACAGAGGAATCCATACACTTTCCATAATATAATAGATGCCATCAAATCTCTGCTCGAGCTGCTTTTTCATACCTCGCAAACCCTCAACTTCAATGTTTCCTTCCTTTAATGCCTCAGTCTGAGCCGTACGAATCTTATCAGGAAGGTTCGAATGAATAGTGAGTTGCAATGCGCGAACCCGGTTAGGCTTCGTCTCCTTTCGGCTAAGTGCATCAGCTACTACATTAGCTTTCCCCGGATGATACTTGATAGCACACTCATAATCGTTCAAAAGCTCTATCCAACGACGTTGCCGCATATTCAATTCTTTCTGGTCGAAGATATGTTGAAGGCTTCTGTGATCGGTGTAGATGGTGCATTTGGTACCGTACAGATAATGCCTCCAGATCTTCAAAACCACAGCCCCTAACTCCAATTCATGAGTCGTATAGTTCCTCTCGTGTACCTTCATCTGATGAGAAGCATAAGCTATCACCTTCTCGCGTTGCATCAACACGCAACCGAGACCCTGAATCGAAGCATCACAATATACCGCGAAATCCTCAGTACCCTCTGGTAGAGACAAGATCGGTACGCTGCAAAGTTTCTGCTTCAAGAGCTGGAAAGCATCCTCCTGTTTCGTTCCCCAAGAATAAACAACATTCTTCTGTGTCAAGGAGGTGAGAGGTTGAGCGATCTTCGAGAAATCCTGAATGAACCGATGATAATACCCCGCAAGACCAAGAAATTGTCGCACCTCCGAAGGATTCTTCGGTGCCGCCCAATTCCTAATAGCATCAATCTTGGCAGGATCTACATGTATCCCCAACTCGTTGACAATATGCCCCAGAAAGTGTACTTCTCGAATCCAGAAATCACACTTAGAAAACTTCGCGTAAAGATGCTCCTTCCTCAGGAGCTCCAATATCAGACGCAAATGTCTCTCGTGCTCCTCCTTGCTCTTGGAGTAGATCAAGATGTAATCGATGAAGACAATGACAAAGTCGTCGAGATACGGCTTGCACACACGGTTCATGAGATCCATGAAGACCGCTGGTGCATTAGTCAATCCAAACGGCATAACTAAAAACTCATTGTGGCCATACCGCGTCCGAAACGCCATTCTGGGAACATCCTCCTCTCTAACTCGTACCTGATGATAACCCGACCTTAAGTCGATCTTGGAATAAACACTTGACCCTTGCAGCTGGTCAAACAGGTCGTCGATACGGAGTAAAGGATAACGGTTCTTGACCGTCACTTTGTTGAGCTCGCGATAATCTATGCACATCCGAACGGACCCATCCTTCTTCTTCACAAACAATACTGGGGCTCCCCAAGGAGAAGAGCTAGGTCAGATAAAACCCCTATCCAACAGCTCCTGGAGTTGATTCGACAACTCCTGTAACTCCCCTGGCGCAAGACGATAAGGAGCACGAGCAATCGGGGCTGCTCCTGGCGCGAGGTCAATCTGAAATTCCACCTGACGGTGTGGAGGTAAACCAGTGAGTTCTTCAGGAAACACATCAGGAAACTCACGAACTACTGGAAGATCCTCGATCCTCCTCTCATCAGACTGTGAATCAGTAACAAGAGCTAAGATAGAAGGATAGCCTTTACGCAGACACTTCTGAGCCTTCATTGCCGAAATAATGCTAACTGTGGCACCACTACGATGACCCTGAACCGATAGAGATTCTCCACTAGGGAGAGGAACACGCACGATTTTCTCCTTGCAGAGAATTTCCGCCTGATGCTTGGACAACCAGTCCATGCCGATAACCACATCAAAACTTCCAAGAGTAACAGGGAGCAGGTCAATATCGAACACTTGACCCAGGAGGTCGAGTTTGCACCCAACCAGAACGTGTGAAGCTTCAATTGTTTTACCATCAGCTATCTCTACTATGTGTTTAGTTACAAGTGGTGTAGGACTCAACCCTAATTGACTACTGAACCCCAAAGATACATAACTCCAATCGGCACCAGAGTCGAATAAAATAGAAGCAAATATACCATTTACTGAAAACATACCAGTCACTACGTTGCCATCCTTCCGAGCCTCCCCAGCTCCAATAGTAAACACGCGCCCACGCGCACCGTTTCCCCCATTGTTCCCGTTGTTGTTCCCAGTATTGTTGTTATTCTCATTGTTATTACCACCTGCATTCTGATTCAGCTGAGGGCAGTCTCGCTTGATGTGACCCTCAGCTCCACATTGAAAACAACCTTTACGAAAACCCTGATTCTGCTGAGGCTGTTGTCTAACCTGCTGCTGTGACAGCTGCTGTGGGTTCGGGAGTGAAACCCTACAATCCCTAGCCATGTGCCCTGCTCTGTTGCACCTGTGACATATCCGAGTACACTGCCCCCGATGATGATAGTTGCACTTATTGCACTTTGGTAGTTTTCCCGCATAAGAACCCTGACCTGAACTATTACCCTGATTCTGATTCACTGAAGAAGACTGGCTGAAACTACGATTGCTGCCAGTATCCGGCCTTTTCTGTGACTGCACTGAATTGGACGCCTTGTCCACATCGCTCCACTTACGCTTGTTGTCAGTGGCGGGAGTAGTGACTGTAGTAGCGGCAGCAGTAATAGTAGCAGAAACACGCGGTGGCAGTGAATTACTCTCCACCTCTTGATCAACAATCTTGTGAGCCAAACGGATAATCTGAGTCAAGTCGTTGAGGTTTGCTGCAGTAACCGAACCCTTCACTCGTGGAGGTAATCCCTTGATGAACAACTCAATTCTTCGAGACATAGGTCGGGACAAATTCGGGCACATGACAGCCAACTCATACGACCGCTTCACGTATGCTTCAATCTCATATCCCACCATCTTCAGATCATAATACTCGTTCTCCAATTTCTGAATCTCATCGCGAGGACAATACTCCTCCCTGATCAACTCCTTAAAATCATCCCACGTAGTGGCGTTCGCCGCCTCGATGCCCAACAGCTGAACCTGGGCATTCCACCATGTCAAGGCACCATCCTCAAGTGTGCCCGAAGCATACTTCACTCTGTCCCCAGCAGGACAGTTACACATCGCGAATACGGACTCCGCCTTTTCGAACCAACGCAGGAGTCCTACAGCCCCTTCAGTCCCACTGAAGGTCTGTGGCTTACAATCCATAAAGGTTTTGAACGTGCAAACAGGTGGATGGTGCGGATTTTGCTGCACCGGTTAACCTATCAACGAAAGGACATATAACAAACAGGTAAGACTCAAGCATACGATACAAGGATAAAGAGTGTTTGGTACATATCGTACCAGCCTGATAAGCCGCTAAGGCTTCAGCCACGCGAGTGTTGATGAGATCGGTTAACTCAGCTTGAGTCATAGCAATATGGCCATGCCCACCACCACGGCCTCCACCTCGTCCACCATTACGTCCGCCACGTCCGTTCATGACTCTATATATAAGAAAAGGAAGGATTTCAAAAAGCAAGTTCAAGAAGGGAGTCAAGCATTACTATAACCTCCCATAGACTACCGAGTTCTATCATAGCATCAACTAGCAGAGCGGAATCCTTTTTCACACTTGTCAAGTTTCACTGGGACTCACATGCACCCCACATTATTATTATGTATGCACCCACAATAATAATCCAATTTGCATGTTCATCTCAGCTACACTCAATTCGTGTTAGAAAGGCTTCCCGAATTCAAGCAATAAAGCGGGTGACACCATAACATAGATCATGAAAGTTCAAGAAAAGTTGCACTTATTAAAACACGTAACGTGGGTTGGTAACATAGAAGTTCATACTGCGGTGCTAAGTATGCATCCTCGTGTGATGTTATTCATAAACAAACACTAGATATACTATGCAATAGTAAACGAGAAACGAACCTTGCAGTCTGGAGCTGAGTGTCATGGTCGACTTCGGATCTGTTCGGTTATAGTCTGGGTTTATAAAATCGTTTTAAAACCAAGTTCACTATAACCAGTGGCTCTGATACCAAACTGTCACACCCCCAAAAATACCACCTAGGGAGTGTCCCTGATAGACGTGTGACGGACTGACAATGAGCCACTAATTACATTGAACCCACAAGTTTCTAAACGAAGTTCTCAAATTAATAGTAAAATCCCATCGTAAGTTTATACGAAAACCAATATGTCAGCGGAAGCAATAATAAACCAAAAACTAAGTTGTTCAAAAACCAACGTGTAATAGTAAATAAATAATCACATAAGTCTCTTCAGTCGACCCATGACCACTCCTGCTCCTCCAGACAGCAAGTTTCCAGAGCCAAGATACCTAACGACCTGCGAGCATGCAACAAGCGTATCAGACAAAGCTGGCGAGTTCACAGTTTATGAAAACGTTGATTACCAAATGATTATTTTACTTCATTAACAAAAGCAAGTAATATTGATAATATCTCGATGATAACAAGACGGCTCCTGATGTATGATTTGCCCTTTCCCTAGTGCTCCTATCAAAGCACTGGGCCCGACTGGGTAATTAGTTCACAACCGTCCTCCCCGGTACGGCGTGAGGGTGCCAAACCTAAGTAGCGCTACCAACTAATACCCCGTTACCTCCCCAGTAACAAAAGATGGGACTTAAGAATGATAGGATGAGAATATTATCAAATGTATACCAGTTTTTACCCAAAAGACTTATCCCTCCCCGGGATACCCACTGACTGTCCCAACCACCGGGACGCATACTCAAAAGTAGTGAACTCACCTTTGATTTGCTCGGTTAGACTAAGTGCTTACTTAACAGTTAACCAACCAAATCCTACCGGGTTTACAAAGACAGTTAGTTCCATGTATTCACGCATTTATTCACATGTAATGTTCAAACAGTAACCATGCAACATATATTGTCACGTATGTCATGCAAATATCCTGATCATAGTTCATTCACAATACTAGTTAACATACCACACCCATTGCACATTCAAATCGTATGGGTTTCGCGTTACCACATTCCTGACTAACACGCAATGTATTATATAGGCTTGGCAACATACAAATTACTAACAATAATATGCCATCCATCAGGTCTGTTCGGCCCACACAAACAATTAGTCCAGTCCCCTTTTTAGCAACCTGTTGGGCCGTCCTGTTCGTTTACCCAACAGCCCAGTTCTTACGGTGTTATGCGGCCCAATATTAAATTAATGCTAACTAGGTGATCCGGTATTGATTTGCAGCCCATTATCTGTCCGTACAGGAAATGATCGCTTACTGGCCCAATATTAATCCTACTGACTAAATCACTAAGTGTCCACATGGTTTGGTTTGATCACACATGGCCGCCATGTTCACATTCAGGTTGTTGAGTTTTGTGCAACCATGTAATTCAACTCTATGGGGCCCTTAAAACCGATTGACATGATTAAGCCCACTACTATTACATCAATTTATTACTAACATATCACTTTGACTTCATGTCCACACATACATCGATGATAACAGCCACTAATCATGCAATTCAATTTCATGTCTAAATCATTAACATATTACTAAACACATATATGTGAAACCATCACTTTTATTATGAAAATCGGACCTTATTAATCCAATTCATAAATCAATTGCATTAGATCTAACAACAGCTTCCCACATCTTGATCTCGGTTAACAGTTTATGTATAAACAAACAATCTTCATCACCTAATCTTGTTGCCCTAGATCATCGGCCCATATGACAGTTACTTAATCACCATAATCATCGATCATACAATGTCACCTAGCACACCATCCGATTCAGTCATATAATTATTTACACGTACAAAGTCGATATTATCACATCATGAATTAGCATACAAGTCACATACAATCAGTTTAGATTGAAATAAGTATAATTACACTAACCGGATGATGATGTAGTGTGTGCTAGAGCAAATAAGGAAAGATGTTTCTTCGAGAACTGCTGCCGTCACTATTCCTAGGAGTCTAGGATTTGGTTATGATGGTATTCACATATTACGTAACTCCATATATGCATCAATGTTAGACCCTATGGCCGGCCCCCAAGACTAAACCCAACTTGGGCTCTATTCGGCCCAGCTTTATTTCATGCACTCATGTACTAACATGGACTTCAGTTATGTGTGCTCAATTCAGCCCAATCATAAGGGGTATAAATGTGGGTTAGTCAGGTTTGCGGCCCAAATGACACCGGCCTAATCTCTATATCTTAAGCTTGGGCTTGGGTTAACCATGTATGGTTATCATACTGACTAGCGCTAATTCAGGTTGGAGCCTCAAGCCCAATTGTATGCGGGAGTGACACGCAACGGCATTTAACAGTTTCTCCAAGCACGCATTCATAAACAATAAATAGTGTAAGATATAAATAAGTACACACGGGAATACACGCTAAGGATTTGTGGAAAGTAAGCAATGCTAACCTTGGAAACACGGGTTGTCACAGATACGTTGACAAAATTGTGATCAAGAATTGGACATATGTGCTGATTTCGATATGTGATGAAACTGTTTCTGTTGATGATTAGAAACATGCATTAGCAAAACTATGAGAAGGGATTGTATGATAATCTATGTTGATCTAAAACCGAATACATGTTAATGGGTTGTTAATCTTGAATGAATGTTGGGTTGATTAGTTTGTTTTGGCATGATGAACTGTATGATGATTTTGATGGCTAAGGTTGCATGTTGGTATTAGAAATCATTGATCTGATGGTCCGGTTAAATATTTCGAATGCTTGATTATTGTTCATAATTAGATGATGATTAGGGTTTATATGAATATGCATGACTGCTGCTAAAACTGCTGTTTTGATCTGATTTGGAATTGCCAAACTTGTTTACGGATATTATGGAAATGATGGGCTACAAATAAGGAAGATAGTTACATTTTGGTCTCGACACGGGTTGCGAGTCGAGAACCCACAGTCTCGACTCGAGACCACATCAGCACACAAACAAAAAGACTCGAGACCCTAGTTGCGGGTCTTGTTGCGACCCGAGACCTGACCCGAGACCACCTGGTCTCGAGTGATGAATGCATGATCCGAGATCCCTTTGTTACGACTCGAGACGTGACTCGAGACCACCCAGTCTCGAGTGAAAACTCCACAAGCTGAGACCGCACAATCTCGACTCGAGACAACCTGATCGCACACCTCACTTGGGCTCGCACACTTCCACTGGCCTAATAACTTGGATCGCACATTTGGGCCTCGTATGTGTACGTGAATGTTATTGTTAAGTATGTTATGTGTTATTTATTAACTGCCATGATTTTGTGTATATGCCATGATCAATTTGTGAATGTAAACTGTTAGTTATATGTGAAACATACGTGTATTACTTGAACATAGACCTGACTTATATGGTAACAATGTTAGGACGTGGTTGACCACAATTAGCTCAAGTGACCTTTCTGTTTATCTGCCGAGCTAACCTAAGGTGGGTTCACACTTTCTACAAGGCATGGGATTCCTGGTGGCTTGGCAATGGGTTAACGTTTAATAAGGAAACCTGCGTATTCTCGTCGGGTAGGATACGTACTCCCACCCTCTTAACTGAAGGGTGACAACATTGAAACATGCATGTTCTCTTGGGTAGGACACGTACTCCCACCCTCTTAACTGAAGGGTGACAACATTGATTAACACTAGACAAAACTCTATCACTAAGTCCCTCATTTTATATCGACTTAATCGCCGGGCCAATGGCGAACGGGTCAATAGTTAAATAGCGCTATTAGGTTTGACAAGCCTCACACCGTTCCGCAGAGGACGGGAGTGGACTAATGGACTTGGGCACTAGTCAATGATGATAGACATTGACTCAGGGCACATAAACATAACTACAGTCAGTAGTCGATATAGTAACGGGTCTAGTGGTTAACATGGGGAAGCCCCCACTAGTTATGGTTTGGGAAACAAGGAACTGGTTAACTCGTGGTTTTCGAAACAAGTTATGGTTTTTAGGAATAACATTAAACTGAACAACCAACTGTGAACTCGCTGAATTTTGTTGTTGATTCGTTACTATATGCCTTGCAGGTCGTTAGGTGTTTAGATGGAGTTTGCACAGGAGGACGAGGTCGTTGTAGGACATGGACTGTTGAGTTCCATGTTAAACTTATGAACTTTTAAACTTATGTTTTGGGTTTTTGAACTTTATGCTTCTGCTGATAACTTAAACTTTTTTAAACTGTTTTGACACCAATTATATTGTTTGGTTTGGACTTATATTTATTTAATTTATATTGTTCTAATGATGGGTGACTGAATCCTGGTCAGTCACGCTCCCTGCGGTGATACTATGCTTATGGAATTTGGGGGTGTGACAGGATTAGACACCAAAAAATAAACACTCAAAAAATGGCTACAATTCAAGGAATGTGTTTAGTGACGGCATCAGATTCCTAATTGATGTAGAAATGTCCGGTGGCAAGAAAAGCTGCTTCCAGGAGTTTGTCAAGTGTTTTTGCTCAACGATTCCATTCTTGGGTGGTTGGTTTGGCCCTTGTTCCTGTAACTCGAATCCTAGCCAGGCATATCCCATTTTAGTTTTACACCATTGTGAACCTTACGCCTTTTTAACACTCTGATCGAAGTTCTCGGCATGGAAAAATCTTTGTAAACTAAATCACAAGTGTATATGTTGACATTTAAGAGATATACAGTCAAGAAAATCAAGAGCAATGGTGATATATATGCAGATTAGACACCAAAAAATAAACACTCAAAAAATGGCTACAATTTAAGAAATGTGTTTAGTGACGGCATCAGATTCCTAATTGATGGAGAAAGGTCTGGTGGCAAGAAAAGCTACTTGCAAGAGGTTGTCAAGTGTTTTCGCTCGAAGATTCCATTCTTGGGTGGTTGGATTGGCCCTTGTTACTGTAACTCGAATCCTAGCCCGGTATGTCCCATTTTAGTTTTACACCATTGTGAACCTTACACCTTTTTTACTCTCTAATTGAGGTTCTCGGCATTGAAAAATCTTCGTAAACTAAATCACACGTGTATATGTTGACATTTAAGAGATATACAGTCAAGAAAATCAAGAGCAATGGTGATATATATGCGGATTAGACACCAAAAAATAAACACTCAAAAAATGGCTACAATTTAAGGAATGTGTTTAGTGACGGCATTAGATTCCTAATTGATGGAGAAAGGTCTGGTGGCAAGAAAAGCTGCTTCCAGGAGGTTGTCAAGTGTTTTCGCTCGACGATTCCATTCTTGGGTGGTTGGTTTGGCCCTTGTTCCTCTAACTCGAATCCTAGCCTGGTATATCTCATTTTAGTTTTACACCATTGTGAACCTTACGCCTCTTTTACTCTCTGATTGAGGTTCTCGGCATTGAAAAATGTTCGTAAACTAAATCACACGTGTATATATTGACATTTAAGAGATATACAGTTAAGAAAATCAAGAGCAATGGTGATATATATATATATATATATATATATATATGCGGATTAGACACCAAAAAATAAACGCTCAAAAAATGGCTACAATTAAAGCAATGTGTTTAGTGACGGCATCTGATTCCTAATTGATGGAGAAAGGTCTGGTGGCAAGAAAATCTGCTTCCAGGAGGTTGTCAAGTGTTTTCTCTCGACGATTCCATTCTTGGGTGGTTGGTTTGGCCCTTGTTCCTGTAACTCGAATCCTAACCCGGTATATCCCATTTTAGTTTTACACCATTGTGAACCTTACGCCTTTTTTACTCTCTGATCGAGGTTCTCGGCATTGAAAAATCTTCGTAAGCGAAATCACACGTGTATATGTTGACATTCACGAGATATACAGTCAAGAAAATCAAGAGCAATGGTGATATATATGCGGATTAGACACCAAAAAATAAACGCTCTAAAATGGCTACAATTTAAAGAATGTGTTTAGTGACGGCATCAGATTCCTAATTGATGGAGAAAGGTCTGGAGGCAAGAAAAGCTGCTTTCAGGAGGTTGTCAATTGTTTTCGCTCGACGATTCCATTCTTGGGTGGTTGGTGGCAAGAAAAACTGCTTTCAGGAGGTAAAAAAAATATCATATTACCCCTGGTTTAGGGGCTATACCCAGCCCAAACCAGAGGTAAACAGATCTTTTTGCCCCTTTATATACATTGTATGGGCCTATACGTATATATAGGGTGGGGTCTTTTAAGAAAATTTTTAAACACCATGACTTGAATCATAATTCATTATTTGCAATGTTATGGTGTCTTATATACGTTCATGGTGTTTTACTGTAAAACACAACGCCTTAAATCACAATACCATTAAAACACCAGCCAAAAGACCATGGACTAAAACATACGATCGAAACGTAATTTTTTTCTCTATGTAAATATAACAACATGGTACTCATATTAAAGATTAAAAAACACTCATTATTATGATGTATTTTTTTTAAACATTATACATATTAATAAGAACCGGTCATGAACAGTAGTTCAATATTTTTATAATATTATAGTTTTTTAAGTTTTCATTATTTTATTATTTTATTCCATTAATTTATTATTTTATTGTTTTCTTATTTTGTTATTTTAAGTTTTCTCATATAACATTTAACATAATATCTTAGCAACATTGATGCGCTGCCGATCTTGACTGTATAACATCGGTATTGGTATCCTTATTATCAGAACCGTTACTGATATTCGTATTTATGGTTTTTGACCGATGTAAAATACATATTGATATTATTTTGGTCATATCGTGACTTTATTTTTTGGGTTTTATCGTTAGCTTGATATACCGAGTGGCGATACCGTATCGATGTCGTAATGAATCGAACCCATACCGAATGATATCTGCCGCAACGTGCGGCGGAATTTAACTAGTTATGTATAAAAAGTTATTAACATTTAAAAAGGTATGAGAGAATTTGTATGTGCATTGCATTTGGGTTTCTAAATTTAAAAATATTAAATTTACTTTTATACCCTTGATCTAGAAAATTATTATTTTAATGGTAAATACTATTTATAATTTTATCATTATAATCTCAACCATTAGATTATATGTAGATTTCTTCATACACTTCTCACAAAACACATTCTTTTTACAATAACTCTACCTGATATAATAAAAATTACAATTACATTTATATGTATTCTTTTATTTTTCTCATATTTTAAAACCGAAAAAAGTTCTAAAATTAAACTTAAAATGTATAATTTTTGTTTATTTTCTAATATTTTTATATGTTTTTTATTAATTAAACATAAATTGTTAATACTTCAACCCCTTCTCACATGTTTTTTTTATTTTAATGCATTTAAAAATAAAATTAATCTATATAAAATAAAATAATTCGAGCAGCTCTCAAGCTCACGAGTCAAGCAAGGCCTAGCTCGGGCTCGACTCGTTTACAAATCAAGCTGAACCGAGCTGACTCGTCTACAACCAAACCTTTTTTCAGCAATTTAAACACCCCTAGCGCAAGAGAAGCATATTATGACGTGTTATATTATTGATTGTTATGCGCTTTAATCTTTGTGACAGATAGGGCCATTAATCGCTCGTCGCTCGCTCGACGCTCTTTCGGAAATTGCTCGGAAAATGCTCGTTCGATTTGTCGCTCGGTTGTAAACGAGCCGCTCCGCTCGGTTCGGTTTGTAAACGAGCCAAGCATGAGCAAAGGTCCGCTCGGCTCGGGTCGGTTCGAATTATTATTTTTATTTAGTATACATATACATATAAATATTATTCTACATATACAAAAAGAAGTTGAGGGAATAGTGCTAGGCAGCTTGCCTGGCACTCCCCTATTGGATCAAACCAATTTTTTATTTAATTTTATTCCTAGCTTAAAATTACGGTTACGTCCTTTTTTAAATTACGTTTTCACCCCTAATTCAAAATAAAATTATGTTTTTGCCCTGTCTCAAAATTTACGCTTTTGCCCTCAGTTCAAAAACCTATTTCTAATTCTATTCCCAGATTAAATTTACGGTTTCGCCCTCCATCTAAAATTATGCTCCCCCCCCCCCCCCCCTTCAAAATAAAAATATGTTTTTGCCCCTAGCTCAAAATTACGATTTTGCCCCCCAACTCAAATTTACGTTTTTACCCACAGTTCAAAATAAAATTATGTTTTTCCCCATAACTCAAAATTATGATTTTGCCCTCAGCATGTACAAAAAGGAGTTCAGGGAATAGTGCCAGGCAACTTGCCTGGCACTCTCCTATTGGACCAACCAATTTTTAATTTAATTTTATTTCTAGCTTAAAATTACGGTTTCGTCCTTTGTTTAAAATTACGTTTTCGCCCCTAATTCAAAATAAAATTATATTTTTGCCCTGGCTCAAAATTTACGCTTTTGCCCTCAGTTCAAAAACCCATTTCTACTTCTATTCCCAGTTTAAATTTACGGTTTCGCCCTCTGTCTAAAATTACGCTTTCGCCCCCCGTTCAAATAAAAATATGTTTTTGCTCCTAGCTCAAAATTACGATTTTGCCTCCCAACACAAATTTACGTTTTTGCCCACAGTTTAAAATAAAATTATGTTTTTCCCCATAGCTCAAAATTATGATTTTTCCCTCAGTTTAAAATTATGATTTCGCCCCCAGTTCAAAATATTTTTACGATTTTGCCCTCTGTTCAAAATTATGATTTTGCTCCCATTTCAAAATTTTCGATTTCTCCCCAGTTAAAAATTATGATCTTGCCATCGTTTTACTTTTTTTTGTGCAAAACTATAGTACTGTTTTATTTTGCTTTGTTGATTCAATGTAACTTTTATTGTGTCATGCAGTTGTCTAACACTCGCTCATTGATACTGACAAATTAGTATTTTACCCCCAACTCAAAATTACAGACCTGTTATTGTATTAATTTTTTTAGCAAAACTATGGTATTGTATTCGTTTAATTGGTTATCTCGATATTTTTTTTTAGATCGTGGTATAAGTAGTATGTACAAGTAACCTAAATACATGCATACATGTTATAAAACTAAGAAATATTTGATTTAACGCCCCGCAACGCGAGCGGGCATAGGTATAATTTTTATTCGTCCAGGCATGCCTGGTACATGCTCATTTTTCCTGAAAAATTACAACTTTGCTCCCAGTTTAAAATTATAGTCTTTTCATCGTTTTAGTTATTTTTTAGTAAAAGTATGGTAGTGTTTTTGTTTTAATTGGTTGACTCGATGTAATTTTTTTTGAGATTGTGTTATGAGTAGTATGTACAAGTAACCGAAACACAGACATACATGTTATGAGAGAGAAATTTTCGGTTTGTTGCCCCGCAACGCGGGCGGGGAAAAAACTAGTACATATACATATACATATACGCATACATATATAAACATGTATATACACAAATATAAATTATATATATATACACACACACTTATATATATACACACATTACACATACAAATATACTTAAATATAAATTAAATTTATAGTTTTATATATACCACTATATTAGATTTTGGTTAACTATATATAAATTTATGACTACATTTATACGTACTAGACCAACCACGCCAATAAAAAAATTAATATCAAATCTAAAAGTTAAACCCTAAACCGATAGACGACGGGCTGCTTATCGCCTCAAGGTTTCATGGCGTTATCCTAAGTCGATCCTCTCCTGCTCTCAACGTAATTGTCTGTGCAATATGATCATCGCCTCGTCGGCCACAACATTGTTATTCATAAGAAAATTTTATACTATGAAATGTGCATGTTTTTAAAGACATAAAAACTTGAGACCAAACACTGTCACTATCTCTCTCAGCAAATTTAAACCGGGCAACATGGTTGTCCAAATTGCTCGAACTTCGCTCGATGCTCGCTCGGAATATTTACTGCTCGAAAAATGCTCGCTTGATTTGAGGCTCGATTTTAAATGAGTCGCTCCGCTCCGCTCCGCTCAGTTCGGTTTGTAAACAAGCCAAGCATGAGCAAAGGTCCGCTCGGTTCGACTCGGCTCGTGAACAGCCCTACTGACAGATATATACACTCTATGTGTCATATTTTAACTTAGGCATTGTGTATATTTATTTTATAGAATCCCGGTTATTTCCAAACACTCTCTTTTGTATTGGCTAACTAGTTTTTGCCCCGCCCGCGTTGCGGGGCAATAAGCCGAATATTTCTCTCTCATAACATGTATGTCTGTACAGAGGGCAAAATCGTAAATTATATTTTGAACTGGAGGCGAAATCATAATTTTAAACTGAGAGCAAAATCATAATTTTGAGCTAGGGGAAAAACATAATTTTATTTTGAACTGTGGGCAAAAACGTAATTTTGAGCTGAGGGCAGAATCGTATTTTGAAACTGGGAACAAAAACGTAATTTTAAACGGAGGGTGAAACCGTATTTTGAAACTGGGAACAAAATTAAAAGTGAGTTTTTGAACCGAGGGCAAAAGCGTAATTTTGAGCTAGGGGCAAAATTATAATTTTATTTTGAGTTGGGGGAAAAAACTTAATTTTAAACAAAGGACGAAAGCGTAATTTTAAACTGAAAATAAAATTAAATTAAAAAAAAGTTGTTCCAATAAGGAAGTGTAAGGCAAGCTGTCTGACACTATTCCCTTAACTTATAAATGTATATGTAGGAAATGTGGTAGTGTTGTAAATGTTATTGATAGATGACTATATTTCTCACCCAATCTTCTTTTTTGAACCTTTAATGTTTCTAGTTCTTCTAGTGTGACACACTTCTACACAAACATGCGTTCGAACATTTATAACGATGCAATACTAATGCTGTGTTGTAAAATTATTTTCACACACATAGTTATGGTCATTGCGTCCAAAAGCATTACCCGATCTTTTTTTAATCTCTTTATGCCCCCAGTTCTTCTAATGTGGCTGTTGAAATATTAAAGTTCATATATAATATAATTCATACTTTAAACATATTGTTGTGACCAATATGGTTATGGTCCGGTTTTCTCTTTTATCTTTATGTTATAGATATTGGGCTAAGTTTGTTAGGCTGTTAAGTTGTTACTCAGGTTGTTATGGGCCAAGGTTCAACAGGTTACATTGGGAAAGCTTAAGGTCTTCTTTGTACTTCTGGAAGGGCTAAAGTGTAACATTGAGTTGTGGCAGCTATATAAGAAGAGAGAGAGTCTGCTCTTCATTATTGTTCGAGATATTTCGTAGGGTTTCTCAGTGTTCTCTTTGTGCTTGGTCATCGTCGTTCTTAGATCTTTGTGTTGAGATCAGTTTCTGTATTAGAGATCTTGTTGATCTCTGTGTTTGTATTAGAGATCTTGTTGATCTCTGTGTCCGTATCCTTTTCTTTGTTTGTATTTCTTTGTTTGTGTTCAGCAGATTTCTATAATCTGTTGAAACCATACTTTGTATCATTTAGATCTCATAATCTTGAGATCTAGGGTTTCTGGTTGGGGCTTTTTTGGTTTGGGTAATCAATAAAGTTTTTGTCGCTTGTTTTGTCGCTATTTCTGGTGTATTATCTTGTGTTCTTAGTTTAGATCTATACCATTTTACATGGTATCAGAGCATCTCAGGCTCTATATTACGGTTCTAAGTCTTCCGCTGTTAGTTTTTTCCTTTGTATTGATCTGTTGTTTGCTCTTGTAGATCATCTGTAGTGTTTATTGATCTTGGGAAGTGTGACGGTGTGGATCTTGGTGTTGTTCATCTCGAGCTTGATTGGTGAAGGCTGTGTTAGTCTCTGAAACCCTAGAAGGATTCAGAGCAAACTAACCAGTTTATATTGTCTTCTTTGTATGATCTGTAACCCTAGAAGGTTATAGTTTTCATATTGCTTGGAGTTGTTTAGCACCCACTGTGAGATTGTTCTCTCTCTTTTTTAGTTTCTGTTGATTGGTATAGTTGAAGTCGGGGTAGTGAGGACCGGCACCTTTATTGCTTGCTGTTTGTTTTTTTTTTTATTATTGTCTGTTTTGTGTTATTTCTTGGTTATTTGTTGTTGGTATTTTGGGTGTTTGTCTTAGTGTTTGGCTCCTGTATTAAGACCTGTCCAGGCACTATAAGTGATGAACCTGGAATCTGGACACTGATACAGCTTCGCCTTAGGGTTTTTTGCATACCTGTCTTGTTTGTTGTTGTCTATCTTCTATCTGGTTGTTATCTGTTGTAGGTTGATTCTCTATTTGTGAATCTGTATTGATTGTTTGTTGCTTGTCTTGTTTGTAATCATGACTGATACTGGTCCTACTGATCCTAATGCTAGTACATCTCAGACTTTAATAAGTAAGTTAGATGTTGGAGACCCATTGTATCTTCATCCTAGTGACTCAAGTGATATGGCCATTGTTAGTGTTAAGTTGAAGGGCACTGAAAACTACGTTGTCTGGTCTAGTTCTATGAAATTGGCTTTAGAGGCCAAGAATAAGTTTGGGTTTGTTAATGGTAAATGTGAAAGACCCACTGAGGATCATGTTCTTGCTAGTCAGTGGGATAGGTGTAACTTTGTAGTGTTAACGTGGCTTTTGAATTCTGTATCTGAGGAACTTTTCTTGGGTCAAGTTTTTTTCTACATATGCTTCTGAGGTTTGGGATGACTTGAAGGAAACCTATGACAAGATAGATGGTTCTGTATTTATGATTTGTATAAGAAAATAAACTGTATTTCTCAAAATGGTTCAACTGTGGCAGACTATTATAATAGACTGACCACTATGTGGAAACAGTTTGATGCAATGCTCAAACTGCCCACTTGTTCTTGTAAAGCAGCTAAAGACTATAATGATTTTTCAATGTTAATCAAGTTAATGCAATTTCTTATGGGGTTAGATGATGTTTATCAACCTGTAAGAACTAATTTGTTAACCGGAGAAGTTTTTCCATCTGTCAAGGTTGCCTATTCTGTGGTTTCTAGGGAGGAATCACATAGGATGTCTAGTAATGGGTCAAAAGGTCAGGGTGTATCTTTTGTGTCTAAGCCTAATCAATCTTTTGAGTCAAAGAAAAAAACATCTAATCAAAGAGGACCTAATCCAAATTTAAAATGCACACATTGTAATATGATTGGTCATACTATTGATAGATGCTTTGAGATAATTGGTTATCCTCCAGGATTTAAGAAAAGTCCTAACACTATATCTTGTAAAACTAATAAGTCAAATGCTACTATTGGATCTTCTGCTAGTATGTCTACTTCTGGTTTACCTTTTACATCTGAGCAGATAGCAAAGTTGTTAAGTTTAGTTGGTGAAAAAACTGGTGTGGAGTCAACAAATGTAGGAGGTGAGTCTTGTATTGTTAATAATTGTGTTAGTTGTTCTAGTTCTTTATTCTTTGGAGGTGTTTTTAGTTGGATTGTTGACTCTGGGGCAAGTCAACACATGGTAAATAATGATAAAGACATGTTTAATACAGTTGATGTTTCTGAATTTGATATTAAGGTTGGTCATCCAAATGGCACTAGTGTTAAAGTATTAAAAATTGGTAATATCAAGTTGATGAATAATATTATCTTAAAAGATGTGTTCTATGTCCCAGGGTATCATGTCAATCTATTGTCTGTTCATAGGTTAGCCAAAGATAATAATATTGAAGTTGTTTTTAAAGAGGATAGTTGTGTGTTACAGGATTCCAAGTCAAGGAAAATCCTGGTGACTGGTAGTCAAGATCGTGGTCTATATTTTGTTGGTAAAAATGGTAATTATGTGAATGTTTGCTTTAATAGTTTTGTTAAGGCAAGTTTGTGGCATAGTAGACTAGGTCACCCATCTGATCAAGTGCTAGCTGTGTTAAAAGATAACTTTGATGTTAAAAGTGTTGAACATGGGCCTTGTGAAGTTTGTCATAGGGCTAAACAAGTAAGAGTTCCTTTTCCTCTTAGTGAACATAAAACAAAGTCTGTTTGTGAGTTAATTCATCTTGATTTATGGGGTCCATATAAAGTTACTAGTTATGAGGGGTTCAAATATTTTCTAACTATAGTAGATGACTTTTCTAGAACTGTTTGGTGTTACTTGTTAACAAGTAAAACTGAGGTATTTGAAAACTTGTGTAACTTTTATGAACTGATTTTAACTCAATTTGAGAAAAAAAATAAAAACTATAAGAAGTGATAATGGAACTGAGTTTGTGAATAATCAAATGAGTTTATTTTGTAAAAACAAAGGCATTTTGCATCAAACATCATGTTCTTATACACCACAACAAAATGGTGTTGTGGAAAGAAAACATAGACATCTTTTAAACACAGCTAGAGCTTTAATGTTTCAGAGTAATTTGCCTCTTAAGTATTGGTCTGATTGTGTTTTAACTGTTGTTTACTTAATCAACAGGTTACCCTCTTCAGTGTTAAATGGTAGGAGTCCTTATGAAGTTGTTTATGGTTTTAAACCCTCATTAATTCATCTAAGGAACTTTGGGTGTCTTTGTTTTAGTACAGTCTTGTCTGAGTCTGATAAGTTTGCTTATCATGCTGATAAGTGTATTCTCATTGGTTATTCAAATGTTAAAAAAGGATACAAGTTGCTGTGTTTGGATAATAGAAAAGTGTTCTTTTCTAGAGATGTAAAATTTTATGAAAGTCTGTATCCTTTTAAATCTAATTTGATTAAAAATCAAGAGTTGGTTGATAAAACTGAGTTAAATCAGATAATTTTTTTGATTTTACTGAAACAATAACATCTGAAGTTCCTACAGCTCCCAATGATGAAGAGGGTACAACTGGTGCTCAAGATCACTGCAGTGATGATCAGCAGCCAGTGTCACTCTCTACATCTGCCACTGCCCCTAGTGTTGATAATGTTCAACATGAGAGTGGACAGTTAGGTAGTAGTTATCCGGGTAACAATGGCGAGGCAGAGGACACTGTAGGATCATATGATGAGACCAACCCATCTGAGGGACAATCTGTTAGGAGATCTTCTAGGAAAGTATCTTTTCCACAAAAATTTGATGAATTTGTTGTAAAAGGAAAGGTGAAATATGGAATTGAAAAAGTTGTTAACTATGCAAATTTGTCTGTGGATAATCTGTGTTTAATTTCATCTCTGAATAAGTCTGTTGAACCTAGTTCTTATAATGAGGCTATTAAAGACCCTAGGTGGATAGAAGCCATGAACAATGAAATGGAGGCTCTTTATAGAAATAACACCTGGGTTGTTGTTGATCTACCTAAAGGTAGAAAACCCATACGATGTAAGTGGGTCTATAAAATAAAATGCAAAACTAATGGGGAAATTGAAAGATATAAGGCTAGGTTAGTTGCAAAGGGCTTTAACCAAAGAGAGGGAATTGATTTTGGAGAGACATTTTCTCCTGTTGTTAAGATGGTAACTGTGAGAATTATTTTAAAACTTGCTGTGAATAATGGTTGGCCTTTATATCAACTTGATATAAACAATGCCTTCTTGTAATGGTCATTATCGGAAGATGTATATATGTCTTTACCCTTAGGGTATTTTAATAATGATAAAAATAAAGTGTGTAAGCTTGTTAAGTCTCTTTATGGACTTAAACAAGCTCCCAGAAAATGGAATGAGAAACTGACTTCTGTGCTACCTGATATGGGCTTTGTTCAAAGTTTATGTAATCATTCTTTATTTATTTTAAGTAAAAGTGATGTATTGGTTGTTTTATCGGTCTATGTTGATGATATTGTGATTACTGGAAACAGTTCTACTGAAATCACAAGGGTTAAAAACTGTTTAAGTGAAAGTTTTCAAATAAAAGACTTAGGTTTACTTAAATATTTTCTTGGTATAGAGGTTTTATATTCAAATGGGTCAATTTGTTTGTCCCAAAGGAAATATTGTCTTGAACTTTTAAATGAGTTTGGGTATCTTGGGTGCAAACCTGTTGGGACACCAATTGAGTAGTCTCATGTTGTTACAAGTAAAACGGAAAAAGATAAAAAAAAATTGGAAAATGTGAATGGGTTTCAAAAGTTAATTGGGAAGTTAATATATTTGTCTTTAACTCGCCCAGATATAAGTTATGATGTTCAGTTTTTGAGTCAATATATGCACAAACCGTGTCAGTCACATCTAGATATTGCATTAAGGTTACTGAGATACTTAAAGCAATGTCCGGGTAGAGGTGTTATGTTTAGGAAAACAGGTAATTTTGATTTGTCAGGTTTTGTTGATTCAGATTGGGCAAAGTGCACTATGACTAGAAAATCCGTTACTGGGTTTGGAGTGTTTCTTGGAGATACACTTGTGTCATGGAAGAGCAAGAAACAAGGAGTTGTTTCGAGGTCTACTGCTGAGGCTGAGTACAGGGCGATGTGCTCAGCCACATGTGAGGTAATGTGGATTAAAAATGTTTTGTTGGAGTTGAAAGTTAAGTGTACTTTGCCTATTAAAATGTTTTGTGATAGTAAATCTGCTATTTCCATATCATTAAATCATGTTTTCCATGAAAGAACTAAACATTTCGAGTTAGACTTGCATTTTTTAAGAGAAAAAATTGCAAGTGGCATTATTGACCCACAGAAAATTGCTACTGATATTCAATTAGCAGACATTTTTACTAAAGGATTAAGTGTTGCTCAACACAATGTGTTGTGTGATAAGTTGGGGATGTTTGATATGTTTGCTGTATGAATTAAGGGGGGTGTTGAAATATTAAAGTTCATATATAATATAATTCATACTTTAAACATATTGTTGTGACCAATATAGTTATGGTCTGGTTTTATCTTTTATCTTTATGTTATAGATATTGGGCTAAGTTTGTTAGGCTGTTAAGTTGTTACTCAGGTTGTTATGGGCCAAGGTTCAATAGGTTACATTGGGAAAGCTTAAGGTCTTCTTTGTACTTCTGGAAGGGCTAAAGTGTAACATTGAGTTGTGGCAGCTATATAAGAAGAGAGAGAGTCTGCTCTTCATTATTGTTCGAGATATTTCGTAGGGTTTCTCAGTGTTCTCTTTGTGCTTGGTCATCGTCGTTCTTAGATCTCTGTGTTGAGATCAGTTTCTGTATTAGAGATCTTGTTGATCTCTGTGTTTGTATTAGAGATCTTGTTGATCTCTGTGTCAGTATCCTTTTCTTTGTTTGTATTTCTTTGTTTGTGTTCAGCAGATTTCTATAATCTGTTGAAACCATACTTTGTATCATTTAGATCTCATAATCGTGAGATCTAGGGTTTCTGGTTGGGGCTTTTTTGGTTTGGGTAATCAATAAAGTTTTTGTCGCTTGTTTTGTCGCTATTTCTGGTGTATTATCTTGTGTTCTTAGTTTAGATCTATACCATTTTACAGTGACACACTTCTGTACAAAAGCGCAAACATGTATATTGATGCAACACTGATGTCATGTTGTAAAATAATTGTAACGCCCTAACATGTTTTAACCAAATTTTGACGCAGCGGAAAATACATACTAAAAATTTCTTTATAAGTTATTCTTTCTTTCACTTAAATACATTAATCCCTTTTCATAAATTAAATAAAAACTAACATACGTATATCGAACTAAGTGACCACATATACACCCAAGTACAACCCATGTCTTGACTCGATCTTCAACCGCTTACACATCTTGAACAAACATTCATAAACCTGTACAACCTGCAGTCACCACAACCAATTACTTCATTAGCAACCAGTGACATAATATATATACTTTAAAACGTGCATAATCAAGCATCAACATCTCTTATTCTCGTTCATATAAGTCCATTCGTCCATCCATTCGGACACTCTCGTACGACTTCCATACTTAACCTTCACTCTCCATTATTAGTATACCTGCACATTCATTTTATTCTTAACAGAAAACAATTAGCATCATTATACTTTCCTATTCACTTTCGACTTCTTTTTCCGTAAACTTGCCTATTTACTTCCTTTGTTTAATACTTTCACATGTATCACAATAATGATCATAGTACAATATATTTTACATCTAAAGTGTAAGTCCGGGATTTACTTACCTTACTCGTCCGTATTTGTATTCGCTTACTTGAGTCTTCTTGTCCCGTTAGCCTTCCACGCTCCCATCCATCTTGACATGATTCCTATACTTTCATGTCATTACATTAACATCCTTATTAGCATACATGATTATTCATATGAACGATCATATCAAGTTCATATCTCACATATGTATTCCATTAGCCGATTCAAACAAGCATATAGCATACTCAACATCATCATAACACAACCTTCACATATTATTGTCATTTAGACATTTCATCAAACACGTGGCGTGCGTACTACTTCCTAGGCACCATGTACAACTAGTTTATGCATAATCTTCCTAGTTCATTCATATTTCATCAAATCTTCTTAATACCCAACAAGTATCATTAGCACATAAACATCAAGCATAGCATCATCATATTTCTCCTAATTCATCTAACAAGAATTCATCATACCCACATAATACATCAATCTTTCCACAAGACTTGGACATAGATGGTGATTCTAGTCATCATCTTCACCATAACTAACGGGTTTCACCTCTAATCATCAAATTAGCACTAACCATACGTAACCGATGTTCTATACGAGGGTTCTAACCCTTGTACATGATTAATTTCATATTAACTCACGGATTAGAACATAACCCACTTCACCCATGATCACAAATCTTAAATTTAAGACATACCTTATGATCCCCTCGTGATAGTGATCATTTATCCATGCTCGGTTATGATTTTAGACTTCATTCCACCCTTCAATTTGAAGATTTATCAAGAACTAGGGTTTGAACCCTTGTTCTTCTTCTTCCTGATCGTCTCACACACACACGAAGTGTGTGTGTGTGTGTGTTTTCCTTTATTTAATAAATCATGTTTCCTTTTTAACGGTTTTGGTCCCTCAACTTCGTTTCAATTAATAAAGAGACTAACACTCATTATCTTGTTACTTATATATACATGTCACCACTCGGTAAATTAGTCCTAGTCACTTTTATTTACGGGTCGCTTTTACCTCAAACGGTAATTTACCCGTTCCTTTATATTAACCGGGTTTAAATTATCAAACCCCATTTTTGGGGTGTTACAATAATGAGTCATACAACTTCAATGGTGTGTCCGAACTTACTATAACAGTTCGTCTACATCTGTAAAGTCATCAAAATGACAAATTCACAATACCCACCACTAGGGTTGCAAACGAACCAAACATTCGGCGAACAATTCGTGAACTGTTCGACGGAAAGTTCGATTGTGTTCTTTCGTTTATTAAACAAATGAACACGGACAAGAAATTTTGTTCGTTTAGTTAAATGAACAAACATGAACAGAGGTCGTGTTCGTTCGTTTATGTTCGTGAACATTCGGTAACATGTTCGATAGTTCATTAGTGTTTTTGGTTTTTATATGTATTTAAATACTTCAAAATTCCATTAAATTAAATATCTAATAAGTGTCAGTGTGTTATATATTCTGCTCATGAACGATTGTTTGTGTTCGTTTGTTTGCATTTGTGTTCATGAACATTAGTTTGTGCTCATTTGTGTTCGTAAACGTTTGTTTTTGTTAGTTGCCTAAAATTAACAAACAAACACAAACGAACACGAACAGGTTCATTTCCTTAACAAACGGACACGAACATAAAATCTTGTTCGATAAGTGTTCGTGAACGGTTCACGAACACATATATTTCTTAACAAACGAACACGAACAATGTGTTGTTCATATCCGTTCGGTTCGTTTGTTGCCCTACCCACCACCATTGTAAAAAAAAAAAAAAAAAAAAACTAGATAAAAATACGAAAACCTAAATCATCATCATCTTCGATTTCAAAAACAAATTAAACCCGTAAATTTTATTCATAATCGTCAGTGCCAACATGGTTGTAAAGGAGGCTGACATCTTCATGGATCAAAAGGGAAAATAGAAGAAAATGTTGATTTCAATTTAGCATTTGTTTTATCCACGAAATAGATAAAATCATAAGAGTACACATATAAACCTCTAATTGCTTTCTATAATTGTCAATGATATTGGATGGTTTAGATTCATTTTTATCTTCCGTATTTATCATGTATTATTGTTGTTTTTGATATGTGTCAATGTCGTGGTCTTGTTTGTGATATGACAGGAACGTAATACATACTATATGGTCTAACATTTTCATATGCTATTTCAAGGATGTTTATTTTTTATCGAATATCACTAATATACCTACAGTGTACCGATATCGACCGAACAAAATCAATACCGGTATAGGTATTTATTTTTGGGGGTTTTGTTACGATATTTTTGCACAGTTGTTACGAAATTGGTACTGTACCACCATAATCAGTACAATTTCCAGTTTATACCGGTCCTTTAGATACATTACCAAAATTGATATTGACCTCGTCCCTATACTATTTTATGGTACTATAGGTTTTCCTTGATTAAAAGTTGGATGTGTCACACCCCAACCGATGGCGGAAACATCGGCGCGTGGCACTGAGCGAAACAAATTGTCCAAGAGAATCCATAACAACTATTAGTGACAATATATTAATCGTTCACGTCCCATACCATCAACATATAAAGTAAAAACAGTTATTACAGATATTGTTCTCAAAGACAAATAAACTGTTCCGACAACTCAGATTTATTTAGTTTGTTTCTAGACCTCCTAGCTTGATTCATCATAGCGAACATAGCATCCTATCAACCTGTCACATATGTTAAAATAAAGTCAATACATAAAATGTAAAGGTGAGTACACAAGTTTGAGTAATATATAGTAGCGAAATCGTTTACGCGTAACCAGCATGTAACACGTAGAAATGTGAAGCAAGTAAGCTATCGACAATGACATATGCAACGGACATGACTGCGAGTGTAGAATGCGCAACACATTATCACCACTGTGACCATGTGAAGTAAAATCCTTTAGATTTGGACCAATCTTGATGAGATGATGTCACACTTCAGTGTTCATAAGAAACCGAGATGACGTCACCTTAAAGCAGTCCAAACCAGGCGCTTTCATGGTGGAAATCAGTGATTTCAGTGGAGAAGATGATGAGAAAGTGTGTAGTGATGATGGAAGTACAAGATTTAGGAAGAAAACTTACGAAATTAGCCTTGAATCGAGTGAAATGTGCTTGAGAATGACTGAGAGCGAGTTGGGTCGGATAGAGCTGTCACATCAGTGAACAGTTGATGTGACAGGTGGGTATTTATAGTGTGAGGGGAGATAAGGCGGTGGAGTAGTGGGTCGGATGGCCAGTCGATCCGATGGCCATCCGACTGGCCATCCGGTCGGATGGTCATCCAATTAGACGGCTGGTGCGAGTTGGTTTTCCAACTTTCATTTCGTGCGTTAAGCGTTGCGTTGCGTTGCATTTAAGCGAGTTACGAGTAAGCGTTGCGATGAGATAAGCACATGACATTAAACAAGTAATCACACAATTAACACACATAACACATAAGATGCATAAAAGTAAATCTGCGTTTCGAGTTGCGATGAGATTGCGATGCGATAGCGTTTAGTATAAACATGCGATGTAATATGCGATAAAATGTGTTTAAATAGTATGTGTTGTAATAGAGTTAAATGCGATAACTGCGTTTGAATAAGCGCTGTGAATGCGTTGTAAATCAGAGTTTAAAATATCGTCAACCAATATATCGATTACTGCAACGGGTTAAACTATTTATCGAATCTCGAGAGTACAAATCAATTAAGCACGAAACGTCAGATCTGAGTAACAACATGACTTGACCTTGACTTTGACTTTACCCGGAAAGTCGGGTTGTTACAGGATGAGACAAAATAAAAAAATTAATCTTACAATTATAGATTTTTTTAATTATATATATAACAAAAGACGGCGTCTTAAAAATAGTACCTAAGACACAACCTCTATTTTTATTTTTCTTTGCCAAATTTACAAACAATGTATTCAACACTTCAACTTTTAAAAACTTTGTAAAATGTCATTTTGACTCTCTCAAGTTTTCCATGCTTATTTTTATGTACGTAAGTCAGATAAAACGTTTTCGTGCTTATTTTTATGTACTTTGTTGGTCTACGTTTTGCTCGGAAATGAGTCGGGTCGAATATAATACGTTTTCACGGGTGATGTGTTTGCAAAAACACAATGTATTTTGTATAGTTTTGCGTCGGTTTTAGTGTTTAAATGCGTTAAATCATATTGGTATGTTGTGCTTATCAAGTGCTTGGTTTTTCAGGTTTAACGGAGTCTAAATGAGATGAAAAGAACATCCAAGTCGAAAAAATGGGCTCAACGATACCTGGAAGTAGAAGAAAAACACTATGCTAGAAACCACACCTTGTCGCGCCACACAACAGGGAAAGAAAAGCTGGTCGCGTGGCGCGACCATTGAAAGTCAACAAGTCAAATTTCATGTTTCCTCGTGCCACGCGACGGAGAGGAAATGCCTAGTTGTATGGCACGACGATGTAAGGTGGTGAAAGTTGTATTTAAACGTCCCAAATCGAATGGAAACCCTATCTTTTGCTGTTTTGCCGTTTTGGACGATACCAGAGTTGTGTTTAGGCGATTTTATCAGTATTCTTCCACCTTTCATCTCTCTTCTTCATATTTGATCATACCGAATTGATTGTTGAATATGTGATGACTAGCATGAGCGGCTAAACGTTCGATGACTTCCCCCGAATGAACGAACTGCTTTGTTTATGATGATTGCATATTAACTGGTAATTTAAACTACTTGTGTTAATTTTGTAAAACGTTTATTATACTTGAATTGTTTGTCATTTATCAAGCGTATTAGTGATTTCTTTGCATCATTAGCGGGTTGGTAAATTGGTGAGTGATTGGTATAGTCAAACGGGTTGTTAGTTGTTATTGTTTATTTAAAGACAGTTCTTAATAACTAATCAAAGTCATTAAATCCAAGACCATGTCTATGTGGTGTTTTGAATTGGTAACCGGGTTTTTGTGTTAAAACGGGCATTCGGCATTCCGGGTGGAAGTTACTTCTTCTCATTCTCATGTTTTCTTTAAAACAAACAAAACCCCAATTAAGTTAACAATAGTTAATTAAGAGTAAAATGCACGGATAGTCCCTGTGGTTTGGTGAAATTTCACTTTTAGTCCCCAACTTTTCAAAATTACACTCTTAGTCCCTGTGGTTTGACAAGTTGTTACTCGGTTAGTCCCAAAGCGGATGGAGGTTAGTTTTTCTGGTTAAGTGGGTGTGAAATGACAAGGACTATCCGAGTAACAACTTGTCAAACCACAGGGACTATCCGAGTAACAACTTGAAACCACAGGGACTATCCGAGTAACCTTCATCCGCTTTAAGGACTATCCGAGTAACAACTTGTCAAACCACAGGGACTAAGAATGTAATTCTGAAAAGTTGAGGACTAAAGGTGAAATTTCACCAAACCACAGGGACTATCCGTGCATTTTACTCTTAATTAATTAAAAGCTAAACGTTGAACACAAATTTCCTGCGGTTGCGGATACGACCTTACTTGCCTATACTTCGTAGGTATTTAAGTTAAAATAAATACTTTTGATTAGCCCGCGACAACTGCATCGACTATGCGGTATGAATTCGAGTTACTTTACGTTTCGACTCCGCCGCAACGCGAGGTACCATTTTTTAACGTAAAAAAAACATTATTTTTTACATGCTTGTTTTTAACTATGTTTCGTTATAAATCAAAGTTTGTTTACGTTTCGACGTAAATTTCTCGGTTATAAATCAAGTCAAGCACAATACATTCTCGTCTTTATTTTCATCTTCATTTTCAGCGAGTCTACGTGTTTTGACGTAATTTTTGTTCAAAAACAAGGCGAGTCAAATATTTGACCGTATAAGGTCGTCGGCTTGCACAGTTGCACTCCGTTAATTTACTTGCTACGATCCGCCACAGGCATATGGAGAAAGTGGCTAACAACGGTGGTGGTGGTGGCTACTGGTGGTGGGCCGCCGCTAGTGGTGTCCAATTGGTGTGGGGCATATATTCATTCCGCAAAGGCTACTCCGGCGACTCACGCCTCATGCCTCTCAAAGCTTTTGGTGTAGCTTCTCTGTTCGTCGGCGCCACCGCCACTGCCACTGTCGGAACCCTACGTGCCTCCGGCATCCACTCGGTATCACTTCTTCATTAAATTATACGATTATTTTAAAATTTGATGAATTTAGGTCATTATTCGCCCAATTTGTATGAATTTTTGCAATCAGATAATAATGTAATTGTTTTAACGAATTATCATATTATAGTTCGGTGTCAGATTTGTTGTTACCATCATCCTTTTTTTGTGCAATTTAGAGGGTGTTTGGATGTGAACTGTTAAAAATTTAAAGTGATCATTGGGACATCAAGAATTTTCCTCTAGATAGTGAGAACTTGTAACCGATAAAAACTCACAGGACCCCACCAATACCGTGCTAATCAATGGGATAAGGTAAAACGCAGCTTGCACTGGATAGATGCCTTCAAGAGGGTTAAAGGCAGATTACCAATGCAAGCTGGATTTGGACCTGGATAGTAGTTAATGCGGTAAAATATCGGATATCGGTCAAGGACTGATATTTGAGATATCAGTTATCGCGGTGGGATATCGGTAATTTTAATATCATGCTAAATTTATATATACAACAATTTAACACTAACAATTCAGTATACTCTCCCACCATTAACAATTAACAACTAATTAACTTTTTGCAACTTGCAAAACACTACAATTATAGCAAGTAGGAACTAACTAAGACTTAAAACACTAACATTTAACACTAACAAGTAACAATTAAGACTTAAAGCACTAATAGCAGCAATAAGAAGAAAGACGAATGGTAGAAACCATGCAGTTAATATAGGTGATATGTCAGTTATATCGGTCCCCTAGTAAAATATCAGTCTCAAATATCTGTCAGAATATCGGTACCGATAATATCAGCGATATTGACCGATATAACCGATATTTGACCGATATATCACCGATATTTGACCGATATGTCACTGAATTATTAGTGTTAAATTGCTATATATATAAATTCCGCATTGTATTAAAATTACTAATATCCCACCGATATCTCACCGAGATAACCTATATCTCAAATATCAGTCCTTTACCGATATCCGATATTTTACCGCATTAACTGCATAGGGTAGAACTAAGAAGAAAGGTACTGATATCGGGAAAATTGGTGATATATCGGCGATATTATCGGTACCCGATATTCTGACCGATATTTTGCACTCATATCTTGGCGGAGGACCGATAACCGATATATCACTGATATATCGGGATAGTAACTATATCTGGATCTCTGCGGGCGCGTACCACCACGCTATCCCCTTGAAGGTTGGGACTTAAAAGAATTGGAGTCATAATTGCATAGTTGCAGACTTGCAGTAGCTGTTTGCTTTGGTTATTTTGGTGGTAAAAGGATTAGTTTTCCTAAATAGTACAAGTAGCAAGATACACTTTTGCAGCTGATCCGAACACCTCTTCTTTATTTTAGTGCTTTGTGGACTGTGGTCTACGCAAGTGTGAATAGTAAACTTTACAAGAATTTCTTTGTGCACACACTATTACATTTGATAACAGTGTTCATATAATTGCCCTAGTATCCCTTTACCACATGAAAAATATACATATTTGGCCATAATCGTCATTACAAAAGTTGATAATATATGTTTGGGTCTATTAAATTATTGTAGTATATCATTATAAAAGGGAAATGTGTCTATTTGATATCAAATACTTAAAATGTGTGCTCAGTTGTCAATTTTCTTGCATTTGGTTAGTGTAGTTGACTTTACCTTGACCAGCACCTCTGCATGTTTATTGCAGCTCTTGTGACCCCCAACTTGACATAACTTTTTTCACCCTTAGTTCTGGATGATGCACAAATAGTGCATATATTGCATTTTGTTAGGTCTTCCATTTGTAGTTTGAGTTCGACCCAATTCATGTTGCGTATGTTGATGCGCACTAGGTTGTTTATTAGTTGATCTGCATATGTAACACAAGTGTTTAAAAGAAAAATACTAACCCATTTTTGCTAAAGTAATCCAAACTGTTATCAATGCATTCAACCTCTTAAATTAGTTCATTGAGAATTGTGTTATTTTTTGTGATCATATTTAACCCTTTAGTTATTTAACAACTTGTACAAAAAGTGTTTGCAGGTAAGCTGCGGCTCATATAACTTGTATTATTAAAATATCTATTTTGACCCGTTACTCAGCCCGTCTTTTTTGACCATTTTGCCACCTCTGGCTCAAGTGGTCAATGACAAACACACACAAACACAATATTGCTTACATTACACTAAGGCTTTCTTTTGAATCTTGGCTATCAAGATCAAATAAACTCATCTATTTTGATGACGTAGGTAAATGATGCTATTGATGCTGGTGCGAGTATAAGGTCCGGGCTCGGAGTCAAGGGGAGGGGATGAATCACGTTATCGCTTGAATGATTTTGATCAATATGAAAGTTGCAACATTTTAGTTAAATTCAGGTACACAACAGATAATAATCCTCTCGTTGGTCTAAACTATTTTCTTGAAGAACCAACAACTTCTGAATTTCACATTGGACACGGCTGCTTTGTTTTCGAGACAGAGAGGGTATTTATTAATCTGATTTTTTTTCAACTTCTGAATTTCAATTTGATCTCAATTACCCAAGCTGTTGTTGGTTATCTTAATAGATGTTAAATAAAATTATAGAATTTATTTTATTACAATAGTATTCTAAATATTTTTATAAAAAAATGCTAAACATAGCCTAGTCATATCTATTATGATTTTTTTTAATTGCTTGTATAAATATATCGTTAACCATAACCTCGTTATCCGGTATTGCAGGACATTTTTTTATAAAATGGTTTAGGAATTGTGTTTTCCATGTTGAAAGAATTAGGGGTCGGTCAGCGGGCAGAATTTTACTGAAGAAACTGGAATTATTTACAATGTTTGGTTGGCAAGTTTAACAAATGAACTGGAATGTTTGGACAGTATTACCCTTTTAAAAATAAACCTATATGGCTATTTTCTAACTGTAGCTGTTATCATCATCTTGGTTATATTGAGTCAATCTTCATCTTCAATTGGTCTGCTGGGTAGTCGAATTTATTTTCGTCATCTTCATCTTCAAAATCTCAGTCCTCGAGTCCGTTTGGTATTTGGCAGTTTATGGCTCGACTTCATCATCTTCAACATGTTTAATTAAATTCGTTAATTTTGATCCAATCGATTTTCTTGTTCCAGTACATGTTTAATTAACTTGTTAATTTTGATCCAATCGATTTTCTTGTTCCAGTTGATTGAAACAACGAAGAAAATAGGTTCCATTGCAGCACTGTCATTGTTGTTGTCTAGTTCATAATTGTCGATATTCCATTGCAAAAAAAAAAAAAAAAAAAAAAAAAGAAACCCTTCTTGATTCTAGGTTTTGAAAAAACACGTACAAATCTAGTTCGATTTCAGTTCAAAACGTTCTTAATCTTTTTCGTTGTTGCTCCTCCGCGTGAATGAAAGTCGAGTTTTGGTATTATGGAAATTGAAATGCAGAAAGGAAGATATGAAGATTTTTTGTAATTTATAACATTCAATTATAATGTTTCAAATTCCATGAGTTATATCCCAACCAAACATGAATTTTTATTAAAACATTCCAATTTCCAATTCCAAGGGATTCTATGAACCAAACGTTCCGTTATGACTCATTTGTCATCAAAATTTGGGTTGTGCAAGAGCATAAAACTTGATCCAAAGTCGAAAATATGTTAATATAAGAGCTAATAACGAGGTCGTATAGCATTGATTCAACAAGAACCAGACTCAAACTTTGGGCTAAAGATTCAAATTCAAATATCACCCAAGCAAGGGCTAGACCAGACAGATACTGAACACAAAACAGTACCAATAACTGATTTATTAAGATATAAAACTACATCAAAAGCGAGTACAATTAATAATTTTTGTTTAAAACAAGACGGGTAAACAATTCATTTAAGACGATGACTTTGGTGGCTCCGGTTCCTTGACGACTTCATCAGCTTTTGGTGAAGTGGACGTAAAAAGAATACCGTTATGACCACTCAGCTTGAAATCTCCAGCTGTACCCGATTCGTTTTGTTTGAGCGTTCTCTGTAGTGTTGAATATGCACAGTATTCTACTTCATACACTGTCAAGTGCTCTGGTGCGTGTGCAGTGACCGAGACCCCTACACCTTCACCTGCATCATGTATATATTAGAAACCAACACTTGTTTTAAATTAAATATAGTACAATATGAAAACTTATCGTAAGTATTCCAACGTAACAAAATGACATAGTAGTATAAAGCTTAAACTTAAAGCCTTAAATAACAGGAAAATGAGAAACAAAGGCTTACCATGTGTAACAAGCAACAAGTTTTCAGTAGGGTATTTATCAGCAAGGGTCTTGATAATGTTCTTGTACCGGTCTCTAGCGCCCTCTGTTGACTCTCCCCATTTTGGCAACTGATGCCATTTATCATAAAATTTTAATAGTATTAGTTATGAAATTAGTGACTGTAAGTGTCATTAAACATTTGTAATCTTATCAGTTATAAATTATAACCTCTTTATAAACTCGTTCTACACTCGAAGAATCAACTGTTCCTTCTGGTAAACCTGCTTCACATTCTGAAATGTTGAAAGCAAAGTTTCCATCCTTTGGCGCGTTCTCGGCCCGTATGGCTTGCTTGTTCAGCATTTCACACAGCCCATACTCGACAGACGCCTGCCACATGTCAAACCAATGGTTAATCAAACTTTCCATAGTCGTCCCATGGAACATTGAAGACAGTCATCTATAAAAAGCAACAATACCAAAACCATAGAGCAACAATGCTTCAATTCTAATTTGCATTATGATCCAACAGCAATTAAATTCAACAGGTTTTATAAAACAGCTCTCAGATCATTACACAAAACCTCTAATCAGTAATAAAGATATCTAATATTCAGTAGTATCCAGATCACAGATCCCATCTAAACCTATAACATAAGCACAAATTCACCTAAACTACCAGAAATACAAACATGTCACATTTGTGATAGGCTGATAGCAAATAAAGGTATGCATGTATGTATGTAAGAATGAATGGAATACTAGTACAAATGGTCTTATGTACAATGCATGACCTCCTCTATATATAGAGAAGCCTAAACAGGAAAATGCATACATGTATAGATACAAGATGGATGTAACTAACTAACTAATCCAGCTCTATCTAACTAACTAACTATGATTATAACTGTCTAACAATTTGCCACTCAGATCATCACCAAAGACCAAACCACTTTGCATCAGTCATTGATAAACATGAAGACATTGAGCCTAATAATAAAGTATGAAGATGCACCAATTGTTAGGATTAAACACACACGAAACCGAACACACGCACTCAAAAGCAATAAACAAGAATGTAAAGTGGCTCGGTTGGCTAGCCTACGTCCACCGTGTTGTAACTAGGGTTTCTTTTATTATTCGGGTGCTACAAGAAATTACAAGTACAATGCTATCATTATATACAAACTAATCTAGGGTTAGAAAACTTAATCCCTAAGTTAAAGCCCAAGCCAGCATAGTGATCATTAGGCACCGTGTTGTAAGAATCGCTAGGCGCTAGTCGGGCGGTGGGGTACCAAGTACCAACTAGTGATTAATCGGGATTAATCAGATTGAGTTTTTTATTATGTAATTTTTAGTTATATATATACACACGTTTTTATATCTACTTTTTTAAAGTGGACATGTTTTAACCCCTCATTGACCCATATTTTTAAGTAATTGAAAGAAATTTATAAGGTTTGGTCGAAATTTGGCCGGCGACTGGCCAAAATTTGGCCAGAATAGGACCGCCATTGACCGCCTAGCGATTAATCGTGAACCTATGATTAGTGATTGATCAGAGACTAATCGGGATCTTTACAAACATACATTAGGGCCAGCTAAATTTAAACCCTAATTTACCGTCTATTATAAACCGTATGAGCCGACCCAAGGCTAGGACCGGCTGCCCTCCCTTGGTCGAGCCTCCACACCAAATCACCGAACACCAATCAGGAACATTCCAGATTGTTCTAATAAAACTTCATATTTTCTATATCAATCAATCAATCAATAAAGAATATAAACACAAGAACAAAAATAGCATTTGACCTTGATCTTAGAAGGATCAATGGAAACACCATCAGCAGAGCTCATCCAAGTAGCACAATCACCAACAGCGCAAAGAGCATGAATAGCTTCAGATGCGGTCTGAATGCACCGGAGAAACGGTGACACAAACACGCGATGAATAGGAAACCCTAGGCTATTATTAAACTTTTTACCCGTACAGAACGCCCTAATCTTGCCGTCTAAGACCAACGGCGGATCCCAAGGTCGATCGGCCTTCTCAGCCCAGAGCGGCTCGAAGTTGTCGATCCGGTCGCCGTGGCGCATAACGACGACGTTTTGAAGGTTTTTGCCGGAATCCATGGTGGTGAGTGTGCCGGAGGATGAATGCGAATTGCGTGTTGTAATAATGTCTTCTGTTCACGTGACTTCCTTCCTTCCTTGCAGGTTCCTTCGAGTGAAGGTTCCTAAGATGTTGACTGCAGGGGCTCATGAGTCATGAGAAGCACACGTGCTTCTTGTGGGGTAAAAATGTAAAATAGAGAGGTGGGTGGGTTCCAATGTTCCATAGTTTGGTTTGGTTGGTTGGTTTTCTGTTTTTGTGTACGCTCTGACTGTTTTCATTTTTTTTTTTCTTTTTGCAACTTTTTATAATATAATAATTTTATCGGATGTGTTTATTTATATATTATTAATCTGTAATATTGGGGTGCATAACATTATTGAGCATTGTGCTTTGGTAGTTGTTTGTGCATTTTTGTGTTGTACCTTTATGCTTTGTTGTTTTATCATGTTGTTTAGTTTACATGTTTACATTTGCTTTACACCTCATTATTTGTATTCATATTTAGGGGTTTAGAAACCCTTTTGGGTTTCAATTGCAGTCGCCTGCTTCTCTATCTTTCATCTTTGTCTTTGACGATGAGTTTGTAGTTTCCGATGGCTCTTACGTCGTAGTTGAGAGCGTTGTGTGTTTACGTATGACCGGTTTTACATTGTTAACTGGCTGTTTATTGGTTTGTGTTGTCTCCTGAACGATGATGTTGCTTGTTATATACCAATACTTACTGAAAAAATAAAAAGAATAAAACAAATTTTATTTCCCAATTTCGCTTGTTCATCACCACTTGTCATCATTGAGCAACATTTGCAAACAAGATTTCCTTAACATCATAATTTGTTAACCAAATACATTAATCACTCGCTCATAATGCATTTCGAAAACAAATCCCATTGTCTCTAATCTAATCTGTACAAACCTCTTCGACAAATCGCGAAAAACACCTAAATTCCTTATTAAAATCGTCATTGCAATGATAACTTTAGCGTCGGAGGGCTATCCACACGAAACATAGCGCCATTTTCATCATACCCCGAAGAAGGATGGTGCTTGGTTCCTAGTACATTGTGCAACGAAGCTTGTACATAAGAACCCGACTTGAGCGGCTTGTACATAAACGGGTTCATCCCAGGGGCGGATCTATAGCTAATAAGGGGGTTCCTAGGAACCCGTTCGGTTTGTAATTCGTATTGTAAAGACATATAGAAAATATCAAAGGAACCTTTTAATATTTTGTAGAGGAACCTGTAACAAAATGCCTATAGTGGTCCACTGGTAAAGTATGTTGTTGTTAAGTTTGAAGTCCCAAGTTCGATTCCTTTAACTCCGTTTTCTTTTTGCGTTTTTTTTTTTTCTTTCCAATCCAGCCAGCCCCTTCATCTCCCTTATTCCCCAGGTAAAGAGGAGAAACACTTCCTCATTTTGTTTAATTTATTAAACTATTTAGTAATGTTCTCCTTTAACTTCGTTTTCTTTTTGCGTTTTTTTTTTCTTTCCAATCCAGCCAGCCCCTTCATCTCCCTACCAGCCCCTTCATCTCCATTATTCCCCAGGTAAAGAGGAGAAACACTTCCCCATTTTGTTTAATTTATTAAACTATTTAGTAATGTTCTCCGCAGGTAAAGATGAGAAACACTTCGTCGTTTTGTTTGATTTATTAAATCGTTTAGGTTCAAAGTGATGACTTTGTGGTATTGGTTGGGTTGGGCTGAACTATACACTTTCTCTTCAAACTTATAAGTTTTGTATAAATATTCAAAATATATTTTATAAAGTTGTATTAGTTCGATATAGTTTAATTTTTTGAATAAAATTGTTTTAAAAGTATTATGTATAAAAAATGAGGGGTGACTTGTATGCAACACAACTTATTATGCACACAAGAAAAGGTTCAATTTGTTGCTTTTACCCTCACTGTCACTTCAATAGTTCAATAAATCACTAGCAGGTAGTAGAACAGATGTGAGGATAAATTAGTCAAACTTAATTATCTAATGTGTACCAATCAAATAATGTTGTCTACATATCACTAGCCATTAACAATACACATTAAGTGACTTTCGATCTATTTGACTCATTCTCTTTTAAGTTAATTATCAAACCTGTTAGAGAGAAACCATAACCTGAATTAGCGCTTCAAATTGGCAACCATGGTTTCTCAACATGGTCAGCTTGCAATTAGGCTAGTTCCATACTAAAACTAAAAGGTACTACTTAATGGAATGCATAAGACAATCATTAGGGGATAAATTATGTGAATTAATTGAATGCATAATTTGCTACTTAATTCCATGACCTAACACAAAGTTGTTACTTAATTGTAATAAAGGAGTGAATGCCATTGATGAACCTTATCAGTTGTTACTTAACTGTAATAAAGGACTCAATGCCATAGATGAATCTTATCTTATTCGAACCGTCGAACCGACCCGAATTTTTTTATATTCGGACATATGAATTGAAACATTTAAAAACGTGAACCCCTTAGATAAAAATCCTGGATCCGCCACTGGTTCATCCACATTTGTTGGTTAGGAAACACGGGTCTCGACCATTGTGAAGGGTCACAATATGGGTTGCCGAAATACGTCTGGACCCCACAGCCACTTGGCTGGCTTCCAAATGTGTTTTTGTTGACTGGGATTGCTTCGTTTAAGTTTATACCCGTGCTGAGATTCATAAAAGTTTCTGGGGTTGTTACGATTTTCGCTTCTTTGTGTGAAATTACCATTTTACCCTTGGCATTTTTCAGGTTCTTGATGATTTGGCATATGTAAACATGCGAAGCACATCTCTTTCGCGACTCGTTTCCAACCGTAACATCTTTAGAATCCTGCAAAAAGTCAAAAATCACTAGTAAATACACAAGAATTGCAGTCAAACAACATAAAAACTTGTAAAAGGTTTAACCTTTTTCACATCTGATTCATTCAGATCATGAATCTCCGGGTATTTTTGAACATCGTCTTCGGTTTTTGAAGCTGATGCTTCTGAAATCTTGTTTAACTTAACTTCATCGGTTTTATCATTTCCAGCCAATGCAAGCAATCCAGCAATAGCTTCTTCTTCAATTTTCATTATTGAGTGTTGTTCATCCTGAAAAAATAACTTCTTTGAGTGAAATTACAGTTTTACCCTCCTGAAAAAAATAACAAGTTTAAAATTTCTAACCGGGTCAAGTTTGACCTTCTTGTTACCATCAGTAGATGGCATTTGACATCTAGAAATCGCGTTTGTTCGACTTGGGGATGACGGGTCAGAGTATCGCTTGTTCAACACTGCAGATGGAACTAACAAAGAGGTTGTTTTAGTTCAAAACCGCAGTTGCAAACATGAATTTTGATTAAAAATCCCTTCTTTTATCGAGATTGGAACCAAAATTTGAACAAAGATAAGTTTAGCAATATCACTATGATAGATTAAACATACTTGACCGTGATTTTCTTGGAACGGTTACAAGATTAACCGTATGACCATTATCCACAAGCTGCAAATTCAAAAAAAGGCGAACGTTAAAACAAATGATTAATAAATAAACCAAAATTAATTTATGAATAATCAAGTTCACATAAGACCCTCCGTAATGCACGAGCATGGACAAAGGCGTCAGTTTGTCACAAAGTGTGACAATACGCTTGATTCGTCATGAACCCAATTTGGTGGGTCATCTGCATCTAATATCTCATTTAAAATATAACAAATAAGGACAAAGTTTGTCAAAAGTGAGACGCGACTAAAAAATGTATGAATAATTTCACTATACTGGTATTTTAATTGCTAAAGCCGCCATAAGTGTTAAATCGAAAAGGTACAATTTTCAGAATGGCGAACAATAAATCCTAATCAAACTATGAAACATAAGATCATCCGCAATGGTCTGCCACAAATAAAGGTGTCATTTATCATGGATGGCCCCACAATCCGGTGGGGCACTCACTTCCAGTAACTCATTATATAAGAAAAAGATCGTTAAAGGTAAGACCCAACTAAAAAATATATGAACAGTTTCACCGCGAGGGTTTGTTCATAGCTAAAATGGCGACGCGCATATACACTTAAGGGGGTGTTTGGATATGTGTCTAAACCAAGTATTTTGAATTTTTGATTTAAAGTTGCAATAATCACTGTTTGGATCATCAGTAGTAACTTTTTACAATATCATATATTACAAGCCAATATTTGCAAGAAACACTAATGTAAAATTACTACACCACCCTTGAATCCACAATAAAAATAATTAGAGTAAATTACAAGTTTTGTCTTTTATGTTTGTCCCAAATTTTAGGCGCTGTCCTTTACCTTTAAAATTGATGAGTTTTGTCCTTAATGTTTCAAAATCCCGCACGTTATGTCCTTTAGGGCAAACCCTGTTAGATTTTTCTGTTAAAGTTAGTCATGTGCAAGGCACATGAGGGTAATTTTGTCATTTTACTTACCCAAGGACTGTTGACTAAATCACTTAATATAAAGGACTAAATCACTTCAATAATCAAAATTTCAACATCCAAACCAAACACCCCATATAAATAGTATATATGAATATGATTACAAATCACCTTTTTAGAAAGCTTATCCACTCCAGCCACAGACCTCAATGTCTTCACCTTCTTTGATGGCTTATGCGAAATTCCAATTCTACCCCAACCTTCAATCACAAACAAAATACATCAAGAAAGACCAAAAAAAACAAAGGATCATAAACAGGATAAAAGAACACAAAAAAGACGAAATTTCTGTAACCATTTATCGTTTTCCATTAAAAGTTTTACTGGGTTTTATGTAAATTAGATCAAGAACCAAGGGCATTATCGGAATTTCACTTCAAAGATCAGAATTTCACCTGTTTGTCGTATCACATCCGGAAATCGAGTGGATCCTTTCCTCATCTCTGCAAAACTGACAAAAAATTAACAAAAATATTCGATAGTTAACTGAAAAATTATAATCAGATTAATGAAAGGGAAAATTACCAAAATGTTGCTTGACCAAGTGTGTTTTCAAATTTGTCACCCTCCTGCGTCCTTGGAAGGACTACTCAGCCTCGGAAGCGTCCGTCTTTCATGTTGAAGCGTCCGCCTGTCACGTTGAAGCGTCCGTTGTCTTTTCAAGCGACACGTGTCCGTTTCCTTTTCAAGCGTCCGTGTTCTTTTCAAGCGTCCGCCTGTTCACGTTGATTAACATTAATTTTTTTAATGTGTCCCTTTGTACGCTTCCGAGGCTTGCCGACGCTTCCGAGACTTGCCGACGCTTCCGAGGCTTGACCAGACGCTTCTGAGGCTTGACCAGACGCTTCCCTAGGCTTGACCGACGCTTCCCGAAGCTTACGAAAAAAAAATGGAAACTCAAAAGTCGTTTAACTGTTACCGTTGCATGCACACATTTACCCCACTATATAACCCGTTCACTTATCACTTATCAAACACCCGCCGTTTTCAAAAATTTTACAAACAAAATCAGCCATTTCACTATAACCCGACGCCGTCAACGACCCGACAATGGCCAACTCCTGGACTGACGTTGAGGATATTGCTCTGTGCGAAGCATGGGAGCAGGCCATGTTCGACCCTCCACGTCGAGGACACGGTGGGCTCTGGCTCCGTGTTCAACATAATTTCGAGCAACTACGTGGTCCGGACCACAACCGGACCGTTGACGCACTATCCTCCAGGTTCCGTGTCGTGCGGTTAGAATCTGAGAGATTTGATCGATATTTCAAGAAAGTCGAGACGGAAATGCCGGACCTTGGGGAGGACGACCAGAAGGAGGTGGCCCTCATCAACTATCGTCATGAAGAGAGACATGATTTCAAACATGTCTCGGAGTGGGAAGCTATTAGGATATGGTTTTAGATATAATATTATGTGTTGTTTGGTTTTTTTTATTTTTATTATGTTATGTTTTGATGTTTAATTAGTGTTTAATATAAAAATTTTGACTAAAAAATAACATGTTGTTTATATCGTTTGAAATTTGACTCCGTTAACATACATCTTAACTGGATCCCATGTTAGAAATGTTTATAAGTTATATAAAAAAAATTGGACAAATATACAAACTGCGTCTTCGGCCGACGCTTCCGAAGCTTCACGGACGCGTTAGCAACATGTGGTTGTGGTCCGGACGCCTCAACATCGGACACGTGTCGCGTGAAATAAAACGGACGCTTCCACGTGACAGGCGGACGCTTCCGAGGCTGAGTAGTCCTTCCAAGGACGCAGGAGGGTGACAAATTTGAAAACACACTTGGTCAAGCAACATTTTGGTAATTTTCCCTTAATAAAAACTCATCGATGATCAAATTATTACCGAAAAACTTCAGCAATTTGTTCGAAAAGTGAAGAATTAGGTGGAACAAATTAACTTTGAAAGATCCCTGTTTCTCTCTGTAACACACACAAACACGTAAAACACACAGTGGGTCTGCAAACTGGAAGAAATTTCTGAACAAATCGACTGAAACCCACAATCTGACACACTAAACACGACCCAATTGAACGATTCAACGTAAAAATAGTTCAATCTGGGGTGAAATTGAGAAGAACAGAGGTGAAATTGGGGGTAGAACTTACTGGAATTTGAGAGCAATAAGTGGTGATTTGTGAAATTGGGATGAAATGAGGATGAGAGGGGTATTAATGGGGATATGAGACACGCGAAAACGCACCGTTAGAGAATCTCTCTCTTGTTCAGAATCGTAACCGACAAGGAATAAAATGAGAAAAGAAAGAGAAGCTGCAGGAAAAAGAAAAGGGGCTCTTTCTTTCTCTCTCACACACACACTTGTTCATGTGATTAGTGAAGTACAAAATATGAGAGCCTATGAGAGGGGATGGGTTATTATGATAAAAAGGATGTAAACAAGTGAAAAGAGTTGTTGTAAACTTGGTAATTATTGTGATAAATGTAACATAAGTAGCTTAACCCCCAAAAAAATTAAGCTTCGTTATTTAAAAAACTAGTAAAACTATTCATGCGTTAAAGTGAAAGCTCAATCAATATCGGTTCACTTTATTACGGTACGGTATCTATACGATAATGATATTCGATAAAATCAAATATCTTACTATCTTAAACTCAGTTAGTATTGGTTTACTTTAATCTTACTAACTTAAACTCAGTTAGTATCAATTAAGTTTATTATGATACACTATCTGAACGTTTAAAAAATCTTAATGGTTACCACAAGCTTATTAAGATACTTATCCACAATTTAACAAAATAATACGGATATTTCTTTTATCAATTTATTAAAATGTTTATCGATTTAACCACATAACAATAATAATACAGTATTATTTATTTCTTATATTATATTATATTAAAAGAGTTATAGTATCTATCTCCTTCATTTTCTTTTTAACTAGCTGAATTCCCTCGCGCGTTGCGACGAAAATTCGGTATGTATCAATTTGGTTCGCTAAAGTATCGATATGGTACTGACACACGGTATAGCAATCAAAAGAGAAACCTCAAAAATAGAGTCGTGATATGACCAAAAGGACAGACACACGTGTTCACATCGATTAAAAACCATGAAAAAATACCGGTAACGGTTCCGACAATGTCGGCATTGTTACCGATGTTGTTTGGTCGGAATTAATTCGGTTCGTTATGTCACCAATAACTACACTCAATATGGCTTACAATACCAAAGTAAAAACTTTATTTTAAAAACAACTTTATTCTCAAAAAGTTTGGTCGTCTTAGTGTTAAGCAATTCAACTTAAGCATTGCGTTGAATGATTCTTGTTTCCAACACTCTCTTAGTCTTTTTATTTGTTCATAGACCTTTACCTACAAATTGGCTCGATTATGGTATTTTATTTTGTATTTTAGTTTGAAGTAAAATATATGATTAGAGTAAAAAAAGAAATAGGTCCACTTTTGGAGTAAAATTGTGATCTAGAATTATAAGAATATAATGACTGTTTGGAGTAAAAAACAAAACTAAAATAGATATGATTACTGTTCTCATGAACAGTATGCTGTGACCATTTTAGTATATTTTATTATTTAACATTAATTTTTTATTATATTTATTATTAGTATATTAGTATAACTAATTATTATAATAATTAATTTACTTTATCTCCCTTTACCCTTCAACATCTTCAACATTTAGTATTACCACTTACAACCCTTCAACTTTCTAAAATTTTATAATTATTTTTTATATGCTTATTTTTATGTATGTGTCGGTATAAATTAAGTTGATTACGTTTATTTGAAAATTCGTAGGCTCGAATATAATATGTTTTTGTGTTTTTTTTTGTACATTTTCAGTTTGTCTACGTTTTGGCATAATTTTGTTTTAAAACAAGTAGGCTCAAATATAATACGTTTTCATTAGACTGTATAAATTCGACTTACTTTACGTTCGGTTTTCAATCGTGTCGGTTCGGTTAATACTATCAAGACGTGTTTTACATTAATCGAAAACCATAAAAACCCACTCCGGTACCGATGTTGTTCGGGCACTACTGGTTCATTTCGTCATGGTATCAATATTGATATGGGTACCTGTATAATAATCAACACGTATTTCACATCAATCGAAAACCATAAAAACGAACACCAATACTGGTATTCATATATTGTCGCAGACAGGGTTGCATAAATAAGATACTATCAAGACCAAAAACCACAAAAATGAATACGGGCATTGACACCGACATTATTAAAAGATAAAATAAATACTTAACAAAAGTTATCTAATATTCATCGTTGTCGCAGACAGGGTTGTATAAATAAAACACTATCAAAACCGAAAACCATAAACTAAATACTTAAAAATAAAGTAAATACTTAAAAATAGTTTTCTACTGTTCATCAGAAGTTCATTTTAATATGTATAATATAATGTATAATTAGAAAAGTATCACTCACCCACATACGTAACTTCATATTCTTTATGGTATTTTAGTAATTTACTCCTCGTGGCATTTGTAACGATCTCATAAGAATTCTTTTTTTTTTTTATGTTTTGATAACCAATGTTTTGGTTCTTATCATTTTACCTCTCCTAACTTTTGTTAGTTTTTTTTTTAAACAACTTACATTCTAACCCCTTGAATTTTGATAAATTTATTAAGTGTCCTGTGAACTCTAGTCAAGCTATTATTAACCCTTTTAAACCGTTTTACATACAATGCCACAATATTTTCTTAAGTTTCTAATTAATCTCTTACACTTTAAATAATATAGGTCTTTAACCTAATAGTTTTATATTCCTATTATAACTTTCATTCCTTAATTTTTTTTACAACTAATTCGCGTTATATTTTTTTTTAGAAAACATACCAATCTGGTATCCACCAAAAAAAAAATATAAATTTACTTTTCCCTTATTTAAAATTAATGTTTTAAAATCGGTCATTATTAACTGGAACAAGGTGGTTTTGAATTCCCCACTGCAATATGGGGTGGGGAAATCCTAGTTTTTGTGTAATAGACCAATCTAGTTTTGTTTTATATTGTAGTGCTGGCCTGATAATGTGTTTGCGGGTGGCTTGTTATGACTAGTTTTTATATATTTTTAAACTAGCGGGAATCCCGCGCTATGCGGTGGAATTTGGTGGGTATTGATTCGGTTCAGTTGGTTATGATATCCACTGTCCACACTTACTATGACAAGTAAAGGTGTAAACAAAAAATTGTGACATGTATAAAAGGATATAAAGTAAAAAAAAATAAAGTATGTTGTATTGGTATAAAAACAAAATCAAACTATTAAGCATATTTGAGAGACAACTGAAGTAGTAGTAACAACAACAACAACAATAATAATAATAATAATAATAATAATAATAATAATAATAATAATAATAATAATTAATAACTAACGAAGAAATAGATAGTTAAAAAGAAACAATAAAAAGGGTGGCAAGAGGGCAAGAAATGAAGAAACAGAAAATACAAAAAAGATCAAAGAAAAAGGGAGAAAGAATTATGTTTCAATGACTTCTGAGGAAAGGTTGAGAGTTTGGTGGTTAAAACGTAAAACGTCAAAAGTAAACTATTGTTCGTAATGTTTGAAATTGATATAAGATACAATAATAGTAATACTAGCAGGTACACGTAACGGAATAATGTCTTTTGTTACTACACAGCTGGTTGTTTTTGAACAATTTTATCACTAACGCATGATCGGTTTCTTTGTTCAACTAACGCATTTTTGTATGGTTATCGTTTTTAAAATTATTTATGGTGAAACTACAAATCTAGCACATTTTTATTAAATATTTTAACAATTTTATGACTTTTTAGAAACATTAATAATTTATATAATAGATTCTAACTTTTAGAGTAACTATTGTAAATACATTATGATTTAATACTTTCTTAATTGCACCATATGGGTAAAATTGTAAAAGGGTCATTCTATTCTCACATTTTAAAATCTTATTTACACATCATTTTCACTCTATGTTTCTCCCCCTCTCTATATATCTATGTATATACAGAGAGAGATTAAGGGGAGGTGTGTGTTAGGGATGGCAATCAAACCCGAACCCGTTGGGTAAACCCGAAACCCGACACATATGGGACGGGTTTGGGGTCGGTTAATCGGGTTTGGGACGGGTTCGGGAATAGTTTTTATTTTTTTCGCGGGTTTGGGATTTAGTGATATACCCGTTTACCCGACCCAATTACCCGATAAAGTATACCCGTTTACCCGATTGTATACCCAATATAATTTCTTTTATATTATTAAATATGTATATATATGATACATCCATTTTTTACACATATAGGTATTCTATTCCGTATACATTGTAGTTATTTGATATATATTTTTATAATTACAATACAAAATGTAACCGGTTAGTAGTTACCCGATAGATACCCAATGGGTTTTGAGAAGCGTATATCCAACGAGTAATCTTTTTAAATTAACGGATTTACCCGAAACCCGCGGGTAAACCCGATACCCGATGGGTATTTACCCGCTAGAAACCCGACGGGTTTTGGGACGGGTTTGGGACAAGCTTATCTAACCGGGTTTGGGTTTGGGATTACCTAAACCCGTCCCAAACCCGACCCATTGTCATACTGTGTGTGAATATTAACACCTTGTAAAATGGCAAGGAGAACAATGTAAACCCTTGAAGAGGGATGTGTGAATATTAACTCTCTAAAATTGTTTTTAGATGTCTTAATATTATATCCATTGGGAATAGCCCAATGGTGTTGGTGAGTTAAATAAGGTATAGAATAGGTGGAGGTCATGGGTTCAATCCCCATGGCATGCAAGTTTAGCCCTTCAAAAAAAAAGATGTCTTAATATTGAATTGAAATTACACTGTTCCCCTACCGAAGTATAGATAGTTTCTATAATAAAATAAGTGTTTGACACATATTTTCCCATAAAGCCAACTTAAACTCTTAGATAAGTGAACACTAAAAGCCAAATCTTGATCTTTGAACAATTCATCTATAATCATCATCAGATCAACAAACTGAACTTCAGTGTACCCATCATCACCAACAATAGTTGTGTAAATAGAGAGCTTACGGATTTGTTTTTTGTCATCCAAGTGCAGACTTTCCAGAAGTTATCCTCTCGTCCACTATGCAGTCAATCTCGGTGCTATATCGGTGATATCTCGGTGCTATATCGGTTATCGGACATCTAGTTACATATCGGTATTAAATATCGGTTGGTGGCGAGAATATCGGCGATAATTGCCGATATATCGCCGATATTCTGTAATTTCATATCGGCCATCTCGCCGAGAATATCGGTAGGTTTACTTTGGTACGTAGCCTCTAACCACTGAGGCGGTTCGGTTGGGAACGCGTTTCAGAAGATGAAATTGGCGTTCCATAAGCATAAAAAAGGGACTGAAACTAACCTTGTTGGAGAGCAAAAATGGAGGAGAAGAACCAAAGCTTTTGAAGAATAAGACATGTTGGGGGCGGTAGTTTTGATTTTTAGGGTTACATGTGGGTAAGTGAGAAAGTCTACATTGGGAAATGGGTGTATATACTGATATTTTAATATTTAATTTAACTTTTCAGTCTTTTAAAGTCCATTTATTTCTCTTACTCCACTTTATTAAATTAATCTTTACATTTTTTTTATCTATTTTAATTATCTTCTATTCATTATTAGTATAAAATTTATTTATTTTATAAGATATATAATTGTGTGTGTATATATATATGCATGATATTATAAATTACCGATATCTCACCGCGATAACCGATATCTCAAATATCGGTCCTTGACCGATAACCGATATTTTTCCGCATTAACTGCATAGCTCGTCCATAATTATTTTGCCCAAAACACTTTGGTACTATTTGAGACAGAACATTTCCTATGGCAAGTAACTCTCTTGTTGGACATAACAAAACATAACAATGTGGATTTTTCCTAAGGTGTTATAAGTTGAACTCCACGAGGGTAATAATTATATGGATTGGAGCGCAAACAAGCTCGAGCTTGACTGTGCTCGAGGTTTAACTTATGACTTTATGAGAGGAGAGCTCGAGCTCGGCTAGAGCTTGTTCATTTATTGTTTATTAATTAATTCATATTAAATATAATAAGCATTTTTATATAGCATAATATATGTATATATAATTTAGTTATATTGTTATAATTTTATATATAATAATTACTATATACAAATACATATTTATTATATTAAATAAATGTCATATAAAAAATAGGCTCGTCTGCCGGCTCGAGCTCGTCTACTAAACAAACTAATTTTTAGGCTCGGGCTTGGGTTGCAGAGTCCCTCGTGGCTTGGGATGTTCATCGTTTGGTTTAAAATTGTGAAACCGTCCAAATCGATTAATGGTTTGGTTTTATGGCCGGTTCAGTTTTTCTTCGGTCGGTCAATTTCGAAAATTTTGAAACCATGATGAACGGGTTGGTTTACAGCTTGTATGAGAAACCGGCTGGAAAAAAAACGGGACCGGACCATAAAGAGTTTTGAATATTTTAGAAGTTGAGCACTCTGAAACTTGGCTAAACAATTTGTCAAATTTTTAAAAAATGAGCAATTTTTTTAAACTTGGTATTCTCAAGGTTTGTATAATTTAATCATTGCTTTATGAAATAAAAGTTGTTTTGACATTGCTTTCGTTTTATTGATTCTCAATTTTGTATTTACGTAATTATGAAGTGGAAACTGTTTATTTTTGTTTGTTTCCCCCTTTATATTTCTTGTCTGATGATACATATTTAGACAAGTTTTAATTATGTATTTGGACAGTTGATTTTATGCATTTTGGGACAACTTTTTTTTTATGGACAGCTTGTTTCATTAATTTTTTTGGCAGTTTTTTTTTTTTTTTAATTTTATAGTTTAATTTTTTTTTTTAAAGCCCAATAAGTCTAAACCGTGTAAATAAACTTGAATCAACATAAAAAGCTCATATTGTGGGTGATGAAGAAGTGAATCAATATGGTTACTCATTACTCATTAGCTTTATGCCATTATATTGTAGGAGTTATAATTGTAGTTCACGTCAGGGCCGGCCAACCCTTGCCGACGCTCGAGGCCCAAATTTTCAAAGGGCCCGAAAATTCTTTATAAGCTTTTATATATTTATTAAATTATATATTTTGTATATTCATCAGTTTGTTATAAAAAAAAAATTTCTTGGTGGTGTAGTGGAAAAACAATCACAAGATGATGTAAAGGTAACAAGTTATCAACTCTTGGCTCCACCAATAAAGTTTTGTTTTTTTAATTCATTTTCCCTTAACCACAATTTTGGGCCTCAATCTTTTTTACGCCCGAGGCTTGGGCCCAATTCTTTTTTACGCCTGAGGCCTAAATTTTTTTGAGAGTTTTCGGGGACGTCTCTGGTTCACGTTATCTCGGCGACTTTATTATACATGTTCATACCCAAGACGGTTCATCATGTTTGGCTGTTAAGCCTTGTTATTATAATCAACTTACCAATATTATTATGTTTATGTGAAGTAACCAATGCTTCTTGTTTTTTGGATCGATCAAGCTTAATTAAAACATTAATAAAAATGTCATATGATACAGCTTTTGTCTGCAATATGCTTTGTTCAACCGATAAAACCAATATTTACATCTGCATGTGTCATGTATATATATGTTCACATCTCTCTCTCAAAATGAAGAGCAAGGTCTCAAATTATCAATCACTTACAAGCTTCAAAGATGGCATCAAAGCTTCACTTTTTCTTACTACTTTCGGTCACATGCGCCTCGCTGCATATGTCAATGGCTGGAGATCCTGATATTCTCACGGACTTCATCCCTCCACCAGCTTTTTTAGGCGCTCCAAGCGGAAACTACTTCACCTTCACCGGGATGAGGTCACTCGTTGGTGAACCCTTCCCGACAACTTTCAAAGTCTTGAAAGCAACCATGATTGAATTTCCGGCTCTTGAAGGTCAGAGCGTTTCCTACTCTGTACTCCAGTTCCCTAATGGAACAGTTAACCCGCCCCACACCCATCCACGGGCTTCCGAGCTGTTGTTTGTTCTCATGGGTTCTTTACAAGTTGGGTTTGTTGACACGACTAATAAATTGTTTACTCAAACATTGCAAGAAGGGGACATCTTTGTGTTCCCAAAGGGACTTGTGCACTTTCAGTTTAATGGTGATGCTAAGAACCCGGCTTTGGCTCTCTCCGCCTTTGGAAGTGCAAGTCCGGGCACAGTGAAGGTTCCAAGTGCTGTTTTTAATTCGACTATCGACGATCAGGTATTGGCGTTGTCGTTCAAGACCGATGTTGCTACCATTCAGAAGCTCAAATCTGGGCTATCAGGCTAAGTAATATCAACTACTTTGTACTTGCAAGAGATTTTGGATGTATTTCTTGTTTGTGGGTCAATAATCTTGTACCATTTATAAAGTTATCATATGAAAAACAACAAATGAATGAATGAATATTCATGTTATTCAACACATGAACCATGGATATATATGCTCATGAAACAAACAGTCTGAACCATTAAGTGCTAACCATTAAGTGCTGAACCAGTAAGAGGTCTGAACCATTAAGAGTCTCATTAAGAGGTAAACAAACAACCCCTAAGCTTGTTTAACTTTTTATGACAAAATCATAAAAATAAAAAAATAAACTTGTAAAACAAAAATAGAAAAAAGAACCCTAAAGCTAAAAAACCAAAACACAAACCACAAATGAAAAAACTATGTTACTATTCATCAAGACGTGATGAATTAATAGATATATATCAATTTTCTTGTAAATTTGGTGCCTAGCGCCTCGTTAGTTTGAATAAAACAATTTCTCTTGGCCGTTCAAAAAATATATATATATATCAATTTGCTTTCTCTGTTTGCATCAAAATAATAAATAGTTAAATGATCATAAACAAAGTCAATTTAATTATGAGCTTCTATTTCTTGAATCCTAATCCTACGGACATTCTTTTTTTTTAACGGCCGACATAAAATTTTATTCAATATAGCAAGATGCTATACACCATAATTACAAAGTTAACCAAACATAACCAACAAGATTACATAGATCTTAGCCAAAGCTACTAAACCGACTCCAATTTTCCCATGATAAAGTCACCTCCTTTGACCGATTTTTTACCCACAAGAAGGCCAATGATTTCACCTCGTCTAGAACTTTTGTGGTGTTCGGAGTTGCTTGCCCAAATGTAACCTCATTTCACATTTTCCAAATACTCCATATTGCTACTAGAATGATAGCATATAGAGCTTTTTTCCTTTTTCTCGAACCCGGACTGAACCCATGCAAGACTAGAAGATCCTTAATGTCAAAAGCAATAATTGGAGGTATCTTACACAAATCCGCAATATTTTGCCAGACGACTTGGGCAAAATGACACGCCACGAGTAGATGTTCACTAGTCTCTTCAAAATCACCGCATAATGAGCAAAAACGATTCTGAACATTGATGTTTCGATTCGATAGTGCACCTTTAGTCGGTAACTGTTCCATTTCCGCTCTCCATGCCACAATTGCCACCTTCTTCGGTACCCAATTATTCCAATCAAAAACTCTAATGGGCTGAACTCTATTATGTGAACTTAGTATTTTTTTAAGACTTGAAACTCTAAACAAACCTGATTGATCATAGTTCCATCGCCATACATCTCAGCCTGATCTCAATCTAGTCGCACCAATAACGCTTCCGATTTGTTGCAGATCAAGTTGCTCCAGGTTGTTTAAAACCGGCTTCGACCAATTCCAGTTGAAAGATACACCGAGATTTCCCATAACTACTTGATCAGCCACCGAACAACTCTTTTCATTTTCAAGTCTAAATAAATTTGGGAAGCACTTATATAACGGGTCCGGCCGAACCCAACAATCCAACCAGAAAGCAATTGAACTACCGTTAGCAAGAACGGTTGAAACCTCTCTATTCAGATCCACTTCAGCATTATGTAGTGCCTGCCGAATACTAATAATGTTTTTCCACGGCCCGGGTACATAAATTTTAACTGGGATGTCACTCCATGCTCTTGGATTATGATGAATAGCCCACACTACTCTCTTCCATAGACCTTTTTCCGTTTTAAATCTCCACCACCATTTTGCTAACATCGCTAGATTTGCATCGCTTAGGATCCGAAGCCAAGTCCCCCGTATTCAATGGGAGCAATGGTTTTATCCCAAGCCACCCAATTCATTTTTGCCTTTTCCTCCGACCCACCCCAAAAGAATACCCTTCGAATTTTATCAAGGGAATCCAATACTTGAATCGGAGCTTTGTAGACTGAAAATTAATAGGTCGGGAGGGAGTTTAGAACCGATTTTATGAGTGTTATTCTTCCACCATATGACAACGTTTTTGCTTTCCATAATGAGAGACGGTTTTTAAAAGTCTCTATCACCGAATTCCAGTTCCGTACATGTAACGCCCTAAATCGTTTTAATCAAATTTAACGCAGCGGAAAATACATACTAAAAATTTCTTTTATGAAATTCTTTCTTTCACTTAAATACATTAATCCCTTTTCATAAATTAATTAAAAGCTATCATACGTATATCGAATTAGGTGACCACATACACGCCCACGTACAATCCATGTCTTGACTCGATCTTCAATCGCGTACACATCTTGAGCAATCATTCATAAACCTGTACAACCTGCAGTCACCACAACTAATTAGTTCATTAGCAACCAGTGACATAATATATATACTTTAAAAGGTGCATCATCAAGCATCAACGTCTCTTATTCTCGTTCATATAAGTCCATTCTTCCATCCATTCGGACACTCTCGTCTGACCTCCATACTTAACCTTCATTCTCCATTATTAGTTTACCTGCACTTCCATTTCAATTCTAACAGAAAACAATTAGCATCATTATACTTTCCTATCACATTCGACTCCTTTTTTCCGTAAACTTACCTATTTACTTCCATTGTTTAATGCTTTCTCACATGTATCACAATAATCATCATACTACAATATATTTTAGATCTAAGTGTAAGTCCGGGATTTACTTACCTTATGCGTCCGTATTTGCATCCGCTTACTTGAGTCTTCTTGTCCCGTTAGCCTTCCACGCTCCCATCCATCTTGACATGATTCCTATACTTTCATGTCATTACATTTATATCCTTATTAGCATACATGATTATTCATATCAAGTTCATATCTCACATATGTATTTCATTAGCCGATTCAAACAAGCATATAACATACTCAACATCAACCTAACATAATCTTCACATGAACTATATCTAAAATACATTCCTCATGATTGTTTACTATCAATTTCATTAATACCACATTCTATACATGTTTACCCATTAATTGCATACAATTTCACATATCATTGTCATTTAGACATTTCATCAAACACTTGGAGTGCGTACTACTTCCTAAGCATAATGTACAAGTATTTCATGTGTTTCTTCCTAATTATCACCTTCATTTATCAACACAAGTAAATATCATACAAATTCCATACCATAATCACTCTATATACAAATACCCATCACATACTACACATATCCCTAATCAAGTTCATACCATTTCATGGATTAAACATAAACCCACTTAACTAAGTGTGGTAATTCATCCAAACACCTAAATTCTAGTAATTTACTCAGAGTCTTCGCTTAGGGTTTGTTCCTAAACGTGCATACATCACTAATTTGGGCATAACCTTCATGATTCATACATAATTCACCACTAGTGATGATCATCCAGATTTCTCAACTTCATTAAACATCAAAATTCGACATACCTTATGATCCTCTAGCTTGGGTGATCGTTAATTCATGTTCCTTTATGAGTTTGAGCCTCGATTCATCCTTAAATTTGGAGATTTATGAGGAACTAGGGTTTGGCTCTCTTGAGCCTCCCCTGATCACGCCCAGAACACACACACGATGTGTGTGTATGTGTGTGTATTGTTTTCTTTTAATAAAACAACTTTCAAGTTGTTCACTTTGGTCCCTCATGTTTCGTTTTAATTAATTAAGGCTACAACTCTTCGTTTAATACCAACGATACTAATATTCAACTAGGTTAATTATTCCTAGTTAATATTCATTTACGGGTTTACTTTTACCCCTATTGGTATTTTTACCCGTTCCTTTATATTAACCGGGTTTAGATTACCAAACCCATTTTTGGGGTGTTACAGTACAAGGTTCATATTCGCACCCACAAGCAATCTGAGATGTTTAAATGGAAACGTGCCTTGTTTACAACTAAGATAGTTCGCCATATTTTGGACTTCTTGGTCACTCACCCCGATGCCATATATACTACACTTCGCGAGATTAACCTTCAAGCCGGAAGCTAAATAAAAGCATCTAAGTAGCCGACGAAGATGTGTGATATTCTATGAAGACCATTTACCCATGAACAATACATCATCAACATGGATTAAATGTGAGATAGAGGGACCGTCATTAAAGAGTTTGATACCATTAAAAAAACCTGTGGAGACGGCTTTCTTCATTAAACCAGCTAAACCTTCCATAGCGATCACAAAAAGAAACGGAGACAGTGGGTCACCTTGTCGAAGTCCTATGGACATTCTACCACACACAATATGAATTAACTAATTTAATGCTCACTAAATTACATTCAATTCAACCATCTTTAATAAATGAATCTTAAATTAATTATTATAGGCGAACTAATATGATGTGAAAGTTAGATCATCAATCATTATTTATCATTCTTATTTAATTATATCTAAAAGTTTTAGGTCGTTTTTATTAAAAGCTTTCAAATTTTAAATGTGAATCAGGAACGAGTAGAATTTAATAAAAATAACCCTAAAGCCACTCAAAAGTGTATGAATATTTATATAAAAATATGTATATTTTAGAACACATCATGTATCAAATGCAAATGGTATAAACACGTGTTAGTTATCAAGTCATATAAATGCCCAATATATGGAAAAATTATAAAGCCCAAACTTAGAATTTCCTATTGAACACTCGTATTAGTAAACTTGTCAGGCGCGGCTATCGCTTACATGTAAAACTTTTCTCCGTTGTCTTGTGTCCTAGGTAGAGGAATGTAACCGCCTGAAGTACGTATGTAATACGCGCCTTGTTGGCATCAGAGGCTTCATTGTCACGGGTGACACTTCTTGAATTCACCATCGGTTTCGTTGACAGCCGTCAAGCGCGATGGGTCTTTGATTTTGACCGGGATATCCACCTTTGAGCCATAGAGCTGGTCAAGGGTGGTCTCGCCGATGTTTATTTTCAGGTGTGATATGATGAGCCCATCTCTTGTGAGGCGCGCGGCCATCGCTTACATAGGTGATGCATTACATGTAGAACTTTTCTCCGTTGTCTTGTGTCCTAGTTAGAGGAATGTAACCGCTTGAAGTACGTATGTACTACGCGCCTTGTTGGCATCAGAGGCTTCATTGTCACGGGTGACACTTCTTGAATTCACCATTGGTTTCGTTGACAGCTGTCAAGCGCAATGGGTTTTTGATTTTGACCGGGATAACCGCCTTTGAGCCATAGAACTGGTCAAGGGTGGTCTCACCGGTGTTTACTTTTAGGTGTGTTGCGATGAGCCCATCGATCACCCGTTCATCCGATCCTTTAGATCTTCTTTGTTTCCTTCCGCACGTTCTTCAAGAGGTGCTCCAACTTGCCACTCTTCAGAGCTTTCTCGATTTCCATGCGCAGGTGGATGCAATCATCGGTCAAGTGCCCGGTATCTTTGTGGAACTCACAGAACAAACTAGGGTCTTGGCCTTTCTTGCTGCGCATTGGTGGTGGATCTTTGAGATCCAACTTCTCCCTGTTAAGAACCTCTAGGGATGTCTTAGTCAGCAGAGTCCATTGCCTCTCTTGATTCTCACCCTTGCTTGCCTTCGTGTACCCTATCTTGTCCATCGTAGCTCGGGCATCTTCACCATGTCGGTGTCTTTCATCATCGTTGTGCGACTGACTTAGCCTCCAGTCGAAGTGTCTCTTCCTTTTGTCTCGCTTGCTAGAGTCGCGCAAATGGTCTTTCGAGTAGTGGTCTGCTGGGTACTGATCTTTCGATTAACGACCAGACCTCGATCCGGTTAAAGTTTCTTCTGTTTGTGCGATAATCTTTGCCGCTTCCATCAACTTGTCCCACTCTTTTGGCATGCCATCCCTTCCAGTGATAGTCCTTATTAGACTATCACATCGTATCCTTCTTAAAGTGGGCGCGAATGAGGTCTTCGCTGACCCCACCAATCTCCAAACGCTCCTTGTTGAAGCGAGTGATGAAGTCTTCTAACCCTTCGCCCTCGCACCTCCAGATATCCATTACCTCAGAGGTGTCGCGCTTGTACAGTCGCTTCTGACTGAAGTGCGCGAGGAATTTTTCTTGCAGATCGGTCCACGACTTTATTCTCCCAGACGGGAGGCTATCGAACCATGCGCGTGCAGCCCCTGTGAGAGTTTGCACGAAAAGATGGCACCACATGGACATGGTCTATCCTCCTACGACGCCGACGCTGGTGAACAATTGGATGTGGTCGTCTGGATCAGTTAGACTGTTGAACTTACCGACTGCTTGCGGCAGTTTGGCTTTTTCCAACAACGCGAGAGCGATCTCGCGAATAAACTTTGACTTCTCAGTTGTTGCTGGTCTGTAGACCAGGGTGTAGTCATGCTCAGTCGATGGGTTATATGTTATTCGCGCCCGTGGCTTGTAAGCTTCATGATTCTTCTGAAGTCTGCTTAAAACTGAGGACTCTTCTCGTTGAGTCCTCTTCTTCGTTGTTGCGATCCCACTCGTTGTTTATGTTGTGCGGCCCGAGCCGGCACTCAACGGAGGCTTCCGCTGTTGATGAGTGTGATTGTCATAGTTGCTCTCGCTCTCTGTTTCTCCATAAGTGTCATATGTATCGCGCATGCTCTGCCTTCTTGGTGAGGGTGACCTTTCATGTTGTTGACTCCGCGCGCGTGCTTGGTGCAGAGTCTGGTTGTCCACTTGTCGTGGTGCAGGAGTCACAAATGGAGAAGGTTGTGTCTGAGCTTGAATTAGCGCCTGCTGCGCGCTCAGTTGCGCGTAGATCAGATTCAATGTTTCTTGAGACTTTGCATACCAGGAGGCGAGAGTTTCTCCCTCTGGTAGTCCTAACAGCGCAGATATGTTTGATGGCGCTGGTGCTGACGGACCAGCACCATGACTTGTTGGGGTTACAGTTTGGGTAGTACGGATACCACTTGCGCGCCAACGTTTGTGCCCTCCCCATCGTTATACTCGTCATTGGGCAGGTTTTGGACATGCGAGATGTCCTCCACCGTACATGCTTGAGAGCGTGCACCGATGGGTGGGAAAGGGATTCCCTGATCAGCCATTGATCGAGAGAGAAAGAACAGCTCGGAGAAGAAGATGAAAAGTGATAGTAAAAAATCGATGGGCGCCAATGAAGAAACATTAAACTAATCTTCTTTATCTCGTCCGAGCTGTGATGTGATGATCCTGCAAAATACTAAACACACCGGTAAGCTCGTTACGAGGAGGGGAATAGGGAGTCTCCTCGTAACCACCCTCCGGTGTGAGAATAAGTATATGCTTTGAGAATAGAAGTGTGTGAGTAAGGGTGAGAGAGCAAGGAAGCAGAATGCTTAAACCTGGAGGTGAATGTCACTATTTATAGCCGGAGTGGTGTGGAAGGAGATGGACAGATGGACCTTAGGCCTGTAATCGACAACAAGAAATATTTGTTTTGTCCCCTCTGCCACGAACGTTGGTGCTTCTGGGCGAGAGGGAAGCTAGTGCACGCTGAATGGATCCACGTGGCCTGACCGTTGTCCTTGTTGTCTCGCATGTCATCAGCGGCTAAGTGGAGATCGTGGAGCAAATGTCGGCGCACACTGATTGGTGCCACGTATGCGTCATTGTGTACCTTCTTGTCTCTTGTACGATTGTTAATCGTGGAGCATGAACGGATACAGCCTGTTGGACGCTTATTGGTCCACTACTCAGCCACTTGTACCTTTAGTACTTGTCCTTGGATTACCTGCGCTTCTATCCTCCGCGCGACCATCAGGGATATCCCGTGTAGCCGGCGCAAGGTCCAGGAAGTGAGAGTTTTCATCCAATGAGCCAAGTGTGAAATCTGGTCTTGTGTTCACCTTGACCCCGCGCGCGACCTAGGTTACACCTGATTGGGCGACGCGAGGTTGGGAAAGCTACTCAATTAGTCTGGTAAGGCTATGATCTTGCGTGCGACCTGATTGGTCGTCACAGGATTTAGGACCATACCCCTTCACCTATAAAGGCCACCACATTATAGGTTTGATTATATTATCCTATATATTAATAGAGAAACCCAATGAATAGTGTTTTTGTCCACTTCTTCTGCCCCTTTGTTCTTACTGTATAGATAGTATTATTGTTCAATGTTTGCCATATTAGAGTGTATGGTAAATTGGTTAAGTCTCTTATTGAATTCATCTCAGGTTCGATCCATGCCCCACCTGTTTTTTTGCCCGTTTGTTAAAGACTCTACGGACTGTTTTAGTAACTCACTCAACAACAAAGACACCTCTCAAAACCCTAATCTTAACCCTCACCCCTCACCTCATCTTCCTCGCCATTTTTTCATTCATTGGGTGTTTCAGGTGGTGCATAAATTTGATTGGCTTATGTGGGAGGTGATGGCCTCATCAGTCAAGCCAGACACGCGTCACCCAAAGCCAGAGAGAAAGGGTAAGGCCTCTTCCTCTCTCTCCTTCAAAACCCCTGGATTTCTTCTCAAATCCACAACAAAGCTTTCCAGAACACCACCACCATCGTCACTTTAACAGTCAAAACCCATCACCCTGTCTAGCTCGGTGGTGGTGGCGAGGTGGGTGTTGGTGGCGTTCTTCACGAGAAAGGCACAATACATGAGCGCATGAGCGGGAGATGATGTTCTGTGGTGGTGAGCAACCAACGACAATATACGCATCGACGACCGTGTAAACATCATCTGGTGGCGATTTAGGGATTTTTGGACTGGATCTTGCGGCACCGATGTAACACCTCGTAAAATCACGTCCAATAAAGTATTGACACGTGTAATAAACCCTAATGAATTCAAGTGTTGAATTTAAGGGACTAATTTTTTGAAAAATCGAAAACATTAATTATGAAAGAACTAGAAGTATTAACATACCAAAAAATAAGTTTCTGAATAACCTTTTACGGTTTTATATTCACAAATGAGCCACTTGTTGATCAAGTGTAGCCGTTTGCGTAATTAATTGAAAGTTTGCACAATTGTCACAACCCCCGATCCCTGTTTCCCGGGAACGGGCGGACGTGATCACAGAGTTTGGTGGTATCAGGTTTGTATTTAGTCTCGCAGCGGAATTTACATCAGGACCGTAGTTAGGAAATGTTTATCAGAGTAAAACCACCATATTTTATAATATTAAACAAATGGGACGAAACCCAAATTCATAGTACACACGTTTTCATAGGAATAAATCCTATTTTATTTAATAAAAACATCTATTTTATTTTAGGTAACTTTATTGCCACTTTTCCAAGCCTTCAGTGCTCTCCAGCTGGCTTTTATTGGCTTCACACTAAGTTACCTGAAACACGTGTTTAAAACATTTTATCAGCAGGAAATACTGGTGAGTGAATCCCAGTTTAATCAAGTTTAATTAAAAAGTCACAGTGAACAGTATTGAGAGCGATCACATTGTTTATGTCTATACAATTACTCCATTTGGTACTATCAATCCTGATTTGTGGGTCATATTACCCATTGGCTAACTCATTGTCCAATGGTAACGTATTGTCATCCCGACTTACTACACGCAGTAGTACATTTTGTATACAAAACCCCAACATACCGGCAGTAATTGAATAACCACAAAGACTCAATCACTGCTAATTTTCATAGTAAAACATTTAAGGTTTGGTAAAACATTACCAAAAACATTATCAAAAAGAGGATAAACTCACATTGCTGTCTTAGGCTTTTCGTAAGGGTTTCCTGGGTATAATCTATAATTTATACAATGTACATTGGTTAGTACCATAACCCTTTGAAATTATTAATAATACCCTCCCCGAGACGGCATTCCAACAACTATGTCGGGCAGAACCACGACAGTTGTTACGGAACCCTAAATCAATCGGGCAGCGTAACTATTATGAAACCGGAGTTATAATACTTACAACGGAGCAGAACTTCGCTAATTAGGGGTATAATACCCGCGTATTATCTCTACTATCAGAAATTTGGGATTGAGAATCGAAGAATGAACGAATTGAAATGGACAGCCGATGCGTTCTATTTATAGTTAAAATTTTGCATTGCTTACGGACCGTAAGCCTCAAATTGTTGCGGTGCGTAAGGATTCTTACGGACCGTAAGACTCAAATTGTTACGGTGCGTAAGGATTAAAAATAGGTTATAGGGTAGCCACGGTTGGGACTAGCTTTGCTGACTTGACAGATTCTAAATTCCGAATTTTGACAGCGAGAAATTTTAGATAATTGTTAACTAGGGTATACCCCCCTTGAGTTTTAGGGGCCCTGATCCTGATTCTGATTGTTCTGAAAATTTTAGGGTTTGTTCAGAATCACTTGGGTTTCTCAATTAGGGTTTCCTATTGGCCAAATTAAAATAATAATTAGGACTTTTGATGAGAGTTGTTACATTCTCCCTACCTTAATAAAAATATCGTCCTCGAGATTTACTGGAATAAATGAGGATACTTTCTCTTCATTTCTGATTCCAGCTCCCAAGTGTATTCAGGTCCTCTTTTGGAATCCCACTTCACTTTGACTAAAACGAGTCGTAAATCTACTATCTCTATCAGAAACAATTGATAAAGGAATGCCATGTAAAGAAACAATTTCATTTACATACAATCTAGCTAATTGTTCCATACTAATTGTTTCCTTCATTGGAAAAAATGAGCTGACTTAGTTAGTCTATCTACAATCACCCAGATTGTATCATTTCCTTTCCTAGTTTTGGGTAATTTAGTAACAAAATCCATTATTATTAATTCCCATTTCCAAACTGGCATTTCTAATTGCTGTAACAAACCTGAGGGTTTCTGATGTTTGGCTTTAACTTGTGAACAAGTTAAACATTTAGAAACATAGGTTGCTATGTCCTTTTTCATTCCTATCCACCAGAAATTTTTCCTTAAATCCTGGTACATTTTAACACTTCCTGGATGCATCGTATATTAGACTTATGGGCTTCTTCTAATATACGGTTACGCAGATTTCCTAATTTAGGTATCCACATTCTCTTTTCATGGAATCTCCAAATTCCATCTGTTCCTTGTTTTAATTCTTTTAACATACCTTTTAATTTTTCAGTATCTTCCTTGATTACTGACTCTTGTGCTTCTCTTATTTGATCATTTAAATCTACTTGCAGATTTAATTTAAGAGAACGTACCATTCTTGGCTTTTCATGATACTTTCTACTTAAAGCATCTGCCACTACATTTGCTTTTCCTTCATGATTGACTAAATGTCCAAGGAATTGTACCTGTTCAACCAAAATTCATACTTAGAAAACTTAGCATAAAGTTTTTCCTTTCTTAACAGACTTAAAAGTGCGTGCAAATGTTTTGCATGATCTTCTTTACTCTTAGAGTAAATTAGAATATTATCTATGAAAACAATTATGAATTTATCCAAATATGGCTTACATATTCGGTTCATCATGTCCATAAATGCAGCTGGGGCATTGGTTAAACCAAATGGCATGATAGTAAATTCATAATGACCATACCTTGTTCTAAATACGGTCTTAGGAATGTCCTCTTCCTGTACCTTTAATTGATGATATCCTGACCTTAAATCGATCTTAGAGAAAAATCGAGCTCCTAGTAGTTGATCAAACAATTCATCGATTCTCGGTAATGGGTACCAATTCTTAATCGTGATTTCGTTTAATTCATGGTAATCAATGCATATACGCATTGATCCGTCCTTCTTTTTAACGAAAAAATATCGGCGCTCCCCATGGCGACTAACTCGGTTGTATGAATCCTTTTTCTAACAATTCGTCTAGTTGTTTCTTCAATTCTTGCATTTCTGCAGGTGCCAAACGGTAAGGTGCTTTGGCAATTGGTGATGTTCCTGGTAATAGGTGAATTCTGAATTTAACTTCTCTGTCTGGAGGTAGTCCTGGTAATTCTTCTGGAAAGATATCTGAAAACTGAGATGCTACTGGAATGTCTTTTAGTTCTTTTTCTTTAGTGTTAGTGACTATAGAAATCAAATACACTATAGAACCTTTTCTTATAGGACTTGCAGTTTTCATCACATAGATGAATTTTGTGGATCTAGATGGCTTATTTCCTTTAATTGTGATCGTTTTACCTTTAGATGAATTTACTTGAATTGACTTTTGATCATGTAACATGCTGGCTTTATTGGTTATTAACCAATTCATTCCTAAAACAATATCAAATCCAGCTATATTCATTGGATAATGGTTTGCCCTAAACGTTTGGTTTAAAATTTCTATTCTTGCTCCCTGCAAGATTTCAGAAATCCTAATGGTTTCTCCATTGGCTGTCTCTACTAAGCATTCGTGTGGTAGTTTAGTTAATGACTGATTTAGAAATTTGCAAAACGATGTATTAATAAAACTTTGGTTTATACCAGAGTCAAATAATACTTTTAGCAAAATACATCATTAACTAGAAACATACCAGCGATGACATCTGGAATCATCTTGGCTTCATCTGTAGTCAGAACAAATGCTCTAGCATTTTTAGTATTCTTGTTATTCGTAGCTGGAGCCAGTTTTGGACAGTTTGGCTTGATATGACCTTTTTCTCCACAGTTAAAACACAATCCATTACTGGATTTCCTCCTGCAGTTCTCTTCATTGTGTCCTGGTGCTTTGCAGAAATTGCAATGGGTGGAGCATTTTCCAGAATGCTTCTTTTTGCAGATTCCGCAATACGGTGCAAAGGTAGAATCTATGTTCTTATGATTGAAATTTCCAGAACGAAATTCTTGAGTAAGTCTTTGAGTTAAGTTTCTCCTCTGATCTTCTTCTCTAGTACGAACTAGTTCATCAGTCAAGGTATTGGCTAGTTCTACAGCTTCTTCTATGGTTTGAGGTCTAGCTGCCTTGACTACATGTCTAATTTCCCCAATTAAACCCCAAATATAACGGGAAATTAACACTGGTTCTGGTGAAGCAAGAGTTGGCACTATCCTAGCATATTCGAAAAATAGCCTTGTGTATCCCTTGCTATCTACACCAGTCATCCTAAGGTTTAGGAATTTGTTTGCTATCTGTTCCTTTTCATTGGGTGGGCAGAATTTCCTTTCTACCTTTTCTTTAAATTCTTCCCATTCCATACTATAGGTTTTATCACTTCCTCTTGTCTGAAGGATAGTGTTCCACCATTCTAATGCTGCATTCTTAAACAGATTAGAAGCAAACAATATCTTGTCTTCTTCAGCACACTTACTTATCCTTAAGACTGCCTCAGTCTTCTCTATCCAGCGTAAGGTTGCAATGGCCCCTTCATTGCCCGAGAATTCCATTGGTTTACAAGACCAGAATTCTTTATAAGAACAACCATAAGGCATGGTTCTTCTTCTTTTGGGAATAGGCATTTGAAATACTGGTCCATTGTTTACATTGTTTTCTGGTTCAATGGGTCGCTTACTGCTATGCTTACTTTTATTATCAGCGTCCTTAACAGTTTGAAGAATAAATGGCATAGCATCTATAATTCCCTGTGCCACTATGTGTTGAATAGCACTATTATCCACTTGGTTTCCATTGTTATTGATACTCGGATTATCATTAACCACATTAATGTTACTCTGGTGATCGTTATTCAGATTTCCTTGATTTTCTTCGTCGGCCATCTAAATTTTAAACACGTATCCCATATTAATATCACAATTAATATCTTACTATAGTTAATCCCATGATACGCAGTTTTGCCAGAAGCGTAGATCATTGCTACTTTACTCTTTTCATATACTTATGCGTCTATTACATACTAATACTGAAATAAAATTATAATACCAATAGAAATAAAAACACACTAGTAGTAATATGCATCCGTACACACATATTTTATTTTATTTCTCATTATCAATTTTTTTTAGGATCTTTTGGATTTCCTCATATATGTAATTCACATATTGTAATATACAGACCATTCATAAGGTCAAAGTATTCAACAGATTCACAAATCAGACATCAGGTCATAGTATTATTTAGGGAATTTCATTATCATAACATATACCTCATCTCACCCGATCTTATCGGAGAGGTAATCTCATCTCACTCAGTCTCGCCGGAGAGGTAACCCCATCTCACCCGGACAAGCTGGAGAATCTACCGCACTATGCCCAGTTTTACCGGAGAGGTAATTATCATAGTATTTTCTACCCAGAAACTTATTTCAAATCATGATCTTAAAAAGGCATCATTTATTATGGTTTACATCAAGAAACAAGGAAATTAGTATTCTCATGAGGAATCATATTCTAGAACCGAGTAGTATCAATAAACAAGAAATAACAGTGGCCAAGTGTTATTGCTTATTTATCATACAGGCACTGTTCTAGTCATTATTTTCACAGGATACCAATAACCATCATACTTTATTTATGCAAGCAATTGGTTTATCTCAAAGCTTCATATTAAGGCATAGCATTAAAAATTCTCTTGTACTTCTAGGCCTTATTCTAGTTTTCTTGGTTCACTTTTGTTGTTCATCCGAATGTTTATTTATCATAAACGAATATCTAGTACAATTATACGAACAGATTAATTAAAATGAAATATTGTGATTTATATATTTATTACAAACTAGAACTGAAATTCGAAATATATTATTGGTTTATACATCCGTAACTTATTTTAGTCTAACTAGGTTATAGGAATATTATGCTCAACACACTTTATATAAGGTTTATTCTATCTCTTTCTTCTCACTAGGTTATTATCAAAGGAACGAAGTTTTTTTTTTTTTTTTTAAGTTTCTAGCTCGTAGGTGGCATGGGTACTGGCACTGGTTTGACGATTCAACTATAAATTATTATTTACTGCTGTAGTGGCTAACATGTAGAGATTTGCCCATTTTTCATCTAATTTATCTTCCCAAGGTGGGTTACTACATATTTTCTGGGTTTCCTGAGACTTTTTTATATTCTCTTGACTTTTTCTAAGAATCCGACTTCTTTTACTAGAGGTAAGTGGATTTTCATACTGTGCTTTACGGACAAATATTCCTTCCTCAATATCTGCTGAATATCCTGAAAAATTTGTTTGGGATGAACTTCCATTTTCTTTGGGTGAACTATCTAGTTTATGATAGATGTCCGAAATTCTTCTCTTACTCATACTGTAAACTAACAATTAGTCAATTAATATAAAACACCTAATCACATAAATTATTTCCTAACATAGAATTTAAAATTTAAGTGTCAGCAGAACACTTCTTTGGCTTGAGCCAGTGGCTAGGCTCTGATACCACCTTTTGTCACAACCCCCGATCCCTGTTTCCCGGGAACGGGCGGACGTGATCACAGAGTTTGGTGGTATCAGGTTTGTATTTAGTCTCGCATCGGAATTTACATCATGACCGTAGTTAGGAAATGTTTATCAGAGTAAAACCACCATATTTTATAATATTAAACAAATGGGACGAAACCCAAATTCATAGTACACACGTTTTCATAGGAATAAATCCTATTTTATTTAATAAAAACATCTATTTTATTTTAGGTAACTTTATTGCCACTTTTCCAAGCCTTCAGTGCTCTCCAGCTGGCTTTTATTGGCTTCACACTAAGTTACCTGAAACACGTGTTTAAAACATTTTATCAGCAGGAAATACTGGTGAGTGAATCCCAGTTTAATCAAGTTTAATTAAAAAGTCATAGTGAACAGTATTGAGAGCGATCACATTGTTTATGTCTATACAATTACTCCATTTGGTACTATCAATCCTGATTTGTGGGTCATATTACCCATTGGCTAACTCATTGTCCAATGGTAACGTATTGTCATCCCGACTTACTACACGCAGTAGTACATTTTGTATACAAAACCCCAACATACCGGCAGTAATTGAATAACCACAAAGACTCAATCACTGCTAATTTTCATAGTAAAACATTTAAGGTTTGGTAAAACATTACCAAAAACATTATCAAAAAGAGGATAAACTCACATTGCTGTCTTAGGCTTTTCGTAAAGGTTTCCTGGGTATAATCTATAATTTATACAATGTACATTGGTTAGTACCATAACCCTTTGAAATTATTAATAATACCCTCCCCGAGACGGCATTCCAACAACTACGTCGGGCAGAACCACGACAGTTGTTACGGAACCCTAAATCAATCGGGCAGCGTAACTATTATGAAACCGGGGTTATAATACTTACAACGGAGCAGAACTTCGCTAATTAGGGGTATAATACCCGCGTATTATCTCTACTATCAGAAATTTGGGATTGAGAATCGAAGAATGAACGAATTGAAATGGACAGCCGATGCGTTCTATTTATAGTTAAAATTTTGCATTGCTTACGGGCCGTAAGCCTCAAATTGTTGCGGTGCGTAAGGATTCTTACGGACCGTAAGACTCAAATTGTTACGGTGCGTAAGGATTAAAAATAGGTTATAGGGTAGCCACGGTTGGGACTAGCTTTGCTGACTTGACAGATTCTAAATTCCGAATTTTGACAGCGAGAAATTTTAGATAATCGTTAACTAGGGTATACCCCCCTTGAGTTTTAGGGGCCCTGATCCTGATTCTGATTGTTCTGAAAATTTTAGGGTTTGTTCAGAATCACTTGGGTTTCTCAATTAGGGTTTCCTATTGGCCAAATTAAAATAATAATTAGGACTTTTGATGAGAGTTGTTACAACAATAAAGGGTTCAAAGCATCAACATGTTAATTCTTACCTCTGAGTGACCTTTTAACATTCCGAGAGCTTCATGATAATTGATTATACTCTCGGGAATGCCAATCGTTGGCCGTCCGAGGCTTTTATGCCTTTAAGTGGCGTTACGCGCAACTTTGCAAATATAAGGAGTTAAAAGTGTCAATATGTTTAATTATACCTCTGAATGACCTTTTAACAAACCCGAAGCATTTTGATGTTTGATAATACTCTCATAAATACCTAATATGGGTTAGATAAGGCTTCGATACTATTAAACGATGATATGCGCAAGTTCGCGCATTAAAGGGACTATTTGCGTCAAACTTCAAAAGTATGCCGATTCGTATGGTATCGAACCTTCCGGAATATGATCATAGTTAAACATGCCCTTAATATCCTTTATATAGCTTAGATATAGGCTTAGAGGTGTTTGGTGCGCAAAAATAAACTTTTAAGTTATGAAGGGACTAAAAGTGTCAAAAAGTGCACAAGTTTGCATTTTCGCGCATATCCCACAATCTGAATATATCCGGACACCCAAAAATTTATGTAAGCACAAAAATATTTGGCTTGATAAAATTCCATTTGTCGCGTCGTTTGGATCGTTTTTCGCGTCCGTCCGTGTTTCGTCGTAATTAACTGAACAACGTGACCGTACGACCAAACGAACCGACATCCGACATATTTTTGAACATGTTTCATGTTCCCCATGTTTAGGCATCATTGTAGAGCCTTAAAAATGGTTTAACGGGCCTTAAATGTGTCAGAATGACATTTATCAAGTGCAGGGGCCAAACCTGCCAACTACTGAAAGTTCGCATGTGCAGACCTGGTCCTTACGGACCGTATGGCTGGACTCTTACGGTCCGTAAGCCAATACCCAGCAACAGAAACTTCACAACTGCCTGTTCCAGCCGGTTACACCGCCTCATTTTGCCATTTCTTGATTCTAGGGACTTGTTTAATGATTTAGGAGGACCTAGGGACACTTGGGATGATCCCATAACACATGTAGACTTGTTTGTAATGATCTAAAGGCATCAAGAACTCCTATATAAGAAACCATTGTTGCAACATTTGATCACCTTCATTTGAAAACTTCACAACTTGGTTTCTGGAGGTTCTTGGAGCTCAAGCACTCTTCCTAGTGATCATTAGTCGTGCTTAGGACCTTGGTAAGTATTCTTAACCTTTCTTAATCGTGTCTTGCTTAGTTTATAGCTTAAAAGTCAAACCATCGTAATTAAGGTTTGACTTATCGATTAATCACTAATGGTCCAGTGATTAGTCGAATTGAAAGTGGTTATAAGTTGGTATTTATGTGGGCAATAAACCCTTAAAAGGGCACCCTCTGAATTCCACTCTAAATAGGTCAAATGTCGGGTCAAACTTAATCCGAAAAGGTCAACAGAATCTTAATTTTCGAATTAACACATAATTAGCAATGTAGAAGACGTGTAACCTGTTTTACCACTCATATAACTTGGTAATCAATGCAAGAACATGTCTAAGCATGTCCGACCCGACAATTTTCAGTATAGGACCGGTTCGGAACCGAAAGTCGCATAAATCGACCATTGCTTTGACTTTCAGTTCTGACCCATATTAGCATGATTTAGAAATGCCTTAGAGCTCCGTTAGGACCAACTTGTATGATAGTATAACCCTCTGCGATTATACTACTTGACTCGTTGATTGTCCGATGTTTCCATTAAATGCCTAATGTTGACCAATATGCCCATTTGACCTTAAAACGAGAATTTTGGAAATGTAAAAGGACAATAATCTTTGTTACTGAATTATAAACATGTCCCTAAAATTTCACATCAGTTTGAGGTCTAGATTAGGAGTTAAGCTCAATAGCGTAATTAGAAAGCCTTTTATTAATTAAACGGCATAATTAGCGTAAAGCCTATCTAAACCCAATTTTGACACCAAACCTCTTACCCACTGATGTAATATAATATTTTTCGATTTTTGAAGATTTTTAATTATTTTTAAACTGATCATAACATAGGGTTATTACCTTGATTCGGTAATTTCCGATTATACCCTTTTCGTCTATAAAATGAATTTTACTAATCCTTTTAATACCAAACCTTTTTCTACGGATCTAATTTGATAAATAAAATATTTTGACCCTTCCGGAATAATAAAAACATCAGCCTTCCCTTGAAAACCCGGAAATGGCTCCAAATCGCCTTTTTAAGCGTTTTTAACGCATGGTATGTATCAAGACCCTTTTATAAATGTAAGACTTGATACCCTACTGATATAACTTATTAAATTAAGTAGTTTTACTGATTGTTTCAGACTTAAACCTCTTAATTACATTTAATCTCTTTTATAATCTTTAAAATGACTAAAATACCCCTACGGGGTTTAATTTGAGATTAAACTCGTTTTGGGCATAATGGAAGGTATCCTATTGATATCACAACATATTTAAGGCATATTAACTTAGGAAAACTGTATATGACTCTTATGGTTACCCGTTACGCTTCTTGCGCGTTCGGTTTGGTTTATGTAATTAGTTTGCATAACGTAGCCGAAACGGGTCAAACCTTATCATTTTTATCTCAAAATCCAGAATGTGTTTAGATTACCCATATTATACAAGTCTTCAAACTTGTCGGGTCTAAATCACATTCTAATCCGGTCTTCGCTTAATCATGCGTTTTGAACCGTATCTTTCTTTAAAACTAACCGGTCTAAGTTACGACTTAAATAAGACCGTTAGTAATCTAATAGGTTAATAAAACCTTCGTTCCAGATTAAGAGCCCCAATAGAAGTACTTGTGCTTTCTGATTAGAATATACGGTTGAGTATAAATTGCATTGCTAGCTCAGGTAAATACTTTTAACTTATTTTCCCTATACGGGCTTGGGATACGGTATTATAATAATACCGCTTGGTTGGGTATTGAATGTTTAATCGTATTGTGATTAAATTATTGAGGTAACCCGTTTTAATCTGTATTGTTTGAAATAAAAGCCTTTAGGGGTTAATGACCATGTCCCGGATATCCTTGGCATCATTATAATAAAATGGCCACGTCTTAAGCACGGGGTGTAGGCATACACCTGACAGTTGCATAAGGGAAACGGTATCTCACTCTCTTGTGGGCCTATACTTGTGGCGTGTCTGTTAATCTTGACTCGGTTTCTACATCGGGCCCTGAACGTATAACGAACATGTAAATCTGTATACAAGATTATTTTAACTTATTGTCCCAAGTTATAAAAGATATTTTTGTGCCTGGTGCATCTAAATCAACTTTCTTAAACTCTTTTTAAAATGAGTCGGTTAATTGTATTTACCAGTGTAAACTGACGTATTTTCCAAAAAGGTTAAGTGACAGGTACTGAACGTAATTGGCTGGAAGCTCAGGGCGTTAATAAGGAATCTTGCAAGTTCTAGGCGTCTAAAGTCTGTGGAACAATGTTTATGTTTTAAGATCCGCCTGTGGATCCATCTTACAATCCGTTTGTAATAATTGATGTTACTTTTGAATCGGGTTGTAATATATTTATCTTTTGCTTCCGCTGTGCATTTTAAATTGTGTTGTTTGACTATGATGATATCGACTACGTCACGATACTCCCCACTGGGCCCACTGGTAATACGTGGAAATATCGGGGTGTGACAACCGACGGCTCCGTGAGCAGTGACGGAAAGATTTTGTGGTGTATTGGCCGCTGTTTCGCAGATCTAGAAACGACGAACTGTGGAGAAAACTCAAGTTGCGCCACTGGTCTCGCCCGCAAACACTCCGATCACCTGCCAAGGTAAGGTTGCCATTGTACATATTGTTTTTTCTTTATTGTTGCGTATGTTTCTTCCTTTTTGGCGGCCTTTGTTCGTTCTTTGTAGCTGGTGAAATGTCTGCAGTCTACGGACCACATTTGCAGACATCTGTAGCTGAGGAGGTGGACCAAACCTCTGCAGTCTGCAAGAAGAAGGTTGTTTGTTTTTTAACTTCAGCAACCCGCTGTAATAACACTGTTATATTTTAAATTTTCATTCGGGGGTGGTGAAGTTATACGCCAATGATGGGGTCTTATGAAGCTAGAGTAAGGTTTCGGTTGGCAAAACTCATGTATGCACTTCGATAATAAACAAAACAACTAATGAAAAGTAAAGGCAAACTGGTTCATTCTTAATAGGGTTTGATTCTTACTCAAAACAATTGGCAAATACTTGATTCGTTATCATTTTACAATGTCACAGTTTTAAGTTTTAACCTATTCCATAATAAACAGAATTATCCTTGGTTTAAAAAAGTGTGATTGCTCATAATCACAGTGCATATACACAGAACTACCTTAGGTATTAACGTAGGTTCGTGAATCCGGACCGAAACTGTGATTAGTGAGTGATAAGTTTAAGACGGGAGAGATTAGAGACTAACAAACAACTTCCTTGTATTAATCCGATAGTATAACGTTACAAATCGGCCTGATTACAAGCTAACCGAACAATACCAAGGGAGTATACATCCAGGGAGAAACCAAGTGGTGATCTCTCCCCCAAAGGCTAAAACCTTCTCACATTCTCTGCTAACTCTCTCTCTTTGCAAATGAACAAGGGGTTGGTATTTATACCCACGCCCACTTGTCTAGCAAACACACACGGTCAAACACATAACCCTCTCGTTTGACCACTTTAAACGAGCGGGTCAATACACATTCGTTTGACCGTTTCACTAACTATTACATTATCAGCATAAAATAAAACTAATCTATTCGAACAGCATCGGACACAAAAGCTGCACCAACAAATTCCCCCTTGTCCGTTGCTGTCGAATGCTGAAAATGCAACTGCAATCGATCTTCAGTCAAGTATTTGTTGATGTTATCTTCTCTGTGTTAACAAATTCCCCTTTGACCGATGATCCAGGTAAGTAGTATCTTCACTTGAATCTTCATACCAAACCCTTGAAGCTTTTCGTATAGTATTTCCCCCTAAAAGTACGCGTATCCGGTTGGGTGTTGTGCAATTTCCTCGCAAGGCTAAATTGATCGATCTTCTGCTGATCTTCTAATACTCCAACCGGCATTTGATAAGGGTTCCATTCTTTAAAAACTGCATCAAGTCTTGATCTTGTCATAAGAACTCCATTTCATTCAAGCATACTACATTGGTAGAGTTTTCTGGTGAACTGTCTTCTGTAAACCATCTTTGTGGAATCGACCAAGTAATGCACTTTGATCCTCAGCATCAACACTCAGGAAGTCAGCTAGACCGAGTATATCACTTGCAAGCTCAACCAGCATGCTTAGTTGAACTACATCCAGATCTCATTGTCTCGCCTTTGTGAAGTTGACCACGTAATGCACTACGGATCTTCAGCATCAGTACTCAGGATGTCAGCTTGACCAAGTACATCGTTTGCGAACTCAACGAATTGAATTACACGCAGATCCATGTAAAATCTCATAAAGATTCCCCAAGTCTTCTGTGAACAGCGCTTTGAAACTACTGTAGACTTTAGATACCTGTATGTTTTCGTGCAAAAGCCTTCACGCTGGCTGGAGAATTAATTAAAATCCTCAAATATGTGTCAGTGCAAAACATTCCATGCAGAACCTTTGGTATCACCAGAAAAACACAAACTCCACCACCTGTGATTGCGTTTAGAAATTTACCGAAGAAATTCCAAAACATATGAAAATTTTTATCCCCCCATTTCTTTGGTAAAATCTCTAAACCTTGACAAATTCCCTCCACTGAGCAGAACTGTCGTCAATTACACTTAACAGATTCTCTCCACTAAGCAGAATCTTTCAAACATTCTCGGTTTTTCTAAAAATCACGAAAGAAACTTTCTTCTTTGCATATTCTAGTTGATAATGAAAGTCCCCTAGCCCCGTAGGATCCGACTTGTATCCCCCCCAAAGTTTTGCTAACACCTAATCCGAAAGCTTCCATCATAGGCATAACTCTCCGACTTTATGAACTCGTTAGGACCGGTCTTGGCTCTCTAGGTTCCTCGCTGCATATGTCAATGGCTGGAGATCCCGATATCCTAACAGGCTTCATCCCTCCACCAGCTTTTTTAGGCGCTCCAAGCGGAAACTACTTCACCTTCACCGGGATGAGGTCACTCGTTGGTGCCCCGTTTCCAAATCTTTCCAGAACACCACCACCATCGTCACTTTAACGGTCAAAACCCATCACCCTGTCTAGCTCGGTGGTGGTGGCGAGGTGGGTGTTGGTGGCGTTCTTCACGAGAAAGGCACAATACATGAGCGCATGAGCGGGAGATGATGTTCTGTGGTGGTGAGCAACCAACGACAATATACGCATCGACGACCGTGTAAACATCATCTGGTGGCGATTTAGGGATTTTTGGACTGGATCTTGCGGCACCGACGGCTCCGTGAGCAGTGACGGAAAGATTTTGTGGTGTATTGGCCGCTGTTTCGCAGATCTAGAAACGACGAACTGTGGAGAAAACTCAGGTTGCGCCACTGGTCTCGCCCGCAAACACTCCGATCATCTGCAAAGGTAAGGTTGCCATTGTACATATTGTTTTTTCTTCATTGTTGCGTATGTTTCTTCCTTTTTGGCGGCCTTTGTTCGTTCTTTGTAGCTGGTGAAATAACCTAATATTTATCTCATTGTTTTTCAGATTTTGGGAATGGGAATTTAGCTAATTTTGTAACGATGGTTCTTGCGATTTAGCATATCAGGTATAAATGTTCCAAAAAGTTTGCAAATTACTGGAATCACAGTTCACTTGAGATGAACTGGCTATTTAACTTCTAATGTATATGGACTTTACGATTTTATGTTGTATAGGGTGTGTGTATACACACGTATGTGCTAGATGGTTCAAAAGAATCAATATTGAAATCCCCACTTTTATACAAGAATAAAGTTCTTCTAACAATTAGATATACTTATCTACAAAATTAGAAATAAAATTAAAAGCGATTGATTTTTAACCTCTACACTATTTTTCCTTCTTTTTGAAATACCCATGTGGGGCACAATGGTGTGCTCATTAGAATGAGATGCACTGAGATGGAAAGTGAGGGACGGTGGGACGAGCGGGAACACCCCCACCCTGTTCAATATAGTGTAATAGCGAATTCTATCCTAAATGGTTTGGGTTGAAATAATCGGGTACTGGTCATCACAGATTTGGTTCAAAATGGTTTCTGTCCGAAATGGGTTTGGGTTAAAATTGATGTGTGAAGTAGCTAATCATAATGGGTTTGGGTTGAAATGGTTTGTTTTGGAAATAAAAATATATAACTAAACAGCAAGCATGATAGTCTCATACTTATTCAATTTACTATTACTTGCAATGTGATAATGTTGAATCAACTTGAGCTACAAATATATGTTTTCCTTCTTTCTAAGATTATACGTTTGAATTTTTTTAATCTGACTTGGAAATGGAGTGCTATGTTTCAGTTGTTAAGTTATATCAAAGTTTATTTTATTTTTATAATTTTGAATGATACAATCAGAACTTTAATAGATTTCATTTTGAAATTTCTTAGTTTCTGCATATTTTGGTTGTTGCTCAAGTGCTCACCACATGTTTCATGCTCACAAAAGGTAAGTAAGTTACCAACCTTGCATTTCATTTAGTTTCATAATTCAACTTTGCATCTTTTGACTTGCATATGTTAATAAGAAAACCGGATGAATAGTAAAAGGAGTCGTGGGTTTTCTTGATTCGTTCACATGTTGTGTCCTCATAGCGGTCATCATCGGAAAAGCTAGAAATTGTTTAACTTCAATCTGTCACAGATGAAGAAAACGAACACTGTAACAATAAAACGATAGTTCGGACAAAATCATCACTGTTTTCTGCTCCTTAAACCTGCATCAGAAATCCAGTGAGTCGTTGGCGCATTTCAGATTAAAGAAATGCCGAAATAAAGGACAACATGAATCCTAAAATGAAGAAATCAAATCTTAGAACATGAGTGTCAAATTCAAATAAGAAACTCAAGAACATTGACACAAACAGTTATAGATTATTTTCAGGCATACATCTCAGTCAACCAGCAGGTAATGTGTTTCACTTTCTCTAAATGCTGGAATCCACTTCCATACAACACAAACATACTTCAACTGTTGGGGCTACCCCTTTAGGTCTAAGCATTTGATTTCCTTGTCTTTGTACCTTTCCAAAACCATTTCACATTTTAGCTCACATTATACGGGTTGATAGAGGCTCATCAAGATGGAAATGAGCTAATGTTTTGATCTTTAACACCGAGCATTGGTGGAACCATTTCAGTTATATGTTAATACATGGGATTATGATATGTGTTTTTGTTGGTTATTAGGGATGCAAATTTACAATTTGTCGACTCCCCTGCACTTGCTCCACCAAAAATTCAAATTGACATGGATGCTCAACAACAGTACGTTTTGCTTTCGGACTGTATCAACTATGGGTTGTTGGCCGTTATCATTGTGTGTTTTGCAGACATGAAGCTGAGCTTGCAGTAGCTGCAAACCAGCCTCTTCCAGAGGATGACGATGATGACGCATTTGAATAGAGAAAAGATTGTTAATCATATTTATAATCGACTTCGAATTTGGTGTTAAATTTGGTTTTTTCTAATATTCAAGAGTTGTTTGAGAGAAAGATATTCTTTTTTTCTTTAGAAGGATCAGATTGTATGTCCAAATTTATGAGCACTTGATGTTTTTACAATGTACATTTGTATATTTTTTATTAAAGCGCTGTCTGGCTATACTTGGATTGATGATTTGGTTATGCTTGGTATAGAATAAGATAGTAGACACGAACATACTTGAGATTTTGAATATTCTCAACTGGATTTATTTTGTTTTTATTCAGGTCCCACTAGCTTGGAAACACATAGACCTTCATTGAAGTTGCAGAACGAGATCTTCATCAGAGTTGCCTTAGCGCGTTGAAGTTGCGACGCGAAATCTGTATCGGAGTTGCCTTAGCGCGCCGCAACGCGCGTAGATATAAACCTAGTTGTTTTAAATCAAAGTTCCTTGAAAATTCTCTTGCTTCCTCTGTGTCAAGTAGACAATTTTGACACAGTTTTCTTAATGTGATTGATAGGATTAAACTAGATTTGACTGTAATTTATGTTATAATATGATATTGTCATTATGTTGTAGGAGTAATTACTAATTATGACTCTTGTTTTAACTTTAGTTTAACTGTGATCATACCGAAGACATTTCATCATGTCCGGCTGTTCAGCCTTGTTATTATAACCAACAAAATAAAACTACTATACTAATTAAGGCTTCTTGTTTCTAGTGTCTGTCTGGTTCCACCTAAAACCATAAGATTTAAAAATTTATGGGCAATTTGCTTTGTTCAACCGATGAAACATATGGTAATAGATCACAACGATTAAGCATATTCTTGGACCTTAACCGAGTTCCATCTGTATATATATGTTGACGTCTCTGAATATGAAGAGCAACGCGGTTTATCAATCACCTACAAGCTTCAAAGATGGCATCAAAGCTTCACTTTTTCCTACTACTTACAGTTTCATGCGCCTCGCTGCATATGTCAATGGCTGGAGATCCCGATATCCTAACAGACTTCATCCCTCCACCAGCTTTTTTAGGCGCTCCAAGCGGAAACTACTTCACCTTCACCGGGATGAGGTCACTCGTTGGTGAACCCTTCCCGACAACTTTTAAAGTCTTGAAAGCAACCATGATTGAATTTCCGGCTCTTGAAGGTCAGAGCGTTTCCTACTCTGTACTCCAGTTCCCTAATGGAACAGTTAACCCACCCCACACCCATCCACGGGCTTCCGAGCTGTTGTTTGTTCTCATGGGTTCTTTACAAGTTGGGTTTGTTGACACAACTAATAAATTGTTTACTCAAACATTGCAAGAAGGGGACATCTTTGTGTTCCCAAAGGGACTTGTACACTTTCAGTTTAATGGTGATGCTAAGAACCCGGCTTTGGCTCTATCCGCTTTTGGAAGTGCAAGTCCGGGCACAGTGAAGGTTCCAAGTGCGGTTTTCAATTCGACTATTGATGATCAGGTATTGGCATTGTCGTTCAAGACCGATGTTGCTACCATTCAGAAGCTCAAATCTGGGCTATCAGGCTAATCAAGTCATGTTCTCAGCAAGTAAATTTGGATGTATTTCTTGTTTGTGGGTTTAATTGGAAGTCAGTAATTGTGTACCATTAATAAGGTAATCACATGAAACCAGAAAATGAATAAATATTCAAGTTTTCAACACTTGCTATAGCTTTATGTTATAACTGATAAAAATAGTTATGAGTTTTTCTATTGTACTAAATGAGATTAATATATCGTTGTCTACAAATAACTGATACCGATAAAGTTAAGCCGGAACTTCACTGTACATACTTAATACCAAAAGTTAGATAATCATGATAACTTGCTACATATATCAGAAAAAGAACCTAAAATTTGCACAATTATATTACAGACAAAGTCGTATAAAGCCAACATGCCTATTCGATCAAGTTATGTTGATATCACCTAACTTACCTCTAGAACCCGATACATAGATTCATCTCCACTCTTTAAGAGGATCGACGGAAATAATACCTGCATATTACAAGCAGAAATCTTAAAAATCATTTTCAATAACATTCTCATTTTTTAAGATAACGAAGATACACGAAGAGATAATTATGAAGCACAGAAATGAAAATTCTTAAAATCAATTATGAAGCAGCTGTATTATCATTTTCTAAAAGTAAATTTTCAATAATATTATCACATTTTGTTGAGTGGTTCTGAAAGGACTCACACATATATCTTTATGCCATATAAAGCAGCATATTTCCTAATAAGACGTTCAACCGAGTACCATTCTGACCGGTCTGACCCATTCTGATGACCAATTCGTGGCATGTGGATCGAAGCTATTAAGAATTTCAATAAAATTAAAATAAATCAAACGAGTTAGCAATAAGAATAAACCAAACATACCCGACTTTTGAGCAGCAGAAAACGAAGCTTTCGACAAGCACTGTTCCAGTTCAGGAATAGAGATACTGCTACGAGGCACTTTGCGTCTGGGATTATACGTTTGAACCACAGCTAGAGCTACCCACTGATTAACAGCACCATCTTTATTCTCCTCATCTTCACCTGCTGCACAAGCAGGCGTTTAAAAATTGAATGCGAACAAACACTTTAAACAACCGCATTGATCAAGAACTTAGAAGCTAAGAAGCTGACCAGTAATTTCTAAAAGATGGAGATCACCAAGATGAAGGTCCCCGAATTCAGAAGCGCGCTCATATGCTTTTGGAATTTGTGATGAAAGTCTAGCGAGTGCATCAAACATACCACCGTGGCCCCAAGTTCCGGAATCATCCACACAACTGCAACAGAACATATACAAATGAAGCAGCATGGTAACAAGACAGATATGAAAACAAAAGGCAAGATATAATAGCCACTGATATAGGGTGAGTAGAAACCAAAAAAGAAAAAACCGAAAAAAACCGATTTAACCGAACCGAAAAAACCCGAACTGCACAAAAATCTGAAAAAAAAAACGAACTGAAGAAACCGAACCGGTTTTGCATTATATGAAAACCGGAAAACCGAACCGAATAACCTAAATAGTCATTTTTTAGTGTTTATTATATATTGATATAGGAATTATTAGTTTTATTCATGAATTTGAAGTATTTATAATAAAAACGTTAGCATGTTTATTTATCTTTGAAATGATTTATCCGTTGCCAACAAGAAATAACAAAATTTAGCATAAAAACTAAATGATTTTCAAAGTATTATAAAGGAAAACGTCATAATAAAAACTTCAGAGAAGCATAAAAATAGATTAGACGGTTAGGTTTATGTGAACAATATTAATAAAAAACGTTAAACATAATACTTAAATTTAAACATCTAAAAAAGATTCCAAATCATTACTTTTTATTTTTGAATCTTACTTAATTTTGTTCCAAAAACCAAAAAACTGAACCGAACTGTTGCTAAAACCGAAAAAGCCGAAACCAAAACCGAACAGTTTTCAATAACCGACGGTTTCAATAACGAAAACCGAACCACACCGTACATGCCCCTAATTGATAATGACAGATTCATGAAAAAGAACCCCCAAAAAGGACTGATTCATATATTCACAAGTGATAAAAAGAGGAAAAGTAATTACCTAAATATTATACATGGCTCTGATGGACAAATTTTCGACGGCTGAGTGCAGTCTCCATAAACTAAATTTACCAAACCCGAATCCGACAGGACATTATCATGTGGTAGCACTACATCTTTAACCGACAGAGATCGATATCCCTGAGCTTCCCATTTTGCTAATTTCTTCTCTTCGGCTTTCTTCCTAACAGACTCCGCTTTAAGATGCTTCTCCTCGAGTTTCAATCTCTTATTTGCCTCCTCTAACGCCAAATCACCACTGGTCTCTGATGTTTCTTTAAGCTTCTGGACCCATGAATTATATGAAGCTTCATCAAGAACAGGGTCATTTGACTTTTCACCTAATAAATCCTTTGAAGTAAACTCAACCGTTTGATCCTTAAATTCTGATTTCCCTCCGTGTCGGAATGCTATAACCTTTTCAACAATAGCGTTGACTTTTGACGTATCAAGTTGACCCGAGCTCTCATTGCTTTCAGTAGTAGGATCGAACATACGTAACCCTAGTACAACAGATTTCAGATCACCAGCTTCGGCTCCTACCATATCTTTGCCTTCTTTGTCTATCGCGTCTTCACCTATTACATCATGGCTTAGTTGCAATTTTCTCTCTGCTCTATGCATGATAACCTGCGATGGATATTTAATATTTAATATTAAAATAAAAGGTAGCAACTAGAAAATATTCTTCCATTCCATGAGTTGTGAGTAAGGGTGCAAACGAGCCGAGGGGCTCGCGAGCTGCTCGAGAAAAAGCTCGAAACGAGCCGAGCCTTACTGAGCCTAAGCTCGAGCTTGGCATGTGAAGCTCGTTAGTCTTTTCGACCCTCATCGAGCCTTAGTGTAATATTAGTTTTTATTAATATTTAATAACGTTTACCCCTTATTTAAAGTTGTCTAGTAAACGAGGCGAGCTTCACTTATCGAGCTCGCAAGCCTAAACAAGTCTGAAATTTATATTATTTTTATATAATATATTAATTAATAAATAATAAACGAGCTGAGCCCGAGCCGAGCTCGAGCTTGAGAAACTACCAACGAGCCGAGCTCGAGCTTTAAAAACAAAGCTCGAACCGAGCCAAGCTCGAGCTCGGCTCGGATAGGATCGTTTGCACCCTTAGTTGTGAGTTACAACTCACCTCCTCCACAGTCCGTTCAGTAACTAGATTTATAGAAATAACATGATTCATTTGACCAATTCTATGAGCCCGTTGTAGAGCCTGCTTATCCACCTGTGGATTCCAATCTTGTTCATAAAATATAACCTGCATTTTGTTTCATCCACAGTGAGAAAACAGGGCCCACAGTTAATGGCATACTTTATTTCTACTTCTGTAATATTTATAAAGGTCAAAGGAGAGAGAAAATGTGGCACTGGGAAGGCTTACAGTGTCTGCAGCTACAAGATTCAAACCGACACCCCCTGCTCTGGTGGAAATCATGAAGACAAACGCAGTATCCGGATCGGGTTCAGAACTGGAAATTCCGGTGATAGACTGGCGGCTAAAACTCCTTATTGCAGCGAACCGTTCTTCAGCCCTAACAGATCCGTCAAGACGTTCGTAAGGATATTTCCTCAACTCCATATAGTCCTGCGTTTCAAATATTTCGAAAAAGAAATCTAAACAAGTGAAAATGAATATATATGCATGGTTGTTAGTTTTTAAGCCACGAAAGAACAGAAACCTGTAAGATGTCAAGTGTATGTGTCATCTGTGCAAACAGAAGAACACGATGTCCAGAATTACGTAGCTTCTGGAGGAGCTGGTCTAACACGATAAGTTTGCCACTAGCCTGAAAGAAAACATAAGCCACCACAAAAGCGTACTTTCTTACTATCTAATCACGCAGCAGTATCTGAAAATCCTGAATTTGGAAGGTTACGTAGAATTTTCAAAATTGGGCATGTTACATTTGTGCTACCTCGATTAAGTGTTCGCCTTCTTCATACGGTTCAGGCTCTATACCAGCAAAGAGGTAAGGATGGCTACATGCTTTACGTAGCTGTATTACCTGCATAAAAGAAGAAAACAGAACATGTGATCATGAACTGATGAACTTGTTGATGCCATATGGTGTAGAAAGTTTAAGATGATGCAGAAGGAACGGTGATTTTGGTGGATCCAACTGGCCTGAAGTCGAAGAGATATTGTCTTTTGTATGGCAATACGGCATGCATAAAAAGCTTAATATGTGAGAAGTGGGCTTACGATATTCTGCAAGGATTGCTGATTAGAGGTTCCGGAAGACAATGCTAGAAGCTTAGGAAGTTCCTTTCTCAATATTGACATATACACCTTCTTCTGCAATGTCACTAAGGGAGCCATCCTACCAAACATAAAACTAACTATAATTAAATTTAAAGTGTTGTGTGTGTGTGTGTGTATACGATTTACCGGTCTACATATAGTTTGACCCATGGTTGTTAATGGCGAATAGCGACAAGGTACATATATGCTACATAGTGAATAGCGCTAAACAACGGGCGCTATTTTATAAATAGCGATACACAGTACACTTAGTATATGTATATTATATCAAAATACCCTGGTATATACGCTATTTTACATGTATATTTAACAAAAACCTCAAATCCAACTATTTTATAACTATATTTAATCGCTATTTATATTTAAAAGTAAAAAAATAACTAAAATCCCGCTATTTATGGCTACATACCCTGTAGCGACCTACAACCTATACCTATTCGCTATAGCGACTGCTAATGACAACTATGGTTTGACCGAATTAGAAAGAACATGAGAAAATGTCAAACAGTTATCGAAAAGGGGAACATGACCATGTAACTGACTACAGATAAACACAATGTAAGCAACATACAAAGTGATTTCAGTAAGAGGTGGCAAAGATAGGGTTCCAGTCTCAATAAGCCTAGATTTTGTTCTTCGAAGCATGAATGCCGCCAAAACATATTTTAAGCTTTTGAACTTCTCCTTAACTATCGGTGCACCTTTACCTGTTTAAGAAAGTAAAGAAGAATAGTCAGTAGAAGACCATTTTATTAACACGATATATCGTATTGAACATACATAGACAGATGCATAAGAGCAATATGTATACCTTCCTTGAATGTAGAAGAAAACTGCTCTAATGTCCCAAAAACCGAAGGCATGCAGAAATGCATGAGCGCCCAAAGTTCAGTAAGGCTATTCTGAATAGGTGTTCCAGTCATGAGTAGTCTTCTAGGCATAATATACTGCTCTCTGAGAACATTATACAAAACCTGAAAAGAATCAACCAATCAAGAAGCTCAAATACACTATAAGATAACCTATATAGCTACTTTTAACAGTTAGAATAATCTTAAACCTACACTGGAAGGGTTTTTAAGTCTTTGCGCCTCATCAATAACAGCATAATGCCATGGAATTTGTGAAAGAAAGTCCTGATCAATTAACGCTATATCATATGTTGTAAGGAGGACATCAAAAGGTAGGGGCTGGACCTGCATAACGCAACAACACAAGCATTGATATATCCAAGTCTGCGAAAACTTTCTCCACTACCTAACGCTAAACTTACATTGGTTGATGACGATTGTTTTTCCACATTTTCATACATTTCCCTTCTCAAAGCGCGTCTGTATTGTTTGTCTCCAACGTAACGCAAAACCTTCAATTTTGGGGAGAATTTGGTAACTTCAGATATCCATCCATCTGTCACACTGAGCGGACACAATATCACTGCAAAAGACAACATATATTTATTAATTTAATAATCATCAAATTGCGTTATGAACTTATTATACAATTAGAAGAACATTTGTTTTTTATTATTATTATTTACTTACAGAAGGGTCCGTGTATTCCTCGACAAAACTTTAAGTAACTCAGGAAGGAGATGGCTTGCAATGTCTTCCCTAGGCCCATCTGTCATGTAACATGCGTAACATGCGGAATCTTAATATTCTAGTAGGCAATGTAACATGCATAATGTAACTAAAGATATTTGATTGAACTTTGTGGGTTTTCAGCCTCCATGTACAAATGTAACTATACCTCGTCTCCTGCAAATACAGATCAAACGACCCAATCACATTATTATTCTCGAGTTAATGGCACTACTGTGATGCGCAAAGATGCATTAAGAATCATCAGAATAGTCTGGACTCGAATTTAATAAACAGCGTTAAATATCTCTTGACCCTTATATAGTTTTGTAATACCAGATATCAGGTGCGAAATATAATCATGCCAATTACTGTTACCACTCAAAGAACTAAAAGTAAGGCTGGCAAATCGTGTCTTAACAGGTTTAACAGATTTCTGACGGCGCGCACAACATAAGTTTCAAACATGATTACGACTTGTTTAACTACTTTTTACCTCATGTTTATAAAACAGTTTTATGTACAAAGATGAATAAATGATAGATTCTAACATTGTAATTTTAATTATTTTAAAAATTAAAAAAGTCAAAGGGTGTATTTTTCAGTCAAACAGGTCTAATCGTGTCTTAACAGGTACCCAATTGCCAGCCCTAACTAAAAGTAATGAAATTTCACTAAAAACAATACTACTTTACTATTACGTTAATTCAAAGTAAACATACATATAAGAAAGATCTACAGCATAAAAATTCAAGTAGCCAGCATAGCTCCTATCAGAAGCACAGTGAAGCTGACATACATGTTAGGGGGTGTTTGGATAAGCTTATTTCTGGGCTTGCGGGCTTACTAAAATTTTGAAGAATCCAATGAGCTAAGTTTTTGCAACTAATCAACTTAAGCTTATGGTTTATTTAAACCATAAGTTTAATTTACTAAGCTCATAAGCTGTTAAAAATAAGCTTCCCCGTAAGTCCACAAGATAAGCTTATCCAAACATAGAACTATAGAAGTCGCGTTCTGTGGGGGCTATTTCTATTACAAATAGAAAACAACTGATTTTTTTTGTGTGGCAGATTCATCTACTACCGCTATACAGGGGCGGATTTACAGCCAAGGAAGGGGTTCCCGGGAACCCGTTTGGTTCGCAATTTATAGTGTAAAGTTAAATAGAAAAGACGGAAGGAACCTGTTAATAATTTTTAGGGGAACCCCATGACAGAAGAAGAGAAGTGGTGTGTTGGTAAAGTCCGTGGTGTAACAACTTGATGTCTCGAGTCGAGTCCTGTTAGGCGATTTTATTCTTTTTTTGGTGTTTTTTTCCTCTCAAATTGAATTAGGGTTTAACTTTTAATGTTTAAGCGCCTCTTTTGTTTACTCTGAGTTCCACACACACGCATACACAAACACGACCACTGCACAAACACCCCTATTCTTCAGTTCAGGTTTGTTGATTTTTAGATTCAATCTATAATTAGTGATGTTATATCTTAGAATTTATTAATGTTAATTCTTGAACTCTTGTGTTGGGCTCTAATGATACTAATTTGAGTAGGAAATGCTCTTTATGTTGAATTTTCTTTAAAGAACGAGGGCAACTGCATACTATTACTAATGTATTTATTTATTTATTTTTTGAATGGTGTCACTTGAGTCAGTTTATTTTGTTATGCAGTGAGAACACTTTGGACTGGAGAAGGACCAGATGCTAAAGCAATTGAGGAGAGCATGGAGACTTATTCCAATTTGCTTCATGGATTCCTTTTGCTTTCACAGGGAAGTATGTTTGGTGTAAGAACTGCACTTTCTAAAGAAATGTGTGCCTCGATAGAGGCGGTTATCTATTGTAGTTTTAAGTTGTTGGAGGAGTCCGTGGCTTCCTATGGTAATCTCTTATAACGTTACAACTTTCTGTTTTTTGCTCGAGTATATTAACCATAAACATATCGTATATCATTAAAACCGTAACGCTCTCCTTCTCGAGATGCCTAATGAGAATTGCAATTCAACTTGGCATTATGAGGTAGAATTTATTGATGTTAATTCTTGAACTCTTGTCTTGAACTCTTTAAATCAACCTTTAAAGAGAACGTGCCTGCTGAAGGTCCTTGTTTTCCATATCACCATTTAGGTCCCTCTTCCATCTCCAATTCCTAGATAAACCATTGTCTTTTGCTTGCAACTGATCAGCCACCTTACATGCTTTTTGTGTCTCTAAATGAATGATTTTAGGAAAGAGGTCCACTAACATGTCCATTTGTCTAACTAGCAAAGTGTGTCTTCTTTATTGACCTTTCTTTTCAGAAAGTCAATAACACCAATGTTTAAATCTTTTAAAATAATCCACGACTATTGGATGTTTTTCCTAGTCCTTCTAATTGATGTTTTCACTGGTATAGTTTCCCAGGATCTCCTGTTGTGGTAATTACTGTTAATAATAGATTCTTATGAACGATTCTTGTATTTGCTACATTGAAAATGAGTTCTTACAAAAAGTTATGTTTCGATCGATAATTAGTGCAACGTTTTCAAAAGATGAAACCTCCTAGGGAACAAGTGTACGTATTTTTTTTATTCGTAAAGACCATTTGTAATTTATCATGATGCTGTTTTTTTAATTATTGTATCGTATTGTTATTATGTGATGAACTTTACACGACCCGAACCGTCGAACCGACCCGAACCGTTGAACCGGACCTTTTTTTTATGTTCGGAAATATGTTATTGGAACATTTAAATAAGTGAACCCCTTGGAAAAAATTCCTAGATCCGCCACTGCCGCTATACCACCGTTATAACCTATGTATCGTATAGCTAGCGTACCTTGACCGCTATTTGATTTTGGACCGCTATAACTGCATAGAGTTTCAGTCACTTGCTAGTTCTGTTCAAAAGTTATAGGTAGTAAAAGCATATTCCTTCTAACTCCAACAACACATCATACTTAGCTAATTAGCTTAACTAATCACAGTTCGGATCTTTCCGGCATCACAATCAATACACTTCCAATCCTCCAAACAAAACATAACTCATCATGTCAATATTTAAAATATACGGAAAACAATAAACACCAGTTCCATTGTTCCACGCTTACAAAAATAAATAGGTCAACTTTCTTTACACAAATCATACTCATGAACAGATTATGATTAATAATTTCTAAATTGAAACCCTAAGTGCGTACCGAGAATAACGTTGGCACCGATAAGGTATCGTCGTATAAGCCATGACAGTCCTTCAATTTGGTGAGGCTTAAGCACCGCCGTTACACCGTAATCGGAACAGTTGACTTCACCCTCAGTGGCGGCGCGTGCGTCTCCGTCGAACACATACTTCGCGGCGGCGATTAATCTCTGCTCGTAGTTCATTTTCGTCAGTTGTGGCGCAAACGTTACTGAATTTGAATTTTCTGGACTACGTGGCGCATAAACATGGAAAGATGAATTTTGTTGGACATTTTGTTAGACTACGTGTGAAAAGTGAAAAAAAAAATGGATTTAAATAGCGGACTCTCGATTTTCATTTATACCCTATCATTTTCAACTTTCAACTTATTGGTCGATAGAACTTTTAAACTAACCCAGATTGCTGACTTTAGCTGTCAAGTCTCCAAACCAGTGGCACATCAGCTGTCACACCATAAAAGGCTAAATCAGATGTCACTTTTGTTGGGATTCAGTGGTGTTAATTTTACTTTTTATCAAAACGGGTTTGACATATTTTATTAACTAAATATATAATTAATAAAAACGCAGCGGAATAAATATAAATAATCAACACCAAAAGTGAACCGTACAGGATCATGGTTACAAACATGCAAACACGGTATACAATATTTATTAATCTAACGATGAGATAGATATACCTTAGTGGTTAATAACTAACAGGTCGAGACACCGAGGTACAACGAACGAGTGCTAGATACGAACACGAACCGAGCGGCAGCAGCTTTGGCTTGGTTCTTGGTAAACGGAAGTTCTAAGAGATAATTAGGAATCTGCACTGTGTTGTGAGTGGAGTTTCCTTTTCTTTTATTGTGATTGTGATTTTTTCTTTTCTTTGATTGTGATTGTCATACACACTCAGGAAAAAGTCATGGCCTTTGTTTCCTTTTATGATGTCTTAAGGCAAGGCAGATGACAACTAAAAAAAAAAGAGGAACAATAATAGAAGACAACCACAAACGTGATATGACAACTCAAAAGAAAAGTAGCACATGACTCCTCAAATGATTGAGGACAACAAAAAAGTAATGAGTAAACTCAATTTTACCCCCTGAGGTTAGGGGTCATTGGCATGTCTACCCCCTAAGGAAATAATTGCAATTTTACCCCCCACTGATTGCTGTTATGTCGCAACCTTACCCCCCGGCGTCAAAGTCAATAACAGATCTGTTAACTCTAAGTTGAAATGACTATATTACCCTTCCATTTTACCCCCCAACATTCGTGTTAAGTCGCACAATTACCCCCACTGGTAAATTACTAATTTGTCCTTTGATATTACCCCCTGTACTTTGTGTTAAGACACAACATTACCCCCTGCAACCACTGCCACCGCCATTCACCACCACTACCACCTCCAGCCACCACCCTCAACCACCTCCAGCCACCACCCTCCAACACTCTCAACCGGGTACCACCACTGCCACCGCCATTAACCTCTCAAGATCCAAATCTCACCCTTCCACCTTTCATTACACATAAATCTAGTGAATCTGTTATTTTTCCACCCATGGATGAAAAACATAGAAATAACGAAGATACATTAATGAAGGCCCTGCAACTTCACTGATAACACGATTAGTTATCATCTTTAGGTGTTGTCAATGATTCTTTTCTTCGTTATTCAACTAAAGATACACAATTGAATGGTACTATACAAACCTTTATATTCAGGGGTGTGTTGCTCGCCCTTCAAGATATCAATGGTGATTTCCTCAAAATCTATCCCATTCATCCTTTATATAAAACAAATAAAAAAGCAAATTAGAAAAAGATTCAGCTGGTTTTCTACTTGCAGATGTAAATACACAAATACAACACTTCAAATCACAGAAACTGAAGTGAAATTAAGAAATTTCTCTTAGCAAAAACAGTAACATATATAAAGTCACCCGTAAAATTTAGAAATATTTTTTCTGGTAAATATGTTGCTGTAACTAATGTCACAAACACTAGAACACACCCCACAAAACCCCCCCAATTCAGTACATTACTGCAACCATTCCAGCAAACCACATCTTCTCTAACAGAAATTAAAACACACACCCCCACAAAACCCCCAATTCAGTACATTACTTCAATGTCTCAATCAATCTACCCTTCTTCTTCTGTAACCCTAGCCTTCAAACCAATGGCCACCGAACCACCATCATCCGTCGTTTTTAGAAGAAGAACCACCACTACTAGCAGCAATACATCCGCCATAGAAGCTCGTATATCTCTTGTATTCGCTCTCGTCTCTCAAACCTCTTCCGTCTCGCAACGACGTAAATGTCTTCACACTCACCATAACTTTTTATATTATTCTTCAATTTTCATGTCTAACATTATCTTTAACTTCATCTGGTGGTGGCGGTGGCAGGTGGGTTAACGGTGGTGGCGGTAGAGTGGTGGCGGTGGCGGGTTGATGGTGGTGGCGGTGGCAGGTTGATGGTGGTGGCGGTGGCAGGTGGGTTAATGGTGGTGATGGTCGGTTGATGGTGTTGAGAGATGGAGATGAAGATGAGATCTGTGTGTGTGTGTGTGAGAGTGGCAGAGAGAGGTATAGAGAGAGAATGAGAGTTAATAATAATAATAATAATAATAATAATAATAGGGTAAGATTACCAAAATACCCCTGCCTATAACAGTCAAATAACTGTTGACTGACGGCAGGGGGTAAAGTTGCAACATAACAGCAAACAGTGGGGGGTAAAATTGTAATTATTTCCTTAGAGGGGGTAGACATGCCAATGACCCCTAACCTCAGGGGGTAAAATTGCAGTTTACAAAAAAGTAATAGATCTAAAGAAATATATATATATTTAGGTTAACACCCCTAATTATCTCTTAGGCCCGAAGCCCAATATATTTCGTTCCTTTAATTGTTCGTGATCACCAGTTAATCGAATTAAGTGGATTTAATGTCCGTTGCCCAAGGTGTAACTCTTACGGGTCATAGCTCGGTCAGCAGCGTTAACTTATCGAACCCGTACATATAAATCCAACAATCTCCCACTTGGACGGCCTTCGATAAAATCCTCAACGCAGATAGTCAACGGTGCTCTAGCTGCACATGGCTGCCCCCAACAAGTTATGACACTTTAAAGTCATTAACCAAAACACCTTGCTATTAGTAACAACTTACTGTTGCAAGTCAATAGACTTATGGTAATTGTTGTCATTCATCCTTTCCGTAAAAGACATGAATTGAACCAATGAGACATGGATTAAGTTCATTCTCATATAGTGTTCAATTATTATTGTTCTCGATCTAGAGTCAAAGTGGTCCGAACAAACACACAGTAAGTTTGGGTAAGGCCTTACACTTCACCAGTTTGAATCAACGAGGGCGCCACAATGTCTAACTGTTACATATCATGTAAGAGTACAGAATCCCTTATCGACTACATACAACTCCCACTGAACTTCAGAACTATTCCCAATTAATGCCTTTATGACTGGCAGTTACGCGACAGCGGTTGACAATAATCAAAGAATAATCCTTGGTAAACGGAAGTTCTCACATGCATCTCAGGTCAGAGGATACTAAATGAGTATACCAATATCAAAACATCTTATGACTAAGATCCATGAAGATGATTTGATGCGAGTTACATCCAACGTCATTCATAATGAGTTCTGTGAGTTTGGAAGTCAACTCCTTGAGTCCAAAGTCAGAATAGTCTTAATTCAGAGTCGTTCCCACGAGTCTGACCGACTACGGATAATTTAGAATACAAGATTCATGGATTAAACGTATTAAAATCGAACACAGTTGTAAGATTCAAAGTTTGCATTTAACCAGTAAATCAAAGGTGAATTCAAAAGGTACAACTGTTTGAATGTTCGTACCTCCAAATACTAAATCAAAACATATGGCCAACTAATCTAAGACCGATAGCATCCCTATGTTGGTCATGCTTGTCCTGAGTCATCGGTTTAGAGAACGGGTCTGCTAGGTTTTGATCTGTGTCTACTTTGCTTATTATGATGTCCCCTCGTTCCAGTATTTCCCGTATATAGTGGAACTTTCTTAGAATGTGCTTGGCCCTGTGATGAGATCTGGGCTCTTTGGCTTGAGCAATGGCTCCTGTGTTATCACAGAACACCTCGATTGGTTTCTGAATACTTGGAACCACATCGAGATCGGTGATGAATTTCTTCATCCAAGCAGCTTCTTTTGCAGCATCTGATGCAGCAATATATTCAGATTCCGTGGTTGAATCCGCCACTACACTCTGCTTGGAGCTTTTCCATGAGATAGCTCCTCCATTTAGAGTGAATACAAATCCTGATTGTGAGCGAGAATCATCTTGGTCACTTTGGAAGCTAGCATCAGTGTAACACCTTACAGTGGGCTCTTCTTCCACTCCTCCAAACATCAAGAACATATATTTAGTTCTTCTCAAGTACCTTAGAATGTTCTTTACTACAGTCCAATGGGCAATGCCAGGATTTGGCTGAAAACGACTGGTCATGCTTAAAGCATACGAGACGTCAGGTCTAGTACATAACATAGCATACATGGTAGAACCAATCGCTGAAGCATATGGAACTGCTTTCATTTGCTTAATTTCAATGTCCGTTGTAGGAGATTGCGATTTGTCCAACACGGTTCCTTTAGTCATAGGAACACTGTAACAACCCGCACTTTTGTGCGTTGTTACTACTCGATAAACTCGTTACGCCTAGCACCAGAGATTCGGATCATAATGTAACTATATCGCATACATCGCTATTCGAAGGATAATCGCATATTTTCGCAATACATTATCACTACATCACATCAAAAACACTAACACTCACGATGACATTGGGTGAGGACCTATTCTACCCTCCTCGGTGGCCATGATGTGTCGAAACACAGACAATTAACGCTAACAAAGACTCTTGGAAGAGTACTATAACTCCAGTCATCGTGACGATGATGACAATACGAGTGAGTGGTACCCCGTCAGTCATTGTGGCACAAAACACAATGACGTTCACGATGACATCAAGAAAGGACCTATACTACCCTCCCTGATGGCCGTGAAACGTCGCTAATAATCGCGCACTTGAAACGAAAACCGACTGTTAATTATCGAAACTTTGGTTTATGGATACGTAAATACGACCCCTAGTGATATATATGTATATATAACAATAATATAAAAAAGCACGCACTTCGAAATCTATCAAAGCGCTCAAAAACGGAGAATCCCTCGCGTCAGAGTGGCCATCCGGACGGATGGGCCATCCGGACGGATTGCCATCCGGACGGATAGCCATCCGGACAGATGGGCCCTCCGACCCAACATCCCTTTCATCCTTCTGTTGCCTATAAATAGCGCGTCACATCACTTAAACAGTGATGTGACAGCTCCCACTCGACCAGACACGCTCTCGGACCCTTTTCTCTCGATTCCTCGCGATCCTGGTAAGATTTCAACCTAAAACTTGTACTTCTACGATCTACACTCAATTCTACATCATTTTGTCTTTCAAAACTCGATTTCTAACCGTGAAATCTACTGATTTTGAAGTGTTTTAAGGTGATGTCACCAAGAGTTCATATGAACTTCAAGTTGTGACCTCATCCCACCATAAATGCCTCAGATATGAGTGATTTCCACATGTTTTGATAACAAATCTCATCTAAATCTATGTGTTTAACCAAGGAACTGTGCGATTTCGAGTTAAACATGAGAAACCGTCGAGAACGGCCGAATCTGACGAAACGGGGTGATTCCTGGCCGTTAGAACGGGTCGGTACTGATGGAATTTCAAGTGATAGTACGAAATTACACTGTCCCGGTAACACAGCACATATTCCTTCCGATAAACACTCAAAAACAATGTTCGGAATGCGAAAACAGACATGTCATCCGGACGAATCACACGTCATCCGGACGGATAACACGTCATCCGGACGGATAACATGTCACCCGCACGGGTAACATGTCACCCGCACGGGTAACATGTCATCCGCACGGGTAACATGTCATCCGGACGGCTAACAGCAATCTGACCAAGTCAACAGGCCATCCGAACGGATGAGCACCAGCCGACCAATAAATGACTTTTCAATACTATTCTCGCTTAACTATACATCGGTTATTATAACGTTCAACGATTAACGCAGACGTACTCGTAATCAATCTAAGCAACTGTGCTCTCGCTAAATACGCCCTGTGAGTATACTTGAACCCCTTTTTAATCGCATTTTGGGTGTAACATACGTTTCTAACAAATCGAACTTATCGAACGAATTATTCAATTAATCGAATTATCACTTGCGAATAACTGATATGCATAGATATACGTGATGCTAGTTGCATAGTGCTAGGGCTTATACTCGCGACGTCCCACCATGACTAGTATAGTACTATTGCGCCCGACGGGGTCTAGTTTGCCATCGCGTATTCGAGCATCGAGGACTTAGTTGGTAGTATCAGCTTTGTGAGTATATATGTCGTGTGTTACGTTTATGCATGTAGAAATTCGCTACACTTTTTATCTATTACTCTATACATATCAAACCTGTATACTCGCCAATACTTTTGTATTGACAAATATTTTAACGTATGTTGCAGGTTAGATCGCAGGCTATTTCAAATCAAGCTAGGAAGTCTAGAAACTCCACTAAAATCTAGGTTGCCGGATTTGTATTGTTCGAGAGGACAAGAAATCTGTGATAGCTTATGTGATTGTATTATTTGTTAGTATGGAATAACGAATGTATTAAATATTATCGCAATATAGTTGTTATGGATTCTCTTGAGCAATCTGATTCGCCTAGTGCCGCGCCCCGATGATTCCGCCATCGGTTGGGGTGTGACAGATTGGTATCAGAGCCATAACTATAGGGAATTAGGTAAGACTCGACCTAGTCCGGGTCGACGTCTCAGAAATTGACCTAGTCTATAGTCTAAGTACCAACAGGCCGACTCGTGCGAGCCCAGTAGGGTTCGTATCGGGCCTACTTAATACTCTCGATCGAAATTGCTAAAAGCTACAACTTTGTGTGAACATCGCGTACTACAACTTCACACGAAGGAGCCTTTCCTAAGGCCGGAATACTACTTAGCCTTTCCTAAGGCTGACACAATACACATGTTTTCGAAAATACTCGCATAACGAAACCGAGCGATCCAGTCGAGATCAGGTGTGAAAACCAAGAACTCTCGATAGGATTGCTCACTCAGCGTATTTTTCTAGCACGAGAACCTTTCATCGAGTTAGGAGTGACATCCACATCTCGACGAAAGTCTCCATTTCGAAATCTAGTGTAACTCACGAATTTATTCGAAGAGCACAACCACAATTAGGAACAAAGCTATTAAGTTAGGGGTGAAACCTGTACCTTAATAAACCGTTCCACTCTCTAAATTGGTTTTCAAAAGCTCTCACCAAGGACTCGACTATCACGATAACTCGAGCCACGTGATGACTAGGAAGACGAATGCCATGAGCTGCATCCCAGTGGAAGCATAGAGTCTTCTAGGTCAACGCGCACGCACGAACTTGTCAGGTATAGTTGGGTTACCTTGGGTAGTCGACGCCTAAACACCCAAGGCACTCCATTATACGAACCGCCGATTCTACAAATGGTTGGAACTTATTTACGTACTGAAACTTTACGCTTTATCGATTTCTCGATTTAACGATTTTCACTCCCTGCTTTATAAACGCACAACTCGCACAGCCATCGCAATCTAAAACGAAACCCGAACGTTCGCAACAAAACTAATGCATAATTATATCGTCTACGCTGTCGTTTTCTCACCTCGACGCGTCCTCGCTTATTCGAGATTACAAAATTACAAATATATAAATACATATATACACGTATAAACAACAAGTCATTATGTGAGAACTTAGGGATTTCGTGTCTCCTATGTGATTCGCATTACTAATATACTATCGCATCAAGTTTTGAACGCGCTCAATCGCATCGCAAAACTCAAAAATCATTATGATCGAATCTCATTCCAAGTCTCTTCCTGTCTAGATGCCTTCCAATGACTTTACCTCGAGACGAACAGCTAGGAAAAGAGCCAAACGAAGCGCCAATAAGAGGATTGCATCACTTGTGACCAAATAAGTGGTAAAGCTTATTCCTCAAAGTGCCGCTCGAGTGCACTCTCTCAGCAGCTCCCGAGCCTCGGAAGACTCCAAGACGGAAGCGCCGCAATCTGCTTTTCTTTACAAACACTTCAAAGCTTGTGAACCGATGGAATTCACGGGTGAAGGAGGTGTGACTCAACTACTCCAGTGGTTCGATTCTATCGAAGTTACCCTTCATCAAAGTGGGTGTCCCGATAGTTTCCGTACTACTTGCGCTACCGGAGTGTTCCAATCACGAGCGCTCGACTGGTGGACCGCCGAACGTAACAAACGTGGGATCTCTGCAGCTTACGCTCTCTCTTGGGATGAGCTGAAGGAGCTCATGAAGAAAGAGTACTGTCCCCCTTACGAAATTCAAAAGCTGGAAGACGAATTCTGGAAAATCAAGCAATTCGAAAGTGACAACAATGGCTACACCGCAAGGTTCAAACAGCTTAGCATGATCTGCCCAAGTCAACACTCCAGCGAAAGCCATCGCGAAGTACATTCGTGGCTTTCCTGAGTGTGTGGGTGATTTTGTCGAAGCTGCAAGACCAGCTACCATCGAAGAAACCTACCGCTTAGCCGCAGAAATCAACAACAAACGACTTGTGGAAGGATTTTTCTCCAAGAATCCTGTCAAGCAAACTTATCAAGCGACTGTCCTCAACTCTCCAGACGATTCTATCGACGAGTCTTCGGACGAATCTGCTAACGATCCTTCGGACGAATCTGCTGACGATTCCCCTGACGGATCTGCCGGCGCTTCTTCCGATGACTCTGCCGACGGTTCTTCCAACAACTCGGCCAAAGATTCTGCAAGTGAGTCTTCAGGCGAATCCTCCAACGACGACACATTTTCGCAAGATACCGACAAACTCAGCCGCAAATGAAAGACTTCAAGCCCGAACTCATCAACCACCGAACCGCCGCAGCCGAAGCCTCTTCGAGCGGTCCCGGTAGTTCCAAAACGAGCTTACACTGGAGCCCATCCCCAGTGTTACTCATGCACTTACCATCATCCAGTTGGGGCTGACTGTCGCTATTGCAGTAACTGCAATCGTTACGGTCACTTCACCCGCAACTGCTGCATCGAACCGTGAACTTGAGTACAAAAACAACAGCTCCAGCAAAGGTCTTCAGCATCAAACATCTAGCAAGCATAGGATAAAGTTGTAATGATACGATTTCCGATGTTAATTTCTAAGTTTTGAACCTACTCTATCATTCGAAGTTGCCACTATGCGTAACATTAACTCTCGTTTTCGTTTTCCCCATCACACTCTAGTCGTCGCACTTAGACTAGATTCACACACATACTATATACTATATCACGAAATAATGTGTTTTACCCTCACTACACTCTTAGAACGAGGTACGATAAACGGGCAAGGAACGATTAATCACGGGTGCACACGGGATTATTTGGGTCAGTGCACGGAGATCGTAGTGAATTCTAAGGTGCCACAAGCGTTTCAGCAAAGTATGACACCGAAACACGAGATTAAGTAATAGGGGTGAAGCAAGGTTTGCTTTACCATACTACCCAAGTTTCGTGCAGAAAGTGCCACGTGGAGTTGGACGTTGTTAGACCTATTATACTATTGTGATTATTTTCAACACACTACACTTAATCGCAAGGCGTAACAACTGAATCGCATCATCGAAAGACTTGTCGTAAGTCTGCAAACGTAATGCAATCACCTCATCGATGGACTCAGGAGAGTCTACCTCGCAGGACAATTTGCATCAACGCAAGACTGGTCGTAAGTCTATAGCAACCAATCTCATCGAGTACATAAACGCTCACGACAGTGTTGAGTGAGGACCTATTCTACCCTCCTCGATAACCGTAATGCGTCGCAACGTAACGTAAAGCTTATTCGAAACAAAACTCAGCTAATCGCAATCGCTTATCATGTGTGTCTCGCTATCTCTATCGATTATTTCGAAGATCTCTATCGCTTATTGTGTGAATCTATATCGTTTGTTGTGTATCAATCTATCGCTACATCGTTATCTGTGATGTTTGAGTCAAGTTAGCACGCATGACCTCGCTTCACGAGATGAAGCTCATATGGTTAAAGCAAGATGTTTTAGTCATATCAGCGGGCTTTCGTGGAAACAGACCATGTGGGGTCTGATGCTAGTAAACTCTGTGGTGTTAATCAATCAAATTGAATCGCATGAATCGCTTATATCTCCATCGACTGCAACGCAACAACTGCCGTTTGTCGCTCGTTTGGTATTCGTTACAATCTGATTTGTATTAGTACACCTGACATCGCTTCACGAGGTGAAACTAACCTGGTTAAACGTGATGTTTCACCATGTTAGCAAAGTCTCGTGGAAACGTGCCATGTGGGTTCAAAATGGAATTTAATCGAAAACGCGCTATTCGCTTATCGCTCGACGCCTACCCAGACACGACACATAAATGTTTTGTGCCATCAGGATACTCGCGCACGCTGTTGTAGATGTGTTCGCAATTCAACTCACCGGTTTAACCTATCCGATTCTATCTCATAATCGGCCCGACTTCCTATCGATTGGGCCAAGTAAGCGCAATTTCTATCAGTGTCATATCAGCACACCTGACACTGCCTCACGAAACAGAAGTAATATGGGCAAGGCATGGTGGATACGCCGCTGGTACTTCCTATATATAAGTGTTTTAAACATGTTAACAAACTTTCGTGGGAAAGTGCCAAGTGGGGCTCGGTGATTAACTACCTTTTGTACTATTAAAACTTATTTTTATAAAATTTTGATTTAAAACCGGTGGACAAGTGAAATTTTCTCACGACATGGAGAAAACACCGAATCAGCTTGACTCCATGTCCAAGGAAAGTTTCATAAGTCCAGTTTTCCTTAAAGTTTTTACAACATCAAAACGAAATCCTTCTTGAGACATTGTTTCGACATCGAGTTCAGCTCGAACCCATGTCATAGGAGAGTTTTCGTAACCTCAGTTTGCATCTCCGAATTCCTTAAAATGATTAAAACTTAAACTTCCTTGCAGCATCGACTCAGTTGGCCATACGTAAAAGGAAACCTTTCGAGATTGTCGTCCAAAATCTCCTTTTGTTTGTCTAAAAACGAACGCTTCGTGTAACGTGGGTTAACGATCGACCCAGTTAATTCCACGTCATGAGGAACCTTTCAAGTTCTTTAAAATTTCAATCGCATCGAACTAACGAATTCTTCGCGACACGAAGTACTTTGGAACGCCAACTCGTGGGATATTACTCTTGTCTCTTATGTCGCCTTTTCGCTATCGCGATCGATCTCTCTTATTCGAAACACTCTCGCTTGTCAACTCTCGGTCAAGTCACTCGCTGTATCGCTACCTATCCTGGATCAACTCTCAAAAGTCTACCCATTGGATTAATTTCGGGACGAAATTTCCTAAAGTAGGGGAGACTGTAACAACCCGCACTTTTGTGCATTGTTACTACTTGATATACTCGTTACGCCTAGCTCCAGAGATTCGGATCATAATGTAACTATATCGCATACATCGCTATTCGAAGGATAATCGCATATTTTCGCAATACATTATCACTACATCACATCAAAAACACTAACACTCACGATGACATTGGGTGAGGACCTATTCTACCCTCCTCGGTGGCCGTGATGTGTCGAAACACAGACAATTAACGCTAACAAAGACTCTCGGATGAGTACTATAACTCCAGTCGTCGTGACGATGATGACAATACGAGTGAGTGGTACCCCGTCAGTCATTGTGGCACAAAACACAATGACGTCCACGATGACATCAAGAAAGGACCTATACTACCCTCCCTGATGGCCGTGAAACGTCGCTAATAATCGCGCACTCGAAACGAAAACCGACTGTTAATTATCGAAACTTTGGTTTATGGATACGTAAATACGACCCCTAGTGATATATATATGTATATATAACAATAATATAAAAAGCACGCACTTCGAAATCTATCAAAGCGCTAAAAAACGGAGAATCCCTCGCGTCAGAGTGGCCATCCGGACGGATAGCCATCCGGACAGATGGGCCATCCGACCCAACATCCCTTTCATCCTTCTGTTGCCTATAAATAGCGCGTCACATCACTTAAACAGTGATGTGACAGCTCCCACTCGACCAGACACGCTCTCGGACCCTTTTCTCTCGATTCCTCGCGATCCCGGTAAGATTTCAACCTAAAACTTGTACTTCTACGATCTACACTCAATTCTACATCATTCTGTCTTTCAAATCTCGATTTCTAACCGTGAAATCTACTGATTTTGAAGTGTTTTAAGGTGATGTCACCAAGAGTTCATATGAACTTCAAGTTGTGACCTCATCCCACCATAAATGCCTCAGATCTTAGTGATTTCCACATGTTTTGATAACAAATCTCATCTAAATCTATGTGTTTAACCAAGGAACTGTGCGATTTCGAGTTAAACATGAGAAACCGTCGAGAACGGCCGAATCTGACGAAACGGGGTGATTCCCGGCCGTTAGAACGGGTCGGTACTGATGGAATTTCAAGTGATAGTACGAAATTACACTGTCCCGGTAACACAGCACATATTCCTTCCGATAAACACTCAAAAACAATGTTCGGAACGCGAAAACAGACATGTCATCCGGACGAATCACACGTCATCCGGACGGATAACACGTCATCCGGACGGGTAACACGTCACCCGCACGGGTAACACGTCACCCGCACGGGTAACACGTCATCCGCACGGATAACACGTCATCCGCACGGATAACAACAATCTGACCAAGTCAACAGGCCATCCGAACGGATGAGCACCAGCCGACCAATAAATGACTTTTCAATACTATTCTCGCTTAACCATACATCGGTTATTATAACGTTCAACGATTAACGCAGACGTACTCGTAATCAATCCAAGCAACTGTGCTCTCGCTAAATACGCACTGTGAGTATACTTGAACCCCTTTTTAATCGCATTTTGGGTGTAACATACGTTTCTAACAAATCGAACTTATCAAACGAATTATTCAATCAATCGAATTATCACTTGCGAATAACTGATATGCATAGATATACGTGATGCTAGTTGCATATGTGCTAGGGCTTATACTCGCGACGTCCCATCATGACTAGTATAGTACTATTGCGACCGACGGGGTCTAGTTTGCCATCGCGTATTCGAGCATCGAGGACTTAGTTGGTAGTATCAGCTTTGTGAGTATATATGTCGTGTGTTACGTTTATGCATGTAGAAATTCGCTACACTTTTTATCTATTACTCTATACATATCAAACCTGTATACTCGCCAATACTTTTGTATTGACAAATATTTTAACGTATGTTGCAGGTTAGATCGCAGGCTATTTCAAATCAAGCTAGGAAGTCTAGAAACTCCACTAAAATCTAGGTTGCCGGATTTGTATTGTTCGAGAGGACAAGAAATCTGTGATAGTTTATGTGATTGTATTATTTGTTAGTATGGGATAACGAATGTATTAAATATTATCGCAATATAGTTGTTATGGATTCTCTTGAGCAATCTGATTCGCCTAGTGCCGCGCCCCGATGATTCCGCCATCGGTTGGGGTGTGACAAACACCTCCTTTCTTGGAGTTTTCCATTTTAAAGCATGTCATTATTTTGTCTATGTATGTACTTTGACTTAGCCCTAGAAGCCGCTTAGATCTATCTCTGTAGATCTTGATTCCCAGAATATAAGCTGCTTCTCCAAGATCTTTCATTGCGAAGCAAGATCCCAAATAGTGTTTAACTTCGTTAAGCATAGGGATGTTATTTCCAATGATTAGTATATCATCCACATACAGGATGAGGGATGATATGGTGCTCCCATTAGCCTTTCTGTAAACACAAGGCTCATCTTCATTCTTGACAAAACCAAACTCTTTGATCTTCTGGTCAAAACGAAGATTCCAGCTACGACATGCCTGTTTGAGTCCATAAATGGACTTATTCAGCTTACACACCCTACTTGGATATTTAGGATCGACAAAACCTTCAGGCTGAACCATATAGACATCTTCAGAGAGATGCCCATTAAGAAAAGCGGTTTTGACATCCATTTGCCATATCTCGTAGTCATAGTACGCGGCTATGGCAAGTAATATCCTGATCGATTTGATCATAGCAACGGGCGATAAGGTTTCATCATAGTCAATACCATGAGTTTGAGTAAAACCTTTCGCAACTAGCCGTGCTTTATAGGTGTGTACAATTCCATGCATATCGGTTTTTCTTTTGAAAATCCATTTGCTCCCTACTGCCCGAGATTCGGGGGGTAGCTCAACCAAGTCCCAGACTTGATTATCACGCATAGATTGCATCTCAGCGTTCATGGCTTCCAGCCATTTCGCAGAATCAGGATCTGAGATAGCAGATTTGTAGTTAGCAAGCTCGTCATTAAACTCGGCTACTAATAAGACTTCGGGACCATTTAGATGCCATAGGTATCTATCAGGTTCCTTGCGAATTCTATAACTTCTGCGAACGTCTGTGCTTATGTCTGATTCATTGGCAACAATTACTTGTTGATCAGATGGTCCGACTTGATTAGCGGTTGTATGTGGTTCTCGAATTTCTTCAAGATCAACCACGTTATTTCCAGTTCCTCGATTAAGAAGTTCTTCCTCGAGAAAACGTCCCTTCCTTTTGATGGAAATAATATTTGTATCAGGATGATAGAAATAATATCCGATTCTTTTATAGTATCCGACGAAAACAACCTTTTCGCCTCGAGGATCGAGCTTATCATCAGAATCACTTATGATGTATGCATCACATCCCCATACTCTAAGGTATTCCAAATTGGGTTTACACCCATGCCATATCACATATGGAGTTTTGTTTACCTTTTTAGTCGGAGCTAGATTGACAATGCGGGGGGCAGTCATAAGAGCATAACCCCAAAAGGAGTGAGGCAAGTTAGTTCTACACATCATCGATCGAACCATATTAAGTAGGGTTCGATTTCTCCTTTCGCTCACGCCATTAAGTTGGGGTGTGCCAGGTGGAGTGGGTTCTGAAATTATTCCACACTCTTTCAGATGATTGAGGAACTCTAAGCTGAGGTAATCGCCACCTCGATCTGATCGAAGTACTTTTTATCTTTCTAGTAAGTTGGTTCTCTACTTCATTTTGAAACTCTTTGAACTTTTCAAAAGTTTCATGCTTGTGCTTCATAAGATAGACATAAGCATATCGACTATAATCGTCAATGAAAGTAACGAAATATTTTTCATGGTTTCTTGTCATGGTTCTGAAAGGGCCACATACATCAGTGTGAATGAGTCCTAGCAGACCATTGGCCCGTTCACCAACACCAGTGAAGGGGCACTTTGTGAGTTTGCCAGCTAAGCAAGATTCGCAATCATTAAAGGAGTCCTGTCCAGTGGATTCAAGAATCCCCTCGGATTGGAGCCATTTTATGCGTGTCTTACTTATGTGGCCAAGTCTACAATGCCATAGAAATGTTTCATTAATACCAGCTTTGTTGCGTTTAGAAATATTATATATATTATTGTCAGTTTGAACATTTATCTCATAAATACCATTTCGAGGTTTAGCCTCAAAATAAAAGATATTATTCAAGTAGGCATAAATAGCAATACCATTAAAAGCGTACTTAAAACCTTGTTCAAACAACAACGAAACTGAAATGATGTTCCTAGTCAAACCAGGTGCAAAAAGACAATTGTTCAAAACAACAATAAGACCAGAAGGACATGTAAGATTAAATGTGCCAGTTGCTAGAACTGGGACTTTATTTCTATCGCCAACAATTAGCTCCATGCTCCCTGGTTTCAGTTTTCTCCACTTCTCAGGCTCCTGCAAGACATTAATGATGTGATAACCACATCCGGTATCAAATACCCATGTGTTGCTAGAAACAGTGAAAAGCTCAATAACATATATTAGAATACCTGAAGAAGTGCCTTCTCCATTAGCCTTCTTCAATTTGAGTTTGGCAAGATACTCGGGACAGTTACGTTTCCAGTGTCCCATCTTGTTACACTCAAAGCATTGCCGCTCTTCAAGAAGAGGGGCTCTCACAGCTTGTTTACTCTTGTTGGTGGCAGGTTTGGCAGCAACGGGAGTTTTTCCTTTGCCTTTGCTGTTAGAATACTTTTTCTTTGTTTTGGGCTTCTTAACACCACCAGATCGAACCACTAACACTTGGTTTGTTTTGTTGGTAATGTTCATCTCTGCCGTTTTGAGCATCCCATGCAGCTCTGGCACTGTCTTTACCCAGTCATTCATGTTAAAATTTAAATGGGGATATTTTTGTGGGGCAGCAAGTTGCTGATCAATTTGTGAACCATTTCAGTTCGGTCCTAGGTACTTCGTCTTCGGTAGTTCCTATCGCTGACCCAGATAGCCTTTTCTCGAAACGGGTTTCTAGTAGTGAGGCTGTTTTCATGACCCGGTGTGTGACCTCGGAAGAAGTCAAGCTGGCCTTGTTTGAAATTGATGACAATAAAGCCCCGGGCCCTGATGGGTTTTCCGCCAAATTCTTCAAGGCTGCTTGGAGTGTTATTGGGGAGGACATGTGCAAGGCTGTCAAGGATTTTTTCCACAATGGTAAACTGCTTAAAGAAACCAATGCTACTGTCATCGCCCTTGTGCCTAAACTGGGTTCCCCTAAAAAAGTATCGGATTTCAGACCGATAGCTTGCTGCAATGTTATTTATAAATGTATTAGCAAAATCATTGCTAATCGAATCAAAGGGGTCTTAGTTGATATTGTCGATGAAAACCAAAGTGCCTTTATCCCGGGTAGACAAATAAGTGACAATATTCTTTTGACTCAAGAGCTAATGAGAAACTACCACCTCGACAGAGGTCAAGCCAGGTGTGCCTTTAAAATCGACATTCAAAAAGCCTATGATACAGTGGAATGGAATTTCCTGCGGGATTCCCTCGGCTATTTTGGCTTCCCCTCGCGTATGATAAAATGGATTATGAGTTGTGTTACGTCCACCTCTTTCACCATTGCTGTAAATGGTGATCATGTCGGTTTTTTTGGAGGTAAAAGAGGTCTGAGGCAGGGTGACCCCATGTCCCCCTACCTGTTTACTCTTGTCATGGAAGTTTTAACTCTCATGATTCGTAGAAGGGTCTACTTGGATGACGGCTTTAAATATCATTGGAAATGTCAAGAAGTGGGCCTAACCCACCTCTGTTTTGCGGATGACTTATTCCTATTTTGCCATGGTGATGTGGATTCAGTCTCTACTCTGATGGCAGCCCTTGATGAGTTCAAAGCCGTGTCTGGTCTAACCCCTAGCATCCCCAAAAGTACCATTTTCTATTGCAATGTGGAACCTTACATCCAACAATCCATTGACAGCCTAATCCAGTTCCAAGTTGGTACTCTCCCTGTTAAGTATTTGGGGGTCCCACTTATTTCCACTCGGTTGTACCATCGTGATTGCATTCCCTTGATCGATAAAGTGAAGAGGCGTATCCTTGACTGGAAGAACAAATCGCTGTCGTTTGCGGGTCGGCTTCAGCTGATAAATTCTGTCCTGAACTCCCTTCACGTGTACTGGTCCTCTGTTTTTATCCTCCCAGTCTCTGTTTCCAAAGAGATTGAAAAACTGATGAGAGGTTTCCTTTGGTGCCATGGTGAAATGAAAAGAGGAAAGGCCAAGGTGAAATGGAAAGAAGTTTGTCTCCCGATGAGACATGGGGGCCTCGGGTTGAAACTCCTCCGTACTTGGAATTATGCCCTTATTGCTAAGCACGCTTGGAACATTATCACTAAGAAAGACTCGTTGTGGGTCCGATGGATCCATTCGTACAGGTTAAATAATGGAAATTTTTGGGAGTTTGAGGCCAAAGTCGATACGTGCTGGGGATGGAAAAAGATCCTTGCGTCTCGAGCTATCCTAAGACCCCACATCATCCACGTTATCGGGAATGGGCAATCCACATCTGCCTGGTTTGACTCGTGGCACCCCTTGGGCCCCCTATGTAACCTGCTGTCCCACATGAATATGCATGAGGGAGATTTCTCAAGATTTGCTAAGGTTAGTGACCTCATTTCGGATGGTAACTGGAAATGGCCCAATGACTGGCAATCTAGATTCCCGGCTATTTTCACTTCAAGATGTCCCATTCTTGCCCGATCAGTTCATGATAAGGTTCTTTGGAAATCCAGTAATGGTGACCTTATTCAGTTTAGCGTGAAAGAGGTGTGGCGTGATCTGCGGGATGCTGGCACACCCGTCCCCTGGGTGAAAATGGTTTGGTTCAGCCAAAATATTCCGCGTCACGCTTTTATTTTATGGCTTGCCATCAAACACAAATTGAAAACTCATGACATCCTTGAATCGTGGCTTGGGGTGGATAGCTTGAAATGTGTTTTTTGTAAATCTGAGCCTGACAGCCATGATCATTTGTTCTTTAATTGCTGGTACCCAAAAGAAGTTTGGAATTCTATGGCTGCCTACACCAAGTGGGGTGCCTTGTCGGGTAGTTGGGACCAAATAATTGCTCAAGCCTGTAACACCCCCCATACGGGTGCCATTTGGAGTGTCGTTAATAGACTTGTCCTTGGGGCCTGTGTTTATTTTATATGGCAAGAGCGTAATCTCCGGTCTCACGAACCTAAGGAGAGATCTCCCGGTGAAATTGTTAAAATTATTAAAAATGTTGTAAGGTTGAGACTCATGGGGCTGTCCATGGTCCAATCTGCTGCTACGGTCTCTGTTGCCCGTGTGTTTGATATGGGTGATGTCCAATGGAGAGCCAGGAGTTCGATTAAAAATCCTTCCCATCATGATTAAGCCTTGCATTGCTGTGCTGCTTCCTGTTATTTTGTTTGTTGCCTTTGGAGAGTCTGGTAAAGAGATTGAGTTCTGTGGCTTAGAGAAAGTTAACACACACATAATGAAAAACCTCCTTAACTCCACTACTCGCTGGTTTAATTTAATCCATGGTTGGGGCTGGGTTTGGTTTTGGCTTTATGCTCTGTTGTTGCTCATTCTTTGCAGGTGCAATTACATGCAGCAGTTTGGGTGGGATATGGGTTGGGGCTGCAATCGCTTTTGTTGGTGTGAGCCTGTTGTCTGGTTTCATGGGTGGGTGGGAAGGGTCTGCTTTTCAGACGGCTGTTCTAAACTTGGGTGGGACACTCGGGTTGGGGCTGGAGACATAAGGGGGCGAAGGGTAGTTACCAATATTAGTTGTTCTGGGCGTATGTTGGTGGTTTGTTTCCCTCTCCTTATTCCTTGGTCTTCAGGATCTTTTTCTTGTTTTTGTTCCTTTTTCCACCCGATTATCATTTGCTGGAGACATCAGGGGGTCATAGGTTTTCTTTTGGTGCTGGGAATGCACATTCACATGGGAGATATAAGGAAGGTATGGGTTAGGGGGTTGTCGTTTCGGTGTACCCCAAATTTGTTCCGTTCCCCTAATCCAGATCACTGTAGGACTAGATTTTGGCCATCTAACTTTGTTTCCTTGTTGATTTGGTATGCTGGGAACTTTACTCGGCTGGGTTGGGTTTTGACAGGTTGGATGTTTGCTCCGGAAATTAAGTTGTTGACTCATATGGGTCGCTTTTATTTGATGTGCTTGGGTCTTGGTTCAAGCGTTTGTTGCTGGAAAATAATTACCAAGAGCTGGATACATCAATCATGGAGTAAAGATCACTTAATTAAAGTTCTGATTGGTTGTGGAGTTTCGTTTGGCAGTCTTATGTGCAATCATCGACTGCTCTTATCTTTCTGGATGCTTCGAAAGGCCCAGCTTTGTGATGGGGTGGGAGTTGTTCATTCCTTTTTTGGCACTGCTTCCCTGCTAATCGTGGAGGTCTTCCATAACCCTCCTCTATTGTTGTTCCAAGCCCACAGATATAATCTCGGGTGGTTGTCGATTGTTGCTGCCGTGTACAAGACCCGGGCCTGGGCTACAATTCTGGCTCTGGTGGATAGGATCCATCGTATAGTGAAAAGTGTTAAGTCCAATTATTGTATAAGGAGTAAAGTTACTAGAAGGCCAAGTCCTCATACGTGGTATGTGCACTATGTCTGTCATACTGGGCAGCGTTTTTTGGGTTGGGGATTCTGGAGGCCCAAACATTATGTGGGTAATTATGATGTTAGTGAGTCTACGCCGGCCTTATTATTTGGCCCGTCGTGTAGCTCTTTTTGGCATCAGTGTTATGTTTGTATAAATTCGGTTAGATCTAGGTTTTTGTACATTCCTAGAGTCGGATACATTGTTTCCTATTTTTGGTCTCCTAAAGCTTGTTTTGGGAGACAGCTCGGGGGTATGCCCCTTTGGATGATGTAGGTCTCTTGGTTGTTTTTATATTCATTTGCCGGGCAAATGCCCTTTACCCAAAAAAAAATTGATCATAGTGACTGGAAAGAGAGTTGAGAATGAAGTCAACAGACATCTCATCTAGGAGAGGATAACCAAGTTTGTTTAATTGATCGATGTAGCCTTTCATCTTGAGGACATGAGCACTAACTGAGGAACCCTCTTGCATTCTACAGCTTATAAGCTGTTTCATGGTGTCATAGCGTTCCTGACGGGCTTGTTTCTGGAACATGCCCTTGAGTTGCTCAATCATGTCTAAAGCATTCATGTCTTCCATATTCTTTTGGAGATCTGGGGACATGGTGGCTTGCATGAGGCAAGCAACTTCTATGGCATCTTCTTTGTGTTTATCGAAAGCCTTCTTCGCAGCAGCAGTACCATTTTCAGGTGCAGCTGGGATTGGGGTTTCCAAAACATAAAGCTTCTTTGCCATTTTGAGAACAATTCTCAAGTTGCGGTGCCACTCAAGAAAATTGGTGTTATTCAGTTTATCTTTCTCAAGTATGGACTTGAGAGCAAAAGAGGAGTTGTTTTCAGATGACATCTGTTAAGCAAAAATTATTTAATTAGTATTTTCGATGTATATTTCCTTATTTAATTAATGACCCATTACAGTAATTAGAATAAGGAATGAGAATCTGGCTAGGTCAGTATTAAAGGCAGCTGTGGCATACACTTTAGTAAGTGACTAGGCACACTGACAACGAGTGTCAATTGTGAGAATTGCACAACTCTCGGGTATGAGGCCGTTAAGACAACTCTTGTCTTATGCATTGATACGTTTAGCCTCATCTATGCCGACTTTTACTTTCAAGACAGCTGGAGCATGTGATGAGAAAAGAAAAGAAAAAGTAATAGTCGTCCTAAAAGAAGATACTTGTGGAAGGGCCGGATGTGTCAACGAAACCCTTGCACCTTGGAAGGATAAGCTAGACATCAAGTGCGGTGCTGTGGCTCCAAACACTGATGGTTCGCATTACGTTCCAAGTGTAGCTTGTGATAGGATGGCATAGACTATTGATTTTAATTATGGGTTAATTTTAATATTTACCAAATAGGGTCGCAAGAGCCAATTTTAGTATATATATTTTAGTCGTGACATCTTGATGAACCCTTTCATCTCTCAGGACACTTAGTTTTTAAATAACCTATTAAAACTAAGTTTGTCGCGACTTATACAACCAATTTTGAGTTAATAGAATTCTATTAAGTTAATAGTTTTTGGAAAATTAAATCTAGTTTAATTTGCAAAAACTTAATTGATTATTGTTTGTTTTAAAAACAAACTTTGTTTTTAACAAAATTCTAACAAGTTGTAAAACAATTTAGAACTTGTTTTAATGTGATTGTTTCAATATTTTAAAACTCCTTTTAAAATCATGTTGGTTATGTTATAACAAATTATAAGATAAAAAGCAACCACAATAGCAAAATAAATATGTAAATCTATATGGCCAAAAATTGTTCGATCTTGCTAGAGCCTTATAGCAAGATCAAACGGGTCACGGGGTCACAACACACAAACAACCACAAGGATGGACTTGAGTGCATCCAGTCGTCTCGAGCAACTCCCACTGACTTCATGACTCCTGTTTAGCGTCTTCAGTTTTGTCTCCGAGTCTTCGTTTATTACAATATTTTACAAAAATACAATAAAGGAAGAAACTCTATCTATTACAACTTTGAACCATCAAGGTAGCAAAAAAAATTAATAATATCAAAACTGAAATAAAAACAACACTTTGCTTATTACATATTCAACATAATCACAAGGTCGGGCCATATTTACATATTCCACAACAATCACGAAATATACCGGGCAATCTTTTGGTCAAGCAAAACAAATAAAATATTGACCAAAATAAAAGTTGCCCCTAAAATTATTTAGAATAGAAACTTTAATAAAATTAAAGTTTGTGTTCTAATTCCGGTTAAAAGACCGGTACCGATTTGCATGTTGTAATCAAGGCTCTGATACCACTGTTGGGATTCAGTGGTGTCAATTTTACTTTTTATCAAAACAGGTTTGACATATTTTATTAACTAAATATATAATTAATAAAAACGCAGCGGAATAAATATAAATAAACAACACCAAAAGTGAACCGTACAGGATCATGGTTACAAACATGCAAACACGGTATACAATATTTATTAATCTAACGATGAGATAGATATACCTTAGTGGTTAATAACTAACCGGTCGAGACACTGAGGTACAACGAACGAGTGCTAGATACGAACACGAACCGAGCGGTAGCAGCTTTGGCTTGGTTCTTGGTAAACGGAAGTTCTAAGAGATAATTAGGAATCTGCACTGTGTTGTGAGTGGAGTTTCCTTTTCTTTTATTGTGATTGTGATTTTTTCTTTTCTTTGATTGTGATTGTCATACACACTCAGGAAAAAGTCATGGCCTTTGTTTCCTTTTATGATGTCTTAAGGCAAGGCAGATGACAACTAAAAAAAAAAAAAGGAACAATAATAGAAGACAACCACAAACGTGATATGACAACTCAAAAGAAAAGTAGCACATGACTCCTCAAATTTTTTTTTTTTTGGACGGCGACTTTCACAATAGACGGCAAGGCCGCTCACTACCTATAATTCGGTAGCTTACCAATACCTCACTCCCGCAACCAAGACTATGTTGTCTTAACCGGACCCACGCTTGGTGCATTAGAGTTTGGCTGGCGTCCCCCGAGAAAATTTCCAGCCCCCTGCCCATATGACAGGAGTTGCACCCTCCGCAAGAGCTGACACTCTCCGGAGTAAATGCACTGTAATAGAAAACTCAGGCGCTCCTCAGGTTCGAACCGGCGCCAATGGCCCCAAGTTCTTACCCTCATTGTTGCTGGCCACTGGGCTGGGACTCCTCAAATGATTAAGGACAACAAAAAAGTAATAGATCTAAAGAAATATATATATATTTAGGTTAACACCCCTAATTATCTCTTAGGCCTGAAGCCCAATATATTTCGTTCCTTTAATTGTTCGTGATCACCAATTAATCGAATTAAGTGGATTTAATGTCCGTTGCCCAAGGTATAACTCTTTCGAGTCATAGCTCGGTCAGCAGCGTTAACTTATCGAACCCGTACATATAAATCCAACAACTTTAGCTGTCATATCATCAAAAAAAACTAAGTCAAATGTCACGTTAGTTGTCACGTCATAAAACATAAAAATAAATGTCACGTCATCAAAAAAATTCCACGTCATATGCCACGTCAACACAAAAATGCCACATCAGCAAAAAAATGGGTAAGTGTTCAGTTAGGGGTTGTTTGTTTAGCTCTTAACGGTTCAGACATCTTACTGGTTCAGCATTTAATGGTTCAGACTGTTTGTTTCACGAGCAGATGTCTGAATAATTCAGGCATTTGCCTCTGAATGGTTAAGCATTATACTGGTTCTGAATGGTTAAGACCTCTAATCTGAATTTGTCAGACATTTGCCTCTGAACACTTAAGCATTATACTGGTTCTTAATGGTTCAGACCTCTTACTGGTTCAGCACTAATAATTCAAAAGTTGTCAAACAGCACCTTAGTTTGAGAGTACTACCGGCCAATAAGTTGAAAGTTGAGAGTGATATCGAGCAATTATATGATGAAAGCATAAATTATTTAAATCCAATATTCATGTAATAAAATAGTAGAATGAAATATTAGTATAAGAAAGTTAATGAAAAATAAAATAAAATAAAAAGTTTAAGAAAACGGTATATAGTTCAGATAATTCTCATACACACAATATATGCCCGTCCCAAATGTTTCAGATATCGGTAAGTGGGCTTTTTTTTTCCCCCTATTTTTTTAATCTCTAAACAGGTCTTTTGCACAACGCATGTCGCATAGCCGGGTGTTAACCCACCCGTTTGAAGATTCGAATTTAATACCCGAAAACAAAACCTTCCTTCTGTCGACCTTCATAAACCCTCGTCGTCCCTCACTCCCTCCCCTTTCTCCCGTTCGAAACTCAACCAAATTCTCCAGAAACCGAGAACCATTAACAATGGCGGGCTTCTCCTTCAACACAAATCCCGCATCTTCATCCTCTCCATCACCGTTCTCATTCTTATCTCCCTTTTCATTCTCCTCAAACCCTAGCTCTTCCCCTTCGCTATTCGGCGCATCATCCGCCCCCTCTAACCCTACATTCGGAACACCTTCATCATCATCCGCATCTTCAACTTCATCCTTTGGATTCAAATTTGCCTCTTCTTCATCCTCCACACCGTCTTCCGCCGCTCCCTCTTTTGGCTTCGGTGCTTCTTCTGCTTCTACCGGCTCAACGTTCGGGTTCGGTAAGACGTCGTCTTCTACCGGTTCCCCGTTTGGTGGATCTAGTTTGTTTGGATCCAGTTCTAGCTCCGGTGGAACCACTGCTACTACCGCTACTACAAGTTTATTCGGTTCGACCGGTTCGACTTCAACTACTTTTGGAGCTAGCAGCATTTTCGGGGCTTCTTCGGCTGCGGCTTCGGCTCCGAGTTCAACTACAGCTGCTACTGCTAGTCCAGTTAGTTCTCCGTTTGGTTCCGGCTTATTTGGCTCGTCCTCTGGATCACCATTACCTACTTTTGGGGCTTCTCCATCAGTTGCCACATCAGCATCATCAACGTCATCACCAGCTACATCATTTCCTAGCTTATTTGGCTCGTCATCATCATCATCGGCATCATCTAGCTCGATTTCGGGTTCAGTTACAGCTCAATCTAGTTCATCGTCAACACCGGGGTTTTCGTTTCTCAGTTCCTCTAGCTCAAGCTCGCTTACAAGTGCTGCACCGGCTTCTTCAGCTTCTGGTTTTTCGTTCCCGAGCGCTGCAGCAACCTCTGCTCCTTCGTTTTCGTTTTCCACGAGTGCAGCTGTTGGGAATTCGACAGGTGCTGCAACGTCTGCTCCAAGCTTGTTTGGTGGTTCATCGTCGAGCGCTTCGTCTGGGTCCTCGTTTGGGAATGTAACAGCGTCGACTGGGCTTCAAGCGTCTTCGGGTTTGGGTTCTAGTGTGAAAGCGGCGTCTACGGCTGTAACTGCGAGTGCTACTACTGGTGCTTCTAGTTCTGCTAGTACGACCACCCCGGCTTTCTCTGCATTTGGTGTGGCTTCATCTAGTACTACAGGTTCAACAGCTACTGGATCTTTGTCGAGTTTTGCAAGCCCTGCTACTGCTGCTGCTTCTACCGGGACGTCTAGTTCATTTTTGGGATTTCAAACATCCTCCAAAAGTGTAGGCACTCCTACACCAGCGTCTCAACCGCAATCAACAGCTGCTCTGTCTTTGTTTGGTGAGTTTGTTGATATTATTAATCGTCAATGTGATTTGAACTTTGGAGTTATTGATTGATTCCTTTATGCTGTATTTTACATATATATATAATTGGATTGTTGCATGTAATTTATATAGCAATAGTTTGGGAGGTCCTAACTCCTAAAATTGTTACATGGGTAGTGAGGTTGCCAAATGACTATAAAGGAGCGATCAGGCGTTTATAACTTTACATTCTTAATAGGAGCAAGGTTTATGATTCTTTATTGTTATTATCTTTTATTGTGTTAAAGCCAGTAGTATTGGACTATTGGCATGCCATGTGTGATGCAGAATGAAAGCATGTTAGATACATTTAGCAAGTGATGCATGTTTATGTTTTACACGAAAGTACTCTCTATTTCTAAATAATTGCTCTACTATACTAGTGTTTATATTAAGTTAATAACTACATTTTTTATCTAAGATAACGGGTGATAGATGGATGTCCTGGCTTTACATGGTTAGCATTTTAAAATTGTGTGAAATAAGAACCCAAAAGCTAACAAATAAGGGAAAAGGCTGAAAATGGAGTCCTAAATGATGATTTTTGCCTATTGGTCGGCCAAAGTGGTGTAGCTGGTAGTGTAGCTGCTTTTAAATGACATGGTCTTGAAAGTTTTGCTGTTTTGGTGAATCTCATATTCCCATTCAACGAATTACTAACAGATAACTATAACCCCTCAAATTTTGTGCCTACGATTCTAAGATTGCATCCTTGCTAGTTGCTTCATAAATCTTAGATAACTTGGCATACATACATACATACATATAAACACACTTTGCCCGTCTTTTCCTAAAACATTCTTGTATGCTTTCCTAGACCAAATCCTTCTTTCCTTATTAAGTTGTTATCTGTCACCTTTTTTCATATAGAATTCTTATTGATCTCATATTATCCTCTGCATTTCTTTCTAATAAGCAATGTTGTAACATAATACATTTCTTATTTATTAGCAGTATATATGTTATTTGTTTTCATTGACTGAACACTGAATATTTACTATCTCACATCCACTTAAGCACATTTATAATTGAACAAAGAGATGGGGAGATAGATAGTGATGTAGCCCACCGCGTCTATGTTGGTGGTGTAGGTGGGGAGCAATCATAGGGGTATTGTGCTACAATAGGTTCCCAACTAAATTAAAGGGGAATTTTCGTAGGGCGATTAGACCTGCTATGTTATATGGAACCGATTATTGGACCATCAAGAAAACACGGGCGCGTAAGCTGGAGGTAGCAAGGATGAGGATGCTTAGGTGGATGTGTGGACACACTAGGTTGGACAAGATAAGAAATGAGGTTTTTAGAAAAAGATTAGGGATAGCTAGCATGTCAAATAAGATAAGGGAGGGGAGGTTGAGATGGTTTGGGCATGTCAGGAGGAGATAGACAACGACCACGGTTAGAATCAATTGGAAGCTATTACTGTTGAGGGAAAGAGGGTTAGAGGTATGTCCTTTGATCTGGGCGAGGATTTTGTTTTTAATCAGGAGTTGGCTCGAGCCCTAATTGATAATAAGTCCCCTATCTGCCCCCTTCCCGAACATTTTCTTTTACTGGGACGGGTTTGCTTTTCCTGGGGCCGAGGGGATAGGGATTGGCTGGTTATACGTACGAAACGTGAAAGTAAGGTTCCCGGCCTCTTGTCATCCCTTCAGCGGTTCTTCCTTTCTTTTTATTTTAATTGTTTCTTTTAATTTTCGCAGGGACCGAAATGTCGCTTAGAGATGCTTTGAAGGTTCCAAGCTTCAATGTCCTGGATTTTGATTTTGACGAACAGGTCGAAGGTGAGGTCCCTTTTTTAAAACAAGTTTCGGGATCAGCTTATGAGACCCGTCCTTTGACTGAGCAAAGTGCTTCCGAGCCTCCTTCTACCGATGCGGTGTCCATCGTACACAAATCTGAAATAGTAGTTGCTGGGTCATCCGGATCACAAGCTAAGAGAGGGTCTTCTCTTCCTCCATCTTGGTTCAGACCCAAGTTGACGTCCTTTTTTCGATATGCAGATGTGTTTGCGGATGATATGGAGATTGATCCAAATACCGCTAATGATAAGTTTGTACCAGAATGGGATATTTGGAACAAGGACTCCGTGATGAACGACCTTACAGCCAGGATGTTTTTATTTAACAGCAGCACTCCGTTGGATTATGCACGGAGTAGAAAGATGAAAAACCAAGATCTGGGAGAGGCGGTATTGCTAAATCAAGCTCAGTCCAATGTCTTCGTAACGGAGCTGTATCGCCGGTGGGTTGAGGCGGAATCGGTGAAGGATGATTTGGAGAAAGAAACCCTTGCCTTAAAACGCAAAATACAACGAACTCCGGACGCCGAGAAAAAGCTTACCCAACTCTCTCAGGATCTCCAGGCTGAGAAGGAGAAGGTAAAATCTTTGACTACTCAAAAACAATCTTCTCAAGCCGCAGCCGCATCTGCTTCAGAGGAGCGAGACAAGATAGGCGTAGAGTTGAGAAGTTTTGCGGAATCTTCAAAGAAGCAGGATGAAGAGCATAAGGAGGTTTTGGCGAGGATGGAGAAAGCTATTTCCGACGCTCGTGCGGCTTATGAGAGGATGCTTGCAGGTTCATTTTTTACTTGTTTACTTTTTCCATTCCTTCTTTTAAATTTTTTTAACACTTTTGTTAGAGCGTGATGCCCACAAAACAGGTGAAGCTGATGTGAAGGCTCGGATGGCTGAGATGAAGGAGCATCACAAGGCTGAGATTGAGGAGCTAAAGCTGGAGAAAGCTGATTTGTCGAAGAAGGTGGAAGATCTGCAGGCAACCAAGACATGGCTACTGACGGAGGGAGCTCAATTACTGGCCAAGAACGTTCATAAAGGTCCGGAGATGACCGTGGCCGTTGCCGCAGTGAATAATGCTATGAGCGCTATTGGCGTGAATTCCGGATTGCACAACGGGTATGTCCATGCTCTTAAGAATAAAACCCCTTATGCCGAAGTCCCATTGCTTAACCGGAACGCCGAAGCCGAGCTAAATACAGCCATTGCTTGCTTTGACTCTTTAACATTTCCGGTGGTGAACGATCTACCGAAGCTTGTAAATGAACCGCTCTCCAGGATCAAGGATGCTTTGTTCTTTGCTGGAGGGGAATCATCAAAGGAATGAGGTGGACATGCCTGGCTCTTTGGGATATGCACCTCCGTATGTTTCAGTAGGTAAATCTTGGAAGGTGGACATATCTGGTAATTTGGGATATGCACCTTATTTAGTTCGGAATCTTGTAATGATTTTCGTTTTTACCGTTTGTACATTTAACAATTATCCTCATCTTTTGTGAATGGTTGGAATGATTTTCGGATATACTAATCCGGTTATTTTTTATGTAATCACTTTGTTTACATGCGTCCATGCTTTTTATGATTGCATTTTTCTTTTCTTAGAACGTTCTTACTGATATGTGGATCCGTCTTATTTTATATACTTAGGATAATTTTTAATGAAAACAAAAGATTGGACGTATGCCAGTCCGTCCTTGCTTTTTAGGGTTTGTATCCACCTGGTTCGGCCGATGATAACTTTTACGTTGCAACTTCTACATGATAGAAAATTCGTGCATTCTATTTATACTAAAATGTTCCGGAGTATGTCTCTCCGGTTATTACAAACTTTTGGTAAAAACGCAAATAAGTGCGGGCAAAACCATCCGCAGTACATTGAAAATATCAATAAAAAAGGTGCGGGCAATACCCTCCGCAGTACGTGAAAAATAAAGAGGTGCGGGCAATACCATCCGTACTATAAACTTATTAAAATTTTTCAATATTCTTCTTTAGAGGAAGCATCTTTTAATGTGCATCCCATTCCAAGTACGGGGAATGGGAGTTCCATCCATCTTGATAAGTGTATAGGCTCTATCTCTTCCGGATGCTTTGACCACGTAGGGTCATTCCCACTTTGGAGCCATTTTTCCTGTACCTTCGGCCAAGCTAGCATCATTCTTTCTCATGACATAATCTCCTTCTTTGAAACGAACCTCTTTGACCCTAGAGTTGTAATGTTTTTCCAACTATTTCTTATACTTTGCCTCTCGGATGGCCGCAAGTTCTCTTCGCTCTTCGGCTAGATCGAGGTTTAGACGGAGTTGTTGTTCGTTCTCTTCTTGACTTTGCATCATGCGATGAGTGGGGATGCCTACTTCGGCGGGAATGATTGCTTCCGAGCCGTAGGTTAAGCTGAAGTGAGTTTCTTTTGTGCTTGTCTTTGGCATCGTCCGGTGTGCCCATAGGACGTGTGGGAGTTCATCTGCCCACCAGCTTTTTTAGGCGCTCCAAGCGGAAACTACTTCACCTTCACCGGAATGAGGTCACTCGTTGGTGCCCCGTTTCCCACAACTTTTAAAGTCTTGAAAGCAACCATGATGGAATTTCTGGCTCTTGAAGGTCAGAGCGTTTCTTATTCTGTGCTCCAGTTCCCTAACGGGACGGTTAACCCGCCCCACACCCATCCACGGGCTTCCGAGCTGTTGTTTGTTCTCATGGGTTCTTTACAAGTTGGGTTTGTTGACACGACTAATAAATTGTTTACTCAAACATTGCAAGAAGGGGACATCTTTGTGTTCCCAAAGGGACTTGTGCACTTTCAGTTTAATGGTGATCCTAAGAACCCGGCTTTGGCTCTATCCGCTTTTGGAAGTGCAAGTCCGAGCACAGTGAAGGTTCCAAGTGCGGTTTTTAATTCGACTATCGACGATCAGGTATTGGCGTTGTCGTTCAAGACCGATGTTGGTACCATTCAGAAGCTCAAATCTGGGCTATCAGGCTAAGTAATATCAACTACTTTGTACTTGCAAGTGATTTTGGATGTATTTCTTGTTTGTGGGTCAATAATCTTGTACCATTTATAAAGTTATCATATGAAAAAACAACAAATGAATGAATGAATATTCATGTTATTCAACACATGAACCATGGAGATCGACATCTGCTCGTGAAACAAACAGTCTGAACCAGTAAGAGGTAAACAAACAGCCCTAAGCTTGTTTAACTTTTTATGACAAAATCATAAAAATAAAAAATAAACTTGTAAAACAAAAATAGAAAAAAAAAACCCTAAAGCTAAAAAATACACCAAAACACAAATGAAAAAATTATGTTACTATTCATCAAGATGTGATGAATTAACAGATATATATCAATTTGCTTTTCTCTGTTTCCATCAAAATAATAAATAGTTAAATGATCATAAACAAAGTCAATTTAATTATGAGCTTCTATTTCTTGAATCCTAATCCCACGGACATTCTACTACACACAATATGAATTAGAAGCTAAATTTGGGTAAAGAAAAGGAAGATATGATTCATGGTTTGGCTATTCTCACGTGTCGGTCTATATGGCGTGCAAGGAACGAAAAGGTTTTCTCAAACAAAGCATGGCGGATAGAAGAGATTATGAGTTCGATTAAATCTTTGGGCTTTCTGTGGTTCTAAGTATAGAAAAAAAATGTTTTTGTTGAGTGGAGAGATTGGGTTTTGTTCCCACTGTACATGTTTTAGTTGGTTTCGTGGTTGTAGCCTCTTGTGAGGTGTTTGGCCCAACGTTTTTGCTGGTGCTTTGTTTATAGAAAATTAGAAAGTCATTTTTCAAAAAAAAAAAAAAAAAAACTAATTTAATGCTTGCAAAATTTCATTCAATTCAACCATCTTTAATAAATGAAGAGTTAAATGTTATTTTAGTCTCTGTGGTTTGGGTTATTTTGTCATTTTAGTCTAAAGGTTTCATTTTTCACCTGTGGGTCCAAAAAGGTTTCACCGTTGCCATTTTAGTCCACTGGGTTAACTTCATCCATTTTTTCTGTTCACGAGAAGGCCAATTCGGTCATTTTATATGACCGAATTGCCTTTCTAGTTAACAGAATTTCATATACAATGACCGAATTGGCCTTCTCGTTAACAAAAAATATGGATGAGGTTAACCCAGTGGACTAAAATGGCAACGATGAAACCTTTTTGGACCCACAGGTGAAAAAACCTTTGGACTAAACTGGCAAAATGGTCCAAACCACAGGGACTAAAATGACACTTAACTCATAAATGAATCTTAAATTACATTCAAATATATCGTTTTAGGTCGTTTTATTAAAAGCTTTCTAATTTCAAATGTGAATCATGAACGAGTAGAAGTTAATAAAAATAACCTTAAAGCCACTTAAAAGTGTGTGAATATTTATATAAAAATACGTATATTTTAGAACACATCATGTATCAAATGCAAATGGTATGAACACGTGTTAGTTATCAAGTCATATAAATACCCAATATATGAAAAAAAGTGTGTGAATATTTATATAAAAATATGTATATTTTAGAACACATCATGTATCAAATGCAAATGGTATGAACACGCGTTAGTTATCAAGTCATATAAATACCCAATATATGAAAAAATTATAGTGCCCAAACTTAGAATTTCCTATAAAGGCCACCACATTATAGGTTTGATTATATAGTTTTAAATCAAAGTTCCTTGAAAATTCTCTCTCTTGCTTCCTCTGTGTCAAGTAGACAATTTTGACACAGTTTTCTTAATGTGATTGATAGGATTAAACTAGATTTGACTGTAATTTATGTTATAATATGATATTGTCATTATGTTGTAGGAGTAATTACTAATTATGACTGTTGTTTTAACTTTAGTTTAACTGTGATCATACCGAAGACATTTCATCATGTCCGGCTGTTCAGCCTTGGTATTATAACTAACAAAATAAAACTACTATACTAATTAAGGCTTCTTGTTTCTACTGTCTGTCTGGTTCCACCTAAAACCATAAGATTCAAAAATTTATGGGCAATTTGCTTTGTTCAACCGATGAAACATATGGTAATAGATCACAACGATTAAGCATATTCTTGGACCTTAACCGAGTTCCATCTGTATATATATGTTGACGTCTCTGAATATGAAGAGCAACGCGCTTTATCAATCACCTACAAGCTTCAAAGATGGCATCAAAGCTTCACTTTTTCCTACTGCTTACAGTTTCATGCGCCTCACTGCATATTTCAATGGCTGGAGATCCCGATATCCTAACAGACTTCATCCCTCCACCAGCTTTTTTAGGCGCTCCAAGCGGAAACTACTTCACCTTCACCGGGATGAGGTCACTCGTTGGTGAACCCTTCCCGACAACTTTTAAAGTCTTGAAAGCAACCATGATTGAATTTCCGGCTCTTGAAGGTCAGAGCGTTTCCTACGCTGTACTCCAGTTCCCTAATGGAACAGTTAACCCGCCCCACACCCATCCACGGGCTTCCGAGCTGTTGTTTGTTCTCATGGGTTCTTTACAAGTTGGGTTTGTTGACACAACTAATAAATTGTTTACTCAAACATTGCAAGAAGGGGACATCTTTGTGTTCCCAAAGGGACTTGTACACTTTCAGTTTAATGGTGATGCTAAGAACCCGGCTTTGGCTCTATCCGCTTTTGGAAGTGCAAGTCCGGGCACAGTGAAGGTTCCAAGTGCGGTTTTCAATTCGACTATTGATGATCAGGTATTGGCATTGTCGTTCAAGACCGATGTTGCTACCATTCAGAAGCTCAAATCTGGGCTATCAGGCTAATCAAGTCATGTTCTCAGCAAGTAAATTTGGATGTATTTCTTGTTTGTGGGTTTAATTGGAAGTCAGTAATTGTGTACCATTAATAAGGTAATCACATGAAACCAGAAAATGAATAAATATTCAAGTTTTCAACACTTGCTATAGCTTTATGTTATAACTGATAAAAATAGTTATGAGTTTTTCTATTGTACTAAATGAGATTAATCTTTCGTTGTCTACAAATAACTGATACCGATAAAGTTAAGCCGGAACTTCACTGTACATACTTAATACCAAAAGTTAGATAATCATGATAACTTGCTACATATATCAGAAAAAGAACCTAAAATTTGCCCAAATATATTACAGACAAAGTCGTATAAAGCCAACATGCCTATTCGATCAAGTTATGTTGATATCACCTAACTTACCTCTAGAACCCGATACATAGATTCATCTCCACTCTTTAAGAGGATCGACGGAAATAATACCTGCATATTACAAGCAGAAATCTTAAAAATCATTTTCAATAACATTCTCATTATTTAAGATAACGAAGATACACGAAGAGATAATTATGAAGCACAGAAATGAGAATTCTTAAAATCAATTATGAAGCAGATGTATTATCATTTTCTAAAAGTAAATTTTCAATAATATTATCACATTTTGTTGAGTGGTTCTGAAAGGACTCACACATATATCTTTATGCCATATAAAGCAGCATATTTCCTAATAAGACGTTCAACCGAGTACCATTCTGACCGGTCTGACCCATTCTGATGACCAATTCGCGGCATGTGGATCGAAGCTATGAAGAATTTCAATAAAATTAAAATAAATCAAACGAGTTAGCAATAAGAATAAACCAAACATACCTGACTTTTGAGCAGCAGAAAACGAAGCTTTCAACAAGCACTGTTCCAGTTCAGGAATAGAGATACTGCTACGAGGCACTTTGCGTCTGGGATTATACGTTTGAACCACAGCTAGAGCTACCCGCTGATTAACAGCACCATCTTTATTCTCCTCATCTTCACCTGCTGCACAAACAGGCGTTTAAAAATTGAATGCGAACAAACACGCTAAACAACCGCATTGATCAAGAACTTAGAAGCTAAGAAGCTGACCAGTAATTTCTAAAAGATGGAGATCACCAAGATGAAGGTCCCCGAATTCAGAAGCGCGCTCATATGCTTTTGGAATTTGTGATGAAAGTCTAGCGAGTGCATCAAACATACCACCGTGGCCCCAAGTTCCGGAATCATCCACACAACTGCAACAGAACATATACAAATGAAGCAGCATGGTAACAAGACAGATATGAAAACAAAAGGCAAGATATAATAGCCACTAATAATAGGGTGAGTAGAAAACCAAAAAAAAAAAAACCGAAAAAAACCGATTTAACCGAACCGAAAAAACCCGAACTGCACAAAAATCTGAAAAAAAAAAACGAACTGAAGAAACCGAACCGGTTTTGCATTATATGAAAACTGGAAAACCGAACCGAATAACCTAAATAGTCATTTTTTAGTGTTTATTATATATTGATATAGGAATTATTAGTTTTATTCTTGAATTTGAAGTATTTATAATAAAAACGTTAGCATGTTTATTTATCTTTGAAATGATTTATCCGTTGCCAACAAGAAATAACAAAATTTAGCATAAAAACTAAATGATTTTCAAAGTATTATAAAGGAAAACGTCATAATAAAAACTTCAGAGAAGCATAAAAATAGATTAGAAGGTTAGGTTTATGTGAACAATATTAATAAAAAACGTTAAACATAATAACTTAAATTTAAACATCTAAAAAAGATTCCAAATCGTTACTTTTTATTTTTGAATCTTACTTAATTTTGTTCCAAAAACCGAAAAACTGAACCGAACTGTTGCTAAAACCGAAAAAGCCGAAACCAAAACCTAACAGTTTTCAATAACCGACGGTTTCAATAACGAAAACCGAACCACACCGTACATGTCCCTAATTGATAATGACAGATTCATGAAAAAGAACCCCCATAAAGGACTAATTCATATATTCACAAGTGACAAAAAGAGGAAAAGTAATTACCTAAATATTATACATGGCTCTGATGGACAAATTTTCAACGGCTGAGTGCAGTCTCCATAAACTAAATTTACCAAACCGGAATCCGACAGGACATTATCATGTGGTAGCACTACATCTTTAACCGACAGAGATCGATATCCCTGAGCTTCCCATTTTGCTAATTTCTTCTCTTCGGCTTTCTTCCTAACAGACTCCGCTTTAAGATGCTTCTCCTCGAGTTTCAATCTCTTATTTGCCTCCTCTAACGCCAAATCACCACTGGTCTCTGATGTTTCTTTAAGCTTCTGGACCCACGAATTATATGAAGCTTCATCAAGAACAGGGTCATTTGACTTTTCACCTAATAAATCCTTTGAAGTAAACTCAACCGTTTGATCCTTAAATTCTGATTTCCCTCCGTGTCGGAATGCTATAACCTTTTCAACAATAGCGTTGACTTTTGACGTATCAAGTTGACCCGAGCTCTCATTGCCTTCAGTAGTAGGATCGAACATACGTAACCCTAGTACAACAGATTTCAGATCACCAGCTTCGGCTCCTACCATATCTTTGCCTTCTTTGTCAATCGCGTCTTCACCTATTACATCATGGCTTAGTTGCAATTTTCTCTCTGCTCTATGCATGATAACCTGCGATGGATATTTAATATTAAAATAAAAGGTAGCAACTAGAAAATATTCTTCCATTCCATGAGTTGTGAGTAGGGGTGCGCGAGCTGCTCGAGAAAAAGCTCAAAACGAGTCGAGCCGAGCCTTATTGAGCTCGAGCTCGAGCTTGGCATGTGACGCTCGTTAGTCTTGTCGACCCTTATCGAGCCTTAGTGTAATATTAGTTTTTATTAATATTTAATAACATTTACCCCTTATTTAAAGTTGTCTAGTAAACGAGGCGAGCTTCACTTATCGAGCTCGCGAGCCTAAACAAGTCTGAAATTTATATTATTTTTATATAATATATTAATTAATAAATAATAAACGAGCTGAGCCCGAGCCGAGCTCGAGCTTGAGAAACTACCAACGAGCCGAGCTCAAGCTTTAAAAACAAAGCTCGAACCGAGCCAAGCTCGGCTCGGCTCGGCTCGGATCGTTTGCACCCCTAGTTGTGAGTTACAACTCACCTCCTCCACAGTCCGTTCAGTAACCAGATTTATAGAAATAACATGATTCATTTGACCAATTCTATGAGCCCGTTGTAGAGCCTGCTTATCCACCTGTGGATTCCAATCTTGTTCATAAAATATAACCTGCATTTTGTTTCATCCAAAGTGAGAAAACACGGCCCACGGTTAATGACATACTTTATTTCTACTTCTGTAATATTTATAAAGGTCAAAGGAGAGAGAAAATGTGGCACTGGGAAGGCTTACAGTGTCTGCAGCTACAAGATTCAAACCAACACCCCCTGCTCTGGTGGAAATCATGAAGACAAACGCAGTGTCCGGATCGGGTTCAGAACTGGAAATTCCGGTGACAGACTGGCGGCTAAAACTCCTTATTGCAGCGAACCGTTCTTCAGCCCTAACAGATCCATCAAGACGTTCGTAAGGATATTTCCTCAACTCCATATAGTCCTGTGTTTCAAATAATTCGAAAAAGAAATCTAAACAAGTGAAAATGAATATATATGCATGGTTGTTAGTTTTTAAGCCCGAAAGAACAGAAACCTGTAAGATGTCAAGTGTATGTGTCATCTGTGCAAACAGAAGAACACGATGTCCAGAATTACGTAGCTTCTGGAGGAGCTGGTCCAACACGATAAGTTTGCCACTAGCCTGAAAGAAAACATAAGCCACCACAAAAGCGTATTTTCTTACTATCTAATCACGCAGCAGTATATGAAAATCCTGAATTTGGAAGGTTACGTAGAATTTTCAAAATTGGGCATGTTACATTTGTGCTACCTCGATTAAGTGTTCGCCTTCTTCATACGGTTCAGGCTCTATACCAGCAAAGAGGTAAGGATGGCTACATGCTTTACGTAGCTGTATTACCTGCATAAAAGAAGAAAACGGAACATGTGATCATGAACTGATGAACTTGTTGATGCCATATGGTGTAGAAAGTTTAAGATGATGCAGAAGGAACGGTGATTTTGGTGGATCTAACTGGCCTGAAGAGATATGGTCTTTTGTATGGCAATACGGCATGCATAAAAAGCTTAATATGTGAGAAGTGGGCTTACGATATTCTGCAAGGATTGCTGATTAGAGGTTCCGGAAGACAATGCTAGAAGCTTAGGAAGTTCCTTTCTCAATATTGACATATACACCTTCTTCTGCAATGTCACTAAGGGAGCCATCCTACCAAATATAAAACTAACTATAATTAAATTTAAGGTGTTGTGTGTGTGTATATACGATTTACCAGTATACATATAGTTTGACCCATAGTTGTTAATGGCGAATAGCGATACACAGTACACTTAGTATATGTATTATATCAAAATACCCTGGTATATACGCTATTTTACATGTATATTTAACAAAAACCTCAAATCCAACTATTTTATAACTATATTTAATCGCTATTTATATTTAAAAGTAAAAAAAAAAATAACTAAAATCCCGCTATTTATGGCTACATACCCTGTAGCGACCTACGACCTATACCTATTCGCTATAGCGACCGCTATCGACAACTATGGTTTGACCGAATTAGAAAGAACATGAGAAAATGTCAAACAGTTATCGAAAAGGGGAACATGACCATGTAACTGACTACAGATAAACACAATGTAAGCAACATACAAAGTGATTTCAGTAAGAGGTGGCAAAGATAGGGTTCCAGTCTCAATAAGCCTAGATTTTGTTCTTCGAAGCATGAATGCCGCCAAAACATATTTTAAGCTTTTGAACTTCTCCTTAACTATCGGTGCACCTTTACCTGTTTAAGAAAGTAAAGAAGAATAGTCAGTAGAAGACCATTTTATTAACACGATATATACGTAGACAGATGCATAAGAGCAATATGTATACCTTCCTTGAATGTAGAAGAAAACTGCTCTAATGTCCCAAAAACCAAAGGCATGCAGAAATGCATGAGCGCCCAAAGTTCAGTAAGGCTATTCTGAATAGGTGTTCCAGTCATGAGTAGTCTTCTAGGCATAATATAGTGCTCTCTGAGAACATTATACAAAACCTGAAAAGAATCAACCAATCAAGAAGCTCAAATACACTATAAGATAACCTATATAGCTACTTTTAACAGTTGGAATAATCTTAAACCTACACTGGAAGGGTTTTTAAGTCTTTGCGCCTCATCAATAACAGCATAATGCCATCGAATTTGTGAAAGAAAGTCTTGATCAATTAACGCTATATCATATGTTGTAAGGAGGACATCAAAAGGAAGGGCCTGGACCTGCATAACGCAACAACACGAGCATTGATATATCCAAGTCAGAGAAAACTTTCTCCACTACCTAACGCTAAACTTACATTGGTTGATGACGATTGTTTTTCCACATTTTCATACATTTCCCTTCTCAAAGTGCGTCTGTATTGTTTGTCTCCAACGTAACGCAAAACCTTCAATTTTGGGGAGAATTTGGTAACTTCAGATATCCATCCATCTGTCACACTGAGCGGACACAATATCACTGCAAAAGACCAACATATATTTATTAATTTAATAATCATCAAATTGCGTTATGAACTTATTATACGATTAGAAGAACAGTTGTTTCTTATTATTATTATTTACTTACAGAAGGGTCCGTGTATTCCTCGACAAAACTTTAAGTAACTCAGGAAGGAGATGGCTTGCAATGTCTTCCCTAGGCCCATCTGTCATGTAACATGTGTAATCTTAATATTCTAGTAGGCAATGTAACATGCATAATGTAACTAAAGATATTTGATTGAACTTTGTGGGTTTTCAGCCTCCATGTACAAATGTAACTATACCTCGTCTCCTGCAAATACAGATCAAACAACCCAATCACATTATTATTCTCGAGTTAATGGCACTACTATGATGCGCAAAGATGCATTAAGAACCATCAGAATAGTCTGGACTCGAATTTAATAAACAGCGTTAAATATCTCTTGACCCTTATATAGTTTTGTAATACCAGATATCAGGTGCGAAATATAATCATGCCAATTACTGTTACCACTCGAAGAACTAAACGTAATGAAATTTCACTAAAAACAATACTGCTTTACTATTACGTTAATTCAAAGTAAACATACATATAAGAAAGATCCACAGCATAAGAATTCAAGTAGCCAGCATAGCTCCTATCAGAAGCACAGTGAAGCTGACATACATGTTAGGGGGTGTTTGGATAAGCTTAGTTATGGGCTTGCGGGCTTACTAAAATTTTGAAGAATCCAATGAGCTAAGTTTTTGCAACTAATCAACTTAAGCTTATGGTTTATTTAAACCATAATCTTAATTTACTAAGCTCATAAGCTGTTAAAAATAAGCTTGTTGACTTTTTCAAAATTTCACTGAGCCCGTAAGTCCACAAAATAAGCTTATCCAAACATAGAACTATAGAAGTCGCGTTCTGTGGACTGTGGGGGCTATTCCTATTACAAATAGAAACCTACTGATTTTTTTTGTGTGGCAGATTCATCTACTACCATCAAATTATCAACGAATAGCTGCATCATAAAAACATTTATGTAACTTCTGCTTAATTCTGCAACGCAAATACAGTACTGCACAGCCATTCAAATACTATAACACTGTTCAAGGTTTGCAAGCAATGTTGTAAAACAAGATCGAAAACCGAGGCACAAAGCGCAAAAGCAATGGGCTTTTCATACCCGAGGCACAAGAGGTTACTTCAACACTCCAATATGCGTCTAATCTTTTTCTTCACACATCAATCAAGTCAATGCCTATTTAAAAGTTGAGAACTTCTTTCAACTTCACGGCTTTTAATGGATTGAATCTTTCAATCATTCAATAGTAGTTCAACATTCAAGTTCAAGGTCAATGCCAATCATGTTCAAGTTCAATCATGGTTCTAGTTCAAGTTTCAGTCACTTGCTAGTTCTGTTCAAAAGTTATAGTTAATTAAGTAGTAAAGCATAGTCCTTCTAACTCTAATTAAGTAGTAAAGCATAGTCCTTCTAACTCCAACAACACATCAGCTTAACTAATCACAGTTCCGATCTTTCCAATCCTCCAAACAAAACATAACTCATCATGTCAACAATTAACATATATGGAAAACAATAAACACCAGTTCCATTGTTCCACACTTACAAAAATAGGTCAACTTTCTTTACACAAATCATACTCATGAACAGATTATGATTAATAATTTCTAAATTGAAACCCTAAGTGCGTACCGAGAATAACGTTGGCACCGATAAGGTATCGTCGTATAAGCCATGACAGTCCTTCAATTTGGTGAGGCTTAAGTACAGCCGTTACACCGTAATCGTAACAGTTGACTTCACCCTCAGTGGCGGCGCGTGCGTCTCCGTCGAACACATACTTCGCGGCGGCGGTTAATCTCTGCTCGTAGTTCATTTTCGTCAGTTGTGGCGCAAACGTTACTGAATTTGAATTTTCTGAAAATGTATAAATCCCCTCTTTACAGAGACGGTTACTTTGTTAAAGAGTTAAGTTCTTTTTGAGTCCCTGTGGTTTGTGTAGTTTAACTGTTTGAGTCCAAAAATCAAACTTGTCTTGATTTGAGTCCCTATGGTTTTGTATTTTTAACCATTTGAATCCAAAATGCAAACCTCATCCAAAAACCATTTGGATTCAAATGGTTAAAAATACAAACCACTGGGACTCAAATCAAGAAAAGTTTTTGCATTTTGGATTCAAATGGTTCAAAATACAAACCACAGGGACTCAAATCAAGACAAGTTTGGTTTTTGGACTCAAACAGTTAAACTGCACAAACCACAGGGACTCAAAAAGAACTTAACTCTTTGTTAAACTACGTGGCGCACAAGGAAAGATGAATTTTGTTAGACATTTTGTCAGTTTTTTTTCTTTTTTTTTTTTTTATTAAAAAACTCTTCAGAGCCTCTTATGTCTGTCTCACGCTTTTCTCAAAAACCTTTCATTAAAGATCTGCGTAACTTCTTTTTGGTGCAGACATGGACTTAAGTCTTCTAATCTCTTTTCCTCCTCTTCTTCTAAACATTATCCTCCTACACAAACCCTAGCTCCACGCCTTCCTCCTCCCAGTCGCCACCTCCACAACCGCCACCGGCGCCACTTCCACATCTCCCTCACCTCCCCCATCTCCACCGCCGAGAAAATCCGCCGTGAATTCTACAATCTTTGATTTTGTGGATTGCTTCTCCTCCGGCTTGTCTTTGTTGAACTTGAATTCTTCAATCTTTGATTTTGTGGATTGCTTCTCCTCCGGCTTCCAAGAAAATCCGTCGTCACCGTCGCTTATTGATAAGCTCCGATCGTAGAGAGGTTATAATTGGTCAAACCTAATGCTTTTAACAGTTATAATTGGTCTTTGTTGAACTTGAATTCTGCAATCGTATGTTTGTATATGTAGTTTAGCTTATGCAATTGCTGATTTATCAATCTATTTGTTTTGCTTATCGATTTGGTATTAATTAAAGGTTGTAGATAGATTGGTGAATCCAGAAAAATTGTTCATGGAATTGAAATTATTCAGTTAAACACTTCATTTGGTTACTGATAATTATGGAAAAAAATTTTGCAGATGTGGGGTAAAGAGGTGATAATCAAACACTCTTTGGTGCTGTTTGTTTTTGAAGAGGTAAAAGGTCTGTAGTCTGCGGACCACATCTGCAGGCATCTGCAGGAGAAGAGGTGAACCAAAGGTCTGCAGAGTGTTTGTTTTTCTACAAAAACCTCTTCTCTTCTCATTTATCACACAAAACAGACCACTCCTCTCTCTCTCTCTCTCTCTGCCTTCATCTACCACCACCACCACCACAACCATCTGCCTTCTCTCCGTTTACTCTGGTCGCCAGAGCAAACTCCGGCCGGCTCCGGTCATGTCTCCGGCAGACGCCGGAGATCGACACAGAGAGAGAGACATCAGTAGAGAGAGAGAGTGCGACGAGAGAGAACGGTGGAGAGAAGGAACGGCCGACCACCTCTCCGTGGGGCGGTGGCATAACAGCAGCGGCGGTGACGTCCGGCCACCGCGAACCTCTCCGACGTCTTGGTGTTTCACCTCCGACAAACTCCGGTAAGCCCTTGGTCCCTTCTCCTTCTCAGATTCTTTTAGATCCTTGTAGATCGTTGTTTCTCCGGCGAGTTGGTTGACGTTGCAGGTGTTACGGTGGTGGGGTTCCGGTTCAGTCGGAGTGGAGGTGGTGGCTGAGATGTGGTGGTGGAGGTGGTGGCGGAGATGTGGTGGCGGAGTGGAGGTGGAGCTAGGGTTTTGGAGCAGATGGGTGTTTTGAAGAGGGAGAAGAGGTTCTGAAGAGGTTGGAAGACATAAGGAGAAGTCTGCGTGGGGAAGATGTAACACCTCGGAAATTTACGTCCTATAATGTCTTGACACGTGTCATAACCTTTAAACGTGTGAAAGAATACTTTCGAGGGACTAAAGTTGACAAACAATGAAACTATGTAAATATAAGGATTCAAAGTGTCAACAATGAATAAATATACTTTACAATAACCCTACATGATGTTTATAACCTTAAACGAATGGATCATGGATCATACGAAGCGAATTGTGAAAGAAAGTGAGAGATTACAAACTACAGAGGTTAAATGTGTCAACATGTTTAAGATATACCTCTGAGTGGCCTTTTAGCAAACCCGAAGCCTTGTAACGATTAATTATGCTCACTAGAATGCACCATAAAAATTTCACCAAGTTTCGTTACCGTATGAGAAAGTTATGATAAAATTCGTGTGTGAGGGTTAGAATCGTCAACATTGAAATTTAGGGCTTTTCGGGTGATCACAAAGTTACCCGAGGACTTAACAAATATGGTATAAGCCCTAAAGCCCCCATATGTCAATATTAAAGGATGAGAATGCAAGAAACCAAGTGAAAATGACCTTTCGGGGGACTAAGGGCCAAAATGCAATAAAGAAAAACATGTTTATTTGATCAGAAGGGCCATGCGGCCCGCCTAAGATATATCAAAATCTAAAGCGGGCCGCGTCCGACTGCCAGTCACAGAAAAACCCACAGGTGGCTGTTTCAGCCTTGTACCGACTTCAATTGCATTTCCTTGATTCTATGGGCTGCCTAAAGTGGTATTTAGGCTATAGAGGGCACATGTTCACATCTTGGATCATCCTAGGCATGCATGGCAACAATCTAAGATGATTAAAGTTGCTATTTAAGGCTCATGTTGCAACATGCAACCACACTTCAACTTCTGATCAATTCTAGAACTCCCAAGCTGATACAAGACCTTCTTAATCATCCATTAGTCACTTGTAAGTACCCTTGACCCTTCTAAATTATGTTATGCTAAGTTTATAGCCTAGAAGTCAAACCGTCGTAACTACGGTTTGACTTAGCGATAGATCACAAACGGTCCAGGGTTTTGTCGAAGCGAAAGTTGTTATAAGTTGGTAATTATGTGGACTTTAAACCCTTAAAAGGGCACCCACTGATTTCCATCCTAACTAGGTCGTTTGTCGAGTCAACGGTAATTAGAAAAAGTCAACAGAATCATTAAACGCGTAATTAGCGATATAGAAGGCGTGTAACCTGTTTTATCATTCATATAACTTGAAAATAAGTATAATAACTTGTTTAAGCTTCTTTGATTCGACAACTTTCTGTTTTGAACCGATTCGGAACCGAAAGACGCAAAAGTTTGACTTTTGCTTTTACTTCAGTTCTGACCCGGTTTAGATAGGTTTAGACATACCTTAAAGTTCCATTAGGATCTAGTTACATGTGTGTATAACCCTCTGCGTTTATACCACTTGTAGCCTTGATTGTCCGACGTTTCCGTTAATTGCTTAAATAGTGACCATAATGCCCTTATGATCATAAAACGAGATTTTTGAAGATATGAAAGAACAATAACCTTTGTTACTGATTATTAAACATGTCCCTAAAATTTCACGTCAATCGGAGGTCTAGATTAGGAGTTATGCTTAATGACGTAATTATAACGGTTCTTAGTAATTAAACGGCGTCATTAGCGTAAAACCTATCTAAACCCAATTTTGACACCAAACCTTTTACCCACTGATGTGATATAATATTTTGGGATTTTTTAAGATTTTTAATTATTTTTAAACTGATCATAAGCTAGGATTATCGCCTTAATTCGGTTAATACCGAATATACCCTTTTCGGCCATAAAATGAGTTTTACAAATCCTTTTGACGCCAATCCAATTGCTACTGATTTTAAATAATAAATGAAGTGTTTTGAACCGGTTTAACTGATCAGAAAACTCAGAATCCTATTTTAACCCGTACATCGCTTAAAACGGCTTTATACGCGTATTATACGCATAGTTTGGGTTTAAAACTATTTTGACATATAAGACTTATAACCCAATGTTATAACCTGTTAAAATAAACTATTTTACTGATGTATTCAGACCCGGTTCAAAGAAACTTAATTAATTCCTTTTATAACCTTTAAAATGACCAAAATACCCCTACGGGGCTTAATATGAGATTAAACTCGTTTTGGGCATAATGGAAGGTATCCTGCTGATATCACAACATATTTAAGGCATGTTAACTTAGGAAACCTGTTTAGGACTCTCATGGTTACCCGTTACGCTTCATACGTGTTCGGTTCGGTTTATGTAACTAGTTTACATAAATTAGCCGAAACGGGTCAAACCTTATCGGTTTTATCTCAAAATCCAGAATGTGTATAATATACCCTTAATAAGCAAGTCTTCAAACTTGCCGGGTCTAAATCACATTCTATCCGGTTTTCGCTTAATCGTGCGTGCGAACCGTATCTTTAAAACTAACCGGTCTAAGCTTAAGCTTAACTAAAGACCCGTTAGGATTCTAATAGGTTATTATAAACCTTCGTTCCAGATTAGGAGAACCGGTAAAAGATACTTGCACTCGCTGATTTTGATTTATACTTGCTTAGGTAAATACTTTTAACTTATTTCCCTATACGGGCTTGGGGTACGGTATATAAAATACCGCTTGGTCGGGCATTGAATCTTTAATTGTTTTATGGTTAAAGTATTGAGATGTTTCGTTTAAATTGTTTTGTTTTCTTAAAGCCTTTGGGGGGTTAATGACCATGTCCCGGATATCCCTGGCATCATTTTACGAAATGGCCACGACCTTAGCACACAGGTGTAGGCGTACACCTGTCAGTGTCTCATTTAAATAATGTGGTGTGTCTATTGATCTTTAACCCGGCTCGATCTGGGCTACTGAACGCATAAGTAACATGTAAATCCTTTACAAGCATTATATTCAAATAATTATCCCAAGTTATAAAATATTATTTGTGCCTTAAACGCATTTTCTTAAACTCTTTTCAAAATGAGTCGGTTGATTGTATTTACCAGTGTAAACTGACGTATTTTTCTTAAAAAGGTTAAGTGCAGGTACTACGCGTAATAGGCTGGCTTGTCTCCTAGCATCCACAATAAGTCTCGCAAGCTTGGGTGTCATAGAGTGTTGAACACTATTTCCTTTTATTTTGATCTACCTGTGGATTTATATTCAACTACTTGTGATACTTAATATTACAATATTGTTTGGTTGAAATGAATCTGTACTTTGCTTCCGCTGTGCATTTAAATAGTGTGTTGTTTGACTATTATGTTGCCAACCACGTCACGATACTCCCCCACCGGGCCCACCGGTGACACGTGGAAATCCGGGGTGTGACAGGTTGGTATCAGAGCCAACATTGAGTGAATTAAACACTAGCCTTTTGTGTTTAATCTCAATGACACAATTGCACATTCCTTAATCTTCGAGTCTAGACAAAGAACTTAGGAATAATCCAAAATGTTTTATTTTAATTTTAACTTTGTCCTTTATTTTTCCTTGTTGTTACCTTTGTTTATATGGACAGGTTTAACAATGCCGCCAAGATTCAGGCGAGGAAGTCGAGGAAAGGAGCCAATGAGCGCCCCTAACGACCACGAGGCCGGGCCTTCGGGCCGGCAAACTCCTTCTTCTACAAGGAGTGCAGATCCACGAGAACCTTGGAGGATTTACGAGGAGCCTTCCAGGCGATCTACTTCGTATAGCTCAACGCCTCCATATCATCACTCTTATGGGCCTCAGTCCGAAAATGAGCCCAACAATCCGCCACCTTCAAACATACCTCTACAGCGATCCATATCACAGCGTTCCTTCGACGACCCTACTCCTGTCTTTCGGGGCCAGTTTAACCCGGCAGACTATCTACCAGAACAAGGGGGTTTTAACCCACTAGGACCGGAGGATCATTTTTCAGGTGATCAAGCGATGGACATGGACGAGGATACAGATCCCGTCGAGGCTTCAACCGGAACCCCGAACCATCCTTTTTTGATCTCTGATGGTTCGTCTTTTCACGGAACACCATATCAAGGTCCGGATAGTCACCAGGCACGATTCGAACGGTGTGAGTGGTACTATACACCATCTTACCATTCTTCGCCTCATCAGCAACAACAGCAGCAAGATCCCTCTGGGGATCCACCTTTCGTGGCAGTCACGCCACCGCCACCACCGCCGCCAGTTCATCTAGAGCCTCCAGAACCACCAAGACGTAGGAGGACTGGCGCACGGATGTCAGCACGAGGAGGGGAGTTTCATTTCAGTACCCCTCAACACTCTAGCGGCAGCCACTACCCGCCAATATATGAAGACCCACAAATGGGTGGACCTTCAGTTCCAGTTTCAGAAGTGAATTCGGCACCTATTGCACCGCCATCACCGGGTTTTGGCAACCCTATCCCTGCTTATACTGCTCCGGCAGCCTACAACCCATACGGACCGCCGGCATACCATAACTATAACTATGCCGAGGCCGACCCATACCGAGTGGCAGCAGACTACAATACCCTTCACCCAGAAGGACCTTATGGAACACCCTGGGGAGTGGGATACCCAGCTCGTGGGTATCAAGTACCTGTTCAGCCACCACTACAGTACCAGCCACCACGGTTTTCTCCACCAGAACAGGAGGATCTCCGTCAAAGACTGGGCAGGGTTGAGCGAGACCTCCAGAGAGAGCGTAAGAAGAATGAAGGATTCATGAGTGGTTTGGCAAGTTTGCTAAAAGGAAAGAAGAAACGGGATCGTTAAATCCCAATATGTATTATTGTATTTCCTTGTTTAAATCAAGTCCCTACGTGGACATTTATTTATTGGAGTATGTAGTCCCTGCGTGGACATCTATCTTTGTACTTAGTCCCTACGAGGACTTATCTCTATTAATCCCTGCGTGGACATTTACTTTGGTAAACCGTCCCTGTGAGGACATGTATTATCTGTATAGCTCCTACGTGGGTAAGTGTTTCTGTGAAAAGTAACGTTTAGGGCAAAATGTACTACTTTTAAGTTTTAATGGAATGTAAGTATATAAATTTCATCTTTGCTATGTTATGCATAATTAAATTATATATGAAATAAATAAATCGGAATCATTCCTTTTAAAATCTATCTGCCTATTTTATATTTTTATTTAGGATCTTAAAGGTATAACCTAGCTTGCATGTCATTTTAAGACCTGGCCAAGATGGTAAAACCCGTTAAAAAGATTCAAATCCCTGTTAACATCTGAAAACATGTTAACACTCCTGGCAGACATGGTTCGTTAAAATCACACGTGCTATTATTATATATGGATCTTTTCAAGGATTCCAAACCCAACTGAATGATCTCTGAATCATGGGTTAAATCATTAATAAATATGATCAGCTCTTTTTACCATCCATTGGTAATAGAATGCCTACGGGCCCTTCTCATTTTCATATGAGACAAAAGACAGTAATAGTCTGTGACCCTGTCTGATAAAGGTAATGAATTTTGTTCAAACCTTCATGCTTTGATTCTCTGAAATCATGGCTCGTAATTTAAAATTTGTCCCTGTGACTAGGCCTTATGTGCTAATAAAACTGTTATTGTTTTATAATTAGGATAATTTATATTAGAAATCCTAAATAAATGTGAGTAATAAATTAACCATATATGGTCTATGTTACCATGGTTAATAAAATTGCCATAAAAGACAATTCTATAATAAACTCACCAATAAAGTATTGTCGATATGTAACAGTTCAAGCTACATGGCAGACTCAAACGAGGTCAATAGTCACCCAGGGAGAGAGCATGGTAATGCCCGAGTAAATGTAGCGGGTGCAAAATTACAGGCAATGATAGATAATGCCGTTAATCGAGCTATGGATAGACAGCTCCATGAATCCAGTGGTACCCGTGCAAGGACCCAATCTGCACCACACTCTAGAACACCCTCCAGGACTCACACTGCCCACAACAGTAATTCTCACCACTCATCAAACCAGAGGAGTGCTCCATCCCAAAGAGTCATACGGAATCAAGAACCCCGTAATAAGGGTTGCTCCTATAAGTACTTCGTGTCGTGCAAACCCAGGGATTTCACTGGGGAAAAAGGAGCAGTAGATTGCATGACCTGGTTGGACGAGATGGATACGGTTGTGGATATCAGTGGTTGTGATGATAGGGATATTGTGAAATTCGTGTCTCAGTCTTTTAAGGGGGAAGCATTAGCTTGGTGGAGATCTTTGATCCAAGCTACGGGGAAAGTCCCGTTGTATAATATGACCTGGGAACAGTTCATGGCACTGATCAAGGAAAACTACTGCCCTCAACACGAGGTTGAGAAAATTGAATCTGACTTCTTGTCGCTGGTCATGAGAAACCTAGACTGTCAGGCCTACCTTACCAGTTTTAACACTTTGTCAAGATTGGTTCCATATTTAGTAACCCCGGAACCTAAACGTATAGCTCGTTTTATCGGGGGTTTAGCCCCGGAGATCAAGGCAAGTGTGAAGGCCTCCAGACCAGCTACTTTTCGGTCTGTAGCAGACATATCATTGTCTCTTACCTTGGATGCGGTTAGGCTAAAATCGCAGAGGAACACTGATACAGAAAAGAGGAAGCGTGAGGATGACAACTCACGACGTTCAGACAAGAAGCAGAAGGGAAACAATGACCACAGGAAGGGGTCAGGATTTAGGAAGGATGGTCAGCAGACGGATGAAAAACCCAGATGTAAAATCTGCAAGAGGCAGCACTTTGGGAAGTGCAGGTTTGAATCGAATTCGAATTCACAATCGAAAGCTTTTGCATGTGGCTTGTGCAAGTCCAAGGAACACAAGACCTTGGATTGCAAAAAGATGAAGGATGCGACTTGCTACGGTTGCAATGAAAAGGGGCACATCAAGACTAATTGCCCAAAATATGCCAAGAAGCCTGAAGAGGCTAAGAAGACCAATGCTAGGGTCTTCAGGATGGATGCTAAGGAAGCCGTCAAGGACGACAATGTGATAACAGGTACCTTTCTCGTAAATGATGTTTATGCGAGAGTGTTATTTGATTCAGGCGCTGATAAGTCGTTCGTATATAATAAGTTTTGTGAATTGTTGAAATTACCTGTTAAGACTTTAAGTGTGAAGTATGAGGTGGAACTAGCAGATGGCACTTTAGAAACCGCTTCAACCTTATTAGATGGATGTTTCATATCCATTAAGAACCACTCTTTTCCTTTGTCCCTACTTCCTTTAAAACTAGTCGGTTTTGACATAGTTTTGGGTATGGACTGGTTATCTCATAACCAGGCCCAGATTATTTGCAATAAGAAGCAAGTGATGATCAAGACTCCGTCTGGTGAATCACTTACTATCCAGGGAGATACCCAGTATGGGCTACCTGAGAAAATGTCTATACTCAAGGACTCTAAGTGTTTGAAGAAGGGTTGTGTCATCTACATGGCACAAGTGATTATTGATGAGCCGAAGCCCAAGATTGGAGATATCCCCGTCATTTCTGAATACCCCGAAGTATTTCCTAAAGAACTACCTGGTTTGCCACCAGATAGGCAAGTAGAATTCAGAATTGACATTGTCCCTGGATCAGCACCAGTTGCTAGGGCGCCTTATAGGTTGGCACCAACAGAGATGAAGGAATTGAGAACGCAGCTAGATGATTTGCTAGCCAAAGGTTTCATCAAACCGAGTTCGTCTCCTTGGGGAGCACCAGTTTTATTTGTCAAGAAGAAGGATGGATCGATGCGTCTGTGCATCGACTACCGTGAGCTTAATAAGGTCACCATCAAGAATAGGTATCCTTTGCCCAGAATCGACGATCTGTTCGATCAACTTCAAGGGGCAAGTTTCTTCTCTAAGATTGACTTGAGGTCAGGCTATCACCAACTGAAGGTTAGAGATGAAGACGTACACAAGACTGCATTTAGGACTCGTTATGGTCATTACGAGTTCCTAGTGATGCCTTTTGGGCTCACTAATGCACCGGCCGCGTTCATGGATCTTATGAATCGCGTTTGCAAGCCGCACTTAGATAAATTCGTCATCGTTTTCATCGATGATATCCTCATCTACTCGAAGAACCAAGCTGACCATGAGAAGCATCTTCACTGCATTTTGGAACTACTTCATAAAGAAAAGCTCTATGCCAAGTTCTCGAAGTGTGAATTCTGGCTTCGAGCAGTCCAATTTCTTGGACATGTTGTTAGTGAGCGTGGTATCCAAGTCGATCCCGCTAAAGTTGAAGCTGTCATGAATTGGCATGAGCCAAAGACGCCTACAGAAATTCGTAGCTTCCTAGGTTTGGCAGGATACTATAGGAGATTCATAGAAAACTTTTCAAGGATTGCTGCACCCCTGACTTCGCTGACACGTAAGAAGATTAAGTTTGACTGGGGTCCTAAGCAGCAGGAATCCTTCGATATTCTGAAACAAAAATTGAGCAATGCTCCGGTACTGACATTGCCTGATGGAATAGAAGAGTTTGTAGTTTATTGTGATGCATCACACACCGGGATGGGATGTGTGCTTATGCAGAAAGGCAAAGTCATTGCATATGCTTCACGCCAGTTAAAGGTGCACGAAAAGAATTACACCACCCATAACTTGGAGTTGGGTGCCGTGGTATTCGCACTAAAACTTTGGAGGCACTACTTATATGGAATCAGGTGTGTGATCTATTCTGATCACAAGAGCCTTCAACATCTGTTCAATCAGAAGGACTTGAACATGAGGCAACGCCGTTGGATGGAAACTCTGAATGATTACGATTGTGAAATAAGATACCATCCCGGCAAGGCGAATGTAGTCGCCGATGCCTTGAGTCGGAAGGAGAAGGTGAAACCGATACGAATCAATGCCAAGCGCATGGAAATAAAGAACAATTTGATTGAAAGGTTGTTAGCTGCACAGAAGGAAGCTGTGTTGGAAGCTAACTATCCTAACGAAAAGCTAGGGGTAACTGAGGAGCAGTTAACACTTAGCAAGGACGGAATACTAAGATTGAATGGGCGGATATGGGTTCCAATTTATGGAGGACTCCGAGATGTTATCCTCCAGGAAGCCCATAGTTCCAAATATTCTGTTCATCCTGGAGCAAATAAGATGTACCAGGATTTAAGGGCAAATTATTGGTGGATAGGCTTGAAGAAGTCTGTAGCTACTTATGTAGCTAAATGCTTGACTTGTGCGCAAGTCAAGGCAGAACATAAAAAACCGTCAGGCTTGCTGCAACAGCCTGAACTTCCCACATGGAAGTGGGAGATGGTGACGATGGATTTCATCACCAAGCTGCCAAAGACAAGGAAAGGCAATGATACTATATGGGTGATCGTTGATAGACTGACTAAGTCAGCCCATTTCTTACCCATCAAGGAGACTTATAGCTCCGACATGCTAGCCCAGTTATACGTTGATAAGATTGTAGCCTTACATGGCATACCTGTGTCTATTATCTCTGACCGAGATACTAGATACACGTCACATTTTTTGAAAAAGCTTCCAACAATCTTTGGGCACATGTTTAAATTTTAGTACGGCTTACCATCCACAGACAGACGGTCAGAGTGAGCGTACCATTCAAACGTTGGAAGACATGCTTCGTGCATGTGTGATTGATTTGGGTGGTAGTTGGGATAACCACCTACCACTAATTGAGTTCTCCTACAACAATAGCTACCACACCAGCATTAAGGCTGCGCCTTTCGAGGCCTTATATGGTAGAAAGTGTAGAACGCCGGTTTGTTGGACGGAAGTTGGAGATGTCCAATTATCAGGACCAGAGATAGTGTTCGAAACGACGGACAAGATTGTCCAGATTCGTGACCGTCTCAAAGCTGCCCGAGATAGGCAGAAGAGCTACGCTGATCCTAAGCGTAAAGCTTTTAACTTCGAGGTAGGTGATAAAGTCCTACTTAAAGTGTCACCCTGGAAAGGAGTGATGCGGTTTGGTAAGAAAGGCAAGCTAAGCCCGAGATACATAGGACCTTTCGAGGTTATCGAACGTGTCGGGTCAGTTGCCTATAAGTTAAACTTACCTGAAGAGCTCAGTAGTATTCACAATGTATTTCACATCTGCAATCTGAAAAAGTGTTTCGCTGATGAATCACTGGTTATACCACATACAGATGTGCATATAGATGAGAGCTTAAAATTTGTGGAAAAACCATTGTCGATCGAGGATCGACAGGTTAAAAAGTTTCGAAGGAAGCATGTACCGATTGTAAAGGTCAAATGGGATGCCCGTAGAGGTCCCGAGTATACGTGGGAGGTTGAGTCCACAATGAAAGAAAAATACCCTTATTTGTTTCAGTAAATCTCGAGGTCGAGATTTCTTTTAAGGGGGTGAGGATGTAACACCTCGGAAATTTACGTCCTATAATGTCTTGACACGTGTCATAACCTTTAAACGTGTGAAAGAATACTTTCGAGGGACTAAAGTTGACAAACAATGAAACTATGTAAATATAAGGATTCAAAGTGTCAACAATGAATAAATATACTTTACAATAACCCTACATGATGTTTATAACCTTAAACGAATGGATCATGGATCATACGAAGCGAATTATGAAAGAAAGTGAGAGATTACAAACTACAGGGGTTAAATGTGTCAACATGTTTAAGATATACCTCTGAGTGACCTTTTAGCAAACCCGAAGCCTTGTAACGATTAATTATGCTCACTAAAATACACCATAAAAATTTCACCAAGTTTCGTTACCGTATGAGAAAGTTATGATAAAATTCGTGTGTGAGGGTTAGAATCGTCAACATTGAAATTTAGGGCTTTTCGGGTGATCACAAAGTTACCCGAGGACTTAACAAAGATGGTATAAGCCCTAAAGCCCCCATATGTCAATATTAAAGGATGAGAATGCAAGAAACCAAGTGAAAATGACCTTTCGGGGGACTAAGGACCAAAATGCAATAAAGAAAAACATGTTTATTTGATCAGAAGGGCCATGCGGCCCGCCTAAGATATATCAAAATCTAAAGCGGGCCGCGTCCAACTGCCAGTCACAGAAAAACCCACAGGTGGCTGTTTCAGCCTTGTAACCGACTTCAATTGCATTTCCTTGATTCTATGGGCTGCCTAAAGTGGTATTTAGGCTATAGAGGGCACATGTTCACATCTTGGATCATCCTAGGCATGCATGGCAACAATCTAAGATGATTAAAGTTGCTATTTAAGGCTCATGTTGCAACATGCAACCACACTTCAACTTCTGATCAATTCTAGAACTCCCAAGCTGATACAAGACCTTCTTAATCATCCATTAGTCACTTGTAAGTACCCTTGACCCTTCTAAATTATGTTATGCTTAGTTTATAGCCTAGAAGTCAAGCCGTCGTAACTACGGTTTGACTTAGCGATAGATCACAAACGGTCCAGGGTTTTGTCGAAGCGAAAGTTGTTATAAGTTGGTAATTATGTGGACTTTAAACCCTTAAAAGGGCACCCACTGATTTCCATCCTAACTAGGTCGTTTGTCGAGTCAACGGTAATTAGAAAAAGTCAACAGAACCATTAAACGCGTAATTAGCGATATAGAAGGCGTGTAACCTGTTTTATCATTCATATAACTTGAAAATAAGTATAATAACTTGTTTAAGCTTGTTTGATTCGACAACTTTCTGTTTTGAACCGATTCGGAACCGAAAGACGCAAAAGTTTGACTTTTGCTTTGACTTCAGTTCTGACCCGGTTTAGATAGGTTTAGACATACCTTAAAGTTCCATTAGGATCTAGTTACATGTGTGTATAACCCTCTGCGTTTATACCACTTGTAACCTTGATTGTCCGACGTTTCCGTTAATTGCTTAAATAGTGACCATAATGCCCTTATGATCATAAAACGAGATTTTTGAAGATATGAAAGAACAATAACCTTTGTTACTGATTATTAAACATGTCCCTAAAATTTCACGTCAATCGGAGGTCTAGATTAGGAGTTATGCTTAATGACGTAATTATAACGGTTCTTAGTAATTAAACGACGTCATTAGCGTAAAACCTATCTAAACCCAATTTTGACACCAAAACTTTTACCCACTGATGTGATATAATATTTTGGGATTTTTGAAGATTTTTAATTATTTTTAAACTGGTCATAAGCTAGGATTATCGCCTTAATTCGGTTAATACCGAATATACCCTTTTCGGCCATAAAATGAGTTTTACAAATCCTTTTGACGCCAATCCAATTGCTACTGGTTTTAAATAATAAATGAAGTGTTTTGAACCGGTTTAACTGATCAGAAAACTCAGAATCCTATTTTAACCCGTACATCGCTTAAAACGGCTTTATACGCGTATTATACGCATAGTTTGGGTTTAAAACTATTTTGACATATAAGACTTATAACCAAATGTTATAACCTGTTAAAATAAACTATTTTACTGATGTATTCAGACCCGGTTCACATAAACTTAATTAATTCCTTTTATAACCTTTAAAATGACCAAAATACCCCTACGGGGCTTAATATGAGATTAAACTCGTTTTGGGCATAATGGAAGGTATCCTGCTGATATCACAACATATTTAAGGCATGTTAACTTAGGAAACCTGTTTAGGACTCTCATGGTTACCCGTTACGCTTCATACGCGTTTGGTTCGGTTTATGTAACTAGTTTACATAAATTAGCCGAAACGGGTCAAACCTTATCGGTTTTATCTCAAAATCCAGAACGTGTATAATATACCCTTAATAAGCAAGTCTTCAAACTTGTCGGGTCTAAATCACATTCTATCCGGTTTTCGCTTAATCGTGCGTGCGAACCGTATCTTTAAAACTAACCGGTCTAAGCTTAAGCTTAACTAAAGACCCGTTAGGATTCTAGTAGGTTATTATAAACCTTCGTTCCAGATTAGGAGAACCGGTAAAAGTTACCTGCACTCGCTGATTTTGATTTATACTTGCTCAGGTAAATACTTTTAACTTATTTCCCTATACGGGCTTGGGGTACGGTATATAAAATACCGCTTGGCCGGGCATTGAATCTTTAATTGTTTTATGGTTAAAGTATTGAGATGTTTCGTTTAAATTGTTTTGTTTGCTTAAAGCCTTTGGGGGGTTAATGACCATGTCCCGGATATCCCTGGCATCATTTTACGAAATGGCCACGACCTTAGCACACAGGTGTAGGCGTACACCTGTCAGTGTCTCATTTAAATAATGTGGTGTGTCTATTGATCTTTAACCCGGCTCGATCCGGGCTACTGAACGCATAAGTAACATGTAAATCCTTTACAAGCATTATATTCAAATAATTATCCCAAGTTATAAAATATTATTTGTGCCTTGTGCCTTAAACGCATTTTCTTAAACTCTTTTCAAAATGAGTCGGTTGATTGTATTTACTAGTGTAAACTGACGTATTTTTCTTAAAAAGGTTAAGTGCAGGTACTACGCGTAATAGGCTGGCTTGTCTCCTAGCATCCACAATAAGTCTCGCAAGCTTGGGTGTCATAGACTGTTGAACACTATTTCTTTTTATTTTGATCTACCTGTGGATTTATATTCGACTACTTGTGATACTTAATATTACAATATTGTTTGGTTGAATTAAATCTGTACTTTGCTTCCGCTGTGCATTTAAATATTGTGTTGTTTAACTATTATGTTGCCAACCACGTCACGATACTCCCCTACCGGGCCCACCGGTGACACGTGGAAATCCGGGGTGTGACAGAAGAGGTGGGGAAGAGCTTTTTGGTGAGAAGCTCTTCAAGAAAACAAACAAAGGTCTGTGCGCGTCTGCACGATGCAGACATAAGTGCCCAGAAGAGCTTTTGCCCAAAAAACAAACAACACCTTTGTATTACACTCCGCAGACATTTGGTCCACCTCTTCTCGTACAGACGTTTGCAGATGTGGTCCGCAAACTGCATGTCTTTTGCATCTGAAAAAACAAACACCACCTTAGACTACGTGTGAAAAGTGAAAAAAAATATTGGATTTAAATAACCGACTCTCGATTTTCGATTTATACCATATCATTCTCAACTTTTAACTTATTGGTCGATAGCACTTTCAAACTAACCCAGTTTACTGACGTCAGTTGCCACGTCACCAAACCAGTGCCACATCAGTAGTCACGTCATAAAAGGCCAAATCAGATGTCACGTCATCTTCCATGTCATCCAAAAAAGCCAAGTCAAATGGCCCGTTAGTTGCCACGTCATAAAAACCAAAATAAATGTCACGTCATCAAAAAAAAATCCACTTCATATGCCACGTCAACACAAAAATGCCACATCAGCAAAAAAAAAAGATTAACTAGGTAAGTGTTCAGTTAGGGCTGTTTGTTTAGCTCTTAATGGTTCAGACATCTTACTGGTTCAACACTTAATGGTTCAGAATGTTTGTTTTGCGAGCAGATGTCTGAATGGTTCAGACATTTGCCTCTAAATGGTTAAGTATTATACTGATTCTGAATGGTTAAGACCTCTAATCTGAATTTGTCAGACATTTGCCTCTAAACGCTTAAGCATTATACTGGCTCTTAATGGTTTAGACCTCTTACTGGTTCAGCACCTAATGGTTTAATCCATGTCAACCATGATAGATGAGACAAAAAGATGATGTAAGACCATGTGTAGTGGAAGGGGAAGATAATGCCCCCACCCTAGGGCATTTTACGCCATGTGGCGGTCCAGTCAGCAAAGGGGCATTATTGGGCGTTTTCTAAAATGGGTGTAATGGGGATGGGGCATTATTGGGGCATTAAATAAAATAAAGAAAAAACACATAAAAAATCTTATTGGATAAGGAGAAGGGGGCTGAAAGATGATTGGACAAGGGAGAAGGGGGAAAGCGTTTATATAAAACGCCAAATTCATTTAAAAAAAAAAAAGCCAAAAAACACCCTATGTAATGGGAGGGTGGCGTTTTTGGGCGTTATTTTTGATTTTTTTTTTAAAAAAAACGCTCCACTACACATGGTCTAACAATTCATTAATGGTCCTACATGGCAATTGGGTAACCCAACCCCACACCCTTTAGCCTAAACAAGACTTTTGCACAAAGCATAGCCGGGTGATAACCCACCCGTTTGAAGATTCGAATTTAGTACCCGAAAACAAAACCGTCCTTCTGTCGAACTTCATAAACCCTCGTCGTCCCTCACTCCCTCCCCTTTCTCCCGTTCGAAACTCAACCAAATTCTCCAGAAACCGAGAACCCTCAACAATGGCGGGCTTCTCCTTCAACACAAATCCCGCATCCTCATCCTCTCCATCACCGTTCTCATTTGCATCCTCATCATCCACATCTCCCATTTCATTCTCCTCAAACCCTAGCTCTTCCCCTTCGCTATTCGGCGCATCATCCGCCCCCTCTAACCCTACATTCGGAACACCTTCATCATCATCCGCATCTTCAACTTCATCTTTTGGATTCAACTTTGCCTCTTCTTCATCCTCCACACCGTCTTCCGCCGCTCCCTCTTTTGGCTTCGGTGCTTCTTCTGCTTCAACCGGCTCAACGTTCGGGTTCGGTACGACGTCGTCTTCTTCCACTGGTTCCTCGTTTGGTGGATCTAGTTTGTTTGGATCCAGTTCTAGCTCCGGTGGAACCACTGCTACTACCGCTACTACAAGTTTATTCGGTTCGACCGGTTCGACTTCAACTACTTTTGGAGCTAGCAGCATTTTCGGGGCTTCTTCGGCTGCGGCTTCGGCTCCGAGTTCAACTACAGCTGCTACTGCTAGTCCGGTTAGTTCCTCGTTTGGTTCCGGCTTATTTGGCTCGTCTTCTGGATCATCATTAACTACTTTTGGGGCTTCTCCATCAGTTGCCACATCAGCATCATCAACGTCATCGCCGGCTACATCATTTCCTAGCTTATTTGGCTCATCGTCATCATCATCGGCATCATCTAGCTCGATTTCGAGTTCAGTTACAGCTCAATCTAGTTCATCGTCGGGGTTTTCGTTTCTCAGTTCTTCTAGCTCAAGCTCGCTTACAAGTGCTGCACCGGCTTCTTCAGCTTCTGGTTTTTCGTTCCCGAGCGCTGCAGCAACCTCTGCTCCTTCGTTTTCGTTTTCCTCGAGTGCAGCTGTTGGGAATTCGACAGGTGCTGCAGCGTCTGCTCCAAGTTTGTTTGGTGGTTCATCGTCGAGCGCTTCGTCTGGGTTCTCGTTTGCGAGTGCTACTACTGGTGCTTCTAGTTCTGCTAGTACGACCACACCGGCTTTCTCTGCGTTTGGTGTGGCTTCATCTAGTACTACAGGTTCAACAGCTACTGGATCTTTGTCGAGTTTTGCAAGCCCTGCTACTGCTGCTGCTTCTACCGGGACGTCGAGTTCGTTTTTGGGATTTCAAACATCCTCCAAAAGTGTAGGCACTCCTACACCAGCGTCTCAACCGCAATCAACAGCTGCTCTGTCTTTGTTTGGTGAGTTTGTTGATATTATTAATCGGCAATGTGATTTGAACTTTGGAGTTATTGATTGATTCCTTTATGCTGTATTTTATATATATATATATAGTCTTAGGATCCTGTAAAAAAGACACTTTTCATGAGAAGTGTGAGACATCATGTTTTTGAAATTTGGCATAATGTTTTGGGTTGTTTTGGCAAGAAAAACACCAAACATAACAATTTAAGATACAATGCAATGAATTCTAGGCTTAAAACTTAAAACACCATGCCAAGAACATTAAGTAGTGTGTTTTAAGTGTTGAGTAGTGTGTTTTAAATTTCACACCCATAATACGTTGCATTGTGTTTTAAATTGTTATGTTTGGTATTTTTCTTGCCAAAACAACCCAAAACATCATGACTAAGTTCAAAACATGATGCCTACATGTCAATTTCTTTGCCTTCTCACACTTCTCACGAAAAAGGTCCTTTTTACAGGAACCTCACCCTATATATATATATATATATATATATAGGGTAAGGTTCATGCGAGAACCACCCTTATTGCGAGAACCAATGTGAACAAAAAAAAAAAAAATCAAAAAAGCACTCAAAATTTTTTTTTTTTAATATTTAAAAAAAAAATCGCTATACTTAGTTACCAAAAAAAAAAAAAAACTTTTTTTTTTTCGAGTAACAGTTATCCATGCATATGTATCATTACTTCGACAAATTCGGTAATACGTTATCAGGAATAGACAATTGTACTTTAATTTACAATACCATTAGTAATACACTACTTTTTACATTACCAATATTCAAAATGCACATGTGCATCATTAGGTATAACCATGATATAACGTGTTTTGGTACAAAAAGTTTGTGATTTTGAATGGAGAAGTAGGCCCATATACATGTTTTTTGGTTAGTTATATCTAGTGGTTGATGGTTTGTTATAGTTGTCAAATTTTGATGTAATATGTTAATTGGATGGTATAAATGGTGTTTACATACATGTAATAAAGTGAAAATATTGTTAATGGTATTGTATTATGGATGGTAGGAGGTAATGGTATTGCATTATGGATGGTAGGAGGAAATGGTAGTGTATTATGGATGGTATGATAGATGAAAAGGAAAGTGTATTCAAAGTAGTGTAACAAAACACCTTATTTCATGTTGATACATATAAATGCACATGTGCATTTCTAATATTGGTAATGTAAAAAGTAGTGTATTACATATGGTAGTGCAAATGAAAGTGCAATTGTCTAATATGTGTAATAAATTACGGAATTTGTCAAAGAAATGACAAAAATGCACATGTGCATGCTTGTGTATTATGGATGGAATGATAGATGAAAGAGAAAGTAGTGTACCAAAACACCTTATTTCATGTTGATACATATAGATGCACATGTGCATTGTTAACGTAAAAAGTAGTGTATTAAACGTGGTAGTGTAAATGAAAGTGCAATTGACTATTATTTGTAATGAATTACGGAATTTGACAAAGAAATGATACATATGCACATGTGCATGGATAACTGCTACTCGAATTTTTTTTTTTTTTTGAAAATTTTTTTATTAACAAAATATAGCGATTTTTCCAAAAAAAATAGTAAAAAAATAAAAAATTTTTTTTTGGGTGTTTTTTAGATTTTTTTAGGAATTACTGTTTGTGTTCACACTGGTTCTCGCGGTTCTCGCAATAAAGGGTGGTTCCTAACGGATCTTTGTCCTATATATATATATTATTGGATTGTTGCATGTAACTTATATAGCAATAGTTTGTGAGGTCCTAACTCCTAAAATTGTTACATGGGTTTGGGTAGTGAGGTTGCCAATGACTATAAAGGAGCGTTCAGGCATTTATAACTTTACATTCTTAATCTGATAGGAGCAAGGTTTATGATTCTTTATTGTTATTAATCTTTTATTGTGTTAAAGCCAATAGTATTGGACTATTGGCATGCCATGTGATGCAGAATGAAAGCATGTTAGATACATTTAGCAAGTGATGCATATGTTTGTGTTTTACACGGAAGTACTCTCTATTTCTAAATAATTGCTCTACCATACTAGTGTTTATAATAACTACATTTTTATCTAAGATAACGGGTGATAGATGGATGTCCTGGCTTTACATGGTTAGCATTTTAAAATTGAGTGAAATAAGAACCCAAAAGCTAACAAATAAGGGAAAAGGCTGAAAATGGAGTCCTAAATGATGATTTTTGCCTATTGGTCGGCCAAAGTGGTGTAGCTGGTAGTGTAGCTGCTTTGAAATGACATGGTCTTGAAAGTTTTGCTGTTTTGGTGAATCTCATATTCCCATTCAACGAATTACTAACAGATAACCATAACCCCTCAAATTTTGTGCCTACGATTCTAAGATTGCATCCTTGCTAGTTGCTTCATAAATCTTCGATAACTTGGCACACACACACACGCACACGCACACGCACACGCACACGCACGCTTTGCCCGTCTTTTCCTAAAACATTCTTGTATGCTTTCCTAGCACAAATTCTTCTTACCTTATTAAGTTGATATCTCTCACCTTTTTTCATATAGAATTCTTATTGATATCATATTATCCTCTGCATTTCTTTATAATAAGCAATGTTGTAACATAATACATTTCTTATTTATTAGCAGTATATATGTTATTTGTTTTCATTGACTGAACACTGAATATTTACTGTCTCAAGTCCACTTAAGCACATTTATAATTGTACACAGAGATGGGGAGATCGATAGTGATGTAGCCCACCGCGTCCATGTTGGATGGTGTAGGTGGGGAGCAATCACAGGGGTATTGTGCTACAAGAGGTTCCCAACTAAATTAAAGGGGTAGTTTTATAGCGCTGCGATTAGACCTGCTATGTTATACGGAACCGATTATTGGACCACAAGAAAACACGGGCGCGTAAGCTGGAGGTAGCAAGGATGAGGATGCTTAGGTGGATGTGTGGACACACTAGGTTGGACAAGATAAGAAATGAGGTTTTTAGGGAAAGATTAGGGATAGCTAGCATATCAAATGAGATAGGGGAGGGGAGGTTGAGATGGTTTGGACTTTGGGCATGTCAGGAGGAGATAGACAAGGACCACGGTTAGAACCATTTGGAAGCTATCACTGTTGAGGGAAAGAGGGTTAGAGGTAGACCAAAACTGACTTGGATGATTAGCAAGTGATGCATGTTTATGTTTTGCAGTTAGAACCCAAAGCTAACAGATCAGGGAAAAGGCTGAGAATGGGAGTCTTAAATGATGGATTTTTGCCTATCGGTGGGCCAAAGTGGTGTAGTAGCTGCTTTGCAATCACATGATCTTGAAAGTTTTGGCAAATCCCATTCAACGAATTACTAACAGATAACCCCTCTAATTTTTGGCATGTGATTCTAAGATTGCATCTTTACTAGTTCCTTTTTTTATCTTTGATAACTTGGCATGCAGGCATAGTTGCATACATACATATAAACACACATTTTGCCTGTCTTTTCCTTTACCTTTTTCCATATAAAATTCTTATTGATCTCATATTATCCTCTGCATTTCTTTATGATAAGCAGTGATGCAACTTGCAACAAGATGCATTTCTTATTTATCATCAGTATATCTGTTATTTGTTTTCATAGACTGAACGCTAGATATTCACCGCATTAAGTCTACCTGAGCACATTTTTTACAAATAAAAGTGCATCAATATTTTGATCAATATATATAAGGTTGAAGAGATTTGGCTGTCTTTATGCAGAATACTGTTGGTCACTTGTTTAACTATCATGTTTTTTTTTTGTCTAAAATCTTTTTGCAGGTGCTTCTGCTTCCTTGACAACCACTTCAACTGTTACAACCACTACCGCTCAAACGTCATCTGCGCTTGTTGTATCTTCTAGTAGTGGGTCAGTCATAAGTATAAAAATGTTTCTTTTCCTTTTCAACTATAGAAAAAAGGCTCCATCTTATGGTTTATATCTTCAGTAGTACATCTTATTGTTTCTGAGATTCATCTGTTGCACATCATTTTTGATCTGAGGCTCCTTGTGATCTTGCAACTAGGACAACTACAAGTGTCAGCACGGCTGTAGCCTCTGCTCCAAAGCTGCCATCTGAAATTACTGGAAAAACCGTTGAGGAGGTATCCATACAAAGTTCTTATTTCTGTGTATCATTTTGCTGCTTGGTTCTAAAAATATTCTAACATTTTCTGTTATTAATTGGTTATGCACTTATGCTATTACTTAATTTCTCATTTTTTTTCGTTTTTTTTTTCTGTAAAGATCATCAAGGAGTGGAATGTGGAGCTCCAGGAAAGAACTAGCAAGTTCAGGAAACAAGCTAATGCAATAGCTGAGTGGGACAGGAGAATCTTGCAGAACCGAGATGTTCTTCTTAAACTTGAGGTGAGTCATAATACTCATATCCACTTTGATTATTAAGAAGTACGTTTATATGAACTTTTTAACCAGTCATTTGACCTCCTATGAACCAAAGAGACAGGTTTGTTTCAAATTGAAGACAACTGACAGCCTTTTTCTTTGCCGATGCCTCATGTTTATATCAAACTGCTTTTTATTTTATACAGGCAGAAGTTGCGAAAGTTGTTGATACTCAATCCAACCTTGAGAGACAGCTGGAGCTAATTGAGACTCATCAACAAGAGGTATTTTAAGTTTTTTAACAAGGTTTTGCTTTTTTATTTTGTATCCGAAGTATTTTTAATCATATAACTGCTTGCTTTGAGTTTGAATCATTTTGTCTTCAATGCTTTTTGTCTATTTTTCAAACAACACACTTTGCCTATGAAGTTAACTAACAAACACTGCAAAAGAAATTTGAGTGCAAGCTGTAAGCATATATTGACATATGAAGAAATTGCGAGTTGAAGGGGTTAGGATCAGTAACAAAATGGATTTGATTGTATTTTTTAATTCGTTTTGATTTCAATCATATATATTCGAAGGGGATGGATCATGAGAAAACTAGTTTAAATGAGAAAACCAAAAAACTAACCAAAAAAGCCTAAAAAAACCGGAAAATTGGTATTTAATAAACCAACCTTTGCCCAGTTGGTAAATAATAATCCAACGTACAGAATTGGTATATAATAATCCTACCTATCAACATGTTGGCACTCAATGGACCTAGTTTTTTTTAACGGAGGTCCATTGAGTGCCAACATGTTGATAGGTAGGATTATTATATACCAATTCTGTACGTTGGATTATTATTTACCAACTGGGCAAAGGTTGGTTTATTAAATACCAATTTTCCAAAAAAACCTAAAAACATACCAATTTTTTTTTTTTTTTTACAAATTTTTATATAAAAATCGCTACTTTTTATGTATGGAAAAAAAATTAATACTGCACATGTGCACTGATACATAAAGCTTAACCCACCCCCCAAAAACCTAAACCCCCCCCCCCCCCCCCCCCCCCCCCCCCCCCCCCAAAAAAACCTAAACCCCCCTCCCCCCCACACCCGAAAACCTAAAACTAAACCCTAAACATAAACCCGAAAAAAACCTAAACCCCCCCCACCCCCCAAAAACCTAAACCCCCCCTCCCCCCCACACCCAAAAACCTAATCCTAAACCTCAAAAAAAAAACCAACCCTAAAAGCTAAACTAGACTCAAAAAGCTAATTTTAAGCATCTAATGCAATTGTATTACATGTTATATTGCACATGTGCACTACTATAATAATAGTATTGAAAACAAGACGACACCATAAATATTTTTTTATGTCATAAAAAATATGCTCGAATATACTTGAATGAAAGATACAAAAATTTGTGATCTTATGGTGCCATTTTTGTTTTAAAATGATAACGTATGGAGAAATGGGAAATGTTTGAAAAGTTATATATTTTTTTTTTTCCAATTTTACCCCTCCATTAAAAGTCCCCCCCTCCTTCATTAAAAGTCTCCCCCCTCCTTTTTAGGTGTTTTTAGTTAGTTTTCTAGTTTTCTTATTTATATCTAGTTTTCTCATGATCCTCTCCCTATATTCGAATTATGCATTTTTCTGGCTATTTGGGAATCATGACACTAACATGGTTGTTGTCACTTGATACAATTTTTTAGGTTGACAAGTCTTTGCAGAGTGTGGAAGAAGAAGCTGAGCGAATATACAAAGACGAGCATGGGCTACTTCTTGATGACGAAGCAGCTTCAACCAGAGATGCAATGTGAGTCGCTGCTAGAAAGCAAATAAAACTCGTAAACACGAAAATTTGTAACAGAAACGAAAGGAATTTATAGCTCAGCTATTTATATTTTGTAACCGAATGTAAAGTAGAACCATTGTATTTTCATAGTTTATGAAGTGAATCTATACCATATTGGAATTTGTTTAAATATAATTTTTAACATCTGCCCCTTATAAATTCCAGGTATGAGCAGGCTGAATTTATCGAGAGAGAAATGGAACATATGACAGAACAAATAAAATCGGTTATTCAGACTCTCAATGCCAATCAGGTGATCATTTATTTTGGGTTTTAATTTAGATTGTTCTGTCCCTCTCTTAAAACAAAATGGCACTGAAGTTTGTTTGACGTTTATATGGGTTGATGTTGATACGTATTTGATTTGTGTCTCATTTAGGGTGGAGAACTTGAAGCAACTGATGGTATGACTCCAATGGATGTCGTTGTCCGGATCCTTAACAATCAACTAAGTTCATTAATGTGGATTGATGAAAAGGTTAGGCTGTTCTTCCATATTTTCATCCTTCTTTCACTAAGCTCATTAATGTCGTTCTTACATATTTGATTTTTGTCCTAATTGTTTGCATTTTCTAGGCAATTTACTTGCAAAAGTTGTACCTAATAAATCAATATGTAACCTTTTGAATAAAGTAAACAATGATATTCCTTGCACAAAAATAGTCTTGGGGCAACTTTGACATGTTTGAGCCGCTTTCTTTTAAACTTCTTTTTTTAAATATAACCCGAGTCAGTCCATTCTTAGTGGGTATAAATTGTCACCTCTACTTCTCATACAGTTGTACTAGCCCAACTTTGCTTTCATGCTAATTACAAAATAAACTACGACCATTAGTACTAATCTTGTCCTTATTTCAATCAGGCTGAAGAATTTTCTTCACGTATTCAAAAACTTGCTAAACAAGGTTCTGCTGCTGATCGGGAACTGATGGGCCCAAAGTTTTGGCTGTCCCGATAAGTGTAACCCTGTGCCGTGTTCAATTCTGGACTTGCCTTTTAACCGGGATACCAAATATATCTGATCGTGTATGCAGCCGGTGAAATCAGTTTGCCAGATCAAGCTTCAACTTTGCGGCTCTTTATATGCATTACCCCTTCATTTTTCTCATTTAAAAAGTTTGAATGTGTTGTATTTTGATGGTGGATTATTGTTGCTCAAGATCAATGAACATCATGATTTTTTTTTTTTAAATCAAAAGTCGCCTTACTTATTTGGTCATATTTTTTTAAAGATGGCAAGGGGGGTGTTTGGATGCACCTTTTAAAACTGATAACTACCTCGTCAGTTTTAGACTGTAATGAGGTAGTTATATGGTGTGTCTCAACTTACCTTCATAATGTAAACAAGTCGGGCCACTCGTTACTCAAGAATGGCACGCTAAAAGCTTGAATCTGGCTCAGCCTACCCAAGCTCAAGCTTCGCGATGTCAATTATTAATCCTATGAATAATGATTTGTGAGAAACAAACAATATTAAATAATAAAACAAATAATTATTACCTTCACCAATATATTACATCAAATGTTAATAAAAAACAGATTGACAAAATATAAAAAATGCTAAACAACATTTGCACCCCCTAAGGCAGACCAACAATAGTCAGTCCAGTCTTCTTGACCCTTGGGCTCCTTCATGGCCAAAAGACCAAAATCCAAAGCCGGAGCTTGCTTTACATCGAGTGTCGTAGTTGCACGACTGGACCGATCGATTTCTTGTGATGTGTGCATCGTATCATCAATAATTGGTTGAGGAGAAGTATTTGGATTAAAAAAATGCCCGGAATTAAAAGTTGCTCGATTTGCAGCGATTAGTTCATGAAGTGCAGCGCTGCATCTAGAGGACATGTCACTCGAAGATATCCAGGGGTTGGCTTTTGGAGATGACAGAAGAGAGAGAGCACGCACAGGTTTTGACTTTGACGACGATGACGACGAAGATGACATTGGTAATGTAGATAGTGGTCCAAGATGCCGCTCCATCGCAGAATTATTTTCTTTCGACATAATATTAAAATTAATACAATATTGCTAAAGAGATTAACTATAAAGAAAAAAAATATTATTTATTTATTTAAAATTAATAAAATAAAATACCAAGAGAGTGCGGAAAGTTTCGAGGTAGAGAATTGGAAATGGTTCCTTTCCTTCTTCGCAAATTATGTCCTTGTAATCGTCTTCTGCAACTCCTCTTTGTGTCATCAAACTCTGTGACGTCATGAAACCTGTACCCAAATGTCATATGTACAGTAGTTATACATAAATTTTACTGTGTGCAGTTATGCACTTAAAAATTATTTCATTATATTGTATTGTATAACATTCACAAAATATTTACATTTGAGCCGACATGTCTACTCCAGGAAATGAAATGTATAATAATCATATGACTATCCAAAGAACACATTATTCCTCTTCTTTGGTTAAGTTTGTAAACTCAAGTTCAATGTTTATACATAAATTTTACTGTATGCATCATAAATTTTATTTTAATCTTAACACGACAGTTTTAAAAATGCTGCTTACGAGTGCATTATAACGTTATTATGTGACGGATGTGCTCCTTACAATATAATATCATGTTGTCCGTCTATTTTCTGTTTTAATGTAACTTGTCAAGTATTAATATTGCATTTATAAGGAAAGATTTATTAAAAAAAAATCGTAAATATATGTCCTTTATAAAATTTAAACTTCCAACCTTCTAATATCTATCCCTCCGGGAACAATATAATATTTTAAATACTCTAGCGTTTTAAGGGCATGTTTGGCTAAGTTTTTTTTAAATCAACTTATTGATTTATTGGTTTTTTGAAAAGTCATAAGCTCCAAAAATGATGTTTGGCAATCAGGGTGTATGTGAGGGGGAAAAACCAATAAGTCAATAAGTTCCTCTATACTACTTTTTCAAAAAGTCAATAAGTTGTTTAAAAAAACTTAGCCAAACATGCCCTAAGTGTTTGGATTAATCAAACCGATACCGATCTATCTGAATCCTCTAATCGATTATTTTAAGCGAAAAAAAAGAACTTTAATTTAATTAAGTCACTTTTTTTCTGTCAAAATTTTCACTTTCATCCAAAAATTGACTATAGTTTTTTTTATCTTGTTCTTTTTGCCAAAAAAAAAAAAAATCTTTCTATGCACATTATTTTGATTCTTTAAATAGAAGGAAATTAGAATTTTCAATTCTCTACAAGACGATAAATTTTTTTCAGGAACAAGCAAATCAAAATTATTTTTGTCTCTATTTAGAGTTTTATGTCTCGAAATGGATTCATCAAAACGATTCTTAGCAACAAACGTATATAATTATCTATGTGAATATAAATAGCCGAAATTAAAAAAAAAAAAAAAACGGTTTAAACCTGCTGCACTGTTGACAGAACCGCTGTAGAAGCCCCGACACGACAACCTTAGGAGCCTTGGAATGAATCTCACACACCTTATGTCTCCGGTAGTACTCTTTAACGTCACCAAGCGCCACGTGGCACCCCTCCACCTGGCATCTGGCTGTAGCCGCCACCCTTACCCCGGTGGACACCTGCCACCGAGTGTTCACCGTAGCAACAGCCTCATACGGTGGTTTGCCTCTTTTAATACTGGCGGTTGATGATGATGACTCAGCAGCTACCGTGTCCTCGCAGTAGTGACGTTTCCCGAGCTTCAAACACATCATGTGAGGGTCCGAATTATTATGATTCCAGCCGCCGGAGTTGAAAAGAAGCGCGTTGACCACACTATACTGTGTAGCAGCAGCAGCAGCAGCAGCATGAGAAGAAGTAACACTAGTAATTATATTGTTGTCCCAGTTATCCCATGCAATATTGTTTATGAAATTACTATTCTGTCCCCCACCAGCACCACCACTGAAGGATGATGAGTTAGTCCTCCTCCACCCAGTTTCAGTTTCTTCCATCTGAATAGTATTCTTTGTCTACGAAGAGGATGGTGTGGGGTGTTTGTGTTATATAAAAAGAAGCAAGATTTTATTATTATTATTACTAAGAGATAGAGAGAGATGGAGTGTGTGTGTGTGTGTGGCTGGGGGTGAAAGTGGTGAGAAAAGGAAAAGCTGCTGTTTGTGTTTGAGAAAGAGGATCGAACGAGCAATTATTTCATATTTTTTTATTTTCAATTTTGAATTACGTTTAATTTTATTTGGAATTGATTTGTCAGTCTAACGACCGTGTCGGCAGGCTATCAACCGGTCTTAACAGCGTACAGTACTATCAATCGAGAGTGATTAAGTACGGGAGTCACTGATTTTATTAGAATTAGGGATGCAAATGGACCGAACGGTTGAAGAAGAGTTTGTGAAGCGTTCGTTGGTAAGTTTGTTTGTTTGTGTTTGTTTGTTTGTTTATTAAACAAACGAACACGAACAAGAAATATCGTTCGTTTAGTTAAATGAACGAACATGAACAGAGGCCGTATTCATTTGTTTATCGTTCGTTGGTAATGTGTTCGATTAGTGTTTTTATTTTTTATGTTTTATTTAAATACTTGAAAATGACAACAAATAAAGTATTTAATAAGTGTTAGTGTATTATATATTCTGTTTCTGAACTTTTGTTTGTATTCGTTTGTCTCCATATTTGTGTTCATGAACATTAGTTTGTGATCATTTGTGCTCGTCAATGTTCGTTTTCGTTTGTTGCCTAAAATTAACAAATGAACACGAATAAGTTCATTTCTTTAAGAAACGAACACGAACATAAAATCTCGTTCGGTAAGTGTTCATAAACAGTCATATTCGTTCGATTCGTTTGCAGCCCTATCTACAGTCATATACGACCTTTCTCTTTTCTCCTCCCTCTCACACTAGTCTCTTTCGGACCATATGACCACATGTCTTCTCTCTTCTCTCGCTCTTTTTTCATGTCTGTCCTTTCTATTTCTATGTCGGCATCCATGAAGCTACAAACCATCGAGGGTAGATTTTGTAGCAGACTGAGTTTTTTTTTTTTTTTTCAAACAAATATCGATAAAACTTTGAAATTGAAACTACTTAACGGATTTAACAAAAATTAACCGTTAATATGAAAAGAGGAGAAATTCTTTATCAGGATAAAACATGTCCGTACACGTGTGAAAATGGGTCCGGATAATGAAACCAGTTTGCATGATTGTGACCACTCATGGATGAGTGCCCTGCTTCAAAAATGCCTACTTGATATAGATCACATGCAACTTTTTTTAATATGACGTCATTATTTTTAATATTTGTAAATAATATATTACTTTACTATTACATTTGTGGCTATTGTTAGGAGGGGAAGGATCCACTAAAAAGTGGATTTTGCCTAAGTAGCCTAAGAAGGATTGTGATGATGACATGTGACACTCCTAATAAGTAGGAATGAAGGGCATTTTGGTCATTATAAATAAGAGTGAAAATGACATGTGGCACCCCTTTTGTTTTTTAAAAATACAACAAAAAAATCTAGTAAAAAAATCTAGCACAAAAAAACTAGTACAAAAAAATCTAGCACAAAAAATATAGCACAAAAATGTAGTACAAAAAGATATAGCACAAAAAAATCTAGTACAAAAAAATATAGCACGAAAAAATTCAGCAAAAAAATGTAGTACAAAAAAATCCAGCACAAAAAAATTGAGGAAAAAAAATTCAAGACAAAAAAATTCAGTACAAAAAAATTAGCACATAAATATAGTACAAAAATTCAACACAAAAAAATGTTATACAATATAGAAATACAACACATTTAAGTGGTTTTTTTTAGTCTTCATATTTTATATAGCAATATGGTACTCAAATTAAAGATAAAAAGACGCTCGATTTTACGGTGAAATTTTTATGAAAAAATAATGTCGTATAAAAAAGTTATGAACGTTTAAAAAATGGGGGTGGAATATGCATGTGCATTCCATGTGGAGAGATAAAGTCTATAAATAGGATTTCCCCAAGATACCCTTGCACTCCTCCTTTCTCCTACCCTTCCATCTTAACCATTGATTTGAAAAATGAATGGTTAAGATTCCTTCTCATCCTACTTAGGGAAAATTAACTTTTTATTTGATCTTATCTATAGGCTTGGATTCTTTGAGGAACTCTATTTGTGTCACTTTTAGCGGATTAAGAAAATGTAACTTTATAAGATTTTCATATTATTATCTTGCTCCCAAACTCACATTTATTCTATATGAAAAGTATATGGCTAAATTTCTATTTTTTAAATCTATGGGTTAAAACTTAAACAACCTTCTTTTTTTGTTGTAGCTGCGTTTAGTGAATAGCGACTGCGTAACACTTGTTGCTAAGTATATGCTAAATCTGCTTACGTTCTGTAAAAGCTCTACAACACTAACCAGCAGGGAGAGTAGCGACTAGAATCTGGTGTTGCGGAAATGTTAGGCATGTTATCTCACCAAATTTAGTGAAAACATAATTATTCGTGTCATAAAGAAATAGAGGCATGGCTATATTACTTCTATCCTACAAAGATTATACAGAAATAATAAATGCAAGTGAAATAAAAACACAAGAAAACAATATTAGATCAAATATATAGAACTTAGACTAGTTGATTACATTTGCCATAAACATCTCTTTAAACCAACAGATATCACTGTTATAACATCTTCAAATTCTTTGTCGAAATCAAAAACTAGGAAGTTTGTATTCTCTTAATGAAATGATCATAAATCGATTAGATATATCAACTGATTATTCAAATAGAACAACTTTTGTGTCCGGTGTATCTCTGTCCCAAGGTAGATTGTTTCCGATACGCATATTGAACCATTTTAGCTTGACATTTTGCACATGGGCGGATCAAGATAGAGGGTTGGTGGGGGGAGCACCTCTTGAAAAGAAACTTTAGTGTATTTTATAAGGCAAAATTCCGATCACACCCTTAAAAATTTGGTTAAGCCCCTTATCCGCACCCTCTAAAAATAATTATTGGATTCGTCACTGGTTTTGGTCACTAAGGTAATGTGTTAGCTTTATTTTGCAATGAATGCTATACATTATTGAACCATTTTAGTCAAAGTTGGTTATTACATTACTTTTGACTTGATCAGGGTCTCTGGAATGTGGTGCGGGATGTAACACCCTTGCTATTATTTTAAGGTTGTCGTATAACTTACGAAAATAACATGTAATTATGATTACATATACGTTGAAAAATACGGGTAAATTAAAACTTTTACAATTTAAGATAATACAACATAATGTGATTGAGTTCACCGTTTAAAATAACGACGAAACAACTTGCGAAAGCTTCATTTTCATGTGTTCGGTTCTTATACGTCGCTTGATCTTCATCTGGGTGCTCCTGATATTTACCTATGATCAAAACCAACTTAAAAGTTAGTTTTGATAACTTAAATATAAGATTAAACAAGTTCGTAGCATCAAACCAACAAAATAAAAATAATTTTCTGGACTAGTGCCTCTCGCGCCACGCGAGAGGCTTCCCTTGTCCTTTCGCGTGCCGCGACGCCTGTCGCGAGTCGCGCCGATGTCACGGTGTCCCCTCGCATGCCGCAAGGGAGACCAGTTTCCAGCAGGTTCATGTCTAGGACCTGCATATCAGCCCAACTATTTGTTTTTAATCGAAATCAAACTTTAAAGTGTCATGACTTTTTATCTACAAGTCCGTTTTGCGTGATTCTTTTTCCCACGCGTCCGTAATTAAACTACGGATCCGTTTATCACCTCGGTTTGCATAAAAATCTGAATTATAAGCTATTGGTAGGGCTGCAAACGAACCAAACAAACACGAACAAGACATTGTTCGTGTTCGTTTGTTAGAAAATATATGTGTTCGCGAACCGTTCACAAACACTTATCGAACGAGATTTTATGTTCGTGTTCGTTTGTTAAGGAAATGAACTTGTTCGTGTTCGTTTGTGTTTGTTTGTTAATTTTAGGCAACGAACAAAAACAAACATTGACGAAAACAAATGAGCACAAACTAATGTTCATGAACACAAAAGAAAACAAACGAACACAAATAATCGTTCTTGAACAAAATATATAATACACTGACACTTATTAAATATTTAATTTGTCGGAATTTTGAAGTATGTAAATACATATAAAAACTAAAAACACTAATGATCTATCGAACACAAACGAACACGTTACCGAACATAAACGAACGAACGCGACCTCTGTTCATGTTTGTTCGTTTAACTAAACAAACGAAATTTCTTGTTCATGTTCGTTTGTTTAATAAACGAACGAACACAAATGAACTTCCCGCCGAACGGTTCACGAACTGTTCGCCGAACGTTTGGTTCGTTTACAGCTATTGGCTTATAAATCCTTTATATGATTATTCGACCCGTTTAACTATAACATCACACACTTGTTTCTAGTTAATCATAAATCATACACCAAAGTATTTAACTCAAAATCTTTATTTCAGATTTGTAACTTTTGTGAATTACGCAACCAATACCCAAGTTATGCGCGTAATTCGTTTTGACCCGTTTAGAGAATTTAAACTTTTAAGTTTAAATTTCGCTCATTCTTTTCACCCATCATTTTCCCAAATTTGAATTATCTACTTACATTTCACCACAACTATACTCGTGGTGAATTTAGTATATTTGACCAATTTTCCCAGATTTTACACTTCAGTTGGTTGTTTTACGGAAAAGACCCGTTTATAGGCACTTGACCCAAAAAGGATTATGTCTAAAATGTATAAAACTTACCAAACATTATTTATGTTGTTAAACAACTTCTGGCCAAATATCATGTCAAACTGGATAGTTAAGACATCGAAATAATTTCTGCAAAGTAACAGAACTGTTGCTGTCAACAACTAATTTATTGACAAAACGTCCGCGAAAATCTCGTCGAACAACTTCAAAAAATCTATAAAAATTACTAAACATCCTTTATGTTGTAAACCAACTTCTTGTCAAATATCGTGTTAAAACTCGATGGTTAAGACATCGAAATAATTTCTGCAACTAGCGGAACTGTTGCTGTCAACAACTAATTTATTGACAAAACATCCGCGAAAACCTCGTCAAACAACTTTAAAAAAATCTATAAAAATTACTAAACATCCTTTATGTTGTAAACCAACTTCTGGTCAAATATTGTGTCAGAACTCGATGGTTAAGACCTCGAAACAATTTCTGCAACTAGCGGAACTGTTGCTGTCAACAACTAATTTATTGACAAACATCCACGAAAACCTCGTCAAACAACTTTAAAAATTACTAATCATCCTTTATGTTGTAAACCAACTTCTGGTCAAATATCGTGTCAAAACTCGATGGTTAAGACCTCGAAATAATTTCTGCAACTAGCAGAACTGTTGTTGTCAACAACTAATTTATTGACAAACATCCGCGAAAACCTCGTCAAACAACTTTATAAAAATCTTTAAAAATTACTAACAATCCTTTATGTTGTAATTCTATTCTAATATTTGTAAGATTTACTTACATTTGTCAACACGGGACTAATTTACTATTTTACCCTTTTTTTACAACCATCATGGTTTTCATCACTTTCACTTGTTCCGACTCATATTATTCACGTCGGAACATCAAAATTCAATTACGGATTTTTCTCTATTCATTTTCAATTCACATAATAAGTGTTCTATAAAATAAAAAGGGTGTAAGCAGTTACTTACTTCTCATCCAAATTACGCTTTTCTTCTCCTTCTTAATGCGTTTGACCCGCTTCCTCCCCCAAGCTTCCACCTAGCTTTTTACGCGTCAAACTATCATCATTGTTTACAAGGTGGTTAGTTAAATCATAATTTAATAAGATTATTCCACCTTACGCATTTTATATCCAAAATTATCATTCATCGTATTCTAGGTCAGTTTGACTTTTTAAAAGTCAAATGCCCATTAGTATATGAAATGCATAATCAAATCCATCAACTAGTTTAGGCATTCCTTAATTATCCGGTAGGCGTTATCTCTTGGCCACCGTTTTTTTAACCAAAGTTCTAACCAAATTTATTATATTTCCAACACTTTAACTAGTTCAAGCAATTATCATGACTAGTTTATTCATTCATTTTTGCAAGAACTAAGAGTTCTCCTTTATAAGTGAGACCCGTTTCATCGTACTATTTAGCATTCATCCGAACCCTTAATAAAATCAAATTCTTCATATGATCTAGTATATAACATGATTTCATTCATCTATTTACATGAACACAATTACTAATTTCATCACAACACTCAAGACCCATTTCGAATCATGTATGGTTAAGTTCTCAAACTTGAAATTTGTTTAAGTACCTTGCCTTTACTATCAAATATGATGATTCTAATCACTAGTTAGGCACTAACATCATCATATTACAAAAACCCACTTAGCTCATACTTGATTAGTTGACAAATCACTAGTTTATGACACAAATTCAACAAGTTTGCACCTAGGGTTTTGTTTCTAGACTTAAACTCACATCAATTTCACTAAAACATTCAATTTTCATACAAGAATTTCATTCATGCATGATTATCAAAATTTCAAAATATCACCAAATCATAAATTTCGACATACCTTACGATCCCCTTAACTTGGTGATCGTTTATATATATTCAAGTCCGAATTTGGCCTTCGATTGATCCTTCAATATGAAGATTTGGTTGATTTAGGGTTTCACCCTTTTCTTGTCTCCTGATGATCGACCTGCTACACACACTTTAAGTGTGTGTAGTGTTTTAATTTTTGTTTATAAATTACAACTTTCCCTCTTTACAATTTTGGCCCCTCAAGTTTAGTCTTAAGTGTTTAAGCCTACTTATTCATGTTTTATTACATGTTTACACATTAATAACTAGGTGAATTTATTCATAGTTATTTTGTTTTACGGGTTAATTTTTTTTACCATCTACGGTACTTCACCCGTCTTTTTAGTATTATCGTGGTTTGATTACCAAACCCGTTTTCGGGGTGTTACACGGGATGGGCACATCGGGACGTAGGTTGGACCGGTCAGGGTCGACAGTCTTATAGGCCAACGGTCATAGTAATTACTAGTAGTTTGTAGTTTGTTGTTTGTAAGGTAGATGATTTAAAAAAAAACCAATAATAATAATAAATAGAGTAAAAAAAACCATAATTAGTTTACCTTCTAGAAATAGTTTCTTGTAGTCTTAATCTATTATATATAGTCTTAATCTATGTATATCAGAGTTTTTTTTATGTTAGTGGAAAAATTATTTACCAAAATAATTGTTTAAAAAGGCCCGTTAAAAATGTTAATAAGTCTATTTTTTAATTTTATTATAATTTTTCCATAACTCTTGTTAAAAAGTGTACTTCTAAATAGAAATTGCTTTAATCCAATAATATTAAGAGTGAGAAAAAATAATTTTTTTAAAAAATTACCTATTTTGATTAATACTTTTCAAATCACCTATTTTAGTAATTAAGTTTTCTACTAACACCCTTTTGGAAAAAAATCTCACTAATATTTATCCCCTTGATATTAGTTTATTGATGGGCCGGTCGAAACTTTTAAACAATTTCAAATATTAAATACTAGTTTAGAATCCCGTATTTACACATGTTGCATAAATTTAATTTTATATAATAAGCAATATAGTTATATTTTTTAAAATACCTCGCATATTGTACAAGTTAAATAAATATAATGTAATCGATTATCACATACGGTCGTCAAGATATGTATTTAAATGATAAATTCGATGGATTATTTACTTATTAAAATTTTAATTTGTTTTTTATTTATTATTAGGTTAGAAACATGTGTATTACATGTGGTAGAACCAATGAAGTATTAGATGATTATTAATAAGCGGAAAAAATAAAAGAAATAATAAATAAATAAGAGAGATCCAAGAAGTTTGTGATTTAATATAATTTTCTTATTTCTGTATCCTATCTTCCTAAACAGATAAATGAAAAAAAAAAATGACACGTGTCAATCTCTAGCGCATCCTTATCTTATTTTTCAATTTCTTTTTCCTATTAAATTATAGTTTAATTCAAAGTTTGATAAAAAAAAAGTTATTATCTTTATCTAAATTATATTTAGTTAAACTATTATTTAATAGAAAAAAGAAATTGAAAAATAAGAAAAGGATGCGCTAGAGGTTGATACGTGTCAAAAAAATATTTTCATTTATTAGTATAAGAGAAGAGATTATATAAACTTTAACTTATAGGCTAACTAGGTTAGAACCCATGTATTACACGAGTTTAATACATGTAATTTTATATACTAAATAAAAAAACAATATATTTTTAAAAACCTCATTTATTACACATGTTGAGTAAATATAATTTTATATATTAAATAATAAAAAATTATGTCTTTAAGAACCTCTTGTATAGCGCGGGTTGAATAAAAGTAATTTTATATAACAAACAATAAAAAAATTATATTTAAAAAAAACCCTGTGTGTAACAGGTGGAAGAAATGTAATTTTATATACTAAATAATAAAAAGTTATATTAAAAAAACTCCGTTTATTGTACGAATTGAATAAAGTTAATTTTATATAGCAAATAATAAAAAAATGTTATATATTTAAAAACGCTGTGTATTACATGGGTTTATCTATTGTTAAAAAAATCTTTCTAAATAAAAATGGATTTTTTATTATTTTTTAAATTAGGTTAATACTATTTAAAATTTTTGGTTTGATTAATAAGTTATTTAATATAATTTCTCACAGTTGACAATAATAACATTAACAATAAATAATATACATGTTTATCTGCTGTTAAGTAAAACAATGCTTTTTAGTTTAGATAAGTTGATAAGATTTATATTAATTTAATTAACATTTAATAATTTAAATTAAATAATAATTATCTACAATTAATGATGGTCTAAAATAATGATAAGTGTTTCTCCATTGGTTTCTTTTATTATATACTACAGATTGAAGTTTAAAATAATTATATTATTACATTAGTTAGATAAATACGAAAAGCATAATAATTGACTCACTTGAGAGGAAAAGAGTTTATTCGAGTTAAACTTAGTTATCTAGAAATACAACTCAATTTTTTAAGATTAGTTGACAAACATTATAATAATTGTAGGAAGTTTTCCAAGTTCAAATCCTGTAACTTACATACAACTTTTTTATAAAAAATAAAAATATTTAAAAAGTTGAAACAGTATTTCATAGAAACAAACTTGATTCTTGTATTACAGCTTTAGCATAATCTGATAATATAAGATTAAATTTCTTACCATTTCTCTTTTTATATGTTTATAAAGAAGAAACAATAATGGAGTTTGTATGTGTGGATGGGAAAGAATTGGAACTTATCTCTTAACTTCACCCACAAAGGGTATCCCATGTTGTGGGGGTTTAAGTGGTCACCCCTACTGCCCTACACATTCACTTATGTTTGGCCTATTCATCAGCTAGTTTTCCATGTACACATTCAGTACTTTTTAAAGGGTGCTACTTTCTACACCCCTATCTACTTTTTTCACCCCCCTCCTCTCACATACTTACAGGTGGGGCCTGCGTGGGACCGACAGTTTTCCTCTCACAAGGGGGTAATCAGGAAGGGGAGGGGGTGCGTATAGAATGAGCCTTTTTAAATTGCATATTTTTTAGAGAATATTTATGTCATTCTAGAACATTAAAATTTTGCTAAAACACGCATAACAAATCTGAGTTGTTTAAGTATTTGATAAGTGACTCAAACTTTTTATTACTTTTGTAAAATCAAATTTAAGTTGTTACTGTCTTTTTTATTTTGCAACGTTTACATAGTTAAACTAATTTGTTTAGTTTTTAAGAAGTTTAAAAGAGATGAGGGAGAACAATAAACATTACATTATACTCTTTAATTTTATCCTTAAATAGTTTTAAGAATAAGAAAATGAAAGTTTATTATATGTTCAATGTGTTCTTGTAATATATGCATGGTATGTCTGTATAATTTATAATATTATTTAAAAAAAACATATATGCATATATATTACCGGTTATTTAGTATTTAGATTTGTACATACGTACATAGATACTAATATTTCTATCAAACGTTTTGACAAGCGAGGAGCTATAAGAAACCCGCAGCCAAAACCAAGAATATCCATACACATGTTTGTTACTTGTATGTATAGGTTGTTTCTTTTAATGAAACATACAAAACTTTAAAGTAAGGAAACACCTTTTGAGAACAGTGAAGGGACCATTTTTGCAATTATTATTTTTCTTTTTGCCTTTAAAAGTATTCTGATATGTTTTCTTAAATTTATTTCAAAACCCTTTTTGCCTTTAAAAGTATTCTGATATGTTTTCCTAAATTTATTTCAAAACCCACGTGTACTCATGGTTCATGGTTATCTATCTTTTAAAATATAGTAAAATGTCAAAATAGTCCCTGAATTTAGGTTATTTTGTAATTTTAATCCATATATATATATATATATATATATTTGAATATAAGTCCTCGAGGTTTCATTTTTTTACTATTTTTTCATCCAAATGGCAAACACAGTTAAAATGTATCGTTAACTCCCATGGATGATTTTGAGAATTCTCAAACCTCAGGGACTATTTTGACATTTTCCCATTTATTCTTTTGTTTTTAATTTTATAAATTTTATTTTTATCTTTAAATAAAACAATTATAATAAAATATATACATATACACACATTTATATATTTACACTCTTTTTTTTAATTTTCTTTTTTTACCTTTAATAAAAAATAATAGTAAATTAATAATGTTTGGTACAAAAGGAGAGACGGGTGGTACTAATGTTTGATAGGACGGGTCAATGAGGGAGATGACGTACGAGTCCCGAGATAGAGGGGGTGGTTGTGGCAGCGGCGGCAATGGTGGTGGTGATGAAGGTGGAGATGGAGAAAAGAGAAGAATAGAAGAGAAAGAGTATGTATGGTGTATGTATACAATGGCGGAGCTTGAACAAAAACTCAGTGGAGGCTGGATTCTTATAATCTAAATCGGTGGGGATCAGACTCTTAAAAAATCCAATATTTTACACTATAAAAAGGAATTCAGAAATTTTCGGTAAAATTATCACTACGAGCGAAAAAACGGTGGGGACTGGGCTACCCTCTGGCCCCAATAAAGCTTCGCCAATGTATATATAAATTTATAAATAGAGTAAATTACAAGTTTTGTCATTTATGTTTACACCAAATTGCAGGCGCTGTCCTTTAGCGCAAAAGTTGACAAGTTTTGTCCTTAATGTTGTAAAATCTTGCACGTTACATCCTTTATGCCAAACCCAGTTAGAAATCTCAGTTAAAAACTGTCATGTGCAATGCACATAAGGGTAAAATGGTAATTTCCCTCACCCTTACATTTTCCCTTCTTCAATTATTTAAACCTGCAATTTAGTGTTTATCACTCTATATGCTTCTTTCTGGTAAACAAATTCACCACTAAAACCTCAATAAATAATGGATATATAAATCGAGGCAGATCATTGCAACTAAACCCACAATGCTTAACAACAAATCATCAAAACCCATTAAAAGAAATCAATCAAAAATTACCTTAGAACACAAATTAGTTCTTCTTGAAGGGTGAGACCCAATAAAAGGTTTAATCTTTACAAGGGTTTTGTCTCTTAAAGCAATTCTTCCACAACACACAGGTGAATTAACTTGTAAAGATGATGCTTCCATGGCTGCCCACCTTCACTGTTCTTGAATCTTGATCACTATTTCACCTAAAGATTACATCTTTTGATGTGGGTCTGTTTTAAGGCATGAATGTTTGATAATTGGGATTTGGGAATGATGTTGCAGTTTGGGTTGGGGATTTTGAAGAAGAAGGTAAAGTGTAAGGTCATCAGCCATCAACCCACCCAAATTCGCTCCAAACATATCCTAGATGAGAAGAAATCATATGCTTCAATTGTGGGTTTATGCTTGCTAAATATTCTAATCGGGTATTGGTCATGGTCATCGTCTATTAGAGAGAGAGAGAGAGAGAGAGAGAGAGAGGTGAGAGAGAGTGGGGGAGGTGGTAGATAGTGGTGTTGACAGTGGCAGTGGTAGGTGGGGTGGGGGCGGTGGTGGCTGGTGGCGCCGGTGGTGGTTGGGTATAGAGAGAGATAGAGTGGGGTGGTGGATGGTGGTTGCAGGGGTGGCCGGTGGGGATGGTGGTTGCAGTGGTGGATAGCGGCTGAGGCGGTGGTTGATTGTGGTAGAGAACTAGAGATAGAGAGAGAGGCAGAGAGTAGTGAGTTGCAGTGAGAGAGAGGAGAATCTGTATGATTTATATATATATATATATATATATATATAATAGCAATAATAATAGTATTTTTTTAATAATAATAATATTAAATATATAGGTAAAAAGACAAAAATACCCTTGAGTGACCAGACTTAACCAAAAAAATTAACTAGGTTTGGCCTAAAGGACGTAACGTGCAAGATTTTACAACATTAAGGACAAAACTTGTCAACTTTTGCGCTAAAGGACAGCGCCTGCAATTTAGTGTAAACACAAAGGACAAAACTTGTAATTTACTCTTATAAATATGTGTGTATATGGTATATATATAATTGTTAATTTTTTTTATTTTAAAGGTGAAAAAGAAAATTAAAAAAATAAGTGTATATATACAAATGTGTGTATGTATATATATAATTATTTCTTTTGTTTTTTATTTAAAGATAAAAAATAAAATAAAAAAAACAATAGAATAAATGGTTAAATTGCCAAAGTCATCCCTGAGATTTGAGAATTGCTAAAATCGTCCATGACTTAACAATATAGTTTAACTGAGTAGGTGATTTAGATGGAAATGACAACAAAAATAAAATCTCAGGAACCTAGATATAAGAAGTTTCATTTTTGGACCGAAGTGGCAAAAGTGACATAAAATCAGAAACCATTTTGGCATTTTACTCTTTAAAATACGAGTAAATTACAAGTTTTGTCCTTTATGTTTACACCAAATTGCAGGCGCTGTCCTTTAGCGCAAAAGTTGACAAGTTTTGTACTTTATGTTTCAAAATCTTGCACGGTTTATCCTTTAGGCCTAACTCAGTTAGATTTTTTAGTTAAGTTTTGTAACGTCCGTATTTGCGTCTAGAAGAAATGACATCCAAAAGAAGCTAGAAAACATAAACTTTTAAAATGTACGAATCTTTCACAACCTAAAAGGTAAAAACGCTAGTAACAATAACACATGAATTTAACAAAATTTGGGCATGACCCGTCTGTAAAACGAGTATGCCCCTGTTTTAACCACAATCAAAACAATATCATTCTACAAGATACTACTAAAACTAAAACATCAAGTACTTAAAGGCGTTTTACCAACAATTTGTACAAAAAGTATTTTGAGCCAAAACATTAACATAAGCTAGCGGAAGCGCTTGGTAAGACATATTTTGATCATGTGCTCGCTCCATTTCGCCGAGTCGCCTAAGTTGAGGATTTACCTACATTCAATGACAAGACTTCAAAAGTTAGCCATAATTCTCATTTAACTCAATGTAACAACATATTAGCTTCATTCGTTTATATGCTTTCATTATTCTTACGCATTCGATTTACCCAATTAAATGGGTAATGGCATATACCCTCATAATGAGGTTCAAGCTTATCACTTATGTAACACCCCGAAAATATAAATCCTTATATTTAAAATTCTAATGAAATAACAAACAAGAATTTACCAACTAGGAACTTAACCTAGTTAAATTCAAGTCTTGAAATAATTCATAACATGGTTAAGATATTTAAACTTAAAGGAAAATCATAGTTGAGGGGTTAAACTTGTCAAATGTGAAAGATAATCACTAATAGTAACAAAATCAAACCAAACACACAACAACTTGTGTGTCTGGTCGATCAGGAGAAAGGGGGCGACCAGGGTGTTCTCCAAACTCTAGCTTCACATGAAAATCTGCAAAATTGAAGCCTCAAATCCGTCCCAAATCGAATTCTAAACACAAATTAGTAATCACCTCGTTGTAAGGATCAAAAGGTATGTAAAATTTTGGTACTTTGATCCATCATGAATTCTAGGTTAATTGTGAAAAACTGAAATTGAGCCTAGTTATGACATGCATGAATGAATGTTGAATTAATATGATGTTTAGAATCAAACCCTAGGTGATTCCTTGTGAAAACTTTGCATCATAGTTGTAAAGTTTGGGGTTTACATGTTAGGAGGCTATGAGCTTGAAGAATACTAGAATTAGGATTATTGTTATAGTGAAATCTGAATTTGTTAAAGTAAATTCAGAAATATAGATGTCAAGTTGTATGTGAAATTTATTAATTTAGCGAAAATAGATGTTAATTACAAATCATGAACTTGGTGATAATTATAGAAGAATCTGACCCGTTAGGTGTTTGTTGAAATGCCTAAGAGAGGATTTAAATGATAAAAAAATATGATGAGAACGCAGATTTGATCATGTTTCACAATGATATGAATATGGTCATGAAAAGAATTCTAAACAAGCTGTAAACTGAATCTTCTAGGCAAAGAGTTCGGATCATCAAGCGGACAAGCCGGAGGGAATTCACGAGGGAAAGACGTGCTCTAAAGGTACGAAATTACCGTTTCGTTATATTATAAATAAATTGTTAGTTTTATGTTGTAGTTTTTGAAAACATGGTAAACAAGATAGATCAATACGTCATGGAAGTGACTTTGGCATCTTAAACAAGTGAAACAGGTCAAACGTTTGATAGAAATTGGATTTTTGTAATACCTTATTTGATGCCCAAATCTTGGCATCCAAACGGGTCGAACAATCAAATAAGACATAATCAATGCTCCGGAATATGATAGATTGTTCTTTGATGCTTGGTTAATATATAATATATGAGAAATACGAGGTTCTAATGTATCGGTGTCATAGAAAGATTGAAATCCGAGAGTTGGAAACCTTGGTGTAATGAACATACAAAACCAAACATGAAGTTCCAGGTACTACCGTAAATTACGGTATTACCGTAATTTACGGTAGAGGTGAGATGTTTTACGGCATGGATCTCCTGGTTTACGGTGACCAAATAGTTCCAGAACCCACCGTAAATTACGGTAATACCGTAATTTACGGTAAATCCAGAAAAATTAAATTTTTTTTTTATTTTTAATTGATGATTGGATCATATGTTTAATTCTTATGTATCAAAGTTATGAACTTGATTAAATCAAAACAAGTAAAGCATGTGTTATAAATGGAATGTTTAACAATCTATGTAAACATTTCAGAAATAGAGATGGCTGATGGAGGTAATGATAATGCGGTGCCAAGAGTCACCGAACAAATGAAGGAAGTGATTGCCGAACAAGTGGGAAAGGCAATCGAAAACAGTTTGTCGGGCTTTATTGATAAAATTCAAAACACAGTTTTATCAATAGTAGAAGAGAGGATCAAGAAATTGGAAGATGATTCCAATTCAGCAAAGGAGAAGCATGGTGGACAAAAGCCTTGTTCATACAAGGAATTCATGGCCTGTAAACCACCATTATATAATGGAGAGGTTGATCCAATTGTGTGCCAACGATGGCTAAGTGATATCGAAGGAGTATTCGAGAGATCTCATTGTGATGAAAACGACTACGTAGCTTATGGTACGGGTCAATTAAGAGGTCAAGCGAAAGATTGGTGGGATAACAAAAAGAAGGAGATTGGAAGTGAAGCGGCTAAGGCCATGACATGGGAGGAGTTTAAGACGCCGTTTCTTAAACACCATAGTCCCAAAGCGGTCATAAATAGAATCAAGGAAGAGTTTATGCAACTCAGACACAAGGGTGAATCCATAGACAAGATCACGGGGATGTTTATGGACAAGATAAAGTTCTGTGATGATTTGGTGACAAACGAAGAACAAAAAGTCTATTACTACCATAACATGCTAAGTGCGGAGTATAGAGAGTTCATAACCCCTTCAAAATACGAGACCCTTACCGAGATTGTCAATGCTGCTCGGGAAAGGGAGATCGAATTGAAAAAGAGCATAGAACGGGGTGAACGAAGGGCACAAGATGCGAATCCAAGCCCTACTAAGAAGGCACGAACAAACGAAAACGCAAAGAAATCTGAGACGAAAGGCGGGTCGCCAAGTTGTAGAATCTGCGGGAAAGGTCATAAAGGCGAATGTCGTTACAAGGATAAGCCTTGTCCCATATGCAAGAAAACGGGACATATGGCTATATCATGCCCGGAGAAAGTGACGGTTTGTTACAACTGTTATCGAACGGGTCACAAGAAGTCGGAATGCCCGGAACTGGTTGAAAAGAAGAATGGGCAAGAATCGAAAGGTGAAGCCCCGAAAGCAAAGGCAAGATCTTTTCAACTAACTGCCGCAGAAGCAAAGGTTGAACCTGATGTGGTCTCAGGTATATTTGCTGTAAATTCAATTCCTGCACACGTGTTATTTGATACGGGTGCGAATAAATCCTTTGTTTCATATGGACTTATTCGACATCCTTCATTTATTCTAACAAAATTACCTGTGCCTTTAGAAGTAGAGATAGGTAATAACAAAAGCTTTATTGTTTGTGATGTATGTGAAAATTGTAAACTGAGCATCGACGATGAAGAATATTTGATAAATCTAATCCCTATGTCGATGGGAGAATTTCAAGTAGTCGTTGGGATGGATTGGCTATCTCGACACCATGCAAAGGTCGTGTGCTTCCGTAAAGAGATAAAACTAACATCTCCGAGCGGGAAACACGTCACCATTTATGGCGAAAAAGGAGGCAACCCCATAGTATGCTCAATGTTGAAAGCTCACAAGCTAATGAAGCGAGGATGCAAGGCATTCATAATATACGCTAATGAGCCCGAGAAAGAATCACGAAAGATTGGAGATGTACCGGTAGTACGAGATTATGAAGATGTTTTTCCGGAAGATTTACCGGGGATACCGCCTGAACGGGAAGTAGAGTTCGGGATCGAATTGATTCCGGGCACGAAACCCGTAGCAAAAGCCCCGTACCGACTTGCACCGTCGGAATTACAAGAGTTGATGTCCCAAATCCAAGATCTGCTTGACAAGGGATTCATAAGGCCGAGTGTGTCTCCTTGGGGCGCACCGGTATTGTTCGTGAGAAAGAAAGACGGGAGCATGCGCATGTGTATTGATTACCGGGAGTTGAACAAACTCACGGTAAAGAACCGATACCCGCTCCCGAGGATAGATGATTTATTCGACCAACTACAAGGTGCGAACTGGTTTTCCAAAATTGACCTTAGATCGGGGTATCACCAACTAAAGGTCAAAGAAGAAGATGTGCCAAAGACGGCTTTCCGCACGAGATACGGACATTACGAATTCCTCGTGATGTCATTTGGGCTAACAAACGCACCCGCGGCTTTCATGGACCTCATGAACCGGGTTTGCAAGCCAATGCTGGATAAGTCGGTCATCGTGTTTATCGATGATATATTGATATATTCGAAAAGTGAAGCTGAACACGCACACCACTTACAAGAAGTGTTAGAGACACTTAGGCGAGAGAAGTTATATGCAAAATTCTCTAAATGTGCCTTTTGGTTACGAGAGGTTCAATTTTTAGGCCATGTCATAAATGCCGACGGAGTATTGGTGGATCCGTCAAAGATAGAGGCAGTGTCAAAATGGAATCCCCCGAAGAACCCTTCAGAAATTAGAAGCTTTTTGGGGCTTGCGGGGTACTATAGGAGATTCATTCAAGATTTCTCCAAAATTGCGTCACCGCTAACCAAGCTAACCCAAAAGAAAGCAAAGTTTATTTGGGGAATTGATCAAGAAAAAGCGTTTCAAACGCTAAAAGAAAAGCTAACCCAAGCTCCAGTACTGACATTGCCAGACGGAGTCGAAGACATGGTGGTTTATTCGGATGCTTCATTATCGGGGCTCGGTTGCGTGTTGATGCAACGGGGCAAGGTAATAGCCTATGCCTCGAGACAATTGAAGATACACGAGAAGAAATATCCCACGCACGATCTCGAGTTGGCAGCGGTGGTATTTGCATTAAAAATATGGAGGCATTACTTGTATGGGGTAAAATGCACCATATTCACCGACCACAAGAGCTTGAAATACTTCTTCGATCAGAAGGAGTTAAATATGCGACAAAGGCGATGGTTGGAAACGGTGAAAGACTATGATTGTGAGATACATTATCACCCCGGAAAAGCAAATGTGGTAGCGGACGCTCTGAGCAGAAAAGCGGATTATGTCCCGATACGAGTATGATCGATGCAACTCGTAGTAACCTCGGGTATACTTGAACGTATTTGAGAGGCGCAATTAGAAGCAGTAAAAGAAGAGAATTGGAAGAAAGAAAGAATAATTGGTCAACTGAAAGATTTGTCGGATGGGAATCACGGATTAAAGACTTGATCCGGAAGGATATGGGTCCCGCATACCTGTGGAGTGAAGGCGCTTCTACTTAATGAAGCTCATAAATCCCGTTATTCAATTCATCCGGGTGCGACCAAGATGTACAATGATTTGAAACAAAATTATTGGTGGCCCGGAATGAAGAGGGATGTGGCGAAGTATGTGGAAAAATGCTTGACATGTTTACAAGTCAAGGCGGAGCATCAGAAACCATACGGCAAACTCCAACCGTTAGAAATTCCGGTTTGGAAATGGGAACATATTACAATGGACCTATTAACTAAGTTGCCTAAGACGAATCGTGGTTTTGATGCCATATGGGTAGTGGTGGATAGATTGACGAAAAGTGCTCACTTCATTCCGATTCGTGAGACTTATACGTCAGAAAAGATGTCGGAAGTTTATACCAATGAAATAATAGCCCGTCATGGGGTGCCGGTGTCCATCGTGTCTGATAGGGATACCCGGTTTACTTCGAATTTCTGGCGGGATTTCCAAGAGCAAATGGGAACCAAATTGTTCATTAGCACCGCGTACCATCCTCAAACGGATGGGCAAAGTGAAAGAACGATACAAACATTGGGAGACATGCTACGGGCGTGTATAATCGACTTTGGAGGCAGTTGGGATGTTCATCTACCGTTAGTAGAGTTTTCGTATAACAACAGTTACCAATCTAGTATTAAGATGGCACCATACGAAATGCTTTACGGTAGGAAGTGTCGAACTCCGGTATGTTGGGGTGAAGTGGGTCCACGTGAACTCGCTCACCAAGATATAGTACGAGCCACAAATGAAAAGATCGATAAAGTTCGGGCACACTTGAAAGCGGCTCAAGACAGGCAAAAGGCGTATGCTGATAAAAGGAAAAGGCCAATCGAATTCCAAGTTGGTGACATGGTCTTGCTAAAAGTCTCCCCATGGAAAGGTGTTATTAGATTCAGAAAAAGGGGGAAGCTAAGCCCGAGGTTTATTGGACCATTTAAAATTATCGGGAGAGTTGGCAAGGTAGCTTACCGCCTTGAATTACCGGAGGAGCTAAGTGGAATCCATGGCACGTTCCACGTGTCGCAATTAAGAAAGTGCCTAGCAGACGAAACGACTTATATCCATTACGATGATATCGAAGTGGATAATAGTCTGAATTATGCGGTAAGACCGGTGGAGATTTTAGACAGAAAGGTCAAACATTTACGAAATAAACAAATTGACCAAGTTAAAGTCAAATGGGAGCATAGGAAAGGTTCGGACACTACGTGGGAGTCCGAAGAAGAGATGCGACGTCTTCATCCTACTTTATTTGGTACGTAATTCGGTTTCGGGGACGAAACCCTTTTAAGGGGGGTGAACTTGTAACACCCCGAAAATTTAAATCCTTATATTTAAAATTCTAATGAAATAACAAACAAGAATTTACCAACTAGGAATTTAACCTAGTTAAATTCAAGTCTTGAAATAATTCATAACATGGTTAAGATATTTAAACTTAAAGGAAAATCATAGTTGAGGGGTTAAACTTGTCAAATGTGAAAGATAATCACTAATAGTAACAAAATCAAACCAAACACACAACAACTTGTGTGTCTGGTCGATCAGGAGAAAGGGGGCGACCAGGGTGTTCTCCAAACTCTAGCTTCACATGAAAATCTGCAAAATTGAAGCCTCAAATCCGTCCCAAATCGAATTCTAAACACAAATTAGTAATCACCTCGTTGTAAGGATCAAAAGGTATGTAAAATTTTGGTACTTTGATCCATCATGAATTCTAGGTTAATTGTGAAAAACTGAAATTGAGCCTAGTTATAACATGCATGAATGAATGTTGAATTAATATGATGTTTAGAATCAAACCCTAGGTGATTCCTTGTGAAAACTTTGCATCATAGTTGTAAAGTTTGGGGTTTACATGTTAGGAGGCTATGAGCTTGAAGAATACTAGAATTAGGATTATTGTTATAGTGAAATCTGAATTTGTTAAAGTAAATTCAGAAATATAGATGTCAAGTTGTATGTGAAATTTATTAATTTAGCGAAAATAGATGTTAATTACAAATCATGAACTTGGTGATAATTATAGAAGAATCTGACCCGTTAGGTGTTTGTTGAAATGCCTAAGAGAGGATTTAAATGATAAAAAAATATGATGAGAACGCAGATTTGATCATGTTTCACAATGATATGAATATGGTCATGAAAAGAATTCTAAACAAGCTGTAAACTGAATCTTCTAGGCAAAGAGTTCGGATCATCAAGCGGACAAGCCGGAGGGAATTCACGAGGGAAAGACGTGCTCTAAAGGTACGAAATTACCGTTTCGTTATATTATAAATAAATTGTTAGTTTTATGTTGTAGTTTTTGAAAACATGGTAAACAAGATAGATCAATACGTCATGGAAGTGACTTTTGCATCTTAAACAAGTGAAACAGGTCAAACGTTTGATAGAAATTGGATTTTTGTAATACCTTATTTGATGCCCAAATCTTGGCATCCAAACGGGTCGAACAATCAAATAAGACATAATCAATGCTCCGGAATATGATAGATTGTTCTTTGATGCTTGGTTAATATATAATATATGAGAAATACGAGGTTCTAATGTATCGGTGTCATAGAAAGATTGAAATCCGAGAGTTGGAAACCTTGGTGTAATGAACATACAAAACCAAACATGAAGTTCCAGGTACTACCGTAAATTACGGTATTACCGTAATTTACGGTAGAGGTGAGATGTTTTACGGCATGGATCTCCTGGTTTACGGTGACCAAATAGTTCCAGAACCCACCGTAATTTACGGTAATACCGTAATTTACGGTAAATCCAGAAAAATTAATTTTTTTTTATTTTTAATTGATGATTGGATCATATGTTTAATTCTTATGTATCAAAGTCAAAACTAATGTTTTAATGGTTTTGACCCTAGGTGATTAAATGAACCTTACGGATGGTGGTCAAGCAAAGCCGAAGAACCGAACACGACCTTTGAAGCTTCCGCTATGTGTTTAATCTTACTTAATGTTTGTTCATGGGTTGTAAACAAACTAACAAACAACTTTTGTATGTTCTAACTTAGTCATTAGTCGACTAAGGCTTATGATACTTCTGAAACTTATGTTAAACTATTATCTTTTGGTATAAATAAATGTTAAATTCAAGTATAAATTTAAGGGTGTTACAACTTACGACCCGGTGACATCGGGTTAATTGCTTTCAACATAAATCTTTCTTTTCCATCCGTATAACGGATTAAACTTCAAGCATTTGTCATAGCATTCATGACCACCCATTCAAAACAGGTAGTAGCTTATTCTTACTCGACTTGTTCAACTAGAACTTGTCGACTAGCATAGCTTATCATAACTTTCATTATCATATCCAAATCCGCAAGGGATTTGCTAACTACTTACTAATCACCATAAACATTTTAACAAGGATTGTTTACATGAAAACTAACAAAGATTAAGTAAGTTTTTGTATGCGAATGATCATACAACCCAACACTAAAATTTAATTAGCAAACCATCATTCGTAGATCTACATGAAAGGAGAATTAAGTTCATATGAACTTACCGCGATCTTGAGATGTTTGTGCCTTCGAGTGACTTGCGCCTTCTTCCTTCTTCGCGCCTATAAGTCATAATCTCATACTTTAGCTTTCATAAACATTACTTACACAATCCTTTTAGTACGTTATAGCGTCTACTAATCACATACATCATTATCATAAAGAAATTGCATCTTCCTAACAAGTATTCATGTAAAAACCATAACTAAGCTCACTTAGGCATTTCATCGAACACATTGTGTGCGTATTACTAATTTAGCACAATGTACAAGCATTCTAAACACAATTTCCATAGTTTACTCATTGATTAACATAAACATCTCTAACTTGGAAATTTATCATCCTAAACATGAATACCTAGTTCTTAATCAATTATTCATAACAATTTCATCAATCAACAATCAAATTAACTGTAGAACTTCACAATTTCTAACCTTCACTTGACATGTAAGTGGGTTTTTGCCCTAATCATACTCACATTCGAAATTTAGCATCTATTGATGTCTAAACATTCATAGCAACCATAAATCATACTAGATTTTGTATTACATTCACGAATTACACTATACCCACATAACCAAACATCATTAAATCAGGAAATTTCACTTACTTGAGATCAAGAACACTTAGATAATCGAAGTTCCTGGCTCATGCATTCGATTAACCTCTATTTTCCCTTTCAATTTGATGGATTTAGAAGGTTAGGGTTTAGTTTTCTTCTGGGTCTCTCTCCCTCTCTCGTTCGTACGCACACAGCCAGGAACACACTGGCCTCTTTTTTTTTATTAATTTTTCATTACACCTTTACACTTTTAGTCCCTTGTCTTTTAATACATGTCACATTCTTTCTTTTCACATTAACTAGGTTACCTTTCCTTTGGTTAACTTAGTTACATACATATATTTTAAACTTACTATCATTTTCTTACGGTACCGTTTAATAGTTACCGTTTTTCTGTTATTTATCAACACAAAAACAAATATAATATTATTTTATATCATACGAAATTTGGGGTGTTACAAGTCTACCCCCCTTAAAAGAGGTTTCGTCCCCGAAACCTTTCTCATTCCAACTAGACCAATTTTACCCTTACTTTTTCATCTATTCATTCACGATGCCTACTACATATAGATGCAATCGGGATCTTGGCAAAAGTTTCATTCATGCATAAACATATTTGTACACATTGTCCCTCCGTTCTTAAATTAAGTAAATTACTTTCATAATCACATATAAGTTAGAATCTGATCCAGAGCTCTTATTAGTGTCATTTTTACTTTATAATGCTAGTTCCTAGCATACATCATCACTAGCGGTTCGTTCATTGAAATTTTTATTCCAAATGTATACTATTGGTCGTACAAGCCTATGCTTACGGCTTGTTTCTATCTTTCTAGTTAAGCATACCATATTCATACATTTGCTAATTAAAAAAAATAAATGGATTTATTTCATTCCACTCACGTATCATACACGATATAATTCCTTATTGTAACCATGAGAAAACCCTACCATCCCATTACTAACATTCTTCTTAATTATTTTCTTGTTTATATGAGGGCTTAGCATAGCATTATACGTATACTATAAACATTTAATGATTTTGTGGTACTAATACAAAGCTACCCACTTCCTAATTACTTTTTCATACTTAATACGAGTATGAGGTATCATTCTACGGTTACTACTGTCACTTGAACTAATCACAAGTTTTGAGTTTAGCCTTAATTTTAATCCTTCGCACACTTTATTATTAGTTACTTGCATGAACTACTTATGATAACAACTAGGTATGTTGTGTACGAGCACCATACGATCATCTAACTAATTCAGCTCAAACTTTCATTTAAGGCCTTTAGATCTCCCTCTTAATGACATTCATACCTTCTCACACTGACCGTTACAGGTCGATCATTGTATACCATACCATAATTATTCTACCATTCATTTTGTTCATACTTACAAATAAATCTACGGATTCTTATCATTAATCAAGAATTGAACATTTTACTAACCTCGCCTTTAATGCATAAGTCGGTTATCCGTGCGCCGGATCGATCCGCTTCTTTATATGTACCCTCCGTACCAGACTTGGTCTCATTCATTCATGAAATAGGCTCCCACTCGTGGGCATCCTTCTACTAGCTTCATTACTAACATCTCACTAAGAATTCCATCATATTTATCTATAACTAAACAGTTAGCACATAACCCTTCATAACTGCGTCCTGCGGGGTGTTTGTTCGCCCATTGCCTCTTTCACAATTTTCTTACGTACATGCTAAAATATATCATACATTCCATTTCTTACATACAATCCTTTCTTTTTATTGGTTATTTCTCCAACTTTCGCAGTTTGACCTTTCAAGGTTAGACTAACACCCCCCTCACCTATTAGTAATAAACTTTGACAAACCGAACATTAAATACCGGGTTCAAATGGCGATCGCCGTTTGACCCGTATAACTTATTTGAGTTTGGTGCTTAATTAATTTTTTTTATTCTTACTTGTTTAATCCGTCTTCACTTACGGATTTGAACTTTTAATTTATTATCTTTCATTCTTACATGGTTGAATCAATTTCTCAGATTCAAACATTTTCCTCCGAACCTTTCTTTCTTCTGCCATATCATTTACCATGTAATTTCTTATGAATCGTTTCCGTATTAATCTTCTACATTCAACTTCAAGTGTTGGGTCCTAACACTTAATTCCATGTCCTAATTCATGTAGCGCGTTTCAACGCGACACTCTACATCCGATTCCTAGTGGTGTTCTCACCCTTCTTTCTTAAGTTTGTTTTACATTCAATCGCAGGCTTATACTTTTCATTCTTATCTTTCTTTCTTTTATTGATCCGATCCTTTAAGAATTGTTAGACCCCTTATTACTAGCTTGACTGGACATAAGTGAGATGATTCTCGTGTTTTTCTCGAGCTTCGGTCAATATATGACCATCCCTTACATACCATTTCCATTTGATCGTTCACTGTATTTGGTGTTAATTCACCTACGTTCTCTAACATGTCTCTTACTAATGAGTATCCTACATTACACGTTGCATTCTTACGTAATGTTTCCAAAAATTTGTAAATAATTATTATTTACTGACTTCTACGATTTGACCTTTTAAAGTTCATCACACTTAGTACTTATTGTTGTACGCGTTGTACTTACTTTCAATTCGAACATATTATATAATGTCTTTAGCTAACATCTCAACTAATATTCTTTCCATACCTTTCATATTATTATTACATTCAAAATATTGTTAGCTTATGTGAGCATACATACTATTATTCATTTTCTTTTTGTTTATACAAAATTTGACTTGTATAAACGAGACATTTATTATCAGTTATCTCATTTCCAATCCATACCACTAAACTTATCGTCAAGCATAATACGTATATTACTTAATACATAACACATTAACTTTTTACTTTAACATTTGCGTCTAAAGGGTCATTCCATGATATTCCTATATTGTTGACTTTTAGTTAGTCACTGTTTTGCTTACACACTTCAAACTTTTGAACATGTGTTCATCTAAATATGATAGACCGTAATATTAATGCTCTACGTATCTCATACATACAATTTACGTAATCCTCCAAACAATACACATGTATACATTCACCTTCGCGTACCTTCTCATGCTAATGCTTCACGATTCTACAAATAATAATTATCATTCAAGTTAACTATATAACATAATTCTAACACATTCTTTTACTAATAAGCTCGTATGATTTGCATTTGACTCATATTCGCCTCTTAATCATAACAAGGCAAATCATTAAATACACATAAGCATCACACCATTCGTGTACATGGTACAAGCATCTAATGCATAATTATATCAAAGCATACATTCATCAGAATTTTCATACGAATTCCATCTAACTCACATACTTCAAATTATTTTCACCACTATTCTCATCATCATTTTTTTTATATTCATTTATTAACAATTCCGGTTCCTTCACATATCTAAATACTTCAGTCTATATCTACTTCCTTTATTATTCATTATCATTCGTTTCCAACTCCACTTTATACGTTCGTCATTCATTTCATGCCATCCCATACGTTACATTCGACTTTTATAAATTTTACTTTATCGCCAACGATCTACATAAATTTACATAACTTATTATATCTTCTAATAACTTGGCAGGAACATAAGACGGGCATTTCTGAGAAGTATGGAAACTTAAATTATATTTCACAAGCTTTCAATACTTCATAATTCATTAGTCCGTATTTACTTCATTCGCATTCTTAGATTTTAAACTTTACGCATCTCTTAAACTTTCATCATTCATTCGTGCCTTTCAACATATTACTTTCGACTTTTATACATTTCCTTCTATCGTAACCACTAGTCGTGGTTACATATATCTTTCAGGCCTTATATAGACCCTAAACGAACATTTAATAGACCTTCGGACGGTTTGGAAACTCAAAATACGAAAAGCAAAACAAAACAAAAACCCCCAGCGGACTCGGTTTCCACTAGCCATCGGCGACGGCATCATACCCCGTCGGCGACGGGCTTCGTAAATGGGTGTTACCCACAATGTCCGTAGACAGAAAGATAGGCCGTCGGCAAGCATGAGGGCGTCGGCGACGGCTCACAGCCCGTCGGCGACGGCCCTTCAAGAAAAATATGAAGTTTGTGGAAATTTCGCCCAGACACAGCTGTGTTGATTATCTGAGTATAATGTCACACAGCTGTGTCAGCCTTACCACACACCCTGATCTCAGCAATAAGCATCAATGGTCCACACAGCTGTGTCACCTAACGACACAACTGTGTGCTGCGCCAGATCTGATATAACCTAATGTTTAACTTCCATTATTACTACTCCACATACTTTAACTTAAATATTTATCATAAACACACTACACATACTTGTACTAAACAAAAACTTAAAATTTTACCTCATTGGCGACCTTGGAGCGAGCACACTTTTGAACGAGCCGTCGGTTTAAGTTCAAGCATCACCTCATATGCTTGAATCCCTCAAACCTTGGCTCTAATACCAACTTGTAACGTCCGTATTTGCGTCTAGAAGAAATGACATCCAAAAGACGCTAGAAAACATAAACTTTTAAAATGTACGAATCTTTCACAACCTAAAAGGTAAAAACGCTAGTAACAATAACACATGAATTTAACAAAATTTGGGCATGACCCGTCCGTAAAACGAGTATGCCCCTGTTTTAACCACAATCAAAACAATATCATTCTACAAGATACTACTAAAACTAAAACATCAAGTACTTAAAGGCGTTTTACCAACAATTTGTACAAAAAGTATTTTGACCCAAAACATTAACATAAGCTAGCGGAAGCGCTTGGTAAGACATATTTTGATCATGTGCTCGCTCCATTTCGCCGAGTCGCCTAAGTTGAGGATTTACCTACATTCAATGACAAGACTTCAAAAGTTAGCCGTAATTCTCATTTAACTCAATGTAACAACATATTAGCTTCATTCGTTTATATGCTTTCATTATTCTTACGCATTCGATTACCCAATTAAATGGGTAATGGTATATACCCTCATAATGAGGTTCAAGCTTATCACTTACGACCCGGTGACATCGGGTTAATTGCTTTCAACATAAATCTTTCTTTTCCATCCGTATAACGGATTAAACTTCAAGCATTTGTCATAGCATTCATGACCACCCATTCAAAACGGGTAGTAGCTTATTCTTACTCGACTTGTTCAACTAGAACTTGTCGACTAGCATAGCTTATCATAACTTTCATTATCATATCCAAATCCGCAAGGGATTTGCTAACTACTTACTAATCACCATAAACATTTTAACAAGGATTGTTTACATGAAAACTAACAAAGATTAAGTAAGTTTTTGTATGCGAATGATCATACAACCCAACACTAAAATTTAATTAGCAAACCATCATTCGTAGATCTACATGAAAGGAGAATTAAGTTCATATGAACTTACCGCGATCTTGAGATGTTTGTGCCTTCGAGTGACTTGCGCCTTCTTCCTTCTTCGCGCCTATAAGTCATAATCTCATACTTTAGCTTTCATAAACATTACTTACACAATCCTTTTAGTACGTTATAGCGTCTACTAATCACATACATCATTATCATAAAGAAATTGCATCTTCCTAACAAGTATTCATGTAAAAACCATAACTAAGCTCACTTAGGCATTTCATCGAACACATTGTGTGCGTATTACTAATTTAGCACAATGTACAAGCATTCTAAACACAATTTCCATAGTTTACTCATTGATTAACATAAACATCTCTAACTTGGAAATTTATCATCCTAAACATGAATACCTAGTTCTTAATCAATTATTCATAACAATTTCATCAATCAACAATCAAATTAACTGTAGAACTTCACAATTTCTAACCTTCACTTGACATGTAAGTGGGTTTTTGCCCTAATCATACTCACATTCGAAATTTAGCATCTATTGATGTCTAAACATTCATAGCAACCATAAATCATACTAGATTTTGTATTACATTCACGAATTACACTATACCCACATAACCAAACATCATTAAATCAGGAAATTTCACTTACTTGAGATTAAGAACACTTAGATAATCGAAGTTCCTGGCTCATGCATTCGATTAACCTCTATTTTCCCTTTCAATTTGATGGATTTAGAAGGTTAGGGTTTAGTTTTCTTCTGGGTCTCTCTCCCTCTCTCGTTCGTACGCACACAGCCAGGAACACACTGGCCTCTTTTTTTTATTAATTTTTCATTACACCTTTACACTTTTAGTCCCTTGTCTTTTAATACATGTCACATTCTTTCTTTTCACATTAACTAGGTTACCTTTCCTTTGGTTAACTTAGTTACATACATATATTTTAAACTTACTATCATTTTCTTACGGTACCGTTTAATAGTTACCGTTTTTCTGTTATTTATCAACACAAAAACAAATATAATATTATTTTATATCATACGAAATTTGGGGTGTTACAAGTTTGGTCATGTGCCTTGCACATGAGGACATACTTGTCATTACACCTTCCCAGGGGTTATTTTGTAAACTATTATTATTGAGGGATTGTATCTACAAAACTGAAAAAAAAATCTAAACTCTTTCTCTTTCTTTATAATCTGAACCCACCACCACAACCCAATCTCTCTCTAATCTTTCTCAACCCACCACCACCACCACCACCCCACAACCTCCATTTCTCCTAGGTTGTCGGCGAAATAAAACTCCGATCATTTCTATCCACATGCTCCGCCACCATCTGCCCAGCAACCGACGACACAACCACCATACACCATCCAAACAAATACCAACAACCCACACCCAACCGTTTCTTCTCCGACACAAGCAACATCATCTCCGATACCACCAGCCCCTCATTCGACACCAGAAACTCCAAAGCAACCTCTCCATGTAAAACACATTCGTCTACAAGCAACCAAACATGCATTTCCCATCTACAAACATTTCCGATCATCCATAAACACTTCCGATCTCATACCTGCGACGACTGCGCTACCACCGTACACTCCACCGTTTCCGTTCTCAGACCTATTCTGCCATCTCTGATCTCAGCCCTATTCCACCGTCTTCGATCTCAGCCATGTTCCACCATCTCTGATTTCAAACCTGTTCTGCCGTATCCGATCTTTAGCTTGAAGCTGTTGATAGAGAGATAAATGGGGAGTTGAGAGAGTGTGTGTAAAGTTGGCAGTGGTGGTGGTTCAGATCTGAACAATGGTCGCGGTGGTGGTTGGGTGTTGGTGGTGGTGGTGGGCGATGGGATGTGGCGGCTGAAGGTTGGTGGTGGCGGCTGAAGGGTAGTGGTAGCAGGTTGCGATGGTGGGTGTTGGTGGTGGGAGGTGGAGGTGGTGGTGGAAAGTGGTGGTAATGGGTGAAGAGAGAGAGAAAGAGAGAGAGAGAGAGAGAGAGAGAGGGGAGGGAGCTAAGAATGAGAGAGAGAGAGAGAGAGGAGAGATGGATAGAGAGTCGGAGAGAGATAAATTTCAGGTTTTTTAACATTTATATTTTATATTTTATTTTTTTATTTCTTATACAACTAGTCCCTTGATTATCAAGTTATTTACTCAATAGTCCCCAGGGAGGTAAAATGACAAGAATACCCTCATGTGCATGGCACATGACCATAATTAACTGAAAAATCTAACTGGGTTTGGCCTAAAGGTTAAAACGTGCAAGGTTTTGAAACATAAAGCACAAAACTTGCAAACTTTTGCGCTAAAGGAGCAGCGCCTGCAATTTGGTGTAAACACAAAGGACAGAACTTGTAATTTACTCTTAAAATAATTATATAGATTAAGATTATAAAATCTATATTTATCAAAGTTCTATAATAAAAAAATGTTAAGGATACTCATTACCATTCTAGGTCATCTACCTTTTGGTTTTCTCATCCTTCTCTATTACTTAATTATTGATAGTTGTTACATTCATTAAAAATACCTAGAATGAGCTCCGTGAAGGTGGTCATGGGAGACTCATGTGAGACGTAGAGCAAGGGGAACACCGCCCCTCATGGCCCTAAGGCTTGATGATTGTGGGCATGGCCACGTCTACCACAATCCAAGCACAACCAATAAAAAATTTTGACTGTTCAACAGTCGGAAATAAAAAAAGTAACTTTTAAATTGAGTAAACTGCCATTTTGGTCCCCGTGGTTTGGTCACTTTTGCCACTTTAGTCCAAAACTCAAACCTTTTGCATCTGAGTCCCTGTTGTTTCAGTTTTATTGTCATTTTGGTCCAAAAGTGAAATCATATCATATTTGTCTTATAAAATCCTGCTATTTTGTCTTTTTCCTAAGGACAAAATGATCATTTTAATTAAAAATCCTGCTATTTCTTCTTCATCTCCTTTATCGTTTCACCAAAATGACCATTTTGCCCCTGAGAAAAATGACAAAAAACTAGGATTTAATTTGAGAAATATGAGTTGATTTCATTTTTGGACTAAAATGGCAATACAACTGAAACCACAGGGACCCAGATGCAAAAGATTCGAGTTTTGGACTAAAGTGGCAAAAGTAACCAAACCTCAGGGACCAAAATGGCAGTTTACTCTTTTAAATTTATTAAAACCTTTAAAATCTCATATTTTTTTCATATAAACTCTTCCTACTCAATCTGTAAATTCTCTTACAACCCGCAATTCTTAAAATTATGCTTGAACCCAGGGCTTCTTCATCATCTTTCAACGAAATTAACGATCTTTTAACGCGGTATCAAAGATTGCACAAATTATTTTGGAGGAAAAAGAAAATATATCAAAATGTAGAACAAGGAAGACCTGCTTAAATAGGGACCGGGAATGTAATTTAATTTAACTTGTATTTTAGTGTAAATAAAGTTTATGTAACTAATTAATAAATTTTATTGTAACTGATACTTATAAACAATATAGATGCTCATGATAGGTTGGTGGATGACTACTTTGCTGAAAATCCTGTATACATTGACAATATAAATTTTAGGCGTTGGTTTCAAATGAGCCGTCTTATGTATTATTTGATATGTATTATTTTAGTTAGTTTGATATGTATTATTTTAGTTATTAATATGTATTATTTGAATTTTCCTTATTCTTATATTATGTAGTTTTATTATTTTAGTTATTAAGTAAAGTAATTTAGTTTTATCTATTGTTTATCAAAATAATTAAAATTAAATAAATTATTAGTACGTCGTGAGTTTGGTTCGGTTTCACACAATAAAGCGTAGATAAAAACTATATCATGACATAGATATAATCTTTTAGATTATCTAACTTTTCAAACAACGAAAATGTCACACCCTAACTGATGGCGGAAACATCGGAGCGAGACGAAAACGAGATTGTAAGAGACTTCATAACGACTATTTGTGACAAGTATTTAATAAGCAAAATTCATTTCATTCCTAAAGCAAAGATACAATATTTGGAAGCAAATTACAGCATCTTGTAACATAGAAATCAAAGTACAATACATGAACTAAAATTTAAAGTGCGTTTCTAGTCGTACTACTAGATTTTTTCAACGTAACGTCATCAAGATCCTGCAATACATATTAAAGTATATGTCAACACGAAAGAGCATTGGCGAGCATACAAGTTTGAATGACTAGCATAAGTATAAAAAGTTCAAACATATCCACATGGCATAATTGTATACTAAGTCACATCATTACAACATTAGCATGCATCACATAATTGTCAACCAAAAGATTCCACTAGCGTAATCTTGTCGTCTCAACGACAAGACCGTTTTTGTATAACTTAACATGACCAGAAGAATACGGGCGATGTGCTACTCCTATGGCGTTATACATATTAAGGTAGGCTCGTACGAAGTTAATGAAAATAATAGTGCAAGTAAGGCTTATAGCATGTATGAATTTCTAAGCATCACGTATTAAGTATGTATAATGGATTGTTTGATTGTGCCAAACATGTTTTTATGTGATTGTTTGAATTTAATAAGTCATATGTATTGCACCCCAAAAGTGTCTAAAATTAAAAAGGGGGTCATATACACTCACGTTTGCGTAGAGTTTCCACGAAAGTGAGTCGGAAGAGTTCTTAAGTTTGGAGCATCGAAGTTACCCTAAAGGGAAACGGAGGTGTGTGAGTTTCGGATTTGATTAACGAATTGGATTAGGATTTAGGGTTAACATATAATATGAATAAACGAAAAGTAAAGTGCCATGAGAATGATCATGCAAGGAGGTAGGATGAATTCCATCTATTTAACCTCATTATATGATTCACCAAAGCACGAAATCATCAACTTAGTTTATGATTTCGGTTGGTCATGAATATATACAAAAAAAATTGAAAAATACATGAACTACTAAATCTTAAAACAACCAAGAGAGCAAGCTAGATGCGTGCATCCCAAACATGGAAAGTGTTTAGGTACGTGTTGTAGCCTTGTCCCTTTAATGGAAATTGTTTTGAGACTTAGGGGCTGTTTGACAACTTCTGAATGGTTATGTGCTGAAACAATAAGAGGTTTGAATCATTAAGAGCCCCATTAAATGCTAAACAAACAGCCCCTTAGTGTATAAATCTAAGCTAAAGTATGAACAAGTGAGGTAGTGGAACAAGGTTGGAGAGCGAAAGCTTCCATGGTTCACACATTCACCAAAACACAAGTCTTTCAACATTGAAGGTTGAAAACTTGGATGGTTCCAACACTTTTGAAGTCACTTAGGGCTTTTAGGGCAGAATTTTATGAAGGTATTGAGCCTTGTTTCTTGTGGAAATCAACCACAACACATACCCGCAACTATGAGCTTAGCTGGGAGCATGGTGGGTACAAGATTTCACTAAGTTTCAAGTAAAATATACATGAAATAAAAAGATACATCAAAGTAGAATTTTTATACTACTTTGGAGCTCAAATGTGGTGAGCTTTCACCTTAGTTTTCCATGGAAAATCTCTGGAAACCTTCCTAGAGGTTGTCCAAGTAGTTTGAAAGAAGAAATGAAGAAGAAAAATGAAGAAAAGTAAATTAGTAACTCACTAGAGCACTTGAAACTTTTTGCCCACTTTTGGAGTGTTCTTGGAGAATTTGGAAAAGTTTTGGAGGATTAGAGAGTGTGGAAAGTGTTTAGGAGGTGGTGGGGGCTTGTATTTATAAGTGGGGATTAGGGTTTGGAAGTTAATGAAGGTGGATTTTCATTTTTCGTCCTTGCACTTGTATTGTTGGTTATTTTATGCTATAAAGTTGTATGCAAGCATGTTATAAGTAGGAAACACATATGCATGTGATTCCGATAAAATATAATATCGATGTATGTCTCGGTTTTAAATTAAAACATGTATTTCATGATTGATTACATATTATGCATGTATGATTAAACAAGGTTGATATAAAAATACGATTTCTGTTATGATCAAAGTATCGAGATTACAAGGATTGAAATGACATAAGAATACAAGTTTCTAAAAATAGAAATGCGAATACAACTTTCTAAATATGGAAAATACAAAAAATGCGAAGCGTTACATAAACGTAAATAAAAAATACGTCATGAGTTTGGCTCGGTTTACTTTCACACAATGAAACGTAGATAAATATATGTCTTGATGTATATAAAATATTTTAGATTATATAAGTTTTCACACAATGAAACATAGATAAAAAATACGTTGTGAGTTCGGCTAAATTTCACACAATGAAACATAGATAAAAAAATATGTTGTTACACTGATAAAATTTCATACGCTTTTCACATTTTCAAAAATTAATTTAGTTAAATATTAAAAAATCGTGACACCCGACAATTAATCAAGTTAATCCGTACACCTTAATTGAACTAGTTTACATTAATTATATGCATTTAGACTTAATTATAATTAAATTGAGTCTATAAACATCTAGCAAGGTCTAACTAAATGCATAGGTTTACATTCGATAATCGTTAGTTATTGTCTTTTCGCATAGTGGTAAAAATATATGAAACGAATGTTGGTGATCAGCCATTAAAATTAAACAACTGGAATTGTTCCGGTATGTCTGGAACATTAAATTACTGTCGCTATTATGTGATTTGATGCAAAATCGTGTGAAAAATCCTATAAAATAATAGATCAACATTTTATTGTCCGATTTTCATGTGTTATTGTTAATTGCTTCACTAATTAACATTTTTGCACCCAAATTAATATTAGATTATGTATAATTATTTAATTAACAATGTCTAGTATATAAAACATGATTAAAGGCTTAAAGCTACATAACTAATCCTAATTACACCTCTAATCATCTAGAGGTACCCTCTAAGACACTACAATCCAAAACAGCACACATGATTACCCCCTTCCCCCTGGTTTCAGCCGCAAGCCCACTTCCCCCTTTTGTCCTTGTTGTTTTGCTTGTGGAGATGAATTGCATGTCCTTAGGACTTGTATGGTAATTGTTAAGATGCAAGACCTCACTTTATTACATGCATTCTTTCCATTTCATTTGAAAAACTCAAACACACTCTCACATCTTTCTAAACTTACGACTCTCTGCTTCTCATCTTCACTTTGATTTTTCTTCCACCAAATTAAAACACAAATACAAGCTTGAATCTTCTAGTTTTGAGGTGCTTCAAGTCTTGGAGCATAACTTGGAGCTTGCACCTCAAAACCCAAGATAAAACCTTTGTCCACAATTTTGTTTATCATCCCTAACCTAGTGCTAGGGGTAATTTTTAATTTCTTCTTTTGTTATCTCATGTTTATGTGTTATAAATGTGAAAGATGAATCACCTAATGAGATGTTTTAACATGGTTTTCTAAAAGAATGAAATAATGGATGAAATGGGTATATATGTGTATGTATATGGACGGTTACGGATATGTATGCATGATGGGTGGAAAATGGTTGATTTTGGAAAGTTGGTGAAATCTTGATCATGCTTGGATGAATGTTTAATTTTATGATGTTGATTGTTGTTTGCATGGAATTGATCTTGACATGCATGAAAATGAATATGTTGATAGATGAACTTGGATGGTGAAAATGGACATGTTAAAATGCTTAGATTGTTGAAGTTGCCTAAGTATGGATCACGATATGTTTGGGTGATGAATTTGATGGATTTTTGTATGATGTTATGAAAGTGTTAAAAACCGATTGTTGGACCTAAAAATAGTTATTTTGATGATATGGAATGGTGGAAATGATATCACATTAAAAATGGCAAAGTTGGTGTGTTTAGTATGTGATTTTGCATGAAAAATTCTAAGTTGAGTAATTTTATGATATGATTATGTTACATGTTAAATTTGTGATAAATTACTATGTTATGATGTGAAAAACAATACTTGTGATTTAGTGTCCAAAAACACTATTTTCATACACTAAAATACTAAACATATAAGTATAATTTGGTGAAAAATCTATCATTATATGTGAAAAAAGCTATTTTTATCAATATCTAAGGCTTTGATACATTTGTTAAAATTTTATATAATTTGTACTTAGAATATATTTAGACACAAAATATATATTTTAAAAGTTTTAGAAGAAATTTTTTTTTTTGAACTTTTCACCTCTTAAATAGAAGGGTAACACCTTATCATTACATTATGGACGACTGGTTCGATATTTGGTTTAAGGTTGTTCACGAGCCAAATCAAGCTGAGCTAGGGCTAGCTCGGGCTCGGCTTGGCACGGGTTTGAGCAAAAAATCTAAGCTCGGACTCGTTTTGGTTTTAAACAGAGCTGTCTCCGCTCAGCTTGGGTTGACTCGATTTTAAAAATAAAAAATTAATAGATGGCTCTTAAAATTCAGTTTTCTAAATATTATTCAATAGTAAAAAGAACATACTAAAAAAAGTTCAACCTAATACATTACAAGCCAAAATCAAGTTCAACAATACATACAAATTTTAAATTTCAACGAAATACAATATAAGTTCATTAGCATGATAATCAACCTTTAAATATGCCTTAAATATCAAATTACAATCTTAAATACATGTAAATAATAATAAGTTTTTTAATACATGATAATGTGTATAAAATTAAAATATCTTAAAAGTAAAATAATCTGAGCTAAGTTGAGCTGAGCTAGGCTTATTTTCTAATCGAGCCGAGCCGACTCGACTTAGTTTCAAACCAAGTCATATCAAACGAGCTTTTTCCGTCAAGCGAGTTCTAAACTACGAGCTTTTTCGACAACCCTAATATGATTAGGTTAGAAAAAGAAAGTTATAAATTATTGGATATTGGGGTTAGAAAAAAAGTTATAAATTATTGGATATTGTTATGTTGGGCTAAATTCTACGGATGGATGAGAAAAAGGCTAGGAGAAACAGGTAGGTGTAGGCGCCCACTACATAATGAATCATTAAATGCTGACTCAGGTTGGCCCCACTAATATAATGTCTTTAAAAACCTTACTGGGTCAACTACACACAAAGCTTGGATCAGTTTGTTGTATTCAATTATTAAAAAAAAAAGAGGTATATAGATATGTTAATATATTTTTAAGTTGCATTAAGTGTTTATTTTCATTGTTAATCAAACCTATAATATGACATCCAATACTCACTTATATTAAAAATATATAAACATTGCATTCAGTTAATACTTAATAGTTAACTATTAACTTTATTATTTGAAGTATACACATAATAAATAATTATTGGAGTGCTGTAATATCATATATTTATAAATAGAATTAAAAACTTAGACTATTTAAAAAAAACAATTATTTTTTGAACCACGTTTACTTTAGAAAGTGTGTGTGAGTAATATTTTTTTGTTGCCTACTGTTACTCTTCTTTGTTTACAAAAACTAAATAGAAGTAATAAATAAATATAAACAACTTTAGTTATCTATTTGCATTCATTGATCCCATTTTTTATGTCAACCAAAAATAACTGAGGCTTTACCGTAACTCAAGTTATGAGTAATCATTTACTATATCTAGTGGGCAATATATATATATATATATATATATATATATATATATATATATATATATAGGGCTAGGATCATTTCAGATCACTATGAATGTAGGATTAGTTTGAAAAAAGGTTTATCAATATATGTTAATTAGATGATCACTATGATGATTACACATATATGTAAATAGACGTCTTTAAATAAATTGATTATCAGCTTGAAAACACAATTAACTATAGCTAATTTGTAGGAGAGAAAATATGAGAGAGAAATAATTAATTAATTAATTGGAGAGAGAAACAGTTTGATAGATTACTATTATACCCTTTTTTATTAATTTGAAAATTTTATAAATACTAAAATATTAGTGGTCTAAAATGGTTCTGTAAGTTCTCACACAAAATGAAGTTCTGTATAGAAACTAAATATGACGTATATTAATTCAAAACCCACTGATATATATTTATTTAAAAATTACATACCTTATATTTTGTATCGTAAAAAAATGAAAAATCAATTTGACACTATCAACTCATCAAGCAGGTACCTTTCAAAAAAAAAAAAAAAAACCTCATCAAGCAGGTAGAGATGTCCTCTTGATTCCGTAGATGGGTTCGTCTAATGGTTGAGAGAAAAAAACAACGTGATTATTCTATATTAAAGGAATGCAGCGATTTTGAATTTTAGAAGATTTAGGAGGAGACGGTGAGAGTAATTATAGGGGAGTAAGTTAAAATTACTATACTACCCAAATCCATCTAATTTAATCTCCTTGGTCTTCTATTTATTTACACATCTACCATTATTCTTTTGAGCCATTGATCAGATCATTGAAGGGTTCAGATTAGTTCTTCAAGTTCTGAAAATATATAGAGTTCTGAAATGATCCTAGCCCTACTTACATATTTATAAATAAAGGTTCAAAGTATAACTAAAATTTAAGTTTGTTTTATATTATAATATATAATTTATTTATTTATCATCTAACAATGGAACATACAGTTTTAGTGTTAATGTTATTTAAATTAATCGGTGTGTTGGTTGAAAAACAAATCTACTTATTTTTTGAATAGTTAGAACGTATACATTTGTAAACATATGTTTGGTTACCTACAGCCATGTGAAAATTCTGATTTGATTTGTGTTTCAGTTAATGTAAATTTCGTACATATTTTCTTTGTGACATAAACATGTATAAGTATCTAATTTGGTTTACTTACACACATGTAAATATACGTAAATAGTATAGTTACCTATATGTTGAACATATTCATCTACTTAAATGTAGGATTAGTTTGAAAAAAGGTTTATCAATATATGTTAATTAGATGATCACTATGATGATTACACATATATGTAAATAGACGTCTTTAAATAAATTGATTATCAGCTTGAAAACACAATTAACTATAGCTAATTTGTAGGAGAGAAAATATGAGAGAGAAATAATTAATTAATTAATTGGAGAGAGAAACACTTTGATAGATTACTATTATACCCTTTTTTATTAATTTGAAAATTTTATAAATACTAAAATATTAGTGGTCTAAAATGGTTCTGTAAGTTCTCACACAAAATGAAGTTCTGTATAGAAACTAACCCTATATATATATATATATATATATATATATATTTTTAACAACACAGGAAAATATATCATTCCAACCAAACCTCCAGCAATAAGCTAAAGGCAAAAAACATCAGAAATTACAAAACAAATAAGTTTGCATCAAAAGCCAACCAAGAATCTAATGTTACATTCTCCAATCTACCTCTACTTTTAACCCATAATAGAGATGTCTCCTTGATGTCTTCAATGATCTTCAAGTTCATAATACTTACTCTCCGAAAAACCTTTTCGTTCATGCATTTCCAAATCTTCCACAATCCAACCATCACCACACATAATATAGCTTTCTTTCTTTTCTTTGAGACTTTTAATCCGTGCACTTGTTGGAGTATCTCCTTGACAGTAGAGCAAGTCGCCAAGTTAGGGACATTCACCCACGCGCCAATCATCCACCATAAGGATCTCGCCAATAAACACGTAACCAAAACATGATTAGCCGATTCATCCATGTATCCACATCTCGGACATAATGTATTTGGTATTGAAACGCCCCGCTTTACTAGAGCGTCCACTGTCGGTATCTTCTGATCCACCGCGCGCCACACGAAAACGTTAGCTTTTGGAGTGGCCCACTTACACCATCTAAACACCGCATCGTCGTTACCCATATTACCTGTAAGCCTTAACTCTTCCTTCACTTTTTTAACTGTGAAAACTGAATCATTATTTGAACCCCAACCCCAAGAATCCTCTTGAACACTAAACTTCACTTCTCTTAGAGATTGCATGAGCTTCAAAAACAACCCCAAAACCTCTACTGTATGTTGCTTATCTTTCCACTCCCAATCCCAAATTACATTTTCTCCAAATTTTTTATAATTCCTTGCAATCACCACACCCTTACACTTTGCCAAGTTATATAAAATTGGATACTTGCTACTTAATGGATCTTCATGTAGCCAACTGTCCTCCCAAAATCTTATTTTCTTGCAATCTCCTACTTTTCCAACCAATTTAGCCTTAACATTAATGCTACTTTTGGCAAATTCGATAGATTTGACATTCTTCCACACACCAGTAACAAGTTTATTTACTGGTATAATAGTATTCTTCCAGTTTTTACCATGTATTGCCATTACAACACGTGCCCATAATTGACCCGGGTCATTCCTAAACCTCCACCACCATTTCAACATGAGCGCCATGTTTGCCTCCTTGAGACTACTGATCCCCAATCCTCCTTTTTTCTTCGAAGCCATCAACTTATCCCAACTCACCCACCTAATCTTCTAATTAATACCCATTCCGCCCCAGAGAAAATTCCTTCTAATCCCTTCAAGAGTCTTTATGACTTTGACATGAACTTTGTAAAGGGACATGAAATATGTAGGAAGACTCCCTAGTACTGCTTTCACCAACGTTACCCTCCCGGCAAACGACATACATCTAGCTTTTCATCTCGATAACCTTGAATTAAACCGATCAATTACCGGCTTCCAATTTTCAATTCTATTCATGTTAGCTCCTACAAGTAAGCCCAAATATGGGAACGGGAACGTCCCCGCTTTGCATCTAAGAGTACAAGCTGCTTCCTCCATCTCCATCTCCTGTTCCGAATAACCAATACCAAATAGTTTACTTTTAGTTAAACTCACCTTTAAACCTGAAGCGAGTTGGAAGCAACGAAGGATCTGATGTAAATTACGCATGTTCTCCGTACTACCTTCTCCTACGAACACTACATCGTTTGCATAAAAGTGATGAGAAATTAATGGCCCACCATCCTGTAATTTCACACCCTGAACACGCCATTGGTCAATGCCTTCGTCATCATAACATGAAGAGCCTCCATTGCAATAATAAAAAGAAATGGAGATAGGGGGTCTCCTTGCCTTAAACCCCTCTCCAACGTAAACTCGGCGGTTGGCGAGCCGTTTACTAGAACTGACGAGGACCCAGAATATAAAATACCCAAAATCCAGCAGCGCCATTTGCTCGGAAAACCCATATGTTTCATAACCATGATCAGAAATTTCCAATTGAGGGTGTCGTATGCTTTTTCAAAGTCGACCTTGAAGAACATGCAAGCTTTATTATACTTTTTTACCCATGCAAATATCTCATTAAGAATGAGTGGACCATCAACTATGTTTCTACCTCCCAAAAAGGCCGATTGTGTTTCAGAAATAATTCTATCCAACACTCCCACTAACCTATTAACAAGAATTTTGGAGATAATCTTTTGGACTACCCCTATCAATGAAATAAGACGGAACTCATTCGGGTGTGTCGGGTCAGCAACTTTGGGAATTAATGATATAAACGAAGACCCACTACCTTTGTAAATAGAACCATGAGTGAAAAACTCATCCATCAGTCTAACAAAATTCGAACACAGCCCAATATTTTTTAATAAAGGCAAAAGTCATACCGTTGGGCCAGGGCGCTTTATCCCCTCCGCACTCCCACACCACATTTTTTATTTCACCTTTAGAAAATGGAACGACGAGTGATGCCGCCTGTACAGATGATAAAGTTTTGAAACCCCCAGCCAGGATCTTCGGTCTTCTCTCCATAGGTTCGTTAAACTTTACTTGAAAAACGTCCTTAAAATACTTTTTCACCCTTTCCAGATCCGTAACCCAACTACCATCCACCATCAGCCCATTCACCCTATTTTTAATAGTATGACTATTTATAATCTTATGAAACAATGCTGAGTTTTCGTCACCAAACTTTATCCATTTAACCTTCGACTTCTGGTACAAATCCCGCTCCTTTATTGCTTCACTTTGCAAGATTTTACCAATAGCATCCAGCCTTAGATTTCTTTCTTCGAGATTCAACGGTCTATTTTCTGCCAACAATTCTAGCTCTGAAACAACAAACTTTGCCTCCTCTAATTCCTTACTTCTATCTTTAACTACCCCCTTCCTCCACTCTTTTATTTTAACTTCAGCAATAAGAACCCCTGCAGTCTTAGCATCTATGCTCGTCCCCCAAGCACGTTTCACCACCTCTTCTAACCCTGACTCGTCTAACCAACTGTTAAAAAAACGAAACGGAAGCGGACCGAAATTATCACTAACCATTGAAAACAGAACCGGACGGTGATCCGAACGCTCCCTGGAAAGAGCTGTCACCCTTGCATTAGGCCATTTATCCACCACTTTATCGCAAACTAAAATCCGGTCTAACTTACTACTGTTGGACCCGTCATTAGAGATAAACGTATGGCATGCCCCTCCCATATTAATCTCGGACAAACCTGCCATCCTTATAAAGTTATTAAACGCAAGAGCGCTTCCACAATCGAAAACAGAGTTCATTCTATCTTCTGGTTGTCGGACATCATTAAAGTCACATAAAAAACAACAAAACCCTCCACTGCGTTTCTTAGTTCGAGTAGTTTATCCCACAAAACCTTCCTCCTTGTTTGGTTATTCGGTGCATACACATTAATAAAATAAAAATCACCATCTTCTCCCATAATATTTCCCCCCACCATTAAGTAATTTAGACCATGCTCCACTGTTTTCTTCTTAAACACAACATCATTCCAAATAGACAATAATCCACCAGACCTCCCATTTTCCTGGACCAACGCGTAGTCAAAAGAGGTATTATCCCAAAAATTTCTTACCTGAGATACACACATATCCGAAAGTTGAGTTTCCTGCATAGCGATGAATGCCACGTTATGATCCTTCTTGATTCTTCTTACCCAAGTCGATTTCTCCTTTCGACCTGCCACCCTTATGTTTATAGTGACAAAATTCATGGCTGCACTGCTTCTAACTCCTCTCCCCTGACCATAACATCGACTTGGTTATCAAAATCCTCTACTTGGAGACCCACTTTCTCACCCACCAACAAAGTAACCTGGGTTTCTTTAACAACATCCTCCTCTGTTAGACACTTAGGAGAACAAGATGAATCTTCACCATTCTTTGAAACATCACTTGATTCCTCCAGCCATTCTACAAGAATTTCGTTATTAATCTGGACAAACTCCCGATCTTCAACAGAGTTCGCCTCATCAAAACCATCCACTCTAAGATTCAGATTTCTTTTAGAGAAAATGTTTTTTGTTTTCCTCCTAGTAACCTTATACCTACGATCCAATTTATTATTAGTAAATTCCAAATTTAGGTCTGGTAGTATCTTTTTACCGACTACTTTATTTGGTTTAAGCGATACAACCTTTTTGGGCTTCGAACAATTCCTTTTCCTCTTCCTATTAATAATCTTATTATCACTCACTGGTTCAAAGCCCACCCCAGCAGGCCCACCTTCAGAATTACTTAAAGTATTAACCGAAAGGCCCACAACTTCAAAAACAGAAGATTGTGCCTTTGAAGTAGGGTCCACTGACATAACATTTCACTAGAGTCAACGACACCTTCCAAAATTCCATTGTCAAAACATTTATTACCACCAATCTCGTCAATCACATGCGAACTGTTATTATTCCCATAAATCACTTCGACGTTACCAAAATTAACCTCCTTGTTACCAGAATTAGCCATTTGGCCTACCCCTCCCGGAGAAGATACTTCACCGACATTATGAGTCACCGGAGGTGGCACCGGTAAATGTTCTTCCGGCATATACTCGTCATCCCGTATTTCTCCTTCCTCCTTATCATCAACCGATACATTATCACTCTTCTTTGCATTGAGTTCCGGAATAATATCTGGGTCCGATAAAAATTCCGGAGACCACTCACCATCTTCTTCTTGTATCCACACCGGGAACTTCCATTGACCATGCTCAACCGTTATCACTGCCCTGATTGCGAAACCAGAATAAACCAAAACTCCCACCCTTTCAAACGCCATGTTACCTTCTTGCCAGTCAGCAGACGATGGCATAATGACATCTCCAAATTTCTCAGCAATTTTATTGAAAACCTTACCCTCCCAAGCATTAAACGGAACACCCCTTATGTTGAGCCATGCAATCCTCTTATAAGGAATGTACTGCCCTTCCCAAACAACCACATCTTTCAAAAACTCCACCCATATATGCTTGTTATCGACAAACTTAGAAGCCTCTTGCTGATTAGGGAACGTAATGAGTACCTTCAAACCCCCAAGGTACCTAAGGCTCATATTTACATTAAATACATTTTCAAACAGATGCTCGTTGAGACCATTTAACAACTTCAGACTAACCGCCTCTCCGACCACAGAGCTGTTCACCCATGAATTAATTTCTGCCGACACACTCAATTCAACGTTCAATACCTCCAATATTCTTGTAACATCGGACCTTCTTCAGGTAAGAATGTCGGCATATGATGAATTTCCTCCTTTCGCGACTGCAACCTCTGGTCCACACAACTTCCTGTCTTGAAACTCCACATGACTTTGCTTCTGATCCTGTTGTCGTGACAACATCGGAGAAATTTTCCCATTTCTGTTGAACTTCGCAATAGTGGCAGTTAGTTTGGTACCACCAAGTATTGCGTTATTCAGTTCTTTCAACACAAACTCCGGCTTCTCCACGTTCTCATACCTGAGAAATCCGAAACGATTACCGCCTTTGTCTTTCTTGAAGGCCACATACGCATCAACCATATCCCCAAGGTGACGAAATTCCTGCCACAAGACCGTTCTGTCAACCTCCCATGGTAGGTTTGCAACATAGAAGGTTGTGGCATTCCTGAATTCAAACTCGAAATCTCTATTCCTCCCGTATCTTCTATCGCCTCTTCTCCTTTCCAGGATTCTAATCTCCTCTTGCTTCCTTCGTCTGAGATCTTCCAAATTAGAACCCTTCTCCAGTTGCTTTTCTCGCCAAATTTTCCGATTACGCTCCATCCGACTTCAACCTTAATATATATATATATATATATATATATATAACTAGTTAAGTTCAAATCCATAAGGTATGGACTTGATCTTTTGTCGAGTTTTTCAAGCTTATCACCACTAGAAAATAGGGTTTTTGCCACCGCATTTTCGGTCGTAAAACTGTAACAATTGCCATGTTGTCACCGTTTTGCTACCGAAAATGCGTTGGCAAAAAACCTGTGTCAATTGTCCTAATGCCACCAAATAGCGACCACTTTTATATTTTGAAGTGTACGTATGAGTGTGATTCATCAAAAACAATTACGATAGATATGTGTGTGAGATGATCAAACTCTAAACCGAGCATGATCTTCCTTACCAAGACCGGGCACACACTAGGAAGACTCGCCAAACAATCGTATATAGCGTGGATTTAAGATTGAGCTTATCTCGATTCATTCGTAGCAATAGTCTATATATCTCTGGACTAGCTCATAACCATCATTTTTACTACTTAATGTGTAAATTCAATTTTGGTGCTAAGGATGAAATTTGTTGACATCTTTGGTTCAACATGATTGACATTTTAAGTTTGAATGTGACTTGTATAAATTGATATATGTGTAACTAAAATAAACACAAAGTTCAAAATGCCCATGCATATGCATATGCATATGCATATGCACATTCCCTACTTTCTACTAATTAATGAAGTAATGAACATCAACTTGAAAATTCTTTTAGCACTTGCGAATCTATTTCAAGTTATATTTACAATTAAAATTTTCTCAGGCTTTGAACCATCAATTCAGAGATACACAATTAAGGTTAGGTTCAAGAGCGGCACCGAGCCTGATCAGTCACGATCTAAAATGCTTTGCCCAACCGAACACGATCAAAGACCCATCGATTATAAATTATGGCCACGGCCACTTATCTAACTCAAAGTCTCGTTATAACAGTTCTTAGGTTCACTTCTAACCATTGTTGGATTTTTACATAATTATGGCCTAATTTATCATTTATTTTAGTTCAACCAATATGAAATTATTATCCCTACATTAGTAGGAATTTGTACGGTTTCCTCCTTGGTGTCTATAATAACAAGACCTTATTATATTACACTACAAGAAAATTCAGCTTTGGCGGCGACAAAAATCGTTGCTACAGCTAGCAAAAGTCGTTGCTAAAGCTAGAAATAGGCAATAGCGGCGACTTATCATCGCTTGCTTGATTTTCGTCGCTAACGCATGTCTCTTCGCTATTGCTGATTTCGTCGCTAAAGCCTTTTAATCAATAGCGACGATGAGGGTCGCCACTAAAAGTTTTTGTTTTTTGGATTTTTCTGGTTTTTTTTGTTTTTTTTTCATTTTTTTTCATATTAAAACCTTTTCATATTAAAACATTGGATTCACGAACTGGATACGGCTGAAAAAATTTTAGATCTATTTTGTATTGTGCTGAAAATTATCTCTCCGGAAAGTTGTATATGTGCACCGAACTTTTTACCCAACATGACTATTTTTTTCCAGTTTTTTAGTTCGATCATATCTATTGCTATCTCTTATAACCATTCTACTCATGATATCATATGATAGTATTTTGTTATTGTTAACATATATGAAGACATTTTTTAATTTATTATTCGATTAACAATTATTCATTGTTGTGTAAAATTAGTTTAATGAAATAATATGTTACATTTTAATATAAATACATGTTTATTAACTAATAAAAATAATCTACCTGGGTTTCTACCCGGGTGATAACCTAGTAAACTACATAAGCATAATCTACATAAGTGTAAACTACATAAACGTCACAATCCGAAATCGTTTTAAGTCACTAATACGTCATAAAACTACTTAACATCTAAAATATCATAATTTTAAATCATATGCGTGTCATCATCGCTGCCATCATCCGCTTCTTCACCATCAACATCTTCGCTTCCAAACTTAGTCGGGTAACTCGAACTCAAAAAGTTTTGAAGTTCATCTCTAAAATTCGGGTTTTGGAACCAACTCTGTAATTACTCTCGTTCTCTCTAAGTTTCATCCATCCTAAAGAGACTCTACAGGGGAACCACGAACATCATAACGGGAATCATCATGGCTTCAACGTCATCTTCAAAGATAACTATTCTCACAAGTAAGCGTCTCTCTAATAATTTGACTTTCATGTTTATGTTATTGATTGAATAAACATGTTTAAGGCTCTATAATTTTAACCTATGTTTAAGGATATAATAACAACCATAATTACCATAATTACCATAATTAAGGATGATTCCAATGAAAGTGCTTTTAGGACTGAGCTTGGTCCTTAACTAGTAGTTTATGTTCAAAGGATAACCTAGCCCACTCTCAATATGGTTATTACATTAAGGATGTAAATAGTTTAAATCGTAGACAAAGGTCCCAAGGTTAAGATCGAACTTGAGATCTCATCACTACGATGACTGAATTTTAATTATGTTCTTAGAGCATCTAAGACAGGCCGTTCTTGGCCATCCGCGGCCTACATGGCTGCTGGTGAGAGTTGATGTGGAGAGTGAGGAAGCTATCTTTTTGAGATGCTACATAAATACAAATGCTAACTTCTATTAGCTAAAATTTGAGATGCTAAATAACTACAAATGCTAACTTTTATTAGCTAAAAAATAACAATTGTCACACTTGCATCCGAAAAATTGTTCTGTGTTTACAAGCAATTTCATACTATAAATTAGCTACACTTTGTTACTTTATATTGTTGTATCATATGCATGGCGAGTTGTCACACCCCGATATTTCCACATATTACCGGTGGGCCCGGTGGGGAGTATTGTGACGTAGTTGATATCATCATAGTCAAATATTCACAGTTTAATGCACAGCAGAAGTCTTGGTAGAAAATAATATTACAAACTGAAATGCAAAGTATAAATAAATATTATACAAACGGTTGTAAGATGATCCACAGGCGGATCTAAAACAGAAATATAAAATATTGTTCGACAGACTTTAAGCGTTTAGAACTTGTAACATTCCATATCTAACGCCTAGAGCTCCCAGCCATTTTGTGATAAGTACCTGCCACTTAATCTTTTGAAAATACGTCAGTTTACACTGGTAAATACAATTAACTGACTCTTTTGAAAAATGTTTATAAAATTGATTTAAATGCACAAGGCACCAATGTATTTATAACTTGGGACAATTATAATAATAACAATCTTGTATCAGAATTACATGTTTGTCTAACGCTTAGGGCCGATATTAAATAAACCGAACAAGATTAAACGACACACCACAAATATAAACTCACGGCGGGTTATCCCAGCAAATGGGAATATCTTTTATACACGCAACTGATAGGTGTTATGCCTACACCCCATGCTTTAAGTCGTGGCCATTTGCAATTCTTTAAATGAGTCAAGGATATCCAGGACACGGTCGTTAACCCCCAATGTTATTTTTTATCAAGCAATACTGATTAAAAACAGGATTTTGTCATTTAACCATCTTCGATTAAAATGTTTCTACACCCGACCAAGCGGTAATATTTTACCGTATCCCAAGCCCGTATAAGGGAAAATAAGTTAAAAGTATTTACCTGAGCTTAAATGCAAATTTAGTATTCTCAGCTGTAAATTCTACTCAACAAGTGCAATTACTTCTACCGGGGCTCTTAATCTGGAACGAAGGTTTTATTAACCTATTAGATTCCTAACGGGTCTTATTTAAGTTGTAACTTAGACCGGTTAGTTTTAAAGGAAGGTTTACGACACGAAACGCTAGATTAAGCGGTGACCGGATTGGAATGTGATTTAGACCCGACAAGTATGGAGACTTGTATAAAATGGGTAAACTAAATACATTCTGGATTTTGAAGTTAAAAGATAAGTTTTGACCCGTTTCGGCAAATTTATGTAAACTAGTTACATAAACCGTACCGAGCGTGTATATGCATAACGGGTAGCCGGATGAGTCATGTACAAGTTTCATAAGTTATTATGCTTTAAATATGATATGATATCAGCAATTATGCCCAAAAAGATTTTTAAACCAAATTATGTCCCGTAGGAGTATTTTGGTCATTTTAGAGTTTATAAAAGAGGTTTAAACATAAACTGAGGTTCTGGTCTAAAACATTTAGTAAAAATATTTATTTTATCAAGTTACATCAGTAAGATATCATACATATGTGAGGTTTGCCATTTATGGCCAAACTATGCCCCGTAGGGGCATTTTGGTCATTTCACATATGCTTTTAAGGTCAAATTTTGGAAGTCTAAGTTCATGACTTATACCCATTGTAAAAATATTAAAATTTATTTACAAATTCAGTAGGTAACAAGTCTTAGGTGTTAAATATGGTTTTAAACCATGCTATGCGCCTAATTATCGTAAAAGTCGATAATTGACGATATTTGATATGTTAATGAAAATATGAGATTTTGATTAGCCTTTAATGTTTAAAATATTTTATTTAACATATAACATCAGTAGGAAAAGGTTTGGCATGTTAATCATATGCTAATCTCATTTTATTAACAAAAAGGGTATTATCATCATTTACCGATTTATACGAGAACTCAATGATATGGTCAGTTTATAATCTGACCAAAAATCCCAAAAATTCCTAAAAATAGTATCAAAACAGTAGGTAATGGGTTTGGTGCCAAAATTTGGGTTTAAACATGATTTATGATAAAAATGCAATTTAATTAATAAAAAGTTTCATTTTACGATATCTTGCATAACTTTAGTTTGAGACCAGAAGCTGATGTCAAATTTATTTGACATACTTATATATCAGTAATAAAACTTTTTGTCCTCTCACATTTTCAAAAATCTCGTTTTTTATAGCATAAAGACATAATAGTCAATTTTTAAGCATTTAACGGAAACATGCAAATGAACTATGATTTCTAAGGGACCATGTAGTATGACCTCAGAGGGTTATACTAACATATAACATGGTCACAAAGGAACCCTAAGGCATAAAGAAACTAATCTAAATCGGGTCAGAACTGAAAGTCAAAGCAAAAGTCTACTTTTGCGACTTTCGGTTGCGAACCGAGCCTAAACTCAGAATTGTCGGGGTGAACATGTCTAAACATGTTCTTATAATGTTAACCAAGTTATTTAAGTGACAAAACATGTTTCATAACTTCTACATTATCAGTTTTGATTATATATTGAAAAATTGACTATTTTGACTAGTTGAATTGACCCGACAATTTACTGAGATAACGTGATAATTAGAAGGTGCCATTTTGAGGGTTAATCACCTACTTAATTACCAACACATAGCCATTTTCAATTTGAATAATGACTGGACCATTTGTGATTAATCACAAAGTCAAAGTATAATTAAGATATCTTTGACTTTCGGTCATTACACTAATAAAAGCTTAACTATAGCAGCTAAGAACATTTACAAAGGTCCTTAGCACGAAAATTAAACTTGAGAAAGCTTCCTAGATGACCAGGATGCTCCAGAGAAGTGTTTGAAAGTGAAAGTTGAAGTGTGCAAGAACAATGTGCAAAACTTGGTCCTATTTATAAGAATTTGAAGGTCTCCATGATCAATCCAGCTGTAATTCGGAGTAACCAGATGACACCAAGTGTCCCCATGGCAGTAAAAACCATTTGCACAGTCCCTGGTATCGAAAACCTCCATGCAAAGGCAGTGGAGGAGTTGCTACATGCAGCTGTCCAGTGTTCTGTCGCTGGTGACTCAGTCACTGCCCGCGTAGACATCAGAGAAGGTCTACGCGCCCCGCGAGGACCTCTTATTCCGGTAAAAAGTTTGTAAAACTTGCATTTTCAGTCCCTGGTCCATATTAAGTTTAAATAACTTTCGTTTATTGCACTTTAATCCCCCATAGTTAACTTTTAAGTGTCTTGGGTCACAATTTAAACATCGTTAAGCTCCAGGTTAGTTACGAGATCACCCGAAATGTACTTATATGTATCGAAACTCCACAGAATCATTATCCAATATACATGCGAGTATACTGAAGTATTACAAAGCCTCGGGATCGTTAAAAGGTCGCTCAGAGGTAAGAATTAACATGTTGACATGTTTAACCCCTGTGCGTTGTAAACTTTTGATTTTTAAGCACAAACGGCTTCTTGCGTCCAACAATATATTCATTAGAGATTATGATCATCTTGTGAGATCAATCAGAGGCACAAGTTTGGCATGTTGACACTTTTGGTCCTTCCACATACATCTATACACTATTTGACAACTTTAGTCCCTCAAAGTTATCTTTTAACATGATCAGGGTTTATGACACGTGTCGTCATTCTATTGGACATGATTTTGCAAGGTGTTACATCCTCACCCCCTTAAAAGAAATCTCTACCTCGAGATTTATTGAAACAATTGAGGGTATTTCTGTTTCATCATGGATTCAACTTCCCACGTATATTCTGGGCCTCTACGGGCATCCCATTTGACCTTTACGATTGGCACATTCTTTCTTCGAAGCTTCTTAACCTGTCGATCCTAGATCGACAAAGGTTTTTCAACAAACTTCAAGCTCTCGTCAATCTGCACGTCCTTATGTGACATTGCTAGCGATTCATCGGCTAGACATTTCTTTTTATTGCAGATGTGGAATACATTATGTATCACACTAAGCTCTTCAGGTAGATTCAGCTTATAGGCTATAGTTCCGATACATTCGATAATCTCAAATGGTCTGATATATCTTGGGCTTAGCTTGCCCTTTTTGCCAAAACGCATCACCCCTTTCCAGGGTGACACCTTAAGTAATACTGTATCACCTACCTTAAATTTCAGAGGTTTACGCATCTTATCTGCGTAGCTCTTCTGCCTATCCCTGGCAGCTTTCAGTCGATCACGGATTTGAACAATCTTGTCTGTCGTCTCCAGGACTATCTCAGGTCCTGATAGTTGGGTTTCTCCCACTTCCACCCAACAAACTGGCGTTCTGCACTTCCTTCCATACAAAGCCTCAAAAGGCGCGGCTTGGATGCTCGAATGATAACTGTTGTTGTATGAAAATTCAATCAAAGGAAGATGGTCATCCCAACTTCCACCCAAGTCATTAACACAAGCCCGAAGCATGTCTTCCATGGTTTGAATCGTACACTCACTTTGTCCATCCGTTTGAGGATGATAAGCAGTACTGAAATTCAGACGAGTGCCTAAAGATTGCTGAAAGCTTTTCCAAAAATGAGATGTGTATCTAGTATCCCTATCAGAGATAATAGACACTGGCACTCCGTGGAGAGATACAATCTTATCCACATAAAGCTGGGCTAGTTTATCTGAGCTCCTTGATGGGGATAAAATGAGCTGACTTTGTCAGTCTATCGACTATAATCCATATTGTATCATTCCCATGTTTCGTCCTGGGTAACTTAGTAATAAAATCCATAGTTACCATTTCCCACTTCCAAGTGGGAAGTTCAGGCTGTTGTAGTAAACCTGACTTCTTTTGATGCTCGACTTTAACCTGTGCGCACGTCAGACATTTAGCCACATATGTGGCTATAGATTTCTTCAAACCTATCCACCAATAATTTGCCTTTAGATCCTGGTACATCTTATCACTGCCCGGATGAACTGAATATTTAGAACTATGAGTTTCTTGGAGGATTACATCTCTAAGTCCTCTGTGGATTGGAACCCAGATCCGACCATTCAATCTAAGGATTCCATCCTTGCCAAGAGACAATTGATCAGCAGTTACGCCTAACTTCTCATTTGGGAAGTTAGGTTCCAATATTGCTTCCTTCTGAGCAGTTAATAGTCTTTCATTTAAGCTGTTATTTAGTTCAATGCTTTTAGCATTAATCCTAATGGGTTTAATTCTTTCCTTCCTGCTTAGCGCGTCAGCGACCACATTTGCTTTGCCAGAATGGTAGTGTATTTCACAGTCATAATCATTCAACATTTCCATCCAACGACGTTGCCTCATATTGAGATCTTTCTGATTAAACAAATGTTGAAGGCTTTTATGATCTGAGTAAATCACACACTTGGTTCCATATAGGTAATGCCTCCAAAGTTTGAGTGCAAACACAACGACACCCAATTCTAAATCATGGGTGGTGTAGTTCTTTTCGTGCACTTTTAGTTGTCACGATGCATAGGCTATAACCTTGCTTCTCTGCATAAGCACACAACCCATACCTGTGTGCGATGCGTCACAAGAAACGAAAAACTCTTCTATCCCTTCTGGAAATGTCAACACAGGAGCATTGCTTAATTTCTATTTAAGAATATCGAAAGATTCTTGTTGCTTAGGACCCCAATCAAACTTCACATTTTTGCGTGTTAACGAAGTTAAAGGTGCAGCAATCCTTGAAAAGTTTTCAATAAAACATCTGTAGTAACCTGCCAAACCTAAGAAGCTGTGTATTTCTGTAGGCGTCTTAGGTGCTTGCCAATTCATAATTGCTTCAATCTTAGCGGGATCCACCTGGATACCATGCTCACTTACTACATTTCCAAGGAACTGGACTTCTTAGAGCCAGAACTCACATTTAGAGAACTTTGCGTAGAGCTTCTCTTGCAGAAGTTTAAGAATACACCGGAGATGTTTCTCGTGATCAGCTTGGCTCTTTGAATAAATAAGTATGTCATCGATGAAGACAATGACAAACTTGTCTAGATACGGCTTGCAGACGCGATTCTTGAGATCCATGAATGCTGCAGGTGCGTTTGTGAATCCAAAAGGCATCACTAAAAACTCCTAATGGCCATATCTTGTTCTGAATGCGGTCTTGTGTACATCTTCTGTTCTGACCTTCAACTGATGATATCCTGACCTCAGATCAATCTTTAAGAAGTAACTTGCCCCTTCTAGTTGATCGAACAGATCGTCGATCTTGGGCAATGGATATCGGTTCTTGATTTTAACTTTATTCAGCTCGCGATAATCAATGCATAGACGCATTGAACCATCTTTCTTCTTCACAAATAGAATAGCTGCTCCCCAAGGAGACGAGCTGGGTTGAATAAAACCCTTTGCCAATAAATCATCCAACTGAGCCCTTAATTCTTTCATCTTGGTCGGTGCCAAACGATAAGGAGCTCGTGCGACTGGCGCTGCTCCTTGTATAATATCAATCCTGAATTCCACTTGTCTGTCGGGAGGTAAACCATGTAGTTCTTCAGGGAAAACGTCTGAGTATTCTGAAATAACAGGAATATCTTCTATCTTGGGCTTTGGCTCATCTAATGTCACCTGTGCCATGTAAATGACACAACCCTTCTTCAAACACTTAGATGCCTTCAGTATAGTTACTTGTTTAGGCAATCCAAACTGCGTATCTCCTTGAATAGTAAGTGATTCACCTTGAGGGGTCTTGATAACAACTTGCTTTTTATCACAGGCAATTTGAGCTTGGTTAGAAGATAGCCAATCCATGCCTATAACTATATCGAATCCTGCCAATTTCATTGGTAACAAAGAAAACAGAAAGGAGTGGTTCCTAATGGATATAAAACATCCATCTAGAATCGTTGAGGCAGTTTCTAAGGTACCATCGGCCAATTCTACCTCATATTTTATGTCTAGAGTTTTTATAGGAAGATTTAATAGTTTACAAAATTTATTATCTACAAAAGACTTATCTGCACCAGAATTAAATAAAACTCTATCATAAATATCGTTTATGAGGAAAGTACCTATTATAACATTATCATTCTGCACTGCCTCTCTTGCATTCATTTGGAACACTCGTGCGTTAGTCTTCTTAGCCACATCAGGCTTCTTTGCGAATTTTGGGCATTTGGTCTTAATATGCCCTTTTTTGTTACAATTGTAACAAGTTGCATTCTTCAGATCTTTGCATTCTAAAGTCTTATGCCCCTTTGTCTTGCAAATTCCACAGAGTTTAGCCTGCGGATCAATTGTGCACTTCCTAGGATGGCGCTTCCTACAATTCTTGCACACGGGTCTGTCACCCGATTGATTTGAGTTTTTCTTAAACTCAGAATTCTTTTTAAACCCAAAATCACCTTTCTTTTTCTTATCAAAACGCCTCGAGTTATCCTCATCTCTTTTTCTCTTCCCATCATCTGTATTTCTTGCAGCCCTACTCCTGATGATATCCAAGGTTATAGATAAGGACAAATCTACTGCTGACCTGTATGTTGCAGGCCTTGAGGCTTTCACATGACCTTTCACTTCCGGAGCCAATCCACCAATAAAGCGTGCAATACGCTTTGGCTCTGGTGTAACCAAATAAGGTACCATTCGGGACATGGAGTTGAAGCTGGTGACATAAGATGGACAATCTAAAATTTTCATATATAGAGTTAGAAAATCAGCTTCAACTTTCTCTATTCCATGCTATGGACAGAAAGTATCTCTTATCAAATCAACAAATCTATCCCAAGACATACTGTAGAGTGGGATTTTCCCCGAGGCCTGTAGCAGTGCCTTACACCAAACTAACGCTTCACCTTTGAAAGATTGAGAAACGAACTTTACAATATCCCGTTCTGCACACCCGCTGATGTCAACCACAGTCTCCATTTCTTCTAACCATTCCATACAATCGATAGCACCTTTTTCACCGGTGAAGTCTCTTGGCTTACAAGAGACAAAATACTTATACGAACAAGTTTTGAAACGTGCTTCCTGATCGAATACTATTTTCTTTGATGGTTGACTTTTTTGATTTGACGAGTGCTGAGAATCGTCTTTCTTTGACACATGTGTTTTAGAAGGGGGCTCAGTGTGAGCTGCTGATTGAGTCTTGGTGTGTGCAGCACCTGATTCTTTGTACATTCTATCCATAGCTCTTGTTACAGCATTGTCTATCATTGCTTGTAATTCAGCACCCGTTACATTCATTCTGGTATTATCATTCCTTACATTTGGATGACTATTAACTTCATCTGAGTCTGCCATAATGATACTTGATTGCTATAAAACATTTGACAAAAACTTATTTAGTGATTTATATTATGGAGTCACCATTTTCGGTAATTCATTAACCATGGTATAATTAGACCATATGTCACACCCCGACCGCGTTAAAACAACGAAACCGCGGCGGAAACGTCGGTGAGTGGAGTGGCAGAATTATTGTTTCACAACCATGGATTCGAAAGTTTTGTTTTATTTATAGATTTACCATTTACATTGTCTTGAAATTTAAACAAACAAGTTAAACATAGTCTATCATTGTTATTAAGTCACTAAGGCCTTGTCCAGTCCTAAGTGAGCATGCGTCCTAGCAATCAACATCATTCAACAACATTTGAAACATATGTTAAAACAAAGTCAGCAAAGAAATGCTGGTGAGCACATAGGTTTTGTGAGAGTGTCGGATTCATGGCTCATTTACATATTGCAATACCTCATTAGACTACAAGAGTCAAAAGTTGAAAACCTTGTTTTGAAAAGTGTATAGTATTGCAACATAATTAACCAACTCAAATCAAGTTGGTTATAGTTTATAAAATCTCTCAGCCATGATTCTTAACCCAAAACATTTGTTTAAGTAAACCAAATTGTAAATCGTTCTCGTTATAAAACTCGTATGGTTTATATTGTTTAGTAAACATCGTTGTGTGACATCATTTCAAAATCGTTTACCCAAGTGAACTAAATAATGCCACGGAATGTAATATGATAAAAACATTTATATATAAGAAGTATCAGCGGCGTATCTACCATGCTTTTATCATGTTACACCCGTACCATTATCTAATCACAACCCACATAATCGTTCCAAATCGTTTAATCATTCCAAATCGTTCTCGTTTTAATTGTGAAAACTACTTTTGGTCGTCTCGCTAATAACATTCAAACCTTCGTAACTCGTCCATCGTTCAACTCGTATTAATCAAACCACAAAAGGGTAAGTTAACAAATAACAGGTTCAGTCGTTACCCACATAACCCCCACACATAACCATGGGTGCAGTCTGATAACGAGATTTGTCAGATCCTATGGTACCATAACCTAATACTACTCGGTTCGGCCAAAATTAATGAATGTTATTCGTTATGTAACTACGTCCAACAAGTTTGTTCACATTATCGAAATCGTTATTTGTTTAATATAAACCATATTAATCGTTTTTGAAACCATCGTTAATAACATCGAAAATATTTAACACATATGAATCACCCCAAAACAATTGAAAACAGTAAAATAGGGGAACTATGTACTCACATTGAAGTGCAAAGTATCCTCGATCTAATGAACTTAATGAAGCTCAGGTAACCAAGGAAATCAAGTAGCACCTAGTAATCGGATCACTAGTTAAATAATCGACACCTAAATTGGAAGATCGGATAGAATGAGGTCTTGTAAACCAAATGAGTATTAGAACTCATGTGATATGGTTTAACATAGCCTACATTCTAAATCGGTTACTTTAACGGGTCGTTCGCGCAAATGGGCGTTCGAGATGCCTAACTAGTCCTATGACAAGTATTTTATGCCTAAACATGTTTAAATATGTTGCATAATCAGTTTAGGTGACAAAAGTTAAGTTACATATGCTTAAAATCCAATTATGCATGAAAAGGGCATTTTGGTCATTTTCCTAAGGCATATAAACTAGCTATCATACAACTAATTAAACTAAGTGACCATAAGGTATAACCTCGGAAGGTTATTCCCTATGAAACTATGGTCACATAATATGCTTGGTCGGATCCTAACGATCGACCAAACGGGTCGGGTTCGAAAGTCTAAGCGGTGGTTTAGGCCGCTTGACTTTACGACCCTATACAAGCACTAGACTAAAAGTGATGAGTTAAACATGTTAAAACATGTTTAACTAAGTTAGAAAACATGTTTTGATATCAAAACAAAGGGTTTTGATACCCAAGAATAGTTTGGTTGCAAAATACGCATAAATACGCATTTTGACCGAAACTATAACTCGTCACTACACCTAATCAACGTGGTAATCTGTAGGTATAGTTACAAGGGACTATAACCATTGTGATTACGCTCACGTTGCAAAGTTCGAATGAACTTTGTGTTGACCATTGACTGGTCAAAGCAAAAAGTTAAACACTGTTTGACTTTCATGCTTGAAAAGCATAAATAAGCATGAAAGAAACTTACAAAGGGTCCAAGCAAGGAAGTCTTTATTCAAATTGCTCAGGTATGAAGTGTTAAACTTCAACTTAGAGCAGAAATTGAATCAAGTGTGAAGAAAATGGTGAAAGGGCCTTACTATTTATAGAAATCTTTGCCACACCCCCAAAATCCACACGCGGAGTATCACCGCTTGGAGGCGTGACTGACCAGGATCAAGCCACCAATCATATTGAACAAGCATGTAAGTAAGCATAATTCAACCAAACAATATGAAAGGTGTTCAAAAACCAAAGCATAGTTAAGTGTTTAGCGGAAGCATAATTGTAAAACCCATTGTAAGTATAAAATACGAAATAAAGTAATGTTTATAGCATGGCACACACTGCCATGTCCCACAACGACCGTTCCTCCCTGTGCAAGCTCCATAAGTACCTATTGACCTGCAAGGCATGTAGCAACGAATCAACAACAAAGTTGAGCGAGTTCATAGTTGGTTGTTTAGTTATAGTATTCGTTTTGTAAATCGTATGTCGTTTTGTAAACCATGTATCGTATTAATTCGTATCGCGGTCATCCTGACATGTTTGTGATGATTAGTGGGGGCTTCCCATGTGTAATTAGACCACGCGTATCGACTGCTACGAAAATGTAAGAGGTGCCCTAAGTCAATGTCTATCAGCATTGACCCTTTGCCCATAGTCCATTAGTACACGCCCGTCCGACTGGCACGGTGTGAGGTTTGTTAAACCTAATAGCACTATTAACTAATGACCCGCTCGCCATAGGCCTCGGCGATTAAGTCGATAAATGAGGGACTTCATTTGATAGAGTTGATGGTCTTATAGTCGTGTACGTAGGTTTTACGTACGTGCCCTTCAATCCGAGGACAGTAGTCAGTATAAGTGTACGTAGGTTTTACGTACGTGCCCTTCAATCCGAGGACAGTAGTCAGTATAAGTGTACGTAGGTTTTACGTACGTGCCCTTCAATCCGAGGACAGTAGTAAGTAGTTTAATAGTAATGGTTGTACGAGTAGTTAATCAATCCCATTCCCAACCCACCGGGAATCCCATGCCTTGGCTAGTGTGAACTCACCTTGGTTTGCTCGGCAGATACACAGAAAGGTCAAGTCTAGCTGCTAGTGGTCAACCACGTCCTAACATGGTTACCATACAAGTCAGGTTTTGGTTACGAGTAGTGCACATAAGTATCACATAAGCTAACAGATAAGGAACACATATAGATCATGACAAATACACATCATCACGTTTATCAGTCATAACGTATTCAACTTGTATGATTAAATGATTGGGCTCGCACAAGTTTGGTGGCCTTGTGCGAGTCATCCGTTGGAGCCCACTAATACCCGGCCCAATATCAAGAAACCCAACAAAACTATAAACATGAACACGGCCCAATCAAATAAATCTAAGCCTTGTGCGATCCGGACATCTTGTACGATCCGGTCGACTTGTGCGATCCGATTGGGTTATGCGATCAGAACTAGCCCAGCCCAACATGAATATCTGGCCCAACAGTTAAACAAACATAACAACTTGTGCGATCCAACAGTCTTGTGCGACTGGGGACCTCTTGTGCGATCAGGTCATCTTGTGCGACCAGATCAGCTTGTGCGACTGGACTTCTTGTGCGAATGGACCTCTTGTGCGACCAAGAGGTCTTGTGCGAATGGTTAACTAATTCTCGTGATTCATGCAATCAGTTACATCTATTCAATTAGTTTCCAAATTCACAATTTATCAATAAATGCTAACAACTTCCAAACCAAACAGAAATCGATCAAATCATTGTTTTTAACAATTGATTCACATAAACCCTAAAATCATAATTATGAACAACAACTTAACAAAACCCTCAATCATATTATCAGTCGAAGATTCCTATTTCTAGCATACATGCTAACGTAATCAGTCCATCAACCAATCATTCGAATGTGAATACATCTCGGCCAAATATCATTCAATCGGTTCTAGATCATTAACACTTAATTATCAACTCTACATGATTAACAATCATAACCTATTCAAGTCATGCAACACTTATGAACCTATTATTTGAACACAAAACTCATCATGTATCGTTTACAAATCAATGTATAGAATCATATAAATCATAACATCATTCGAAAAAACACCAAATCATAAATCACTAACCGATTAAGATAAGATGAGAGTGATCCGAATCAAGAGCTTCGATGAGGATGGGATGTTTTTTGGCGTCGGCTTTGAGAGGAGAGAAAGAGAGCTAGGGTTTGTGTGTGTGAATGTTTTGCAACAATTGAGAAACAAACATTCTAAGGGTGTGTGTGTATGCGTATGATGGAGTGGGCCGAACCCAACTTGGGCTGCCCAAGGTTCGGATGCAAGAAGTGTAGCCCGAGTGGGCTTGTGTGATTGGTTCGTGTTGTACGTTTGGGCTGTTAATATACATACATACATTACACAAAGCACATATCAACATAACATTCATTTAATCAATCACTTTCATATAATCACATCACGTACACATACGTTACATTGAGCCTAAAGATATGTTTAGAAATGCGAGTTGTCACATTATCCCCAAGTTGAAAGAAATTTCGTCCCGAAATTTAGCACGTACTCACTGAGGAAGCAAGTTAAGTTGCATGGTTTTCCTGGGGTGTCACATCCTCCCCCCGTTGATCTGGAATTTCGTCCCGAAATTCCGTAAGCTTCGGCCTCAGTAGTGGTTGTATTGTTTTCGAATAGTTGGGGATACTTTTGTTTCATTTGATCTTCGCGTTCCCAGGTGAACTGTAACACCTCGAAAATTTTGGTTAAATAAAATTATGACACGTGTCATGTATGACAAAAACGTTATAAACCCGGATCTAGTCAAAGATGTATGGTAGGATTTAAGGCGTCGACATGTTAATTAAATACCTCTGAACGACCTCATTATAAATCCCAAGACCCTAATATTTATTATAAACATCTGATATAATCCGGTAAATACTCACAATAATTTATTCCAGTTGCAAGAATGGAAATCCTACGAAGAAAAAGCATGACAACCCTTCGTTTACGACTTTTTGATAATGTCCAAGACAAATTGTACATCATATAAGTGATCAAAACTGTTCCATGCACGTTCTTGAGGTCCCATACTTTAAATTAGAAGCCCACAATTCGTTTTACTTGTATTACCCGTTCAAAGCTTGAAAGGCCAACGATTTTCACCTTCTGCCACAGGCTTACGGACCGTAAGCCTTACCCTTACGGTCCGTAAGGGGTTGCCAGCGACAGAAAAACCCACAGCTGCCTGTTTTGAACGTTTTAACCGACTTTGGATGATAGTTTCTGCATTTGTGCGCGCCCCCTACATGCTTTATAGCCCCTAAGACACCTGTTGATGATCAATGAACATTAGTAGAGTGATTTGTCATGTTTACAAGCCATTACATCCACTATATAAAGCTCAAATGTTTTGCAACTTTCACCATTCATCTTCTGAGCAATTGAGAAGCACAAGAGCTGACCCAAGCCTTCCTAATCATCCATTAGACACTTGTAAGTAACCTTGACCCTTCTTAATTAAGTCTTGCTTAGTTAATAGCCTAGAAGTCAAACCGTCGTAATTACGGTTTGACTTAACGATTAATCGCTAATGGTCCAACGATTAGGCAAACTTAAGGTAGTTACAAGTTGGTAATTATGTGGGCTTTAAACCCTTAAAAGGGAACCCACTGATTCCCATCTTAACTAGGTTTTTTGTCGAGTCAAAGATGTTTAGAAAAAGTCAACAGAAATGTCATATTCGATTTAACGCATGATTAACGATGTAAAAGGCGTATCACCTATTTTATCATTCATATAACCTGACAATAAGCATAAAAACTTGTCTAAGCTTGTTTGATTCGACAACTTTCTGTTTTGAACCGATTCGGAACCGAAAGACGCAAAAGTTTGACTTTTGCTTTGACTTCAGTTCTGACCCGGTTTAGATAGGTTTAGAGATGCCTTAAAGTTCCATTAGGACCTAGTTACATGATTGTATAATCCTCTGCGTTTATACCACTTAAATCCTTAATTGTCCGACGTTTCCGATAAGTGCTTAAATATTGACCGTAATGCCCTTATGACCATAAAACGAGAATTTTGGAAATATGAAAGTACAATAATCTTAGTTACTGATTATTAAACATGTCTATAAATTTTTACATCAGTTGGGATATAGATTAGGAGTTATGCTCAATGACGTAATTAGAACGCTTTTTAGTGATTAAACGGCGTCATTAGCGTAAAGCCTATCTAAACCCAATATTTGACACCAAAACTTTTACCCACTGATGTAATATAATATTTTGGGATTTTTGAAGATTTTTAATTATTTTTAAATTGATCATAAGCTAGGATTAGTGCCTTGATTCGGTAAATACCGAATATACCCTTTTAGGCCATAAAATGAGTTTTACAAGTCCTTTTGCTACCAATCCAATTGCTACTGATTTTAAATAATAAATGAAGTGTTTTGAACCTTATAAACTGACCTGGAAACTCAGAATACTATTTTAACCCGTAAATCGCTTAAAACGACGTTATACGCGTATTAAGCGCATAGTAAGGGTTTAAAACCATTTTACCACATAGGACTTAACACCAACTGATATACCAAGTTAAAATAAACTATTTTACTGATTTATTCAGACCCGGATCACAGAAGCTTAATTGATCCCTTTTATAATCTTTAAAATGACCAAAATACCCCTACGGGGCTTATTATGAGATTAAACTCGTTTTGGGCATAATGGATGGTATCCTACTGATATCACAACATATTTAAGGCATGTTAACTTAGGAAACCTGTTTAGGACTCTTATGGTTACCCGTTACGCTTCATGCGCGTTCGATTCGGTTTATGTAACTAGTTTACATAAATTAGCCGAAACGGGTCAAACCTTATCGGTTTTATCTCAAAATCCAGAATGTGTATAATATACCCATATTAAGAAAGTCTTCAAACTTGTCGGGTCTAAATCACATTCTATCCGGTCTTCGCTTAATCGTGCGTACGAACCGTATCTTTAAAATTAACCGGTCTAAGCTTAAGCTTAACTAAAGACCCGTTAGGATTCTAATAGGTTATTATAAACCTTCGTTCCAGAATAGGAGACCCGGTAAAAGATACTTGCACTCGCTGATTGTGATTTATACTTGCTCAGGTAAATATTTTTAACTTATTTTCCCTATACGGGCTTGGGGTACGGTATATAAAATACCGCTTGGTCGGGCATTGAATCTTTAATTGTATGATGGTTAAAGTATTGAGATGTCTCGTTTAATTTTTTTTGTTTGCTTAAAGCCTTTGGGGGGTTAATGACCGTGTCCCGGATATCCCTGGCATCATTTTACGAAATGGCCACGACCTAAGCACGGGGCGTAGGCGTACGCCGTCGATGTCTCATATACATAATGTGGCGTGTCTATTGATCTTTAACCCGGCTCGATCCGGGCTACTGAACGCATAAGAAACATGTAAATCCTTTACAAGCATTATATTCAAATAATTATCCCAAGTTATAAAATATTATTTGTGCCTTGTGCTTCAAATCAATTTTCTTAAACCCTTTTCAAAATGAGTCGGTTGATTGTATTTACCAGTGTAAACTGACGTATTTTCTCAAAAAGGTTAAGTGCAGGTACTACGCGTAATAGGCTGGCTTTTCTCCTAGCATCCACAATAAGTCTTGCAAACTTGGATGTCATAGACTGTTGAACATTGTTTCCTTTTATTTTGATCTACCTGTGGATTTATATTCGACTACTTGTGATACTTAATATTACAATATTGTTTGGTTGAAATGAATCTATACTTTGCTTCCGCTGTGCATTTAAATATTGTGTTGTTTGACTATTATGTTACCAACCACGTCACGATACTCCCCTACCGGGCCCACCGGTAATACGTGGAAATCTGGGGTGTGACATGTTCGTATCAGAGCCAACGCTGAGTGAATTAAACACTAGCTTTTTGTGTTTAATCTCTGTTACACAATTGCACATTCCTAAATCTTCGAGTCTAGACAGAGAACTTAGGAATAATCCAAAATGTTTTTATTTTATTTTAATTTTGTCCTTTATTTTTCTTGTTATTACCTTTGTTTATATTGACAGGTTTAACAATGCCGCCAAGATTCAGGCGAGGAGGACGAGGAAAGGAGCCGATCAGCGCCCCTAACGACCACGAGGCCGGGCCTTCGCGCCGGCGAACTCCTTCTTCTACAAGGCGTGCAGATCCGCAAGAACCTTGGAGGATTGATGAGGAGCCTTCCAGACGATCTACGTCGTATAGCTCAACGCCTCCATATCATCACTCCTATGGGCCTCAGTCCGAGAATGAGCCCAACAACCCGCAACCTTCATACATACCTCTATAGCGATCCTTATCGCACCGTTCCTTCGACGACCCTACTCCTGTCTTTCGGGGCCAGTTTAACCCGGCGGACTACCTACCAGAACAAGGGGGCTTTAACCCACTAGGACCAGAGGATCATTTTTCAGGTGATCAAGCGATGGACATGGACGAGGACACAGATCCCGTCGAGCCTGCAACCGGAACCCCGAACCATCCTGTTGAGATCTCTGATGGTTCGTCATTTCACGGAACACCATACCAAGGTCCGGATAGTCATCAGGCACGGTTCGACCGGTGTGAGTGGTACTTTACACCATCTCACCATTCATCGCCTCACCAGCAGCCGCATCAGCAGCAGCAAGATCCCTCTGGGATCCACGTTTCGTGGCAGTCACGCCACCGCCTCCACTGCCGCCAGTTAATCTAGCGCCTCCAGCACCACCAAGACGTAGGAGGACTGGCGCTCGGATGTCAGCACGAGGAGGGGATTTTCATTTCAGCTCCCCTCAACACTCTAGTGGCAGCCACTACCCGCCAATATATGAAGACCCACAAATGGGTGGACCTTCAGTTCCAGTTTCAGAGGTGAATTCGGCACCTATTGCACCGCCATCACCGGGTTTTGGTAACCCTATCCCTGCTTATACTGCTCCGGCAGCTTACAACCCATACGGACCGCCAGCATACACTAACTATAACTATGCCGAGGCCGACCCATACCAAGTGGCAGCAAACTACCTTGCCCAAAATCCTGAGGGGCCATATGGAACCCCTTGGGGAATGGGACACCCAGCTCGTGGGTATCAAGTACCTGCTCAGCCACCACTTCAGCATCAGCCACCACGGTTTTCCCCGCCAGATCAGGAGGATCTCCGTCATAGGCTGGACAGGGTTGAGCGAGACCTCCAGAGAGAACGTAGGAAGAATCAGGGATTCATGAGTGGTTTGGCAAGTTTGCTGAAGGGAAAGAAGAAACGGGATCGTTAAATCCCAATATGTATTATTGTATTTCCTTGTTAAAATCAAGTCCCTACATGGACATTTATTTATGTGTGTATGTAGTCCCTGCGTGGACATCTATCTTTGTACTTAGTCCCTACGAGGACTTGTCTTTATTAGTCCCTGCGAGGACATTTATTTTTGCAAACAGTCCCTGCGAGGACTTGTATTGCCAGTATAGCCCCTGCGAGGGCAAGTGTTTCTGTGAAAAGTCCCGTTTAGGGCAAAGTGTACTACTTTTAAGTTTTAATGGAATGTAAGTTTATAAATTTTATCTTAGCTATGTTATGCATAATTAAATTAGATATGAAATAAATAAATCGGAATCATTCCTTTTAAAATCTATCTGCCTATTTTAATTTTTTTTTATTTAAGGATCTTAAAGGTATAACCTAGCCTGCATGTCATTTTAAGACCTGGCCAAGATGGTAAAACCCGTTAAAAAGATTCAAATCCCTGTTAACATCTGAAAACATGTTAACACTCCTGGCAGACATGATTCGTTAAAATCACACGTGTTATTATTATATATGGATCTTTTCAAAGATTCCAAACCCAACTAAATGATCTCTGAATCATGGGTTAAATCATCAATAAATATGATCAGTTCTTTTTACCATCCATTGGTAATAGAATGCCTACGGGCCCTTCTCATTTTCATATGAGACAAGAGACAGTAATAGTCTGTGACCCTATCTGATAAAGGTAATGAACTTTGTTCAAACCTTCATGCTTTGATTCTCTGAAATCATGGCTTGTAACTTAAAAAATTGTCCCTGTGACTAGGCCTTATGTGCTAATAAAACTGTTATTGTTTTATAATTAGGATGAATTATATTAGAAATCCTAAATAAATGTGAGTAATAAATTAACCAAATATGGTCTATGTTGTCCACGGTTAATAAAAGTGCCATAAAAGACAATTCTATAGTAAACTCACCAATAAATTATTGTCAATATGTAACAGTTCAAGCTACATGGCCGACTCAAACGAGATCAATAGTCACCCAGGGAGAGAGCATGATAATGCCCGAGTAAATGTAGCGGGTGCAGAATTACAGGCAATGATAGATAATGCCGTTAATCGAGCTATGGATAGACAACTCCATGAATCCAGTGGTAACCGTGCAAGGACCCTCCAGGACCCACACTGCCCACAACAGTAATTCTCACCACTCATCAAACCAGAGGAGTGCTCCATCCCAAAGAGTCGTACAGAATCAAGAACCCCGTAATAAGGGTTGCTCCTATAAGTACTTCGTTTCGTGCAAACCCAGGGATTTCACTGGGGAAAAAGGAGCAGTAGATTGCATGACTTGGTTGGACGAGATGGATACGGTTGTGGATATCAGTGGTTGCAATAATAGGGATATTGTGAAATTCGTGTCACAGTCTTTGAAGGGAGAAGCATTAGCCTGGTGGAGATCTTTGATCCAAGCTACGGGGAAAATTCCGTTGTACAATATGATCTGGGAACAGTTCATGACGCTGATCAAGGAAAATTACTGCCCTCAACACGAGGTTGAGAAAATTGAATCTGACTTCTTGTCGCTGGTCATGAGAAACCTAGACTGTCAGGCCTACCTTACCAGTTTCAACACCTTGTCAAGGTTGGTTCCATATTTAGTAACTCCGGAACCCAAACGTATAGCCCGTTTCATCGGGGGTTTGGCCCCGGAGATCAAGGCAAGTGTGAAGGCCTCCAGACCAGCTACTTTTCGGTCTGCAGTGGACATATCATTGTCTCTTACCTTGGATGCGGTCAGGCAGAAATCGCAGAGGAACACCGATACCGAAAAGAGGAAGCGTGAGGATGACAACTCATGACGTTCAGACAAGAAGCATAAGGGAAACAATGACCACAAGAAGGGGTCAGGATTTAGGAAGGATGGTCAGCAGACGGGTGAAAAACCCAGATGTAAAATCTGCAAGAGACAGCACTTTGGGAAGTGCAGGTATGAATCGAATTCGAATTCACAATCGAAAACTTTTGCATGTGGGTTGTGCAAGTCCAAGGAACACAAGACCTTGGATTGCAAAAAGATGAAGGATGCAACCTGCTACGGTTGCAATGAAAAGGGGCACATCAAGACCAATTGCCCAAAATACGCCAAGAAGCCTGAAGAGGCTAAGAAGACCAATGCTAGGGTCTTCAGGATGGATGCTAAGGAAGCCGTCAAGGACGACAATGTGATAACAGGTACCTTTTCTCGTAAATGATGTTTATGCGAGAGTGTTATTTGATTCAGGCGCTGATAAGTCGTTCGTAGATAATAAGTTTTGTGAATTGTTGAAATTACCTGTTAAGACTTTAAGTGTGAAGTATGAGGTGGAACTAGCAGATGGCACTTTAGAAACCGCCTCAACCTTATTAGATGGATGTTTCATATCCATTAAGAACCACTCTTTTCCTTTGTCCCTACTTCCTTTGAAACTAGCCGGTTTCGACATAGTTTTGGGTATGGACTGGTTATCTCATAACCAGGCCCATATAATTTGCAATAAGAAGCAAGTGGTGATCAAGACTCAGTCTGGTGAGTCACTTACTATCCAGGGAGATACCCAGTATGGGCTGCCTGAGAAAATGTCTATGCTCAAGGACTCTAAGTGTTTGAAGAAGGGTTGTGTCATCTACATGGCACAAGTGATTATTGATGAGCCGAAGCCCAAGATTGGGGATATCCCCGTCATTTCTGAATACCCCGAAGTTTTTCCTGAAGAACTACCTGGTTTGCCACCAGATAGGCAAGTAGAATTCAGAATTGACATTATTCCTGGATCAGCACCAGTTGCAAGGGCGCCTTATAGGTTGGCACCAACAGAGATGAAGGAATTGAGAACGCAGTTAGATGAATTACTAGCCAAAGGTTTCATCAAACCTAGTTCGTCTCCTTGGGGAGCACCAGTTTTATTTGTCAAGAAGAAGGATGGATCGATGCGTCTGTGCATCGACTACCGCGAGCTTAATAAGGTCACTATCAAGAATAGGTATCCTTTGCCCAGAATCGACGATCTGTTCGATCAACTTCAAGGGGCAAGTTTCTTCTCTAAGATTGACTTAAGGTCAGGCTATCACCAATTGAAGGTTAGGGATGAAGACGTACACAAGACTGTATTTAGGACTCGTTATGGTCATTACGAGTTCCTAGTGATGCCTTTTGGGCTCACTAATGCACCGGCCGCGTTCATGGATCTCATGAATCGCGTTTGCAAGCCACACTTAGATAAATTCGTCATCGTTTTCATCGATGATATCCTCATCTTCTCGAAGAACCAAGCTGACCACAAGAAGCATCTTCATTGCATTCTAGAACTACTTCATAAAGATAAGCTCTATGCTAAGTTCTCGAAGTGCGAATTCTGGCTTCGAGAAGTCCAATTTCTTGGACATGTTGTTAGTGAGCGTGGTATCCAAGTAGATCCCGCTAAAGTTGAAGCTGTCATGAATTGGCATGAGCCAAAGACGCCTACAGAAATTCGTAGCTTCCTAGGTTTGGCAGGATACTATAGGCGATTCATTGAAAACTTCTCAAGGATTGCTGCACCCCTGACTTCGCTGACACGTAAGAAGATTAAGTTTGACTGGGGTCCTAAGCTGTGATAACTCGAAATTTAGAACCCTTCATTTGTATCTCGATGTAACATGCTTAAACGTGTGACTAGTAAACTTGTTGGTTTAATGATATAAGTGAACATTCTATGCGATTATGTGTTATGCTATATGTATGCTTGTATGCATAGTATGTGTGTATGTGTATAAGTGAACCGAGAACCATGGACCCGACTCGAGACCATGCGGTCTCGAGTGAACAATGAAACAGTGGGCCGGATGGGCCATGCACCTCATTTAACCCAACCGAAAGCCCATTAGGGTGCACTACTTAGAACGGATATATAACCTTGGTGGATAGCCATGTTTGCCATTTCTTTGGACAACACACTCACTATCACACACCTTCTCCTACACACTCTCTCTCTAGAAAAACCTTAAACCCTAGAGAATCAAGCACCACCTCTTCTCCTCCTTCTTCTCGGATCAAACCGGTGACACTAGGACTCTCGGATCGGCTCACACACACACACATTTGGAAGCTTCATACTCACCTTTGAAACCCATCAACCGGTTAGTGTCTTTACGATGTTGTTGTTAAATGATAGTATGAATGATATGATTTAACTAGTATAGTTGTATGCTTGATAATGTTTTTGTGAATCAGATGTGTATGTTGTTGATAATCGGCTAACATGTTTTGATTTCGGATGTATTGCACAATGAGCTCATGATATCTTGTGTCTAAATGTGATTCAAACCATTAAATGTGGGTGTTCATGAAACCGGCTTGCATATGTGTAGTACCATGTTAATCGGATTAGTGTAGAGTTGGTTTTGGGATGTTATGTGATGACTTGAAACCATTAGATGAGTATGTTCAAGTGTTTTGATTGTTGTTCATGTTATATTTGTGATTGATGCTAAAAACCCTAAAATATGATGAACAAGTTTGAATGATCAACATGAACATGATATGAATATGTGAAGAACTCGTTGAATATGATATGAAGATGCCTTGAATATTTGAAAATTGATATGTTTGATCCATTTTAGTAAATTGCTAGACAAGAAAACATGTTTAGTGGATAGTACACAATTGTTGCATGAAATCAAAACCTCATTGGCTAAGTACAAGGACAGAAATCAGCAGATGTTCAGCCGAGAACCTCCAGTCTCGACTCGAGACCACACTTGATCAGCACATGAACATCATGACTAGAGACCATACTTGCGAGTCCGGTTGCGACTCGAGACCAACACATGCATAACCCGAGACCTCATCAGTTGCGACTCGAGACCCTGTGCATGTGCACACTGTTTGGACTTGCACCCCATTACGGGCTTAGGTGATTGGGCCGGACTTTTGGGCCTAACGAATGGACCTTATACGTTCTGTTGTATATGAATGTTATTTGGGCTGCCATGAATGAAACTTGCATGCAATGTGCTAGCATACGTGTAGAAACATACGTGCACTACCTGAATAAGAACCTGACTTGTACGGTATCTATGTTAGGACGTAGTTGACCACTTGCAACTTGATTGACTTTTCTGTGTATCTGCCGAGCAAACCAAGGTGAGTTCACACCTCTACAAAGCATGGGATTCCCAGGGGTCGGGAATTGGGGTTAAGGAACAAGGGTTCCTCGTCCTCCTTGGGTAGGACAGCATTGGTTCAGGAATGTAATTCCTCGTCCTCATGGACAGATAACTCGTACTAGACCAAAACTCTATCACGAAGTCCCTCCTTTTTATATCGACTTAATCGCCGGGCCAATGGCGAGCGGGTCATTAGTTAGATAGCGCTATTTAGGTCTGACAAACCTCACACCGTGCCGCAGAGGACAGGCGTGAACTAATGGATCTGAGGCACGTTAATGATGATAGACATTGACAGTTTCAGGGCACATAAACATGACTACAGTCAGCAGTCGATATGGTAACGAGTCTAGTGTATACATGGGGTAGCCCCCACGGCCGAAATGCCAGATAACTAACACGGGGTAGCCCCCACGGCTGGATAGCCAGAGTAACCGGGAATAAACCAGTCACGTTTTTAACTATGGGGTAACCCCCACGGCAGGATGCCAGATAAAGGAAACTGTTTTCGAAACAACTTAAAACAAACACGCAACCGTGAACTCACTCAACTTGTTGTTGACTCGTTACTACATGCTTTGCAGGTCTTTAGGTACTTAGCTGGAGCTTGCATGGAGGAGGATCGTTGTGGGACATGGACGGCTGTGTGCCATGTTAAACTTTGAAACAATAACTTATGTTTTGGTTTTAAGACTTATGCTTCCGCTTGCAACTTAAACTATGTTTTGTTTGAACACCAATTGTATTGGTTGGATTTTATAACTACTTATATGCTCGTTCAATATGATTGGTGGCTGGATCCTGGTCAGTCACGCCTCCAAGCGGTAGTACTCCGCAGGTGGATTTTGGGGGTGTGACATAAGCAGCACGAATCCTTCGATATTCTGAAACAAAAGTTGAGCAATGCTCCAGTATTGACATTGCCGGATGGAATTGAGGAGTTTGTAGTTTATTGTGATGCATCACACACCGGGATGGGATGTGTGCTTATGCAGAAAGGCAAAGTAATTGCCTATGCTTCACGCCAGTTAAAGGTGCACGAAAAGAATTACACCACCCATGACTTGGAGTTGGGTACCGTTGTATTCGCACTAAAACTTTGGAGGCACTACTTATATGGAATCAAATGTGTGATCTATTCTGATCACAAGAGCCTTCAACATCTGTTCAATCAGAAGGACTTGAACATGAGGCAACGCCGTTGGATGGAAACTCTGAATGATTACGATTGTGAAATAAGATACCATCCCGGCAAGGCGAATGTAGTCGCCGATGCCTTGAGTCGAAAGGAGAAGGTGAAACCCATCCGAATCAATGCCAAGCGCATGGAAATAAAGAACAATTTGATTGAAAGGTTGTTAGCTGCACAAAAGGAAGCTGTGTTGGAAGCTAACTATCCTAACGAAAAGCTAGGAGTAACTGAGGAGCAGTTATCTCTTAGTAAAGAAGGAATTCTTAGATTGAATGGACGGATATGGGTTCCAATTTATGGAGGACTCCGAGATGTGATCCTCCAGGAAGCCCATAGCTCTAAATATTCCGTTCATCCTGGAGCTGATAAGATGTACCAGGATCTAAGGGCAAATTATTGGTGGATAGGCTTGAAAAAGTCTGTAGCCGCCTATGTAGCTAAATGCTTGACGTGTGCGCAAGTAAAAGCAGAACATCAGAAACCGTCAGGGTTGCTGCAACAGCCTGAACTCCCCACTTGGAAGTGGGAAATGGTAACTATGGATTTTATCACCAAGTTACCCAAGACAAGGAAAGGAAATGACACAATTTGGGTGATTGTAGACAGACTGACTAAGTCAGCACATTTCCTACCCATTAAGGAGACTTATAGCTCCGATATGTTAGCCCAATTGTACGTGGATAAGATTGTATCTTTACATGGCATACCTGTGTCTATTATCTCTGACAGAGATACTAGATACACGTCACATTTTTGGAAAAGTTTCCAACAATCTTTGGGCACACGTTTGAATTTTAGTACAGCTTACCATCCTCAGACAGACGGTCAGAGTGAGCGTACTATTCAAACGTTGGAAGACATGCTTCGTGCATGTGTGATCGATTTAGGTGGCAGTTGGGATAACCACCTACCATTAATCGAATTCTCCTACAACAATAGCTACCATACCAGCATAAAGGCTGCGCCTTTCGAGGCCTTATACGGTAGAAAGTGTAGAACGCCCGTTTGTTGGGCGGAAGTTGGAGATGTCCAATTATCAGGACCAGAGATAGTCTTTGAAACGACAGAGAAGATTGTCCAGATTCGTGACCGTCTCAAAGCTGCCCGAGATAGGCAGAAGAGCTACGCAGATCCAAAGCGTAAATCTTTTCACTTCGAGGTAGGTGACAAGGTGTTGCTTAAAGTATCACCCTGGAAGGGAGTGATGCGATTTGGTAAGAAAGGCAAGTTAAGCCCGAGATACATAGGACCTTTCGAAGTTATCGAACGTGTCGGGTCAGTTGCCTATAAGCTAAACTTACCCGAAGAGCTCAGTGGTATTCATAATGTATTTCACATCTGCAATCTGAAGAAGTGTTTCGCTGATGAATCACTGGTTATACCGCATACGGATGTGCATATAGATGAGAGCTTGAAATTTGTGGAAAAACCATTGTCGATCGAGGATCGACAGGTTAAGAAGCTTCGAAGGAAGCATGTACCGATCGTAAAGGTCAAATGGGATGCCTGTAGAGGTCCCGAATACACGTGGGAGGTAGAGTCCACTATGAAAGAGAAATACCCTCATTTGTTTCAGTAAATCTCGGGGTCTAGATTTCTTTTAAGGGGGCCAGGATGTAACACCTCGAAAATTTGTGTTAAATAAAATAACGACACGTGTCATGTATGACAAAAACGTTATAAACCCGGATCTAGTCAAAGATGTATGGTAGGATTTAAGGCGTCGACATGTTAATTAAATACCTCTGAACGACCTCATTATAAATTCCAAGACCCTAATATTTATTATAAACATCTGATATAATCCGGTAAATACTCACAATAATTTATTCCAGTTGCAAGAATGGAAATCCTACGAAGAAAAAGCATGACAACCCTTCGTTTACGACTTTTTGATAATGTCCAAGACAAATTGTACATCATATAAGTGATCAAAACTGTTCCATGCATGTTCTTGAGGTCCCATACTGTAAATTAGAAGCCCACAATTCGTTTTACTTGTATTACCCGTTCAAAGCTTGAAAGGCCAACGATTTTCACCTTCTGCCACAGGCTTACGGACCGTAAGCCTTACCCTTACGGTCCGTAAGGGGTTGCCAGCGACAGAAAAACCCACAGCTGCCTGTTTTGAACGTTTTAACCGACTTTGGATGATAGTTTCTGCATTTTTGCGCGCCCCCTACATGCTTTATAGCCCCTAGGACACCTGTTGATGATCAATGAACATTAGTAGAGTGATTTATCATGTTTACAAGCCATTACATCCACTATATAAAGCTCAAATGTTTTGCAACTTTCACCATTCATCTTCTGAGCAATTGAGAAGCACAAGAGCTGACCCAAGCCTTCCTAATCATCCATTAGACACTTGTAAGTAACCTTGACCCTTCTTAATTAAGTCTTGCTTAGTTAATAGCCTAGAAGTCAAACCGTCGTAATTACGGTTTGACTTAACGATTAATCGCTAATGGTCCAGCGATTAGGCAAACTTAAGGTAGTTATAAGTTGGTAATTATGTGGGCTTTAAACCCTTAAAAGGGAACCCACTGATTCCCATCCTAACTAGGTTTTTTGTCGAGTCAAAGATGTTTAGAAAAAGTCAACAGAAATGTCATATTCGATTTAACGCATGATTAACGATGTAAAAGGCGTATCACCTATTTTATCATTCATATAACCTGAAAATAAGCATAAGAACTTGTCTAAGCTTGTTTGATTCAACAACTTTCTGTTTTGAACCGATTCGGAACTGAAAGACGCAAAAGTTTGACTTTTGCTTTGACTTCAGTTCTGACCCGGTTTAGATAGGTTTAGACATGCCTTAAAGTTCCATTAGGACCTAGTTACATGATTGTATAATCCTCTGTGTTTATACCACTTAAATCCTTAATTGTCCGACGTTTCCGATAAGTGCTTAAATATTGACCATAATGCCCTTATGACCATAAAACGAGAATTTTGGAAATATGAAAGTACAATAATCTTAGTTACTGATTATTAAACATGTTTGTAAATTTTTACATCAGTTGGGCATATAGATTAGGAGTTATGCTCAATGACGTAATTAGAACGCTTTTTAGTGATTAAACGGCGTCATTAGCGTAAAGCCTATCTAAACCCAATATTTGACACCAAAAATTTTTCCCACTGATGTAATATAATATTTTGGGATTTTTGAAGATTTTTAATTATTTTTTAACTGATCATAAGCTAGGATTAGTGCCTTGATTCGGTAAATACCGAATATACCCTTTTAGGCCATAAAATGAGTTTTACAAGTACTTTTGCTACCAATCCAATTGCTACTGATTTTAAATAATAAATGAAGTGTTTTGAACCTTATAAACTGACATGGAAACTCAGAATACTATTTTAACCCGTAAATCGCTTAAAACGACGTTATACGCGTATTAAGCGCATAGTAAGGGTTTAAAACCATTTTGCCACATAGGACTTAACACCAACTGATATACCAAGTTAAAATAAACTATTTTACTGATTTATTCAGACCCGGATCACAGAAGCTTAATTGATCCCTTTTATAATCTTTAAAATGACCAAAATACCCCTACGAGGCTTATTATGAGATTAAACTCGTTTTGGGCATAATGGAAGGTATCCTACTGATATCACAACATATTTAAGGCATGTTAATTAGGAAACCTATTTAGGACTCTTATGGTTACCCGTTACGCTTCATGCGCGTTCGATTCAGTTTATGTAACTAGTTTACATAAATTAGCCGAAACGGGTCAAACCTTATCGGTTTTATCTCAAAATCCAGAATGTGTATAATATACCCATATTAAGCAAGTCTTCAAACTTGTCGGGTCTAAATCACATTCTATCCGGTCTTCGCTTAATCGTGCGTACGAACCGTATCTTTAAAATTAACCGGTCTAAGCTTAAGCTTAACTAAAGACCCGTTAGGATTATAATAGGTTATTATAAACCTTCGTTCCAGAATAGGAGACCCGGTAAAAGATACTTGCACTCGCTGATTGTGATTTATACTTGCTCAGGTAAATACTTTTAACTTATTTTCCCTATACGGGCATGGGGTACGGTATATAAAATACCGATTGGTCGGGCATTGAATCTTTAATTGTATGATGGTTAAAGTATTGAGATGTCTCGTTTAATTTGTTTTGTTTTCTTAAAGCCTTTGGGGGGTTAATGACCGTGTCCCGGATATCCCTGGCATCATTTTACGAAATGGCCACGACCTAAGCACGGGGCGTAGGCGTACGCCGTCGGTGTCTCATATACATAATGTGGCGTGTCTATTGATCTTTAACCCGGCACGATCCGGGCTACTGAACGCATAAGAAACATGTAAATCCTTTACAAGCATTATATTCAAATAATTATCCCAAGTTATAAAATATTATTTGTGCCTTGTGCTTCAAATCAATTTTCTTAAACCCTTTTCAAAATGAGTCGGTTGATTGTATTTACCAGTGTAAACTGACGTATTTTCTCAAAAAGGTTAAGTGCAGGTACTACGTGTAATAGGCTGGCTTTTCTCCTAGCATCCACAATAAGTCTCGCAAACTTGGATGTCATAGACTGTTGAACATTGTTTCCTTTTATTTTGATCTACCTGTAGATTTATATTCGACTACTTGTGATACTTAATATTACAATATTGTTTGGTTGAAATGAATCTATACTTTGCTTCCGCTGTGCATTTAAATATTGTGTTGTTTGACTATTATGTTACCAACCACGTCACGATACTCCCCTACCGGGCCCACCGGTAATACGTGGAAATCCGGGGTGTGACATGAACTCTGGGCCGCGTCGTGAGTTCCAACGAACTCGAACGAGAGGTATTCTAGTGCGCTTGAGGACCTTAACATCCCGGTCCATGATTTTAACTTGTTCTTCGACGAATTGCATCTGCTCATCGATAGTGAGCTCCTTCAAAGGAACTATGTGGGTCTCATCTGACAGACACCTCTTCAGATTCGAACGTGGAAAACGTTGTGAACTGCACTGAGTTCTGCTGGTAGATTCAGTTTGTAGGCCACCTTGCCTATTTTCTCGATGACTTCGAAAGGTCCGACGTATCGTGGGTTAAGTTTGCCTCATTTACCAAAACGAACCACACCCTTCTAGGGTGAAACTTTGAGTAGCACTCGCTCCCCAACCTGGAGCTCGAGTGGTTTCCTGTCCTTATCGGCGTAGCTTTTCTGACGGTCACGAGCTGCCGCCATTCGTTGTCGTATTTGAGCAATTCGTTCTGTTGTGTCTACAACAAGTTCTGGGCCAGTGATCTGACTATCCCCCACTTCTGCCCAACAAAGAGGTGATAGGCATTTACGCCCGTACAATGCCTCAAACGGAGCAGCTTTAATGCTGGTGTGGTAGCTGTTATTGTACGAAAATTCCACAAGTGGCAGATGCTTTTCCCAGCCGTTGCCAAAGTCAATTACACATGCCCTAAGCATGTCTTCGAGGGTCTGGATGGTGAGTTCAGACTGTCCATCCGTTTGCGGGTGATAAGCTGTGCTCATATCTAAACGTGAGCCAAAAGACTTGTGCATTGCTTGCCATAGTTCTGAGGTAAAACGTGCATCATGATCCGAGATAATAGAGGTGGGCACTCCGTGCCTCGAGACAACTTCCTTAAGGTATACGTCTGCTAGTGTGGAGAACTTATCCGTTTCCTTGATAGCCAAGAAGTGAGCAGACTTTGTGAGTCGATCCACGATCACCCAAATAGTATCGTTACCACGTTGAGATCTAGGCAGGCCAGTAACAAAATCCATGGAAATTTGCTCCCATTTCCATTGTGGTATCTCTGGCTGTTGTACTAGGCCTGAGGGTTTCTGATATTCCGTCTTGTCTCTCGCACAAGTCAAGCACTTGCTAACGTAAGTTGCTATGTGAGCTTTCATGCTAGGCCACCAATACGTAGTTTTGATATCGTGGTACATCTTATCCGAACCAGGATGTACCGAGTAGCGAGACTTGTGTGCCTCATTCATCAAAAGCTCTCGTAGGTTGCCATAGAGTGGGTGTAGGATCGTTTTCAGACCCGAACGAGGGAATCAGACGTGTAGAGTTCAATTCAGCTAGATTCACGCTTAAAACTGTTGTATGATTGATTCTATAACGTTTTACAACCCGACAACACTTCGGCAGCACTTCGTTGCACAAGCCGGAAAATTCTGAAAGTTACAAATGATGACAGTTTGAATGCTATTTATAGGATAAGACCCTGACCATTTGAAAGTGACATACCACCCTTCAAATGGTCACCTCTTCAAACGGTCAAACTAAATACTTGTTTCATGCAATCCATTTTGTCATCTTGTGAATTCTATGTGATGATGCATATGATGATGTCATCTATGTGATGTCATCATCAATAATGATGACCTCATGCTTGTACAAATCCGCAACGAACCCGAGACTCGATATAAGACGAAGACGACAGATGTATGCACTAACAGAGGGACCCAAATGCGTCCTGTTACGTAGTAAGCATCGTCTTCCTTCTGTTCTAATCGTTGCCTTGAGCCGCGTAGGGCTTCAGCCCTGATGTTTTCTGGTTTCAATGCTTCCACCTAAGCATCTCGTATCTGTGCAGGAATACTAGATTGAATCGTGAGTTGTAAAGCTCGTACGCGCTTAGGCGCAGTGTCCTTCCAACTGAGGGTGTCAGCCACAACATTGGCTTTGCCTGGGTGGTACCTGATCGAGCATTTGTAATCATTCAGTAGCTCGACCCATCGTCGTTATCGCATATTCAACTCCTTCTGTTTGAAGATGTGCTCGAGACTTCTGTGGTCGGTGTAAATGGCGCACTTGGTACCGTACAGGTAGTGTCTCCATATCTTAAGTGCAAAAACAACAGCTCCCAGCTCTAGATCGTGTGTAGTGTAGTTCTTTTCATGAACTTTGAGTTGGCGTGAGGCGTAGGCTATAACTTTATCCCGCTGCATCAATACACAACCAAGACCCTGAATGGATGCGTTGCAGTAAACTACAAAGTCGTCTGTACCCTCTGGCAATGAAAGGATAGGTGCACTGCAAAGTCTATCCTTTAAGTGCTGAAATGCTAATTCTTGTGCGTTTCCCCATCGATAAACAACGCCTTTCTGCGTCAGTGAGGTGAGGGGCTGTGCAATCGTGGAGAAGTCCTTGATGAATCTTCTGTAGTAACCTGCCAAGCCCAAGAATTGGCGAATTTCCGATGGTGTACGAGGCGCAGGCCAATTCTTAATCGAGTCTACCTTAGATGGGTCAACATGAATCCCATCCTTGTTCACCACATGGCCTAAGAAATGGACTTCACGAAGCCAGAAGTCGCATTTTGAAAACTTGGCGTACAATTGTTCTGTTCGAAGGAGTTCCAAAATGAGTCGTAGATGCTGCTCGTGTTCCTCCTGACTCTTAGAATAGATCAGGATGTCGTTGATGAAAACTATGACGAACTTGTCCAGGTATGGCTTGCACACTCTATTCATCAAATCCATGAAGACCGCAGGTGCGTTTGTCAGCCCAAAAGGCATGACCAAAAATTCATAGTGTCCATATCGAGTTCTAAAGGCTGTTTTGGAGACGTCCCCTTCTCGGACTCTCAGCTGGTGATATCCTGATCTCAAATCAATCTTTGAATAGTAGCTCGACCCTTGCAGCTGGTCGAATAAGTCGTCGATGCGTGGAAGAGGATAGCGATTCTTTACAGTCACCTTTATGAGTTCACGGTAGTCGATGCACATTCTGAAAGTACCGTCTTTCTTCTTCACAAACAAGACTGGAGCTCCCCAGGGCGAAGAGCTAGGACGAATAAAACCCTTATCCAAGAGTTCTTGGAGTTGCGTAGAAAGTTCTTCCAACTCTGATGGAGCTAGGCGATACGGTGCACGAGCTATGGGCGCTGCTCCAGGAGCTAGCTCAATTTGAAATTCGACTTGACGATGAGGCGGAAGACCAGGTAATTCCTCAGGGAATACCTCAGGATAGTCGCGTACAATCGGAAAATCTTCTATCTTCTTCTCTTTCTCCGAGGTGTCAGTGACGAGAGCCAAAATAGAAGTGTAGCCCTTACGCAAACATTTCTGGGCCTTAAGGAAAGAGATGATGCTCACAACAGCACCACTCTTGTCACCACGAATCAATAGAGGTTCATCACCTGGGCGAGGAATACGGACAATCTTCTCGTTGCAAAGAATCTCTGCTTGGTGTTGGGATAACCAGTCCATCCCTATGACAACGTCGAAACTACCCAGAGTGATAGGAAGGAGGTCGATTGATAAAGTATGACCAGCAAGAACAAGGTTACAACCCTTGACTACGTGCGTGACCTCTAAATTTTTACCATTAGCTAACTCTACGGTGTGCTTGGTGTTCAATAGTGTTGGGGTACGCTTAAGCATTTGACTAACTTTTAGGGACACGTAGCTAGTATCAGCACCCGAATCAAATAAGACAGTAACATAAAAGTCGTCGAGAAGGAACTTACCCGTCACCACGTTGGGATCATTCCTCGCTTCACCTTGACCAATAACGAATACACGACCCCTTGCACCATTGCCGTTGTTACTCCCGTTGTTTCCATTCCCCTGTTTGTTATTATTGTTATTGTTCTGGTTCTGAATCAGCTGGGGAGAATTTCTCTTGATGTGGCCTTCAGCTCCACACTGATAGCATCCCTTGTTGTCTCGTTGTTGCTGCTGCTGGTCTTGTGGAGCTGGTGGTTGTTGTCGCTGGTTCTGATTCGCAGGTCGTAAGCTCCTACAATCCTTAGCTTCATGATCCTTCTTGAGACACCTCTGGCAACGACCCTTGTTGCACTGACCACTGTGGTGTCTGTTGCATCTGTTCCACTTTGGAAGGTTTCCTCGATATCCACCTTGCCCTTGGCTACCAGAAGATTGCTGACCAGGGCTCTTGCAGTCTTCAGTTCTTCTCTGCTGAGACTGAGACTGAACAGAAGTTGAACCTTTGCTCGAAGCTCCATCCCACTTACGTTTGTTGTCACTGGGAGTTTCAGAAGCAGCTGTAGCACTAATACGCTTTGGTAACCTGTTCTGCTCCACCGCCTGATCAGTGAGACGGTGAGCCAATTGAACAACCTGCTGGATGGTGGCGAGGTTTGCTGAAGTCGCATGACTTTGGATTTCTGGCACTAAGCCCTTGAGATAAAGGTCGATACGCTTAATTGGAGGGTCCATGATACGTGGTTGAAAACTCGTGTTCGTTATTGCGTAACTTTGTGTTTTTACATAAGTTTCAATCTTGAATGGCCTACTTTTAATAAGATTTGTGTTATGCAGGTTTAACGAAGTTTAAGGAGCTTTTCGGGAGCTTTACGAGTCACCAGGTCGAAAACCGGAGCACCGGAACGTGTTACGGATCAATCGGGAGTGCGAGGAGTGAAAAATGAAGAATTGATGTTCCAAAGGCCGTCGGCGACGGGGTATAGCCCGTCCCGGACGGGCTCCAGATAAGCCCGTATGCCAGAATTACCCGTAACCAGATACTTAGGCCGTCGGACAAAAACAAGCTCAGGGGAACCCGTCGCCGACGGTCCCCCACCCGTCGCCGACGGGTTGTGTTTTCTCGAAACGTGAATTTCAGCAATTTTTGGTCTAAGAACGATTTTTATTGGTTGTTGCTCATTCAATTCGGGGGTTACAACTAATTTGGAGTTCAAACCTTGTTCTTGGAGCCAAGACTAATCATCATTCACCTACCATTCCATCATCTATCATCTCTACAACCGAATCACAATCATTCATCCCCAATTCACCATCAAAACCCTAATTCATCCAATCCATCATCCTTCTCACCATCATCATTCCATAAACCCTAATTCTCCATCATTCCTTCATCCTACAAGCTTCAAGATGACTCCATCCGCATTCCAAGCATCCGGTGATCAAGTTGCATCAACCATGAGCGGCTAATCATCTCGGTTTCACCCCGGTGTAGGTAGTTGTTAATTTTAGGGTTTCAATTTGTTCTTGTTTCATCTTAGTGACAATTTGTATTTGGTTTTTGAAACTTTTGACAACAGTATTACATTTGTTACGAATTCGTGAATTGTCGAACGATGTTAAAAGTTATGACTTTGCGAAACGGTGATATGTAATTGTACGTTGTCGTTGTTAGGATTTACTTGTGTTGATTACAAAGGGTCTTTTTGTCCGTTCTTCGGGGCGTTGATAGCTAGTAGCACCTAAGTCACGGTACACTAAATCCGTTAATCGAATGCATTTGAGTTGAAACTAAAACTTGTAGAAATCCTAGGATAACAATTACCGAAACCGGGTGTGATTCCTTTTTATCATTATTGTTCTAGTAACCATTTTTCTTGCAATCGTTAATTAGTAGTTGTTAACCATTCGCATCAATTCATTTAGTTAAAAATCATATCTCTCCATTAAACGAAAATACAAAAATACTTTAGCAAGCTTCATAAATTGTGACAATTGTTTTAATTCATTCGAATCCACACACAAACCACATACTCTTCGTGGTTCGACCCCTTACAACCACTAACACATTGTTAAGGGTAATTTGGGCTTATAAATATTATCTTTGACCGGAGCGCGACACTCCGATCAGTCCACCATGGTAGGACACAGAATAGCAAGCTCATTTGATCTTTTTGTATAAGCTTCAATCTCTGACCCTGTTATCTTGAGGGTGAAGAACTTGACTTCCAGTTTGTGAATTTCGTCACGATTGCAGTATTCTTCCTTCAATCTCTGACCCCGTCATCTTGAGGTTGAAGAACTTGACTTCACCTTTAGTCTACGAACCGGAAATTGAAAGAGTAGCAAGAAGAAACCTAGCACGCCGGTTAGAAGCAACACTTGCTTCTAATCAAACCAACCAAACACCACAACATACACCATCCATTGAAACCGATTCAATGGCGAACCAAAACTCAAACCAAAATCAAAACCTCAACTCGAACCAATTCCAATGCCGAAGCAACTTCAATCCCGCTCCAAATATGCAACCTATACCTCCCGAGCAACCGGGTGGTAATAACAACAATACCGGACCACCTACACCACCTTTCCAAAACCAAAATCCCAACAACAATCAAAGAACACCTCAACAACAAAACCTTCATAGACACAATTCCCTACCCATCAACCTAGATGACCGGAATGTCAATTCCGACCGTCGGGAAAATCGTGATCGCGGCAATCCCGCAAATGAAGACCCATTCTTCAACATCGATGACTTGAGGAATGCAATCCCCGATGATGAACCGTATAGTGTTCCCGGTTATCAATCGCCGGAACATGTGAGTGCTCATACGGAAAATTCGGACGACGGGGGATACTATGATGATGGGGCCAATGATGATGAAGATTGGGGCTACGTGAATAGGGGAAACGTCTACAACGTTAGAAGGTATGATGATGAGGAATTTGGCTACCAACATGCCAATTACGTAGGGGACGACGAATACGGTTACAGAGGTGGAAGAAATGATGGTTATGGGAACAACCGTCAACCACGAAACAATGACCAATGGAACCGGAATGATGGGTTTTATAACAACAACAACAATGCAAACCCTAACCGGATTCCTCGTTTCGTGGGAGGTGGTAATCCAAGGGATAATAGAAGAGAGGATCGAAAAGATGACCGAAGAGGTGAAAGACGGGATAATAGAAGACCGGTCGATCAAGAAGTTAATGGTCCACATCGTCGTCAACGACCTCCACGGGGAGTGAATGATCGTTTTAGGCCGGTTGTCACCGAGAACGACTCACCAATCGTTTGTGAGAGGAGGATGTTTGATTGTAAACCACATTACATCAACATACTTCCTCATTTTAATGGAAGATCTAATGACGAACCGTACACACATTTGACAGAGTTTTCTTCCATTTGTGGCACTATAGGGGGGCATAACTTTGCACTAGATGAGGATAAACTTCGTTTGTTCCAATTCTCATTGAAAGACAAAGCGAAGCAATGGTTCCTTACACTCCCGGCCAATAGCATTCGCACATGGGGAGAAATGCAACAAGCTTTTCTAGATGGATATTATTCTATGGCGAAGACCGATGATGCTCGTGATGAAATTAGGTCTTTTCGCCAATTATCGGGCGAGCCGTTGCATGAAGCTTTTACAAGATTTAAAGAAATGATGCGAAGATGCCCACATCATCAAATAGAAAAGTGGGAGTTGGTCAAGTGCTTTGTAAGAGGTTTAGATGACAATACATGGAACCGGCTTGAATCAACGAGCAATGGGACCCTTCTAAGCAACCATGAAGATGATGATTGGGAATTCTTGGAACGGATGAGTAAACGTTCGAAAGAGAAAGAATCGGCCGATCGAGCTAAGAAGCATCCCATTTCACGGTCACTTCCCGATCTTGACTCTAAAGATCGGATTTCCACCTTAGAGCGGGAAATGTCTCGAATGAAGAAAAAGGAAGTAAATGCGGTTCAATTCGAGGTATGTGAAGATTGTGGTGATATTGGCCATAGAGTGGAGCAATGTCCAACGGGGTCGAGTGGCTACACCGAAGAGGTCAACCAAGTGTATGGAGATAGGAAGCAATATGATATGAACTCCAACACTTACCATCCGGGGTTGAGAAATCACCCTAATTTCCGATATGGTAATGCCTCAAATCAAATGAACCCAAATTTTCAATCGGGGAATCAAGGTGGTCAAGGAGGATCTTCGTATAACAATCGACAAGGTGGTAACCAAGGTGGTTACCAAAGGAATTACAATCAAGGTGGTAACCAAGGCTATCAAAATCGTGAAGGTAATTACCAACGTGGTTACAACCAAAGTGGAAATGGGGGCAATTCTTCTAACTCTCAAAGTGACGACCCGTTTAATTCTAAAATGGACGCTCTCATGAATGCTATGACCACCCTTACAACCGAAGTTAGGAAAGAATTTGAAGTGCGGGATAAATATCATAAAGCGTTGGAGAAGCAAGTGGGGCAACTTGCTCAAGAGGTGGCTCAAATTCGTGGAAGTGGAGGAGGACTTCCAAGCGATACCACGGTGAACCCTAAGCATCAAGGGTCGAACTCGAAAAATACACGTGAGGTACCAATAAATAAAATTTCTTTACGTAGTGGTCGAGTCATAGATAATGGTGTTGAGCCACCACCACCCGAGTTTGTTGAAGGGGTGGTGGAAGATGCGAGTGATGATGAAGGTAAAAACGGTTAAACGGGTCAAAAGAAAAATGATACTACACCCGTTGTGACCGTTCCCGTCCCAAAGGCTAAGGAAAAGGGTGTGGAGGTTAATACCGCCCCTTATCCCAAAGCTTTGTTGGGACCATCTAAGAAATTGGTAAACAAACGAGGCCCACAACAAGAAGAGATGTTGGAAATTTTTATACAAGTCAAAATCAATTTACCACTCTTAGATGCAATTAAGCAAGTACCTTCATATGCTAAATACTTGAAAGATTTATGCACACAAAAGCGAACTCACAAGTTTCCTAAGAAACTTGATTTAACCGAAAACGTGAGTTCGATTCTTTCGGGTGCACTTCCACCAAAACTTCAAGATCCGGGAGCGCCCATTATTTCAATACAAGTTGGGGAATTCAAAATGACACGGGCACTTTTGGATCTTGGGGCAAGTGTGAGTATCTTGCCGGGTAGTTTATATGACCAATATGATTTTGGTCCACTTCAAGTGTCGAACACCACCGTGGTGTTAGCCGACTTGACCCCTAAACTACCCCGTGGGATAGTCACGGATGTAATAGTCAAGGTCGAGGACTTTTACTATCCGGTGAACTTTCTTGTATTAGATTATGTCTCTTTGGACCGAACCAAGCAACCAACGGTGATCCTCGGTCGACCATTCTTGGCAACATCGAATGCCCAAATTAATTGCAAATCGGGCACGGTCGACATGACTTTTGGTAACCGACGGTTGCGGTTGAATGTCTTTTCAGGATTAACGGATCCTCTAATCAGTGATGAATGCTATATGGCGGACATTGTTGACGAGTGTATACCTCTATGCGACATTAATGTCGAAGAGGAAAACACAATAGAGGAATGTTTCATGTTTGACAGGTTACAAGGAGAAATGAATCGAAGCATGGATGAAGAGGTGAAAGAATTGGAGGTTATGGCGGCAAAAGAAGGAAGGCCCACTTGGACGCATCAAGTGGAAAGTCTTCCGGAAAGCATCGACACGAAGTTGAAGCCGTCATTGGAAGAACCCCCGGTACTAGAGTTGAAGGTGCTACCCAAGCATCTTAAATATGCTTATGTGGGTGAAGGTAGCACGCTCCCGGTAATTATTGCATCCAATTTGACCGGGGAGCAAGAAGAGAAGTTGATGAAAATTTTGGTCACTCATAGAGCCGCTATCGGGTGGACCATTGCAGATTTAAAGGGAATTAGTCCCTCGGTAGTGATGCACAAGATCATCACTGAAGATGGCATGAATCCTTCTCGTGACACGCAACGGAGATTAAATCCAAACATGCGAGAAGTTGTCAAGAAGGAGGTTTTGAAGTGGCTAGATGCGGGTATTATATACCCTATCTCGGATAGCCAATGGGTGAGCCCGACACAAACAGTTCCGAAGAAGGCGGGTATTCAAGTCGTCACGAATGACGCATGTGAAGAGGTCGCCACTCGACCGGTAACCGGGTGGCGTATTTGTATTGACTATAGGAAGTTAAATGCTGCAACTTCCAAAGATCATTTCCCTTTACCATTTATTGACCAAATTGTTGAGAAATTAGCCGGACAAAAATTTTATTGTTTTCTGGATGGTTATTCCGGATACAATCAAATTGCTATACATCCGGAAGACCAAGCAAAAACTACTTTTACTTGTCCATATGGTACCTTCGCATTTAGGCGAATGCCCTTTGGACTTTGTAATGCCCCCGCCACCTTTCAAAGGTGTATGACGAGTATCTTTTTAGATATGGTGGGGGAGTCTTTGGAAATCTTCATGGATGATTTCTCAATATTTGGACCATCATTTGATACATGCCTTGACCAACTCGAAAAAGTTTTGCAAAGATGTGTTGAGAAAAATCTGGTTTTGAGTTGGGAAAAGAGCCATTTTATGGTTCAAGAAGGGATTGTGTTGGGGCATGTCGTCTCGAGTCGTGGGATTAAGGTGGATAGAGCAAAGGTGCAAGTTATATCCACTTTGCCTTATCCTACAAGTGTTAAGGGTGTTCGGTCGTTCTTGGGACACGCGGGGTTTTATAGGAGGTTCATAAAAGGCTTTAGTGATATAACAAAACCCCTATGCAATTTGTTGTTAAAAGATAAAACATTTGATTTTGATAAAAATTTCCAAAACGCCTTTAACATTTTGAAGAAGAAGTTGGTTGAGGCCCCAATCTTGCAATCACCAAATTGGTCTTTACCATTCGAAATTATGTGTGATGCAAGTGATTATGCGGTGGGGGCCGTATTGGGTCAAAGGGTAGACAAGAAACCGGTTGCCATTTACTATGCAAGTAAGACTCTCTCGGACGCACAATTAAATTATACAACTACCGAGAAAGAGCTACTTGCGGTGGTATATGCGTTGGATAAATTTCGTGCTTATATATGGGGTACTAAGGTCATTGTTTATTCTGACCATTCTGCAGTTAGGTATCTCATGGACAAGAAGGATGCAAAGCCGAGATTAATCCGATGGGTTCTGTTGTTACAAGAGTTCGATTTGGAGATACGGGACAAAAAGGGTACCGAAAATGTTGTGGCGGACCATTTGTCCCGGTTGATGGTTGAAGAGGATCCTACAACTGTAGAGATCAATGAGTCGTTTCCTGATGAGCACATTATGAAATTAGATAAGTTACCTTGGTATGCTAACATTGTGAATTATCTTGTTACAGGTGACTTACCGGCACATTGGGATAGACGGAAGAGGCAACACTTCATGTCTCAAATCAAGTATTACCGGTTAGAAGAACCGCACTTGTGGAAGGAGTGTGCGGACCAAGTGATAAGAAGATGCATAGATGATGAGGAAATTCCAAGCGTGTTGCAGCATCTACATTCATTTGCGTGTGGTGGCCATTTTAGTGGCCACAAAACGGGTCATAAAGTGTTAAATAGTGGTCTTTATTGGCCAACTATTTTTAAAGATGCTAATGAGTTTTCAAAGAATTGCATAGAGTGCCAGAAAATAGGGGGTATTTCAAAAAGAGATGAGATGCCCATGCAACCAATCCTTGTAGTCGATGTTTTCGATGTTTGGGGTATTGATTTCATGGGCCCATTCCCCAATTCCTATGGCAATTTGTATATCTTGGTGGCCGTTGACTATGTGTCAAAGTGGGTTGAAGCAATAGCCACCAAGACGAACGACCATTCCGTAGTGTGTAATTTTGTTCAAACCAATATTTTCTTAAGGTTTGGGATTCCTCGTGTCATCATAAGTGATGGAGGATCTCATTTCAAAAATTTTCGGTTTGGAAAACTTCTAAAACGGTTTGGTGTTGACCATAGAATTGCTACCCCCTATCACCTGCAAACAAGTGGGCAAGTTGAGGTGTCAAATAGGCAAATCAAAGAGATTTTGCAAAAGACCGTGCGGGCGGACCGTAAGGATTGGTCAATTAAATTGAACGATGCTTTATGGGCCTACCGTACGACACATAAGACACCTATTGGCACTACACCTTACCGGTTGGTTTACGGTAAAAATTGCCATTTACCGGTTGAACTTGTGCACAAATCGTTATGGGCTATTAAAGAGGTTAATGTTCAATATGATGATGCAGGTAAGGAACGGAAGCTCAAGTTGTGCGAGTTGGAGGAGCTAAGGGAAATGGCATATGAATGCGCATCTAAGTACAAAGATGGGATGAAGAAAACACATGATGCCAAGTTGAGAAAGAAAGAGTTCGAGGTGGGCCAAAAGGTTTGGCTTTACAATTCGAAGCTCAAGTTCTTTCCCGGAAAGCTCCGGAGCAAATGGATGGGACCTTATGTTATCACCCGGGTCGGACAATTGGGTGATGTTACTATCGAAGACCCGAAGGATGGGGTACGGCAAACGGTAAATGGTCATCGACTAAAACCGTTTCTCGATGGTAACGAGAACGTAGATGAAAGCAAGGAATCGGTGAGTTTCGTGGTAAACATCCTGATTTATGAGGTCGAGTGATAAGGACTGGTAACATTTGGTGTAAAGTTATGTACAATTATTTATTTGTTTGTGTGTTTTTATGTTAATCGTTTTCGTTTCATACTAATCTCTCTTGATTGTGTGAAGTCCGGACATTCCGAACGGGTCATGAAGACACAAGGTATGTTTTTAGGCTTTGTTATGTGCATTGAGGACAATACACGATTTTTTGGGGGGGTGGTAGGGCCGTTGACGGTTTTGCGTTTAAAAAAATTTTAACTTATAAAAATTCACAAAGAATTTTAATTATTTTTAGGAATTTTGTTCGTATATAGCTCCTTTACAAAAAGTACATATTTTCTTCCCTATTTTTCAAAAAAAAAAAAATTGAAAAATATACAAGCCGTCGGCGACGGGCTACCAAAATGGGCGTCGGCCATGAAACCCCGTAACCAGGAGCTTAAGCCGTCGGCCCACTTCATGATTTTAACAACCCGTCGGCGACGGGCTATCAGCCGTCGGCGACGGGCTCTTGTCTGTTGTCGGCGGCTGCTTAGTTCTTTTGTGCACAAAACCGAACCAAACACTCTCTACACCTATTAAAACACGATCCAACCCCATATACATCATACAATCCGAACCACAACACCCCAACATCATTTAACTTCCACGAAACTTCTGCTTTCTCTCTCCTAAATCACCTTTTCTCACTTCATCTTCTCCAAAAATCACCAAGAACCCTAATCCTTCAACCTTTCATAACTCTCTCAATTTTCCACCAAATCACCTGATTATTGAGTCCATTCTGAGTAATTTTTCGAGAGGAACAAAACCCCCAACACGGTTTTCATCAATTCTTGCTATTGTGTAAAATTTCTGGGCGTGTTACCTAAGGTTTTTGAAAGGGTGTTCTCCAAGTTGCTTGTTTGCCATCTTTTCTTAGTTCTTCTTGTCTAACAACATCAAAGGTATGGATTTTCCTTAATTTTATGCATGATTATCATATGTTAGTGTTTTCTTCTTCTGAAATTTTAAACTTTTTAGTTTAAGAGTAGGTTGTTTAGACAATGTATGTTGTTCTAGCATGATTTTGAGTAAGATTAGTTGCTTTGGATGGAATTTGAGCATGTTATAACCATAGTGAAGGGATTACACTTGTTATGAACATGATTGAACATGAAGGTGATGTTGAATTTTGTTGAAATTATAAGAAATTGTAAGATTAACAAGAAATTGATAAGTTTATGATATAGTGAGCGACTTTGGAAGTTTAAAGACGCGATTTTACATTCACTTGTTAATTAAAATTTCAACATCACACATCATGTTCAAAGTTTGAGAATTTAGTGAAGGTTTGGGTTTATATTGATGCTTTGCTTGTTTGTGATTGTAGTTATGGCCGGTGGTAAAAGACAAAAGACTACAGGGCAACCTTCATCATCAGGAGTCGGTTCTTCTTCCGGTTTAATACCGAGGAAGTGGGAGCAATTAAGCTCCATTGCAGAGGGTGATGCAAGACTATACAGACAAGATTGGGCGTGGACAAAGTTCAAGGATAGCAAAAGTGCCGAAGTTTGGGATGAGGAGAAGAGAAAATCTTTATCGGAATATCAAGATAGGAAGTTGGAGGCCAAGCTCTGGAAATGGAAAATGGTCAACAACGTGAGTACCTCAGTTCCGGAAAGGAGTTTATGTGAAAGAGTGGTGAATGTCGAAGAGTTCAAACAAATTGGAATAACACAAATGTTTGAGAGGTTGGGATGGGAAAGAGTGCTTGATTGGTGCGAAGATAACACTTCACGGATTTATTTGTCGGAGGTATGTGAATGGTTGTCGACACTGAGGTTTATGAATAAGGATAGCTCTCCTGCGGAATGGAATTTGGTCGGGAAGACAACTCGAGGGACAATGAAGATGTCTTTCGAAACCATCAACCGCATTGCACGCTTTGATTCTTTGGGGGTGCAAGCATATGACTATCCAACCATGCAACAATTTTTGGATAGTCATGCGAATGATGGTGATCCGGAGCAGATGACCGCAGTTGTTTTACCTTATCATGATGGGGGAGAGGCAAAGAGAAAGCACATGACGATTGAGGGAAAGATTCTCCAAGGGATTAATGTTGAGAACATTTTGGTGAGGTTTGGTGATCGTGGAGGTGTTAGAGCGGGTGACTGTAGGGTGGTGCATTCTTTGCAATACGGGACCCCGACATTGTCATGGAGACATATAGTGATGATGAATACGTGGGCTACTCGGGAGTCGTCCCAGAGGCGTTTTATTCCATACGCACGCCTCATTAGTGCCATGATTGTTCAACAAAGTTGCCTACCTTCGGAATCACTGTGGGTAACTAAACCGTTGGAGGAAATTAACAAGGCCTCCATGAAGAAGAACTGGAATATAGAAGTTAAACTCTCGGGGAACAAGTATGTTGTGACCGACAAGTTGGGTCATAAGTATGAGTTCCTTACTTCAGGGGCACCACCGGAATCGGAAGAAGATGAAGAGATGGGGGATGAAGAGGAGGAAGTTGGACCCTCCGGTCCACAATGACCACGACAAAGATACATGAGGCCGCATAGAGAAATTAATGCAGATGTGGCGGGCTTTGTGACCACTAGACGGGTGCCCTCCTACAAAAATTTTGATCGGGGACAGCAAGAGATATATGACAATGTCTCTGCATGCATAGGTGAAGGCCGAGAGTATAACCGAAGGAGGGAAGCATATGAGGAGGCACAGGGACCTCAAATGCAGGAGTTTTGGGCAGTTCAAGCAGCCCATCGGGAGAGAATGGATAAGTTTATGGAAGAGCAACAACTGTTCCAAGCAATGCAGAGGTCACACATGGAACAGTTGGCGAAGAGGCAAGAGGATGATGAAGCCCGAAGACGGGCATGGGAAGAAGATGAGGTTAGGTGTCAAAATGAAGCAAGAGAATTGGAACGACGCCGATGGAGTGCTTTGGTTGTCTCTCACCAAATGGCGATTAACAACACCAAGATACTCCACGATCAGGAGCGCCATCAAAGAGACCTTCAAGCCGGTCTCCCGTACGCCGAACACTCGGGGTGGACTGATTACCCCAATCTTCCTCATCCACTAGGTCCATCCGATCCCATCCCTTATTGGCCCGAGGCAGTCGGTTCTAGCTTTATCCCAATTCCGTACCAACCGCCGCCTCAAGGGGAGCAGAGTCCCCTCGATAACTATAGGGAGATGTTCGAGTCCCTTACTGGTTATCAATACCAGCCCAACCCGCCAGTGGATCCAAACGAGCGATATCAGCGGTAGAGGTATGGTGTGTTTTTGTTGTTGTATATTATTTTGTTTCCGTTATTTTTATTTCATGTTATTTATTTTCGCCTAGTTAAATGAACGTTGTGGGTGTGTTCCCTATATAACCCTCACGAGACCTCTCGTCCTCCCAAGCTATTGGGGGGTTTAAAAGGGCTTGTTGCATAAGCTAAATGCAACCGTGATTCCTACGAAAGTGAGTTAGGTTTATTGTTGTTGTAAATTATTGTCCACATAACTCGAAGTGAAATAACGCATGGCTTGGTAATATGTTTCATAAAAAGGGTAGAACTAGGTAACTAACAAATTTTGATGGTTGTGAGAAGCATGCTTCTACACAAGGATTAGAATTTGTAGGTACAACATGTTCGCGGGACAACCGTTTTTATGAAGAGGCGAAGGAGATATGAGTATCAAGCGACAAAAAATCAGGTGCATGTGTTTCCTTTTACTTTGATTCTTAGTTAGGAATAAGTGGATTGTACATTGTATTTTATTTTCCGGGGTGAGATTTTGGGAAGGTTAGACGTGTCACATCCCTTGTGCGTTTTAAAACTCTAGTTCTTGCACATTGAGGACAATGTTTACCTCAAGTGTGGGGATGGGGGAGTAGTAAAAGTTTTCGATTTTGACCCATTCATTTAAATTCTATACATTGAGGACAATGTTTACCTCAAGTGTGGGGATGGGGGAAAATTTCAAAAATTTTTCAAAATTTCTTGTCTCAAAAGCGATCTTAAAAGCACAAGTAACCAAGTCAACGAGGGATGTCAAAACCCATTTGGTCTTTTGTCATGGTCAAGTTCAAATTAATAAGCATAACGGGTATTTAGCGGGTGGTTATTTGGGAATAATTCGCCTAAGGAACTAGCAATTTATGCATATCACATATCATACCCTTATACGTGAGGTTTGAGCCACTTTTATATCATAGATTTACATTTACATGTTTCTTTGTTTGAGTGGACCATTAGTCGCGTATTGTAGAACTTGCAACTTTTGATACGTTTGAGACTATAGACCGAATACAAGCACGAGAATGATTAAGGCATTAGGTAAACCTTTTCTCTTAAAACCATTTATCTATCCTTACCCGAACAAATCCCCTAGTCGCCCATTTTGAGCATAAACCTTTCGTTTGACCACCCTATAGCCCATAGGCTTAAACATTTTCTTTTTAAACCCGTGTGATGAAAATTCGATTATAGGAGCTTAAGTTTGTATAGTTGTTGTGATGCGAAAAAAAAAACCCAGAAAATGTTGCGAAAAAGATTGAAAAAGCGTTGAGAAAAACACAAAAAGAAGTGTTAGTAGTTGTTGAATAAAAGGCGAAAGTTGTTGCCTCATAGTTGATGTTTATTTTTAGTTTTGTTTAGTTTAGTGGTTTGTAATAAAAATCGAAATTTTCATCACCTTAGCCACTTTAAAATATCCTAATTCCTACCCTTAGCCTAGCCCCGTTACAACCCTCATAAAGACCTTATGACTTGTGCTTAGTGTTTGTGTTCAATAGTGGAGAATGATTGAGTTGCAAGCTTATGAGGGTACGTGTTCTAATCGGTTTTGAGTGAATATTCTTTGTAGTGCTAATACATTATAAATATTAGCCAATTTACAAGACGAGTGGAGAGAACATTGTGAGGGATATGCATGATTTGTTAGTTTTACGGGCGGGTTAATCTTGGATAACCATTATTATATGTGATTATTCACTTAACCGGTAAATATGTGAAATTTGTAAAGAGTTTGAACTTTTTTATGACAATAGACCTTAACCTTTGTCTCGGGAATGGGATGTGTATTCGTTGTTCGACCCACGTGAAAGTGAAAAACAGATTTGCTTGAGGGCAAGCAAAAGACAAGTGTGAGGATGTGATACGTGGTTGAAAACTCGTGTTCGTTATTGCGTAACTTTGTGTTTTTACATAAGTTTCAATCTTGAATGGCCTACTTTTAATAAGATTTGTGTTATGCAGGTTTAACGAAGTTTAAGGAGCTTTTCGGGAGCTTTACGAGTCACCGGGTCGAAAACCGGAGCACTGGAACGTGTTACGGATCAATCGGGAGTGCGAGGAGTGAAAAATGAAGAATTGATATTCCAAAGGCCGTCGGCGACGGGGTATAGCCCGTCCCGGACGGGCTCCAGATAAGCCCGTATGCCAGAATTACCCGTAACCAGATACTTAGGCCGTCGGGCAAAAACAAGCTCAGGGGAACCCGTCGCCGACGGTCCCCCACCCGTCGCCGACGGGTTGTGTTTTCTCGAAACGTGAATTTCAGCAATTTTTGGTCTAAGAACGATTTTTATTGGTTGTTGCTCATTCAATTCGGGGGTTACAACTAATTTGGAGTTCAAACCTTGTTCTTGGAGCCAAGACTAATCATCATTCACCTACCATTCCATCATCTATCATCTCTACAACCGAATCACAATCATTCATCCCCAATTCACCATCAAAACCCTAATTCATCCAATCCATCATCCTTCTCACCATCATCATTCCATAAACCCTAATTCTTCATCATTCCTTCATCCTACAAGCTTCAAGATGACTCCATCCGCATTCCAAGCATCCGGTGATCAAGTTGCATCAACCATGAGCGGCTAATCATCTCGGTTTCACCCCGGTGTAGGTAGTTGTTAATTTTAGGGTTTCAATTTGTTCTTGTTTCATCTTAGTGACAATTTGTATTTGGTTTTTGAAACTTTTGACAATAGTATTACATTTGTTACGAATTCGTGAATTGTCGAACGATGTTAAAAGTTATGACTTTGCGAAACGGTGATATGTAATTGTACGTTGTCGTTGTTAGGATTTACTTGTGTTGATTACAAAGTGTCTTTTTGTCCGTTCTTCGGGGCGTTGATAGCTAGTAGCACCTAAGTCACGGTACACTAAATCCGTTAATCGAATGCATTTGAGTTAAAACTAAAACTTGTAGAAATCCTAGGTTAACAATTACCGAAACCGGGTGTGATTCCTTTTTATCATTATTGTTCTAGTAACCATTTTTCTTGCAATCGTTAATTAGTAGTTGTTAACCATTCGCATCAATTCATTTAGTTAAAAATCATATCTCTCCATTAAACGAAAATACAAAAATACTTTAGCAAGCTTCATAAATTGTGACAATTGTTTTAATTCATTCGAATCCACACACAAACCACATACTCTTCGTGGTTCGACCCCTTACTACCACTGATGCGTGTGAAGTGTTGTATATATTAGGTGTATATTTTAAGCCCCTTTAACACTTATTTTAGCCAAGTTTTAAATTTATAAAACACGATATTTTACTAACACTAAACACACATATGGGCAAGTGCACCCATCGTGAGCGTAGTATAGTGTTGGTAAGATACCGAGGTCGTCCAAGGACACAAGAGCTTTTAGTACCGGTTAATCCTCAACGTCTAATCAAAATAAAAAGTTTAGAAAAATGTTTTAAACTAAGAAAAATAAAAACTAACTAAAATGCTGAAAATAAAAATAAAAAGAAAAACAGATAGACAAGATGAATCACTTGGTTCCGACTCGTATCTAGTGTAACCTTTGATTATTTCCGCACTTTTGCACATAATTAAGAGATTATCTTAGTTATTGTAGTAGGCCCCTCTTTTGAAGGTGACGTTACCCTCACTCCAGTAGTTTGAGTCAGCAAGGATACAATCCTAAAAGGGTGGATTATTGGAAGATAATGAATTAAGTTACTAATGCAATATTATGGTAGGCCCCTCTTTTGGAGGTGACGTTATCCTCGACTAAGTAGTCTGAGTCAGCAGGGATACAGTCCTAAGTAGCCGGGTTATAGTATTAATAGTAGTTAACTTATGAGGGGATCAAAGAGTTTAGACCCCCGCCATCCAATACCGCGAAGTATTGAAGGAGGTCCTACTAAATTTGACCCAGGTCCATTGCAGGACCTCTAAACGCTGAAAAATGGCAAGACCTTTACCAGACCGTTCCCTTAACCCCCGACCAGGTAGCCAACATACCTCCATATAGACCGCGGAGATATGAATGGTGAAAATCTTTTATTTTATATAGACCGTAAAATAATGCCAAGACACCACGGACAAACGATAAGGAAAGATCATCTTCAACATAAGTAACTAGTTATTAAAGTCATTAATACAAAACCAAATAAAAAGTGCAAAAGATTAGAAATAAAAAGTATTACACTAGACACTTTGTCTTCACCAAGTGATGTAAGAGACTTAGGCAACCATGGCCTTGATTGTCAAGAACTCTTACGATCAATCTTGGATCCCGAGACGACTCACACACTCTACGATGGACAATGGATGATGGTGGTGGATGATGGTGTTATGGTGGTGGTGGGTGGTGGGTGAAGTGTGAGAGATGTGGTGTGCCAAGGGATGGTTTGAGCTTGAGCCAAGCACTTCTATTTATAGGCTGAACAGAAGATCGGGCACGGCCCCGTGTCCACATCCTCTCTTTCTTCATTAAATGCAGCTTTGTCTTATTAGTTGACCACGCCCCCGTGTCCGCTGAGCACGACCCCGTGTGCAGAAGAATCTTTGTACTATGAAGATTTGCCTGGATTGTGCGAATCTTATAGTTGAGCACGGCCCCGTGTCCGCTGTGCACGGCCCCGTGGTGGGCAATAGAAGCTTCTACCACTTTGTCTTTTCTGCTGACACTTGGGCACGCCCCCGTGCTGGCTGAGCACGGGGCGTGTTCGGGCCTCTGATCTCTTGTTTTGCTTGGGAAGATGCTGTTGTGGGGTCGGGCACGTCATGTCTTGCTCCTTTTCTTGTATTTATGTTAGATTTTGGTGTCTTTTTGCTTCTTTTGTTAATTTGAGCTCATTTAATCCTGAAAATACAAAAGGAAGACAAAAGCACACTTTTTCCAACATTAGTACTAAAAAAGGGTTAGTTTTATGCCTCATTTGATGAAATTTATATGTTAATATTTGAACACATCAAATACCCCCACACTTGAATCTTTGCTTGTCCTCAAGCAAAACTCTTTAATATGTGGCTATTTACACTCCCAAATAGAATGGGTAGAAAAGAAGGTTTTGGGCTTGTCGTAGAGTGTCGGGATTTCCAAGATTCTTTATTTAATTTTATTTTTATTTATTTACAATCCTATTCGTCATGATTTATTAAAAACTTTTCATAAGATAAATTACCTATTAGGGCATAACATGCCTTTGTAAAATTCTATTTATATACAAGTTCACATACCTCACGGGGATCACTCAACACTCGGCCGAAAATGTATTTTTGTGGATCACTCGAGAGCGGCATGGAACTTATTCCTACCATAGGCTTGCCAAGCAATCAATCCTCCTCCTTTTTAACTTATATACCTTTGTAAATATCAAGAGGACTTTGTGGGTTAAGGGTTAGGCTTGGGTTAAAGGTAGGTGGTTGGGTTGGTGGTTAGTAGAAAAAGGGCGAAAAGCGTAACAAGTGTCGGTTTTCGTAAGACTTTCTATTTTCATAACTTTTATTTTGATGAAGCTATTTATTCAAACAAAGTTATTTTTTTTTGATGAACTTGTTTGTTTATTTTCTTTTGCTTCATCATCAACAATTTTTTTTTTTTGAAAAGTCATATGAAGAACCGAACTTGTTACTAAAACAAAGGGTTAAAAATGAAAAAGGTTTTGGTGGGTAAAAAGGGTTTTTGGATTGGGTTATGAAATGAAAAAGTTTAGGCTCAAAGGGGCTAACTAGGGGGATTTTGGGTTGGTGGTAAAAAAAAAAAAAATAATGGTGTAGAAATAAAAAGGTTAGTCCTAATGCCTCCATCATTTACTTACTCGGGTTTAAGTTGGTAAGGATTGGGAATGTATCGTCATGGCAAGTTCTAGAGTCGTAAGAGCCAAGCGGCTATTCACACAAGAAATGAAAAATGAGCATTTAGTCAAATGATATGTAAGTGTATGCTCAATAAAGGCTCAAAACACACTTTTGTGGGAATGGGTTTTTTATGTGATCAAGTATATATAATCAAATTTTAACTAAGCTTGTCATGCCTTTTCATAATTTTCTTATGTTGGTTCTTTTTATCACGACGCTATCGGTTGTAAATTCGTAAAAATATAACCTTTTTAAGAACTTGAATTTCCCGAGTTAAACCTAGACAAGTAAAAAAAATGAAAAAATTTTGAAAAAAATTTGGGGTGATTAGCGGTTCCAATAGAGTTTTGTGTAAGGCTTGTATTTAGGACTTGCGAGATTCAAAGTTTTAGCATCCCCCCCACACTTAAATTACACATTGTCCTCAATGTGTCCCAAAAATAAGTTTTTAGGTTGATTGAATGTGTAAAAAGGTGTAAAAAGCAAAAATTTTGTGTTACTGGGCGCTGAACACGGCCCCGTGTGATCCGGGCACGGCCCCGTGTTCAACTGCCAGTAACAAAAATGAAACAAGAGAAACAGGAGTCTGGACACGGGGGCGTGTTGGGTGGACACGGCCCGTGTCCAGTTACCTGAACTGGGTCTTTTTCTGCAGACTGTGCAGCACGGGGCCGTGTTGGGTGGACACGGCCCGTGCCGAGCTTACTGTAAATGAAGAAATTTGTCGGACGGTCCTGTTTTCCTATATGGAGTGCTGGTTCAAGTTTCCCTTACATCCTTTGCCATCTCAAGTGTGTTTTATTCATTTCAACACCATTCATAACACCAATTTAACTAAAACCATCATTCTTTAATCATAGAGAGAATTACATAATAGTCCTAAAAATTAAAATATTAGCTAGTTAGGTCAAAGAAACACAGGAAGTCCAAGAAGTTTCTAGCCTACTATTTATTCTACTAGCAAAATTTCTGAAAGGATAGATCTCTCGGTTAAAAGCGGCTTGAAAACTTCTTCCTACGGGTATGGGCTCCTCATACATCGGCGAGCCATTCTTCGATCTCCCTAGGGAGAAGAAAAGCGGGCTCATGAGCATCGGGTTGAGGAGGTGTAACTTCTACCGGGATTTCTTGGAGTTCTTCAAGAGGAGGTTCCGCCGGAATGTCGTCCCAACCGGTAGGATTTTGGATTCCAAGTGCGAGGTTCCAATCCTCTTGAGGGAGGATTGGTTCCATGGGAGGTGTTACCAGAATGTTTAACCTCTGGTGCAAGAGGTTTATTTCCTGGAAACTGTTTTCAAACCCCACCGAGAGATAATTTATACGGTCAATGAGGACCTCCTCCACTGAAGTCATCTCTTCAAGTGCTTCACGTAGCGCCATTACGTATCTTACGAGAGTTGCTTCAATCGATGGCCTTCTTTCCCGTCGGCTGTTCCTTGAGTGTGCAGAAGTGGTTCCGCTGTTTTGGCTCGACATTCTACGAAAACAAACCAAAAACAGTTTGTTTTAATGAAACAGTACCACGGGCACGGCCCCGTGCTCAATGAGCACGGCCCCGCATTCAACTTTCTGTAGATTTTTAGAACAAGGAATCTTGGGGTTTCAAATTATTTTTCTTATCTTATGAAGCTTTTTGAGCAGAAATAACTTAAAACAATGTTATGTAACTTATTTTTAACAAGATTCCTTGAACAAAAATTCAATAAACATCACAACAAAGCTTGAAATCAAGCTTTAATGGAGTTCTTGGTGCAAGAAAGATGAAGAAGAAGGCAATGGATAAAAGAGGAAAGGACAAGATGCTTGTAAGAACCTTCTTTTAGAACATACCTAGGATGGTAAGTCAGAAAATCCCTCCAAATCTCTGTCCCTGGATGGTCCAAATGTGCAGGGTTCTTGGCTGCATTTATAGAAAACGACAGCGTGCTGGACACGGCCACGTGTCGGCTGGACACGGCCCCGTGTGCAGGCAAGATCCTGACACATTTTGTCCGTATTCTGAAAAAAGTCAGAAGGGAATCTTTTGGTGGACACGGGGGCGTGTTGACCTGGGCACGGCCCCGTGTCGGAAAACTATTTTATGAAGTGCGTCTATTATTAAGGAACTTATCCGGATCGGGTGGTTCCTTACTAGATGGAACAACCCCAAAGTGCCTAAGATACCTTAATTGTTCTAGATTAAGACGAGAACGCAAGAGGTTGTCGGTGAGGGTGATTCCTATGCTATATGTAGGTGGACAAGTCCAACCCTTTCCCGGGCTCTCGTTAAAGAAGGTGTATGTCGAATCGCTCAGGTCTATGTATGCATCGAACGAAGTCGATGGGGAGTCCTTCACGGCACAATCGACACAGGGACGACTATCGCTCAAGTCCTCACTAGAGTTAGAAGTATCATTGGAAACAATGAAGTTGTTTGAATGCGTTTCCAACCTTTCTTCTTGGTTATCGTCTTGGAGAAGATTTTTGAGGTCTCCCCTAAGTTCTTCTAACCAATTAAAAATTAGATCTTCTAGTTGAAATAATTCATCGAGAAGCATTTCTCCTAGAATATCCGGTTGGGCGCATTCGAGGGAGAGATAGGGATTATTTTTACTTTCGCCCCTCTTAAGGATACTAGGAAATGATGGGTCTATATAGTGGGGTTTATAATTTAGAAAAAAAAACATTCTAATTCTTTATGGTTACCACCACATAATTGACACCACATAGTACCATAAGAGTGAAGAAAGTAAAAAGTATCAGTATCACTCATGTTTGTGTCAGAAATTACCAACCGTCGGGATCTTACGGTTCTGTTTTCAGTAACTGAAACTTGGGCACCGGGGCGTGTTGAGTGGGCACGGCCCCGTGTTCAGCTTACTGTCTGACTTAAAACAGGATTGCCAGTTCCAATGATTGGGCACGGGGCGTGTTCAGCGGGCACGGCCCGTGCTGAGTTCTGCAGAAGCTGAAAAATAAAAAAAAATCCTAAAAAAATGAAAAATAAGAAAAACGATTAGGCCACTGATTCCTAACTTTCTTAAAATTCTTGTGTCCCCGGCAACGGCGCGAAAAACTTGATGCGTGTGAAGTGTTGTATATATTAGGTGTATATTTTAAGCCCCTTTAACACTTATTTTAGCCAAGTTTTAAATTTATAAAACACGATATTTTACTAACACTAAACACACATATGGGCAAGTGAACCCATCGTGAGCGTAGTATAGTGTTGGTAAGATACCGAGGTCGTCCAAGGATACAAGAGCTTTTAGTACCAGTTAATCCTCAACGTCTAATCAAAATAAAAAGTTTAGAAAAATGTTTTAAACTAAGAAAAATAAAAACTAACTAAAATGCTGAAAATAAAAAGAAAAACAGATAGACAAGATGAATCACTTGGTTCCGACTCGTATCTAGTGTAACCTTTGATTATTTCCGCACTTTTGCACATAATTAAGAGATTATCTTAGTTATTGTAGTAGGCCCCTCTTTTGAAGGTGACGTTACCCTCACCCCAGTAGTTTGAGTCAGCAAGGATACAATCCTAAAAGGGTGGATTATTGGAAGATAATGAATTAAGTTACTAATGCAATATTATGGTAGGCCCCTCTTTTGGAGGTGACGTTACCCTCGACTAAGTAGTCTGAGTCAGCAGGGATACAGTCCTAAGTAGCCGGGTTATAGTATTAATAGTAGTTAACTTATGAGGGGATCAAAGAGTTTGGACCCCCGCCATCCAATACCGTGAAGTATTGAAGGAGGTCCTATTAAATTTGACCCAGGTCCATTGCAGGACCTCTAAACGCTGAACAATGGCAAGACCTTTACCAGACCGTTCCCTTAACCCCCGACCAGGTAGCCAACATACCTCCATATAGACCGTGGAGATATGAATGGTGAAAATCTTTTATTTTATATAGACCGTAAAATAATGCCAAGACACCACGGACAAACGATAAGGAAAGATCACCTTCAACATAAGTAACTAGTTATTAAAGTCATTAATACAAAACTAAATAAAAAGTGCAAAAGATTAGAAATAAAAAGTATTACACTAGACACTTTGTCTTCACCAAGTGATGTAAGAGACTTAGGCAACCATGGCCTTGATTGTCAAGAACTCTTACAATCAATCTTGGATCCCGAGACGACTCACACACTCTACGATGGACAATGGATGATGGTGGTGGATGATGGTGTTATGGTGGTGGTGGGTGGTGGGTGAAGTGTGAGAGAGGTGGTGTGCCAAGGGATGGTTTGAGGTTGAGCCAAGCACTTCTATTTATAGGCTGAACAGAAGCTCGGGCAGGCCCCGTGTCCAGTGGGCACGGCCCCGTGTCCACATCCTCTCTTTCTTCATTAAATGCAGCTTTGTCTTATTAGTTGGCCACGCCCCCGTGTCCGCTGAGCACGACCCCGTGTGCAGAAGAATCTTTGTACTATGAAGATTTGCCTGGATTGTGCGAATCTTATAGTTGACCACGGCCCCGTGTCCGCTGAGCACGGCCCCGTGGTGGGCAATAGAAGCTTCTACCACTTTGTCTTTTCTGCTGACACTTGGGCACGCCCCCGTGCTGGCTGAGCATGGGGCGTGTTCAGGCCTCTGATCTCTTGTTTTGCTTGGGAAGATGCTGTTGTGGGGTCGGGCACGTCATGTCTTGCTCCTTTTCTTGTATTTATGTTAGATTTTGGTGTCTTTTTGCTTCTTTTGTTAATTTGAGCTCATTTAATCCTGAAAATACAAAAGGAAGACAAAAGCACACTTTTTCCAACATTAGTACTAAAAAAGGGTTAGTTTTATGCCTCATTTGATGAAATTTATATGTTAATATTTGAACATATCAACCACTAACACATTGTTAAGGGTAATTTGGGCTTATAAATATTATCTTTGACCGGAGCGCGACACTTCGATCAGTCCACCATGGTAGGACACAGAATAGCAAGCTCATTTGATCTTTTTGTATAAGCTTCAATCTCTAACCCCGTCATCTTGAGGTTGAAGAACTTGACTTCCAGTTTGTGAATTTCGTCACGATTGCAGTATTCTTCCTTGATCATCTCCTTAAAATTGTTCCATGAGGTGGCGTTAGCAGCAACCAACCCCAGCATTTGAACTTAAGCGTTCCACCACGTGAGCGCTAAATCCTCTAGAGTACCGGTAGCATACTTCACCCTGCGAGCCTCAGGGCATTCACACATCTCGAACACAGATTCGAGCTTTTCAAACTAGAGGAGGAGACCTACAGCTCCTTCAGTGCCGCTAAAAGTAGTGGGTCGGCAGTCCATAAAAGTTTTGAAGGCGCACACAGGTGGCTGAGCATGTTGACCTGTTGTGGGTGTAAGAAAGGACAAAGTTTAACACAAAGGTAGGTTCATGAGAGTAGGACCTAAAGATCCTAGAATGAGTTTAAACTACAAGGTATACCTCCTGCTTGTGCAGCTGCAAGTGCCGCAGCAAGTTGTTCGTTAATCAGAGCCGTCAACTGGGCTTGTGTCATGTTAACGCGTCCAGACATGATCTTCATATCAAGGGAAACATGAGTGAGAAGTGTTCGCGAAAGTGCGATGACAGAAGAGAGTAAGCACACATGTGTTTTAAATTAACAGTTGCTACGTTTATCTAATCATACTAAAAGCAAAGTTCTACGTAGTCTAGCAAGTAGGCAATAAAACATATACAATATCACCTAGAATGTCGAGCTTTGCACGTGGAGTGAAGCGTTGTTGTGGATCGTAGAGCACTGTACAGGTTATAGTCTGGTTTTAACAAAAAAAACGTTTTCCCTTATTAAAACCAAGTTCTCTATAACCAATGGCTCTGATACCAATCTGTCACACCCCCAAAATCCACACGCGGAGTATCACCGCTTGGAGGCGTGACTGACCAGGATCAAGCCACCAATCATATTGAACAAGCATGTAAGTAAGCATAATTCAACCAAACAATATGAAAGGTGTTAAAAAACCAAAGCATAGTTAAGTGTTTAGCGGAAGCATAATTGTAAAACCCATTGTAAGTATAAAATACGAAATAAAGTAATGTTTATAGCATGGCACACACTGCCATGTCCCACAACGACCGTTCCTCCCTGTGCAAGCTCCATAAGTACCTATTGACCTGCAAGGCATGTAGCAACGAATCAACAACAAAGTTGAGCGAGTTCACAGTTGGTTGTTTAGTTATAGTATTCGTTTTGTAAATCGTATGTCATTTTGTAAACCATGTATCGTATTAATTCGTATCGCGGTCATCCTGACATGTTTGCGATGATTAGTGGGGGCTTCCCATGTGTAATTAGACCACGCGTATCGACTGCTACGAAAATTTAAGAGGTGCCCTAAGTCAATGTCTATCAGCATTGACCCTTTGCCCATAGTCCATTAGTACACGCCCGTCCGACTGGCACGGTGTGAGGTTTGTTAAACCTAATAGCGCTATTAACTAATGACCCGCTCGCCATAGGCCTCGGCGATTAAGTCGATAAATGAGGGACTTCATTTGATAGAGTTGATGGTCTTATAGTCGTGTACGTAGGTTTTACGTACGTGCCCTTCAATCCAAGGACAATAGTCAGTATAAGTGTACGTAGGTTTTACGTACGTGCCCTTCAATCCTAGGACAGTAGTCAGTATAAGTGTACGTAGGTTTTACGTACGTGCCCTTCAATCCGAGGACAGTAGTAAGTAGTTTAATAGTAATGGTTGTACGAGTAGTTAATCAATCCCATTCCCAACCCACCGGGAATCCCATGCCTTGGCTAGTGTGAACTCACCTTGGTTTGCTCGGCAGATACACAGAAAGGTCAAGTCTAGCTGCTAGTGGTCAACCACGTCCTAACATGGTTACCATACAAGTCAGGTTTTGGTTACGAGTAGTGCACATAAGTATCACATAAGCTAACAGATAAGGAACACATATAGATCATGACAAATACACATCATCACGTTTATCAGTCATAACGTATTCAACTTGTGTGATTAAAAGATTGGGCTCGCACAAGTTTGGTGGCCTTGTGCGAGTCATCCGTTGGAGCCCACTAATACCCGGCCCAATATCAAGAAACCCAACAAAACTATAAACATGAACACGGCCCAATCAAATAAATCTAAGCCTTGTGCGATCCGGACATCTTGTACGATCCGGCCGACTTGTGCGATCCGATTGGGTTGTGCGATCAGAACTAGCCCAGCCCAACATGAATATCCGGCCCAACAGTTAAACAAACATAACAACTTGTGCGATCCAACAGTCTTGTGCGACTGGGGACCTCTTGTGCGATCAGGTCATCTTGTGCGACCAGATCAGCTTGTGCGACTGGACTTCTTGTGCGAATGGACCTCTTGTGCGACCAAAGGTCTTGTGCGAATGGTTAACTAATTCTCGTGATTCATGCAATCAGTTACATCTATTCAATTAGTTTCCAAATTCACAATTTATCAATAAATGCTAACAACTTCCAAACCAAACAGAAATCGATCAAATCATTGTTTTTAACAATTGATTCACATAAACCCTAAAATCATAATTATGAACAACAACTTAACAAAACCCGCAATCATATTATCAGTCGAAGATTCCTATTTCTAGCATACATGCTAACATAATCAGTCCATCAACCAATCATTCGAATGTGAATACATCTCGGCCAAATATCATTCAATCGGTTCTAGATCATTAACACTTAATTATCAACTCTACATGATTAACAATCATAACTTATTCAAGTCATGCAACACTTATGAACCGATTATTTGAACACAAAACTCATCATGTATCGTTTACAAATCAATGTATAGAATCATATAAATCATAACATCATTCGACAAAACACCAAATCATAAATCACTAAACGATTAAGATAAGATGAGAGTGATCCAAATCAAGAGCTTCGATGAGGATGGGATGTTGTTTGGCGTCGGCTTTGAGAGGAGAGAAAGAGAGCTAGGGTTTGTGTGTGTGAATGTTTTGCAACAATTGAGAAACAAACATTCTAAGGGTGTGTGTGTATGCGTATGATGGAGTGGGCCGAACCCAACTTGGGCTGCCCTAGGTTCGGATGCAAGAAGTGTAGCCCGAGTGGGCTTGTGCGATTGGTTCGTGTTGTGCGTTTGGGCTGTTAATATACATACATACATTACACAAAGCGCATATCAACATAACATTCATTTAATCAATCACTTTCATATAATCACATCACGTACACATACGTTACATTGAGCCTAAAGATATGTTCTGAAATGCGAGTTGTCACATTATCCCCAAGTTGAAAGAAATTTCGTCCCGAAATTTAGCACGTACTCACTGAGGAAGCTAGTTAAGTTGCATGGTTTTCCTGGGGTGTCACATCCTCCCCCCGTTAATCTGGAATTTCGTCCCGAAATTCCGTAGCTTCGGCCTCAGTAGTGGTTGTACTGTTTGCGAATAGTTGGGGATACTTTTGTTTCATTTGATCTTCGCGTTCCCAGGTGAACTCTGGGCCGCGTCGTGAGTTCCAATGAACTCGAACGAGAGGTATTCTAGTGCGCTTGAGGACCTTAACATCCCGGTCCGTGATTTCAACTGGTTCTTCGACGAATTGCAACTGCTCATCGATAGTGAGCTCCTTCAAAGGAACTATGTGGGTCTCATCTGACAAACACCTCTTCAGATTCGACACGTGGAAAACGTTGTGAACTGCACTGAGTTCTGCTGGTAGATTCAGTTTGTAGGCCACCTTGCCTATTTTCTCGATGACTTCGAAAGGTCCGACGTATCGTGGGTTAAGTTTGCATCATTTATGAAAACGAACCACACCCTTCCAGGGTGAAACTTTGAGTAGCACTCGCTCCCCAACCTGGAGCTCGAGTGGTTTCCTGTCCTTATCGGCGTTGCTTTTCTGACGGTCATGAGCTGCCGCCCTTCGTTGTCGTATTTGAGCAATTCGTTCTGTTGTGTCTACCACAAGTTCTGGGCCAGTGATCTGACTATCCCCCACTTCTGCCCAACAAAGAGGTGATCGGCATTTACGCCCGTACAATGCCTCAAACGGAGCAGCTTTAATGCTGGTGTGGTAGCTGTTATTGTACGAAAATTCAACAAGTGGCAGATGCTTTTCCCAGCCGTTGCCAAAGTCAATTACACATGCCCTAAGCATGTCTTTGAGGGTCTGGATGGTGCGTTCAGACTGTCCATCCGTTTGCGGGTGATAAGCTGTGCTCATATCTAAACGTGAGCCAAAAGACTTGTGCATTGCTTGCCATAGTTCTGAGGTAAAACGTGCATCACGATCCGAGATAATAGAGGTGGGCACTCCGTGCCTCGAGACAACTTCCTTAAGGTATACGTCTGCTAGTGTGGAGAACTTATCCGTTTCCTTGATAGCCAAGAAGTGAGCAGACTTTGTGAGTCGATCCACGATCACCCAAATAGTATCGTTACCACGTTGAGATCTAGGCAGGCCAGTAACAAAATCCATGGAAATTTGCTCCCATTTCCATTGTGCTATCTCTGGCTGTTGTAGTAGGCCTGAGGGTTTCTGATATTCCGTCTTGACTCTCGCACAAGTCAAGCACTTGCTAACGTAAGTTGCTATGTGAGCTTTCATGCTAGGCCACCAATACGTAGTTTTGATATCGTGGTACATCTTATCCGAACCAGGATGTACCGAGTAGTGAGACTTGTGTGCCTCATCCATCACAAGCTCTCGTAGGTTGCCATAGAGTGGGTGTAGGATCGTTTTCAGACCCGAACGAGTCGTTCAGAAGAGTTTATCTCAACATGAAAGGCGGAATCAGACGTGTAGAGTTTAATTCAGCTAGATTCACGCTTAAAACTGTTGTATGATTGATTCTATAACGTTTTACAACCTGACAACACTTCGGTAGCACTTCGTTGCACAAGCCGGAAAATTCTGAAAGTTACAAATGATGATAGTTTGAATGCTATTTATAGGATAAGACCCTGACCGTTTGAAAGTGACATACCACCCTTCAAACGGTCTCCTCTTCAAACGGACAGGTCCTTCAAACGAGCAGCCTTCAAACGGTCAAACTAAATACTTGTTTCATGCAATCCATTTTGTCATCTTGTGAATTCTATGTGATGATGCATATGATGATGTCATCTATGTGATGTCATCATCAATAATGATGACCTCATGCTTGTACAAATCCGCAACGAACCCGAGACTCGATATAAGAGGAAGACGACAGATGTATGCACTAACAGAGGGACCCAAATGCGTCCTGTTACGTAGTAAGCACCGTCTTCCTTATGTTCTAATCGTTGCCTTGAGCCGCGTAGGGCTTCAGCCCTGATGTTTTCTAGTTTTAATGCTTCCACCTGAGCATCTCATATCTGTGCAGGAAGACTAGATTGAATCGTGAGTTGTAAAGCTCGTACGCGCTTAGGCGCAGTGTCCTTCCGACTGAGGGCGTCAGCCACAACATTGGCTTTGCCTGGGTGGTACCTGATCGAGCATTCGTAATCATTCAGTAGCTCGACCCATCGTCGTTGTCGCATATTCAACTCCTTCTGTTTGAAGATGTGCTCGAGACTTCGGTGGTCGGTGTAAATGGCGCACTTGGAACCGTACAGGTAGTGTCTCCATATCTTAAGTGCAAAAACAACAGCTCCCAGCTCTAGATCGTGTGTAGTGTAGTTCTTTTCATGAACTTTGAGTTGGCGTGAGGCGTAGGCTATATCTTTATCCCGCTGCATCAATACACAACCAAGACCCTGAATGGATGCGTCGCAGTAAACTACAAAGTCGTCTGTACCCTCTGGCAATGAAAGGATAGGTGCACTGCAAAGTCTATCCTTTAAGTGCTGAAATGCTAATTCTTGTGCGTTTCCCCATCGATAAACAACGCTTTCTGCGTCAGTGAGGTGAGGGGCTGTGCAATCTTGGAGAAGTCCTTGATGAATCTTCTGTAGTAACCTGCCAAGCCCAAGAATTGGCGAATTTCCGTTGGTGTACGAGGCGCAGGCCAATTCTTAATCGAGTCTACCTTAGATGGGTCAACGTGAATCCCATCCTTGTTCACCACATGGCCTAAGAAATGGACTTCACGAAGCCAGAAGTCGCATTTTGAAAACTTGGCGTACAACTGTTCTGTTCGAAGGAGTTCCAAAATGAGTCGTAGATGCTGCTCGTGTTCCTCCTGACTCTTAGAATAGATCAGGATGTCGTCGATGAAAACTATGATGAACTTGTCCAGGTATGGCTTGCACACTCTATTCATCAAATCCATGAAGACCGTAGGTGCGTTTGTCAGCCCAAAAGGCATGACCAAAAACTCATAGTGTCCATATCGAGTTCTAAAGGCTGTTTTGGAGACGTCCTCTTCTCGGACTCTTAGCTGGTGATATCCTGATCTCAAATCAATCTTTGAATTGTAGCTCGACCCTTGCAGCTGGTCGAATAAGTCGTCGATGCGTGGAAGAGGATAGCGATTCTTTACAGTCACCTTGTTGAGTTCACGGTAGTCGATGCACATTCTGAAAGTACCGTCTTTCTTCTTCACAAACAAGACTGGAGCTCCCCAGGGCGAAGAGCTAGGACGAATAAAACCCTTATCCAAGAGTTCTTGGAGTTGCGTAGAAAGTTCTTCCAACTCTGATGGAGCTAGGCGATACGGTGCACGAGCTATGGGCGCTGCTCCAGGAGCTAGCTCAATTTGAAATTCGACTTGACGATGAGGCGGAAGACCAGGTAATTCCTCATGGAATACCTCAGGATAGTCGCGTACAATCGGAAAATCTTCTATCTTCTTCTCTTTCTTCGAGGTGTCAGTGACGAGAGCCAAAATAGCAGTGTGGCCCTTACGCAAACATTTCTGGGCCTTAAGGAAAGAGATGATGCTCACAACAGCACCACTCTTGTCACCACGAATCAATAGAGGTTCATCACCTGGGTGAGGAATACGGACAATCTTCTCGTTGCAAAGAATCTCTGCTTGGTGTTGGGATAACCAGTCCATCCCTATGACAACGTCGAAACTACCCAGAGTGATAGGAAGGAGGTCGATTGATAAAGTATGACCAGCAAGAACAAGGTTACAACCCTTGACTACGTGCGTGACCTCTAAATTCTTACCATTAGCTAACTCTACGGTGTGCTTGGTGTTCAATAGTGTTGGGGTACGTTTAAGCATTTGACTAAATTTTAGGGACACGTAGCTAGTATCAGCACCCGAATCAAATAAGACAGTAACATAAAAGTCGTCGAGAAGGAACTTACCCGTCACCACGTTGGGATCATTCCTCGCTTCACCTTGACTAATAACGAATACACGACCCCTTTCACCATTGCCGTTGTTACTCCCGTTGTTTCCATTCCCCTGTTTGTTATTATTGTTATTGTTCTGGTTCTGAATCAGCTGGGGAGAATTTCTCTTGATGTGGCCTTCAGCTCCACACTGATAGCATCCCTTGTTGTCTCGTTGTTGCTGCTGCTGGTCTTGTGGAGCTGGTGGTTGTTGTCGCTGGTTCTGATTCGTAGGTCGTAAGCTCCTACAATCCTTAGCTTCATGACCCATCTTGAGACACCTTTGGCAACGACCCTTGTTGCACTGACCACTGTGGTGTCTGTTGCATCTGTTGCACTTTGGAAGGTTTCCTCGATATCCACCTTGCCCTTGGCTACCAGAAGATTGCTGACCAGGGTTCTTGCAGTCTTCAGTTCTTCTCTGCTGAGACTGAGACTGAACAGAAGTTGAACCTTTGCTCGAAGCTCCATCCCACTTACGTTTGTTGTCACTGGGAGTTTCAGAAGTAGCTGTAGCACTAATACGCTTTGGTAACCTGTTCTGCTCCACCGCCTGATCAGTGAGACGGTGAGCCAATTGAACAACCTGCTGGATGGTGGCGAGGTTTGCTGAAGTCACATGACTTTGGATTTCTGGCACTAAGCCCTTGAGATAAAGTTCGATACGCTTAATTGGAGGGTCCACCATGGTAGGACACAGAATAGCAAGCTCATTTGATCTTTTTGTATAAGCTTCAATCTCTGACCCCGTCATCTTGAGGTTGAAGAACTCGACTTCCAGTTTGTGAATTTCGTCACGATTGCAGTATTCTTCCTTAATCATCTCCTTAAAATTGTTCCATGGGGTGGCGTTAGCAGCAACCAACCCCAGCATTTGAACTTAAGCGTTCCACCACGTGAGCGCTAAACCCTCTAGAGTACCGGTAGCATACTTCACCCTGCGAGCCTCAGGGCATTCACACATCTCGAACACAGATTCGAGCTTTTCAAACCAGTGGAGGAGACCTACAGCTCCTTCAGTGCCGCTAAAAGTAGTGGGTCGGCTGTCCATAAAAGTTTTGAAGGTCTTCTGAGGCGAAGTTTGTGCCATTATCGGAGATATTGCGCAATGGTAATCCAAACCTGCAAATGATATGTTCCCATATAAATTTGCGGATTACCATTGCTGTGGTTGAGGCCAAGGCTTTAGCTTCCACCCATTTGGTGAAGTAATCGACCGCTACGATGATGAATTTTACTGCGCCTGGCGCGTCAGGAAATGGGCCAACAAGATCGATGCCCCATTGCTGGAATGGCCAGGCGGACGTGACAGGCACTAGCGGGTTTTTTGGTCGGAGCGTCTTTGGTGCGTGGCGTTGACAAGCTGCGCATCTTCTTAATAAATCAACTGCGTCCATATGCATTCCTGGCCAGTAGTATCCGACGTTCATTATTTTTGCCACGACCATGCGCGGTCCCGCGTGTATTCCGCATAATCCCTTGTGGATTTCTCTGACCAGGTATTGGGCATCTGTTTTATCAACACAGCGTAATAATGGTCCCATAAATGACTTCCGTGTAAAATCTGTGTCTGAAATCATTGTAAACAATTCTGTTATCAATAAAACAAAGTTATTTGATCCCAATGTTTGTTTGGTTATGTTTTACATTTTTCATGTTTTGACTTTTGTTCAATTTTAAACTCTACATCGCTTTCTGGAGAGTTATACGCAAACTGGTGCGTAAACGTAATCAGTTTAATGCGACAAATACTCCGGAACATCAATTTATGCTTAACATACCTTAAATAGCCTTTACATAACTTAGAAATAAGTTTTGAAGGTATTGGTATGGCATAATCAAGTTAATACGCTTACAGGGACTAAAATTGACAAACTGCGAAAGTATGCCGATTTGAACTGTAACGGACATTCCGGAACATGGCCATAAGTTAAACACACCTTAAATATCCTTTACATAGCTTAGAAATAGGCTTTGAGGAGTTCGGTGTGCTAAAATAAACTTTATGCTCATTCAGGGACTAAAAGCGTAAAAAAGTGCACAAGTTTGCATTTTCGCGCATAACCTACGTTCTGAATACATCCGGACATCCAAAAATTTATGTAAGCACTAAAATATTTTATTTTAGTGTTTGGCATGAGAAAAATCCATTCGTCGCGCAATTTGGATCGTTTTTGCGTTCATTATGACTTCCGTCGTAATTTACCGAACATCGCAACCGTACGGCCAAACGAACCGACATCCGAGATGTTTTGAGTTCCCTATACTTTAAATTCATTTTAGAGCCTTGAAATGAGGTTAACGGGGTTCAAACGCATCGAAAATAGCTTAAACGGGTTGCAGGGACCAAATTTGACATTCTGCAAAACTAGGTCCTTGCGCACCGCAACAATATAATTGTTACGGTGCGCAAGCAGTGCCCAGAACAGCAGAATGTTGCAAACAGCCTGTTTTCAGCTGTCACACACTCCAAAACCGCTTGCAAACAGTTTTTACAATACCATGGGCCATTTCTATGGGTTCTAATGGTTTAGTAAAACTAGGGGCACACTTGGACGGTTGAGATCGAGGCACGTTTTTCGACGAACGATCCTAACGGCTCTACATTTCCTATAAATACCCCCCCCATGTTTGCTCATTTCCCTCACACCTAAATCTGATTCTAGCTCTCTAAGTGGAAGTGTTTGTGCTTCCTACCTGAGAGTGAATCGGGTTTAATACTTACGGGGACCTCCTGTAAGTACTCCTTCGTTCTTTTCTTTCGTTTTATGCTTTAAAGTCAAACTGTGTTTGACTTTCTGCATTGACCGGTTTATGGTCAATGCGAAGTTCGTTTGAACTTCATAACGTGAGCGTAATCACGATGGTTATGGTCCCTAGTGACTATACCTACTGATTACCACGTTATCTAGGCTCAGTGACGAGTCGTAGTTTCGGGCAAAATGCGTGTACTCGCGTATTTTGTAACCAAACTACTCTAGGGTATCAAAACCATTTGTTTTGATACCAAACCTGTTTTCTAACTTAACTAAACATGTCCTAGCATGTTTAGCTCGTCACTTTTAGATTTGTGCTTGTTTAGGTTCGTAAGGGTAAGCGATCTAATAAATCGCTTATGCTTTCGAACCCGACCCATTTGGTTGATCATTAGGATCCGACCAAACACTTTAGGTGACCATAGTAGTATAGGGAATAACCTTCCGGGGTTATACCTTATGGTCACGTCGTTTAAGTAGTTGTATGATAGGTAGTATATATGCCATAGGTAAATTACCAAAATGCCCTTTTTATGTTAAAATTCATTTTAAGCCTATGTAACATAACTTTTGCCATCTAAACTGATTTAATAACAATATTAAACATGTTAAGGCATATCTTACTTGTCATAGGGCTAGTTAGGCGATCCAAATGCGTTTTACGCAAACGACGCGTTAAAGTAGCATAAGCTACCTAAACGGGTCATAACGGGTCAGAGGCACTTAGAATAAGTTTCGTTTAGTATATAGGCTTTGTTAAACCATATTACATGAGTTCCTACACCCATTTGGTTTACAAACCCTCATACTACCCGATCCTCCGTTCAGGTCCGTTTATTAATGTAGTTACCTATATTAGGTGCCGTTTGATTCCGTAATCTTCTAGCTTTGCTTGGTGGATATCTAAAGTCTATTGAGAAATCCCAAGTGAGTACATAGACCCCTCTTTTACTGTTTCCAAACATTTTGGGGTGAAACACATGTGCCTAGTTGTTACTTTCATGCTTTCCACGTTTTTCATATCATATGCTTGTTATGTTCAATAGTACACTTATAGTACATGATTTCATTGTGTCTTATGCTATGTATGTCCATTGTGTGCATACTTAGTACATCATTTTACATTACATTTTATGCTATGTATGTTCATCATACTTAGTACATTATTTTACATGACATTTCACGCTATGTGTGTACATTTGATTACATACTTAGTGCATTGTTTTTCACATGCTTACATGTTGGTATGACATTTGGTTTGTTTCAATGGGACAAAAATACATTCATTAACATTAGCTACGCTGCTCGTTAGTAGGTAGTGGTACCATAGGAATTGACAACTCCCGTTCCTGACATCCTAGGTATGTTTGGATGAAAGGAATGACCGAATTCGAATACATAACTCAGATGAACCTTTAATTTGTTTAAAGGTTTATCACCACAGTCTCAAGGCTTGAATGTATGCATTTTTACAATACCGCATAGATGTTCATATCAGTATAGCATGCAGTTTTCTACAAAACATAACTTTGATTTACTTCAATACCTTGTTTTATACATTTTACCTATGGTATTTGATATACTTCACTTGCCATACATGACATTTTGTTTACACATTACATGATTGACATCTGACATGGACATTTTGATATTGATATACTTACTTCATAAACTACATTTTGTCATAAACATTTTGACATAGCTACACAAAGACATTTAACAAATGGTCTAGACATGGGCAATTTACATTGGTGGTTTATTTGAATCATTTCAGTTTAGACATATAACATTTTACACAAATAACATGTTTTTCACAAGACAGTATTTTACAAACAACTTGTTTTATACAAAACTCATTTTACTTGGTTATTCACTTAACCTTACATTTTTCCTTTACATATCATCTACTTCATTATCGTTTTTCAACAGATTTATAAAACAAAACAATTAACAAGGCTCATGACTAACTTTTATTAAACATTTCTTTAAACTCAAGTCATGAATCCTATTTTCATAAAACCTATGTATCTCACAGGCATTTTTATGCTGACGTACCTATTTTCACACGTGTTTCAGGTAATGGTGCATAGGTTTGAGCTGGACATACTAGGGCGGACCTGTGCCTTAGAGACTTGATGTGAAGATAGAACTAGTTTAAATAACGTTATGTACTCTTTTTTCAGTTGTTTTAAGACAATATACTCCTTTTGTTTTTGAATAAAACATAACTTTATTTGCCATGGTTATGAAACAATTAATTCTGTTACAACACTCCCCGACGTTTCCGCCGCGGTTGCATGTTATACGCGGTCGGGGTGTGACAGAAGAGTTGGTATCAGAGCCAATGGTTATAGGGAATTAGGTTATTAGTAATTCTTTGAGCTAGACTATAACTTTCTAGGACCCTAACACAAGTTACCTTGTGTTTAGATCTTAAAACATGCACATCACCTATCCTTAGGTGATTATCAAAACAAGAACCAAATTTTCTGAAACGATTTTTGAAAAACAATCATCTGTTTTTGAATGATTTATTACAAGGTTTTGAACCCTCTATTGTAAGGTTTTGAACCCTCTGTTATATGGTTTTGAACCCTTTTGAGTTTTCAAAATCTCGTCAAGGTCTTGGGTTTTAAATAATGTGAACACGTGCAAACTGGAAGGGTGAATGCCTGTATTCTGGGTTTTCTGTCTAGGCAAGCACTTCGTATATATCTCATCAGACGCGAGACCAGTTGTGCTTACCTGGGAATTCTTGGGATGACTGTTCACTTATAGGCGAGCATGTCTTCGCGATACATTATTTTTGATCCATTTACTTTGATTAGTCACTGTGTGTCGTTTGTTTGCTTGGTAATGTGGACAAATGACCACCATCTTTGCTTTTGTTGATTTTGTTTCATCTCATTCTCTTCATCCAAACATCTCACTCGTTTCCTTTCATGTTTTCCTCTTTTAGAATGCCTCCTCGACGCGAACACCAGATAGAGACTGCCGAACTGGCAGAAATCATTGCGCAGCAGATGGCTGCTCAATTCCAAAACCTCTTTGCTCAATGGAACCAGGCCAACAACAACAACAATGCTCCATGCAATTTTAAGAGTTTTAATTCGTCTAAACCACTCAAGTTCAGTGGTACTGAGGGAGCAACTGGGCTTCTTTAATGGTTCGAGAGCATTGAGAATACTTTCCGTCACGTTCTGTGTCCTGAGAATCGGAAGGTTGAGTTTGCTTCAAGCGTATTTCAGAAGAGGGCTTTGACATGGTGGAACGGGGTAATGAGAGACCATGGTGCTGAGGTTGCTCTAGCACAAACATGGGCTGAATTGAGGACACTTATGATGAGGGAGTTTTGTCCTCGTCATGAACTACGAGCTTTGGAGAGGGAATTTGAAGATCTGAAACAGGATAGTGGTGAGCACCGGGAATACACTGATAGATTTGAGGAGTTGAGTTTGTTATGCCCAGCAATGGTTACCCCACTCGACAAGGCTATCGAAAGGTATATCGATGGTCTGCCTGACTCCATACTAGACACCGTTACTGGTAGTAACCCTACCACACTGCGTCAGGCAATCGAGCTATCTGCGACATTGACCGAGTCTCAGATTCGAAGGGGTAAGCTGCATAGAAAGGGGGACAAGGGTAAGAAGCAGGCATCTGATCAAAATGAGAGCAAGAAGGGTAAGAACAAGAAGGGTAAGGATTCTGGTTCAAGGAAGCGTAAGGCTTCCCAAAATTTTGCCATCACCGCACAACAAAACCAGGCTGCTCCCAATCAGCCTGCAGCTAAGAAGCAGTATAACGGGAATGCACCTTTATGCAACAGATGCAATAGCCACCGTCAACCGCAATTGCAATGTCGTTTCTGCACTAACTGTGGGAAGTCAGGTCATCTTTCTGATGTTTTTCGCTTTGCTCCCAATCAAGCAGCCCGTAACCCAGCTCAGCAGGCTGCACAACCACTTGTTCAGCAGCAAGCACAAGCTGCACGACCTCATTTTCCTCCTGGTTCGTGCTATAATTGTGGGGACCTGACTCATTACCGTAACCAGTGTCCAAGATTGGTCAACGCAAACCAGAATCAGAATCAGGCTCCAGCTCGAGGTCGAGTTTTTAATATGAATGCACAAGAGGCGCAAGCAGACAATGAAGTGGTGAACGGTACGTTCTCTGTTAATAACCAACCTGCGTCTGTTCTTTTTGATTCAGGGGCCGATAAAAGTTTTGTGTCGTTATCTTTTGAGCCTTTGCTTCGCATGTCTAGAACGAAACTAGGAAAACCCTTGACAGTAGAAGTTGCTAGTGGTGAACCCATTGTTCTTGATTCTGTTCTACGCAACTGCCAGTTGAACCTTAACGACCATCTTTTTCCTATTGACCTCACGCCTATGCAACTGGGAAGCTTCGACATTATTGTGGGTATGGATTGGTTAGCCAAGCATCGCGCAGAGGTAGTTTGTTTTGAGAAGATCGTTCGTGTGCCACTTTCGTCAGGTGAGATCCTACAGGTTCGTGGTGAGAAACCTGCTGGTGGTCTCAAACTCATGTCTTGTTTTAAAGCTCGGAAATATCTGCGAAAGAACTATGTGGCCTTCTTGGCACATGTTACAGCAGATAAAGGCAAAGGTAAGTCTATTCAAGATATTCCTGTTGTTCGGGATTATCCGGAGCTGTTCCCGGAAGAGTTACCTGGATTACCCCCAGCACGCCAAGTCGAGTTCCGTATTGATCTCGTACCTGGTGCAAATCCTATTGCCAGAGCCCCATATCGCCTTGCACCATCTGAGATGCAAGAACTATCTAAGCAGCTGCAGGAGCTTTCGGATAAAGGTTTTATCCGTCCTAGCTTTTCACCTTGGGGCGCTCCTGTTCTTTTTGTCAAGAAGAAGGATGGATCCTTCCGGATGTGCATCGATTACCGTGAGCTTAACAAGCTCACCATCAAAAATCGATATCCCCTACCTCGCATTGATGATCTCTTTGATCAGCTACAGGGCGCTTCTTATTTCTTGAAGATTGATCTTCGTTCTGGATATCATCAACTTCGCGTACATGAAGAAGATATTCCAAAGACAGCCTCCGCACTCGTTATGGGCATTATGAGTTCACAGTTATGCCTTTCGGCTTGACAAATGCTCCTGCTGTTTTTATGTACTTGATGAATAGGGTCTGCAAGCCTTATTTAGATAAGTTCATCATCGTTTTTATTGATGACATCTTGATATACTCTAAGACGAAAGCTGATCACGAGCAGCATCTTCATCTTACTTTGGAACTCCTAAAGAAAGAACGACTTTTTGCCAAATTCTCTAAATGTGAATTTTGGCTTAAAGAAGTTCAATTTTTGGGGCACATTATCAACGAACAAGGTATTCATGTAGATCCCTCCAAGATCAGTGCAATTAAGGATTGGGATACGCCTACTACTCCTACCAAGGTTCGTTCTTTTCTTGGTCTTGCGGGTTGTTACCGCCGCTTCATAGAAAACTTCTCAAATATTGCAGTTCCTCTAACTGCTTTAACTAAGAAGAACAAACCCTTTGAATGGGGTTCTAAACAAGAAGTAGCATTTCAGACCTTGAAGCAGAAGCTTTGTGATGCACCTATCCTATCTTTGCCCGAAGGCAATGATGATTTCGTCGTTTATTGTGATGCATCGAAATTGGGTCTTGGTTGCGTTCTGATGCAAAGGAACAAAGTCATAGCCTATGCATCAAGGCAGTTGAAGGTGCATGAGAAAAACTACACCACTCATGATCTTGAGTTGGGTGCAGTCGTTTTCGCTCTAAAAATCTGGAGACATTATTTATATGGCACAAAATGTGTGGTTTTCACTGACCACAGAAGTCTTCAGCATATCTTTAATCAGAAAGAACTCAATATGAGGCAACGAGGTTGGGTTGAGCTTCTGAACGACTATGACTGCGAAATTCGCTACCATCCTGGTAAGGCGAATGTCGTAGCCGATGCTTTGAGTCGTTAGGAAAATGTCAAGCTTCATTGTGTTCGTGTTCAATCTGAGATTCAGGCTCGAGCTGATATTCAAGCCCGCATCTCACAGGCTCAACATGCTTGTGTTTCACAAGACTTGATGGGTGAGGAATTACCCTATCACATTAAGCCTGATCTTGTTTTGAAGGACAATGGATCGTATTATTTCATGGACCGTTTGTGGGTCCCAAGCCAAGAAAATCTCCGCACTCTGCTTATGGATGAAGCTCATAAGTCTCGCTATTCTGTTCATCCTGGCTCAGACAAAATGTATAAGGTCTTCGTACTCAGTATTGGTGGCCTGGTATGAAGAAAGACATTGCCTTGTATGTTTCAAAATGCCTTACTTGTCTCAAGGTTAAGGCAGAACACCAACATCCTTCTGGTCTTTTGGAGCAACCAGAGATCCCAGTTTGGAAATGGGAGAACATTACTATGGATCTCATTACCAAACTTCCGCGCACGAAGAAAGGTCATGATGCCATCTGGGTAGTCGTTGATCGTCTTACTAAGTCAGCGCATTTCTTGCCAATCTGTGAGGATTTTCCTGCTGACAAACTTGCTAAAATCTATGTGGATGAAATTGTAGCTCAACATGGTGTTCCTTTGAACATCATTTCTGACAGAGATGCTCGCTTCACTTCTCATTTTTGGAGAACCATGCAATCTGCTATGGGGACCCAACTTAACCTGAGCACAGCTTATCATCCGCAAACGGATGGTCAATCTGAAAGAACAATCCAGACTCTGGAGGATATGCTTAGAGCTTGCGTGATCGACTTTGGTGGTAGTTAGGATTCGCATCTTCCATTGATTGAATTCTCCTACAACAACAGTTATCACTCTAGCATCAAAATGGCTCCTTTCGAGGCTCTCTATGGTCGAAAATGTCGTTCACCAGTCTGCTGGAATGAGATCGGTGAGGCTCAGCTTACTGGACCTGCCCTCATTTTAGAGACAACTGACAAGATTAAGAAAGTTCGTGATAACCTCCAGACAGCTAGAAGCCGTCAAAAGAGTTACGCGGACCCAAAACGCAAGTCCTTGGAATTTCAAGTCGGTGATCGAGTGTTACTTAAGGTCTCACCTTGGAAAGGTGTGATCAGATTTGGAAAGAAAGGAAAACTTGCACCTAGATACGTTGGACCATTCAAGATCGTCGAAAGAATCGGTAAGGTAGCCTACAGACTTGAGTTACCTCCTGAACTTGGAAATGTTCATCCAACTTTTCACGTGTCCAATCTCAAGAAGTGTTTAGCTGATGAGAACCTCCACATACCGCTTGACGAAATTCGTGTTGACAAAACACTGAAATTTGTTGAGAAGCCAGTGGAAATCATGGAACGTGAAGTCAAGTGGCTTAAACGCAAGCGCATTCCTTTGGTCAAAGTTCGCTGGGAAGCTAAATGTGGACCCGAGTTTACTTGGGAACGCGAAGATCAAATGAAGGCGAAGTATCCGCATCTTTTCCCACGAGTTTCCTCTAAACAAATTTCGGGACGAAATTTCCACAAGTAGGGGAGACTGTAACATCTGTGTCTGAAATCATTGTAAACAATTCTGTTATCAATAAAACAAAGTTATTTGATCCCAATGTTTGTTTGGTTATGTTTTACATTTTCATGTTTTGACTTTTGTTCAATTTTAAACTCTACATCGCTTTCTGGAGAGTTATACGCAAACTGGTGCGTAAACGTAATCAGTTTAATGCTACAAATACTCCGGAACATCAATTTATGCTTAACATACCTTAAATAGCCTTTACATAACTTAGAAATAAGTTTTGAAGGTATTGGTATGGCATAATCAAGTTAATACGCTTACAGGGACTAAAATTGACAAACTGCGAAAGTATGCCGATTTGAACTGTGACGGACATTCCGGAACATGGCCATGCGTTAAACACACCTTAAATATCCTTTACATAGCTTAGAAATAGGCTTTGAGGAGTTCGGTGTGCTAAAATAAACTTTATGCTCATTCAGGGACTAAAAGCGTCAAAAAGTGCACAAGTTTGCATTTTCGCGCATAACCTACGTTCTGAATACATCCGGACATCCAAAAATTTATGTAAGCACTAAAATATTTTATTTTAGTGTTTGGCATGAGAAAAATCCATTCGTCGCGCAATTTGGATCGTTTTTGCGTTCATTATGACTTCCGTCGTAATTTACCGAACATCGCAACCGTACGGCCAAACGAACCGACATCCGAGATGTTTTGGAGCATGTTTTGAGTTCCCTATACTTTAAATTCATTTTAGAGCCTTGAAATGAGGTTAACGGGGTTCAAACGCATCGAAAATAGCTCAAACGGGTTGCAGGGACCAAACTTGACATTCTGCAAAACTAGGTCCTTGCGCAACGCAACAATATAATTGTTACGGTGCGCAAGCAGTGCCCAGAACAACAGAATGTTGCAAACAGCCTGTTTTCAGCTGTCATACACTCCAAAACCGCTTGCAAACGGTTTTTACAATACCATGGGCCATTTCTATGGGTTCTAATGATTTAGTAAAACTAGGGGCACACTTGGACGGTTGAGATCGAGGCACGTTTTTCGATGAACGATCCTAACGGCTCTACATTTCCTATAAATATCCCCCCCATGTTTGCTCATTTCCCTCACACCTAAATCTGATTCTAGCTCTCTAAGTGGAAGTGTTTGTGCTTCCTACCTGAGAGTGAATCGGGTTTAATACTTGCGGGGACCTTCTGTAAGTACTCCTTCGTTCTTTTCTTTCATTTCATGCTTTAAAGTCAAACTGTGTTTGACTTTCTGCATTGACCAGTTTATGGTCAATGCGAAGTTCGTTTGAACTTCATAACGTGAGCGTAATCACGATGGTTATGGTCCCTAGTGACTATACCTACTGATTACCACGTTATCTAGGCTCAGTGACGAGTCGCAGTTTCGGGCAAAATGCGTGTACTCGCGTATTTTGTAACCAAACTACTCTAGGGTATCAAAACCGTTTGTTTTGATACCAAACCTGTTTTCTAACTTAACTAAACATGTCCTAGCATGTTTAGCTCGTCACTTTTAGATTTGTGCTTGTTTAGGTTCGTAAGGGTAAGCGATCTAATAAATCGCTTATGCTTTCGAACCCGACCCATTTGGTCGATCATTAGGATCCGACCAAACACTTTAGGTGACCATAGTAGTATAGGGAATAACCTTCCGGGGTTATACCTTATGGTCACGTCGTTTAAGTAGTTGTATGATAGGTAGTATATATGCCATAGGTAAATTACCAAAATGCCCTTTCTATGTTAAAATTCATTTTAAGCCTATGTAACATAACTTTTGCCATCTAAACTGATTTAATAACAATATTAAACATGTTAAGGCATATCTTACTTGACATAGGGCTAGTTAGGCGATCCAAATGCGTTTTACGCAAACGACGCGTTAAAGTAGCATAAGCTACCTAAACGGGTCATAACGGGTCAGAGGCACTTAGAATAAGTTTCGTTTAGTATATAGGCTTTGTTAAACCATATTACATGAGTTCCTACACCCATTTGGTTTACAAACCCTCATACTACCCGATCCTCCGTTCAGGTCCGTTTATTAATGTAGTTACCTATATTAGGTGCCGTTTGATTCCGTAATCTTCTAGCTTTGCTTGGTGGATATCTAAAGTCTATTGAGAAATCCCAAGTGAGTACATAGACCCCTCTTTTACTGTTTCCAAACATTTTGGGGTGAAACACATGTGCCTAGTTGTTACTTTCATGCTTTCCACGTTTTTCATATCATATGCTTGTTATGTTCAATAGTACACTTATAGTACATGATTTCATTGTGTCTATGCTATGTATGTCTATTGTGTGCATACTTAGTACATCGTTTTACATTACATTTTATGCTATGTATGTTCATCATACTTAGTACATTATTTTACATGACATTTCACGCTATGTGTGTACATTTGATTACATACTTAGTGCATTGTTTTTCACATGCTTACATGTTGGTATGACATTTGGTTTGTTTCAATGGGACAAAAATACATTCATTAACATTAGCTACGCCGCTCGTTAGTAGGTAGTGGTACCATAGGAATTGACAACTCCCGTTCCTGACATCCTAGGTATGTTTGGATGAAAGGAATGACCGAATTCGAATACATAACTCAGATGAACCTTTAATTTGTTTAAAGGTTTATCACCACAGTCTCAAGGCTTGAATGTATGCATTTTTACAATACCGCATAGATGTTCATATCAGTATAGCATGCAGTTTTCTACAAAACATAACTTTGATTTACTTCAATACCTTGTTTTATACATTTTACCTATGGTATTTGATATACTTCACTTGCCATACATGACATTTTGTTTACACATTACATGATTGACATCTGACATAGACATTTTGATATTGATATACTTACTTCATAAACTACATTTTGTCATAAACATTTTGACATAGCTACACAAAGACATTTAACAAATGGTCTAGACATGGGCAATTTACATTGGTGGTTTATTTGAATCATTTCAGTTTAGACATATAACATTTTACACAAATAACATGTTTTTCACAAGACAGTATTTTACAAACAACTTGTTTTATACAAAACTCATTTTACTTGGTTATTCACTTAACCTTACATTTTTCCTTTACATATCATCTACTTCATTATCGTTTTTCAACAGATTTATAAAACAAAACAATTAACAAGGCTCATGACTAACTTTTATTAAACATTTCTTTAAACTCAAGTCATGAATCCTATTTTCATAAAACCTATGTATCTCACAGGCATTTTTATGCTGACGTACCTATTTTCACATGTGTTTCAGGTAATGGTGCATAGGTTTGAGCTGGACATACTAGGGCGGACCTGTGCCTTAGAGACTTAAAATGAAGATAGAACTAGTTTAAATAACGTTATGTACTCTTTGTTCAGTTGTTTTAAGACAATATACTCCTTTTGTTTTTGAATAAAACATAACTTTATTTGCCATGGTTGTGAAACAATTAATTCTGTTACAACACTCCCCGACGTTTCCGCCGCGGTTGCATGTTATACGCGGTCGGGGTGTGACATTCCGGTACAGGACGCCATCCGCCATTTCATAATTTATCGCTTTGTGTTGTATTTTTCGAGCTTCTGCCTTTCCTTCCGGAAGTTTTCCGTGTTGGAGGTACAAGATAATTGGAGACATCCAGGATAGATTTCCCATTTCTATGACATTTACTTGTTTGAGATGAATGGAAGGGTTGGACAGTACCTCTATGCGTACTTCCTTTGCTAGGTGCTTGAAGCTGGTAGCGGCTAACTTGCTCAGCGCATCTGCATGCTTGTTCTCGCTTCTGTTTATGTGGTTAACTTTGAACGTTTGGAATTGGCTGATCAGCATCCGCGCTTGTTCAAGGTATAATGCCATAGCTTCCCCTTTTGCATCATAGTGGCCATTAACTTGCTCAGCCACCAGTTTTGAATCGACGTTAGCTTCAAGATTTCTTGCCCCCATTTTTTATACTAAATGGAGACCTGCCAAAAACGCTTCGTATCCTGCTTCGTTGTTGGTGCTTCGGAAGCCTAAGCGTATGGCATATGTGAGTTCGTGATTGTCTGGGCTGACTAGTCGGAGACCTGCCCCTGCTCCGTCATCATTGGAAGCGCCATCTGTGTGTAAGGTCCAGACTCTATCATCGAAAACGGGTATAGGGTTCTGGATTGCTTTGCACTCTTGAACTTTATCGATGGGAACTTCGGTGGCAAAATCTGCTAGAACTTGCCCTTTGATTGTTGGTCTTGGCCTGTAAAAGATATTGTATCCCCCCAGCTCAATGGCCCATTTAGCCAATCTTCCCGCTACGTCGGGTTTGGATAAGATTTGGCCCAAATGATAATTGGTGAGAACTGTGATGACGTGGCCTGAAAAATATCTACGCAGGCGCCGTGATGCGTGTACTAGTGCGAGGACTAGCTTTTCTATCATCGAATAGCGAGTTTCTGGGCCGGTGAGCATTTTGCTTATATAGTAGATTGGAGTCTGAATGTTTTCGCGTTCTACCATCAATACAGCACCAACCGCGACTTCCGCAACAGATAGATATAAAATCAGTGGTTCTTTTTCTTTTGGCGTGGTCAGCGTTGGTAGCTGGATTAAACATTCTTTCATTTGCTTGAATTCTGCTTCTGCTTTAGATGTCCATTGAAAGTCAGTTTTCTTTGCGCAGTTTCGTAGCGTGCTGATGAATGGATAAGACTTTGCTGCGTGATTAGCCAAGAATCTGTTCAAGGCTGCTAAACGCCCGGCGAGCCTTTGCATTTCTTTAACAGTTGCAGGTGATGGCATCAGCTGGATGGCCTACACTTTTTCTGGATTAACTTTAAAACCGTCTCTTGTGACTATAAAACCTAAAAATTTTCCTTCTTCCATGCCGAAGGAGCATTTTGTCGGGTTAAGTTTTAAGTTCACTTTGCGCAAAGAGTCGAACGTGCGCTGAATATTGTTGAGCATCGTGTCTTCCTCATGGCTCATGATGACGAGGTCATCCATGTACACTTCGACAGTCTTGCCAATATCCTCGCTGAAGACTGTGTCCATTAAGCATTGGTAAGTTGCGCCTGCGTTGCGTAGGCCGAAAGGCATTTTGGTGTAGCAGAAGATGCCTTTATCTGTGCGGAATGCGGTTTTGTCTTCGTCTTCTTCCTTCATCTGGACCTGATGATAACCCTTATAACAGTCGAGAAAACACTTCCATCTGAATGATGCTAGGGAATCGACTTTCTTGTCTATCTCCGGAAGCGCGTAGCAATCTTTTGGGCATGCTTTATTCAGGTCTTTGAAGTCGACGCACATTCTCCATCCGCCACTATGTTTATTTGTTTAGTTTTCTGATAGCTGCTATTTCTGGATTGTATTTCAATGGTACGACTAGATTGGATGTCCCCCCGACATGGTGTTGGTGGGTCCAATACTGTAGTGTTGATTTCTTCTCCAGATCTGATGTTTGGGAACTCAGATCTGGCGATTTGCATAACGATTGTGTTTAAAGCAGCTTGGCATCTGTTGAACTAATGTTCTGGGGGTCTTTCTATGATTAGATCTGAGAAATTCTCTCTATCTGAATGACCCTTGTTTCTGTTTTCTCCCATGATTTCATTGATCTGGGTGTTTTGGGTTGTAGAACCTTTGAATTCAGATCGAGGATCCGATAGGTGGGATAATGAATTCTCTGCCATGTGCAGAACAGAGGATGAAAATAACTGAATCGAAACGAGGTAAATACTAGAAAAACAGGGGAATCGGTGGGCGCCAATGAAGAAACACTAGATAAATGGTCGGAACCGAGATATCTAGGGGGTTTGAATCCGCATAAAAAGGTTAGTTCCCTCTCGATTGATTCATTTGTAACTGATCTTCTTCTCCGAGAACTCTGTAAAAAAGAGCACCGTTAGCCTCGCCATGGGGAGAAGAGGGTTCTCTCCTTGACCCGACTCCGGTGTGAGAATAAGTATGGGTAATGAAGAAGAAGAAGAAGTATTTGAGAAGTGTGTGTAACTTGAATTCATACCTGGGTTTTTCTCGTATTTATAGCCGGGAGTCGTTTGGGCGGGAAAACCTGTTAGTGAAAAGTTAACGGAAGATGCTAACCCCGTAAGCGGTTACATTTCCTTCCGTTTAAGTTCTTTGATCCGACGTGAGAGCACACGGATCGAGGTTTCGAAGGCTGGGGATTTGCCACGTGTAAAGTGATCAAGTGGAGATTACTCTCCAATTGCATGCCTTCGTTGTGAATTCAGGGGTGCCTGTGGTAATGACACGTGTCCAGACGGTTATAACCGTCTGGGTGGTGCACGATTGTATTTCTTCTAGAAGATTACTGTTGTAATCTGGTGTGGTACTTTATCGTGTGGAGACTACTGAATAAATAAATCCCAAGTCTGGGTAAAATAATATCCAAGTTTGGATATTTAGGCGGGAGTATTTGTCTCAGGATTTTTATCCTTTGCTAATGGGAGAAGGCGCAAGGATTTATGATTTCCTTTAGACGCGCGACTATAGATTGCTGATTACTTTCTTCCTTTTGTGAGACCAGTGCGCGGTCGCGCAAGGTTAAAAGGTTAAAAGGCAAGGTTGTGGTATGGTCCCAAATACTTATTATGAGGTTTTTGGGACCTTACCCCTTCATGCCCTAAGTCAATGTCTATCAGCATTGACCCTTTGCCCATGGTCCATTAGTACACGCCCGTCCGACTGGCACGGTGTGAGATTTGTTAAACCTAATAGCACTATTAACTAATGACCTGCTCGCCATAGGCCTCGGCGATTAAGTCGATAAATGAGGGACTTCATTTGATAGAGTTGATGGTCTTATAGTCATGTACGTAGGTTTTACGTACGTGCCCTTCAATCTGAGGACAGTAGTCAGTATAAGTGTACGTAGGTTTTACGTACGTGCCCTTCAATCCGAGAACAGTAGTCAGTATAAGTGTACGTAGGTTTTACGTACGTGCCCTTCAATCCGAGGACAGTAGTAAGTAGTTTAATAGTAATGGTTGTACGAGTAGTTAATCAATCCCATTCCCAACCCACCGGGAATCCCATGCCTTGGCTAGTGTGAACTCACCTTGGTTTGCTCGGCAGATACACAGAAAGGTCAAGTCTAGCTGCTAGTGGTCAACCACGTCCTAACATGGTTACCATACAAGTCAGGTTTTGGTTACGAGTAGTGCACATAAGTATCACATAAGCTAACAGATAAGGAACACATATAGATCACGACAAATACACATCATCACGTTTATCAGTCATAACGTATTCAACTTGTGTGATTAAAAGATTGGGCTCGCACAAGTTTGGTGGCCTTGTGCGAGTCATCCGTTGGAGCCCACTAATACCCGGCCCAATATCAAGAAACCCAACAAAACTATAAACATGAACATGGCCCAATCAAATAAATCCAAGCCTGGTGCGATCCGGACATCTTGTACGATCCGGTCGACTTGTGCGATCCGATTGGGTTGTGCGATCAGAACTAGCCCAGCCCAACATGAATATCCAGCCCAACAGTTAAACAAACATAACAACTTGTGCGATCCAACAGTCTTGTGCGACTGGGGACCTCTTGTGCGATCAGGTCATCTTGTGCGACCAGATCAGCTTGTGCGACTGGACTTCTTGTGCGAATGGACCTCTTGTGCGACCAAGAGGTCTTGTGCGAATGGTTAACTAATTCTCGTGATTCATGCAATCAGTTACATCTATTCAATTAGTTTCCAAATTCACAATTTATCAATAAATGCTAACGACTTCCAAACCAAACAGAAATCGATCAAATCATTGTTTTTAACAATTGATTCACATAAACCCTAAAATCATAATTATGAACAACAACTTAACAAAACCCGCAATCATATTATCAGTCGAAGATTCCTATTTCTAGCATACATGCTAACATAATCAGTCCATCAACCAATCATTCGAATGTGAATACATCTCGGCCAAATATCATTCAATCGGTTCTAGATCATTAACACTTAATTATCAAATCTACATGATTAACAATTATAACCTATTCAAGTCATGCAACACTTATGAACCGATTATTTGAACACAAAACTCATCATGTATCGTTTACAAATCAATGTATAGAATCATATAAATCATAACATCATTCGACAAAACACCAAATCATAAATCACTAACCGATTAAGATAAGATGAGAGTGATCCGAATCAAGAGCTTCGATGAGGATGGGATGTTGTTTGGCATCGGCTTTGAGAGGAGAGAAAGAGAGCTAGGGTTTGTGTGTGTGAATGTTTTGCAACAATTGAGAAACAAACTTTCTAAGGGTGTGTGTGTATGCGTATGATGGAGTGAGCCGAACCCAACTTGGGCTGCCCTAGGTTCGGATGCAAGAAGTGTAGCCCGAGTGGGATTGTGCGATTGGTTCGTGTTGTGCGTTTGGGCTGTTAATAGACATACATACATTACACAAAGCACATATCAACATAACATTCATTTAATCAATCACTTTCATATAATCACATCACGTACACATACGTTACATTGAGCCTAAAGATATGTTCTGAAATGAGAGTTGTCACAATCTTGAAGCTCTAAGATCATTCCAAGTGTTTAGATGGATCAATCTTGGCCATACATTTGGGGACATGGTTTTACAATACAAGGGGTACTCAAAACCAGTCCATAGCATCCAAATTCAGGGGTTAAAAACCATCAAAACCAGCTCAAATGACCAGATTCAATGCTTCTGTCTGACAGTCTGTCGCGGGCCACGTAGACCCAGACCAAGTCTTACGCGCCCCTCCTAGTAAAGTTTGGCAGATTGTCAGCTTTAGTCCCTGCAAGCCCAAAACTTGGTTTTTGATGCATTTTTGACACGTTAACCCATTTCAAGGCTCTAAAATGAAGTTAAAGTAAAGGGAACTTAAAATATGCTCAAAAACATCTCGGATGTCGGTTCGTTTGGTCGTACGGTTGCGTTATTCGGTTAATTACGACGAAAACTCGAATGGACGCAAAAACGATCCAAATTGCGTGACGAATTGTATTTTTGCATTCCAATCACTAAAATAAAATATTTTAATGATTACAAAAATTTTTGGATGTCCGGATATGCGCGAAAATGCAAACTTATTCACTTTTTGACGCTTTTAGTCCCTGTTTGATCAAAAAGTTTATTTTTTTGCGCACCAAATACCTCAAAGTCCATTTCTAAGCTATGTAAAGGATATTTAGGGCATGTTTAACTTATGATCAAGTTCCTGAATGTTCGTTACCATACGAATCGGCATAGTTTCGCAGTTTGACACAAATAGTCCCTGCGATTGAATAAACTTGTTTTCGACACACCAAACCATCCAAAACTTATTTCGAAGTTATGTAAAGGTTATTTATGGTATGTTAAGCCTATTCCACTATTCCGAAGTGTTTTTCGAGTTAAACTGATTACGTTTACGCATCAGTTTGCGTATAACTTTCCAGAAAGCGATTTAAAGCTTGAAATCGAACTCGAATCAAATCGTAAAATCATCAAACACAAATACACATATAATAACACCAAAACACATTGTTTTATTGATAATTACATTGTACGTCATTTACAGAGCACATTTGTCGCAGTCTCCCCTATTTTAGGAATTTTCGTCCCGAAATTTTAACTAGAGGAAACTTGTGAGAACAATTGTGGATATTTCGCCTTCATTTGGTCCTAACGCTCCCAAGTAAACTTTGGGACACGTTTGGATTCCCACCGAACCTTGACCAATCGAATTCGCTTGTTCTTCAACTGTTTGACTGCACGGTCCATTATCTCCACAGGCTTCTCGACAAAATGCATTGTTTCATCAAACTTGAATCTCGTTGAATGGAATGTGAATATCAGTATCGGCTAAACACTTTCGCAAATTGGACACGTGGAATGTTGGGTGAAGATTCCCAAGTTCAGGAGATAGCTCTAATCGATAGGCAACCTTTCCGACTCTTTCAACAATCTTAAATGGTCCAACATACACTACTAGAAAAATGGACAATTTCCTACAGAAATTTCCTACACAATTTTTTCGTCACAGATTTCAATACTTTTATGACGAATGCAAATGAGTATAATGATGAACACCATAGCTAATTAGGTTCAAGTTATGCGAACCCTTGAAGCTCAGGTTGAAGAAAAAGAGAATCTACTTGAAGCTCAGGTTTATGCATTTCTACGAAAACTGGTGTAAGAAGTTTCAGATTTTCTAGTAGTGTATATAAGATTCTTGGAATGAAGAAGAAGAAGTGGGCTAGGCGAAGTTGAAAGTATAGATGAACATAAAACCGGTTAACCGCATTGGTTTTTAAAAACCCGAACCGGTTCGGAACCGAAATCACATGAATCGCTTAGGTTCGATATCCAAACCGGTGGTTCCATACCGATTCCACTCTCCAGACAAAAAACCGAACCGAAAGCGTTTCTTCAAAAACTGGTTTGGAAACCGACATGAAGAAACCGGTAAGAAAATCGGTCTGGTCATTTGGTTTTATTGATTTAAAAAAAATCTATAAAAACTGGTTATATTTTATCTAAAATAGTTCAAAAAAACTAGAAAGAAATAGTAAAACTCGTATTTAACGTTTTTTTATCCATTCTTCAATAACCCTATGCTTTCTTCGTTTTTGTTGATATATATACTACATTTTATACCAAACAATTAACGGTTCGTCTATATTGCCATTTTAGTCCCTGAGTAAATTGTCATTTTAGTCCTTGAGTTTTTGTTCAAATTGTCATTTTAGTCCAAATAGTTTTTTTTTTCTTCTCTTGGTCCCTGACTTTTTCTTATTCTTGCCATTTTGATCACATTGTTTAACTTAGTCTAAAAATCAGGTTATAATCAGGGGTATTTTTGGCATTAAATTATTATGAGGTTTATAAATTATGTTGTAAACTAACACTAGTTATCACTACCCAACAATAATGCCAAAAATACCCCTGGTTATAACCAGATTTTTAGACCGAGTTAGGAAATTTGGACCAAACCCCAGGGACTAAAATGACAATTTGCTTTTTTCCTTTTCACAAAATAAATTAAAATAAGAGAATAGTGGTTTGTGTCATGACCACACCCTTAGGGTAGTGGTTTTGGATGATGGATTAGAAGTGGGTAACATGACACTGATGTGGAAGGTCATGGTGACCATAAGGATCGTGACCACACCCTATAGCCTAAATGATCGGTTTGGTTACCAATTTGTAATGATTAACTATTAGTTAGCTTCATGTTCTCAATCCAAACCTTTTTTCAATACATGATAAGTTCATAAAAAATAAAAAAGTAACAAATTATATATTATTAAAAACGTAATTTTATATAAAAATAAATGAAAGGCTTGATTTGTGATTACATTTCTAGTAAGTCAATAAGAAGAGGAAAACTGATTCTTTTATTTTCACGTGCACATCACACATTCCTAATTAGCCAATTAGAAGGTTCTATATTCACCACATGGATTAAGATCGCACGGTTATCCACAATCCAATCCAACGGCTTAAAAATACTCACTAAAAGCACAAAACATAAAGCCACAATTATATAAACAAAAAAAAGGTGTACCTATTTAGACATCATTTTGTCTATTTACACACCAAAAAAGTGTTTTTTTGTTTTATATGCACATCTTGCAGTGTCGAGCTGTGGCCAAATCGCGATGTTTTGGTTCGGTCAACCAGACAAAGACTGACGGGTGTCTGACGGGTCTGTTGACCGGATCAAAACGCTGAGCTATGGCTGCGTTAACCAGACGAAAGACTGACACCCGGTCAGTCTTTTGTCTGGTTGACAGGACCAAAACGCGGTCAAAGCTCGGAGTTTTGGTCCGGTCAACAGACCCGTCAGACACCCGTCAATCTTTGTCTGGTTGACCGGACCAAAACGCCACGCTTTGGCCAAAGCTCGACATTACAGGGTATGCATGTAAAACAAAAAAACATCTTTTAGGTGTGGCTATCCACACACCAAGTGTGTGGATAGTTTGTGCCAAAAAAAAAACCCACATAACAGTTAGTTCCTCTAGAGAGAAAATGTCTGGAAGAGGAAAAGGAGGCAAATGATTGGGAAAATGAGGAGCAAAACGACACCTTAAGGTTCTTCCAGACAACATTCAGGGAATTACGAAGCCGACAATCCGCCGGCTTGCACGACGTGGTGACGTTAAGCTTTAATACGGTCTGATTTATGAAGAGACACGTGTCGTGTTGAAGATATTATTGGAGAATGCGATAAGAGACGCGGTTACGTACACGGAGCATGCAAGGAGGAAGACTGTTACTGCCATGGATGTTTATGCGTTGAAGAGGCAGGGGCATACGCTTTATGTTTCGGTGGTTAGGGTTTGGAATAGTTGGGTTTTTTTTTGGTAAAAGGGTATCCCCTGGCAAACACTAAATAGTTGGTTAGGTTGTGTAGAGGTTTGTTAGTGGTGGTTGTGTAATCGAAGTTTGTTTGGGAATCAAGTGATTTTGAATGGATTTTGCTTTAGTTTGGTTTTATTATTGATTTGAACTTCTGTTGATGTTCATATTTTTTTATGAACTTCTGTTAATGTTAATAAAAAGCTTTTGTGGAACGGTAAAAAAAGAGTAGACTTTTTTTTCTTTATTTTTTCATAAATTTGTCACAAACAGTACTCAGTTTCGTTGAAAAAACCGTTAATAACAATACTCAGTTTCCTTAGAAATTTGTAATAACACTTCTTATTTATTTGTCGGAATTGTGTCACAAAAAATACACAGTTTCCTCGGAAATTTGTAACAACACTTCTTATTTATTTGTCGAAATTGGGTCACAAAAATACTTAGTTTTACAAAATTCTGTGATTTTTATTTTAAATTTTTGTTTTTTATCTCAGAAATTTGTAACAACACTTTTAATTTATTTGTTGGAAATGGGTCACAAATAATGTTGTATTAAAATTTGTTTTTTTTTTTGTCGAAAATGTGTAGCTAAAAAAATAAATCCTAAAAGATAATAATTAAATATATTGTAGGAGATTCGTAGCAATTTGCGACGTAGTAGTTTTGTAGGAAATGTGTAGAAAGTTGCGTATAAAATGCGTTGAAAACGGGTTTCCTACGAGGTGTTTTCCTACATCAAGTGTTTGTCATAAATGCGTAGGAAATCCTGTTTTATGACGCATTTCCTACGAAAACTGGTGTAAGAAGTTTCAGATTTTCTAGTAGTGATATCGTGGTGCAAGTTTCCCTTTCTTTCCAAATCTCACCACTCCCTTCTAAGGGGATACCTTGAGTAGGACACGGTCTCCGACTTGAAATTCTAAGGGCTTGCGTCGCATATCCGCGTAACTCTTTTGACGGATTCTAGCTGTTATAAGATTATCGCGGATTTTCTTGATTTTATATGTTGTTTCCAGAATGAGCTCAGGTCCAGTAAGCTGAGCTTCACCGATCTCATTCCAACAGACAGGTGAACGACATTTTCGACCGTAGAGAGCTTTGAACGGTGCCATATTAATGCTAGCATGATAACTATTGTTGTAAGAGAACTCGATCAACAGAAGATGAGAATCCCAATTTTCACCAAAGTCTATCACGCATGCTCTAAGCATATCCTCCAACGTTTGAACCGTCCTCTCAGATTGTCCATCTGTTTGGGGATGATAAGCAGTGCTTAGATTTAGTTGGGTTCCCAAAGCAGATTGCATGGTCTTCCAAAAATGAGATGAAAATCGAGCATCACGATCAAATATGATATTCAAAGGAACACCATGTCGAGATACAATCTCATCAACATAAATCTTTGCAAGTTTATCACCAGATAGATCCTCGTGAATTGGTATAAAGTGAGCTGACTTCGTTAATCGATCGACAACAACCCAAATAGCATCGTGACCTCTAGATGTGCGCGGTAATTTAGTGATAAGATCCATCGCAATGTTCTCCTACTTCCAAACTGGTATTTCTGGTTGTACAAGCAAACCAGATGGTCGTTGATGTTCAGCCTTGACTTTGAGACAAGTTAGGCATTTCGATACATACAAAGCATCATCCTTTGTCATACTAGGCCACCAGCACTGAGTACGAAGATCCTTGTACATTTTGTCAGCACCAGGATGAATAGAGTAACGAGACTTATGAGATTCGTCCATCACTAAAGTGCAAAGATCGTCTTTTTTCGGAATCCACAAACGATTCTTGAAATAAAGTAACCCATCGTCTTTTGTTTCGAGTTAAGCTCAAGTTGAAGTGGTAGCTCATATTTCAATTAGCCTTTGGTTACACAAGATTGTTGTGCTTGAAGGACACGAGTTTGGATATCAGATAGAGTTCGAACCGAATGAAGTTTGACTCGTTCCTTTCGACTTAGCGCATCGGCTACGACATTCGCCTTACCAGGATGGAATCGAATTTCGCAATCATAATCGTCTAAGAGTTCAACCCAGCGTCGTTGCCTCATGTTCAGCTCCTTCTGATTAAGAATGTGTTGGAGACTTTTGTGATCTGTGAAAATCACACATTTCGTGTAGTTCAGATTTTGACACGTTTAAGCTCCGTTAACCCCATTTCAAGGGAACTTAAAATATGCTCAAAAACATCTCGAATGTTGGTTCGTTTGGTCGTACGGTTGCGTTATTCGGTTAATTACGATGAAAACTCGAATGGACGCAAAAACGATCCAAATTGCGCGACGAATGGTATTTTTGCATTCCAATCACTAAAATAAAATATTTTAATGATTACAAAATTTTTGGATGTCCAGATATGTTCAGAACGTAAGATATGCGCGAAAATGCAAACTTATGCACTTTTTGACGCTTTTAGTCCCTGTTTGGTCAAAAAGTTTATTTTTTTTTGCGCACCAAATACCTCAAAGCCCATTTCTAAGCTATGTAAAGGATATTTAGGGAATGTTTAACTTATGATCAAGTTCTAGAATTTTCGTTACCATACGAATCGGCATAGTTTCGCAGTTTGACACAAATAGTCCCTGCGATCGAATAAACTTGTTTTCGACACACCAAACCATCCAAAGCTTATTTCTAAGTTGTGTAAAGGTTATTTAAGGTATGTTAGGCCTATTCCACTATTCCGGAGTGTTTGTTGCATTAAACTGATTACTTTTACGCATTTGTTTGCGTATAACTTTCCAGAAAGCGATTTAAAGCTTGAAATCGAACTCGAATCAAATCGTAAAATCATCAAACATAAATACACATATAATAACACCAAAACACATAGTTTTATTGATAATTACATTGTATGTCGTTTACAGAGCATAGTTGTCACACCATATTTGGTTAATTTGATAATTAGATTTGTTTTAAACTTTTTTTTATAATAACTATTCCCAGTTATAAATCATTTAGGAATTTATAGTGGCACTAAAGACCTTGTCACAAGGACGGTTTTAATTTATAAGCCATGATCTTATAGGATCGAGGCATTTAAGGGTTGAACACAGTTCATTAACTTTTCTTGACAGAGAGTCGTTGACCACAACTATCTTTTGTCTTATGAGACAATAAGTATAGCCCATGGGCATTTCATCACTAATGGATGGTTGTAATGTGATCTTCGCATTTGATGATATAAGCCATGATTTCTAGATCATTGGGCTAAATAAGAAATTGGAAGAATCCAATATAAGGATGACTAGTGTGACTTTCTCGAGTCACCTTTGCCAGGAGTGCTAACACGTTCTTAGGTGTTAACAAGGATTTATTATCTTAGAAAGGCTTTACCATTACGGCCATGTCTAAAATGACATATGGGCTAGGTTATATCTTTAAGATTTTCTTTTGAGATTTTAATGGCAGATCGATTATAATTCTGAAATGATATTTTGATTTGCGTTATATTGTACATGCATATATAAAATGACAAATAAAAATTTAAAATGGAATATTCCATAAAGTGTCTTAAGTAGTACAATAGTTGTCCTAAACGGGACTTTTAATAATCAAAACTTGTCCTCGCAGGGACTAAATAAGAAAGCAAAATGTCCACGCATGGACTTAATTGAAATGAAACTACAATACAATAAATAAGGGCTTTTAATGATCCCTCTTCTTTTTCCCTTTAATGAGATTTGCCAATCCCTTTAGAAGACCGCGGCGACTTCTTTGCTCATGTTCCACCCTTTGTTCCACCTCATGTAACCTTTGGAGAATTTCTTGCTGCAGCGGTGGTTGAATTTGAGGTTGAGGTGGCTGCTGATGATGAGGTTGAGGAGGTGGTGGGTATTGATACCCATATGCAGGATACCCAGTTGGGTATGAAGGTGGAAATGGCGAAGGGTAGAGAGAATTGAAGTTTGCTGCCTCGACGTATGGGTCGACGACAGATGCATTGTAGTGATAACCCGACTAAGCTTGCTGCTCATACGGGTTGTACCCAGTTGCATCTGGGTAAGATGGAATTGGGTTTTCATAACACATGGGAGGTACAGGTGCGACTGGTGCGGAGTCGACTTCAGAAACGACGTTTGAAGGCCCACCCATTTGCGGGTCTTCATAGAGCGGAGGGTAGTTGCTGGAGTGTTGGGGGGTGCTGAAATGAAAACCCCCACGCACGGACATCTGTGCACTTCTTCTTCGCCTCGATGGTTCTGGAGGCGGTGGTTGCTTTGGCGTTGGTGGTGGCGGTGGCGTGACCGCCTGGAAGTGTGGGTCCTCAGAAGGGGCCCGCTGTTGTAGTGGGTTGTGAGGAGGTGTGAACTCCCACTTGTAGGAGCCCTACCTTTCGGCCCATATATCGGGGCCTCTGTATGGCGAACCATGAAAAGATGATCCGCTGGAAATCTCGATGGGATGCGTTGGCATCCCAGATGGTGGCATTTCAGGATCTGAATCCTCGTCCATCTCCATGTCTTGGTACTCGGGAAAATGGTTAGCTGGCCCCAACGGGTTATGGTCCATTGGTTCGTCATTTTGGTTCATTGGGTTGAACCTGCTCTAGAAGTAGGGTGTGGGGTTCTGGAATGAATGATGAGAACCCGAGCGTTGCAAGGGAATGTATGAGTGGTGAGAGTCATTGGGCTCGTCTTCCTGCTGTGGCCCAAATGAGTTGTGGTACGATGACGAAGAACTAAGCGAGACAGAGCGTCTCGCGGGTTCGAGGTAGGTCCTCCAGTCTTTATGTTGGCTCGAGCCGATTGATGCGGAGGGTGTGCGCCGGTGAGACGGCCCGGCTTTGTGATCATTCCTACCCCTCATCGGGGCTTTTCCTCTTCCACTCCTGCCTCTGACTCTTGGTGGCATTGTTGCTTGTAGTCCTGTCAAAACAAAAACAAATAGAACAAAAACAACTTAAGATTAGGATTAATCCTAAGTCGTTTGCCTAGACTTGGAAGTCAAGGAATGTGCAACTGTATCACTGAGCTTAAACACAAAAGGCTAGTGTTTAATTCACGTAATGTTGGCTCTGATACCGACCTGTCACACCCCGATATTTCCACATATTACCGGTGGGGAGTATCGTGACGTAGTTGATATCATCATAGTCAAATATTAACAGTTTAATGCACAGCGGAAGTCTTGGTAGAAAATAATATTACAAACCGAAATGCAAAGTATAAATAAATATTATACAAATGGTTGTAAGAGGATCTACAGGCGGATCTAAAACAGAAATATAAAATATTGTTCGACAGACTTTAAGCGTTTAGATCTTGCAAGATTCCCTATCTAACGCCTAGAGCTCCCAGCCATTTTGTGATAAGTACCTACCACTTAATCTTTTGAAAATACGTCAGTTTACACTAGTAAATACAATTAACTGACTCTTTTGAAAAATGTTTATAAAATTGATTTAAATGCACAAGGCACCAATGTATTTATAACTTGGGACAATTATAATAATAACAATCTTGTATCAGAATTACATGTTTATCCAACGCTTAGGGCCGGTATTAAATAAACCGAACAAGATTAAATGACACACCACAAATATAAACTCACGACGGGTTATCCCAGCAAATGAGTATATCTTTTATACACGCAACTGACAGGTGTTATGCCTACACCCCGTGCTTTAAGTCGTGGCCATTTGCAATTCTTTAAATGAGTCAAGGATATCCAGGACACGGTCGTTACCCTCTAATGTTATTTGTTATCAAGCAATACTGATTAAAAATGGGATTTTGTCATTTAAAAATCTTCGATTAAAATGTTTCTACACCCGACCAAGCGGTAATATTTTACCGTATCCCAAGCCCGTATAAGGAAAAATAAGTTAAAAGTATTTACCTGAGCTTAAATGCAAATTTAGTATTCTCAGCCGTAAATTCTACTCAACAAGTGCAATTATTTCTACCGGGGCTCTTAATCTGAAATGAAGGTTTTATTAACCTATTAGATTTCTAACGGGTCTTATTTAAGTTGTAACTTAGACCGGTTAGTTTTAAAGGAAGGTTTACGACACGAAACGCTAGATTAAGCGGTGACCGGATTGGAATGTGATTTAGACCCGACAAGTATGGAGACTTGTATAAAATGGGTAAAGTAAATACATTCTGGATTTTGAAGTTAAAAGATAAGTTTTGACCCGTTTAGGCTAATTTATGTAAACTAGTTACATAAACCGTACCGAGCGTGTATATGCATAACGGGTAGCCGGATGAGTCAAGTACAAGTTCCATAAGTTATTATGCTTTAAATATGATATGATATCAGTAGGATATCAGTAATTATGCCCAAAAAGATTTTTAAACCAAATTATGTCTCGTAGGGGTATTTTGGTCATTTTAGAGTTTATAAAAGAGGTTTAAACATAAACTGAGGTTCTGGTCTAAAACATTTAGTAAAAATATTTATTTTATCAAGTTACATCAGTAAGATATCATACATATTTGAGGTTTGCCATTTATGGCCAAACTATGTCCCGTAGGGGCATTTTGGTCATTTCACATATGCTTTTAAGGTCAAATTTTGGAAGTCTGAGTTCATGACTTATACCCATTGTAAAAATATTAAAATTTATTTACAAATTCAGTAGGTAACAAGTCTTAGGTGTTAAATATGGTTTTAAACCATACTATGCGCCTAATTATCGTAAAAGTCGATAATTGACGATATTTGATAGGTTAATGAAAATCTGAGATTTTGATCAGCCTTTAATGTTTAAAATATTTTATTTAACATATAACATCAGTAGGAAAAGGTATGGCATGTTAATCATATGCTAATCTCATTTTATTAACAAAAAGGGTATTATCGTCATTTACCGATTTATACGAGAACTCAATGACATGGTCAGTTTATAATCTGACCAAATTACCAAAAATTCCTAAAAATAATATCAAAACAGTAGGAAGTGGGTTTGGTGCCAAAATTTGGGTTTAAACATGATTTATGATAAAAATGCAATTTAATTAATAAAAAGTTTCATTTTACGATATCTTGCATAACTTTAGTTTGAGACCGGAAGCTGATGTTAAATTTATTTGCCATACTTATATATCAGTAATAAAACTTTTTGTTCTCTCACATTTTCAAAAATCTCGTTTTTATAGCATAAGGGCATAATAGTCAATTTTTTAAAGCATTTAACGGAAACATGCAAATGAACTATGATTTCTAAGGGACCATGTAGTATGACCTCAGAGGGTTATACTAACATATAACATGGTCACAAAGGAACCCTAAGGCATAAAGAAACTAATCTAAATCGGGTCAGAACTGAAAGTCAAAGCAAAAGTATACTTTTGCGACTTTCGGTTGCGAACCGAGCCTAAACTCAGAATTGTCGGGGTGAACATGTCTAAACATGTTCTTATAATGTTTACCAAGTTATTTAAGTGTCAAAATATGTTTCATAACTTCTACATTATCAGTTTTTATTATATATTGAAAAATTGACTATTTTGACTTTTTGACTAGTTGAATTGACTCGACAATTTACTGAGATAACGTGATAATTAGAAGGTGCCCTTTTGAGGGCTAATCGCCTACTTAATTACCAACACATAGCCATTTTCAATTTAAACAATGGCTGGACCGTTTGTGATTAATCATAAAATCAAAGTATAATTAAGATATCTTTGACTTTCGGTCATTACACTAATAAAAACTTAACTATAGCAGCTAAGAACACTTACAAAGGTCCTTAGCACGAAAATTAAACTTGAGAAAGCTTCCTAGATGACCAGGATGCTCTAGAGAAGTGTTTGAGAGTGAAAGTTGAAGTGTGCAAGAACAATGTGCAAAACTTGGTCCTATTTATAGGAATTTGAAGGTCTCCAAGATCAATCCAGCTGTAATTAGGAGTAACCAGATGACACCAAGTGTCCCCATGGTAGTAAAAACCATTTGCACAGTCCCTGGTATCGAAAACCTTCATGCAAAGGCGGTGGAGGAGCAGCTACTTGCAACTGTCCAGTGTTCTGTCGCTGGTGACTCAGCCCGCGTAGACATCAGAGAAGGTCTACGCGCCCCGTGAGGACCTCGTATTCCGGTAAAAAGTTTGTAAAACTTGCATTTTCAGTCCCTGGTCCATATTAAGTTTAAATAACTTTCGTCTATTGCACTTTAATCCCCCATAGTTAACTTTTAAGTGTCTTGGGTCACAATTTAAACATCGTTAAGCTCCCGGTTAGTTACGAGATCACCCGAAATGTACTTATATGTATCGAAACTCCACGGAATCATTATCCGATATACATGAGAGCATACTGAAGTATTACAAAGCCTCTTGATCGTTAAAAGGTCACTCGGAGGTAAGAATTAACATGTTGACACGTTTAACCCCTGTGCGTTGTAAACTTTTGATTTTTAAGCACAAACGGCTTCTTGCGTCCAACAATCTATTCATTAGAGATTATGATCATCATGTGAGATCAATCAAAGGCACAAGTTTGGCTTGTTGACACTTTTGGTCCTTCCACATACATCTATACACTATTTGACAACTTTAGTCCCTCAAAGTTATCTTTTAACCTGATCAGGGTTTATGACACGTGTCGTCATTGTATGAAATGATTTTGCGAGGTGTTACACGAGTTTTCTAAAAAAAAGTATTGAATTTTTATTTTAACCCCTTTAACTTTTTTACTTTTAATCCAAAGCTTTTGATCTTTTCCAATTTAACCATAACACTTTTATTTTCAATTTTGGTCCCCCATACTTTCATGTTTCACAAGTTTTTCGTTTTACGTTTCGTTCTAAATTTTGCGAGTCAACACACCGCAACGTGTGTGTGGGGTTCAACGTTTTTTCGTATGTTTTTTTCCGTTTGACAGGCCGTCACAAAACGTCTATTTTTCTCCGTTTGACATGTTCGTCGCAACGCGCGGGTGCTAGATCGACTTAATTATTCTTTTCTACATTTTATGTTTCTGTTTAAGGTCTTCGCATTAACACGCTGCAACGGGCGTGCGTGGTTAACCAATTTTATGTCTGTTTTTCATTCGATGTTATTTTTGCTTTTTTATTTATTTTATTTTTACAAGCTCTTCTGGTGTTGGTGGTTGCTGGCAATGGTGTGGCATTGGCGCTACTTAGCACGATTTTACGAATGTATTTAACCTATTAAGTTTTTTACTAATACTTTATTTCGAGTATACCCCTATACCTCATTTACTTTAAAAAACTAATTTTTATATGCATGTTTTTATGTACAAGTCGTTATAAATTCGATTTTCTCTATGTTTCGACGTACACTTTTTCTGGAAACGAGTCAGGTCAAAAAATAATACGTTTTCGTTTAAAAAAACCATTTTTACGTGCATATTTTTATGTATGTTTTGGTATAAATTAGAGTTGATGTATGTTTCGACTTTTTTTGGAAAACGAGTCGGGTCAAATATAATATGTTTTCGTGCTTATTTTATGAATGTTTCGTAAATTTTGTTTCGAACCGAGTGGAGTCAAATTGTGGTTTTTTTCCCTTTTTGTCTAAAGCTCGAATTAATCTCTTTTGATTATACGCGTAAGCTTTTCCGTTATACCCGTTATGTTTTCTATGTATGAGTCGGGTCACCTATAGTACGTTATGATTGTACGATATAAATTTGATTTGCTTTATGTTGTGATTCCATCGCAATGCTTATATAGGTTACATTGAGTTCAGTCGGATATATCGAAATGCGTGTTTTCATATGGTTAACGCATCATATATCATTTAGACTAAGACATTCGATGTTTGTGATGTACCCGCGCCGCAACTAGCGCGGGTCTCATCGCTAGTTATTTATAAAAATAGAACTTGAATGTCCTTTCAAGTCTATTATTATTACCTATCGCTTTCTTTTGTGTGAAAAGATAGATGTTTCGAATTTATTTATATACTTTATGAAGATAATTTATGTTTAGGCCCTAACTATTTGCACACCTTGGCAGGCTATCTACACACTTAGGGTTTACATACGCTGCGTAGAGAACTATACGCAGCGTATAGGATTACCTCTATACGTTGCGTATAGGTCTCTACGCAGCGTATGTAAAGGGCAGATACACGACCAAACAGTCAAACCTAGTACCATGTCAAATCAGTCTGACATACGCAGCGTATGTTCATAAAGTAAGACGCTGCGTATAGATCTATACGCAGCGTATGTCAGACTGATTTGACAATGATGTGATGTTGTCCGGGCACGTGAACTGTTTTTTTTTTAAAACGTCGCCCGTAAGGCGCATAGGTGACTAACGAGCGTCGAAACTAAGTTCGTCGTTAATTTTTTTTTATTATTTACTCGAAGTCGAACCGTAAGGCGTGTAGGTCCCTAACGAGCGTCGAAACTAAGATCTTCGTTTTATATTTTAACGACGAACTTAGTATCAACGCTCGTTAGGGACCTACGCACCTTACGGTTCGACTTCGACTAAATAAAAAAAATATATTTTAACGACGATCTTAGTTTCGACGCTCGTTAGGGCCGTACGCGCCTTACGGACGACGTCGACTAAATAATAAAAAAAATAAAATTTAACGACGATCTTAGTTTCGACGCTCGAAAGGTGCGTACGGGCCTAATGAGCGTCGAAACTAAGTTTGTCGTTAAAATATTTTTTTTTTATTATTTAGTCGAAGTCGAACCGTAAGGCGCGTAGGTCCTTAACGAGCGTCGACACTAAGATCGTCGTTTTCTATTTTAACGACGAACTTAGTCTCGACGCTCTTTAGGGACCTACGCGCCTTACGGTTCTACTTCGACTAAATAATTAAAAAAATATTTTAACGACGATCTTAGTTTCGACGCTCGTTAGGGTCGTACGCACCTTACGGACGACGTCGACTAAATAATAAAAAAAATAATTTAACGACGATCTTAGTTTCGACGATCGTAAGGCGCGTACGGGCAAAGAATTCCCATGCAGGAAGCGGTTAAAGAATCAGAACGGCGAGCAATACCAGCTTACACAGCTACCGGCACGGTTCGCTCGGTATTTCCCTCGCGCGATCCTGGAGGTGCCAGAGCCACATGAGCCGGCCGTCGTCATTCCGGAGCCACCACAGCCGTGTGGACCACCCGGGGCGCCTCAGTTCCCACGACATGTTTGGCCCAGTCCTGACCCATCATATCAGCGGCTACGTCGGGACGTTGAAAGGAACAACTATCTGTTGGAGTGGATGGCTGCGGAGCTGTAGGAGCGCCGACAGCGTGACGGGTTACCTCCACGACCCTTCATTACGGATGCGAATTGGGATCACCATCAGCAGCAGCAGCTGGAGCAACAAGAGCAGCACCAGGAGCAGCAGCAGCCATAGTATTTTATCATTTTATTATTTTGTTATGTATGCACAAACTTTTGCTGTATATATTAAACTTTTGGTGTACATATAAAACTTTTGCTATAAATGGTTTAACATATTCGAACAGTACCAGGGTATTTTCACTTATTTAAGCTAAAATATTTTAACGTTATAGTATTCGAACCGTATATACGCTTTTCAAAATTTTAACATTATACGTTTTTCGACGACATCGACTAAATAAATTAACGACGACGTCGACTAAATAATAAAAAAACATTATATATTTTTAACTTGTTATATATTTTAAGCGAGTTAACGTTGTAACCGGGTGAAAATTTATACCACAAATAGGCCGAATGATGAAACAAAATTCTGAAAGGTTATATACGCTGCGTATAGAGCTATACGCAACGTATATAAACCTTGTAAAATTCTGATGCTTCAAACCTACCAAAATGACCCCAAATTTTCAGATGGTTTATATACGCTGCGTAGAGAGTTATACACAGCGTATATAAACCTTGTTTTCTGTGCAATGATTGGTTATTAGGCACTGAGATCCATGGTTTATCTACGCAGCGTATAGGTCAATACGCTGCGTAGATAAAACCTAATTTTACTAGAGTTTGGTGTGCCAATAGGCACATTGGTCTGCCAATAGGTACACCCTATGTTTATTACCATACATACACTTTTCGTTTTTCTTTAATCCCTAAAGTTATATCATGCTTATAAATGTAAACACTTATACACAATTACACAATAACTTTATAAGTCTAATATAACTTGACAAAAACTTCTGAATTTCCTAAAAAAACATATAGAAGAAATTGTAAACTAGTTATATATTAATTAGACTTTGTTTATAACTATTATAATCCTTTGATTCTAAGGGTGCCTGGGGTGTGTCCTAGAAGAGAGCCGGGTTGGCAAGGATTTCCACAAAAGCACCACCGCAAATCAAGCTAGATGGAGGCACGTTTTCAGATGCGGGTTTATGAACCCGTTGCTAGAGCGGGGAATGGGAGAAAGGTGAACGTTGGTAAAGGGTTGGAATGCAAGGGTACAACTGATGGACGCCCAATCTTTTCCAAAATAAAAAGAGGTTGAAAACGGTTAGAATGAGTTGACAAAATTCAATTAATCGGGTTAAAAGTTTGGGTAGGTTCAATTGATGGGTGCCCTCTCCACCTTAAAGGCGAAAAGAAGATGAATAGTACATACTATCAGGTTAAAGAATGTGGTCATGACCATTATGACCCTCCACATAGGCGTCACACCCACCTCTAATCCACCATTCAAAACCACTACCCTAAGTGTGTGGTCATGACGCAAACCACTATCCTCTTTATTTTTCTAATATATTTTTATCTCAAAATCATCGAATGGGAGGGCCGTGGTAAACGTGGTTTAATCCACACGAATCACCATCAATTAGGGGGGGGGGGCAGTGTACCATTTAATTACTGGTCCCATGTGGCAAATAATGTCCCAACCCACGCCCTCACACCCCATAGCCTCATGATTTTGCGAGTTTCGACATAAGGCCACTAGGGGCGATTACGTTTTCGTCCGTTATAGAATTGTTCCACGCGTGGAACAAACACAATTTCCACCGCCACCTACAAAGTCCACACGTGATAACATGCATAAATTCAAAGTCTGTTATTTTCTTCACGCCGTGATGGTTTTATTTTGTGAGGGTAATTGTTGGTTGGGGGGAAATTGTTGGGTGCGGTGGTGAGTGATGACCTTTGCCACTAAAAAGGATGTGAGTGATGGAAAAATGGTTGATGACATGGCGGAACTTGATTGGATGTTTGTGAGTGATAGAATTTTTGCAAGTGATACCACCCCCACTCCCCTAATACACTCACGTTTACATATACACTAGCTTATGACCCGTGTAACACACGGGTTTGTTTTAGTCCATTAGATCAAATTTTCCATCAAATCAATCGTAATTATATAATGTTTTAAAAATCATTCATTAATTGATAGAAAATACGAAATGTCATATGATGAACATTTTACATTTGCTAACAACAGTACAAGGATAAATATTAATCGATAATGAAATAAATAATAATTAAACAACGTATGCTAATGAGACATTAAAATTAGACCATGATATCAATCTTTCAATGAAAACAATCATAATTCCATAGTGCTTTACGTTTTATTCATTAATTCATTGCGATTGTGATTCATTTATTACATGCCAAAAAATATGAATAAAAAATATATATTTAATATTAAAACCAACAAATACTAATGAATGAAACGAAAACACTATAATAAACCAACAAAACTTGAAAAGTACATAATGCTTTAAACAAAATTTTAGTCCACAGCTTAAAGTCTTACATACAATAAAACATACAAACAAATAAACACTGATATCTAGATAATCATTAATCAGCCCTCGGAATTTTCAAAATTTTGCAACAAAAAAATAATCTGAACTTAAATCTAAAAGTCTAAAACATAGAGTACAATGTTAAATCAAACATAAATGAACAAATGTTCATGGATGATTTGTATAGCAAGAATCAAGAAACTTTAACTTCAACTCCATCGAGCACTGAACCTCTCGATGTATGTCATTGATCTTTGTCATGAACTCCAGGTCTCTATCTCCACACTCTATATTACTATGCCGTAAGTTTCAAAACCCAGCAAAAAACATACATAACAACCTAAGTGTCGAGATCAATTAAGGAAAACCGTTACCTGAGATGTAAACGGAAAACATAGCATTTCTAGAATAACTTTACTCATAAGAATCAGATTTATATTGACACGAAATTAGCAACGGAAAATCAATACCTGAGATTGATTACAGATGTATCCTCGCAACATATCTTCTTGCTTTGTTTATGGTTTGCTGTCATTAGGTGCATTGATGATTAGATATTGGCTGTTCATACTTTCTTAAGTATAATTATAAGCTTATTAACGAATGAGACGATATTAATTTAAAATTTAACCTTATGGTAACCAAGAGGCAATCTTCGTATAGTCTGAAACATAAGGCACCCTTGAACATGGGTCATCGGCCAACTCAAATACTAAAAAACAGATTATATCCCTGCATGAAAAAAAATTGATAAATTTAGGGAAAATGGGTTTGAAAGATGATAACCCAACAGTGGAGGATCTCATTCTACAGCTCCGATAAATGCAGGGGTGTTCTCAAATAATGGTTCCTAGAACTTTGAAGACCGACAAATCACGACAAATGTCCATAGTGCTGATTCTTTGGACATTTGTAGGTCTTCAAACATCTAGGAAGCATTATTTGAAAAACACCCCTGAATTTATCGAAGTTGTAGAATGAGAACCTCAACTATTAGGTTATCATCTTTCAAGCACATTTTGCCAAAATTTAACAATTTTGTTTTTCATACCTCCCAAAGCCACCTATCCAACTCCAAAGAGATCGAGACAGCTTGAAGCAACAAACATACCAAGAACATCTTCACGGATGGTAAAAGTACCTTATCTTTCTGAGTGAACAACAATCGAGAATTGAGAGTAACTGCCCTGATCTGTAGACCTTAACATCTTCTCGGTCACTCCGTATGAATGGCAAAGATGATTCAACCAAATTGGCAGACTAAACTACAAAACATAAAACGTAACAAATTAATATAATGTTTCATATATCCAAGGCATCTATTATTCAAGAAACAACTTACCTAGTTACCTTAAAACTATGATCTTTTGAATTCTACCATATTAGAAAAATATCCCCTGTCCATTTACAGTGGAGCCTATCTTTGCTATTGCTGATCCATTTGTAGAGGCCACTACCCCTAAATTACACCAATAATTCAAACAATAATGTAGCTGAAATATGAGGTAAAAAGATGAACTGAATAAAAACATTTCAAAATCCGACCTGCATGTATGAATTTCTGAAGTCCACAACATGAGATTATCCTAAAGAAGCTGCATTCTTTTATAAAATCTAATACATATCTTCTTCTATCATTCTTTTGTTTTGCACACTTATCAATCACATACCAACATAACTGATAACATGTCTAAAGTCACCTTTAAATTATGATATACTTAAACAACCATTTTCATTGTTTGTTTAATCAAGAATAGTATGTGAAGAACTAATCAGAAGAAACATAATCACTAATCAAAACATTCAAGTGAAGATATAAACACAAGAGGATGAATGGTGAAGTTGAATTATAAACATACACATTCTGAACAACCAGAAGACATATTGGAACTATGGAACATCAGATGTGAAAATTAGGTCAAATTATATGAAGAAGAATAGTGACTTAGCTGAGAGCAAGTCGGTATGTGTTTGAAGAACCTATAACAAAACAAAATTTCAGCATTGAAAACAAAACCAAAAAAACTTGAGTCTATAAGACTACCATATTGAGTGCTCCTGCCACTAATGGAGCTTTCGACTTTAGCCCTATAATATATACAACTACCAAACAATGTTAAGTTAATCCAAATTGAGAAAAAAGTTACCCGGGTTTGTTGAAACTGTTGGGCTTCCAAAACTGTTAAAGGAGAAAAATAAATCAAGATTAAACAGTTTGATTGAAATGAAGGAAGTTGATCCTTAAATCTAAAAGTCTAAAACATAAACTACAATGTTAAATCAAACATAAAATGTTAATCGATTTGGATAATTAGGGCAAGAAACAGTAATATATATAGAGAAAATGGTACCAAACAACAACCTTAAAAAAATTCAGATGAAAATTTTTCTAATTTATCGACAATGGAACACTGTCTCTTTATCTTCAAACTCATAAAAAGAAGTAAAAATAAATTGTGATAAGAAAAATTAATACGATTAAAATATAAAGTATTAAAAAAGTAACAATTACATATAAAAAAGAAAACTAATCAAACACTTAAACTCTAATAGCAAGAATCAAGAAACTTTAACTTCAACTCCATGGAGCACTGAACCTCTCGATGTAAGTCATTAATCTTTCTCATGAACTCCAGGTCTCTATCTCCACACTCCATATTACTCGCAACACACAGGTCACGAACGGAAGTAGTCGGCATTGCCATCAGGTCTCTCGAAACCTGGTCTCTTGTCAGCAGACCAAGTTGCAGTCCGTTAAAACACCTCTTCAACTCTTGAAGAGTAGACCTATCAGCAAAAACTTGCTCTTCGATTTTTTTAATAAAGCGTTGCTTGAAATCGTCAGATTGTGCAGAAGTATATAACTCCATTTTAATGTATTTATAAGAACTAAAGCAAAACAATAACAGTTGGTCTTCTATTTAACTGAATGAGCAGAGAATCTTTTTAGTGAGCACGGGGGCGTGTTGACCTGGACACGGCCCCGTGTCTGGAGGCTGCTTTATGGAGTTTTGTTATTTCAAGGATCTCCCCGATATCGGGTGGTTCCTTACTGGTTGGAACAACCCCAAAGTGCCTAATATACCTTAATTGTCCTAGACTAAGGCGAGAACGCAAGAGGTTGTCGGTGAGGGTAATTCCTATTTTCATTCTAGGTGGACAAGTCCAACCCTTTTCCGGGCTCTTGTTAAAGAAGGTATATGCCGAATCGCTCAGGTCTATGTATGCACCGAACGAAGTCGATGGAGAGTCCTTCACGGCACAATCGACACAGGGACGACTATCGTCCAAGTCTTTGCTAGGTACGAAGGTATTTTCGGGAGCAACGAGGTTGTCGGAATGCGGTTCCAACATTTCTTCATGGGTATCGTCTTGGGGTGGATCAATAAAATCCTTCCCAAGCTCTTCTATCCATTTCAGAATTAGCTCTTCTAGTTGAAATAACTCGCTAAGGAGCATTTCCCCTAGAATATCTGGCTGGGCGCATTCGAGGGAGAAATAGTGCTTATTTTTACTTTCGCCCCTCTTAAGGTTGTGAGAAGATGGTGGGTCCATGTAGTGGGGCCTATAATTTAGGAAGTAGCATTTTACTTCTTCATGTTCGCCACCACATAATTGACACCACGTACCATAAGAGTGCCGAAAGTAAAAATAATTACTATCACTCATGTTTATGTCAGAAATTACCAACCGTCGGGATCTAACGGTTCTGTTTTCAGTAACTGAAACTTGGGCACGGGGGCGTGTTGAGTGGACACGGCCCCGTGTTCAGCTTACTGTCTGATGTAAAACAGGATTGCCAGTTCCAATGATTGAGCACGGGGGCGTGTTCAGCGGGCACGGCCCGTGCTGAGCTCTGCAGAAGCTGAAAAACTAAGAAAGTCCTAAAAATAAAAAAGAAAAAAATAAAAGATGATTAGGCCGTTGATTCCTAACTTTCTTAAAATCCTTGTGTCCCCGGCAGCGGCGCCAAAAACTTGATGCGCGTTTAAGTGTCGTATATATTAGGTGTATATTTTAAGCCCTTTTTAACACTTATTATAGCCAAGTTTTAAATTTATAAAACACGATATTTCACTAACACTAAACACACATATGGGCAAGTGCACCCATCGTTGAGTGTAGTATAGCGTTGGTAAGATACCGAGGTCGTCCAAGGACACAAGAGCTTTTAGTACCGGTTTATCCTCAACGTCTAACCAAAATAAAAGTTTAGAAAAATGTTTTAAACTAAGAAAAATAAAACTAACTAAAATGCTGAAAAAAATAAAAAACAAAATAAAAACAGATAGACAAGATGAATCACTTGGTTCCGACTCGTATCTAGTATAACCTTTGATTATTTCCGCACTTTTGCACATAATTAAGAGATTATCTTAGTTATTGTAGTAGGCCCCTCTTTTGAAGGCGACGTTACCCTCACCCCAGTAGTTTGAGTCAGCAGGGATACAATCCTAAAAGGGTGGATTATTGGAAGATAATGAATTAAGTTATTAATGCAGTATTGTGGTAGGCCCCGCTTTTGGCGGTGACGTTACCCTCGGCTAAGTAGTCTGAGTCAGCAGGGATACAGTCCTAAATAGCCGGGTTATAATATTTATAGTAGTTAACTTATGAGGGGATCAAAGAGTTTGGACCCCCGCCATCCAATACCGTGAAGTATTGAAGGAGGTCCTACTAAATTTGACCCAGGTCCATTGCAGGACCTCTAAACGCTGAACAATGACAAGACCTTTACCAAACCGTTCCCTTAACCCCCTACCAGGTAGCCAACATATCTCCATATAGACCGTGGAGATATGAATGGTGAAAATCCTTTATTTTATATAGACAGTAAAATAATGCCAAGACACCACGGACAAACGATAAGGAAAGATCACCTTCAACATAAGTAACTAGTTATTAAAGTCATTAATACAAAACCAAATAAAAAGTGCAAAAGATTAGAAATAAAAAGTATTATACTAGACACTTTGTCTTCACCAAGTGATGTAAGAGACTTAGGCAAACATGGCCTTGATTGTCAAGAACTCTTACGATCAATCTTGGATCCCGAGACGACTCACACACTCTACGATGGACAATGGATGATGGTGGTGGATGATGGTGTTGTGATGGTGGTGGGTGGTGGATGAAGTGTGAGAGAGGTGGTGTGCCAAGGGATGAGATGAAATGAATCCAAGCACTCCTATTTATAGGCTGAACAGAGAGCTGGACACGGCCCCGTGTCCGCTGGGCACGGCCCCGTGTCCGTCTGACACTCTCTCTCCTCATTAATTGTAATTCGCAATTACAATAAATGCGCCTGCTGTACTTTCGACACGCCCCCGTGTCCGCTGAGCACGGCCCCGTGATGGGCAATAGAAGCTTCTATAGGTTTGTCTTTTCTGCTGCTTCTTGGGCACGGCCCCGTGCTGGCTGAGCACGGGGCGTGTTCAGTCTTCTGTTTTCTCTATTTTGCTTTGGAAGGTGCCGTTGAGGGTTTGGGCAGTCCACTAATGTTCCTTTTCTTGTATTTATGTTGGATTTAGCTGTCTTTTTGCTTCTTTTGCGTTTTTGAGCTCATTTAATCCTGAAAATACAAAAGGAAGACAAAAACACTCTTTTTCCAATATTAGTACTAAAAAAGGGTTAGTTTTATGCCTCATTTGATGTAATTTATATGTTGCATTTTACACACATCAAATACCCCCACACTTGAACTTTTGCTTGTCCTCAAGCAAAACTCTTTAATATGTGGCTTACACTCCCAAATGGAATAGGTAGAAGAGAAGGTTTTGGGCTTGTCGTAGATTGTCGGGATTTCCAAGATCTTTTTGGGTTTTATTTTTATTTATTTACACTCCTATTCGTAATGATTTATTTAGAACTGTTCATAAAAGAAATTACTTATTTGGGCATAACATGTCTTTTTAAAATTCTATTTATATACAAGTTCACATACCTCGCGGGGAAATCACTCACACTCGGCCGAAGGTGTATTTTTAGTGAATCACTCGAGAGCGGCATGGAACTTATTCCTACCATAGGCTTGCCAAGAAATCAATCCTCCTCCTTTTTAACTTTTATACCTTTGTAGATATCAAGAGGACTTTGTGGGTTAAGGGTTGGCTAGGGTTAAAGGTAGGTGGTTGAGTTAGTGGTTAGTAGAAAAAAAAAAGGCTAAAAGCGTAACAAGTGTCGGTTTTCGTATTTTTGCAACTTTTTATTTTGATGAAGCTTTTATTCAAACTAAGTTATTTTTGATTAACTTGTTTGTTTATTTTCTTTTTGCTTCATCAATATCACAAGTTTTTTTTTTTTTTTTCACGAAGAACCGAACTTGTTACTAAAATAAAGGGTTAAAAATGAAAAAGGTTTTGGTGGATGAAAGAGTTTTTTTTTTTTTTTTTTTTTTTTTTTTTTTTTTTTTGAGGGTGATGAAACGAAAAGGTTTAGGCTCAAAGGGGCTAACTAGGGGGATTTTTTTGGGTAGGTGGTAAATGAAAAAGAAAAATAATGGTGTAGAAATGAATAAAGTTAGTCCTAATGCCTCCATCATTTACTTACTCGGGTTTAAGTTGATAAGGACCGGGAATGTATTGTCATGGCAAGTTCTAGAGTCGTAAGAACCAAGCAGCTATTCACACAAGAAACGAAAAATGAGCATTTAGTCAAATGATATGTAATTGTGTGCTCAATAAAGGCTCAAAACTTACTTTTGTGGGAATGGGTTTTTATGTGATCAAGTATATAATCAAATTTTAAATAAGTTTGCTATGCCTTTTCATAATTTTCTTATGTTGGTTCTTTTTATCACTACGCTATCGGTTGTAAATTTGTAAAAATATAACCTTTTTGAGAACTTGAATTTCCCGAGTTAAACCTAGACAAGTAAAAAAATGAAATTTTTGAAAAAATTTGGGGTGATTAGCGGTTCCAATAGAGTTTTGTGTAAGGCTTGTATTTAGGACTTGCAAAATTCAAGGTTTTAGCATCCCCCCCACACTTAAATTACACATTGTCCTCAATGTGTCCCAAAAATAAATTTTTAGGTTGATTAGATGTGTAAAATAGTGTTTAAAAAGCAAAAATTTGTGTTACTGGGCACTGAACACGGCCCCGTGTTATCCGGGCACGGCCCCATGTTCAAGTGCCAGTAACAAAATTGAAATAAGAGAAACAGAAGGCTGGACACGGGGGCGTGTTGAGTGAACACGGCCCGTGTCCAGGTACCTGTACTGGGCGTTTTTCTACAGGTGGTTCGACACGGGGCCGTGTTGGTTGGGCACGGCCCGTGTTGAACCTTCTGAAATGGAGAAAATTGTCGGGTTGCCTCATTCTTGTGCATGGGATCATTTTTTTCTCGTTCCCCTTCTCATCCTTTACCACCATGAGTGTGTTTTACTCATTTTAAACCATCCAAACCTTAAAACCATCATTTCATTTCATCATAGAGAGAACTTACATAATCCTAACTTAAAATAAAATTAAAACTTATCTAGATAGGTCAGCAGGTACACGAGGTTATCATAAGGAGTTCTACTATTTTAAGAAAATTTCGAGAATGATTTCCCGATATAGTAGGACTTTTAGCCGAACGAATTATTCCCTAAACTTTGTTCAAAGCCATTCTTCGATCTCTCTAGGGAGGAAGAATGCGGCTTCGTTTTCCTCTGCTGCTGGTGGTTGAGGGGGAACATTCACCGGGACTCCTTGCACCACTCTTCGCGGGAGCTCTTGGTGCATGGCGTACCATTCGGCTGGAATGACAACTTCGGGCACCATGTTCCACGCCCTTTGGGTTATTATGGGTACCAAAGGCAGGGAGGCGAGAAGGTTCAACCTCTGGTGCAAGAGGTTTACTTCATGGAGACAGCCCTCCAGCCCCACAGTAAGATGGTTGATACGGTCGATCAATGCTTCTTCCACTCCCGTCATTTCATCAATAGCCTCCCTTAGAGCGTAAACATAGTTTACAAGAGAGTCTTCTGCCGTTGAAGATCTCCTCCCTTGTCGGTTATTCCTTGAAGATGATCCGCTTGTTCTGCTTGCCATTTTCTGCGAAGAAAACCGAAGAAAGCTGAATTTTTACAAAACAGAGCCCCTGGACACGGCCCCGTGCTCGTTGAGCACGGCCCCGTGTCCATTTGTCTGCAGGATTTTTGGCTAAAGAATCTTGGAGTTTTAAACTATTTTTACGATTTCTATCTGGGTTTTAAGCTCAGATAATTTAAAATAAAGTTATACAACTAACTTTAGCCCAGAATCTTTAGCAAATAATCTTACAAACTTCACATAGAGGGTTGGAATCAAGGGATTTCCAAGCTTCCATGGAGGATCTTTTGAAAAAAAAATTTGAAAGAGGAGGAAATGAATAAAAGTGGAAGGGACAAGAGGGTCCCTTGGAACCTTCTTTTAACACTTACCTAGGATGGTATGAGTGAAAATCCCAGGGATCTCTGTCAATTGAAGTGGTCAAAATGAGCAGGAATCAGGCTGCATTTAAAGAAAACGACAGCGCCCTGGGCACGGCCCCGTGTTGACTGGACACGGCCCCGTGTTCAGAGGAAATCCTGACACATTTTGTCCGTATTCTGACCAAATCAGCAGAGAATCTTTTTAGTGAGCACGGGGGCGTGTTGACCTGGACACGGCCCCGTGTCTGGAGGCTGCTTTATGGAGTTTTGTTATTTCAAGGATCTCCCCGATATCGGGTGGTTCCTTACTGGTTGGAACAACCCCAAAGTGCCTAATATACCTTAATTGTCCTAGACTAAGGCGAGAACGCAAGAGGTTGTCGGTGAGGGTAATTCCTATTTTCATTCTAGGTGGACAAGTCCAACCCTTTTCCGGGCTCTTGTTAAAGAAGGTATATGCCGAATCGCTCAGGTCTATGTATGCACCGAACGAAGTCGATGGAGAGTCCTTCACGGCACAATCGACACAGGGACGACTATCGTCCAAGTCTTTGCTAGGTACGAAGGTATTTTCGGGAGCAACGAGGTTGTCGGAATGCGGTTCCAACATTTCTTCATGGGTATCGTCTTGGGGTGGATCAATAAAATCCTTCCCAAGCTCTTCTATCCATTTCAGAATTAGCTCTTCTAGTTGAAATAACTCGCTAAGGAGCATTTCCCCTAGAATATCTGGCTGGGCGCATTCGAGGGAGAAATAGTGCTTATTTTTACTTTCGCCCCTCTTAAGGTTGTGAGAAGATGGTGGGTCCATGTAGTGGGGCCTATAATTTAGGAAGTAGCATTTTACTTCTTCATGTTCGCCACCACATAATTGACACCACGTACCATAAGAGTGCCGAAAGTAAAAATAATTACTATCACTCATGTTTATGTCAGAAATTACCAACCGTCGGGATCTAACGGTTCTGTTTTCAGTAACTGAAACTTGGGCACGGGGGCGTGTTGAGTGGACACGGCCCCGTGTTCAGCTTACTGTCTGATGTAAAACAGGATTGCCAGTTCCAATGATTGAGCACGGGGGCGTGTTCAGCGGGCACGACCCGTGCTGAGCTCTGCAGAAGCTGAAAAACTAAGAAAGTCCTAAAAATAAAAAAGAAAAAAATAAAAGATGATTAGGCCGTTGATTCCTAACTTTCTTAAAATCCTTGTGTCCCCGGCAGCGGCGCCAAAAACTTGATGCGCGTTTAAGTGTCGTATATATTAGGTGTATATTTTAAGCCCTTTTTAACACTTATTATAGCCAAGTTTTAAATTTATAAAACACGATATTTCACTAACACTAAACACACATATGGGCAAGTGCACCCATCGTTGAGTGTAGTATAGCGTTGGTAAGATACCGAGGTCGTCCAAGGACACAAGAGCTTTTAGTACCGGTTTATCCTCAACGTCTAACCAAAATAAAAGTTTAGAAAAATGTTTTAAACTAAGAAAAATAAAACTAACTAAAATGCTGAAAAAAAATAAAAAACAAAATAAAAACAGATAGACAAGATGAATCACTTGGTTCCGACTCGTATCTAGTATAACCTTTGATTATTTCCGCACTTTTGCACATAATTAAGAGATTATCTTAGTTATTGTAGTAGGCCCCTCTTTTGAAGGCGACGTTACCCTCACCCCAGTAGTTTGAGTCAGCAGGGATACAATCCTAAAAGGGTGGATTATTGGAAGATAATGAATTAAGTTATTAATGCAGTATTGTGGTAGGCCCCGCTTTTGGCGGTGACGTTACCCTCAGCTAAGTAGTCTGAGTCAGCAGGGATACAGTCCTAAATAGCCGGGTTATAATATTTATAGTAGTTAACTTATGAGGGGATCAAAGAGTTTGGACCCCCGCCATCCAATACCGTGAAGTATTGAAGGAGGTCCTACTAAATTTGACCCAGGTCCATTGCAGGACCTCTAAACGCTGAACAATGGCAAGACCTTTACCAAACCGTTCCCTTAACCCCCTACCAGGTAGCCAACATATCTCCATATAGACCGTGGAGATATGAATGGTGAAAATCCTTTATTTTATATAGACAGTAAAATAATGCCAAGACACCACGGACAAACGATAAGGAAAGATCACCTTCAACATAAGTAACTAGTTATTAAAGTCATTAATACAAAACCAAATAAAAAGTGCAAAAGATTAGAAATAAAAAGTATTATACTAGACACTTTGTCTTCACCAAGTGATGTAAGAGACTTAGGCAAACATGGCCTTGATTGTCAAGAACTCTTACGATCAATCTTGGATCCCGAGACGACTCACACACTCTACGATGGACAATGGATGATGGTGGTGGATGATGGTGTTGTGATGGTGGTGGGTGGTGGATGAAGTGTGAGAGAGGTGGTGTGCCAAGGGATGAGATGAAATGAATCCACGCACTCCTATTTATAGGCTGAACAGAGAGCTGGACACGGCCCCGTGTCCGCTGGGCACGGCCCCGTGTCCGTCTGACACTCTCTCTCCTCATTAATTGTAATTCGCAATTACAATAAATGCGCCTGCTGTACTTTCGACACGCCCCCGTGTCCGCTGAGCACGGCCCCGTGATGGGCAATAGAAGCTTCTATAGGTTTGTCTTTTCTGCTGCTTCTTGGGCACGGCCCCGTGCTGGCTGAGCACGGGGCGTGTTCAGTCTTCTGTTTTCTCTATTTTGCTTTGGAAGGTGCCGTTGAGGGTTTGGGCAGTCCACTAATGTTCCTTTTCTTGTATTTATGTTGGATTTAGCTGTCTTTTTGCTTCTTTTGCGTTTTTGAGCTCATTTAATCCTGAAAATACAAAAGGAAGACAAAAACACTCTTTTTCCAATATTAGTACTAAAAAAGGGTTAGTTTTATGCCTCATTTGATGTAATTTATATGTTGCATTTTACACACATCATGAGACGACTCTTCATTTACCCTATCAAATATTTTAAACACTATAAAGGATCATCATTAGTTTACTTGAAAACATCAACACTTCATTTTTAAAAAACCGTTCATCCTAAAACAAACCATCCAAAAACACTCACACTCTTTCTAAATGGCAAGCAAAACCTTCTACCACTGGTCGGATATTACCGATCTTAAAATTGAATTTTCAAGATGGTCACTCGAAGAACAGAGAAAAGATGAAGAACTCAACAAAAAAGTTGCTATGGTGAGTGATAAATATTATAAGCAAACCTGAAGTAGCATTGCACTGCTGGATGAAATTGTCTGTTCTACTCCATCAGAGTTTAAAGAAAAAGCAGAAGAGTTTATCACACATCTACTGAAACAGGATCAGAAGACCTGTGATATGCTAGCTGATCTGCAAATTAAAACAAAAAAATGAAATTGCATGGAAGAAGGCGAGAGAAATAGATATCCTAGGAAGTGTTTATTGTAATGTGTAATTTTTAATATTTTTTCAAAATCACAATTTTGTAATACTATTTAATATCGAATGAAGAAAATTCAAAGCTTTACCTGAGGAGCTGATTCAATTAACAGAAGGATTTAACATTAAAACTGTTAAAGGAAAAAAATGAAGGAGAAAAATAAATCAAGATTAAACAGTTTGATTGAAACGAAGGAAATTGATCCTTAACTGTTTGCTTTCCTTATCTACTAATCTATATATATGATTGTTTCATGCACAAATCTGATTGAAATGAAGGAACTTGTTTCATGCTCATATATATATATATATATGATTGTTACACATTGAAGGTCGATTTAGAAAACATAAAATTAATTTTTTTATTTTAAAAAGATAAGTTTGTATATGCTTTCTTGGATTAATAGAGAAAATGCACTTCGAACATGATAGTAGTCATCCGTAAAGCTCAAAGCAACCTGTATGTTTAAATAAAATTGAAGGCTCTGTAGACACAAATCAACTCTTCAACTATGGCTAAGTTATCTTGAACTATGGCTTCAGTCGGTTGTAAATCTCAAAGTACTTATTAAAAACAACTTATATCACCCAAAATAAGCAAATAAAGCGCGATTCTTCATCCACACGATAAACAGATAAGTTGTTTAAATGCAAATAAGAGAAAATGACACTTTAAGAAACAACCACAAACACAAAATCCAAAAAACATGTAAAACTGACATATTCGGGGGATCACAACAAACATTTCTTCATATGTTCAATTTCAAATTCACCTAAAAATTCATGAAAACTATATCTTCCATCATCTGATCTCAATCAATCAAAATACACTAAATCAAGTCTAATAGAAACCTATTAACATAATAACAACTAATAATCGAGCTAAAGACCAGAAAAACGTCACTTACTTCCTCTGATGAACAAATTAGGGTTTCAGTCAACAAAAATCGCAATTAAAACAGTTCTCAGGATCAAACAACCTGCAAACAGAACACACGAAGTAGTAGAATCAATAAACTGATTCAAACAAACAACAAATAAAACATATATAGACATAAACCCTAAAACATCAAAGAATCAGTACTGATAGACTTACAACAAGTTAGGGTTTTTGATGCTGTTAGTATATATGAGAAACGACAGAGAGATTGACGGTGATTTAATCAAGATTAAGCAGATATGAAATACAAATCTTCAATGAAACCTTACATTTATCAATTTAAAGATCAAACATTGTTGGCTTTATATCAGAGACGAAATAGTTCTTGGGTCTGAAGATGACGATGAAGTATTTAAAGAAGAGAGGATATAGGATGCATTTCTGCATAAGTCGTTTGGATATCCAGAGAAGACATGGCGTGCAAAGGAACCAAGGTTTAATTGGGGGAGAAGTTTGGCCCAATTAATAAGTTGCAGGGATATTAATTATGCACGCTTATAGTTAATAAGAAGTAATTACATTTTCAACAATTATCCTATTCCATGATACTAACCTGACCTAAGAAGTAGATCTGGGTCACTCATCAGTTCCATCTTCTTCTTGCTGAATCAATATCAAGAATCAAGATCCTGTAAAATAACATATTTCACAATCTTGAATTAAAAAAAAACATGTTAAACCTTTAAAACAACTAAAAGAGCAAACACAATCCTCAGTATAAAATCCAGAGGTTATAGTAAAAATATCAATCCCAACTACAAAATCTAAATGAACATGATTTAAAAAAATAATCCTCAACAACACCGAATTTGTTTATCAAACCTGTTAGAACCCTAATTGTGAAATCCCCATTTGAAGAACCCTAATTCTAACATTGAAATTGCAATGCACAAATCCAAACACATGTGAATCCGAAACCTAATTCACGATTTGAAGAACCCTAATTCTGCTACAGTAGTGAAAGAAGTGTGATTTGAATTTCAAAACTTAAGGGTTATAAGTTTCATCTGATTTGAAAGGCTAAATGGCGTGAAGGAGAAGTTGGATTTTCAATGGAGAAAGAAGCGTGTTCAAGAAGAAGGAGCTTGTGTTATTGGGGAGAAGGGTTGGCCCAATTAAATGCAGGCATTGGTATTAATTAAAAGTAGTTACAATTTTAAATTTAAATATAAAATCGTTTTATTGGTTAACTTATGTATGTATGTGTGCATGTATGTGGTCATGTATGTGTTTTAGAAAAAAGATGACATCATTTTTTCAAGAATTGACATCACCCTTTTTAAAATACCTGCTTATGATTGGGGGAGGGCTGCCTTATGACATCAGCCTTAATCCCCATTTATTAGATAAGATAGATTTAAGAAAGCAACCATTTCGTGCTTGAAAACCGGCACACTAACTTTTAAATCTTGAAACTTGGATCTAGATCACGTTGATCGATTGAGTAAAGCATACACATATTAAAAGAATGAAGCTTGGGAGTTGTAAGCAATGATATATAAACGTGAAGGACGCAAACTCATGGATCCCATAAACAAATAACATCCTTACCATTACCTGGGATTATTATTATACGTATATATATGTGGCTAAGAACCACATGTTTGTGGATATGTGTACCAAAATAACTATACAAGTCACAACAAGTGCGTTTATGAAATAAAAATCTCAACAATAATTTAATGCGGATATAACGTTTAACAAATACGCTATTTATCACAGACCACACACTTTGGCTCACGTATGACGCGTGAGCCTATAAAAATTCACATCATGCATGTGCATTGGACAATGTTTGAGAACACCCCACTCTCAAATTGTTTTATTAATAAACTGAATCAAAACGAACTTAAACGCAAGGTAGAAGATTGGGTGGGCAGACGCATCGATTGAAAAAACTTTAGTGTATTTTATAGAGCAAAATTCGGATCGCACCCCTTGAAAATTTGGTTAAACCCCTCGTTCGCACCCCAGAATATATTTCACCGCCACTGCGTAAACACACTTATGATTATGATCACCATACATAATCGCCTATTTATACATATATATGTATAGTGATGGAAAAATCATAACCTATATGAAAACAATTAAACTATACGTACCCTGCATAAAATTAATTCCAAACTTAAATATAATTGTTAGATATTTTTAATCTTGTAACTTTAGATTTTTGCAATATCTTCTCCTTGATATCTTGATTAGAATTATGACAACACGACACACATCGGATTATGAAAAAGAAAAAGCATATATGCATGTTGTTCATGCGTTATTGAACAGCAGTTGTATGACCGGATAATATAACATGTGCATCATCTAAAATCACTTTCATGTGGCATGAACTATAAACATGATCACATACATAATCACTTTGTATTAGAGTGCGCATTGTAGTTAGTTAGTTATGACACTTTGCATGAGCTGTCATAATTGTTATAGATGTATGTTGTACTTATTCAAAATACACAAAACATAATGAAATCGTTGATTACCTGCGTATGATGTAGTGGTGGAGTGGTTGGGGGGGAAAGACTTGGTGTTTCTTGTGACCCAGGCAGCGGCGGACCCAGGAATTTTTTCATGGGGGTGCGGAACATTTTTAAAAATTTAAGGCCCCAAGGTATATAAGTAAAAAAATTGGTTCGTATCGGGTCGGGTCGGGTCGGGTGATGTAAAACAAAAGAACATCAAACTAAATGGTTGATATGGTCCTCTTAGTAGATATGCCCTTCTAATCTCATCTCGTTGATTCACGTTATATGATTCAATCGGATTATAAGGATCCGAAGGAAGAGTATCCACATCAACGAATTCGGAAGATGTATCAACTTTCCTCTTGAGAAATCGCGCCATAACGTCCCTACTCATGGTGCCTACCGGCTATCACAAACAAATTGATCTATAAGTTCATGGCTCTATAACATATTACATAATGTATAAGGTATTCAAACACTAGAAATCATAATGTAAATCACACTAAAAATCATCTAAACATCATTGTTAGGGGAGGATTTTCTAACAATTAGTGATCCTTACTTGTTATCCTAATAAATGATCCTTACTTCTGTGACAGATAGTGATCCTCAGAAGAGCTTCAGGATCAGGATCATGGATCACCTTAAGGATCCTCATACTAACGATTGTTTGTTTGTGTTTCGTATTATTTTGCAGGAGTAACAAGCTTGACTTGGTCTTGGCAACGTTACTATGGAATATTCCACGGGTATTTCGCACACGTTTGACTGGAAATGGACGTTGTGGAGAACGTGGGAGCATGGCACAAAAGTCGGATAGTTTGTTAGCGTAGTTAACTTCTATTTTTAAAGGGGTGACGAGCTAGTAATTAGAACACTTAGCCATTTTTCAGCTACACACACTCTCGTACAATTGCACTTTTAAAGCTTTCGGCAAGCACTCAACAGTTTTCACTCACTTTTACACATTTCACCATAGTGATCCTTGTACCTAGCTCGTTACTATCCGAAGTTGTAAACATTTACTGATTTATTTGAGCTTGGTGATCGGTAGTTTCCATCACCCGAGGTTTTTTATGCCGGAGATCTTCTAAAGATCAAGGGCTTTTTCCTCGTATAAATCCTTGTGTCGTTTGTGCAATTTACATTGAAGTGATCCTTATCAGTGTTCCTCATTTCAAGCATCATTCCCCGTAACTAAGAGTTTGGTTGCATTATCCTCATCAGATTTTTTGACCAAAATAGTTTGGCGCCCACCGTGGGGCAATTGGTGCTTCATTCCTAAGAAGTTTTTCTGTTGGTGATCATTCCGGTTCATTGCATACGAGCAGATGGCTTCATCATCAAAGAATATCTCCAGTGCGATGTCTGCGGTCAATTCATCCCAGGGCATTCCACCTTTGCCTCCACCACCTTCTGGACCTCAGAAAAATGCCGAGAAGAAACCAACTCCCATTTTCTCAAAACCTCCAACTTCTTCTGCTTCTTATACTACTACTACTACTAGTGACTTGTTTACTCTGATTTTGCAGATGAAGGAGCATATCCAGCAGCAGGATAAGACCAATGAAAGAATCCTTAGATAAATTGGAGACATCAAGAAACAAAAGAGATTGGTAGAGGATCATTCCCCACTAATGCCCAGATCTTTGAGTTTTGATACTCCAGTTATAACTTCTCAGCCTTCAGCGGTTCCAGACGTTCAATATGTTGGAGGACCAAAAGGAGTGCATTACGGGTCATCAGCAATGACTCAGGCTTCAGGGTTACACTTTCAACCATCAGGACCCCTTCCTCAGCACATAGGATCCTTTGCAAGCTCAGGAGGATACTCGGGAGCGCAGCAGATTCAAGGGTACTGGCCGTTTCAAGGATCCTCCCAGGTTCAAGGATCCTCCCCGTTTCAAGGATCCTCCCAGGTTCAAGGATCCTCCCACGTTCAAGGATCCTCCTATGTTCCAGGATCCTCCCAAGTTCAAGGATCCTCCTATGTTCCAGGATCCTCCCAGGTCCAAGGATACTCACAGTTTCAAGGATCCTTAAGGAGTTTGCAATCAGGAAGTTCCGACATCCATCAGGGAGATTTCATTCCAATGCAAACCATTGCTTCTACTGGTCCATCGGTCATCCCAGAGCCCCAACAATATGGATTAACATCCACTCTTCCTAATTTGAATCCAATGGGAGGTAACACTTTTAATAATTCTTATACTACTAACCATGGCCTTATGCAGGATCCAGGTATCAATCATGCCATGGCCAGGGAATTGCAAAAGTTAAAGGATATGATATCAAGTGTCCCAGGAGTGGTCAAGCCTATCCCAGAGATTGCAGATGGGAGCCACAAGATATCTCGTTTTGCACCACCAATCTGTGATGCTGAGATACCCAAGAGGTTCCATGTACCAACCATGAAGCTGTATGATGGTTCGACGGATCCTGAAGAACACATAGCACAATACAGGGAGTGGATGGAGATCAATCCGATCCCAGAAAGGTTAAAGGAAGCATGCCTGTGCAAGGGATTCGGATCCACTCTTACTGGATCAGCTCTCAAATGGCTGCTAAGTCTTCCCCCCTACTCTATTACCTCATTTGCTAATCTAGTTAACCTATTTAATAACCAATTTTCTTGTAGTAGAAAATTTGAACGATTAACTAGTGATCTATATAGGATAACCCAGGGTCATAATGAATCATTAAGGGATTACATTACCAAATTCAGTAAAGAATCCTTAGACATTCCCAACTTGGATATAGCCACGGCTGTTGAGGCCTTCAAAATGGGATTGCTTAGGGATTCATTGTTCTATGATGATCTTGTTATGACACCATGCAGGAACCTAGATGAGGTAAGAACCCGGGCACTCAGGTTCATCCGGCTAGAGGACGATAAGAGGATCCATGAAAGATTAGCAGGATCCTCAAAACAAGAGAAGCATGGATCCTCGTTCAAGAACAACAAGTTCAGATCCTATAACAGATCTGATAACCAGAACGTGCAGGCTGTTGATCAGGAAGAGGATGATGAGGATTATCCTCCGATTTCTGAGTACTGTTTTTCTGTTGATAACAATGAACTAATCCTTGCGATGCAGTATCTAGGTGATAAAGCCAGATGGCCCAGAAAAAATGACAGACCAGCTGCAACCAAAGATAAATCAAAGTGGTGTGCATACCATGAAGATTTTGGGCATCTCACAGAAGAATGCATTGCACTAAGAAAGGAAATTGGATACTTGTTGAGCAAGGGGCATTTAAAAGACTTGTTGGGTAGAAAAAAGTCAAGGACTCAGGATCCTGAAAGGATCCCTGAGAAAGCTCCGGCCCCTCCAGCAGACGTACAAGTAATAAACTTTATTTCTGGAGGATCAGACATTTGTGGCACATCCTTCTCAGCAGCTAAAAGGCATGCGAAGGAAACTAAAATGGATAGTGGAGAAAGACCTGTTCGAACATCAAGTGTCTCCGAAGGAAAAGTCATAACCTTTGATGAGGATGATCGTGTTGATATCCAGGATCCTCATCACGATGGTTTAGTTATTACTCTTTTCATTTCTAACCATTTTGTCCGCAGGATCCTTATAGACGGAGGAAGCTCAGTGAACATTATCCAGCTTGATGTTCTAAAGAAGATGGGTATCCCTGAATCAGATATCATACCAAGATCCTCCGTGCTAGTGGGATTTAGTGGCGAAACTAAGAATACTCTAGGGGAAATTAAACTCCCAATCTATATCGAAGGCCTACATTCTTACCAAAAGTTTTGTGTTATTGACTGTTTATCTTGTTGTAATGTGATCCTTGGCAGGCCTTGGATACACGATATGAAGGCAGTCCCATCCACTTATCATCAATGTGTGAAACTTCCTAGCCCTTGGGGAATAGTGAAGATTGATAGTGATCAGCAAGAGGCTAAGAACTGCTACACCTCATCAATGAAACCAGCATCAAAGTCTAGGGAGCAATAGCAATTAAAGCATCCTCCAAGGGATGTCTTGGAGGCAAGAGAATAGGATGTAGTAGAAATCCTTATGGATCCTGATGATCCTGAATCTAAAGTTTATATAGGATCAGGGATCCTTAGTGAAATAAAGGAAGGCCTCATATCCTTCCTCAAAAGGAGAAAGACTACCTTTGCATGGAGACACGAAGACATGACAGGTATATCTAAAGATATAATAACTCACAAACTTGGCATTGATAGGTCCTTCAAACCAATCCATCAAAAGAGGAGGAAATTTGCACCAGAAAGAAATGCCATTATCCAGGAAGAGGTAGAGAAATTGCTCCGGGCAGGTATGATTAGAGAGGTCAAGTATCCAAGATGGTTGGCCAATGTGGTTGTTGTTCAAAAGAAAAATGGAAAGTGGAGGGTATGTGTCGATTTCACAGATTTAAATAAGGCATGTCCCAAGGATCCTTTCCCATTACCCCACATTGACTCCATGGTGGATGCAACGGCGGGTCATGAACTGTTGACTTTTATGGATGCTTCATCTGGATTTCAACAAATTCAGATGGAACCATCTGATCAAGAGGATACGGCCTTTATGACTCCAACCGATATATATTGTTATATTGCTATGCCGTTTGGATTAAGGAATGCAGGTGCAACATATCAAAGACTGGTGAATATGATGTTCAAGGATCAGATTGGACAAACTATGGAGGTTTACATAGATGATATGGTGGTAAAATCCATAAAAGCTGAGGATCACCTAAGGGACTTGGAGGAAGCATTCGATATCCTTGACAAATATAACATGAAACTTAATCCTTCAAAATATCACTTTGGTGTTAAAGCAGGCAAATTCTTAGGATACATGGTGACCAAGAGAGGCATTGAAGCTAGCCCGGAACAAATCAAAGCCTTGGTGAATATCAAATCTCCGGCTAATGCTAAGGATGTCCAAAGGCTAACAGGCAGGATTGCAGCTTTGAACAGATTTATATCCAAATCCTCAGAGAAGTGCAGGGAATTCTATGATATCCTAAGGAAGAACAAGAAATTCGAGTGGACTGAGAAGCATGAAAGTGCCTTAAAATCTCTTAAGGATTACCTATCCTCGGCCCCGGCTTTGATGAAACTAGAAAAAGGAGATGTGTTATCCTTATATCTTGCGGTATCCTCAAAAGCAGTAAGTGCCGTCCTTGTTAAGGATCACGAAGGTACACAACATCCTGTCTATTATATAAGTAAGAGTTTACTTGATGCTGAATCCAGGTATTCACACTTAGAAAAACTTATCCTTGCATTAATTATGGCATCTACCAAATTAAGACATTATTTTGAAACTCATGTATTATCGTTAAAACTAATTTTCCAATCAAGAATGTCATCAGGAAACCTGAAATGTCAGGAAGGATGGCTAAGTGGGCAGTGAAGCTAAGTGCATATGATATAAGATACGAGCCCAGGACAGCCATTAAATCCCAAGCATTAGCTGACTTTGTGGCAGATTTCAGTAGTGATTTACAAAAAGAAGCTGAGTTAGAAGTCCAGCAGCTAGAGGAGACCAAGGATCCTTGGATACTCTATACTGATGGATCCCCAAATGTCAAAGGCACAGGGCTTGGAATACTACTAAAATCGCCACAGGGGGACATAATACCCCACTCTATAGCTTGTGAGTTCCAAACCACTAACAATGAGGCTGAATACGAAGCCTTAATAGCTGGCTTGCAAATTGCTAAGCATATGAGGATCAGGTATCTTGAGGTACATGTAGATTCTTTGTTAATCACTAATCACTTTAATGGATCCTATGTTGTTAAAGGCGAAAAGCTAATCAAATATCTGGAGTTAGTCAAAGAATTGGCACTCTCTTTTGTATCCTTTAGTTTGACACAGGTACCAAGGGAAGAGAATGCAGAGGCTGATGCACTAGCCAATTTAGGATCATCCTTGAAGATCCCGGAGGATATCAAGATCCCTATTATCCATATCCTGACCCCGGCTATCGAGGATCATGTAGCTATGGAGATAGGAGAAAATCCTGCAATTATCCCTAGTGAGGATACTCAAACTCATTCAGGATCATGGATCCTCCCAATCATGAGATACTTACAACATGGAGAGATTCCTACAGGAGAAAACCCTAGAGCTTTCAAAATTAAGGTATCTCAATTCACAATTTTAAATAATATGTGTTTTGGTCAAAAATTACCTAAGCAATTTAGTGATCAAATTAGTTAAGTGAGGTAGTGTGCTAGAAATATGTGTGAAAAATATACTTGTTAAGTTATTTAGAAAATCAATATTCAGGATACGGCTCAGGATATTGAGCTGTATCTATGATCAAACTATGAGCAAAAGTAAAGTAAACGACACGAGATGTACGAGGAAAGCCCTTGATCAATCTAGATCGCCGGCATAAAACATCGGGAGCTGACAATCGCAGCTGCCTTGTTCTTCTTATTACTTCAAACGTCAGGATACAGTGCAGGATGTGGTGCGGATCGACTATGTGTTACAATGAAATTTGAATACAAGTGTGGTGTTTGCAATGAGCTAGAGAGTGAAAGTGTTCGAGAGTGTCAGTGTAAAATTGTGTGCCTTAAACTGATCCGCCCCCATCTATTTATAGTAAAGATAATATAACAAACTATCCTAAACTTCCGGGATCCACCGAATATTCCTTAATCGAACGTTGTAGACCTGGTCTTTCGGGTTCAACGTCTCTCCTTCAACAAACACGTCCGAGTCTTGAGGAGAAGAAGTCCACTTGACCGTTAGAAAGTCTCAGCCTTTAACCTGCACGTGGTTAATTCAATAAACCTCAGGATATCACCCAAGATGTTAGCAATATCCTCTTTCAGCATCCTTGTCACAAATAAACAAATAAAGGCAGGATATTGGTCAGGATATGTATGCTTAGAAAATGAGCCATAACAATTGTCCCCAAATATATCGGTTGGGATACCAATCCAACAGATATATTTCAAAAATTTCACCTCATAACTTAAGGCAATTAATACGACTAGACCCTTGAAATGACAGCGGTGCAACTTCCAATGCATTATTTACTCTTTACCCCCTATATTCATCCTATATTAACCGAGGGACTCCTTATCACGGTTATCCTTATCTTCAAGCGGACATCAGGTATTTTCCTTTCTATCTTTCTTTCTTGAATCTCTTTTAGTTTGCTTAATACTTTTCATGGCACCACGAACGAAATCCCGATCGGACCGACCGACCTCAGCCCTCGTAAGTCAAAACCTTATTCGCAACCCATCAAAGGAAGTCTATTGTTTCAACAATGCCGACATCGCTGCTCTTAAAGATTCCGGTGCCTTTCCCACCGGAACAGTCTTTCGCCCTTTCGACCGGGAAGCCCGATCGGACGCGTCATCCGACGAGTGGGTTTGTTTTTTCACTTACCCTTTCTCTCTTGGACTCCGGTACCCGTTTCCACCCTTTATCTCTAGCTTTTTCGACCTCACCGGCCTTAGTTACGCCCAGGTTATGCCAATGGTCTGGCGAGTCTTGATAGTGCTGGATCAAATCAAGTCTCGTCATTTTCCCAACCTGTTTATTGAAGACCTCCCTATAGCATACCGGTTGAGATCCCATGGCGATCATCGTTTTCTTCTGTTTTCTACCTCCAAGAACCCTTTGGTTCTTAAGGCCTCCAAAAACGAGGATCGATGGCGACGAAAATTCTTTTTCGTAAAAAGAGATTCTATTGATAAGGGTTTCGATCTGCCAGTTAAATGGTTAACCAAGGGTAGGATTTAGGGTTTTAGGAATATCCCCAATTATATCCTCAAACTATATCCTAGACTTATGTCCTGACATTTTTATGCAGCAAACTTCAGAGATTTAGTACCTCCCAGCGCAGAATCCGAATCCAAGATCGAAGAAATCTATCGACTTCCTGTCAGTGAAAGAACTCTCTCCCTGTCTCTCACAGATTCAAGCCAGAAATCAAGCTCAGAGATGTCTGGTAAGCACATTCTCAGTAGTTACATATATTCTAAATCAATTATTTTTCAAAAGTATGATGAGTTCAAGAACATCTTCCCTCGTGCAGTACCGGTTGTCAACCTTGAAGGTTTCCAACTTGACGAGTTGGATTGCTACTCCAGCCTCGAACCCATCAAACAAGAATCCAAGCCAAAGCCGTCTGCTACACCAAAGCCTACCTCCTCGAAGACTGTTTCTGCTCCCAAAGGCCCTCCGGCATCCAGGACCCGGGCATCCAGCTCTCGGAAGAGAAAGGAGACGGACTCCCCAGCTGTTTTTGAAACATTCTCTCTCGAGAATCATGGGTTCAACGAAGCCACCTCATTCCTCAAACAGGTAGAATTTTCTTTTCGATATCCTGCACAAGTATGTTAGTCCTTATCCTGCTTATTTTTTACATCAATACCTGTGTCTTTATCGATAGGGTCTGGATCGTCTTATGCACTTGTATGAAGACGCTTGCGGGCTTAACAAGATGTTGGAGATCAAGCTGGAGAAAGCTGAGGCCACCGTAGCTGACCAAGGAACCATTGCAGCTGCTAAATCCCAGCATTATGAAGACAAATACAAGGCAATGATCCGGGATCACCAAGCTACTCTCCACAAAGCCAACGAGGATGCTCAAGCCAAACTAGATGCCGCCCTTCTCCAATACCATCAGAATATGAGTTCATATCGGGATAGCCTCAAAGCATCCGTGGTTGTCTCTCTTCTCCAAGCCAGGATAAGGATGGCTTACGAAGCCAGGGATTTGGGCTTCGAATGCCCCTCCTAGAATATAAAGGCTTGGGAGGAGAAACTTCAGGATCTCGGAGGTCATCCCGTTGCTCATCCTACAAAGCATGCTGGTGAAGAGCCCTCTAAGGCGGCTGAAGAAGTGACCAAAGCTGATGATGATGCCGAGAAGAATCCTGAGGCTGATGCTGGGGCGAATGCTGGGAAGGACGTTGCTGATCAAGAAGGTGCCGCTTCTTAGGCAGCGGAGTGGGCGATGATGGATATACGTGCCAAGGCCGGAGCCCACTTTTAAATTTCATGGTTGTGGTTGCATAAACAATTTACTTTTCCTGTCTTCGAACAATATGATGACCAAAGGTGGATGGGTCCTAGGTTTTAGGATGAAGCCCTTGGTCATCGATTAGTATAATTTGTTTTGAACGTGGTAACGGTTGTAGGTGGACAGGTCCTGTTTTGAGATAGATCCTCCAACCGTTACACAAGTATGGTAGAAACTAATTGTGCTTTTGGTGGATGGGCCTCGGTTTGAGGTGAAACCAAAAGCATAACTTTTGACTTGTTAATAATATAACTATCTTTTGACTTATTTGCTGTCGCCTTGCATTACTTAGTGTAACTCTTAGCTTTGTAAAATTTTGTATTATTATCTTATGAAAATATCCTGATCAATATGCTCAGCGATATATTATAAAAACTTTTTATTAGATAGAACTTCCAAACATTCCTTCAACTTTGTAGAAAGCTTTTGAAAAACAATCTATTTTCCAAAACCAAGTTTTGATAATACTTAAATGATCAAAGTTCCAAACTAATACTAGTTTCAAACACCTTAATCAAATATCCTGAAAAAGACTTTGAGAATATATCAGGATACTTAACTTTTTATAAAACATAGTGTTACTAAAAACTTAGACGATGTTTACAAAGGAAAGATCATACCCGGAGTAGTATATAACCTTATTACCAAGCCTCAATCTTTTAGCAACTTCTTCAATGAAGATGTCCCCTGTGCGAGGTACTTAGTACATTAGTTCCGAGCCTTATCCTTTTAACATCACCACCTTGGTAGGGACGTCCCCTGTGTACAATGTCTTCAAATACTTTAGAAATCTACTGAATGTCAGTTTCCATTGTATAGGCAATTTTTTACGTCCCAAGGGTAAAACCCAAGGATGTACTGGAGATAAATCCCTTGTATCCTGGGGAAAATCCCAAATTTTCATGCGCTACAGGCGGGAGTGTATAAACTCCAAGACTTAGAAAGGCGAAAACCTTTAAACCTTAGAGAGTATGAAAATACCCTTTCGTGAGAGAGGGTGATCAATCCTCATATACCTTTAGGATTCAGGATATAGCCAACAGTAACGAAATTGTCAGCCACTTTTACATGGACTGGTCCCGCCACCTTGAACTATCCCTGAATAACTTGCGCTCCAGGCGGGGTGTTTAAACCCAATTCGGAAGAAAGGTGAATACCTTTAAACCTGTGAAGGGATCAGGATCCCTTGTACGTGAGAGAGGGGGCCAATCCTCTAATCTTTCGAGTTATCCTGAGTACATATCCTAGAGCTATATCCTGAAACATATCCTGCAAAACAATTGTAAACTAAGGTGGGTGTTAGCTTGGCTAACACCCCTCCGATGCTTAAGTCAGTATTGGATTACAAAGAATAAATTAAACCAAACATATTTAAAAAAGGTAGAATTCATACCATCCCGAGTTAGAAATTAAATTCTAAACTCACTTGAAATAGAGCTTAAGGTGTATAGCATTCCAAGATCTCGGTAGCATATCCCCTCCATATTCTTGAGTCTGTATGCTCATTTCCCTGCTTCTGATTCAACTTCGTATGGTCCTTCCCATTTTGGAGCTAACTTGCCATCGGCAGGATTAGTAGTATTCTGAAAAGCCTTTCTTAACACCCAATATCCAACCTTAAATCTTCTGGTCCTAATATTCTTGTTATATGCCCTGGATATTCTCTGTTGATATGCTGCCATCCTTAGCCTTGCCGCGTCTCTCTTCTCATCTATAGTGTCTAAATCCTGACTCAAGGCTTCAGGATTCTGCTCAGGATCACTTAGGGTAGATCTTGCAGTAGGTATTGTCATTTCCGTTGGAATCATTGCTTCTGCTCCAAATACCAAGGAAAACGGGGTTTGGCCTGTTGCATTCTTTACCGTTGTCCTATCAGCCCACAAAACAAAGGGTAATTCTTCTGCCCATCTCCCTTTTTTGGCTCCAAGCCTTTTCTTTAAGTTATTGACAATTATCTTGTTTGAGGATTCTGCTTGTCCATTCGCTTGAGGATGTATTGGAGTAGATGTTATCATTTTGATTCCCTAACTCTTGCAAAAGTCAGTAGTTCTCTTGCTTATAAACTGAGAACCATTGTCACAGATTATCTCGGCTGGTACTCCGAATCTGGTCAGGATATTCCTCTTTATGAAGGATACTACTTCTTGGTCTCTAACTTGAACAAATGCTTCAGCTTCAACCCACTTAGAGAAATAATCTGTCATTGCTAGCATAAAAACTTTTCCTCCCGGAGCTTTTGGTAGCTTTCCCACTATATCCATACCCCACTTCATAAATGGCCAAGGGGAAACAATTGGATACAATGGTTCAGCAGGTTGATGCAGTATGTTACTATGTATGCGTCACATCTTCGAGCATATTCTGCGGCATCTTTTCTCATTGTTGGCCAATAATATCCTGTCCTTAATACTTTTGAGAATAACGACCTGCCCCCGGCATGGTTACCACAATCCCCTTCATGTATATCCTGAAGTACCTCTTTGGCTTCAGGATCCTCCAAGCACCTCAAATACGGTCCTGCAAGAGATTTCTTGTATAAAATATTATTTATAATAGTGAATCGTGATACCTTCATCCTAAATGCCTTAGGATTTTCATTTCCAGGGATGTGTCCTTCTTTGAGATATCTCATAATTGGAGCTGTCCAGGATTTAGGATCCTCTTCAGGATGCTCTGCTCCAGGATCCTGAATACCCGCTACTTCTTTATCCTGAGGATTCGTTGCAGGATATAAGACATGTAATATTGGTATTTGGGTCCCTTCGGGTATCCTGATCGATGATCCCAAATTTGCTAAGGCATCCGCTTCAGCATTATCCTCCCTTGGTACCTGTTCAAGTATAAAAACATCGAAATATCCTGCTAATTTTTTGAGAATATCGAGATATTCGATTAATTTCTCACCCTTAACTGCATAGGATCCGTTAAAATGGTTAGTAATTAACAAAGAGTCAACATATACTTGCAAATTTTTTATACTCATACTCTTAGCCAATTCTAATCCTGCAATTAAAGCTTCATATTCTGCCTCATTATTAGTAGCAGGAAATTCACACCTAATAGCCTGGGGTAATATGTCCCCCTGTGGCGATTTTAGTAGTATTCCTAATCCTACTCCTCTTACATTAGATGCACCATCAGTATATAATGTCCAGGATCCTGAGGATTCTCCTAACTGTTGAACTTCTAGGTCTACCTCATCCTGAATATCACTACTGAAATCAGCCACAAAGTCAGCTAAAGCTTGGGACTTTATGGCATTTCTAGGTTCATATACTAAATCATAAGCACTTAACTTTACTGACCACTTGGCTATCCTGCCTGACATCTCTGGTTTCCTAAGCACATTTTTGACAGGATAATTTGTTTTAACATGTATCCTATGTGTCTCGAAATAATGTCTAAGCTTTGTCGATGCCATGACTAGAGCTAATATTAATTTTTCTAAATGAGAATACCTAGTTTCAGCATCTAACAAACTTTTACTAACATAATAAACAGGATATTGCTGACCTTCATGGTCTTTTATAAGAACGGCACTTACAGCATTCCCTGATACAGCAAGGTATAGGGATAGTGGTTCACCATTTTCAGGCTTCATCAATAAAGGTGCGGTTGAGAGATATCGTTTCAAATCCTGCAAGGCTGCTTCATGCTTCTCCCCCCATTCGAATCTTTTGTTCTTCTTCAGGATATCATAAAAATCTTTGCACTTCTCTGAGGATCTCGAGATAAACCTGTTTAAAGCTGCTACTCGGCCTGTCAATCTTTGTACGTCCTTCATATTTGAGGGTGATTTTATATCCAGGATAGCTTTGATCTGCTCTGGGCTTGCTTCTATCCCCCTTTTTGTCACCATATATCCAAGAAACTTTCCTGCCCCCACTCCGAAATGGCATTTAGCAGGATTCAGCTTCATGTTGTATCGATCCAGGATATCAAATGCTCCCTTGATATCCTGGAGGTGATCCTCAGCCTTTTTAGATTTCACCACCATATCATCGATATATACCTCCATGGTGTCCCTCAGTTTGTCTTTGAACATCATGTTTACCAATCTTTGGTATGTTGCACCTGCATTTTTCAAACCAAAAGGCATAGCTGTATAACAATAAATACCTGTTGGTGTCATGAAGGCAGTATCCTCCTGGTCAGAAGGCTCCATTTGGATCTGTTGAAATCCTGAGGATGCGTCCATGAAGGTTAGCATTTCATGCCCGGCAGTGGCATCTACCATTGCATCAATGTGGGGAAGAGGAAATGGGTCTTTAGGACAAGCTTTGTTCAAGTCTGTGTAGTCTACACAAACTCTCCATTTCCCATTTTTCTTCTGTACCACAACCACGTTTGCTAGCCACCTTGGGAACTTAACCTCTCTGATCATCCTGGACTTCAATAATCTCTCAACTTCCTCTTGGATAATCGCATTCCGCTCAGGAGCAAATTTTCTTCTTTTTTGTTGAACAGGCTTGAATGATTTGTCAATTCCAAGCTTGTGAGTGATAATGTCTTTGGATATGCCTGTCATATCCTCATGCTTCCATGCAAACGTCGACATCCTGCATTTCAAAAAGTTAATTAATTGTTCTTCAATATCCTGAGGGATATTGGTCCCTACGAGCACCGAAATATCGGTATTATCCTGGTCCAGGATAATTTTCTTCACATCCTGCTCCGGATCCTCCACGATATCCTGGGCCCGCGTCTTTAATTGCTATGCTGCACTAGGTTTGGTTGAGGATTTCATCGAGGATGAGTAGCATTCTTTCGCCTCCTGCTGATCACTATCAACTTTGACAACTCCCCAAGGGGTAGGTATCTTGATGCATTGGTGATATGTTGATGGCATAGCCTTCATATCGTGAATCCACGGTCTTCCCAGTATGATGTTATAGCAGGATAGAGAATCCATCACACAGAAACGTTGTATCGAGTTGACTCCTTCAACGTATACTGGCAACTTTATCTCTCCCACTGTGTTTCTAGCCTCTCCACTGAACCCAACAAGCACGGTAGACTTCGAAGTGATATCCATTGGGGATACATTCATTCTCTTCAGAGTTTCTAGTTGGATTATGTTGACGGAGCTGCCATTATCAACCAATATCCTGCGTACAAAATGGTTAGCCACATATAACGTTATTACCAGAGCATCATGGTGAGGATCCTGGATAGTATCCCTCTCATCAGCATCAAATGTGATCACTTTGTCAGTTGTGAGGGTAGTCATCCTGACAGGTTTGTCTCCCCTTTTGGCCTTAGCTTCCTTTGTATGTCTCTTTGCCGCCGAATATGAAGTCCCACAAATGTCGGATCCTCCCGAAATGAAGTTGATTATCTTGGCATCCGCGGGAGGTGATGCTGCTCGCTCAGGATCCTTCTCAGTATCCTGACCCTTATTCTTCTTTCTTCCTAAGAGATCTTTCAGATATCCCTTGCTTAGAAGATAGTTTATTTCTTTCCTTAGAGCAATGCAATCCTCAGTTACATGTCCGAAATCTTCGTGGAAAGCACACCATTTTGACTTATCTTTCCAGTCAGCCTTTTGTTGATTCTTTCGAGGCCACCTAGCCTTGTCTCCTAGACCCTGCATGGCATACATCAATTCAGGAATGTTAACAGAAAAGCAATATTCAGACAACTCAGGGTACTCTTCAGGATCCTCATCTTCGACAGCATTCACTCTCTTGTTTTCATTTCTACCATATGGTTGTTAGGGGAGGATTTTCTAACAATTAGTGATCCTTACACGTTATCCTAATTAATGATCCTTTCTTCTGTGACAGATAGTGATCCTCAGAAGAGCTTCAGGATCAGGATCATGGATCACTTTAAGGATCCTCGTACTGACGATTGTTTGTTTGTGTTTTGTATTACTTCGCAGGAGTTACGAGCTTGACTTGGTCTTGGCAACGTTACTATGGAATATTCCACGGGTATATCGCACACGTTTGACTGGAAATGGACGTTGTGGAGAACGTGGGAGCTTGGCACGAAAGTCGGATAGTTAGTTATTGTAGTTAACTTCTATTTTAAAAGGGGTAACGAGCTAGAATTAGAACACTTAGTCATTTTTTCAGCTACACACTCTCATATACTCGCACACTTGAAGCTCTCGACGAACATTCATTCATTTTCACTCACTTTTACACATTTCACGATAGTGATCCTTGTACCTAGCTCGTTACTATCCGAAGTTGTAAACTTTGATTCATTTATTTGAGCTTGGTGATCGGTAGTTTCCATCACCCGGGGTTTTTTGTGCCGGAGATCAACTCTTGATCAAGGGCTTTTTCCCCGTATAAATCCTTGTGTCATTTGTGCAATTTACATTGAAGTGATCCTTGTTATTGTTCTACATTGTTAGCATCATTCCCCATAACAGAGAGTTTGGTTGCAATATCCTCAACAGATTTTTTGACCAAAACAGTTTGGCGCCCACCGTGGGGCAATTGGTGCTTCGTCCTTAGAAAAATTCGCATTTCTGTGCTCATTTCAGTTCACTACAACCAAGCAAATGGCTTCCTCAGTGAAGAATGCTTCAAATCTGATGCCCTCATTCACTTCTTCTCAAGGCGTTCCCCCTTTGCCTCCACCACCTTCTGGATCCCAGAAGAATGCTGAGAATGCTGCGAAATGAAGGATCAGATACGGCAACAGGATAAGACCAATGAGAGGATTCTCAAAGAAATCGGAGATCTCAAGAAACAAAAGACAACGGCAGAGGATCATTCTCCACTGGTGCCGAAATCCTTGAATTTTGATACTCCAGTGATTACTTCTCAGCCATCAGTGGTTCCAGACGTTCAATATGTGGGTGGACCAAAAGGAGTGCACTATGGAACAACAACAATGACCCAGGCAGCAGGTTCATATTTTCAGCCAGCGGGATCCTATCCTCAGCATATGGGATCCCTCGCAAATTCAGGAGGATATTCAGGAATGCAGCAGATTCAAGGATCCTCCTTTGTTCCAGGATCATCCCAGGTTCAAGGATCCTCCTTTGTTCCAGGATCATCCCAGGTTCAAGGATCCTCCTTTGTTCCAGGATCATCCCAGGTTCAAGGATCTTCCTTTGTTCCAGGATCATCCCAGGTTCAAGGATCCTCCTTTGTTCCAGGATCATCCCAAGTTCAAGGATCCTCCTTCGTTCCAGGATCGTCCCAGTTTCAGGGATCCTTCCAGATGCCAGGATCCTTGAGGAATTTGCAAACAGGAAGTTCAGATGTCCATCAGGGAGATTTTATTCCAATGTAGACCAATGCTTCTACTGGTCCCTCGATCATTCCAGAGCCTCAACAATATGGATTAACATCCAATCTTCCTAATCTGAATCCAATGGGAGGTAACACTTTTAACAATTCTTATACTACTAATCATAGTCTTATGCAGGATCCAGGAATCAATCATGCCATGGCCAGAGAATTGCAAAAGCTAAAGGATATGATATCAAGTGTTCCAGGAGTGGTCAAACCTATCCCAGAGATTGCAGATGGGAGCCACAAGATATCTCGTTTTGCACCACCAATCTGTGATGCTGAGATACCCAAGAGGTTCCATGTGCCAACAATGAAACTGTATGATGGTTCGACGGATCCTGAAGAACACATAGCACAATACAGGGAGAGGATGGAGATCAATCCAATTCCAGAAAGGTTAAAAGAAGCATGCCTGTGCAAGGGATTCGGATCCACTCTTACTGGATCAGCTCTCAAATGGCTGCTAAGTCTTCCCCCTATTCTATTTCCTCATTTGCTAACCTAGTTAACTTGTTTAATAATCAGTTTTCTTGTAGTAGAAAATTTGAACGATTAACTAGTGATCTATATAGGATAACCCAGGGTCATAATGAATCATTGAGGGATTACATCACCAAATTCAGTAAAGAATCCTTAGACATTCCCAACTTAGATATAGCCACGGCTGTTGAGGCCTTTAAAATGGGATTGCTTAGGGATTCGTCGTTCTATGATGATCTTGTTATGACACCATGCAGGAACTTAGATGAGGTAAGAACCCGAGCACTTAGGTTCATTCGGCTAGAGGATGACAAGAGGATCCAGGAAAGGTTAGCAGGATCCTCAAAGCAGGATAAGCAAGGATCCTCATTCAGGAAAAACAAGTTCAGATCCTTCAACAGATCTGATAACCAGAACGTGCATTCTGTTGATCAAGAAGAAGATGATGAGGATTATCCTCCAATTTCTGAATATTGTTTTTGTGTTGATAACAATGAACTAATCCTTGCGATGCAGAACCTAGGTGATAAAGCTAGATGGCCAAGAAAAAATGATAGGCCAGCCGCAACTAAGGATAAATCAAAGTGGTGTGCATACCATGAAGATTTTGGGCATCTCACAGAAGAATGCATTGCACTAAGAAAGGAAATTGGATACTTGTTGAGCAAGGGGCATCTAAAGGAGTTGTTGGGAAGAAAAAAGTCAAAGACTCAGGATCCTGAAAGGATCCCTGAGAAGGCTCCAGCCCCTCCAGCAGATGCACAAGTAATAAACTTTATTTCTGGAGGATCAGACATTTGCGGCACATCCTTCTCAGCAGCTAAAAGGCATGCAAAGGAAACTAAAATGGATAATGGAGAAAGACCAGTTCGAACATCAAGTGTCTCCGAAGGAAAAGTCATAACCTTTGATGAGGATGATCGTGTTGATATCCAGGATCCTCATCACGATGGTTTAGTTATTACTCTTTTCATTTCTAACCATTTTGTCCGCAGGATCCTTATAGACGAAGGAAGTTCAGTGAACATTATCCAGCTTGATGTTCTAAAGAAGATGGGTATCCCTGAATCAGATATCATACCAAGATCCTCCGTGCTCGTGGGATTTTGTGGCGAAACTAAGAATACCCTGGGGGACATTAAACTCCCAATATATATCGAAGGCCTACACTCTTATCAAAAGTTTTGCGTTATTGACTGTTTATCTTGTTGTAATGTTATCCTTGGCAGGCCCTGGATACACGATATGAAAGCAGTCCCATCTACCTACCATCAATGTGTGAAGCTCCCTAGTCCTTGGGGAATAGTGAAGATTGATAGTGATCAGCAGGAGGCTAAGAATTGCTACACTTCATCGATGAAACCAGCCTCGAAGTCAAGGGAGCAATAGCAATCAAGGTATCCTCCAAGGGACGTCTTGGAGGCAAGAGAGCAGGATGTGGTAGAAATCCTCATGGATCCCGATGATCCTGAATCCAAAATCTATATCGGATCAGGGATCCTTGGCGAAATGAAAGAAGACCTCGTATCCTTCCTCAAAAGGAGAAAGACAAACTTTGCATGGAAACACGAAGACATGACTGGTATATCCAAAGATGTAATCACTCACAAACTCGGCATTGACAGATCCTTCAAACCAATCCATCAAAGGAGAAGAAAGTTTGCACCGGAAAGGAATGCCATTATCCAGGAAGAGGTAGAGAAATTGCTCCGGGCAGGTATGATTAGAGAGGTCAAGTATCCAAGATGGTTGGCCAATGTGGTTGTTGTTCAAAAGAAAAACGGAAAGTGGAGGGTATGTGTCGATTTTACCGATTTAAATAAGGCATGTCCCAAGGATCCTTTCCCATTACCCCACATTGACTCCATGGTGGATGCAACTGCGGGTCATGAACTGTTAACTTTTATGGATGCTTCATCTGGATTCCAACAGATCCAAATGGAACCATCCGACCAAGAGGATACAACCTTCATGACTACAACTGGTATATACTGCTATATTGCTATGCCGTTCGGACTAAGAAATGCAGGTGCAACATATCAAAGGCTGGTGAATATGATGTTCAAGGACCAGATTGGACAAACTATGGAGGTTTACATAGATGATATGGTGGTAAAATCCTTAAAAGCTGAGGATCACCTAAGAGACTTGGAGGAAGCATTCGATATCCTTGACAAATATAACATGAAACTTAATCCTTCAAAATGTCACTTTGGTGTTAAAGCAGGTAAATTCTTAGGATATATGGTGACAAAGAGAGGCATTGAAGCTAGCCCGGAACAAATCAAAGCAATAGTGAATATCAAATCTCCGGCAAATGCTAAGGATGTTCAAAGGCTAACAGGCAGGATAGCAGCTTTGAACAGATTTATATCCAAATCCTCAGAGAAGTGCAAAGAATTCTATGATATCCTAAGGAAGAACAAGAAATTTGAGTGGACTGAGAAGCATGAAAATGCTTTAAGAGCCCTCAAAGATTACCTATCCTCAGCCCCGGCTTTGATGAAACCAGAAAAAGGCGATGTGCTATCCTTGTATCTTGCAGTATCCTCAAAAGCAGTAAGTGCGGTCCTTGTTAAGGATCATGAAGGTACACAACATCCTGTCTACTATGTAAGTAAAAGCTTACTTGATGCCGAATCCAGGTATTCACACCTCGAAAAACTTATTCTTGCATTAATTATGGCATCTACTAAGCTATGGCATTATTTTGAAACTCATGTTATTGTTGTTAAAACTAATTTTCCAATTAAGAATGTCCTCAGGAAACCAGAGATGTCAGGAAGGATGGCTAAGTGGGCAGTGAAGCTAAGTGCATATGATATAAGATATGAACCTAGGACAGCCATCAAATCCCAAGCATTAGCTGACTTTGTGGCTGATTTCAGTAGTGATTTACAAGAAGAAGCTGAGTTAGAAGTCCAGCAGCTAGAAGAGACCAAGGATCCTTGGATACTCTATACTGATGGATCCTCAAATGTCAAAGGCACAGGGCTTGGAATACTACTAAAATCGCCACAGGGGGACATAATACCCCATTCTATAGCTTGTGAGTTCCAAACCACTAACAATGAGGCTGAATATGAAGCCTTAATTGCTGGTTTGCAAATTGCAAAGCATATGGGGATCAGGTATCTTGAGGTACATGTAGATTCATTGTTAATTACAAACCACTTTAATGGATCCTACGCTGTTAAAGGTGAAAAGCTAACCAAATATTTAGAGATAGTCAAAAGTTTGGCACTCTCTTTTGTTTCCTTTAGTTTGACGCAGGTACCAAGGGAAGAAAATACAGAGGCTGATGCATTGGCCAACTTAGGATTATCCTTGAAGATCCCGGAGGATATCAAGATCCCTATTATCCATATCCAGACCCCGGCTATCGAGGATCACGAGGCTATGGAGATAGGAAATTATTCTGCAATTATCCCTTGTGAGGATACTCAATCCCATTCAGGATCAGGATCATGGATCTCACCAATTATGAGATACTTACAACATGGAGAGATTCCTACAGGAGAAAACCCTAGGGCTTTCAAATCTAAGGTATCTCAATTCACAATTTTAAATAATATGTTGTATAGACGATCTCTTGCAGGACCATACTTGAGATGCATTGAGGATCCTGAAATCCAAGAAGTTTTAAAAGACTTCCATGAAGGAGATTGTGGAAACCACACTAGGGGCAGGGCATTATTCTCAAGGATCCTGAGGACAGGATACTACTGGCCAACCATGAAGAGAGATGCTGTGGAGTATGCTAAAAGATGTGATCCTTGTCAGAGACACAGCAATATCCTTCATCAACCAGCTGAATTTTTGCATCCTATATCCTCCTCTTGGCCATTTATGAGATGGGGTATGGATATAGTTGGTAAGCTTCCTAAGGCACCTGGTGGAAAAGTATTCATGCTTGCTATGACCGATTACTTCTCCAAGTGGATAGAGGCTGAAGCTTTTGCCCAAGTCAGAGAAAAGGAAGTTATATCCTTCATTAAAAGAAATATTATAACTAGATTTGGAATTCCTTCTGAGATTATATGTGATAATGGTTCCCAATTTATTGGGGGCAGAACCACTAACTTTTGTGACAGCTGGGGGATTAAGATGATAACATCAACACCAGTCCACCCACAAGCTAATGGTCAGGCAGAATCATCTAACAAGATCATCATCAACAATTTGAAGAAGAAGCTTGGATCCAAGAAAGGGAAATGGGCAGAAGAACTACCCTATGTGCTTTGGGCTGATAGGACAACCCCTAAGAATGCTACTGGTCAAACGCCATTCTCTTTGGTATTTGGGGCAGAATCAGTGATCCCAACAGAAATGGTGGTTCCAACTGCAAGAACAAGTACCCGTGATCCTGAGGAAAATGATGAGAACTTGGCTCAAGACCTGGATACTATTGAAGAAATCAGGGATATGGCTTGGATAAGGATGGCCAGTTATCAGCAAAGAATGGCTGGTGCTTACAACAAAAATGTCAGGATCAGGAGGTTTCAAGTTGGAGATATGGTATTGAGGAAAGCATTTCAGAATACCACCAATCCTGCTGATGGAAAATTGGCTCCAAAATGGGAAGGCCCTTATCTGATTGAAGCTGAAGCAGGAAAGGGGGCATATAGATTGTTAACCATGGAAGGTGATTTGCTACCAAGAGCTTGGAATGCTGTCCACTTGAAGAAATATTTCATGTGAGCAGGATCCTCATCGCACAGATGATCCTCCCGATTGGGATATCCTTAAAGGATCCTCAAAGTATCGGTGATCCTTACTTAGGTAATATCCTAAACTTGAACTATTTCATTTCTTTATTTTCTCATATAGGGATAAGGATCATGTATCCTTTATCCATCTCTCACGTGAGTTTAAGTTTTGTAAGCTCAGGTATCCTTAGCATAACATTGGTTATCCGCTGAAGCAATCCGTTCCTTGGGTTTAACCCCAGTTATTTGGGCTTGACCCCAGTTCCGCCTGTAGCGCATGATGATCCTGGTATTGTTCAAGGCAGTGGGACCAGTACTCGTTTTAGGGGCTGATAATTCCATTGTACTGGCTATGCCTAGGATCCTACGTATAATGGTAGACGTACCATACATCCGTTCCTAAGGTTTCTAACGTTTTCACGTTAGCTAAGGTTTCTAACGTTTTCATGTTAGCTAAGGTTTTGGCATTTTCATGTCACTAAGTTTGGATAGTCGCCAGTTAGGGCCATACTCTAGTTTACATACGATCCTTGGGCTTGTCCCCAGTTATCCTTGGGCTTGTCCCCAGTTGCTAACTCTTACCTTATATTGGCTTAGTCCCAAGTTATGATCTATTTCAGGTCCTTGAAGATAAGCAACTAGGGATCCTTGATCCTTACTTCTTTCTAAGGTTTATCTTACAGTTATCCTTATTATGGTTAGGATCCTAACTTGGATCCTCAGGTATGATCCTTAACTATTTTTAATTCTATTCATTATTTATTTGAATAACCCTTAAAGTTTGACAACTAGACTTGTGATCCTTAAAATATATTGCTTTTTGGGATTTGTTAACTATAGGATATTTGATTGTGGATCATGCTCTAAACATTTTTAATCTGACTTGTTCAATATTGTTTATTCAATAAATGTGCATCAAAACAAAGGAGAATTTGAGAAATAAAAGGATAACAATACAAGATAAGCGACAAAAGGTTAAGATTTTACTTATTAACAAAAGACTAACCCTTAAAAGGTTGTTAAAATTACCTACCCGAGCATCTACCAGCAAAACGTGGCCCGTCCGCTGGGGTAGGTAAAGGGTGTCCATGATAATAAGTTCAAAAGTAGTGCAGGAATATAAAGGCGGCAGGATCACAATGGCTTCATCCCCCAAACAGAGGATCCCTCCACCAAGTGCAATCCTGCCTATTGTCCAAAGGATCATACATGATCCTTAATCCTAAAACCTATTGTTCAAAGTACAAACCATTAAATTGTTCAACATCACAACCACAAAAAGTTACTACCAAATTTAAAAATTGGGCTCCGGCTGCGTCTAAGAATGTCCATCATCGCCCAATCATGCAGCCTAAACCTTCGCTGCATTGTCACCTCCAGCTCCACTTGTTTCACCACCTTCACCTTTACCTCCAGCTTCAATTGTCAGGATCTCTTCAACCTCCTCAGCCTCTTCATCGTCCAGTTCAGCCAGCCTTGCCTTCCAGCCTTCAACATCCCAGGTGCTCTTATCAAAAGCAGGATCCTGAGCTTCCAAGGCCATTTGCAGCTTGGTCTTGTACATTGTTATGGCGGCAGAGATTTTGGCGTCTTCGGTGATCTCACGCTTCTCATAGTCAACATTGATCAGCACCTTGGCCGTCTCCTGTTTGGCATCCCGGACTTCCTTCTGAAGATCAGCAATTGCAAGGTCCTTAAGCACAACAACCTGCTGGAGGTCGGCGATCTTCTTATCCTGATCCTCAACGTGGCCAACATAATCCTCAATCTCAGAGAATTTCTGCATAAAGGATAAAGGATAAGGTCAAGATTAAGTGATCCTCAAATCAGCAGGATATATCAGCAGGATGTGTCAACAGGATATACGAGCAGAGACAGTGATCCTTACCTCATTAAAGTACTCGAGGAATTGGTGGCGGATCAGAGGCAGACCCTGCAGATCCTCAGCTTCAGAGGCTTTTCTCTTCTTGATTGCCTTTCCTTTGAGGGGTGCCTTGGGGACCGAAGCTGTCGGACTGGTAGGAGCTTTTCTCTTGGAGGATCTGACAGTGGTGAGATCAGCAACATTGAACTTGGAAGCAGACTTGGTGGATTTTCCAGCGCCTACACAACCAAAATAAGATAAGTATCTTTTCTTAATTTACATTTCACTATTTATTTAAATTTTAAACAAGGATACTTACTTGACATCGTGACAGAGCCTGAGGATACCTCCTGTGAATCTTGGGTTGTTGTCTTGAAAGTTCTTGTTTCAGGATCAAGTTTCTTGAAAGCAAGGAGCCTCTCCTTAGCAGCAGGGGACAATCTGAGGTGCGAGACGGTGATAGCTGCACAATAAGAAAGCAAAAATATAAATGATCCTTACATCAAAAGAAAGTTTCTGGTGATCCTTATCAGGATCCTCCACCCTACCATGGGTAGCCCATTTCTTGGGTAGATCCTTTCCATCCTCAATAGAATCTCTCTTGATAAAAAAGAAACGCCGCTTCCAATTAGCATCGTTCTTGGTGGCTTTGAAGATCGGGTGTTCCTCACCGGGTTTACGTTTAAACAAATAGCGATGAGAACCAAAGGTAGTAAGATCATACAGCTCTCCCAGCTCTGACATTCCTAGGTCTATACCTTCTTGCTCGATGATCCTTTCAAGGGTGTACAAAACCCTCCAAATCATCGGCATGGCTTGAATATAAGAGATGCCGGTTAGGGAAAAGAAAGATTGGGTGAAGGTTGGAAAAGGATATGTATAGCCTATGGTGAACGGAGTGACAGGGAAAGCAACCCACTTGTCGGAGATATGATCGCTCAGGGCATTGGGGTCAAAAGGCCTAAATTCGGTGTTCGCCGGGAAGCAGTGGCGGATCCTATCGATCTGAGCATCATTGAAACAGCAGCGTTCTTTAATGGAGTCTTCAATGATCCCCTGGCTTTTCGGAGGGCTGTTCTTTGGGTGATCCTTGGCTGGGGAATTTCGGAGCAACATCTTTGATGGAAAGAGATGAAGACAGAGCAAGAGAGGGAAGAAGATAGAGAGAGAAAGTACCTGATCGTCTTCGGAATGCAGATTATAATGGGAGTCTCTCTGAAAATTTAAATGCATTTGATCCTATCTCTATCTCCTGTTTATAATCATGATCGTGCAGGTTGTCACTTCTGTGACGTCACGATTGCAACGGATAGTTCGACAATAACGGCTATATTTACGATAGTTAGTTGCAGATAAGATCAAGAAAACATAACTCGCTTATTTTACAAATTACTCCTTATATTTTGGGGGCAATTGTTAGGGGGGGATTTTCTAACAATTAGTGATCCTTACACGTTATCCTAATTAATGATCCTTTCTTCTGTGACAGATAGTGATCCTCAGAAGAGCTTCAGGATCAGGATCATGGATCACTTTAAGGATCCTCGTACTGACGATTGTTTGTTTGTGTTTTGTATTACTTCGCAGGAGTTACGAGCTTGACTTGGTCTTGGCAACGTTACTATGGAATATTCCACGGGTATATCGCACACGTTTGACTGGAAATGGACGTTGTGGAGAACGTGGGAGCTTGGCACGAAAGTCGGATAGTTAGTTATTGTAGTTAACTTCTTTTTTAAAAGGGGTAACGAGCTAGAATTAGAACACTTAGTCATTTTTTCAGCTACACACTCTCATATACTCGCACACTTGAAGCTCTCGACGAACATTCATTCATTTTCACTCACTTTTACACATTTCACGATAGTGATCCTTGTACCTAGCTCGTTACTATCCGAAGTTGTAAACTTTTATTCATTTATTTGAGCTTGGTGATCGGTAGTTTCCATCACCCGGGGTTTTTTGTGCCGGAGATCAACTCTTGATCAAGGGCTTTTTCCCCGTATAAATCCTTGTGTCATTTGTGCAATTTACATTGAAGTGATCCTTGTTATTGTTCTACATTGTTAGCATCATTCCCCATAACAGAGAGTTTGGTTGCAATATCCTCAACAGATTTTTTGACCAAAACAATGGCTTAGGCCGATATGACTTGAATGAGGATTCTGACTTCCTGTTAGTTGACTCATAAGTGTTAGATGAGTTCATCCTTTCTTGCATCTTCCTGTCATCTTCCAGACGGATATATCTCAAAGCCCTGTTACGAGCTTCGTCGAGATTCCTGCAGGGATTCATTACAAGATCCTGATAAAACTGAGAATCCTTTTGTAATCCCATCTTAAAAGCTTGCACAGCTGTTGCAACATCAAGATGTGGGATATCCAAGGATTCTCGATTGAATTTGTTCACATAATCCCTCAAGGATTCCTGAGGCCCTTGAGTTATCCTGTAAAGATCACTGGTTAGTTTCTCAAAACTCCGACTACAAGAAAATTGACTGTTAAATAAATTAACCAAATGAGCAAACGAAGTAATTGAGTGAGGAGGAACGTTTAACAGCCATTTTAAGGCTGATCCTGTTAGAGTAGAACCAAATCCCTTGCACAAGCACGCTTCCTTGAGCTCCGGAGGGATAGGGTTAATCTCCATTCTTTCCCTATACTGAGCAATATGCTCCTCAGGATCCGTAGTCCCATCATAAAGCTTCATGTTGGGGGTTTGGAATCTCTTTGGGATCTCAGCATCACAGATAGGATATGCAAAACGAGATATCTTGTAGCTGTCTTGGGACACTTCCGGGATCGGCTGGACCACCCCAGGTACACTAGATATCATGTCCTTCAACTTCTGAAGTTCCCTAGTAAGTGCTGATGTTACACCTGTATCCTGCAAAGATCCACTATTGTTAGTAGCATGAGTATTATTATTATTTGACACGTTACCCGTTGGAGGATTTTGCCCATATCCTGAAGCATATCCTGAGCTCCTCGTGGTTGACATCCTGACCGAGGAGGGTATTTCAGGAGTATGATTCTGAGGAAGGCTGGGCACAATATTCCTCCTGTTATCCTCAGTATACACAGCTGAACTAAAGTTCAACGTTCTGGGATGTAATGGAGTGACAATATCCTCAGCAGATCTGCTCGAGCCAGACTTCAGGAGTTGTATTTCCCTTAAAAGCATTTGGTTCGTTTCCTGTTGCTGCCTCATTTGTTCCTGAACACTTCCAAATAAGGTTAAAATTTCATCGTTAGAAGCTAAAACAGGAGCAGATTCCTGAACACTGCGGGTAGGGATAATATCCTGAGGTCGTGAAGAGGCTGGCATCCTTGGAGGAAGTGGTGGAAGCACCGAACCGGTAGTAGTAGAAGTCATAGCAGACACAGTGGAGGAGCTCATGTTTGATCTTGAGGCCATTACGGACAATGTGGCAAAAAGTTTTGAAAATAGAAAGCCGATTAGCGATTTCACAAAAATTTTTAGTAAAGAGAGCACCACTTGCCCCACGGTGGGCGCCAAATTGTTTTGGTCAAAAATTACCTAAGCAATTTAGTGATCAAATTAGTTAAGTGAGGTAGTGTGCTAGAAATATGTGTGAAAAATATACTTGTTAAGTTATTTAGAAAATCAATATTCAGGATACGGCTCAGGATATTGAGCTGTATCTATGATCAAACTATGAGCAAAAGTAAAGTAAACGACACGAGATGTACGAGGAAAGCCCTTGATCAATCTAGATCGCCGGCATAAAACCTCGGGAGCTGACAATCGCAGCTGCCTTGTTCTTCTTATTACTTCAAACGTCAGGATACAGTGCAGGATGTGGTGCGGATCGACTATGTGTTACAATGAAATTTAAATACAAGTGTGGTGTTTGCAATGAGCTAGAGAGTGAAAGTGTTCGAGAGTGTCAGTGTAAAATTGTGTGCCTTAAACTGATCCGCCCCCATCTATTTATAGTAAAGATAATATAACAAACTATCCTAAACTTCCGGGATCCACCGAATATTCCTTAATCGAACGTTGTAGACCTGGTCTTTCGGGTTCAACGTCTCTCCTTCAACAAAAACGTCCGAGTCTTGAGGAGAAGAAGTCCACTTGACCGTTAACAAGTCTCAGCCTTTAACCTGCACGTGGTTAATTCAATAAACCTCAGGATATCACCCAAGATTTTAGCAATATCCTCTTTCAGCATCCTGGTCACAAATAAACAAGTAAAGGCAGGATATTGGTCAGGATATGTATGCTTAGAAAATGAGCCATAACAATATGTTGTATAGACGATCTCTTGCAGGACCATACTTAAGATGCATTGAGGATCCTGAAATCCAAGAAGTTTTAAAAGACTTCCACGAAGGAGATTGTGGAAACCACACAGGGGGCAGGGCGTTATTCTCAAGGATCCTGAGGACAGGATACTACTGGCCAACCATGAAGAGAGATGCCGTGGAGTATGCTAAGAGATGTGATCCTTGTCAGAGACACAGCAATATCCTTCATCAACCAGCTGAATTTTTACATCCTATATCCTCCTCTTGGCCATTTATGAGATGGGGTATGGATATAGTTGGTAAGCTCCCTAAGGCACCTGGTGGGAAAGTATTCATGCTCGCTATGACTAATTACTTCTCCAAGTGGATAGAGGCTGAAGCTTTTGCCCAAGTCAGAGAAAAGGAAGTTATATCCTTCATTAAAAGAAATATTATAACTAGATTTGGTATTCCTTCTGAAATTATATGTGATAATGGTTCCCAATTCATTGGGGGCAGAACCACTAACTTTTGTGACAGCTGGGGGATTAAGATGATAACATCAACACCAGTCCACCCACAAGCTAATGGTCAGGCAGAATCCTCCAATAAGATCATCATCAACAATTTGAAGAAGAAGCTTGGATCCAAGAAAGGGAAATGGGCAGAAGAACTACCTTATGTGCTTTGGGCTGATAGGACAACCCCTAAGAATGCTACTGGTCAAACACCATTCTCTTTGGTATTTGGGGCAGAATCAGTGATCCCAACAGAAATGGTGGTTCCAACTGCTAGAACAAGTACCCGTGATCCTGAGGAAAATGACGAGAACTTGGCTCAAGACCTGGATACTATTGAAGAAATCAGGGATCTGGCTAGGATAAGGATGGCCAGTTATCAACAAAGAATGGCTGGTGCTTACAACAAAAATGTCAGGATCAGGAAGTTTCAAGTTGGAGATATGGTGTTAAGGAAAGCATTTCAGAATACCACCAATCCTGCAGATGGGAAATTGGCTCCAAAATGGGAAGGCCCTTATTTGATTGAAGCTGAAGCAGGAAAGGGGGCATATAGATTGCTAACCATGGAAGGTGATTTGCTACCAAGAGCTTGGAATGCTGTCCACTTGAAGAAATATTTCATGTGAGCAGGATCCTCATGGCACAGATGATCCTTACGTTAGGAGTATCCTTGAAGGATCCTTAAAGTATCGGTGATCCTTACTTTGGTAATGTCCTAATCTTGAACTATTTCATTTCCTTATTTTCTCATATAAGGATAAGGATCATGTGTCCTTTATCCATCTCTCACGTGATTTTAAGTTTTGAAAGTTCAGGTATCCTTAGCAAAATATTGGTTATCTGCAGAAGCAATCCGTTCCTTGGGTTTAACCCCAGTTATTTGGGCTTGACCCCAGTTCTGCCTGTAGCGCATGATGATCCTGATATAGTTCAAGGCAGTGGGACCAGTACTCGCTTTAGGGGCTGATAATTCCATTGTACTGGCTATACCTAGGATCCTACGTATAATGGTAGACGTACCATACATCCGTTCCTAAGGTTTCTAACGTTTTCACGTTAGCTAAGGTTTTGACATTTTCATGTCACTAAGTTTGGATAGTCGCCAGTTAGGGCCATACTCCAATTTACATACGATCCTTGGGCTTGTCCCCAGTTATCCTTGGGCTTGTCCCCAGTTATCCTTGGGCTTGTCCCCAGCTATCCTTGGGCTTGTCCCCAGTTGTCCTTGGGCTTGTCCCCAGTTGCTAACTCTTATCTTATATTGGCTTAGTCCCAAGTTATGCTCTATTTTAGGTCCTTGAAGATTAGCAACTAGGGATCCTTGATCCTTACTTCTCTCTAAGGTATATCTTATAGTTATCCTGATTATGGTTAGGATCCTAACTTGGATCCTCAGGTATGATCCTTAACTATTTTTAATTCTATTCATTGTTTATTTGAATAACCCTTAAAAATTTGACAACTAAACTTGTGATCCTTAAAATATATTACTTTTTGGGATTCTTCAACTATAGGATATTTGGTCATGGATCATATCCTAAATATTTTCAATCTGACTTATTCAAAATTGCTTATTCAATAAGTGTACGTCAAAACAATTGAGAATTAAAGGAACAAAAAGGATAACAATACAAGATAAGCGACAAAAGATTAAGGTTTTATTTATTAACAAAAGATTAACCCTTAAAAGGTTGTCAAAATTACCTACCCCGAGCGTCTACCAGCAATACGTGGCCCGTCCGCTGGGGTAGGTAAAGGGTGTCCATGATAATAGGTTCAAAGTAGTGCAGGAATATAAAGGCGGCAGGATCACAATGGCTTCATCCCCCAAACAGAGGATCCCTCCACCATTTGCAATCCTCCCTATTGTCTGAAGGATCCTAGATCCTTAATGCTAAAAACTATTATCCAGTACAAACCATCAAATTGTTCAACAAAACAACCATCAAACTAAAAAAAAAAAAAAATTGGGCTCCGGCTATGTCTAGAAATTTCCATCATCGCCCAATCATGCAGCCTAAACCTTTGCTGCATCACCGCCTCCGGCTCCACTTGCTTCACCACCTTCACCCTTGCCTCCAGCCTCGATCGTCAGGATCTCTTCAGCCTCCTCTTCATCATCCAGTTCAGCCAGCCTTGCCTTCCAGCCTTCCACATCCCAGGTGCTCTTGTCAAAGGCAGGATCCTGAGCTTCCAAGGCCATTTGCAGCTTGGTCTTGTACATTGCTATGGCGGCAGAGATTTTGGCATCTTCGGTGATATCATGCTTCTCGTAGTCAGCATTAACCAGCACCTTGGCCGTCTCATGTTTGGCATCCTGGAGTTCCTTCTGAAGATCAGCAATTTTGAGGTCCTTTAGCAATGCAACCTGCTGGAGGTCGGCAATATTCCTATCCTGATCCTCAACGTGGCCAACATAGTCCTCAATCTCAGCGAATTTCTGCAAAGGGGATAAAAGATAAGGTCAGGACCAGGTGATCCTCAAATCAGCAGGATATGTCAGCAGGATATACGGGCAGAGACAGTGATCCTTACATTGTTGAAGTACTCGAGGAATTGGTGGCGGATCAGAGGCAGACCCTACAGATCCTCAGCCTCGGAGGCCTTTCTCTTCTTATTTCCCTTTCCTTTGAGGGGTGCCTTGGGGACTGAAGCTGTCGGGCTGGTAGGAGCCTTTCTTTTGGAGGATCTGACGGTGGTGAGATCGGTGACACTGAACTTTGAAGCAGACTTGGTGGATTTTCCAGCACCTACACAACCAAAACAAGATAAGTATCTTTACTTCACTCATATTTCACTATTTATCTAAATTTTTAAACAAAGATACTTACTTGACATCGTGACAGAGCCTGAGGATACCTCCTGAGAATCCGGGGTGGTTGTCTTGAAAGATCTTGTTTCAGGATCAAGTCTCTTGAAAGTGGCGAGTCTCTCTTTGGCAGCAGGAGACAGTCTGAGCTGTGAAACGGTGATAGCTGCATAACAAGAAAGCAAAAGTATATAAGTGATCCTTATATCAAAAGAAAGTTCTCTGGTGATCCTTCTCAGGATCCTCCATCCTACCATGGGTAGCCCATTCCCTGGGAAGATCCTTCCCGTCAGGGATAGAATCTCTCTTGACGAAAAAGAAACGCCGCTTCTAGTTAGTATCATTCTTGGTATCTTTGAAGATCGGGTGTTCCTCACCAGGTTTACGTTTGAACAAATAACGATGAGAACCAAAGGTGGTAAGATCATACAGCTCTCCCAGCTCTGACATTCCTAGGTCTATCCCTTCCTGCTCGATGATCCTTTCAAGGGTATACAAAACCCTCCAGATCATCGGCATGGCTTGGATATAAGAGATGCCGGTGAGGGAAAAGAAAGATTGGGTGAAGGCTGGAAAAGGATATGTATAGCCTATGGTGAACGGAGTGACAGGAAAAGCGACCCAGTTGTCGAAAATATGATCACTCAGGGTATTGGGATCAAAAGATTTAAACACGGTGTTCGCCGGGAAACAATAGCGGATCCTATCAATCTGCGGATCGTTGAAACAGCAGCGTTCTTTTATGGAATCTTCGATGATCCCCTGGCTCTTCAGTGGGCTGTTTTTCGGGTGATCCTTAGCTGGGGAGTTCCGGAGCAACATTTTTGATAGAATGATGGAAAGAGACGGAAAACAGAGCAAAAGAAGGAAGAAGATGAAGAGAGAATACCTGTTTATCTTCGGATGCAGTTATAAAGGGAGTATCTCTGAAATTTAAATGCAAACGATCCTATCTATATCTCATATTTATAATCATGATTGTGCAGGGTTGTCACTTCTGTGACGTCACAGTTGCAACGGATAGTTCTACATTAACGGCTAGTTATCCGCTAGTTGGTTGCGGATAAAATCAAGAAAATATAATTCGTTCATTTTACATATTACTCCTTATATTTTGGGGGCAATTGTTAGGGGAGGATTTTCTAACAATTAGTGATCCTTACTTGTTATCCTAATAAATGATCCTTACTTCTGTGACAGATAGTGATCCTCAGAAGAGCTTCAGGATCAGGATCATGGATCACCTTAAGGATCCTCATACTAACGATTGTTTGTTTGTGTTTCGTATTATTTTGCAGGAGTAACAAGCTTGACTTGGTCTTGGCAACGTTACTATGGAATATTCCACGGGTATTTCGCACACGTTTGACTGGAAATGGACGTTGTGGAGAACGTGGGAGCATGGCACAAAAGTCGGATAGTTTGTTAGCGTAGTTAACTTCTATTTTTAAAGGGGTGACGAGCTAGTAATTAGAACACTTAGCCATTTTTCAGCTACACACACTCTCGTACAATTGCACTTTTAAAGCTTTCGGCAAGCACTCAACAGTTTTCACTCACTTTTACACATTTCACCATAGTGATCCTTGTACCTAGCTCGTTACTATCCGAAGTTGTAAACATTTACTGATTTATTTGAGCTTGGTGATCGGTAGTTTCCATCACCCGAGGTTTTTTATGCCGGAGATCTTCTAAAGATCAAGGGCTTTTTCCTCGTATAAATCCTTGTGTCGTTTGTGCAATTTACATTGAAGTGATCCTTATCATTGTTCCTCATTTCAAGCATCATTCCCCGTAACTAAGAGTTTGGTTGCATTATCCTCATCAGATTTTTTTGACCAAAACAATCATATACACCATTAAAAAAAAAACCCAAACATCAGGTCTGATCGTATATAGCCCACCACAAAAAAGACAAAATATCATCATCATCACTAACAAAATATAAATATATAACCCACCACAAAATAAAATATCATCACTAACAAGAAGCACATGTCTTCTGCCATCAAAAAATCACTTCCGGTGCTACCGGTTCCGTCCCACCCCACCAAAAATCAACCAAAAAATCAACCAAAAATCATCAAAAATAACAAAGAAATGCGGTTGCTGTTGTCGTTGATGTTCTGATCGTTGGCTTGCGTGCATGGATGATAGAGAGCGGGAGAGAATATGTAAAGGTTTTGGGCTTGTTTATTTTATTTTAGTTTGAAATATTGTTAATTTGTTAGGTTTGTTTATTGGGCTAAGACTTAGTAGTGGGCTAGTTAAAGGTATTGGGTATTTGAGTTTAGTTAGGTATTAAAAGTTATATAATTTAGGTAGTGTTTTAAAAAAAAATAAGAGTTTACTAAAAAAATTTTAAAATATAAATTGATAACAATTTTTACCTAAGGGGTGCGGACAAAAAATTCCAAGGGATGCGGACGGAAAATTCCAAGGGGTGCGGACGGGATTTTCGACGGAACTTAGCACTAATTTTTTTTTTTCCCGGGGGTGCGCCCGCCCACCTTGGGCAAGCCTTAAGTCCGCCCTTGGACCCAGGTTCGATTCCCTCTCTCCCCATTATTTTCTGCGTCATCCAGGTGAAGGGTGAATACGGGTGACGCCGGTTCATCTTGGATGGGAGGCGATGTTTTACCGATTATTCCACTGTCGTGCCTCCGGGAGGGTGGAGGTCGGGTTTCCGCGCATCTGGGAGAGCCAAGGGGCTAGTCGACCTTGGCCACAGCGCTCTGTGTCACGGTGGTTGACACGTCATTTCTTGCTGTTCAAAAAAAAAAAAAAAAGTTACATGCGTATGCCTGGTTTTCTTTATGGTATATTCAAAGTGTCTGCTATACTAACTAACTAATTGCAATACATATTCTAATACTTTGTATAAGCATCTTTAAGGAACACAATATGTATCCTAGCTTATTAATTAGACTAAGCGGTATGTGGGCCGGCTTAGGCCCGGCGAGACCCGGCGCCGGTCCCCCACACCGCCCCATGTTCCGTCCCGGCTTTACCGGCAGCCCACAGCCGAAGTCGACGGGCCCTTGATCTCTCTCTCTCTCTTCTCTCTCTCTCTTTCTCTCTCTAAATAATCAAATAAATTATATATTTTAATTGTTTTTATAAATTATGTGGGGCTCCATCCTCCACCCCCCTCAAAAGTGAAGGAGGCCCATCCTCCATGAGCCAGTGATGTGGCGCCTACGTGGTGACCCATCCTCATGGGGATGGGCCTCACCGTACCCTCTAGGTCTTAAGCACATGTGTTCTGGAATTGCTTGCCACCGTCCTTTTATCAGAACCCACTAATTCTTCTACAAGTAGTGACACTATATGGTGTTACGTCGTATTCATAGTTTTTCTAGTACGATTGTTGACTGGTGTAATTTTTGAAGCAGTCTTGAGATTTGTGACTTGGTTGCTTGGGAAGCAACGACTACCACAAAAAACAAAAAATAAATAAAAAATAAAATAAATAAAACTTTTGGTGACGGTTGATACGGTAGCAATATATTTTTAATTACTTTCCGATTACAGAATTTTTTGTGTGATCCGAGTTCATAACTAGAACTTTGGTCGCAAAATTAGCAACCGTATGTGTCACAGATTTTGTAACCGCATTTTATGTAAGACATATATGGCGATCCGGTTTTGTGATCTTAATTCTTTCATCTGTTTGTAAAGGGTTCTATGACCAATTTAGTTTTATACCTTTGCGACCGGTCTGTTTTATTTTTATATCAACATTGAGACCCCTTTGTGACCGAGTTTAGTTTCGTTGTTATATTTTTTCCAAGATAAAATTTATGACCTAATTTGCTACCTTTTATTTGTTTTATTTTTTATATTAATTAAACGGTAACGCTATTGCGATCCTATTTTATGTTATTTAGTTTCACTTTATTTTTCGTTTTCAATATCATTTACAGCAGTGTTTCATTCTTTCAATTTGTTTTACCACGTTCTGGTTTTTGCGTCAAGAATATGCTTTTTTTATTTTAGAATAATGTGCAACCTTTATTGCAACCAAATAATTTTCAGTTGCTAATCTTGCAACCGTGTTATTTAAGTCGCTAATGTGGTCGTGTTTGCGATAGGATTAGTTATTATTTTGCGACTCATTTTGATTTGGTCGTTATTGACGACAATTTCGTTTTAGTCACTGATCTAGTCACTAATGTTCGGAGTGGAATTGTTTTTGCCCATTGTTCTCTAAGTGATCTAAATCATAAGATTCTCAACATCACTGCTGAGTTATATATGTGCATGAGTTAATTTACAAAGTAGTTACTTGTAACAAGGTAAAATGAAAAAAAAAAAAAAAACTTGATCAAGCACAATACCCTTAGAAACTTTCTGTTTGCAAAGAGTAACATTATTGAATACCTGGTGTAGGTTGCACTAATTAACCCAAGCATAATCCTAAGGCAAGTCAAGACTTCAAAAAATATATAAACTTGGCTTTCTTAAGCTATTTAGTATGTAACATCGGAACATAGTTTAATCCTAATCTAGTGAAACCGGTCAGATATATAGTGTTGGGTTTGAAGATAAAATTAGTTTATTTTAGGCCCGTATATATGTAAAACAAAAAAAAAAAAAACATTCCACTGCATTTATTTCTGTGCAACAACATTCTATACGGGCCGTATAATGTTATATGGCCCGTATACATTTAGAGATGTGAAAATAAGATAATAGGGGTGTGTGAATAGTGGATGCCATCTATAAATATTACTTGTCTTCTGATCTTCAGACACGTCCACCCAAGCATGTAACATTGCAGGTTCTTCTCTCATCCACCTTTTAGTTGTTTTTCCGATGGAATCGACACCCGAAGATGATGGTTGCTTATTTTTGGGTTTTGTTTTTGTGGCGGCAGGTTGGGTTTAGGGAACCGTAAAAGTATAGGGTTAGTGTTTTGGTCAAAAATCTGGTCAAAGATAATGTAATCAAATTTGTTAAGTGAGGTAGAGTGCTTAGGTAATGAACAATGATTAAATGAATGTTAGACGAATAAGGTAATCGAACACAGAGATTTATACGAGGAAAAGCCCTTGATCACTAGTAGATCGCCAGCATAAAAACCTCGGATAGTGAAAACTATCCCTATCAACCATATTGAACAATCAAAAGTGATTACAACTTTGGATATTGATCAAGTGTGTTGCAAATGATTGCTAAGAGTGTTTGTGAGTGTTCTGATTCGTAGTGTGTATGCTAAAGTGTGAATTATGTCTAATAACACTTGATCAACCCATTTGAATAACCTTAACAACTAAGTCTGATAATCTTGCAAGACCACGTTCAATCTCCATGACCGTTTGTGAAAATATCACGTGCAACATCTTGAACGAATTATTCCCGAGATTCCAGCTAAGACTCAGTCCACTTCGTTAGTAACATGCACATGAATATTAGAAAACATCGAGAACAATTGTTAGAAACCATAAGTAATAATAAGGATCCTTGATCCTCAGAGTCTCTGCATTACCCGCTAAGGATAACTGATCCAGGCAACACCTCAGAACAGGATCCATAATTACAAAAATCTATGCCCTAACAGTTATGTTTCGGGAATTATGTCAGGTATTTCGTTGAGTGTGTCGGTTTCAAGTTGGGGTCGATAAACATAGTTTAACTTGAAAAAAAAATTGGATTGAAAAGGATGTTTTGTTGGTTTTGGTTAGCATATGATTTTGGGAGAATGGGTTATTTTGTTTGGATTGAAGGCTTTGAAGAATGGCTTGTTTGGGTCCTAAGGATTAATGGTTGAAGGTTTAGTTAAAATTGTATGAAGATGAAGAATTAATGTATAAGACGGTGATGAAAAATTGTGAGAGTGATTGAAGAAAGGTTTGGGTTTTTTATAGTTTTAAAATAAATTATTATTTTTATTTATTTCTGAACATGACAACGATATTTTCCTTTTAGATTTATGCATCCTAACGGTCAAATGGTCTTCCCACACTTGTGAGCCACGTCACAGAACAACCACCCATGCCCCGGTCACGCCTGGGGGTGGTTTTCCACGCCTAAACCAGCTAAGGTGGCAATAGAAGTTTAGGCATTACACATGATTTAATATGGTTTGAGTCCTAATAGTTTAATCTTGTTAGTGTTATAGTAAAGTTTGTGGTCCTCATTTTTCCGAGTCGTTATAATAAAAGAGTCAAACGGGTTAGTTCATGTTGTGTGTTTGTGTGATCAATTAAGGCCCTATTTTTCCAACATCTTTCACGACAATTCATTTGTCAACAAATTTCTTTTATAAACACATCTCAAAGTTATAAACAATTATTATTTTCAAAGAAACATACATCTATAAATTATTACAGTAAACACTAATTGTTAGGGATAGAATTTCATGGTATATGGATCACGGATCCTCAAGTGCAGCCTGGATCACATATCCTCAGTTCAGTTTGAATTAGGATCCTCAGAAGATGCTGCAAGGATAAGGATCCAAGATCCTCATTATTATCCTAAACTAACAATTGTTTCCATCATTTTTGAACTTGTTTTGCAGGTGTATTCGAATGAGACTTGGTCCAACCGAGATTCTAGGGGAATATGCTTGACATTTTTGCACGTGCAATGACTCCATGACCGTTGTGGTGATCGTGGGGAAGCTAGCACTATTTTCTGATAGTTTGTTAGCCTAGATAATTTCTTATTTTAAAGGGGATAACAAGCTTGATTTACAAATATAGTAACACACATACACAACTCTCTTAAACTAAAACTCTCTGCAATCACTTGGCGATTACACACTAGTAATCATTGTACCAAGCTTGTTATTATCCCAAGTTGTAAACTTTGTTTGTTTAATATAGTTGGTGATCGGTAGTTTCCATCACCCGAGGTTTTTTTATGACGGAGATCACTCATTGATCAAGGGCTTTTTCCTCGTATAAATCATTGTGTTCATCATTCATTTCATTCTTTTGTTGTTCATACATTTGTCCAATTAACCAAGCATCTAACCTCACAAAAATCATATTTGGTTACATTATCCTTGTGTGATTTTTGACCAAAACAGTTTGGCGCCCACCGTGGGGAAATTGGTGCTTCAATTCTAAAAATTTTGTTCATTTCATTCATTTCTGTTCATTGCCTTCAACCACATGGCTTCTCATGCGAAGAACACTTCAAGCTCCATGCCGACGGTCACCTCTTCACAAAGCATTCCACCTTTGCCTCATGTTCCTTCTGGATCCCAGAACAATGCTGAGAATGCTGCGAAGAAACATACCCCCGTTTTCACAAAAGCAACTACTGTTGTTTCTTCTGGTCCAACTAACAATGATCTTTATTCTTTGATTTTGCAGATGAAGGATTACATGCAACAGCAGGACAAAACTAATGACAGGATCCTTCGTGAGATTGATGAAATCAAGAAATTGAAGAGATCAGCGGAGGATCACTTTCCATTGGTGCCTAGATCACTGAATTTCGATACTCCAGCCACAACTACCCAGCATTCCACAGCATCAAGTGTTCAATACCATGGAGGATCATCGAGTATGCATTATGAATCATCGGCAATGACTCAGGCTCAAGGATCCTACTTCCAGCCTTCAGGATCCTCTCTTCAGCCTCAAGGATCCTCCTTCCAACATCAAGGATTCTTCTCTAGTTTGGGAGGATACATGGGGACGCAGTCAGTTCAAGGATCCTACTCTCAGTACCCATGATCCTCATATCAGGTTCAAGGATCCTCATCGCAGGCTCACAGATCCATGGAGTATCCTTCAAGGTCTTCAGCTCCGATGCATACTGGATCCAATATCTTTCAGGATCAAGGATCCTTAAGGAGTCAGCAACCCAGAAGTTCAAAAATCCATGTGGGAGACTTCATCCCTATGCAGACTATTGCTTCATCTGGTCCCTCGATCATACCAGAATCACATCAGTTTGGATTCACATCAGGAATCCCAGCCTCGAATCAATCAGGAGGTAACACTTTAAATACATCTTATAATGCTAACCATGGCTTTGTGTAGGAACCAAGAATCAACCAAACTATGGCAAGGGAGTTGCAAAAACTCAAGGATATGATATCCAGTGTCCCAGGAGTGGTTAAGCCCATTCCTGAGATTCCAGATGGGAGTCACAGAATATCTCGTTTTGCACCACCTATATGTGATGCAGAGATACCAAAGAGGTTTCAAACACCAAACATGAAGCTCTATGATGGTACAACTGATCCAGAAGAGCATGTAGCTCAATACAGGGAAAGAATGGAGATCAACCCCATTCCTGAAAGGTTAAAAGAAGCATGTCTATGCAAGGGTTTCGGATCCACACTGACAAGATCAGCTCTTAAATGGCTGCTAAGTCTTCCTCCTTACTCTATTACTTCATTTGCTAATCTAGTTAACTTGTTCAATAGCCAATTTTCATGTAGGAGATTTGAACGATTAACTAGTGACTTATATAGGGTAACTCAAGGTCATAATGAATCACTAAGGGATTATATAACTAAATTTAGTAGAGAATTCTTAGAAATTCCCAACTTAGATATTGCAACAGCTGTGGAAGCTTTTAAAATGGGTTTACTTAAGGATTCACAATTCTATGATGATCTTGTTATGACACCTTGCAGAAACCTTGATGAAGTAAGAACCAGGGCCCTAAGGTTCATCCATTTAGAGGATGATAAAAGGATCCAGGAAAGACTGTCAGGATCCTGAAAGCAAGAGAAGCAAGGATCCTATTTCAGGAACAACAAATCCAAATCATACAACAAGTCTGATAATCAAAATATGCATGCTGTGGAGGAAGAAGAGGATGATGAAGATTACCCTCCTATTTCTGAATATTGCTTTGCTGTTGATAATAATGAACTAATCATTGCTATGCAGAACTTAGGTGAAAAAGCAAGATGGCCAAGAAAGAGTGACAAGCCAGGAGCTACAAAAGACAAATCTAAGTGGTGTGCTTATGATGAAGATTTTGGTCATCTCACTGATGAATGCATTTCACTCAGGAAAGAGATTGGTTACCTGTTAAGCAAAGGACACTTGAAGGAGCTATTTGGAAGAAAGAAGTCAAGGATCCTGAAAAAATTCCAGAAAGGGCTCCTGCTCCTCCAGCTAATGCCCAAATTATCAACTTTATCTCTGGTGGATCAGATATATGTGGCACTTTCTTCTCAGCAGCTAAGAGGCATGCAAAAGAGACAAAAATGTAGAATGGGGATAGGCCTATTCGAACTTCCATCCTTACACAGGATAAAGTCATATCCTTTGATGAGGGTGACCGTGTGGATATCTAGGATCCTCATCATGATGGTCTTGTTATTACATTATTTATTTCTAATCATTTTGTTCACAAGATTCTCATAGAACATTATTCAACTCGATGTCCTCAAGAAATGAACATCCCTGAATCAGAAATTATCCCAAGATCATCAGTTATTGTGGGATTCAGTGGAGAAACTAAGAACACATTGGGGGACATTAAACTTCCTATTTACATAGAGAGAGTTAATTCTTTTCAAAAATTTTGTGTCATAGATTGCTTATCTTGTTGTAATGTTATCTTTGGCAGGCCATGGATACATGATATGAAAGCAGTCCCATCTACATATCATCAGTGTGTTAAAATCCCTACTCCATGGGGTGTGGTGAAGATAGAGAGTGATCAACAAGAGGCCAAGAATTGTTACACTTCATCAATGAAACCAGCCTCAAGACCTAGGGAGGCATAGCAATTAAAGTATCCTCCAAGAGATGTCCTGGAGGCAAGAGAACAAGATGTTAAAGACATCCTGATGGATCCTCAGGATCCTGAATCTAAGGTCTTTATAGGATCCGGGATCCTCGATACCATTGAACAGGATTTAGTATCCTTCTTAAAAAGGAGAAAAACTACCTTCGCTTGGAAACATGAAGACATGACAGGTATTTCTAAAGATATTATTACTCATAAACTTGGCATTGACAGGTCATTCAAACCCATACATCAGAAGAGGAGAAAGTTTGCACCTGAGAGAAATGCCATCATCCAAGAGGAGGTAGATAAACTTCTCAGAGTAGGTATGATTAGAGAGGTAAAGTATCCAATGTGGTTAGCCAATGTGGTTGTTTTTCAAAAGAAAAATGGAGGGTATGTGTCGATTTTACTGATTTAAGTAAGGCATGTCCTAAGGATCCTTTCTCATTACCCCACATTGACTCCATGGTGGTTGCTATAATGGGTCATGAGTTGTTAACTTTTATGGATGCTTCATCTGGATTCCAACAAATTCAGATGGAACCATCGGATCAAGAGGATACAGCCTTTATGACCCCTACTGGTATCTATTGTTATATTGCAATGCCCTTTGGACTAAGAAATGCAGGTGCTACGTACCAAAGGCTAGTAAATATGATGTTTAAAGAGCAAATTGGACACACGATGGAAGTCTATATTGATGACATGGTGGTTAAGTCCAAGAGAACTGAGGATCACCTTAAAGATTTGGAGGAAGCATTTGATATCCTTGATAGATACAACATGAAATTGAATCCTTCCAAGTGCCACTTTGGTGTAAAAGCTGGCAAGTTCCGAGGTTATATGGTGACAAAAAGAGGGATAGAGGCAAGTCCAGAACAAATCAAGGCGATTGTGAATATTAAGTCTCCTGTCAATGCTAAGGATGTGTAAAGATTGACAGGAAGGATCACGGCCTTGAACAGATTCATCTCAAAGTCATCAGAGAAATGCAAAGAATTCTATGACATCCTGAGAAGGAATAAAAAATTTGAGTGGACTGAAAAGCATGAGAATGCTCTCAAGGCCCTTAAGGATTACCTATCATCGGCTCCAGCCTTAATGAAACTAGAAAAGGGAGATATATTATCCTTATACTTGGCAGTTTCTTCTAAGGCAGTAAGTGCAGTCCTCGTTAAGGATCACGAAGGTACTCAACATCCTGTATACTATGTAAGTAAAAGTATACTTGATGCTGAGTCCATGTATTCTCATTTAGAAAAAACTTATTCTTGCTTTAATCATGGCATCTACTAAAGTACGCCATTACTTTGAGACTCATCCTATTATTGTTATAACTAATTTTCCTATCAAGAATGTTCTCAGGAAACCTGAAATGTAAGGAAGGACGGCAAAGTGGGCAGTCAAGCTTAGTGCATATGATATTAAATATGAACCAAGAACTGCCATTAAATCTCAAGCCTTGGCTGACTTTGTGGCTGATTTCAGTAGTGATCTACAAAAGGGAAGCTGAATTGGAAGTTCAACAGCTTGAAGAGACTAAGGATCCTTGGATACTCTTCACAGAAGGGGCTTCAAATGTCAAAGGAACTGGACTAGGCATACTACTAAAATCACCACAGGGGGACATAATACCCCACTCAATTGCTTGTGAGTTTCAAACTACTAATAATGAGGCTGAGTATGATGCCTTAATAGCTGGTTTGCAAATTGCCAATCACATGAGGATCAGGTATCTTGAGGTACATGTAGATTCGTTGTTAATTACTAACCACTACAATGGTTCTTATGCTGTTAAAGGTGAAAGGCTAATCAAATATCTAGAGATAGTCAAGAAATTGGCAGACTCTTTTGCTTCTTTTAGTTTGATACAGGTACCCAGGGAAGAAAATGCAGAAGCTGATGCCTTACCCAACCTTGGATCATCATTGAAGATTCCAGAGGATGTTAAGATTCCTATTATCCACATCTTAGTTCCTACCATTGAGGATCACACAGCCATGGAGATAGTGGAGGATTCTGCAATTATACCTAGTGATGGTGCACAGTCAAGTTCAGGATCCTGGATCCTTCCAATCATGAGATATATACAACATGGAGAGATTCCTACTAGAGTAAATCCTAGAGCTTTCAAAGTCAAGGTATCTCAATTTACAATATTAAATAACATATTATATAAGCGATCTCTTGCAGGTCCATATCTAAGGTGCATCGAGGATCCAGAAATCCAAGAAGTTCTGAAGGATTTTCATGATGGAGATTGTGGAAACCACACTGGGGGCAGAGCACTATTCTCAAGGATCCTTAGAGCAGGATATTATTGGCCTACTATGAAGATGGATGGTGTGGATTATGCGAAGAAATGTGATGCTTGTCAAAGACATAGCAATATCCTTCATCAACCAGCGGAGCTCCTGCATCCTATATCCTATTCTTGGCCCTTCATGAGATGGGGAATGGATATAGTTGGCAAACTTCCCAAAGCACCTGGAGGAAAAGTGTTTATGCTTACTATGACTGATTACTTTTCTAAATGGATAGATGTTGGTGCATGTTTGTGACAACAGCTTAGATTTGGTCTTTGGAATATCTTGTAATTAGTTAAACGATAAACAGTTAGCGGGTTTAGCTTTGTAATAGTTAGTTGTAATGTTTGGGCTAACTAAACCCAACGAATTGGGTGTGTGGGGGCGAATTGGGCTTGTCCAATTCGCAGTCCATGATGTTTAACTAAGCCCAAGTAGCAAACCTTGTGTTATATAAACAAGGTTAGGCTTTAGGGTTTAGGTCAATCAGCCAAAACAGTTTGTGTGAGAATTTCGTGAGAGTGCTTAGGGCTTGGACGAAATTAGTGTGGTTAGGGATCTTGATTGATTGTAATCACTTTGATAGATAATCAATAAAGATCCGGTTTGAAAGTGAATTACTGTTTCGGTTTCTACTCATTCTGCTATATTCTGATCAAGAGGATTCCGCACTCTTGATTGGAAAGACAATTCTGTGAAAGATCCATACTAATAGGGGTCCTACAATTGGTATCAGAGCTTTAGGCTCTTGAAGGCTCGGTTCAGAATTGTTGGCTGCAGAAATCAGGAAGTTTTTTCGAAAATTTTGAAACCTGAAAAAATTAGGGTTTTCGAAATTTTTTGTTGGTTTGATAAGATTTTCGAAATTTGTTGGCTGTTTTGATCTTCTGGTTTGTTTGATTGCTGTTTTGCAGGTTTCAAGGTTTTTTCAGGAAAGTTTTGGTTGATTCTGGAAGAGTTTTTGGCTGAGTTCCTTGAAGATTCGAAAACTGTTTTCGTGTTCTTCATTAAGTTCATCAGAAATTCTTCAAAAGTTTGCTGATTTTGCTGTTTTGATTTTGCAGAAACTGTTAAGGAATCCGGAAGAATCTTCAGAATTTCGAACAGATCTAGTTTCCAAGTTTAACTGGCGAATTAGAGTAATTTCACAGTCTGGACCTGCGAAATTAAGTGATCTGCGAAATTACCGGCGACGTTAAAATCCAAAGGCGACTTTGGTAACCGTATAATTTTCCTCAGCGAAATTATTACGGTTTTCGACGAATTTACTGGTCGTCGTAATAGCGAAATAGCCAGCGAAATTGACCTGTCTGTTAAGCGAACTATATCAGCGAAATTAACAGAATAAGAGGCTAGCGAAATTAACAGCATAAGAGGCTTGCGAAATTAACAGGATAATTAAGGGGTGGAATTTTTGTTGGCAAGCGTCGATAAAATTTGACTGTTTTGCAAATAGAAATTGATCCGTAGCTCGTTAGACTCTGGAAAATCCCGATTTCTGTTTTTGACATCATATATCATTGGATTCGTCTTTTCGAGACGATTCCAAAGGTGTAATTTGGTAACCACTGTTTTCGAAAAAATTTTGTATGGTTTTATCAGTCTGTTACGTTAAAAATGTCGAACATGTCTAGCTTGAATGTGCTGTTGAGAATGGAGCATGAGGTTGGCACTACCAACAAACCGCCGAAGATGATGAAGGTGGAAAATTATTTGACATGGAAGGATCGTTTCCAATCATTCATTGAATATCAAGACATGCGCATGTGGATATGTATTGAAGATGGGTACACAAACCCTACTCACGACTTTGAGGGCAGACCACGTAGAACTGCCTATGTGAACATGGAAGAGAATGATAAAAAGATGTATGAGGCTGAAAAGAGAGCATTGGCTGCAATTAAAATGTCGTTACCTGATAGCATCAAGCATACATTCACAAAGTACACAAATTCAAAAGATATGTGGGATGCATTAGAAAAACAATATGCAGGAAATGTAGATGTTAAGAAAAACAAGATTGATCTACTGAAGAAGCAGTTTGCTATTTTCAAGCACATGAAGCATGAGTCACTTGAGGACATCATCACTCGTTACTATCATCTGATGTCAGAAATGGAAAACTATAAGATTGATTGCTATACTGACGTAGAAAAGAATGACAAGCTGCTCGATGCCTTACCTACCAAGTGGGATATCTACACTCTCATGATCAAGGGTGAAGCAGATTATGAGACAAAGGAGCTGGAAGAAGTAGTTGGCAAGCTGAGAGCTTATGAGCTTAGTATGAAGAAGAAAGACACTGGATATGATCAGGTTCAAGATCCAACGATTTACAATGGGCTTGCACCTTCTTCATCTCACAACGCTTCTAGCGACTCTGCTACTGCTTTTCTTTCATGTGAGAACGAGCAGGTCACAGTAAATGAAGATGGTGATGTGTGTTTTGTAGCTGCTTCAGGAGGATCAACAGGAGCCAAAAGAACACCAGCTTCGAAGCAGAGTAGTGGTGTTAAGTCAATGCCAATGAGTGTGAAGTCTGCTGAAGAGCATCTTGCTCTACTTGCTTCATTTGTTGCTTCTTATGAGAACTACATTCAGGGGAAGATATCTGATCCTGCCACTTTGGATGAAGATTATGATCAGATTGACCCTGATGATCTTGAAGATATGGATTTGCAGTGGCAAATGGCTATGATTACTAGAAGAGTGAAGAGATTTATGAACCGAACAGGAAGGAAGTTTATAGGAAAGACGGTTGGTTTCGACAAGACCAAAGTGAGGTGCTTTAACTGTCAAAGTTATGGGCATTTTGCTAGGGAATGTCAAAAACAAAAGTAGGAGACTTCGAGTCAGAGTTCAAACAACTGGAATGCATCAAACAACTCTAACTCGAGAGCGCTGATCTCTACTGCTAGAGAAGGTTCATATGACTGGAGTATTCACTTGGAAAAAGATGACAATGTCACACAGGCATTCATGGCAGAGATAACTCCAATTGATGATGGTGAAGCTACTGTGGGAGATGCTGAAGCAAAAGTGGATGCTGAGGCAGAGGTCAAGATAGAGAGTAAAGCTGAAGAAGAGAAGGGTGATCAGACAAAAGATGCTGAAGAGGAAAAGCAAAAGTCTGAGCATGAAAAGGAAGCTGAAGAAAAGGAAGCTGAATACAAAAGAGTGAAAGATCAGCTTGCGGCTCTCATGGCCAACCTTGATAAACAAACAGGAGAGGTAAAGTCTAATTTTGTGTGTTTAAAACGTCGTGAACTACAGGGTGAGGTTGACAGGTTGTCAACACAAAACCAAAGTCTGGTGAGCGAGATGTCTAACATAAAAGAAGCAAACTTTTTTGCTAAAAGAAATGAATCCTCATACTTGAAGAAAATAAAAGGTTATGAAAGTAAAATTGAAGCTGTAACCTGCAAACTAAACGAAAAACTTCAAGTCATAGACTTAGCTCATGAAATGATGGCTGAGAAAACAAAAGAGATTTCTGAAAAATGCAAAGAGTTGTCAGATGCACAACTCAAAATTGTTGAACTTGAAAAGAAATTAGGTCAGTTCAGGGACTCTACTTTTGTTATGAAACATATGATGGGTGGCTTGAAGAAAAGTAATGACAAAACCAGTGTGGGATTTCATGGGTTCAATGAAGTTCCACCTCCTGTTAGTCATGACTATTCTTTCTTGCCTGATGAAGATGAGCTCATGGACTTTGGGTCAACATCACCAAGTAGTTCCACTTCAAGTCAAGGAAATGTGTTTGAGAGTGCTGATGCTAAGAAGGATAATAACAGCACACCTGTTTTGAAAAAGAAAACTTCACATCCTAAAAATAACAATTCAACTTTTGTTAAAAAGGTTAATTTTGTTCAAGGAAGTGACATGAAAAACGAAACTGCTGTTATTGAAAATGAATCGAATGTAGAGTTTGCTAAAAATAAGAACATTGAAAAAGTTGAAATTAAGCAAACTAACGAAAATCCTTCTAAGGCATCATCATCAAATCCCGAATCTAGTTCCAAGGCTTCTGAGAAGAAGTCTTCGAAAAAGAGATCGTGCTTCAAATGTCACACCAATGGACATGTAGCTAGCTGCTGTCCTAACAAAAAGAGTGAAGCACAAGTTAGTGAGAGAAAGAGAGAGAAGTCACCAAAGAATAGTGGTGATAAACAGGAGAAGGAGTCTAACTCTCCAAAGAAATCTGCTCCTAAGCAACCAGAGAATGTTGTTGTTGGTGAAGATAAGGCTGAAAAAGGAACTCCACAAGTTCCTCGTTTTCAAAGAAATCAACCAAGATTTCAGCCTAGATCTTCACCAGGCAGATTTGACAGACCTAGAAGCAGTTCACCAAGAATGAACAATTATAATGCAAATAATTTCAGAAGTCAAGGTCAATATCAAAATCGATACCAAAATGATGGTGGTCGAACTTTTTATAACAATGACTTTAGAAATTACAACAATAATGCTTCTTGGAATCAAAACTCAAGATATCAAAATCAAAATTTTCAAAGGTCAAATAGTCCAAACACGTATAGGAACCCTCAGGACCATAGACCTAGTGGAAATCAAAATCAAATTCTATCAACAGGTCTGAGATCCAAGACTCCAGTTAGGAGTAATGGATATTGGATGGATGTTCTAGTAGTTGGTGAATTTGGACGACCCAAGACCATTAAGGCTTGGGTCCCCCAATCTAACTAATTTCTTGGTTGGTGTGTGCAGGAGCTGCTAAGGAGGATTATCAACCTATGGTATGTTGATAGTGGCTGCTCCAGGCACATGACGGGGGATGCGAGATTGTTGACTGAGTTTGAAGATTATGATGGTGGAAATGTGAATTTTGCGGGTGCTAAAGGTGGTAGAATTACAGGACGAGGAAAGGTGACCAATGGGAAGATCACACTGGACAAAGTGAACTATGTGGAGCAGCTTAAACACAATCTGATGAGCGTGTCACAAGTCTGCGACAAGGGTCACTCGGTCCATTTTACCAAGAATGAAGCATTAGTGTTGAAACCAGGTTTGAAGATTCCGGACGATTGGATAGTGATGCGAGCGCCAAGGAGAAATGACACTTATGTCATGGACATGGGTGCTAAGGATCCAAATGATGTGGTGGCGTGCTTACTATCAAAAGCATCTGAAGCTGAATCGATGTTGTGGCACAGACGCATGGCCCATATTCACTATCGAAAAATGAATTACCTTGTTAAAAATGAGCTAGTGAAAGGGGTTCCAATGCAGAGGTTTCACGTGGAAGATAAATGTCTTCCATGTCAAAAGGGAAAACAACATAAGAAACCTCACAAATCTAAAACAGTAAATTCCATAGATGCCCCTTATGAATTACTTCACATGGATTTATTTGGTCCAGTGAACGTAAGGAGCATAGGTGGAAAGTACTATTGTTTAGTTGTCACTGATGATTACTCACGTTATTCATGGGTTTTCTTTTTAGGTACAAAAGATGAGACGGCGGAGATGCTGATAGATCTTTTTACGAAATTGGAAAACGTCCATGATGCAAGGGTCAAGAGGATAAGGAGTGCTAATGGCACGGAGTTCAAGAATCGAATTCTGGATCTCTACTGTCTTCGAAAGGGAATTGAACATCAATATTCCGCTCCTTATACACCTCAACAAAATGGAGTTGCTAAGAGGAAAAACAGGACGTTGATTGAAGCCGCTAGGACGATGCTTTCAGATTCAAAGCTACCAGTTCTTTTCTGGGGAGAAGCTGTGAACACAGCTTGCTACGTCCTAAACAAAGTTTTGACTGTTAAACGTTTTAATAAAACTTGTCATGATGTTTAACAAGAAACCAAACTTAGAAGGCTTTGAACCATTTGGATTACCCTGCACCATTATACGAAATAAAGATAAACAAAAATTCGGTGAGGTGGCTGACGATGGCTACTTTCTAGGTTATGTGCCTGGCACACCGAATAAAAGGGTTTTTAATCTAAAAACTGGTAAAATTGAGGTTGTCTTTAATGTTGAAATTACTTCATACAAACCTCAACAATCAACGAGTGGTCCTGCAATATTATATGATTATGAAAGCACTTTTAAATCATTTAATATTCCTGAGTTTCCAAATGCAGATGATTCTCAGTTGATTCAAGCAATGATTGGTGGAGATGATGAAGGTGAGTTCATGCCTAGATCGAATGTTGATATGACAGATGCTGCGGAAACTTCCAAAGGTACTGCTGATCCTGATTCAAGCAATAGTGACTCTGAACCCATTGAGGGGGAGGAGTTCATTAATCCATTTGCGGATTAGAACATTCAAGGGGAAGTTGGATCAAACCTGGGTGATAATTTAGAAGTTGATGCTGTTGCTACTACACGGGCAAATAGAGATCATCCAGTTGACATGATACTTGGAGATCCTAATGCAGGTGTTCAGACGAGAAGAAGCATAGCAGCGAATTCTGGTTTATTTGTGTCGATTGAGAAGACTGGGATTGTGAACGAGTGCTTGTATAGTTGCTTTATTTCCCAAGAGGAGCCGAAGAACATTCATATGGCTCTTAAAGACAATTCATGGGTTGAAGCTATGCAAGAGGAATTGGCCCAGTTTGCAAAGTTGAAGGTTTGGGAGTTAGCTGACCTTCCTAAAGGTGAAAGAGAGATAGGCACTAAATGGGTGTTTAAGTGCAAGAAGGATGACAGAGGGATAGTGACGTGAAACAAGGCTCGATTGGTGGTAAAAGGTTTCAATCAGCAAGAAGGGATTGATTACAATGAAGTGTTTGCACCAGTGGCAAGGTTGGAGGCAATTCGTTTGTTTCTAGCTTTCGCAACATTCAAGGGATTTAAAGTTTACCAACTAGACGTGAAGAGTACGTTTCTTTACGGGAAAGTCCAAGAAGTGGTGTATGTCTCACAACCAGATGGGTTCGTTGATCCAGATTATCCAGATCGGGTGTACAAACTTGATAAGGCATTGTATGGATTACATCAAGCTCCCAGGGCGTGGTACGAGACACTGTCTACACATCTGATCAAGAATGGTTTTGAAAGAGGTCAGATTGACAGTACACTGTTCATCAAGAGGAAGAAGGAAGATTTTCTGCTAGTACAGGTGTACGTAGATGACATCATCTTTGGGTCATCAGATGAGAGTATGTGTAAAGAGTTCGAGCAGGTGATGAAGAGCAAGTTCGAAATGAGCGCTATGGGTGAGCTGTCTTACTTTCTGGGATTACAAGTTGAACAGAAGGAGGATGGGATGTTTATTCATCAAACAAAGTATGTGTATGACATTTTGAGTCGGTTCAAAATGAATGATTGCTCTACTTTCAACACACCCATTTGCGAAAATCAAAATCTTGGCCCAGATTACGAAAGTACTGAAGACGTTGATCCAACTCAATACAGGGCAATGATTGGTTCTCTGATGTACTTGACTGCTTCAAGACCCGACATCATGTTTGCTGTATGCTTGTGTGCCAGATATCAGGCTAATCCAAAAGAGTCACACATGAAAGTAGTGAAGCGTATTCTTCGTTACTTGAAGGGGAAACCTAAACTTGGGTTGTGGTATCTAGCTGATAGTGATTTGAATTTTGTCGCTTACACTGACTCAGACTTTGGAGGATGCAAGTCGAACAGGAAGTCTACAACAGGTGGTTGTCAGTTCTTAGGAGGCAGGATCGTGTCTTGGCAATGCAAGAAGCAATCCTGTGTGTCTACATCTACGTGTGAAGCTGAATATATTGCTGCGGGTAGCTGCTACTCTCAGGTTCTCTGGATTCAACAGCAAATGCGCGATTACGGTTTGGATTTCACTCGTACTCCTATTATGATAGACAATAATGCCACAATTTCAATAACTAATAATCCCGTGAAACACAGTCACACAAAACATATTGACATACGTCATCATTTTATACGGGATTGTGCTGAAAAGAGACTAATTGAATTACATCGAGTCGACACCGAAGATAACCTGGCAGATCTTTATACTAAAGCTTTTGACAGGGCTCGCTTTGAACACTTAGTCGAACTCAACGGGATGAGGAATCCTGAATAACTGGTTTTTCATAAGAATTTTGTAAATAGTTTACTGCTTTTCTAAAAAATCAAAAATACAAAAACATTGAAAAATGAAAAAATAGAAAAAAATAGAAAATAAAAAAAAATGAGTTATCACTGTGTGAAAAAGAAGAAATGATAGTACATCAGCAAGTCACACTGTCACACTGAAAATGAATTAAATAACTTAAGTGTGATAGCAGCTTCATCATATGATGTACCAGTAGGCGAAAAGCATGAAATAATCAACTTACCAATGTGATATAAACCTAAATGAACTGAATTTGAGTGGGGAACACATCAGTGGTGTATGGTTTAATGACCTTAAATCTTGCGTTGATAGATTGCCAAAATCTGAAGTTTTGGGTCTTTATACTGTTATTTCATCTGGGGATATCTTGGCTGTCCTTCTGTTCAGAACTAAAATTTTACATGACCCCAGGAAAGAAAGTCACTTGGAATTAGCTCATTTCTATTTGAATGTCTGTATGTTGTCCCGATACACACAATTTTGATCTGATTCTGAAATCTTCTCTGAAAAAATCGTGTACCTCCTCTGCTGCATCCAGATATATGCTGACCTGGAGGTGCTAGGCAACGACAGCTTCTGCTGCATCCAGATACATGCTAACCTAGCTGTACGTTGTCGCGCTATAGATCTAATACACCCGAAAGAGGCCCTCAAGTGCCCAAAAGAAACCCAAGAAACCTATATTAAACTGAGAAAACCTCATTTGATCTGTATATTATACCATCTCTGCTAAAGATCTATTTTGTTCTCTTCTCAACCTATTCCCAGTTAAGATTTCAGAAATCTGGATTGGACTTGTGAAATATGTGGTAGGGAAGATACTTGCATGATAGAGTGTGTTGTTTATATTTCCAGGATTTGATTAGTATTTATTTGGGTGTTCATTGTTAAGCAATCAAAACATGATAAAACAGATTATATGCAGACCTAGGCACTGTCAGGATATCTTAAAGGATGACATCAGTATACTCACCTACTACGATGAATCTTTGTGCATACCTTGATCGCGGGGGTATATCCTGAAGTGGGACACACTAGTATATCAGAAATAAAATTACCTTAACGTATCATACGGTAATGGTACTTGAAATGTTCATGCATTTTGTTTAAGAGGACAAACATACTGGTAATCGTCTTGGACTGCTTTTCACGAAAAATTAAATAAAGAATTATCTAATAGTGTGAAAACCGTTTGATTTTGCTGATATGATCTTCTTACCAGTGATTCTCACAAAAATAGAGTGTTTATTGCTATTGTTATTTACTTGCTTTCAGAAAATTTAAAAATACAAAAATAGTGTCTTTTTCTGTTTAAAATTCTTAACGTACGGAAAACTGTTATTCTTGGAGGAATTGTTACTGATAGGGGGAGACGGTGTTAGAAAGTGAGTTCAAAATTTTAAATCATGCGGGTTATAGGGTGTGTGATTAAAAAGTTTTGCGTATTGGTGAAGAAATTGAAAATGCTTAATCTGTGATACAGTTTAACTATCTCTTGAAAAATAATAATTTATTTAACTTTGTTGAAAAATTCTTATGGTTTCTCGAGATGTTTGTTTTATAGTATACAGATTGAAGCAGTATGTTGCTGAGAAGTTGCTGTGTTGCTGAGAAGTTGCTGTGAAGATGAGAGTTTGATTGGATGCATGGTAGAACCTCCTTTCTACATTGCAGACAAAGTTGAAGAGTTTGAAGATTGCTATACATATGCTGAACTGGAGTTTACTCAAACGCTAAAGTTTTGAAGATTTGGTGATTGGATGCATCAGCTTAGGGGGAGTCTGTTGCTGACAGAAGCTATTGAAGCTGAAGCTATCCAAAGACCAAAGACAGTGCAAGACTACATGAAGATTGCAAGATGACTGAAGACAAAGTTATTTTATGAAGCTATTGTCAAGGGGGAGTTTGTTGGTGCATGTTTGTGACAACAGCTTAGATTTGGTCTTTGGATATCTTGTAATTAGTTAAACGATAAACAGTTAGCGGGTTTAGCTTTGTAATAGTTAGTTGTAATGTTTGGGCTAACTAAACCCAACGAATTGGGTGTGTGGGGGCGAATTGGGCTTGTCCAATTCGCAGTCCATGATGTTTAACTTAGCCCAAGTAGCAAACCTTGTGTTATATAAACAAGGTTAGGCTTTAGGGTTTAGGTCAATCAGCCAAAACAGTTTGTGTGAGAATTTCGTGAGAGTGCTTAGGGCTTGGATGAAATTAGTGTGGTTAGGGATCTTGATTGATTGTAATCACTTTGATAGATAATCAATAAAGATCCGGTTTGAAAGTGAATTGCTATTTCTGTTTCTACTCATTCTGCTATATTCTGATCAAGAGGATTCCGCACTCTTGATTGGAAAGACAATTCTGTGAAAGATCCATACTAATAGGGGACCTACAATAGAAGCTGAAGCCTTTGCACAAGTCAGAGAAAAGGAAGTGATATCATTTATTAAAAGAAACATCATTACTAGATTTGCCATACCTTCTGAAATTATTTGTGATAATGGATCCCAATTTATTGGGAGTAGAACTACTAACTTTAGTGACAGCTGGGGGATTAAGATGATAACATCAGCACCAGTCCACCCACAAGCTAATGGTTAAGCAGAATCATCTAACAAGATCATCATCAACAACTTGTAGAAGAAGCTTGGATCCAAGAAGGGGAAATCGGCAGAAGAACTACCCTATGTGTTATGGGCTGATAGAACAACTCCCAAGAATGGTACTGGCCAGACTCCATTTTCTTTAGTATTTGGAGCTGAATCTGTGATCCTTACAGAGATGGTAGTCCCTACTGCAAGAACAAGAATCCGTGATCCTGAAGGAAATGCTGAAAACTTGGTTAAAGATTTGGATACCATAGAAGAGCTCAGGGATTTAGCAAGGATAAGATTGGCTAGCTATCAACAAAGGATGGCTGGGGCTTATAACAAGAATGTCAGGATCAGTAAGTTTCAAGTTAGTGATATGGTGTTGAGGAAAGCATTCCAAAATACCACAAATCTTGCTGATGGCAAGTTAGCACCAAAGTGGGAAGGCCCCTATCTGATTGAAGCTGAGGCAGGAAAGGGGGCATATCGTTTATTAACTATGGAAGGTGATCTACTACCAAGGGCTTTGAATGCTGTCCATTTGAAGAAATACTTCATGTAAGAAGGATCTAGGATCCTTGGTTATCCTCATGCCCAATACATATTAAGGATCCTCAGAGGATACATGATCCTCAGTTTGGTAATGATTTCATTATTATTTCTCTTATTCTTTAAATTATTTAATTATAAGGAGAAAGATCCAGGATCCTTTATCCTTTTTGATCAAGTTCTGAGTTTTGCAGAAGTAGGTGTATTCTTGACTAAGGATCAGGTATCCAATCAATTCTCCAAAGTTTTGGGTTTATCCCCAGTTTTGGGCTTGTCCCCAGTTTAAGGTATCTACTACCTTCTAAGAATCAGGTTCTTACACCTTCACCAGTTGCGCACGATTATCCTAATGCAGTTAAAGGCAATGGGACCAGTACCCGCTTTAGGGGCTGACAATTTCATTGTACTGGCTGTATTTAGGATCCTAAGTATAATGGTAGACGTACCATACATCCGTTCCTAAGGTTTCTAACGTTTTCACGTTAGCTAAGGTTTTGGCATCTTCATGTCACTAAGTTTGGATAGTCGCCAGTGTGGGCCATACTCCAGTTTACACAAGATTTTTTGGGCTTGTCCCCAGATTTGGGCTTGTCCCCAGTTTTTGGGCTTGTCCCTAGCTTATTGGGCTTGTCCCCAGATACTAACATTTTCTTTTACAATTGGCTTAGTCCCAAGTTATATCCTATTGCAGGTTTCCAAAGCTAAACAGTTAAGGATCCAGGATCCTAACTTTCTACAAGATATAATCCTTTGATTGGCACAATTGTAAGTGTTAAGGATAAAGAATCCTAACTTGGTTTCTATGGTATGATCCTTATTAACCTTAGTCTTATTAATGGTTTAATCATTTTACCCTTATCCTTTAACAACAGGATATATGAAGCCAAATCATATGATTTTTCTTAAACTTATGATTAGTGGATAGGTGATCCTTGATCATATCCTAAATTTTTTAACATAAACTGATTTTTGGCATTCATTTAATACTTTAGTCAATAACTTGTAAGTTATAAAATTATGCAATAACAATTGATAAATAAACATACATAAAACGACAACACAAAAAATAGCCAAAAGTTAAAGTTTTATTTATTTAACTGATTAACCCTTTAAAAGGTTGTCAAAATTGCCAACACAAGCTTCTACCAGCAATACGTGGCCCGTCCACTTGGGTTGGCAAAGGGTGTCCATATTAACAAGGTTCATTGAGTGAAGGAGATCAAAAGATGAGGGGCATCAAAGGCTTCATCCTCCACAAACAGAAGGACCCATCCACCTTTGCTACCCCCTATTGTCCAAGGATCAGTGATCCTTAACCCTAATAGCTATTGTTCAAAGTTATTACAGACCATTGTTCAAAATACCATAACCGACAAAACAAACTATCAAATCATAAAAAATGGGTTCCGACCGCGTCTAGAAATATCCATCATCGCCCATTTATGCAGCCTACACCTTCGCTGCATCATCATCCTTCTCCTCACCACCATTGCCACTGCTACCAGCTGCCTCCTCCGTAGGATCCTTGGCCTCGCTGCCTCCACCTTCAAGAGCTAGCGCTTCTTTAGGTTCATCTTCGTCTCCAAGCTCAGCTAGCCTCTGCTTCCAGGCCTCCAAATCCCATGCAGACCTGTCAAAAGAAGGATCCTCAGCCTCCTTGGCCATCTGCAACTTGATCTTCAGCATGGCGATGGTAGCAGAAAATTTAGCCCCATCCATGATCTCCATCCTCTCTTTTTGGGCTGTCATCTCAGCAAGTAGCAGCTCCTTTTGCAGCATGTTGATGTCCTTTTCTAGAGAAGAGATCTTCTTGTCCTTGGCAAGGGGAATCTTTTGGTGGTCCAGGTTTTTCTGCTCAGCCTCAACCACGTGCTGATCAAGGAGGATTTGAACCTCGGCAAATTTCGGCGTAAATGAAGTCAACAATCAGGATCCCTTATCCTAAAAAAAAGGAGTACAGATTTCAGGATATAAAATCCTTACCTCAGAGACATAATCGTGAAGCTGACGTTCCATCAGAGGCAACCCTTCGAAGGTTTCAGCAGGCTTCTTCCTCTTGGTCCCCTTACCCCTGGTGCTCATACCTTTAGGCTCAGGGTTGCTTTGGCTTGCAGCCAGCTCTTTCTTAAGGGACCATGGGGATGCAATGTCTTGAAGATCAGTGAGGCTGAACCTGGAAGCAAACTTTGATGATTTGGCAGCACCTACAAGCATAACATACAGATAAGTATTCATATCCTTATTTTATTAAACATTTATATATACACAAATATGGATACTTACTTGAGGTGGTGGATGAAATGTCTTCTAGATCCTTTGACTTTGGTGGAAAAGTTCTAATGGCAGGATCAAGCTTCCAGAAAGCTTCAACTCTCTCTTGGGTGACAGGTGATTCTTGAATGCGTGACAAGGTTATAGCTGCATAAACAAAAAGAAGGATTAGTTATCCTCAATAGAAAAGAAAGATTCTTACCGGTTGTCCTAATCTAAGGATCCTATATCCTACCATCTGTGTTCCACTTTTTGGGAAGTTGGTTCCCGTTTGGAATAGAATCCCTCCTCACGAAGAAGAATTGATTCCTCCAGTTGGTGGCATTCTTGGTGGTTTTCAAGATTGGGTGAAGCTGCTGTGGTTTGGATTTGAAAAGATATCGGTAGGAACCATGGCTTACAAGGTTATACAGTTGGCTCAACTCAGACATCCCTATGTCTATTGTTTTGGTAAAAAATCAAGCAAAGATAATGCAACCAAACTTTCTGTTGTGAGGTGTGATGCTTGAGTCAATGAACAATATTAAGGATCACTCAGAAATGTAATGAACAAGTGACAAAATGATTTATACGAGGAAAAAGCCCTTGATCAAGAGTTGATCTCCGGCATAAAAAACCTCGGGTGATGGAAACTACCGATCACCAACTCAGATTAAACATAAAATGTATTACAACTTTGGATGATAGCGAGCTTGTTACAAGGATCACTAGAGTGTAATGTGCAAAAAAGTGTGTAAACGCCAAGTAAACTGTCGAGAGCTGATGAGAGCAGTTACGAGTGTGTGTGTTTAGCCAAAAATAGCCAAGTGTTCTAATTTAGCTCGCTATCCTCGTTTAAATTTGGAAAACATCTAACCTAACTAACTATCCGCATTTCATGCAAGTCTTCCACGAACTCCACAACGTCCATATTAGTCAAGCACGTGCGGAATAAAAAGGGAATATGCTCCAGGAATATTGCCAAGACCAAGTCCAATCACGTATTCCTGTAAAACAACATCATATTCAAAGCAGACAATCGTTAGTGTAAGGATCACTATGATGATCCTGGATCCTGATCCTACAATACTCTCTGAGGATCACTAATTCAAACAGAATTGAGGATCCCTAAACCCAACAGTAATTGAGGATCCCTGATCTTTGGAAAATCCTCCCCTAACAATTGCCCCCAAAATATAAGGAGTAATGTGTAAATAAACGAGTTATATTTTATCGTTCTTATCCGTAACAAACCAACGGATATATAGCCGTTACTTCCTGACTAGCCGTTGCCATTCTGACGTCATTGAGGTGACTATCCTACAAAATCATGATTATAAATTGAAGTTAGAGATAAGGGTTAGGAAGCATTTAAATTCGTGCGTTTCATCCTTTAAATCCTCATTCGAAGATCTGATCAGGTACTTCTCTTTCCTTTCTCTCTTCATATTCTCATTCTGTTTCTTCTTCCTCGCCATCATCATGACCAAGATGATGTTAAGATCCTCACCGGCTAAGGATCACAAAAAAGGCCAGCCCTTTGAAGAGCCAAGGGATCATCGAAGGCTCTGCAAAGGAAAGATGCTGCTTTAATGATCCGCAGATAGACAGGATCCGCCATAGTTTTCCGGCGAACACCGTTTTTAAAGCTTTTGACCCCACCGTCCTAAGCGATTTTGTTTCTGAAACCTGGGTAGCTTTTCCGGTCACCCCATTTACGATAGGATACTCGTATCCTTTTCCTGATTTCACCCAATCTTTCTTCTCTCTCACCGGCATCTCCTACATCCAAGCAATGCCAATGATATGGAGGGTCTTGTATACCCTTGAAAGAATCATTGAGCATGAAGGTATTGATCTGGGAATGTCGGAGTTAGCAGAGATGTACGACCTTGTGAGCCATGGATCTCATCGATATCTATTCAAACATAAACCTGGTGAAGAACACCCGATCTTCAAAGCCACTAAGAATGACACCAACTGGAAACAGCGATTCTTCTTTGTCAGAAGGGATTCCATCCCTGATGGGAAGGATCTGCCAAGAAAATGGACCACTCATGGTAGGATAGAGGATCCTTAGAAGGATCACAAGATGACCTTGTTTCTGCTGAGGATCACTAACATCCTTTTGTTTCTTTTGTGCAGTTATTACTGTTTCACACCTTATTACAACACCTGCAACAAAGGAAAGGCTTTCTGCTTTCCGGAGGCTTGATCCTGCAATAAGATCATTTCAAGCAAATACCCAGGATTCTCAAGAAGTTTCCTCAGGTTCTGTTACGATGTCAAGTAAGTATCCCATTTTGTGCATAACTAAATGTTTAAATAAAAATGAAATAAGGATACTTATCTGTTTCGGATGTGTAGGTGCTGGAAAATCATCGAAGTCTGCTACTCATTTCAGTGTTACCGATCTTGATGCTGTCCGATCCTCAAAGAAAAAGCCTGCTGCTAGTCCATCCGTCACGATTCCCAAGGCAACCACTTCTAAGGGAAGGGGCAGAAAGAAAAGGAAGACCGCTGATACCCTTGAAGGTCTGCCTCTGATCCAGCACCAGTTTGAAGAATACGTTGCTGAGGTGAGAATGACCGATCCTCAAATGTGATTCTTGTACATGATCCTTCCATACTGAGGGTAAGGGATCCTGACTTGTATCCTTTCTTTTGCAGAAATTTGCTGAAATCCAGGATTACGTAAGGAGTATTGAAGAGGTTGAGCTAAAGTGTTTGGACCTCCAAAAGATCATGCTGGCCAAGGATCAAAACATTGCCTCTCTCGAAAACGACGTCAATCTGGTGAAGAGGGAACTTGTCCTGGCTCACATCACCGCTGATCAGGAGAAGAATGAAATCACAAATGATGCTAAAGTCTCCGCTGCTATTGCTATGTACAAAACCAAGTTGCAGATGGCCCAAGAAGCTCAGGATTCTGACTTTGACAAGAGCAACTGGGACATAGAGGGCTGGAAGGCTAGGTTGGCTGAGCTGGATGATGAAGAAGAGGCTGGTGAGGTCTTAGCAATCGAGGCTGGCAGTAGTGGGGTTAAGGATCATGCGGGTGATGCCGGAGCTGGAGGAGCTGGTGATGGTGATGCAGCAAAGATGTAAGCTGCAGGAATGGGCGATGATGGACATTTCTAGACGCGGCCGGAGCCCATTTTTTAGGACTTGGTAATAGTTTTTTGGTTATGGTGTTTTGAAACAATCTTGGGTTGTACTTTGAACAATAGTTTCTAGGATTATGGATCATGGATCCTTAGACAATAGGTAGGATAATGGGTGGTGGATGGATCCTCTGTTTGGGGGATGAAGCCACTTGTTATCCTGCCATCTTTTATTTCCTGCACTCTTAAGACCCGTTAACTATGGACACCCTTTGCCAACCCATGTGGACGGGCCACGTATTGCTGGTAGAAACATGGGTTGGCAATTTTGACAACCTTGACGGGTTTAATGTTTTGTGAATAAAATAACTTTAACTTTTTGGCTATTTCCCATGTTGTTATCCTTGTGAATACTTTATTTTTCAATCGTTGTGATATATATTTTGTCTGAATTTATTAAGTAAAGAAGAAAAAAATTAATAAATATCCTCAAAAAGTTTAGGATATGATCAAGGATCACATATCCTATAGTCGACAAGTTCTGAAAAGTAGTGTAGTTTAAGGATCATAAGTTCAGTTGTCAAAGGACAAGGGTTACTCAGATGAATAATGAATAAAATCAGAATAATTAAGGATCCTACCTGAGAATCCAAGTTAGGATCCTAACCTTTAACACTTATAATCAGGTTAACCAAAAGATAAACCTTAGTAGAAGGTAAGGATCAAGGATCCTTGGTTGTTTAGCTTCAAAAACCTGAAATAGGATACAACTTGGGACTAAGCCAATATAAGATAAAATTTAGTAACTGGGGACAAACCCAACAATTCTGGGGACAAGCCCAATATACTGGGGACAAGCCCAAAGGATAACTGGGGACAAGCCCAAGGATAACTGGGGACAAGCCCAAGGATAACTGGGGACAAGCCCAAGGATCGTGTGTAAACTGGAGTATGGCCCTTACTGGCGACTATCCAAACTTAGTGACATGAAAATGCCAAAACCTTAGCTAACGTGAAAACGTTAGAAACCTTAGGAACGGATGTATGGTACGTTTACCATTATACGTAGGATCCTGAATATAGCCAGTACAATGAAATTGTCAGCCCCTTAAGCGAGTACTGGTCCCATTGCCATGAACTGTACCAGGATCATCGTGCGCTACTGGCGAAACTGGGGACAGGCCCAAAAACTGGGGTCAAGCCCAAATAACTGGGGTCAAGCCCAAATAACTGGATACTTCTGTGGATACTCAATCCTTTGTTAAGGATACCTGAACCTTCAAAACTCAGAATCAAGTGAAAGGAGGATAAAGGATGCAGGATCCTTATCCTTATATAAGATAATTAAAGAATGAAATAGTTTGAGATTAAAATATTACCAAAATGAGGATCATCTGTCCTGTAAGGATCATTCAAGGATACTTGTCAGATAGGGATCATCGATCCTTATTACATGAAGTATTTCTTCAAGTGGACAACATTCCAGGCTCTTGGTAGCAAATCACCTTCCATTGTTAGCAATCGATATGCCCCCTTTCCTGCTTTGGCTTCAATCAAGTAAGGGCCTTCCCACTTTGATGCCAACTTTCCATCAGCAGGATTGGTGGTATTCTGAAATGCTTTCCTTAACACCATATCACCAACTTGGAATTTCCTGATCCTGACATTCTTGTTATAGGCTCCAGCCATCCTTTGTTGATAACTAGCCATCCTTATCCTTGCCAAATCCCTGAGTTCTTCTATAGTATCTAAATCTTGAACCAAGTTTTCAGCATTTTCATCAGGATCACGAATGCTTGTTCTTGCAGTAGGAACCACCATCTCTGTAGGGATCATTGATTTTGCCCCAAATACCAAAGAAAATGGGGTTTGGCCAGTGGCATTCTTGGGAGTTGTCTTATCAGCCCATAGTACATAGGGTAGTTCTTCTGCCCACTTTCCTTTCTTGGATCCAAGCTTTTTCTTCAAATTGTTGATGATGATCTTGTTGGATGATTCTGCCTGACCATTGGCTTGTGGGTGGACTGGTGTTGATGTTATCATCTTAATCCCCCAGCTGTCACAAAAGTTAGTAGTTCTATTCCCAATAAATTGGGATCCATTATCACAAACAATTTCAGAAGGGATACCAAATCTAGTAATAATGTTTCTTTTAATAAAGGATATTACTTCCTTTTCTCTGACTTGAGCAAAGGCTTCAGCCTCTATCCACTTGGAGAAATAATCAGTCATAGCAAGCATGAATACTTTTCCACCAGGTGCCTTAGGAAGCTTACCAACTATATCCATTCCCCATCTCATAAATGGCCAAGAAGAGGATATAGGATGCAAAAGTTCTGCTGGTTGGTGAAGGATATTACTATGTCTTTGACAAGGATCACACTTCTTGGCATATTCCACAGCATCCTTCTTCATAGTAGGCCAATAGTATCCTGTCCTCAGGATCCTTGAGAATAATGCCCTGCCCCCAGTGTGGTTTCCACAATCTCCTTCATGGAAATCCTTTAGGACTTCTTGAATTTCAGGATCCTCAATGCATCTTAGATATGGTCCTGCGAGAGATCGTTTATACAACATATTATTCAATATTGTAAATTGAGATACCTTTATTTTGAAAGCCCTAGGGTTTTCTCCTGTAGGAATCTCTCCATGTTGTATGTATCTCATGATTGGAAGGATCCATGATCCTGAATGAGATTGAGTATCATCACTAGGGATGATTGCAGAATCCTCTCCTATCTCCATGGCTACATGATCCTCGATCGCAGGGGTCAGGATGTGGATAATAGGGATCTTGATATCCTCCAAGATCTTCAAGGATGATCCTAGATTGGCTAATGCATCAGCCTCTGCATTCTCTTCCCTTGGTACCTGTGTCAAACTAAAGGAAACAAAAGAGAGTGCCAATTCTTTGACTATCTCTAAATATTTGATTAGTCTTTCACCTTTAACAGCATAGGATCCATTAAAGTGATTAGTGATTAATAATGAATCTACATGTACCTCAAGATACCTGATCCTCATATGCTTAGCAATTTGCAAACCAGCTATTAAGGCTTCATACTCAGCCTCATTGTTGGTAGTTTGAAATTCACAAGCTATGGAGTGGGGTATTATGTCCCCCTGTGGCGATTTTAGTAGTATCCCGAGTCCTGTTCCTTTGACATTAGAGGCTCCATCAGTGAAGAGTATCCAGGGATCCTTAGTTTCTTCAAGCTGTTGGACTTCTAACTCAGCTTCCTTTTGCAAGTCACTACTAAAATCTGCCACAAAGTCAGCTAAGGCTTGGGATTTGATGGCAGTCCTTGGTTCATATCTTATGTCATATGCACTAAGCTTCACTGCCCACTTAGCCATCATTCCTGACATTTCAGGCTTCCAGAGAACATTCTTAATTGGAAAATTAGTCTTAACAATAATGGCATGAGTCTCAAAATAATGTCTTAATTTAGTAGATGTCATAATTAGTGCAAGGATAAGTTTCTCTAAGTGTGAATACCTGGATTCAGCATCAAGTAAACTCTTACTTATATAATAAACAGGATGTTGTGTACCTTGGTGATCCTTAACAAGGACCGCACTTACTGCTTTTGAGGATACTGCTAGGTATAAGGATAATATATCCCCCTTTTCTGGTTTCATCAAGGCGGGGGCTGAGGATAGGTAATCCTTAAGAGCTTTGAGGGCACTTTCATGCTTCTCAGTCCATTCAAATTTCTTGTTCTTCCTCAAAATGTCGTAGAATTCCTTGCATTTTTCTGAGGATTTGGATATGCACCTGTTCAAGGCTGCGATCCTGCCTGTCAATCTTTACACATCCTTGGCATTGGCAGGAGATTTGATATTCACAATAGCCTTAATTTGCTCTGGACTTGCTTCAATGCCTCTTTTTGTCACCGTATAGCCTAGGAATTTACCCGCTTTAACACCAAAGTGACACTTGGAAGGATTCAGTTTCATATTAAATTTATCAAGGATGTTGAATACTTCCTCCAAGTCTTTAAGGTGATCCTCAGCTTTCTTGGACTTAACCACCATGTCATCTATATAGACTTCCATAGTGTGTCCAATCCGTTCCTTGAACATCATATTGACTAGCCTTTGATAAGTAGCACCTGCATTCCTTAATCCAAATGGCATAGCAATATAACAATATATACCAGTTGGGGTCATAAAGGCTGTATCCTCTTGATCAGATGGTTCCATCTGAATTTGTTGAAATCCAGATGAAGCATCCATAAAAGTTAACAACCCATGACCCGCGGTAGCATCCACCATGGAGTCAATGTGGGGTAATGGGAAAGGATCCTTGGGACATGCCTTGTTTAAATCAGTAAAATCGACACATACCCTCCACTTTCCATTTTTCTTTTGAACAACAACCACATTGGCTAACCATCTTGGATACTTAACCTCTCTTATCATACCTGCCCGAAGTAGTTTATTTACCTCCTCCTGGATAATAGCATTCCTTTCAGGTGCAAATTTCCTTCTTTTTTGATGAATTGGCTTGAATGACCTGTCAATGCCGAGTTTATGAGTAATTATATCTTTAGATATACCTGTCATGTCTTCATGCTTCCAGGCAAAGGTAGATTTCCTTCTTTTAAGGAAGGATACTAGATCCTGTTCAATGTCGCTAAGGATCCCTGATCCTATAAAGATCTTGGATTCAGGATCATGAGGATCCATGAGGATTTCTTTTACATCCTGCTCTCTTGCCTCCAAGACATCTCTTGAAGGATACTTTAATTGCTATTGCTCCCTTGGTCTTGAGGCTGGCTTCATTGATGAGGTATAACAATTCTTAGCTTCTTGTTGATCACTCTCAATTTTCACCACTCCCCATGGACTAGGAAACTTTACACATTGATGATAGGTAGACGGGACTGCCTTCATGTCATGTATCCATGGCCTGCCAAGGATAACATTACAACAAGATAAGCAATCTAACACACAAAACTTTTGATAAGAATGGAGTCCTTCAATATAGATAGGGAGTTTGATGTCCCCCAATGTATTTTTGGTTTCCCCGCTAAATCCCACAAGTACTGAGGATCTTGGGACAATGTTTGATTTAGGAATGTTCATCTTCTTGAGGACATCAAGCTGAATGATATTCACTGAGCTTCATCCATCTATAAGGATCCTGCGAACAAAATGATTAGATATAAACAGGGTAATAACAAGACCATCATGATGAGGATCCTGAACATCAAGACGATCATCCTCATCAAAAGTTATGATCTTATCCTTGGTGACAGTGGTGGTCCGGATGGGTCTGTCTCCATTGTCCATCTTGGTTTCCTTGGCATGTCTTTTGGCTGCCGAAAAGGAAGTACCACAAATGTCTGATCCACCGAATATGAAGTTTATAACTTGTGCATCTGCTGGAGGAGCGGGAGCCTTTTCCGGGATCCTTTCAGGATCCTGGATCCTTGACTTCTTTCGTCCCAAAAGCTCTTTCAAGTGCCCCTTGCTTAACAAGTAACCAATTTCTTTTCTAAGTGCAATACACTCTTCAGTGAGATGCCCGAAATCCTCATGATATGCACACCATTTGGACTTATCCTTTGTAGCAGCTGGTTTATCACTTTTTATTGGCCACCTAGCTTTCTCACCTAGATTCTGCATTGCAAGAATTAGCTCATTGTTATCAACAAAAAAACAGTATTCAGAAATTGGAGGATAATCCTCATCATCCTCTTCTTGCTCTACTGCATGCACATTCTGGTTGTCAGACTTGTTGTAGGACTTGAACTTGTTATTCTTAAAGTAGGATCCTTGCTTCTCCTGTTTTGAGGATCCTGTCAATCTCTCCTGGATCCTTTTATCATCCTCTAGGCGGATGAACCTAAGGGCCCTGGTTCTTACTTCATCAAGATTCCTGCATGGGGTCATAACAAGATCATCATAGAACAATGAATCCCTAAGCAAACCCATTTTAAAGGCTTCTACAGCCGTAGCTATATCCAGGTTAGGGATATCTAAGGATTCTTTACTAAACTTAGTGATGTAATCTCTAAGCGATTCATTTTGACCTTGTGTTACCCTATATAGATCACTAGTTAATCGTTCAAATTTTCTACTACATGAAAATTGACTATTAAACAAATTAACTACATTAGCAAACGAAGTAATAGAGTAAGGGGGAAGACTTAGCAGCCATTTAAGAGCAGATCCTGTGAGTGTGGATCCAAAACCCTTGCATAGACATGCTTCCTTTAACCTCTCAGGAATTGGATTGATCTCCATCCTCTCCCTGTATTGAGCTACATGCTCCTCTGGATCCGTTGAACCATCATATAGCTTCATGGTTGGTATTTGGAACCTCTTGGGTATCTCAGCATCACAAATGGGTGGTGCAAAGCGAGATATCCTATGGCTACCATCTGCAATTTCAGGAATGGGTTTAACCACTCCTGGTACGCTGGATATCATATCCTTAAGCTTTTGTAACTCCCTAGCCATAGCCTGATTGATACCTGTATCATGCATAGAGCCATGGTTAGTGTTATATGAATTATTAAAAGTGTTACCTCCCATGGGATTCAAGTTTGGAATTGCCGATGTGAATCCATATTGATGGGGTTCTGGTATGATTGAAGGACCAGAGGAAGCAATGGTCTGCATTGGTATGAAGTCTCCTTGATGAACATCCGAGCTTGGAGGCTGCATACTTCTTAAGAATCCTTGATCTTGAAAGACGTTGGATCCTTGAAGCTGAGAGGATCCTTGGACCTGAGAGGATCCTTGAACCTGGGAGGATCCTTTAACCTGGGAGGATCCTTGAACCTGGGAGGATCCTTGAAATGTGTGCATTCCCAAATATCCTCCTGAGCTGACGAAGGATCCCTGAGGCTGGAAGGAGGATCCTGAAGGATGAAAACAGGATCCTGGAGGCTGAAAGTGATAGCCAAATGCTTGACTCATAGTTGCTGTTCCATAACGCCTTTCTGATGGGCCACTTTGATACTGGATGCCCGGAACTGCCGATTATAAGGTAGTTACAACTGGAGTATCGAAATCCAATGACCTTGGTATCAGAGGAGAGTGATCCTCCACTGATTTCTTCTGTTTCTTGATATCACCAATCTCCTGGAGGATCCTTTCATTGGTTTTGTCCTGCTCTTGCATGCGATCTCTCATCTGCAAAATCAGAGTAAAAAGATCATTAGTAGTAGGATTAGAGGAAACAGCAGAAGTTGGTGGTTTCGGAAAAATGGGGGTTTGTCTCTTCGCAGCATTCTCAGCATTCTTCTGGGATCCAGAAGGTGGTGGAGGCAAAGGAGGAACGCCTTGTGAAGAACTGATTGCCGGCATAGAACTTGATGTATTCTTTGTTGAAGAAGCCATCTGCTTGGTTGTAATGAACCGAAATGATCACAAGAACAATAATTTCTCAAGAACGAAGCACCAATTGCCCCACGGTGGGCGCAAAACTGTTTTGGTCAAAAATCAAGCAAAGATAATGCAACCAAACTTTCTGTTGTGAGGTGTGATGCTTGAGTCAATGAACAATATTAAGGATCACTCAGAAATGTAATGAACAAGTGACACAATGATTTATACGAGGAAAAAGCCCTTGATCAAGAGTTGATCTCCGGCATAAAAAACCTCGGGTGATGGAAACTACCGATCACCAACTCAGATTAAACATAAAATGTATTACAACTTTGGATGATAGCGAGCTTGTTACAAGGATCACTAGAGTGTAATGTGCAAAAAAGTGTGTAAACGCCAAGTAAACTGTCGAGAGCTGATGAGAGCAGTTACGAGTGTGTGTGTTTAGCCAAAAATAGCCAAGTGTTCTAATTTAGCTCGCTATCCCCGTTTAAATTTGGAAAACATCTAAGCTAACTAACTATCCGCATTTCATGCGAGTCTTCCACGAACTCCACAACGTCCATATTAGTCAAGCACAAGCAGAATAAAAAGGGAATATGCTCCAGGAATATCGCCAAGACCAAGTCCAATCACGTATTCCTGCAAAACAACATCATATTCAAAGCAGACAATCGTTAGTGTAAGGATCACTATGATGATCCTGGATCCTAATCCTACAATACTCTCTGAGGATCACTAATTCAAACAGAATTGAGGATCCCTAAACCCAACAGTAATTGAGGATCACTGATCTTTGGAAAATCCTCCCCTAACATCTATGCCTTCCTGTTCTATGATGTGCTCTAGTGTGTACAGGACCCTCCACACCATCGGCATAGCTTGGATGTAGCAAAGGCCGGTTAGTGTGAAGAATCCCTGTGTGAGAACAGGGAAAGGATAAGTGAACCCTATCTGAAAAGGGGCTGCAGGGAAGGTGATCCAGGTGTCTGATATGCAGTCACTTTTGGTTGAAGAATCAAAAGGTCTGAATATGGTACCATCAGGAAAGCAGGAGCGAAACTGATCAACTTCAGGATCAGTGAATCGGCAGAGCTCCATTGAAGGGTTTTTGGTTAAACCCTGACTCTTTAATGGGCTGTTGTGATCAGGATTCTTGGTAGGAGAAGAACGAGTGCTCATCATCGCCATGGATTTTTGAAGAACGAGGATCAAGGAGAAGAAGATAATAGAAAAGAGAGAAGGAATTACCTGATGAGATCTCCGAATGTGGATTTAAAGGAGAGGATCTCGAATATAAATGCAGATTTTGATCCTTATCTCTAACCTATTTATAATGATTATGGTTGCAGGTGATGACTGTCGATGACATCAGCACTGTAACGGCTATATCCTTTAGCAACGGCTTGTCCGAAATAAGTTGAAACATGACTATCTAATTGGATATCAACTAGTCATGTTTGGGGGCAATTGTTAGGGATAGAATTTCATGGCATATGGATCACGGATCCTCAAGTGCAGCCTGGATCACAGATCCTCAGTTCAGTTTGAATTAAGGATCCTCAGAAGATGCTGCAAGGATAAGGATCCAGGATCCTCATTATTATCCTAAACTAACAATTTTTTCCATCATTTTTGAACTTGTTTTGCAGGTGTATTCGAATGAGACTTGGTCCAACCGAGATTCTAGGGGAATATGCTTGACATTTTTGCACGTGCAATGACTCCATGAGCGTTGTGGTGATCGTGGGGAAGCTAGCACCATTTTTGGGTAGTTTGTTAGCCTAGATAATTTCTAATTTTAAAGGGGATAGCAAGATTGATTTAGAAATATAGTAACACACATACACAACTCTCTCGAACTAAAACTCTCAGCAATCACTTGGCGATTACACACTAGCAATCATTGTACCAAGCTTGTTATCATCCGAAGTTGTAAACTTTGTTTGTTTAATATAGTTGGTGATCGGTAGTTTCTATCACCCGGGGTTTTTTATGCCGGAGATCACTCATTGATCAAGGGCTTTTTCCTCGTAAAATCCTTGTGTTCATCATTCATTTCATTCTTTTGTTGTTCATACATTTGTCCAATTAACCAAGCATCTAACCTCACAAAAATTAGATTTGGTAACATTATCCTTGTGTGATTTTTGACCAAAACACTAATGATTACCTACTATCATGTCAACATAACTACTCTTATTTATCCGGGATATATATTAAGGAACAAGTTTGTGTAACCGACTTGATAACTCGAAGGAACAAGTTTTTGTAGCTAACCTGATCACTCAAAGTAGAGGTTCACAAATCGGGTTCAAACCCTAAATCTGTTCGGGTTTAAACTTTTTTGGAATTGTCAACAAAAAAGACAAAATCGGTTTTGGGTTGTATTGGTTTGTTGACCAGTATTTTGACGGGTTTTGGTTCAGTTTCGAACTAATTTGATTAAAAGCCAACAAAAAATACACTTTTTAGGTAAAACTCATTTTTTTTATTTATACTCTCTCTTTCTCTGTCACACACACACACATCTATATATATATAGGGGAGGGTTATCTTGAGAACACTAAGTATTGCGAGAACCGTGAGAACGAATGAAAAAACCAATCAAAACCGAATTTTTTTAATACAAACCTCATTGTAATTAAAATACAACATCAAAAAAGAATTTACAACATCAAATAATTCATTTCTCCTCTCAAAATCACTCCTAGGGGACTTTTTACGCATGTGTAAATATAACAAATTTACACATGTGTAAATGACAAACTTACACATGTGTAAAACAAATTTATTTACGAATTCACGTAAATTTAAACGTGTAAATTTAATTTCTAGTGTTGTATTCGAACAATAATGATAAGTGTAAAAAGAAATTTTGAATTTGAATTGTTTTTGACCAAGTTCTCGTGGTTTTTTCATTCGTTCTCACGGTTCTCGCGATATTTAGCGTTCTCATTAAATCTCTCCCCAATATATATATATATATATATATATATGTTAGGGGTAGAATTTTATTGGATATGGATCACGGATCCTCAGTGTAGCCGGGATCACGGATCCTCAGTTCAGTTTGGATAAAGGATCCTCAAGAGATGGTGCAGGAAGGATAAGGATCCAGGATCCTCTTTGATATTCTAAAACTAACAATTATTTCCATCATTCTTTAGCTTGTTTTGCAGGTGCAATTTGAAGGAGACTTATTCCAACCGAGATTCCAGGAGAATATGCTCTTTATTATGGCACGTGCATGGAGTAAACGACTGTTATGGTGATCGTGGGTGGCAAGCACATAATTCAGATAGTTAGTTAGTTAGATGTTTTTCTAATTTTGAATGGGATAACAAGCTATTAGTAGCAAGTCAGTTACACATTACACACATTCGAACTCAGAGAAACTCTTTGGAGACTACACACATTCGAACTCAGAGAAACTCTTTGGCGATTACACACACAAACACTCTAGAAATCATTGTATCAAGCTTGTTATCATCCAAAGTTGTAACATTTATTGTTCAATATAGTTGATAGTGATAGTTTTCACTATCCGAGGTTTTTTATGCCGGAGGTCATTCATTGATCAAGGGCTTTTTCCTCGTATAAATCCTTGTGTTCATCACCATTTTCATTCATTCATTGTTCATACTTTTGTTCAATTAACCAAGCATCTAACCTCACAAAAATCAGATTTGGCTACATTAATCTTGTGTGATTTTTGACCAAAATAGTTTGGCACCCACCGTGGGGCAATCGGTGCTTCATTCTTGAAAAAACTTGTTCATTTCATTCATTTTTGTTCATTACCTTCTGTTTTGGTCAAAAATCAAGCAATGATAATGCAACCAAACTTTCTGTTGTGAGGTGTGATGCTTGAATTAATGAACGATGCTAAGGATCACTTAGAAATGAAATTAACAAGTGACACAATGATTTATACGAGGAAAAAGCCCTTGATCAAGAGTTGATCTCCGGCATAAAAAACCTCGGGTGATGGAAACTACCGATCACCAACTCAGATTAAACAGAAAATGTATTACAACTTCGGATGATAGCGAGCTAGTTACAAGGATCACAATAGTGTAATGTGCAAAAAAGTGTGTAATCGCCAAGTAAACTGTCGAGAGCTAATGAGAGCAATTATGAGTGTGTGTGTGTTAAGCTAAAAATAGCCAAGTGTTCTAATTTAGCTCGCTATCCCCTTATAAATTTAGAAAATATCTAAAGTAACTAACTATCCGCATTTCATGCAAGTCTCCCACGAACTCCATAATGTCCATATTGGTCAAGCACGTGCGGAATAAATAGGGAATATGCTCTAGGAATATCTCCAAGACCAAGTCGAAGCTCGTACTCCTGCAAAACAACATCATATTCAAAGCAGACAATCGTTAGTGTAAGGATCCTTTTGATGATCCTGGATCCTGATCCTACAATACTCTTTGAGGATCACTAATTCAAACAGAATCAAGGATCCCTATGTCCAACAGTAATTGAGGATCACTGATCACTGGAAAATCCTCCCCTAAAAATTGCCCCAAAAATATAAGGAGTAATTTGTAAATAAACGAGTTATATTTTCTCGTTCTTATCCATAACAAAGCAACGGATATATAGCCGTTATTTTCTGACTAGCCGTTGCCATCCTGATGTCATTGAGGTGACTATCATGCAAAATCATGATTATAAATTGAAATTAGAGATAAGGGTTATGAGGCATTTAAATTCGTGCGTTTCATCCTTTAAATCCTCATTCGAAGACTTGATCAGGTATTTCTCTTTCCTTTCTCTCTTCATCTTCTCACTCTGTTTCTTCTTCTTCACCACCGTCATAATCAAGATGATGCTAAGATCCTCACCGGCTAAGGATCACAAGAAGGACAGCCCCTTGAAGAGCCAAGGGATCATCAAAGACTCTGCAAAAGAACCATGTTGCTTCACTGATCCGCAGATAGACAGAATCCGCCATTGTTTTCCGGCGAACACCGTTTTCAAAACTTTTGATCCCACCGTCCTGAGCGACTGTGTTTCTGAAACTTGGGTAGCCTTTCCGGTCACACCATTTGCAATAGGATACTCGTATCCTTTTCCTGATTTCACACAATCTTTCTTCTCTCTCACTGGCATCTCCTACATCCAAGCAATGCCAATGATATGGAGGGTCTTGTATACCCTTGAAAGGATCATTGTGCATGAAGGTATTAATCTGGGAATGTCGGAGTTAGCAGAGATGTACGACCTTGTGAGCCACGGATCTCACCGGTATCTATTCAAACATAAACCTGGTGAAGAACACCCCATCTTCAAAGCCACTAAGAATGACACCAACTGGAAACGGCGATTCTTTTTTGTCAGAAGGGATTCTATCCCTGATGGAAAGGATCTTCCTAGAAAATGGACCACCCATGGTAGGATAGAGGATCCTTAGAAGGATCACCAGATGACCTTATTTATGCTGAGGATCACTAACATCCTTTTGTTTCTATTTTGCAGCTATTACCGTCGCACACCTTATTACAACACCTGCAACGAAGGAAAGGCTTGCTGCTTTTCGGAGGCTTGATCCTGAAATAAGATCATTTAAAGCAAATACCCAGGATTCCCAAGAGGTATCCTCAGGTTCTGTTACGATGTCAAGTAAGTATCCCATTTTGTGCATAATTAAACGTTTAAATTAAAATGGAATAAGGATACTTATCTGTTTTGGATGTGTAGGTGCTGGAAAATCATCGAAGTCCGCTAGCCGTTTCAGTGTCACCGATCTCACCACTGTTGGTCCCAGATCTGGGAAGAAAAAAGCTGCTGCTAGCCTAAGTACTGCCATCCCCAAGCCTATCACCTCCAAGGGAAAGAAGAGGAAGGCCTCTGAGACTGACAATCTAGAAGGCTCGCCTCTAATCTGCCACCAGTTCCTTGAGTACTTTGCTGATGTAAGGATCATTGACTTAGCTTAGTTATCCTGCTCACTTGAGGATCATGTGATCCTAAACTTTACATTGTCTTTTTGCAGAAATTTGTTGAAATCGAGGACTATGTAGGCAGTATTGAAGAGGTTGAGCAAAAGTGTGTGGACCTCCAAAATATCATGCTGGCCAAGGATCAGAAGATTGTCTCTCTTGAAAACGACGTCAATCTGGTGAAGGGGGAACTTGTCCTGGCTCACATCACTGCTGATCAGGAGAAGAATGAAATCACCAATGATGCGAAAGTCTCCACTACCATTGCTATGTACAAAACCAAGTTGCAGATGGCCCAAGAAGCTCAGGATCCTGACTTTGACAAGAGCAACTGGGACATAGAGGGCTGGAAGGCTAGGTTGGCTGAGCTGGATGACGAAGATGAGGTCGGTGAGGTCCTAGCAATCGAGGCTGGCGGCAGTGGAGTCAAGGAACATGTGGATGATGCTGGAGCTGGAGGAGATGGTGATGCAGCAAAGGTGTAAGCTGCAGGAATGGGCGATGATGGATATTTCTAGACATGGCCGGAGCCCATTTTTTAGGACTTGGTGGTAGTTTTATTTTGGTTATGGTGTTTTGAAACAATCTGGGGCTGTATTTGAACAATAGTTTTAGGATTATGGATCAAGGATCCTTGGACAATAGGTAGGATAATGGGTGGTGGATGGATCCTCTGTTTGGGGGATGAAGCCACTTGTTATCCTGCCATCTTTTATTTCCTACACTACAAAGACCTATGAACAATGGACACCCTTTGCCAACCCATGTGGACGGGCCACGTTTTGCTGGTAGAAACGTGGGTTGGCAATTTTGACAACCTTAAAGGGTTTAATGTTTTGTGAATAAAATAACTTTAACTTTTTGGCTATCTCCCGTGTTGCTATCCTTGTTAGTACTTTACTTTTCAATTGTTGTGATATTCATTTTGTCTAAACTTATTAAGTAAAGAAAAAATTTAATAAATATCCTCAAAAAGTTTAGGATATGATCAAGGATCACATATCCTATAGTCGACAAGTTCTGAAAAGTAGTGTAGTTTAAGGATCATAAGTTCAGTTGTCAAAGGATAAGGGTCACTCATGTAAATGATAAATGAAATCAGAACAATTAAGGATTATACCTGAGAATCCAAGTTAGGATCCTAACCTTTAACAGTTATAAGTGGGATAACCAAAAGACAAACCTTAGTATGGGGTAAGGATTAAGGATCCTTGGTGATTTAGCTTAATAAACCTGAAATAGGACACAACTTGGGACTAAGCCAATATAAGATAAAAGTTAGTCACTGGGGACAAGCCCAACAATTCTGGGGACAAGCCCAATATACTGGGGACAAGCCCAAAGGATAACTGAGGACAAGCCCAAAGGATAACTGGGGACAAGCCCAAAGGATCGTGTGTAAACTGGAGTATGGCCCTCACTGGCGACTATCCAAACTTAGTGACATGAAAATGCCAAAACCTTAGCTAACGTGAAAACGTTAGAAACCTTAGGAATGGATGTATGGTACGTCTACCATTATACGTAGGATCCTGAATACAGCCAGTACAATGAAATTGTCAGCCCCTAAAGCGAGTACTGGTCCCATTGCCATGAACTGTACCAGGATCATCGTGCGCTACTGGCGATACTGGGGACAGGCCCAAATTGGGGTCAAGCCCAAATAACTGGGGTCAAACCCAAATAACTGGGGTCAAGCCCAAGTAACTGGATACTTCTGTGGATAGTCAATCCTTTGTTAAGTATACCTGAACCTTCAAAACTCATAATCAAGTGAAAGGAGGATAAAGGATGCAGGATCCTTATCCTTATATAAGATAACAAAAGAATGAAATAGTTTGAGATTAGAATATTACCAAAATGAGGATCATCTGTCTTGTAAGGATCCTTCAAGGATACTCGTTAGCTAAGGATCATGGATCCTTGTTACATGAAGTATTTCTTCAAGTGGACAGCATTCCAAGCTCTTGGTAGCAAATCACCTTCCATTGTTAGCAATCGATATGCCCCCTTTCCTGCTTCAGCTTCAATCAAATAGGGGCCTTCCCACTTTGGTGCTAACTTCCCATCAGCAGGATTGGTGGTATTCTGAAAGCTTTCCTTAACACCATATCACCAACTTGGAATTTTCTGATCCTGACATTTTTGTTGTAAGCTCCAGCTATCCTTTGTTGATAACTGGCCATCCTTATCCTTGCCAAATCCCTGAGTTCTTCTATAGTATCCAGATCTTGAACCAAGTTTTCAGCATTTTCTTCAGGATCACGAATGCTTGTTCTTGCAGTAGGAACCACCATTTCTGTAGGGATCACTGATTCTGCCCCAAATACCAAAGAAAATGGAGTTTGGCCAGTAGCATTCTTGGGAGTTGTCCTATCAGCCCATAGTACATAAGGTAGTTCTTCTGCCCACTTTCCTTTCTTGGATCCAAGCTTTTTCTTCAAATTGTTGATGATGATCTTGTTAGAAGATTTTGCCTGACCATTAGCTTGTGGGTGGACTGGTGTTGATGTTATCATCTTAATCCCCCAGCTGTCACAAAAGTTAGTAGTTCTACTCCCAATAAATTGGGATCCATTATCACAAACAATTTCAGAAGGGATACCAAATCTAGTAATAATGTTTCTCTTAATAAAGGATATCACTTCCTTTTCTCTGACTTGAGCAAAGGTTTCAGCCTCTATCCACTTGGAGAAGTAATCAGTCATAGCAAGCATGAATACTTTTCCACCAGGTGCTTTAGGAAGCTTACCAACTATATCCATTCCCCATCTCATAAATGGCCAAGAAGAGGATATAGGATGCAAAAGTTCTGCTGGTTGGTGAAGGATATTACTGTGTCTCTGACAAGGATCACATTTCTTGGCATATTCCACAGCATCCTTCTTCATAGTAGGCCAATAGTATCCTGTCCTCGGGATCCTTGAGAACAATGCTCTGCCCCCAGTGTGGTTACCACAATCTCCTTCATGGAAATCCTTTAGGACTTCTTGGATTTCAGGATCCTCAATGCATCTTAGATATGGACCTGCAAGAGATCGTTTATACAACATGTTATTCAATATTGTAAATTGAGATACCTTGATTTTGAAGGCCCTAGGGTTTTCTCCTATAGGAATCTCTCCATGTTGTATGTATCTCATGATTGGAAGCATCCATGATCCTGAATGAGATTGAGTATCATCACTAGGGATGATTGCAGAATCCTCTCCTATCTCCATAGCTACATGATCCTCGATAGCAGGGGTCAGGATATGGATAATAGGGATCCTGATATCCTCCGGGATCTTCAAGGATGATCCTAGATTGGCTAATGCATCAGCCTCTGCATTCTCTTCCATTGGTACCTGTGTCAAACTAAAGGAAACAAAAGAGAGTGCCAATTCTTTGACTATCTCTAAATATTTGATTAGCTTTTCACCTTTAACAGCATAGGATCCATTAAAGTGATTAGTGATTAATAATCAATCTACATGTACCTCAAGATACCTGATCCTCATGTGCTTAACAATTTGCAAACCAGCTATCAAGGCTTCATACTCAGCCTCATTATTGGTAGTTTGAAATTCACAAGCTATGGAGTGGGGTATTATGTCCCCCTGTGGCGATTTGAGTAGTATTCCAAGTCCTGTTCCTTTGACATTAGAAACACCATCAGTGAAGAGTATCCAAGGATCCTTAGTTTCTATTAGCTGTTGGACTTCCAACTCAGCTTCCTTTTGCAAGTCACTACTAAAATCTGCCACAAAGTCAGCTAAGGCTTGGGATTTGATGGCAGTCCTTGGTTCATATCTTATATCATATGCACTAAGCTTCACTACCCACTTAGCCATCCTTCCTGACATTTCAGGTTTCCTGAGAACATTCTTAATTGGAAAATTAGTCTTAACAATAATGGCATGAGTCTCAAAATAATGTCTTAATTTAGTAGATGCCATAATTAATGCAAGGATAAGTTTTTCTAAATGTGAATACCTGGATTCAGCATCAAGCAAACTCTTACTTACATAATAAACAGGATGTTGTGTACCTTGGTGATCCTTAACAAGGACCGCACTTACTGCCTTTGAGGATACTGCTACGTATAAGGATAATATATCCCCCTTTTCTGGTTTCATCAAGGCGGGGGCTAAGGATAGGTAATCCTTAAGAGCTTTAAGGGCACTTTCATGCTTCTCAGTCTATTCGAATTTCTTGTTCTTCCTCAGGATATCATAGAATTCCTTGCACTTTTCTGAGGATTTGGATATGAACCTGTTCAAGGCTGCGATCATGCCTGTCAATCTTTGCACATCCTTAGCATTGGCAGGAGATTTGATATTCACAATAGCCTTGATTTGCTCTGGACTTGCTTCAATGCCCCTCTTTGTCACCATATAGCCTAAGAATTTACCTGCCTTAACACCAAAATGACACTTGGAAGGATTTAGTTTCATATTAAATTTATCAAGGATATTGAATGCTTCCTCCAAGTCTTTAAGGTGATCCTCAGCTTTCTTGGACTTAACCACCATGTCATCTATATAGACTTCCATAGTGTGTCCAATTTGTTCCTTGAACATCATATTGACTAGCCTTTGATAAGTAGCACCTGCATTCCTTAGTCCAAATGGCATAACAATATAACAATATATACCAGTTGGGGTCATAAAGGCTGTATCCTCTTGATCAGATGGTTCCATCTGAATTTGTTGAAATCCAGATGAAGCATCCATAAAAGTTAACAACTCATGCCCCGCGGTAGCATCCACCATGGAGTCAATGTGGGGTAATGGGAAAGGATCCTTGGGACATGCCTTGTTTAAATAAGTAAAATCGACACATACCCTCCACTTTCCATTTTTCTTTTGAACAACAACCACATTGGCTAACCACCTAGGATACTTAACCTCTCTTATCATACCTGCCCGAAGTAGTTTATCTACCTCTTCCTGGATAATAGCATTCCTTTCAGGTGCAAACTTCCTCCTCTTCTGATCTATAGGCTTGAATGACCTGTCGATGCCAAGTTTATGAGTAATTATATCTTTAGATATACCTGTCATATCCTCATGCTTCCAAGCAAAGGTAGTTTTCCTTCTTTTAAGGAAGGATACTAGATCCTGTTCAATGCTGCTAAGGATCCCTGATCCTATGAAGACTATGGATTCAGGATCATCAGGATCCATGAGGATTTCTTTTACATCCCGCTCTCTTGCCTCCAAGACATCTCTTGAAGGATACTTTAATTGCTATTGCTCCCTTGGTCTTGAGGCTGGCTTCATTGATGAGGTATAGCAATTCTTAGCCTCTTGTTGATCACTCTCAATTTTCACCACTCCCCATGGACTAGGAAGCTTCACGCACTGATGATAAGTAGATGGGACTGCCTTCATGTCATGTATCCATGGCCTGCCAAGGATAACATTACAACAGGATAAGCAATCTATAACACAAAACTTCTAATAAGAATGGAGTCCTTCAATATAGATAGGGAGTTTGATGTCCCCCAATGTGTTTTTGGTTTCCCCGCTAAATCCCACAAGTACTGAGGATCTTGGGACAATATCAGACTCCGGGATATTCATCTTCTTGAGGACATCAAGCTGAATGATGTTCACAGAGCTTCCTCCATCTATAAGGATCCTGCGAACAAAATGATTAGAAATAAACAGGGTAATAACAAGACCATCATGATGAGGATCCTGAACATCAAGACGATCATCCTCATCAAAAGTTATGATCTTATCCTTGGTGACAGTGGACGTCTGGATGGGTCTATCTCCATTATCCATCTTTGTTTCCTTGGCATGTCTTTTGGCTGCTGAAAAGGAGGTACCACAAATGTCTAATCCACCGGATATGAAGTTTATAACCTGTGCATCTGCTGGAGGTGCAGGAGCCTTTTCCGGCATCCTTTTAGGATCCTGGATCCTTGACTTCTTTCGTCCCAAAAGCTCCTTCAAATGCTCCTTGCTTAACAGGTAACCAATTTCCTTTCTAAGTGCAATACACTCTTCAGTGAGATGCCCGAAATCCTCATTATATGCACACCACTTGGACTTATCCTTTGTAGCAGCTGGTTTATCACTTTTTCTTGGCCACCTAGCTTTCTCACCTAGATTCTGCATTGCAAGAATTAGTTCATTGTTATCAACAGAAAAACAGTATTCAGAAATGGGAGGATAATCCTCATCATCCTCTTCCTGTTCCACTGTATGCACATTCTGGTTATCAGACTTGTTGTAGGGCTTTGATTTGTTGTTCCTGAAGTAGGATCCTTGCTTTTCCTGTTTTGAGGATCCTGTCAATCTCTCCTGGATCCTTTTCTCATCCTCTAGACGGATGAACCTAAGGGCCCTGGTTCTTACTTCATCAAGATTCCTGCATGGGGTCATAACAAGATCATCATAGAACAATGAATCCCTAAGCAATCCCATTTTAAAGGCTTCTACAGCCGTAGCTATGTCCAGGTTAGGGATATCTAAGGATTCTTTACTAAACTTAGTGATGAAATCTCTAAGTGATTCATTTTGTCCTTGTGTTACCCTATATAGATCACTAGTTAAACGTTTAAATTTTCTACTACAAGAAAATTGACTATTAAACAAATTAACTAAATTAGCAAATGAAGTAATAGAGTAAGGGGGAAGACTTAGCAGCCATTTAAGAGCAGATCCTGTGAGTGTGGATCCAAAACCCTTGCATAGACATGCTTCTTTTAACCTTTCAGGAATTGGATTGATCTCCATCCTCTCCCTGTATTGAGCTACATGTTCCTCTGGATCCGTCAAACCATCATATAGCTTCATAGTCGGTATTTGGAATCTCTTGGGTATCTCAGCATCACAAATAGGTGATGCGAAGCGAGATATCCTATGGCTACCATCTGCAATTTCAGGAATGGGTTTAAACACTCCTGGTACGCTGGATATCATATCCTTAAGCTTCTGTAACTCCCTGGCCATAGCCTGATTGATACCTGTATCCTGCATAGAGCCATGGTTAGTGTTATATGAATTGTTAAAAATGTTACCTCCCAGAGGATTCGTGTTTGGAATTCCAGATGTGAATCCATATTGACGGGACTCTGGTATGATTGAAGGACCAGATGAAGCAATGGTCTGCATTGGTATGAAGTCTCCTTGATGAACATCCGAGCTTGGAGGCTGCGTACTTCTTAAGAATCCTTGATCCTGAAAGATGTTGGATCCTTGAGGCTGAGATGATCCTTGAACCTAAAAGGATCCTGGAACCATAAAGGATCCTTGGACCTGAGAGGATCCTTGGACCTGGGAGGATCCTTGGACCTGGGAGGGTCCTTGGACCTGGGAGGGTCCTTGGACCTGGGAGGATCGTTGGACCTGGGAGGATCCTGGAACCATAAAGGATCCTTGGACCTGGGAGGATCCTTGGACCTGGGAGGATCCTTGAACTGTGTGCATTCCCAAATATCCTCCTGAGCTGACGAAGGATCCCTGATGCTGAAAAGAGGATCCCGATGGCTGAAAAAAGGATCCCTGAGGCTGGGAGTGAGAGCCAAGTGCTTGACTCATAGTTGCTGTTCCATAACACCTTTCTGATGGACCACTTTGATACTGGATGCCCGGAACCGCCGATTGTAGAGTAGTTACAACTGGAGTGTCAAAATTCAATGATCTTGGCATCAGAGGAGAGTGATCCTCCACTAATTTCTTCTGTTTCTTGATATCACCAATCTCTTGGAGGATCCGTTCATTGGTTTTGTCCTGCTCTTGCATACGATCCCTCATCTGCAAAATCAGATTAAAAAGATCATTAGTAGTAGGATTAGAGGAAACAGAAGAAGTTGGAGGTTTTGAGAAAATGGGGGTTTGTCTCTTCGCAGGATTTTCAGCATTCTTCTGGGATCCAGAAGGTGGTAGAGGCAAAGGTGGAACGCCTTGTGAAGAACTGATTGCCGGCATAGAGCTTGATGTGTTCTTCGCTGAAGAAGCCATCTGCTTGGTTGTAACGAACCGAAATGATCACAAAAATATAAATCTTCTTAGGAATGAAGCACCAATTGCCCCACGGTCGGCGCCAAACTGTTTTGGTCAAAAATCAAGCAATGATAATGCAACCAAACTTTCTGTTGTGAGGTGTGATGCTTGAATCAATGAACGATGCTAAGGATCACTCAGAAATGAAATTAACAAGTGACACAATGATTTATACGAGGAAAAAGCCCTTGATCAAGAGTTAATCTCCGGCATAAAAAACCTCGGGTGATGGAAACTACCGATCACCAACTCAGATTAAACAGAAAATGTATTACAGCTTCGGATGATAGCGAGCTAGTTACAAGGATCACTATAGGGTAATGTGCAAAAAAGTGTGTAATCGCCAAGTAAACTATCGAGAGCTAATGAGAGCAATTACGAGTGTGTGTGTTAAGCTAAAAATAGCCAAGTGTTCTAATTTAGCTCGCTATCCCCTTATAAATTTAGAAAATATCTAAAGTAACTAACTATCTGCATTTCATGCAAGTCTCCCACGAACTCCATAACGTCCATATTGGTCAATCACGTGCGGAATAAATTGGGAATATGCTCCAGGAATATCGCCAAGACCAAGTCCAAGCTCGTACTCCTGCAAAACAACATCATATTCAAAGCAGACAATCGTTATTGTAAGGATCCTTATGATGATCCTGGATCCTGATCCTACAATACTCTCTGAGGATCACTAATTCAAATAGAATCAAGGATCCCTATGTCCAACAGTAATTGAGGATCACTGATCACTGGAAAATCCTCCCCTAACACCTTCAACCACATGGCTTCTCAATGGAAGAACACTTCAAGCTCCATGCCGGTGATCACCTCATCACAGGGCATTCCACCTTTGCCTCATGTTCCTTCTGGATCCCAGAAGAATGCAGAGAATGCTGCGAAGAAACAAACCCCCGTTTTCATAAAAGCAACTACTATTGTTTCTTTTGCTCCTACTAACAATGATCTTTATTCTTTGATTTTGCAGATGAAGGATTACATGCAACAACAAGATAAAACCGATGACAGGATCCTTCGTGAGATTGATGAAATCAAGAAATTGAAGAGATCAACGGAGGATCACTCTCCATTGGTGCCCAGATCATTGGATTTCACTACTCCAGCAACAACTGTTCAGCATTCTATGGCATCAGGTGTACAGTACCAGGGAGGATCATCAAGTGGGCACTATGTGTCATCGGCAATGACGCAGGCTCAAGGATCCTACTTCCAGCCTTCAGGATCCTCTGTTCAGCCTCAGGGATCCTCTTTCCAGCATCAAGGATCCTTCTCCAGTTCGGAAGGATATATGGGAACACTGTCAGTTCAAGGAACCTACCCTCAATATCCAGGATCCTCATCACAGGTTCCAGGATCCTCATCGCAGGTTCAAGGATCCACAGGACATCCTTCAAGACCTTCAGCTCCGATGTATACTGGATCCAACATCTTTAAGGATCAAGGATCCTTAGGGAGCCAACAACTCAGAAGTTCAGAGGTTCATGTGGGAGACTTCATTCCCATGCAGACTATTGCTTCATCTGGTCCCACGATCATACCGGAATCACGCCAGTTTGGATTCACATCTGGGATCCCAGCCTCGAATCAGTCTGGAGGTAACACCTTCAATACATCTTATAATACTAACCATGGTTTTGTGCAGGAACCAGGGATCAACCAAGCTATGGCAAGGGAGTTGCAAAAACTCAAAGATATGATATCCAGTGTCCCAGGGTGGTTAAACCCATTCCTAAGATTCCGGATGGGAGTCACAGGGTGTCTCATTTTGCGCCACCAATATGTGATGCAGAGATACCAAAGAGGTTTCAAACACCAAATATGAAGTTCTATGATGGCACAACTGATCCAGTAGAGCATGTAGCTCAATACAGGGAGAGAATGGAAATCAACCCCATTCCAGAAAGGCTAAAGGAGGCATGTCTTTGCAAGGGTTTCGGATCCACATTGACAGGATCTGCTCTTAAATGGCTGGTAAGTCTTCCCCCTTATGCTATACCTCATTTTCTAACCTGGTTAACTTGTTCAATAGCCAACGACAGGATCCTTCGAGAGATTAATGACATCAAGAAATTGAAGAGACCAGCGGAGGATCACTCTCCTTTGATGCCGAGATCACTGAATTTCAACACTCCAGTCATAACTGCCCAACACTCTGCAGCATCAGATGTCCAGTACCAGGGTGGATCATTGGGAATGCGTTTTGGATCATCGGCAATGACTCAGGCTCAAGGATCCTACTTTCAGCCTTCAGGATCCTCCTTTCAGCATCAAGGGTCCTTCTTCAGTTCTGGAGGATATATGGGAGCACAGACGGTTCAAGGATCCTCACTCCAGGGTCAAGGATCCTCTTCTCAGGTTCAAGGATCCTCCTCTTAGGTTCAGGGATATCCTCTCAGGTTCAGGGATCCTCATCCCAGGTTTATGGATCCATGGATTATCCTCCAAGACCCCCAGTCTCGGTGCATCAGGGATCCAACATCTTTCAGGATCAAGGATCCTTAAGGAATGTTCAACCCGGAAGCTCAGATATTCATTTGGGAGACTTCATCCCTATGCAGACCATTGCTTCATCTGGTCCCTCAATTATACCAGAACCTAGCCAATATGGATTCACATCTAGAATTCCAAACCTGAATCCTTCTGGAGGTAACACTTTAAATAATTCTTATATTGCTAACCATGGCTTTGTGCAGGATACAGGTATCAACCAAGCTATGGCTAGGGAATTGCAGAAACTTAAGGATATGATATCCAGCGTTTGAGGAGTGGTTAAGCCGATTCTTGAAATTTTAGATGGGAGTCACAAGATATCTCGTTTTGCACCACCTATTTGTGATGCAGAGATACCAAAAAGGTTTCAAATACCAACCATGAAGCTATATGATGGCTCAACGGATCCAGAAGAACAAGTAGCTCAATACAGAGAAAGGATGGAGATCAATCCCATTCTTGAGAGGTTAAAAGAAGCATGTCTATGCAAGGGTTTTGGATCCACACTGACAGGATCAGCTCTTAAATGGCTGCTAAGTCTTCCCCCTTATTCTATTACTTCATTTGCTAATCTAGTTAACTTGTTTAATAGCCAATTCTCATGCAGTAGGAAATTTGAACGTTTAACTAGTGATCTATATAGGGTAACACAAGGTCAAAATGAATCACTTAGGGATTATATCACTAAATTCAGTAGAGAATCCTTGGAGATTCCTAATTTGGATATTGCTACGGCTGTAGAAGCCTTCTAAATGGGTTTACTTAAGGATTCATTGTTCTATGATGATCTTGTCATGACCCCTTGCAGGAATCTTGATGAAGTGAGAACCAGGGCCCTTAGATTCATCCGACTAGATGATGATAAAAGGATCCAAGAAAGACTGGCAGGATCCTCAAAGCAGGAAAAGCAAGGATCCTACTTCAGGAACAACAAGTCTAAACCATACAACAAGTCTGATAACCAGAACGTGCATGCAGTGGAACAGGAAGAGGATGATGAGGATTATCCTCCCATTTCCGAATATTGCTTTTCTGTTGACAATAATGAACTAATCCTTGCGATGCAGAATCTAGGTGAAAAAGCAAGATGGCCCAGAAAGAGTGATAAGCCAGCTGCAACAAAAGACAAATCCAAATGGTGTGCATATCATGAAGATTTTGGCCATCTCACTGAAGAATGCATAGCACTCAGGAAGGAGATTGGTTATTTGTTAAGCAAAGGGCACTTGAAGGAGCTTCTCGGAAGAAAAAAGTCAAGGATCCAGGATCCTAAAAAAGTTTCGGAAAGAGCTCCTGCTCCCCCAACAGATGCACATATTATCAACTTCATATCTGGAGGATCAGACATATGTGGCACTTTCTTTTCAGCAGCCAAGAGGCATGCCAAAGAAACAAAGATGGACAATGGGGACAGACCTGTCCGGACCTCGATCCTTACACAGGAGAAAGTTATATCCTTTGATGAGGAAGATTGTGTGGATATTCAGGATCCTCGTCATGATGGTCTTGTTATTACTTTGTTTATATCTTACCATTTTGATCGCATGATTCTCATAGATGGAGGAAGCTCAGTGAACATCATTCAACTTGATGTCCTCAAAAAGATGAACATCCCTGAATCAGAAATTATCCCAACATCATCAGTTCTTGTGGGATTCAGTGGAGAAACCAAGAACACATTGGGGGACATTAAACTTCCCATTTATATAGAGGGAGTTAATACTTTTAAAAAATTTTGTGTTATAGATTGCTTATCCTGTTGCAATGTTATCCTTGGCAGGCCATGGATACATAACATGAAAGCGGTCCCATCTACATACCATCAATGTGTAAAACTCCCTACTCCATGGGGTGTGGTAAAGATTGAAAGTGACCAACAGGAAGCTAAAAATTGCTACACTTCATCAATGAAGCCAGCCTTAAGACCCAGGGAACAATAGCAATTAAAGTATCCTCCAAGAGATGTCCTGGAGGCAAGAGAACAAGATGTGAAAGATATCCTGATGGATCCTCAGGATCCTGAATCCAAGGTCTTCATAGGATCCGGGATCCTCAGCAGCATCGAACAGGATCTAGTATCCTTCCTCAAGAAGAGGAAAACTACCTTTTCCTTGAAGCATGAAGACATGACAGGTATCTCTAAAGATATTATTACTCATAAGCTTGGCATTGACAGGTCATTCAAACCCATACATCAAAAGAGGAGAAAGTTTGCACCTGAGAGGAATGCCATTATCCAGGAGGAGGTAGATAAGCTGCTCAGAGCAGGTATGATTAGAGAGGTTAAGTATCCAAGATGGTTAGCCAATGTGGTTGTTGTTCAAAAGAAAAATGGAAAGTGGAGGGTATGCGTCGATTTTACTGATTTAAACAAGGCATGTCCCAAGGATCCTTTCCCATTACCCCACATTGACTCCATGGTGGATGCTACCGCGGGTCATGAGTTGTTGACTTTCATGGATGCTTCATCTGGATTTCAACAAATTCAGATGGAACCATTTGATCAAGAGGATACAGCCTTTGAGACCCCTACTGGTATCTATTGTTATATTGCTATGCCATTTGGACTAAGAAATGCAGGTGCTACATACCAAAGGCTAGTCAATATGATGTTTAAGGAACAAATAGGACACACAACAGAAGTCTATATAGACGACATGGTGGTTAAGTCCAAGAGATCTGAGGATCACCTTAGAGATTTGGAGGAAGCAATTGATATCCTTGATAAATTCAATATGAAATTGAGTCCTTCCAAGTGTCACTTTGGTGTAAAAGCAGGCAAGTTCCTAGGATACATGGTGACAAAAAGAGGCATAGAGGCAAGTCCGGAGCAAATCAAGGCGATTATGAATATTAAATCCCCTGCCAATGCCAAGGATGTGCAAAGATTGTCAGGGAGGATCACAGCCTTGAACAGGTTCATCTCAAAGTCATCAGAGAAATGCAAGGAATTCTATGACATCCTGAGAAAAAACAAGAAATTTGAATGGACTGAAAAACATGAGAATGCTCTCAAGGCCCTTAAGGATTTCCTATCCTCAGCTCCAGCCTTAATGAAACCAGAAAAAGGGGATATATTATCCTTATATTTGGCAGTCTCTTCTAAGGCAGTAAGTGCGGTCCCTGTTAAGGATCATGAAGGTACACAACACCCTGTATATTATGTAGGTAAAAGTTTGATTGATGCTGAATCCAGGTATTCACATTTAGAAAAACTTATCCTTGCTTTGATTATGGCATCAACTAAATTACGCCATTATTTTGAAACCCATGCTATTATTGTTAGAACTAACTTTCCAATTAAGAATGTTCTCAGGAAACCTGAAATGTCAGGAAGGATGGCTAAATGGGCAGTAAAGCTTAGTGCTTATGATATAAAATATGAGCCAAGAACTGCCATTAAATCCCAAGCCTTAGCTGACTTTGTGGCAGATTTCAGTAGTGATCTACAAAGGGAAGCTGAGTTGGAAGTTCAACAGCTTGAAGAGACTAAGGATCCTTGGATACTCTTCACAGATGGGGATTCAAACATCAAGGGAACTGGACTAGGAATACTACTAAAATCGCCACAGGGGGACATAGTACCCCACTCAATAGCTTGTGAGTTTCAAACTACTAATAATGAGACTGAGTATGAAGCCTTGATAGCTGGTTTGCAAATTGCCAAGCACATGAGGATCAAGTATCTTGAGGTACATGTAGATTCATTGTTAATTACTAATCACTTTAATGGTTCTTATGCTATTCAAGGTGAAAGACTAATCAAATATCTAGAGATAGTCAAGAAATTGGCAGACTCTTTTGTTTCCTTTAGTTTGACACAGGTACCCAGAGAAGAAAATGCAGAAGCTGATGCTTTGGCCAACCTTGGATCATCATTGAAGATTCCAGCGGATATTAAAATTCCCATAATCCATATTTTGACTCCTGCTATTGAGGATCACACAACTATGGAAATAGTATAGGATTCTGCAATCATACCTAGTGATGATACACAATCACATTCAGGATCCTGGATCCTCCCAATCATGAGATATATACAACATGGAGAGATTCCTACAGGAGAAAACCCCAGAGCCTTCAAAGTCAAGGTATATCAATTTACAATACTAAATAACATGTTATATAAACGATCTCTTGCAGGTCCATATCTAAGGTGCATAGAGGATCTTGAAATTCAAGAAGTCCTAAAGGATTTTCTTGAAGGAGATTGTGGAAACCACACTGGGGGCAGAGCACTGTTCTCAAGGATCCTTAGGACAGGATATTATTGGCCCACTATGAAGAAGGATGCTGTGAATTATGCCAAGAAATGTGATGCTTGTCAGAGACATAGCAATATCCTTCATCAACCAGCAGAGCTCCTGCATCCTATATCCTCTTCTTGGCCATTCATGAGATGGGGAATGGATATAGTTGGTAAACTTCCCAAGGCACCAGGAGGAAAAGTGTTTATGCTTGCTATGATTGACTACTTTTCCAAGTGGATAGAAGTTGAAGCCTTTGCTCAAGTCAGAGAAAAAGAAGTGATATCCTTTATTAAAAGAAACATCATTACCGGTTTTTGGTATCCATCTGAAATTGTTTGTGATAATGGATCCCAATTCATTGGGAGTAGAACTACTAAATTTTGTGACAGTTTGGGGATTAAGATGATAACATCAACACCAGTCCACCCACAAATTAATGGTCAAGCAGAATCATCCAACAAGATCATCATCAACAACTTGAAGAAAAAGCTTGGATCCAAGAAAGGAAAATGGGCAGAAGAGTTACCTTATGTGTTATGGGCTGATAGAAAAACTCCCAAGAATGCTATTGGCCAGACTCCATTTTCTTTAGTGTTTGGAGCAGAATTAGTGATCCCTACAGAGATGGTAGTCCCTACTGCAAGAACAAGCATCCGTGATCCTGAAAGAAATGCTGAAATCTTGGTTCAAGACTTAGATACCATAGAAGAACTCAGGAATTTGGCAAGGATAAGATTGGCTAGCTATCAACAAAGGATGACTGGAGCTTATAACAAGAATGTCAGGATCAGAAAGTTTCAAGTTGGTGACATGGTGTTGAGGAAAGCATTCCAAAATACCACAAATCCTGCTGATGGCAAGTTAGCACAAAAGTGGGAAGGCCCCTATCTTATTGAAGCTGAGGCAGGAAAGGGGGCATATCGTTTATTGACAATTGAAGGTGATTTGCTACTAAGAGCTTGGAATGCTTTCCATTTGAATAGATACTTCATGTAAGAAGGATCATGGATCCTTGGCCATTTTCATGTCCGGTATACACAAAGGATCCTTAGAGGATATATGATCCTCATTCTGGTAATAATGTGATTCTAATTTACATAATCCTTTAATTTATTTATTTACAAGGAAAAGGATTCAGGATCCTTTATCCATCTTCACTAAAATTCTGAGTTTTGCAGAAGTTCAGGGATCCTTGACAAAGGATCAAGTATCCACAGAAGTTTCCTAAGTTATACGGGCTTATCCCTAGTTTTATGGGTTTATCCCCAATTTTTGGGCTTGTCCACAGTTTAAGGTATCCACTACCTTTTCCAGTAGCACACGATTATCCTGGTGTAGTTAAAGGCAATGGGACCAGTATCCGCTTTAGGGGCTAACAATCTGTATTCAGGATCCTAACTCTTCCTTTTGCAGTTGGCTTAGTCCCAAGTTATGTTTTATTTCAGGTTTCTAAAGCTAAACAGTTAAGGATCCTGGATCCTAACTTCTTACAAGGTTTGTTTTTTGGTTACCATCATCGTAAACATTAAGGATTTAGGATCCTAACTTGGATTATCTGGTATGATCCTTATTTACTTTAATTTTATTCTTGATTTATCAATGCTACCCTTATTCTTTGACAACAGGATACATGATCCTTAGGTTATATCACTTTTCAAATTTTTTTATTATAGGATATTTGATCCTTGATCATATCCTAAACTTTTTGACATAAACCGATTTTATACTTTCACTAATAACTTGTAAGTTCAAAGAATTATGCAATAACAATTGAAAGTTAGACATATGAAAGATAAACAACACCAAGATAGTCAAAAGGTTAAAGTTTATTTATTTATCATAGTTAACCCTTTAAAAGGTTGTCAAAATTGCGAACCCAAGCTTCTACCAGCAAAACGTGGCCCGTCCACTTGGGTTGGCAAAGGGTGTCCATACTAAATGTTTGATAAAGTGTAGGAAATAAAGGCGAGGGGCACCAAAGGCTTAATCCTCCACAAACAGAAGGACCCATCCACCTTTGTTACCCCCCTATTGTCCAGAGGATCAGTGATCCTCAAACCTAAAGCTATTGTTCACCATACAGACCATTGTTCGAAACATAACAACCAAAAAACTATCAAATCATAAAAATTGGGCTCCGGCCGCGTCTAGATAAATCCATCATCACCCATTGCAGCAGCCTACACCTTCGCTGCACCATCACCACCAGCTACCTCCTCCACCGGATCCTTCAGCCCACTGCTACCAGCCTCGATTGCCAAGACCCCCTCAGCTTCCTCTTCATCATCCAGCTCCGCCAGCTTCTGCTTCTAAGCCTCCTGATTCCAGGCAGACCTCTCAAAAGAAGGATCCTCAGCATCCTTTGCCATTTGAAGCTTGATCTTGAGCATGACGATTATATCAGAGAGCTTTGCCCCTTCCATCACCTCCTCCTTCTCCTGCTGAGCTGTAATTTGGGTCAAGACCAGCTCTTTTTTCACCAGATTGAGATCCTTCTCGAGGGAGGAGATTGTCTTGTCTTTGGCCAGGAATATTTTCTGGAGGTCCAGGTTCTTTTGCTCAGCCTCTTCGAGATGATGATCCATGAGCATTTTGATCTCAGCAAATTTCTGTATAAAACAAGCACATGGTTAGGATCCGTTATCCTCAGAAAGGGAAGATCAGACTTAAGGATCCAGGATCCTTACCTCGGAGACATACTCCTCGAACTGGTGTTGGATGAGAGGGAGGCCTTCAAGGGACTCAGAAGCTTTCCTTTTCTTGGCAACCTTGCCCCGCGTGCTTATGCCTTTGGGGTTCGGGATGCTGGGATTGGCAGCAAGTTCCTTCTTGATGGATTTTGAAGAAGCAAATGCATCAAGATCACTGACACTGAACCTGGAAGCTGATTTTGAGGATTTTCCAGCGCCTACAAGTGCAAAACACAGATAAGTATTCATATTTTACTTTCGTTTAATTATTTATTCATAAACAGATTTGAATACTTACTTGACATTGTGAAGGAACCGGAGGATACTTCTTGTGAATCCTTTGCTTTGGCTTGAAATGTCCTTACAGCAGGATCAAGGTTCCAGAAAGCAGAAGCTCTTTCTTTTGTTGCGGGTGTTTCTTGAATATGAGAGAGTGAGATAGATACAAAGACAGAAAGAAGGATCAGTTATCCTTAACATAAAAAGAATCCTACTTTGGTCCTTGTCTAAGGATCCCATATCCTACCATGGGTGATCCACTTTTAGGGAAGGTTTTTCCCATCACGGATTGAGTCCCTCCTCACAAAGAAGAAATGGCTCTTCTAGTGGGTATCATTTTTGGTGGTTTTGAGGATTGGATGGGGCTGGCTAGGTTTGTGTTTAAACAGAAAGCGATGGGAGCCGTGACTAACAAGGTTGTATAACTGATTCAACTCAGATATCCCTATTTCTACACCCTCCTGCTCGATGAAGTTCTCAAGGGTATAAAGAACTCTCCACATCATTGGCATGGCTTGTATGTAGCACATGCCCGTGAGTGAGAAGAAGGATTGTGTAAAAGCAGAGAAAGGATAAGAAAATCCTATCAGAAAAGGGGTGGCCGGAAAAGTGACCCAAGTATCAGAAATACAATCGCTCTTCATCAAAGAGTCGAAGGACCTGAAGACGGCTTCCGCCGGAAAACAATGACGTATCCGATCAATTTCAGGATCGGTGAAACGGCAGAGCTCCAACGAAGGGTTTTTGGTAACACCTTGGCTTTTTAAGGGGCTGTCTTTCTTAGGATCCTTGGCTGGTGAGGATCAAAGAACCATCTTCGCCATAGATGCTTGAGAATAGAGGATCAGAAGAAGAAAATTTAGAGAGAAGGAATAAGAGAGATACCTGTTTGATCTCTGGATGAAGATTTAAAGGGGTGAAATGCTCAAATTTAAATGTATCTCGATCCTTATCTCTAACCCTGTATATATAATGATTATTTTGCAGGAGGTCTTGTCGCTGACGTCACATTCGCAACGGCTAGTTCGTTGGCAACGGCTAGTTTTTTGCTAACCAGTTCGTTAGAGATAAAGCAGAAAATATGACTCATCTAGTTATATTTAATTCCTCATATTTTGGGGGCAATTGTTAGGGATGGATTTTCACATCTTATGGATCACGGATCCTCAAGTGCAGCCAGGATCACGGATCCTCAGTTCAGTTTGAATTAAGGATCCCCAGGAGATGTTGCAGAAATAAGGATCCAGGATCCTCATTATTATCCTTATACTAACAGTTGTTTCCATTATGTTTGAACTTTTTTTGCAGGAGTATACGAGTGGGACTTGGTATAACTGAGATTCTAGGGGAATATGCTCCATTATTCTGCACGTGCATGGCCTTTGTGACCGTTATGGAGGTCGTGGGAAGCTAGCATTTTTTGCGGATTGTTAGTTAGCTAGTTTTTTTTTTCATTTTTATAAGGGGATAACAAGCTTGATTAGATAGAACAATTAGCAAACACACACTGCTCGAGAACTCACTGCAACTTATTAGCGATTACACACTTTTTGCAGACTAGTGATCCTTGTAACAAGCTTGTTATCATCCCAATTTGTAACTTCATTTGTTTAATATACTTGGTGATCGGTAGTTTCCATCACCCGAGGTTTTTTATGCCGGAGATCATACATTGATCAAGGGCTTTTTCCTCGAAAAAATCCTTGTGTCCAACATTCATTTCATTCATACATTTGTTCATCAATTCAAGCATCACACCTCACAAAATCAGATTTGGTTGTATTATCCTTGTGTGATTTTTGACCAAAACAATGTCCTCAAGAGAATGAACATCCCTAATCCGAAACTATCCCAAGATTATCTGTTCTTGTGGGATTCAGTGGAGAAACCAAGAATACATTGGGGGACATCAAACTTCCTATTTACATAGAGGGAGTAAATTTTGTTCAAAAATTTTGTGTCATAGATTGCTTGTCTTATTATAATGTTATCCTTGGCAGGCCATGGATACATAATATGAAAGCAGTTCCCTCAACGTATCATCAGTGTGTGAAACTCCCTACTCCATGGGGTGTGGTGAAGATAGAAAGTGATCAGCAGGAGGCCAAGAATTGTTACACTTCATCAATGAAACCAGCCTCAAGACCTAGGGAGGCATAGCAATTAAGGTATCCTCCAAGGGATGTCCTGAAGGCAAGAGAGTAAGATATCAAAGACATTCTGATGAACCCTGAGGATCCTGAATCCAAGGTCTTTATAGGATCCGGGATCCTTGACGCCATTGAGCAGGATTTGGTATCCTTCTTAAAAAGGAGAATAGCTACCTTTGCTTGGAAACATGAAGACATGACAGGTATTTCTAAAGAAATTATTACTCATAAACTTGGCATTGACAGGTCCTTCAAACCCATACATCGGAAAAGCAGGAAGTTTGCACCTGAAAGAAATGCCATTATCCAAGAGGAGGTAGATAAACTGCTCAAGGCATGTATGATTATAGAGGTAAAATATCCAAGATGGTTAGCCAATGTGGTAGTTGTTCAAAAAAAGAATGGAAAGTGAAGGGTATGTTTTGACTTTATTGATTTAAATAAAGCATGTCCCAAGGATCCTTTCCTTTTACCCCACATTGACTCCATGGTGGATGCTACAACGGGTCATGAGTTGTTAACTTTTATGGGTGCTTCATCTGGATTCCAACAAATTCAGATGGAACCATCTGATCAAGAGGATACAGCTTTTATGACTCCTACTAGTATCTATTGTTATATTGCTATGCCCTTTGGACTAAGAAATGCAGGTGCTACATACCAAGTAAATATGATGTTTAAAGAACAGATTGGACACACAATGGAAGTCTATATTGATGACATGGTGGTTAAGTCCAAAAGAGCTAAGGATCACCTTAAGAATTAGGAGGAAACATTTGATATCCTTGATTGATACAACATGAAATTGAATCCTTCCAAATGCTATTTTGGAGTAAAAGTTGCTAAACTCTTAGGTTACATGGTGACAAAAAGGGGGATAGAGGCAAGTCCAGAAAAAATCAAGGCTATTGTGAACATCAAGTCTCCTGCCAATGCTAAGGATCTGCAAAGGTTCAGGAAGAATCGCAACCATGAATAGATTCATCTCAAAGTCATCAGAGAAATGCAAAGAATTCTATGACAATCTGAGAAAGAATAAAAAGTTTGAGTTGACTGAAAAGCATGAGAATGCCCTCAAGGATTACTTATCCTCAGCTCCAACTTTGATGATACCAGAAAATGGGGAGATGTTATCCTTATACCTAGCAGTTTCTACTAAGGCAGTAAGTGCGGTCCTTGTTAAGGATCATGAAGGTACTCAACATCCTGTATACTATGTAAGTAAAAGTCTACTTGATGCTGAGTCCAGGTATTCTCATTTAGAGAAACTTATTCCTGCTTTAATCATGGCATCTACTAAATTACGTCATTATTTTGAGACTCGTCCTATTATTGTTAAGACTAACTTTCCTATCAAGAATGTTCTCAGGAAACCTGAAATGTCATGAAGGATGGCAAAATGGGCAGTCAACCTTAGTGCATTTGACATTAAGTATGAGTCAAGAACTGCCATTAAATCCCAAGCCTTAGCTGACTTTGTGGCTGATTTCAGCAGGGATCTACAAAGGGAAGCTGAGTTGGAAGTTCAACAACTTGAAAAGTCTAAGTATCCTTGGATACTCTTCACAGATGGGGCTTCAAATGTCAAGGGAACTGGACTAGGCATACTACTAAAATCGCCACAGGGGGACATTACACCCCAATCAATTGCTTGGAGTTCCAAACCACTAATAATGAGGCTGAATATGAGGCCTTAATAGCAGGTTTGCAATTACCCAAGCATATGAGGATCATGTATCTTGAGGTACATGTTGATTCTTTATTAATTACTAACCACTATAATGGTTCTTATGCTGTCAAAGGTGAAAGGCTAATCAAATGTGACAACCCAAACCTTCAAGGTTAACGGTACTTGAATTCCTTGATCTCTAGCTTGCATATTTACACTTCATGTCTCATCTCACGTTATAATCGAGTGTCTGTGACGCTAATCGTAGATTGATCTTTTAGGGTGTTATTTATTCGTACAATGTAAGTTATCTTATGTTAATTAAGGATCCCATAAATCTTGTCGCACGTCTTACCGAGTCGCACATCACTTAAAGGATCACACATCTAGTTAAGGGGGTCTAGGCCCAGTTCTTTGGAGCCCAAATCGGAACCCAAACCAGTCCCAACCACTTGTCGACGAAACAACCCTTGACGAAAAAGGGTGTTTCGCCAAAAATGGAGTTTCACCAATAATAGTGTTTCGCCATAAAGGAGCCCTGGCCCAGTTTACTCTTTGAGCCCAATCTATGCCCAAGCCCACCTGTGTAGCGCATGTATATGCATCAAGGGATGCGTATCATTCTTTTGGGCAGACCTTTGCAAACCCTAAACACTCTCCCTGTTCCTTCATGGTGTCAGCAGCCTTTCTCTGGTAATCGAAGCCGCCCTCTCGGCCCTAGCACCCTCCCTGACATCTTGTAATCTGGTGAGTTTGATCATGTTTGTTTAATTCTGGGTGAACTATAGGTAATTTAATCAATAACTGAATGTGAATAAGTGTGTGTTATCGATGACTTGTATGATTTTATGTGGTTTGGTGTGCACAACCAAGAAATAAATATGAATGGATTGAATATGATGATTATGTCCAGATGAGTATGGATAGCAAGGATGAGTTAGTGTAACTGGGTCACATAATGATAGTCATACTATTCGATTGGTCTGATATATGAGTTTGCATGATAATAGGGTATGTGTTGAATATTTTATGTTAATCAACTGATATATCCGAGCTAGATGTAGGGCGACTGATGATTGATGAACTTGGGTTATCGTAAATCATAGGAATTGATTAAGTGTTTGCGTTGTTGTCTACCGGCGGCAGTTAGGGTTTGCTGCCCATAACCCGTCCGACGAAACATGTTGTTCTTTCGTCATAACTTACCTCCGACGAAACTTAATATTTCGTCACACATATCCCTCCGACGAAACTTAGTGTTTCGCCACACACTTCAATCCGACGAAACGTAGTGTTTCGTCAAAGCATGTGTCGACGAAGGTTGGGGTATTTCGTCGAGAAAGCAGACGGGGGAACAGTGGATAGTGATGATGTTTATGTTAATAAGTGTTGGTGTTTATAATACACTGTTATTGCATGTTAATTAGAATAAGAAGGTTGATTTAACTTGCATAGATAACAAACTTACCTGATATGTATTGGGTCACTTTATGACATTCGCACGAGATGTGAACTAGTGTTAGAGATGTGTAATTGCTACATGATATACTATGTTATTGTAACAGAATGAAACCGTATGATGAGTATGTTAATATTTGCATGTGTTGTAAAGAGGGTATAACATAATCATGGGTGGGAAACCTGAAATGTCGAGGGCGATCAGTAAATCATCTATTATGCGTGTTCTGTGCTTGAAGTGTTGATACCTGTTATGCAATGTGCACACTATGAATGTATGTGAATAACGTGAAATATGTGGTTTATGTGCGCATGAAACTGATTGTTATCGGTGACCCTGCTAGGACGTGTTTGATCAACTGTTAAACAAGTAACTAATCTTACCGAGCAAACCAAGGTGAGTTCACTGCTCTTTTTCCAAGCATGCGTTCCGGGGAGGGACATCTGGTAAATGTTCCGGGGAGGAATGCTGGGTTATTGGGATGTTTGTTAATACTCGCATATCTATCAATCAAGTCCCATCTACCAATTGTTGCCGGGGAGGCAACGGGATATTAGTTAATAGCGCTATTTAGGCTTGGCAACCTCACACCGCACCGGGGAGGTCGGGAGTGAACTAATGATCCCAGTCTTGACCATTGCTTTGATAGAGGCAATGGGGTTTGGGCAAAACAACTTTAAGCCATCAGCGGTAAACGAGTTATTACAACATCAAATCATTGAAACGTTCTAAATCTGGTAACTGGTATCTAAACACGTTAACAAAACTTTGAACTCACCAACGTTGTCTAACACACTTGTCTGCATGCTTGCAGGTCTATAGGTTTATTTCATGGAACTTGTTGTCTGGAAGGCTGGAGTGGTCATGGGTCGAGATACATGGAATCGTAACACAAGACTAATAGTTTACGTATGCGTGGTTTATGAAACACTTAACAACTGAGTTATGCTTCCATTGTGTAAAATGAATTATATGTAACGTTTTGTAACACTTTATATTAATGGATGGAAGTTTTATTTAAATATATTTATGAGTTCAATGTGATTGGTGGCTAAAGATCCTGGTACGTCACACGCCCTGCGCTGTTTCCGCAAGTGGTATTTTGGGGGTGTGACAGTTTGGTATCAGAGCCACTGGTTATAGTGAACTTGGTTTTAAAACATTTTTATAAAACCAGACTATAACTGAACAAGTTCTGAATACGACCATGACACTCGGCTCCAGACTGCAAGGTTCCTCTCTCGTATACTCATTGCACTGCATAACTAGTGAACACTTACATATGATATTGCATGTGATTGCACGCTTAGCACAACGATATGAATTCATGTATTACTTGCATGTGTTATGTGACTGATAGGGTGGTATTTCCCTAAACATTCATGACTCACGTTTTGTGATGCTCTTTGTTTGCTACTCGAGTTTGAGGAACCATTTGGCATGAGTTAGGAGGAGCTGAGGTGAGCATGCAAATCACGATATTATTGTGGGTGCACACATAATAAGAGTGTGGGGTGCATGCGAGTCCCAGTGAGGCTTAACAAGTGAAAAAGGGGTTTCGTTCCGTTATTTGATTGATGTGAAACACAACAGTCTATAGGAGTCGTAGCAGTGATTGTCTCCTACTCGAACATGATCTTTTCACTTCTCACTGAATCCTTGTGAATCTCGACGCTATCGAGTATTACCTGAACACCCATCTGAACGCCTAGTGAACTGTGTAGAATGTTAGGTGCTTGCACGAACGTCCCTGAGTTGGATGTTGTAGCATCAATGATTGGTCTATACCTTTCTCACTCCTCTTCATTGCTGGAACTTATGTATTGACGTCTTAGATCCCGTAGTGCGGTCACATCTGCAACACTCTGGAAACACACCGTGTATTACTCAGTCAACTTGCCAGGACGACGGGCATGAGGATAAGCGTAGTGCCTTACCAACCTCAGTATTAGAACGACCCTGATTACCGGCAACGAACACCAGCAAATTTGCTTCAATCGAATCCTTAACACTAGACAGCGACTTATGGGAGTCAACTCTTACGAATCAATCGGGGCATAAACGAAGACAATTGACTATAGAAAGGAATGTATAACCGCCAGCACAATGAGTGGTGCCTTAGGACGCAACACGGAATGTGATACGATGGACCCTGTTGGTGAGAGATCGTAGGGCTTCGCTTCGAGCAACGACATTAGAGGCAACAGTCACGGCGACATCAAGGTACTCGTAATCGTAGCCTATAGTATGGAGATGAAGGTGCCCACGACATGGATTGGCCGCTGTTAGAGTCAAGACGACAACAACCAAGGGAACGACGACAATAACCACACTGGAAATGATACTCATGGAAGGGCATTTAGGATTGGCGTGGGCGACGCCAGGATTTTAGCAAAGTGGTAGCTAGTATGAGTAGCTAATCGCTTCGTCTCTGTTCTGTTTAACCCTGATGCTCCTTGAATCTGAACCTGTTGTGGAATCGGCTGATGGCAAGCCAATTGAAACTACATATGTTTGTTGGGATGCAAACTCGACCTTGTGGGATAAGTGTTCGACATCGACCTTCTTTCTATAACTCTTGATAAGTTTTGATGTAGTGGTCAGTGTGGATTGGTTATCCAGATATCGTGCAGATATACCATGTGAAGAGAAAGTTGTCATCTGTCATAAAGTATCCGAGTGGTGCAGAGGTTAGCATCAGTTCAGCAATGAAGGCTAGAAGTATCCACGGAAGGATTACCCCGCTATGTTAGGCTAAGGAAAAGAGGATCGAGGATCCACCAATTGTTCGTGATTTCTCCCTATGTGCTACCAGAAGAACTATCAGGTTTACCTTCACATCGTCAGGTGGAATATCAGATCGGTATCATGCCAGAAGCAGCCCTTATTACTAGTACTCCTTATTGTCTCACATCAGGAAGGTTGTAGGAACTGCCTAATCAACTTCAGGAACTGTTGGACAGGAGTTTTATCGGACCTAGATTTTTGCTTTGGGGATCCCCAGTTATATCCGTGAAGATAAGCCTTTTCGTATGGGTACTGATTATCAAGAACTCAGCAAGGTGACAGCCAAGAACCGTTCGCTTTGACCATGTAGTAACACCCTGTTGACTAGTTGCGAGGGATAAACTTCCATTCGAGGATTGATTAACGAACAAGCTATTATCAGATGGAAGTCCAAGGGAGGATGTTCCTAGAACGGCATATCGAACGCAATGCGACCAGTGCGGCTGGAGTTAATCAACACACCAGCAGCTTTATGGACCACATAAATTGATCGTGTTTATTGATGACGTTTTGGATCATTTCCAGGAGGAAGGAACATCATGGGTGGCATTTGTATCTTATTTTAGAGCTCCTGAGGGAGGAGCCACTTCGCGCGAAGTCTTGATTAAATGTAATTTATGGATTCGAGAGGTACCTTTTGGTTATATAATCAACGAAGTGGGAATACACGTGGATCTCGCTAAGATCCATTTTGTTAGAAACTGATCGACGCCAAAGATTCCTTCGGGGATACAGGAATTTCTTTGTTTCGCTTGATACTATCGCAGATTCATCAGGGGATTTTCGAAGATAGTGCAGCTTTAACCTCTTTAGCACAGCAGGGTGTTGTGCATTCGTGGGAGACAAAATGAGAGAACGTCTTTTCAGCTTCCGAATCCAAACTCTACAATACATTGAACATCGTCCTTACCCGAGGGTGCGGGTGATTTAGTGGTATATCATGATGGTTCGAATTAGAGTCCCAGTTATACGCCGATGCAACACGAGAAGGTGATAGCTTACGTAGTTGACTTACAAGAAGAATTGCACGAGTCACAACTGGCGGTGGAAGCCATAGTCTTAGGAATCAAATTGGAGGCATCTCTTGGGCGATACCAAATGCACTACTTAGATCGACCACAAGAGCCTCCCGTGTACCCTGGTTTTGAAAGAGCTAAACAGATGATGGCATCTCTGGATGGAACCTTTGAACGACTTTGAATACGGACCCTAAAAGTGTATGAGCTTGCAGTTCACTATCGACTCTAACTTACCTGATCAGACTCGCTCTATTCAAACTGGAGAACTGGAGGAAGAGAAATTGCAAGTTAAACCCATGCGGGGCATGGAGAAGCAACCTTTGGCAGGTCGGACGATATTCTCTACCTCATGGAACGAACGGGGATCTCATTATACGGGAACTTTAGGGAATTTGTGTTGAGCAAAGCACACCGGCCTCGATGTTCCAGTCGTCTGACTTTTGATGGGAGATATTAGGGTCTATGAATCTCGTACTGGTGATCGGGTATGAAGGCCCACCTAGCTATGTATGTGAATGATGGTTGACTTATGGGAAGGTCAAGGTGAATTATCAGCAACCAGCAATACCCGCATGGAAATGAGAACAGACTGCCATGGATTTTGTCGCTAGTCTACTTACAACTTGAAACGGAAACAATATCACCTGGATGATTGTTGATTGTCTCACGTAACCAGCACACTTTATTGCAATCAAGGACACTGACGAGTAGTCACAGCTTGTGAATATTCCTCTGAGAGAGGCGGCTTTTAGGCACAAGGTGCCAACTCCTCATACCTCTGATTTTGATCTACATTCGATTCGTAACAGGCAATACATAACACCTTTGGCTCGCGTCTAGGCATGAGCATTACCTGTCGCCATAGGGCAGATGGCCAGAGTAAACGAACCATCCAGACCCTCAAAGGCATGCTGCGAGTATGTGTGTGATTGACTTTAGTAAGAATTAGAAGGACACATACCTTTGGCCGAGTTCTACCATAGCAGTTACCATTCTAGTATTTAGACAGCCTTGTTTGAGGCATTGCATGGACGATAATGTCGATCTCCTTGCTAAACACAGGTGGGTGGCAACCTAATCACACGTCCAGGACTTGTACTCGGAACTATTGGGAAGATTGTTTAGATCGGAAATTGTTGGCGGCAATGCGTAACCGTCAGGAAAGTTGATAAGCTTAGGAAACACTAGAAGATCGCTGTAGGCGATCGTATCATGTTGAAAGTCTCACCCTAGGAGGGTGTGGTACGCTTGGGAAATGTGGCAAACTTAACTTACATCACTTTGAGCCATATAACATTCTGGGAAGAATCGGTAACGTGACTTACAAATTCGGGTTACCCGACAAATTAGATAACGTTCATGATGTCATTTATGTTCGAATCTAAGGCAATGTTTGTCCAATGAAACGCTTGTGATACCCTTATTAGAGTCTGAGGTTAATGACAAGTAGCAGTTGTTGAGGAATCTACTGAAATCATGGACCAGGACGTCAAGAATCGTTAGCATAGTCGAATTCCAATCGTGAGAATTCGTAAGAACTCAAGATGTGGACCGGAGTTCACGTAGGAACGCAATAATCGGAGTAAGCTCTAATCTCCTCAGTTGTTTAAATGGTTGCATTAACTTCGGTCGTCATTGGCGAATTTCGGGACGAAATTCCCTTTCAAGTTGGGGATGATGTGGCACCCGAGCAAAATCCACAGTCATCCTAATCTAACACTTTGCCGCTTTTTGTTACTTTTGGGTTACTGTGTCACATTCGGTTTACTTATCAAATTTCGGGAAAAATTTCTTTCAAGTTGGGGATGATGTGACAACCCGAACCTTCAAGGTTAACGGTACTTGAATTCCTTGATCTCTAGCTCGCATATTTACACTTCATGTCTCATCTCACGTTATAATCGAGTGTCTGTGACGCTAATCGTAGATTGATCTTTTAGGGTGTTATTTATTCATACAATGTAAGTTATCTTATGTTAATTAAGGATCCCATAAATCTTGTCGCACGTCTTACCGAGTCGCACACCGCTTAAAGGATCACACATCTAGTTAAGGGGGTCTCGGCCCAGTTCTTTGGAGCCCAAATCGGAACCCAAACCAGGCCCAACCACTAGTCGACGAAACAACCCTTGACGAAAAAGGGTGTTTCGCCAAAAATGGAGTTTCGCCAATAATAGTGTTTCGCCATAAAGGAGCCCTGGCCCAGTCTACTCTTTGAGCCCAATCTATGCCCAAGCCCACTTGTGTAGCGCATGTATATGCATCAAGGGATGCTTATCATTCTTTTGGGCAGACCTTTGCAAACCCTAAACACTCTCCTTGTTCCTTCATGGTGTCGGCAGCCTTTCTCTGGTAATCGAAGCCGCCCTCTAGGCCCTAGCACCCTCCCTGACATCTTGTACTCTGGTGAGTTCGATCATGTTTGTTTAATTCTGGGTGAACTATAGGTAATTTAATCAATAACTGAATGTGAATAAGTGTATGTTATCGATGACTTGTATGATTTTATGTGGTTTGGTGTGCACAACCAAGAAATAAATATGAATGGATTGAATATGATGATTATGTCCAGATGAGTATGGATAGCAAGGATGAGTTAGTGTAACTAGGTCACATAATGATAGTCATACTGTTCGATTGGTCTGATATATGAGTTTGCGTGATAATAGGGTATGTGTTGAATATTTTATGTTAATCAACTGATAGATCCGAGCTAGATGTAGGGCGACTGATGATTGATGAACTTGGGTTATCATAAATCATAGGAATTGATTAAGTGTTTGCGTTGTTGTCTACCGGCGGCAGTTAGGGTTTTGATATTCACCAATTTACACATACTTTAGTCCCCCCATTTTATCCCCAATTTATGCGTTTTCGGCCGTAAAACCGTGAATCGGATACTTAATCAAGTATACTTTTGTTTACAAGTCTAAAACAGCATGCCAAACAAGAAGATGATGAAAACGAGGACTTTCCGAGCAAAACGACAAACCTGTGAATATTCTGTGAACATTCTGATCTGGGCATTTGGCACGGCCGTGCAATGAATGGCACGACCGTGCGGATCCGACAACAGAGCTCTGCCCAGCAATGCACGCCAGTGCGATCAGGAGTGCAAGCCAATCCCGGAGTTGAACGACCGTGCGGATGGTTGCACCCCGTGCGGATCCGATGTCCAGCCCAACCCCGGATATGCACTGCCCGTTGAGGAGCTCGTGCCACACTAACCCGGAGATGCACGCTCGTGCCATATACGGAATGGTCGTGCGACTGCGAAGACCGGTCAAGATCTGATGATGTCACATGGTATGGTGAACAGTGATTTAAAATTGAACGGTCGTGCACTTTATTGGCACGACCGTGCGATCGCAAAATGTTATAAAAAACAGACAGCAGCATTTTGTTCGTAATTCTGGATATTTTGGGAGCTCTTTAGGCGATTTTCAGGCTCCGGAGGCACTAGCTTTCACCCGGATTCAAGCCACATTGTGCCGATTAGCTCCGTTATCTTCCGGATTCTCAATCTTGTGCTTGTTTATGGTTTGATTTCTTGAATCTTTCCATGATTTTGTTGTAATTCAAGCATTTTGGTTGATGATTATGTATTATTGTAGCCTACGGGCAAAAACACTAGAATCCCTTGCTTAATTACAACCTCTAGTATGTTAATTATGTTTGTAATGACACTTTAAAGTATTTTCTATGTTAATCTTTGATGATTAGTTTGCAATCTTGTTTATTGATGTTGATTTCTTGATTATAGTTAATTATCTTGGATGATTAGTATATGGTTAGTTGAGACATTTGAAAGAAGATGCTTAATTAATCATGTATTAGTAGACTTTAAACTTGGTTAACTAGTTTAGCTTGGTTAAAAATGTGTGCACCATGATACTAGAAATGGTTAGTGGTTTAATAAGAAGTAATTATTGTTAATCAAGAAAGTTTTCCTTCACGTAAGGACTTTAATGAGCTAAATGGTGTTGTTATGAATTCTTGCCTTGAATTGTTAGCTTAGTTAGTAGCTTAGGCCAAAATTGCTATCTTGGTGAATTTATGTGCAAGATTTGTAAAATGAACTCGGTTATGATTTAATCTAGTTTATGCTTGTCTCGGTGGTTGCATTGTGTTTATCGGTGTCACTTTCCTTGATTAAGTGAGGTTAGAAAACTCCTAACGGATGACTAACTTATTTTTAGGGGATTTTCATAGACATTTATCAATTGCACGTTAAAGAACAATTTTAGGTGGTTAAAGTGTGTTTATCATTTTAGCTTTCCGAATGATTGTCATGTTAGGATTCCCGAAAGGGATAGTAATTGTCTTGAAAATGAAGAATTGATCAAATGTTTTAAGTGGCAAAACTGACTTAGTTCACATGCTTGGGTTGTGTATAAAGTAGTGCTATATATCTATTTTCTTATTTGGAGTCTACTATGTTTTTATTTATATTTGTTTATGCTTATTTTAGTTTTTAGAAAATCACACAATTTATCTTTCTACCGGTAATTTAATGACAAAGGTTTAGTATTATTCCTCTGTCCACTTCCTTGGATCGATACTTGGTTCTTACCGATACTTTACTACATATATGACGCGGTACACTTGCCCTTTCGTGTGTGTTTTGATGTTGAAGTATAAATCACTTTTATAAATTTAAAACCGAATCGTGTGTAAATTCATTATAAAAATATGTATATACGCGCACACGTCAAGTTTTTGGCGCCGTTGCCGGGGATTTGGCGAGCTTTAGGAACGACCCGAGTCATTATTTTATCGGTGTATATTTGTTAATATTTCTTGTTTTTAATTCAATTTATTCGTTTTCAAGATTATTTTGAACACTTGTAAATTTTCGTTTCATTTATTTGTTCGAATTCAGACTAATTATTCATTTATTCTTTGAGTTTTCGGCTCCGAAAAATCATTTTTACTCTAGCCGATTCCATTATTTTTTTATTATTGCTTTAATATTTATAAAATTTTGGGCCCATAATTTTTATAAAATTTTTCAGCCCCATTTACAATAATTCTGTTTCATTTCAAAAAAAAAAAAAACAGCATTACTATAATAATAAATATTCATTGTGTCAATTTTTCGTTTGCATGTTGATGTCCTCAACCCCCGCTCCCGATCCTGTTGAGCTGTCAGACGAGCCCGATCGTGATCTGAGGAGGCGTATTCATGACAGATCCCGCGTGGTAGCGCTGCTACTCGCAGCTGGTGAGCTGGAGCAGGTGGTACCCGCTGAAGCCGAGGGCTCAGGGGCAGCAGGAAACAGAATCATGGCGGACGACGAGCGACCTTTGAATGACTCGAATCAGCCCGGAGGGGCAGGCCTGGAGCCGAGTATCTTGCAGCCTACTATAGATGCACCTACTTTTGAAAATAAATCTAGTATTATTAATATGGTGTAGAATTCGGTGCAGTTTGACGGACGTGAGCATGAGGATCCCGGAAGACATATCGCTGCTTTTCTCGCAGTATGTTCGACGTTTAGGATTAGAGGTGTTTCTGAGGATGCTGTTCGATTGAGGTTGTTTCCATTCTCATTGCGTGACAAAGCGAGAGCTTGGCTTATGTCACTTCCAGATGGGTCCATCAGGACCTGGAATGAGCTGGCGGAGCTATTTATGCAAAAATACTTTCCACCTGAGAAAACAACCAAGTTGAGAAACCGGATTGTGACCTTTCGCCAAGATGAGGGAGAGTCGTTGCACGCGGCCTGGGAGTGATTTAAAGATTTGTTAATTGATGTTCCACATCACGGCTTCTCCAAAAGACAGCTGGTCTTGACGTTCTATCAAGGGCTTAGTTACCACACGTAGGAGAGATTAGACGTGAATGCAGGAGGCGATCTAGGAACAAAGACGCCGAATGAAGCTTATGATATCATAGAGAAAGCTGCGTTGAAGTCTAGCTCGCGTCGAGAAGGAGATAGAGGCCAGACAACAGCATCATCATCATCGCCTCGCCCAGGAGTTCACGCTGTGGACGACTACACGGCCTTTACTGCACAAATCTCGGCTCTTTCAGCGAAATTCAATAAGTCCCAGTTAGCTGCGCAAGCTGGTTCAGGGTGTGACCAGTGTGGAGTGTCACACGAGCCTGGTGAATGCTTTCAGGGAGTCGTGTATGAGGGCCACGAAGAAGTGGATTTTGTGAGTAATCAGGTGAGGCCGCAGAACAATCCCTACAGCAATACCTATAACCCTGGATGGAGGAATCATCCAAATTTTGGGTGGCGAGTGAATGTGGGTAATCAGAACCCATTGGGATTTACTCAGCACGCTCCAGCGCCACAGCAGGCTCAGGGTCAGCAATTCCAGCCATACAACCAACCTTACCAGCAACGTCCATATTCGAATCAGAATTAGGGCACTGGGAGTAGTTCCCAGCAGCAGGCCCCTCAATCTAGTTCCAAGTTGGAGGATATGATGGCTCAGCTTCTTACTAACTCCTCGAGTGCAAATCAGTTGGCTGAAAAACGATACCAACAAAGCGAGGATCGTTTTCTATCTCATGAGGGAGAAATGGGGAGTCACAAGGCCTCGATTCAGAATATCGAGAACCAGGTTGGTCAGCTGGCGAAGATGATGTCTGAAAGACCCTCAGGTGGTCTTCCGGGCAATACAGAGCCAAATCCACGCGGGCATGTAAATGCTGTTATGACCAGGAGTGGTAAGACTACCAGACCTGACATATCGGACTTATCACCGATCACTGGAGCGGTCCCGACTGATACACCGGACGAGGTGCAAGCCTGGCTACGCCCAGCAAGTACAGAACAAGTCCAGGAACCAGTCAAAGATTACACTCCACCAGTACCTTATCCGGGCAGGCTGAAGAAACAGAAAAACGAAGAACAATACGGTAAGTTCTTTGAATTGTTTAAACAACTTCACATAAATATACCGTTTGTTGAAGCCTTGGCCCAGATGCCAAAATATGCGAAATTCTTAAAGGACATCCTCTCGAATAAACAGAAGCTCGGGGATATATCATGTGTGGTGATGAATGAAAGTTGTTCTGCCATTCTGCAAAACCGTCTGCCCATGAAAATGGGAGATCCGGGCAGTTTCACGCTCCCTTGTTTGATTGGAAACATGTCTGTTAGTCATGCATTGGCTGACTTGGGAGCGAGTATCAACCTTATGCCCAATAAGGTTTTTACTAAACTGGATCTGGGTGAGCCGTCACCCACTAGAATGAGCATTCGGCTTGCAGATCGTTCAATCAAGTATCCGCATGGATTTGTTGAAAACATGCTTGTTAAAATCGATAAATTTGTTTTCCCCGTGGATTTTGTTATTCTTGACATGGATGAAGATTCAAAAGTGCCATTGATACTTGGGCGCCCGTTCCTCAATACTGCGAGGACGATTATTGATGTGGCAGCTGGCCAAATCACACTCCGAGTAAATGACGAGCACGTGACATTTGATATTAAAAGATCAATGCAACATCCGCAAAGTCACGATGACATGCTTTATTATGTCGACATTGTCGACGCATGTGTGTGCTCTCATTTCCAAGGCACTATTGAAGAGATTGATTCGGACACACGTCTGTCGTGTGGGGACCTGATTAGCATTACGCAGGAGGGCCACGATTTCGAGCAGCCAGTCTATCAGATTGGTGACGATGGTTCCCAGAGTCCGGAGCGGTTTCTAGAAATTGGCCATGTAGAAGATGAGAAATCAAAACCTTCGATTGAAGATCCGCCATCTTTGGAGTTGAAAGAACTCCCACCACATCTCGAGTATGCATTTCTGGACGAGGAGTGTCGCTTGCCGGTCATCATTTCGGCATTATTGGAAAAAGATGAGAAGAAGCAGCTTCTCGAGGTTCTTAGACTTCATAAGAGAGCAATTGCATGGAAGATTATGGATATCAAGGGCATCAATCCTTCTTTTATACTCACAATATTCTGATGGAAGACGAGTACAAACCCTGAGCACAGCATCAGAGGCGTTTGAATCCGAACATGCAAGACGTGGTGAAGATAGAAGTGATTAAGTTGTTGGATGCCGGGTTGATTTATCCTATATCTGACTCTGTGTGGGTGAGTCCAGTGCAGGTAATACCCAAGAAAGGTGGTATTAGTGTAGTCTCAAATGATAGGAATGAGCTAATTCCTACCCATACCGTCATTGGGTGGCGAGTTTGAATTGACTACCGCAAACTCAACGATGCTACTTGTAAGGATCGCTTCCCGCTTCCATTCATCGACCAGATGTTGGAGCGTCTATCAGGGAAGTTGTATTACTGTTTCTTGGACGGGTTCTCTGGGTACTTCCAAATTCCTATTGCTCCTGAGGATCGGGAGAAGACTACCTTTACCTGCCCCTTCGGCACATTCGCCTACCGGCGTATGCCTTTTGGGTTGTGTAATGCACCGGTGACCTTCCAGAGATGCATGGTTGCAATTTTTCATGATATGATCGAGGATTCTATGGAGGTTTTCATGGATGACTTTTCGGTATTTGGGGATTTCTTCGATCATTGTTTGGAAAATTTGAAGAAGATGTTGAAGAGGTGCGAAGAAACGAATCTTGTCCTAAACTGGGAAAAGTGCCACTTCATGGTGAAAGAGGGCATAGTTCTGGGACATAAGATTTCTCGTGCTGGTATGGAGGTCGATCCAGCTAAAGTTGACATTATTTCACGACTTCTGCCTCCCACCTCTGTGAGAGCGATACGGAGCTTTCTTGGTCATACGGGGTTCTACAGGAGATTCATAAAGGATTTTTCAAAAATCACTAGGCCCATGACCCGTTTGTTGGAGAAAGACGCTCTGTTCATATTTGGAGATGATTGCTTGTGAGCTTTTGACCTTCTCAAGCAAAAGTTGATTGAGGCCCCTATTTTAGTCGCGCCTGACTGGAGTCTTCCATTTGAAATTATGTGCGACGCGAGCGATTTTGCTATATGGGCCGTTTTAGGACAAAAGAGAGAAAAGCACTTTCACCCGATCTATTATGCGAGCAAGACACTTCACGACGCACAGGAGAACGATACGATGACAGAAAAAGAGCTCTTGGCAGTTGTTTTCGCATTTGACAAATTTAGATCGTATTTGGTGCTTTCAAAAACAATTGTGTATACTGATCACGCAGCCATCAGATATCTTTTCAGCAAACAGGATGCTAAACCGCGTCTAATCAGATGGATCTTATTGCTGCAGGAGTTTGATATCGAAATTCAAGATAAAAAGGGTGCGTTGAATGTAGCGGCTGACCATTTATCTCGGTTGGAGCATGGAGACATCAAGGACAAGCGTTGGGATTCAATCAATGACAATTTCCCGCACGAGTCGTTGATGGGTGTTGAGATATGCGATGAGTAACCTTGGTTCGCCGACTTTGCGAACTATCTTGCTTGCGGGATTCTGATTAAAGGGTTGACTCACCAACAAAAGAGGAAATTCTTTTCGGATGTCAAGCACTACATTTGGGACGACACTTTCTTATTTAGGGTTGGTGCTGATCAGGTGATCAGAAGATGCGTTTCAGGAAAAGAGGCGACCGACATTCTGCGCCACTGTCACGAGGGACCTACCGGAGGCCACCATGGGGCCAATTTCACCGCCAAGAAGGTGCTTGATTCTGGGTTTTATTGGTCGACTCTATTTCGTGATGCGCAGAGATGGGTCAGGGCGTGCGATGCCTGCTAGAGGGCAGCAAATATATCGGCACGTGATGAAATGCCTCAAAACTGGATTAAAGTTTGTGAAGTCTTCGACATTTGGCGGATAGACTTCACGGGACCATTTCCCCCCTCACGAGGAAACAAATACATCCTGGTCGCGGTTGATTATGTATCAAAGTGGGCGGAGGCACAAGCCTTACCCACCAATGATGCCAGGGTGGTCGTGAGATTTTTGAAAAGTCTGTTTGCCCGGTTTGGTGCACCGAAGGCGCTTATCAGTGATAGAGGGACCCATTTCTGCAATACACAGCTTGAGAAAGCTTTGTCCCGCTATGGTGTGCATCACCGTTTATCCACGCCCTATCATCCACAAACGAGTGGGCAGGTGGAGGTCACAAACCGGGGGCTGAAGCGAATCCTTGAGCGGTCGGTAGGTGCAAACCGCAAGGATTGGTCGGACAAACTAGACGAGGCGTTGTGGGCTTTCCTTACGGCTTACAAGACCCCTATTGGGACTACTCCCTTTAGGCTTGTTTACGGGAAAGCGTGTCATTTACCTGTGGAGTTAGAGCATAAGGCGATGTGGGCTCTAAAAACCTCAAATCTGGACTTAATAACCGAAGGTGAAGCCCGGTTTCTTCAGATTCATGAATTAGAGGAGCTACGGCAACAAGCTTATGAGAGCTCCGTGTTGTCCAAAGAGCGCACCAAGAGATTGCATGATAAACGCTTGAAGGACCATAAACAATTCCAAGCGGGCGATCTTGTTCTTCTCTACAACTCGAGGTTGCGCTTATTTCCAGGAAAATTACATTCACGTTGGACAGGACCATACACGGTAAAAGAGGGATTTCCATATGGGACTGTTGCAATAGAGAACGCGGACGACGTTATTTTCAAGATAAATGGGCACCGCTTGAAGCTTTACGTTGCCGGGCCGATCGAGTCGGCGGTGGAGGTTATCGAGCTCCACGTCCCGCACTCATCATAAGTGTGGGGAGGAGAGTCTACGCTAGTGACTCGTGGATTAAAAATGTAGCAAGAGCGTCTTAGGCGCTTTAGGGGTAAAATCGTCTTTTTTTTGTGTTTTTGTCGTTTTTACGTAATTTAGGTGTGATTTGTAGATTTCGTTAGTTTGTTTAGTTTTTTAACGTGCCGAGCGTAGGGTCTATGTGGGAATAATGTTAGATTAGTTTGCGGAAGGTAAAAATGGCTAAAAAAGGCGAATACGGCTGCTGAAACTGCATTCTGCAGAAAACAGACAAGTCTGCAGATATGGCACGACCGTGCCACAGACCGCACGCCCGTGCAGTTGCGGGTCAGCCAGCACCTCAAGTCGCACCCCCAGTGCAGTGCCGAGGTCAGCGTTCTAGGGTCAGGTCAAATCGGAGACGCACGACCGTGCGACAGGTCTCACGCCCGTGCGACAGGTCGCACGCCCGTGCGAGAGGCCAGGGGCAGTTTGGTCATTTGTGCAGTATAAAAACCCTATCTGCTGCCCCCATTCTCATTCGCGAAAACCCTATCTGCACCAGCCGTTCCAGACCGATCTTGCACCAAATCGCACCGTTTTTCGCACGGTTACTCCGATCCTTACGCACGGTATGTTCTTTCTCTTTGATTTTCTGTTTCATCCACGTTCTAGGTTAGATTCATTCGATTTCTTCAAGGCTTTTTAGGGTTCCCTTCATAAACACAAGCGAAACCCTAGCCCTTGCTAGAATCATATGTCTCGTGAACATCCGGTCAGATTACCAACCCCTGTTTGCCAAAAATTTGATTATTTTCAGAAAAATCGGGCTTTTTTGAGTCAGGGGTTCGGATTCTGTAGAAAACGGGTCGCACGGTCGTTCCTCAGGTGGAAGGGTCGTTCAGTTCCGGCTGTTCTCGATGATTTATTGTGGTCTCGGTGATGCACGGTGGTGCCACTGACTGCACGCCGTGCAAATACGACTATCGCCGACCACCTTCGCTGATTCTCGGTGACGCACGACCGTGCGGCTGGTCGCACGCCCGTGCCAATCGCCCAGATCAACGAGACAGTAGCTTCATAACTGTGTGTTAGGCTATTCCGAATGAATTTTTTTCTGTTTCTCCTGTTCTAACTGTCATCCCTCATGCAGATGGACCATCCCTTCCTACAATTCAATGAAGACGACGAGCGGGAAAGTCTTTGCATTCTGAAACTTCACGCATTGTGGCGAAGGCGGGGCCAGTTTGGCATCCCTAGAAGATTAGACTGGGATGTAATGACCGAATTAAATTAACGCGACCATCTCGAAAACGTGTTAACAATTCCGCTTGCACGTTTGGTCACCATCGACCGCCCGATCTATCGAGAGCTTACGCTAGAATTCTTCGCTACCTACTCGTACGAAAATCCTAAAGCGCATAAAGTTCCAAACTTCCGCTACAAGAATAGGATAAATATCAGACTTGGCGGTCGTTGGCATAGTTAGACAGTGGGAAGGTTGGGTCGAAGACTAGGAATCTACACCGATGAGGATATGGATACCGAGTTCTTTACAGATCAGTTCACCTTACCCAGCGAAGAAGAGCGGGGCGAGTTTTGGGCGCGAATTGCAGTTGGAGACCCATATGATCCTCGGATGTCAAAGGCTTCAAGGTTACGAGACCCTTTGCATAGAGTCATGCATCACATCTTCAGCCATACCATAGTTGGGCGCATGGACAGTTTGGGAAACTGTCCAACACCGGATCTTATATTTCTTTATGCGCTAGCGGAGGGGGTACACATCAACCTCGCCGCGCGGATGGCGGAGTACTTTATGCATAGTTCTGGTAGAACCAATAGCAGTTAAATACATGGAGGTCAGTATGTGACCGAAATCGCTTACAACATGGGTATAATGATTGATGAGGTGGTTCAGGGTCTTACTTTGGTGACCGAGGGTATGTATGTTGACATCCGCTCCTTGAAAGTAATGGGGCTTATTGCAGAGACAGATCATGGGGATAGGTTGAAGGGGCTCAACAACGAGGTATGGGACCCAGAGCCGGCGGAGGATGAGGATGAGATTATGGGAGAGCAGCATGAGCATCAGGAGCCGCCACACACACCACCACACTCACCACAGCAGCACCATTCACCGAAGTATCAGCACTGGCCCCCCGGCATCCCTTCGTATCCGGAGTTCTATGGCCAGTTTCAGCAGATGCAGGTCAGTCACGAGCAGCAGCGGGCCAGTTTAGAGCAGCTGCATGTTAGTTAGGAGCAGCTGCGGGCGAACCAGGAGGCGATTAGCGTGAACCAAGACATCATGCGCCAGGAGGTGCAGGCCGGGTTTTCATACCTATTTGGAGGACTTCACAATGCCTTTCCCAATTACTTTCAGGAGCCCCCACAGTTCCCATTCGGGAACCCAAGCGGTTATGGAGGGGCAGGCCCATCAGGCATGGGAGGAGATGCGGGTGACGATGACGAGGAGTAGCGGGAGTTGTGAGTTGGTGGTTATCATATTTTAGTACTTTATTTCTTGGGTGTTCATTTTGGTCTTTATTTCAAACACCCCCGGCTATGTACTTTATTTTTCAGACACTTTAGTTTATTTCCTTTGTCTATGTTTGGATATTTAGTACTTCTATTATTTATGTAAATTATGGTTTGTTTGCGTTTAGAGTGTCTATGTCTTCTGTTTTGTTTTGCTGTACTTTGTGACATCCTTACAGGTTTTTGAAGCAAGTCTTGGACCGGAGCACATCACAGGATCAGCTTTGAAGTCTCGTTTAATCTAAATCATCTTCAGGGGAGTGTTATTCTCCTTTTTCTCTATATTTCGGGTTTCACATTGGGGACAATGCGAAGTTCAAGTGTGGGGAGGGGGTTTAACATGTTGACTTTGTTTGTCCTATATAAAAAAAATTAAAATCAAAAAAATCAAAAAAATATATCAGTAATTTGTATATATTTTTAGTAAATAAACCGGTTGGTTGTGTTTTAGAAAGCTTCGGATATGATAAAAAACCCAACAAGCCAATTTTGAAAAATATAACTAGAAAGCGTGACAAACAAAGAAGGACTTGCATGAGAATTTTCACACTTTTACCCATTCCTTTCGTTATGTGAGCATATTTGAGCCGTAAAATTGTTATATGTTTGTTCATTTCGGAGTAGGAGTGAGCCGGATGTCACGTGTAATTTAGAACTTGTCACTAGCATGCTTGTTAAGACAATGAACTTGCGAAATTGTGTAGAAGTGATAGAGGCACCTAGAAAACCCATTTGTTGTTATCCTTGTTCTTTGTGTTGTGTTTCCCTTAAACCCTACATTACCCTCTAGGATTAACCATGTTGAGCCTTTCCCGTGTTTTCCTTTGTTTACCCAACAAAATCACCCACTTAGCCAAATTTAGCCTTTTTATTTTTAAACCTTTTGTGTTAAAACTCGGTCAAAATCATCGTTTAACTAGCGCTTGTTATAGTTTATTGTACAAATCCATTATAAAAAAAAACAGAAAATAAAACACCCTAAAATAGGGTGAAGTCGACAAAATTCGAGCAATTTTGAATGCTAAAATGATGAAATCTCGTTGATGAGCTCGATATCGCAAAAGTCGCCTTTTTAAGGCGTTGGTATGTATAGTTTTATTGTTTTACGCTAGTTAAACGCTATTACCGAGTTGTAACCGTTTCGTCACTTTAAATTTCCCTTTCCATACCCTTCACCCAAGCCTAACGTTACACCCCGTAAAGACCTCTTGATTTACACTTTTTCGCATGTTAGTTGGTGGAGATAAGATCAAGTGACAAGCTTATGATATTACACGTTTCATTGACGAGGCATTGAGTGTTTGCAGATACACATTTTATGTATGTTTCACAAATAAAACCGAGTATGTGTGAACATTGTGAGGTGTGTGAAGATTAGCATGTTAAGTCAATTGAAAGTGAAGTCACGGCTTTTTGGTTATCTATACACATATTTGCATATACTTGTTTGGTTTGATTCAATTGATGTTGTCTTTCGAAAAACCGGCTAACTGTATGTTTGTATTTTAGTAGGTAGTTTGTAAATTCTCGTTCTTGTTAGATTCTAGCTTTTATTGCATTTTAGTTTAGCTTGCTTGAGGACAAGCAAGGTTCAAGTGTGGGGAGATTTGATATTCACCAATTTACACATACTTTAGTCCCTCATTTTATCCCCAATTTATGCGTTTTCGGCCGTAAAACCGTGAATCGGATACTTAATCAAGTATACTTTTGTTTATAGGTCTAAAACAGCATGCCAAGCAAGAAGATGATGAAAACGAGGACTTTCCGAGCAAAACGACAAAGCTGTGAATATTCTGTGAACATTCTGATATGGGCATTTGGCACGGCCGTGCAATGAATGGCCCGACCGTGCGGATCCGACAACAGAGCTCTGCCCAGCAATGCACGCCAATGCGATTAGGAGTGCAAGCCAATCCCGGAGTTGAACGACCTTGCGGATGGTTGCACCCCGTGCAGATCCGATGTCCAGCCCAACCCCGGATATGCACTGCCCGTTCAGGAGCTCGTGCCACACTAACCCGGAGATGCACGCTCGTGCCATTTATGGAACGGTCGTGCGACTGTGAAGACCGGTCAAGATCTGATGATGTCACACGGTATGGTGAACAGTGATTTAAAAGTGAACGGCCGTGCACTTTATTGGCACGACCGTGCGATCGCAAAATGTTATAAAAAAACAGACAGCAGCATTTTGTTCGTAATTCTAGATATTTTGGGAGCTCTTTAGGCGATTTTCAGGCTCCGGAGGCACTAGATTTCACCCGGATTCAAGCCGCATTGTGCCGATTAGCTCCGTTATCTTCCGGATTCTCAATCTTGTGCTTGTTTATGGTTTGATTTCTTGAATCTTTCCATGATTTTATTGTAATTCAAGCATTTTGGTTGATGATTATGTATTATTGTAGCCTACGGGCAAAAACACTAGTATCCCTTGCTTAATTACAACCTCTATATGTTAATTATGTTTGTAATGACACTTTAAAGTATTTTCTATGTTAATCTTTAATGATTAGTTTGCAACCTTGTTTATTGATGTTGATTTCTTGATTATAGTTAATTATCTTGGATGATTAGTATATGGTTAGTTGAGATATTTGAAAGAAGATGCTTAATTAATCATGTATTAGTAGACTTTAAACTTGGTTAACTAGTTTAGCTTGGTTAAAAATGTGTGCACCATGATACTAGAAATGGTTAGTGGTTTAATAAGAAGTAATTATTGTTAATCAAGAAAGTTTTCCTTCACGTAAGGACTTTAACGGGTTAAATGGTGTTGTTATAAATTCTTGCCTTGAATTGTTAGCTTAGTTAGTAGATTAGGCCAAAATTGCTATCTTGGTGAATTTATGTGCAAGATTTGTAAAATGAACTCGGTTGTGATTTAATCTAGTTTATGCTTGTCTCGGTGGTTTCATTGTGTTTATCGGTGTCACTTTCCTTGATTAAGTGAGGTTAGAAAACTCCTAACGGATGACTAACTTATTTTTAGGGGATTTTCATAGACATTTATCAATTGCACGTTAAAGAACAATTTTAGGTGGTTAAAGTGTGTTTATCGTTTTAGCTTTCCGAATGATTGTCATGTTAGGATTCCCAAAAGGGATACTAATTGTCTTGAAAATGAAGAATTGATCAAATGTTTTAAGTGGCAAAACTGACTTAGTTCACATGCTTGGGTTGTGTATAAAGCAAGGCTATATATATATTTTCTTATTTGGAGTCTACTATGTTTTTATTTATATTTGTTTTTGCTTATTTTAGTTTTTAGAAAATCACACAATTTATCTTTCTACCGGTAATTTAATGACCAAGGTTTAGTATTATTCCTCCGTCCACTTCCTTGGATCGATACTTGGTTCTTACCGATACTTTACTACATATATGACGGGGTACACTTGCCCTTTCGTGTGTGTTTTGATGTTGAAGTATAAATCACTTTTATAAATTTAAAACCGAATCGTGTGTAAATTCATTATAAAAATATGTATATACGCGCACACGTCAGGTTTGCTGCCCATAACCCGTCCGACGAAACATGTTGTTCTTTCGTCATAACTTACCTCCAACGAAACTTAATATTTCTTCACACATATCCCTCCGACGAAATTTAGTGTTTCGCCACACACTTCAATCCGACGAAACGTAGTGTTTCGTTAAAGCATGTGTCGACGAAGGTTGGGGTATTTCGTCAAGAAAGCAGACGGGGGAACAGTGGATAGTGATGATGTTTATGTTAATAAGTGTTGGTGTTTATAATACACTGTTATTGCATGTTAATTAGAATAAGAAGGTTGATTTAACTTGCATGGATAACAAACTTACCTGATATGTATTGGGTCACTTTATGACATTCGCATGAGATGTGAACTAGTGTTAGAGATGTGTAATTGCTACATGATATACTATGTTATTGTAATAGAATGAAACCGTATGATGAGTTTGTTAATATTTGCATGTTTTGTAAAGAGGGTATAACATAATCATGGGTGGGAAACCTTAAATGTCGAGGGCGAGCAGTAAATCATCTATTATGCGTGTTATGTGCTTGAAGTGGTTGATACCTGTTATGCAATGTGTCACACCCCGACCACGTAGAACATACAAAACGTGGCGGAAATGTCGGGGAGTGTTGTAACAGAATTAATTGTTTCAAATCCATGGCAATTGAAGTTTCGTTTTATTGATTAAAAGTGTTATAATGTCTTAACAAACAAGAAATACAACATAATTAACTAGTCTTGCATCTTTTATTGTCACTAAAGCCCAAGTCTGCCTATGTGTATCTTGATCATCTTATGCAACAGTTCCTGAAAAACACATGTGAAAATAGGTACGTCAGCATAAAAATGCCTGTGAGATACATAGGTTTTGTGAAAATAGGTTCCATGACTTATGTTTGAGAAAATGTTTAGTCATGAACCTTGTTATTTGCTTTGTTTTGTAAATCGTTTGAAAAACAATGAGTTCAGATGATATGTATAAATAAGTGAATAATGTATGGTTAAATGAATAACCATAGTAAAATGGATTTGTATAAGATAAGTTGTTTGTAAAACAATGTCTTGTGAAAAGTATGTTATTTGTATAAAATGTTATATGTCTCAAACTGAAATGATTCAAATAACGCTACGATATGTAATACCATACAAACACTTATATATAGGAAGTACCAGCGGCGTATCCACCATGCTTGTATCATATTACACACGCATCGTTACTTAATCACTTAATCAAACCAAACTAACCAATGTAAGAAGTCTATGTTTAAATCAATTGTCAAATGTATTGGGTAATATGTCAAAGTGTTCATGTCAAGATGTAAATCATATCAAAATGTCTATGTCAAATATCCATGTCAAATGTCTATGTCAAATATCCATGTCAAATGTCTATGTCAAAATGTCATGTATGGCAAGTGAAATGTCTCAACTAAACCATATGCACAAAACAAAGTATTGAAGTAAAACTTGGTTTAAATCAAAGTTATGTTTTGTGGGAAATGCATGATCAAATGTCAATCATGTTAAAATGTCTATGCCGAAATGTCTATGTCGAATGTCTATGTCAAAATGTCATGTAAAACGATGTACTAAGTAATGCACACAATTAGGCACACCTAGCATGAAATATCATAAAATCATGTACTATAATGTACTAACGAACATAGCAGTATATGATGTTAAAACAGGAAAGCATGAAAGTAACAAGTAGGCACATGTGTTCCACCCCAAAACAGTTTGGAAAACAGTAAAAGAGGGGTCTATGTACTCACTTGAGATTGCTCAGTAGTCCTTGAGTAACAACTAAACAATGCTAGAGATCGCGGATATCAAACGGCACCTAGTATAGGTAGCTACATTAATAAACCGGACCTAAATCGGAAGATCGGGTAGCATGAGGGTTTGTAAACCAAATGAGTGTAGGAACTCATGTGATATGGTTAATCAAAGCCTACATACTAAATGAAACTTAACCTAAGTGTCTACGACCCATTACGACCCGTTTAGGTAGCTTATGCTACTTTAACGCGTCGTTCGCGTGAAACGCGTTTGGACCGCCTAACTAGCCCTATGACAAGTGTTATATGCCTAAACATATTACATAATCAGTTATGTGACAAAGGTTTAGGTTACATATGCTTAATTACCAATTATACATGAAAAGGGTATTCTGGTAATTTACCTAAGGCATATAAATTACCTATCATACAACTACTTAAACGATGTGACCATAGGGTATAACCTCGGAAGGTTATTCCCTACCTACTATGGTCACCTAATGTGTTTGGTCGGATCCTAATGATCGACCAAACTGGGTCGGGTTCGAGGTATAAGCGATTTATCAGATCGCTTACCCTACGACCCTAGACAACGTGGTAATCAGTGGGCATAGTCCCAAGGGACTATGACCAACGTGATTACACTCACGTTGCGAAGTTCAAAAGAACTTCGCATTGACCATTACTGGTCAACGCTGAAAGTCAAACAAAGTTTGACTTTCTGACTCGAAAAGCAATAAAATAAGGAAAAGAACGAAAGAATACTTACGAAGGGTCCCCGAATGCTAAACTCGATTCAAAAATCTCAGGTATGAAACAAATGTTTCAACTTAGAGTTTCTCAAATCAAGTTTCTAGTGATTTTAGCAATGGGGGGTATGGGGTATTTATAGGAATACCCGAACCGTTAAGATCGTTTCATGGAAAACGTGCCTTAATCCCATCCGTACATGTGTTGAAAAGTTATGGTGTTTAGGTGTTTAAATTCCATCCATACATGTGTTGCAAAGTTATGGTGTTTAGGTGTTTAAATTCCATCCATACATGTGTTGCAAAGTCATGGTACCAAAATTCCATCCTTATCCGCTGACTAAGCAAGTTTAGAATGTGTGGTTGTGAATTAAACAACGGCTAATACATCGAATCTGGTCCCGAATGCGAAAAACGAACCAAATGACGCGACGAATGGATTTTTCTTATGGCGAATACTAAAATAAAATATTTTAGTGCTTACATAAATTTTTGGATGTCCGGATGTATTCAGAACGTAAGTTATGCGCAAAAATGCAAACTTGTGCACTTTTTGACACTTTTAGTCCCTGAATGACCCAAAAGTTTATTTTAGCACACCGAACCCCTCAAAGCCTATTTCTAAGCTATGTAAAGGATATTTATGGTGTGTTTAACTTATGGTCATGTTCCGGAATGTCTGTTACAGTTCAAATTGGCATACTTTCGCAATTTGTCAACTTTAGTCCCTGTAAGCGATTAAACTTGATTTCACCACACCAAACCTTCCAAAACTTATATATAAGTTATGTAAAGGTTATTCAAGGTATGTTAAGCCTATTTCACTATTCCGGAGTGTTCGTTGGATTAAACTGGTTATATTTACGCATTAGTGCGCGTATAACCTTCCAGAAAGCGATTTAGAGCTTGAAATCGAACAAGAATTGATATGTGTAAACGATACACATATTTTTAACAAATCCCAAGTATGAAATACAATATTTCATTGGTTTGGTATTTGTTTGATGGTCGCAGTGACACGGGTGTCACACAATGTGCACACTATGAACGTACGTGAATAACGTGAAATATGTGGTTTATGTGCACATGAAACTGATTGTTATCGGTGACCCTGCTAGGACGTGTTTGATCAACTATTAAACAAGTAACTAATCTTACTGAGCAAACCAAGGTGAGTTCACTGCTCTTTTTCCAAGCATGCGCCCCGGGGATGGACATCTGGTAAACGTTCCGGGGAGGAATGCTGGGTTATTGGGATGTTTGTTAATACTCGCATATCTATCAATCAAGTCCCATCTACCGATTGTTGCCGGGGAGGCAACGGGATATTAGTTAATAGCGCTATTTAGGCTTGGCAACCTCACACCACACCAGGGAGGTCGGGAGTGAACTAATGATCCCAGTCTTGACCATTGCTTTGATAGAGGCAATGGGGTTTGGGCAAAACAACTTTAATCCATCAGCGGTAAACGAGTTATTACAACATCAAATCGTTGAAACGTTCTAAATTTGGTAACTGGTATCTAAATACGTTAACAAAACTTTGAACTCACCAGCGTTGTCTGACACACTTGTCTGCATGCTTGCAGGTCTATAGGTTTATATCATGGAACTTGCTGTCTGGAAGGTTGGAGTGGTTATGGGTCGAGATACATGGAATCGTAACACAAGACTAATAGTTTACGTATGCTTGGTTTATGAAACACTTAACAACTGAGTTATGCTTCCGCTGTGTAAAATGAATTATATGTAACGTTTTGTAACACTTTATATTAATGGATGGAAGTTTTATTTAAGTATATTTATGAGTTCAATGTGATTGGTGGCTAAAGATCCTGGTACGTCACACGCCCTGCGGTGTTTCCGCAAGTGGTATTTTAGGGGCGTGACATCAAATATCTTGTGATAGTCAAGAAATTGGCAGACTCGTTTGCTTCTTTTAGTTTGACACAGGTACCCAGGGAAGAAAATGTAGAAGCTGATGCCTTAGCTAACCTTGGATCATCTTTGAAGATTCCAGAGGATGTTAAGATACCCATTATCCACATCTTAGCTCCTTCTATTGAGGATCACACAGCTAAGGAAATAATGGAGGATTCTGCAATTATACCTAGTGATGGTGCATAGTTAAATTCAGGATCTTGGATCCTTCCAATCCTGAGATACATACAACATGGAGAGATTCCTGTTGGAGAAAATTCTAGAGCTTTCAAAATCAAGGTATCTCAATTTACAATACTAAATAACATCTTATATAAACGGTCTCTTGCAGGTCCATATTTAAGATGCATCGAGGATCTAGAAATTCAAGAAGTTTTAAAGGATTTTCACGAAGGAGATTGTGAGAACCACACTGGGGGCAGAGCACTATTTTCAAGGATCCTTAGAACATGATATTATTGGCCTACTATGAAGAAGGATGTTGTGGAATATACAAAGAAATGTGATGCTTGTCAAAGACATAGCAATATCCTTCATCAACCAGCGGAGCTCCTGCATCATATATCCTCTTCCTGACCATTCATGAGATGGGGAATGGACATAGTTGGCAAACTTCCCAAGGCACCAGGAGGAAAAGTATTTATGTTTGATATAACTGACTACTTTTCCAAGTGGATAGAAGCTGAAGCCTTTGCATAAGTCAGAGAAAAAGAACTAATATCCTTTATTAAAAGAAACATCATTACTAGATTTGGAATACCTTCTGGAATTGTTTGTGATAATGGATCCCAATTCATTGGGAGTAGAACTACTAACTTTTGTGACAGCTAGGGGATTTGGATGATAACATCAACACCAGTCCACCCACAAGCTAATGGTCAAGCAGAATCATCGAACAAGATCATCATCAACAACTTGAAGAAAAAGCTTGGATCCAAGAAAGGGAAATGGGCCGAAGAGCTACCTTATGTGTTATGGGCTGATAGAATAACTCCCAAGAATGCTACTGGTCAAACTCCATTTTCTTTGGTGTTTGGAACTGAATCTGTGATCCCTACAAAGATGGTAGTCCCTACTGCAAGAACAAGCATCTGTTATCCTAAAGGAAATGCTGAAAACTTGGTTCAAGATTTAGATACCATAGAAGAACTCAGGGATTTAGCAAGGATAAGATTGGATAGCTATCAACAAAGAATGGCTGAAGCTTATAACAAGAATGTCAGGATCAGGGAATTTCAAGTTGGTGACATGGTGTTGAGGAAAGCATTCCAAAATACCATAAATCATGCTGATGGCAAGCTAGCACCAAAGTGGGAAGGCCCCTACCTAATTGAAGCTGGGGCAGGAAATGGGGCATATCGTTTACTAACAATGGAAGGTGATCTCTTACCAATGGCTTGGAATGCTGTCCACTTGAAGAAGTACTCCATGTAAGAAGGATCCGGGATCCTTAGATATCCTGACACTCCGTTCAAGTTAAGGATCCTTAGAGGATATATGATCCTCACTCTGGTAATGATTTGATTTTTATTTCTCAAATTCTATGATTCATTTGATTATAAGGAGAGGGTATTAGAATCCTTTATCCTTTTTCATCAAGTTCTGAGTTTTGCAGAAGTAGGTGTATTTTTTACAAAGGATCAAGTACTTGGTCAAATCTCCAAGGTCTTTGGGTTTATCCTAGTATCGTTCAAGGCAATGGAACCAGTACCCGCTTTAGGGGCTGACAATTTCATTGTACTGGCTGTATTTAGGATCCTAAGTATAATGGTAGACGTACCATACATCCATTCCTAAGGTTTCTAACGTTTTCACGTTAGCTAAGGTTTTGACATCTTCATGTCACTAAGTTTGGATAGTCGCCAGTTTGGGCCATACTCCAGTTCACACAAGTATGTTTGGGCTTGTCCCCAGTTTTTGGGCTTGTCCCCAGTTTTGGGCTTGTCCCCAGCTTATTGGGCTTGTCCCCAGATTGTTGGGCTTGTCCCCAGTTACTAATACTTTCTCTCTTTGACAATTGGCTTAGTCCCAAGTTATATGTTGTTACAGGTTTGCAAAGCTAAACAGTTAAGGATCCAGGATCCTAATGCTCTACCAGTTTTTATCTTTTGTTGGCACAGTTGTAAGTGTTAAGGATATAGAATCCCAACTTGGATTCTCTGGTATGATCCTTATTTGCCTTTGTTTTATTCTTTATTGTTTCCCTTATCCTTTGACAACTGGATATATGATCCTTGATCGTATAGTATGTAATCTTTTGACTTAAACTGATTTTAATATACATTTGATATCCTTTCCAACAGTTATAGATCCTAAAGTTTTAGAATGGAAATTGACAAATAAATGTATATGAAACAACATTCTAAGATAAAATCAACAACACAAAGATAGCCAAAAGTTAAAGTTTTATTTATTTATCAAATTAACCATTTTAAAGGTTGTAAAAATTGCCAACCCAAGCTTCTACCAGCAAAACGTGGCCCGTCCACTTGGGTTGGCAAAGGGTGTCCATACTAACAGTTCATAAAGTGCAGGAAATAAAAGGCGAGGGGCACCAAAGGCTTCATCCTCCACAAACAGAAGGAGCCTGACGGGTGGTCCGTAGGATAACCCTTAAAAGGTTTAATATTATGCACATTCCATGTTTATTACGATTATTTGCTTGAACAAGGTAACTACTAGTTGTTATGATTGTGCAGGTGCTAAAGTGTGTAAAAGATGCTTTTATGAAGCTTGAATGAAAGATGGAGGTTTGGGGAAACAAGTTGGAGAAGTCAAGTAGTGAAAAAGAGAACAAGAGGAAAAAAAGATCAGGCACCGCCGTAGGTTACGGCTCTCAATTCTTCAAAATACCACTGCCGTAAGGCAGTATATGTATGCCGTAAGGGAATTATGTTCGCCGTAAGCTACGGTGAGGGCCGTAGCTTACGACGCTATGTTGACCAGTTTTTGCTTGTTGACTGCCGTAAGCTACGGCAGGCGGCAGGCGAGTATATGTATGCCGTAAGGGAATTATGTTCGCCGTAAGCTACGGTGAGGGCCGTAGCTTACGACGCTATGTTGACCAGTTTTTGCTTGTTGACTGCCGTAAGCTACGGCAGGCGGCAGGCGCCGTAGCTTACGGTGCCGACTTTCCTCAAAGTGTAACTTACTCATTTAATGGTCATTTTCATGAAGATTTATGGGGTCCTATCATGTGCTTTCGGTTACACAACACTTGAGACACGAATTTGGCTGCACTTGGAGACTTCTAGAGAGCTTGAAACATTCTTGAATCATTAGTTTTTATGTTGGAATTGCTTTTGAAGATTAAAACTTGTTTGATGATGTTTGTTCAAGCCATGAGTGGCTAAATACTTTGTGATCATCTTTAGTTGAAGGTTTGTTTGAGACAATCGTGCTTTGATTTCATATTTCTAGAATGGTAAACTTAATGTATGTTTTGTTTATCATGGTGTGTTCTTATTTGCTTGTAAATTGTTGACTCTTATGATTATTCTATTTTGAAACCATACGTTCTTGGTACCGTTGGCAATCGAGATATCATGGGTAGAATTAGGATTGGGTAAGGGTTAATTGGTCATCGGGTAACAACCTCACGTTCTAGGAATCTGAGTACTTAGTTCCTTTTTATCACAACAAGTAATTACACATGAACTATGTCTATGTAGTTCTTTCTAGTGAATGATAGCACAAACGTTGAAGCAAACCGGAAACTAAAGATGGTCATTTGTCTCTAATTTGTTTACAACCAACACTTTCATTTTTGCAATTACATTAGTAATCTTAGTTTTAAAATCAATTCAATCAATCCAACTCTTGAAATTTACTTTACTTGCATTTAGTTTAATATTAGTTAACTTAGATTAACCTTGAAATAACACATATTCCACAAACTCCCTGTGTTCGATACCCACTTGCCACTATCTATTTAGTAGTAATTGGATTAAATTTGATTGTGACCACGACATCACGTCAGAGCCATCCACCTTTGCTACCCCCTATTGTCCAAAGGATCAGTGATCCTTAAACCTAGAAACTATTGTTCACCATACAGACCATCATTGTTTAAAACACCAAAACCAAAAAACTATTAAACCATAAAAAATGGGCTCCGGCGACGTCTAGAATTTTCCATCATCGCCCATTTGTGCAGCTCACATCTTGGCTGCTTCATCCACCTTCTCTTCACCACCTTTACCACTGCCTCCAGCCGCTGCATCCTCAGGATCCTTATCTCCGCTCCCACCAGCTTCAAGGGCCAGCACCTCCTCAGGCTCCTCATCATTTCCATGTTCAGCCAACCTCTTTGTCCAAGCCTCCACGTCCCACTCAGACCTGTCGAAGGAAGGATCAGCCGCTTCCTTAGCCATTTGAAGCTTGATCTTCAGCATAGCAATGACAGCAGAGAGTTTGGCTCCATCCATGACCTCCATCCTCCCCTTATTAGCAGTGATCTCAGCAAGGAACAACTCCTTCTGCAGGGTGTTGTTATCCTTCTCAAGCGAGGAGATCTTTTTGTCCTTGGCGACTGCTATCTTTTGGAAGTCGAGGATTTTCTCTTCAGCTTCGGCCAGGCACTGGTCTAGGAGGATTTGGACTTCAGCAAATTTCTGCAAGGACAGAATCATTTTTCAGGATCCTTTATCCTTAAAAAGTGTGCAAGTTTCAGGATACCAGATCCTTACCTCGGAGACATAATCATGGAACTGACGTTCCATCAAAGGGAGACCTTCGGAGGATTCAGTGGGCTTCTTCCTTTTGGTTCCTTTACCCCTGGTGCTCATACCCTTAACCTCCGGGTTGCTTTGGCTTGCAGCCAGCTCTTTCTTGATAGACCGTGGAGATACGATATCCTGGAGATCACCAACGCTGAATCTGGAAGCAGATCTTGATGATTTAGCAGCACCTACAAATACAACACACATATAAGTATTCACATCCTATTTTTATTAAACATTTACATACATACATATGTGGATACTTACTTGACATGGTGTAGGAAGTGGATGAGATCTCTTATGAATCCTTTGTCCTTGGTGGAAATGTTCTAATGGCAGGATCAAGCTTCCAGAAGGCAGTGATTCTCTCTTCAGTGAGGGGTGAACCTTGAATGTGTGACAGGGAGATTGTTGCATAGACATTAAAGAAAGGATCAATTATCCTCAACAGAAAAGAGAGGTCTTACCGTTGTCCAAGTCTAAGGATCCTATATCCTACCATCAGTGTTTCACTTCTTGGGAAGATGACTCCCGTATGGAATGGAATCTCTTCTCACAAAAAAGAACTGATTCCTCCAGTTGGTGTCATTCTTGGTGGTCTTAAGGATTGGATGAGGTTGCTGGGGTTTGGATTTGAAGAGGTAGCGGTGAGAACCATGGCTGACTAGATTGTACAAACGGCTCAACTCAGACAAGCCTATGTCTATACCTTCATGTTCTACGATGTGCTCAAGTGCATACAAGACTCTCCACACCATCGGCATGGCTTGGATATAGCACAGACCGGTCAGTGTAAAGAAGCCCTGTGTGAGAGTGGGAAAAGGATATGTGAAGCCTATTTGAAAAGGAGCTGCAGGGAAGGGGACCCAGACATCTGATATACAATCACTCTTCATTGAAGAGTCGAATGGCCGGAAAATAGTATCATCCGGGAAGCAATGGCGTAACTGATCAACTTCAGGATCAGTGAAACGACAAAGCTCCATGGATGGGTTTTTGGTAAGGCTCTGACTCTTCAATGGGCTGTTATGCTCAGGATTCTTGGCAGGAGAGGATCGGGTGCTCATTTTAGCCATGGATTCTTGAAGAACACGAGATTAGAAAGAAGAAAACTAAAGAGAGGAAGGAAGGGGATACTTGTGGTGATCTTCAAATGTGGATTTAAAGGGGAAGTATCTCGAATTTAAATGCATAGATCGCCCTAATCCATATCCTATTTATAATGATTGTTTGTTGCAGGCATGACTAAGGCTGACGTAAGCTGTAACGGCTCTATCCATATGTAACGGCTGGTCCGCTTTTGGCTGAAACATGACTATCTGATCGTATTTCAATTAGTCATGTTTGGGGCTAATTGTTAGGGGTAGAATTTTATTGGATATGGATCACGGATCCTCAGTGTAGCCTGGATCACGGATCCTCAGTTCAGTTTGGATAAAGGATCCTCAGGAGATGGTGCAGGAAGGCTAAGGATCCAGGATCTTTTTTGATATTCTAAAACTAACAATTGTTTCCATCATTTTTAGCTTGGTTTGCAGGTGCAATTCGAAGGAGACTTATTCCAACCGAGATTCCAGGAGAATATGCTCTTTATTATGGCACGTGCATGGAGTACACGAACGTTATGGTGATCGTGGGTGGCTAGCACATAATTCGAATAGTTAGTAAGTTAGATATTTTTCTAATTTTGAATGGGATAACAAGCTATTAGTAGCAAGTCAGTTACACATTACACACATTCGAACTCAGAGAAACTCTTTGGCGACTACACACATTCGAACTCAGAGAAACTCTTTGGCGATTACACATACAAACACTCTAGAAATCATTGTATCAAGCTTGTTATCATCCAAAGTTGTAACCTTTATTGTTCAATATAGTTGATAGTGATAGTTTTCACTATCCGAGATTTTTTATGCCGGAGATCATTCATTGATCAAGGGCTTTTTCCTCGTATAAATCCTTGTGTTCATCACCATTTTCATTCATTCATTGTTCATACTTTTGTTCAATTAACCAAGCATCTAACCTCATAAAAATCAGATTTGGTTACATTATCCTTATGTGATTTTTAACCAAAACAATATATATGTAGGATTGGGTTCAAGAGTGAACACTAGTGTACTTGCGAACTGAGCGAACTAATCTTGGCCACACACGTGTGTAAATCAATGGCCAGGATTTGATCACTCAGTTAACAAATACTCCAGTGTTCACTCTAGAACCCACCCTATATATATATATATATATATATATATATATATATATGGGTGAGTTTATTGGGTAACCACATAAAATAGGGAACTATAAGTAAAACATGTTAAAATATCCTAAAAATAATCATTTTTATATAATTATTTTTGAAGTTTTTGCATATAAACACATGTAGAAGTTGTTTTAATTAAAAAAATTTAAAAAAAGGTTTAAAAAATGTTTAGAAAAAAGGTACCAAAACTATTATTTTTATTTAAGCTACTTTTACATGTGTTTATATCTGAAATCCCGAAAAAAACTATATAAAGACGGTTTTTTAGTGTAAGGATGAGTTTTTATAAGTTTTTTTACGTGTATATGTATATATATGTTTTTATCTTATGATTTTATATAAGTTGCTTGTGAGTTGGATAAGTGGAGGTATATAGGCAAGCAAGGATAAAGCATATCATGTGGGTATTGATGATAGTTTGGAAACAAAGGAAAAAAAGAATAGTACGTATGGAAAGTATTGTTTTTATGGGGCCATAATAATGTCTTCATTTATACTTATAGTCTTCATTTCCTTCATCTTCAAACCAACTTCACATCACATAAACTTCTATAGCTTGCAAAATACGTGAATTAATTTGATAATTTCATTTGCTCTACCAGGGTAAGTTTGTGGTACAGTTCTTCATAACATAGGAAAATGAATAGGACGTGTGGAGGGTACGGTTTTTATTCTATATAATACGAAAAAAATGGTTAAATTTTCACACTTATATTTAGATAAACAAATTTTGTTATACGTGTAACACTTTTTTACAATTACAAGTATAAACTTAGTAAGTGTGTCGAATATTATTATATGTGTATACTTATATAGATAGACCTTTTTGGTATAAAATTCTATAAAAACAAATTATTTGTTTTACGTGAATGTTTGAGCCGAAGATAGTGGAGTTCAACCACTATGATTGAGCCAACGCCACTTGTTATATTTTCACAAACTCTAGTAGCTATTTTATTACCCTACTTAGATTAGATTTGAACATATCCAGTATCAAGTTCAATTAACAAGATATAAAACATGTTATGGATTTTTTTTATGTAAAAGTTAACTCAAATATAAATGATCACTAAGTACTAAGGTAGAAATTAATTGTACATTTACGCATCGCAACAGATAAAAACAAAACTACATATGCAGGGTCGTTCCAATGTTTTTGGAGGCCCTAACCAAACTACAAAGGTGAGGCTCTATGAATGGGTATAAAGAAAATATCGGTTCTGCTTTTTTCCTTCTAACTCTCAGTCGCACGCACAATATCAAAATTCAAAGATTCAAAGTATCAATTAGAAATTTAGGAAGAACAGTGATTAAGTGAATCGCAATATATAGAGATCACTATAAAAAAATAGCCGTTAACCAACCTAGATTATCCTTGCGACACCATTAATTTCACGTCTAAATTTTTCCTCAATCGGCGACACAATTGAGTAAAATGGGTAAGTGCGATGTTACAATTAGTGAAAATAACGATGGCGGCCTAAATTAAATACGAATTGCAGATTTGTTGGAGTTGGAATTAGGCTCTTTTATTTAAAAATTGGTTATTTATTTCGGTCTAATGCATAATACACATGCTATATAATTTTTTTTTAAATATTTGAAGGCCCTATTTTTTGGAGACCTCTAGACGATTGCCTAGATTTAGAAACATCTAGGTATCGCCCTCTATATATGTATTGGGTGGATTATTACAAAATACTAGGGAGAAAAATAGTTCACAATTTTAGATTTTAGATTTTTTTATTAAAATGTGTATTTTATGTACTCAATAAAATCATTGAATTAATTTGCTTATTTAATAATTTGATCGTTTACCCACATATATGTTGGCTATATATAAATGAAATTTGTTCATATATAGGCAATGCATATGATGAAAACCATTTGAGTTAAGAAAAGTTAGTACAACAATCAGTTTTGTTATATGTTTTTTTTATCATGTCTAGTATATGTTATTATGGTTATTATAAAAAAGATATGTAACACAAAACAATGACATTTTTAATCCATATACAGGGAAATGATTAAATAGGAAGTTTATTTTGGCTAGAAAGGTTAGGAAGCAATAGGATTATGACATGTGGCAAAATTTAAAATAAAGAGGAAGGGTATTTTAGTCAATCATATCATTTCTTCTTCCATCTTCTCCCCATTAACTTCAAAACCCACAATTTTCAAAACCCACCATCTTCAACCATTTCTTCACTTTCTATCTTAATAATCTCTACATTATAGTGCGATTTTCATCACAAATCAATGATTCAAACACCGATCAACGTGTTCTTCAGTTTTTTTTAAGAAAACCCAGTTTAATTTCATTCAAAATCTAGTTTTTTCCCGTGATTTTGAAGATAATCACTCGATCCGTTCGATTCGATCGCTCATAAGTGTTTCTATCATTCAAAATTCGTCAATCGTTGAAGAAATCGGCTTCGATTCATGTAAGAAATTCTTTAATTTCATTTTTACGATTTGGGTTTTTGATTTAGTCATTGTGTTTTACGATCTTGGCGAGGGTCCGGGGGCGGCAGCCCCTGGTAGCAGGGTCCAAGGGGCGGCAGCCCCTGGCGGGGTCTAAGGGGCAGAGCCCCTGGCTGGGGTTGAGCTGCATGAGAAAAATTAATTTTCTGAAAATTTGCCTCTGGAAAACTGCATTCGTAGTTCAGACAATTCACAGACAAATTCTCTGGAAAACTGTAAATTTTCTGTAAGTTTTATGCCATTGCGTTTTTAGAACTGCATTCCTGGTTCAGACAATTCACAGACAACTATTGTCCTGGTTCAATGCGTTTTAGAGAGAACATTTTCTTTAGTGTTTTTATGCCATTGCGTTTTAGAACTAAGACAATTTTATGCGTTTTCTGGTCATTGCGTTTTAGAAAAACACATTTTTGAAGTGTTTTTAGTCATTGCGTTTTAGGTAAAACACATTTTTAGGTGTTTTCAGTCCATTGCGTTTTACAGAAAACACTTTCTTTTGTTTTTTAGGCCATTGCGTTTTAGAAATGAGACATTTTTAAGTGTTTTCTGGCCATTGCGTTTTATAAATAAGGCATTTCTTTGTGTTTTTTGTGCATTGCGTTTTACGTAAAACACATTTTTATGTGTTCTCAGTCCATTGCGTTTTAGAAAACAGACATTTTAAGTGTTTTTTGTCCATTGCGTTTTAGAAATAAGACATGTGTTTGTGTTTTTGGTGCATTGCGTTTTAGGTAAAACACATTTTTATGTGTTTTCAGTCCATTGCGTTTTAGAAACTACATTTTCTTTTGAGTGTTTAAGCTATTGTGTTTTAAAATTAAGACATTTCTTTGTGTTTTCTGGCCATTGCGTTTTACAAATAAGACATTTCTTTGTGTTTTTTGTGCATTGCGTTTTAGAAAAATGTCATTTTTAGGTTTTTTTTTCCATTGCGTTTTACGCAACTAGGTTTTTTCCATTGCGTTTTAGGCAACTGGGTTTTCAAAAAAAAAATTCGAAAATATAGCAATAGTATACTCGTTTTAAAGATAAAAAAACACTCGTTTTTTGTGCAATTTTTATAAAAAAAATAATGTCGTATGAAAGAGTTATTAACGTTTAAAAAATGAGGGGGGATTAGATGAGAGAGAAACTATTGCATTGGATTGACTAGAATACCCCTAAACAAACTCACGCGCCTCTTTTTTTCCCTTCAATTTCCCTGATTTAATCTTAGCCCTTGATTAACTAAATGGATGGTCAAGATCACTTCCTAGCCTTCTTAGCCAAATAAACTTCCTATTGTATCTCCACCCTCCATATCTAACAAGTGCATAATTTTTTTTTGTAATACCTATAATAACATATATTATGTAAAGAGTTAAATGCCATTTTAGTCCCCGTGGTTTGGGCCATTTTGCCAGTTTAGTTCAAATGTTTCATTTTTAACCTGTGGGTCCAAAAAGGTTTCACGGTTGCCATTTTAGTCCACTTGGTTAACTTCATCCATTTTTTCTGTTAACGAGAAGGCCAATTCGGTCATTTTGTATGTAATTCTGTTAACTAAAAGGGCAATTCCGTCATATAAAATGACCGAATTGGCCTTCTCGTTAACAGAAAAAATGGATGAAGTCAACCCAGTGGACTAAAATGGCAACTGTGAAAACTTTTTGGACCCACAGGTTAAAAATGAAACCTTTGGACTAAACTGGCAAAATGGCTCAAACCACAGGGACTAAAATGGCATTTAACTCTTATGTAAATTAAAAAATACTGTTAGATAGGGTTTTTATGAATTGTTTCGACATAAGTGAGTTTTCAATATATTTATATATACATACACCTCTTGAGTTAAGTAACCCTATGTAACAATCAATTTATTTTCATACGTAATACATGCTATTATAGTTATTAACTTATCACAAATAAATTTTAAACTAATGTAGCCAGTTGTTACACATGTACATGTGTAATAAAATGTTATTGTTGCTTATGTAACAGTTATACAATGACATTCTGTTAGATAATATTTAACAACTTGCTACATTTTTTTATTTTTTGTAATAATTTTAATTTTAAGTATTACAAAAAAAAAAATTATTGTTTGATAGGGTTTTTTATAAGAGAAAAATGCAATTTGCGTCCCTGTGGTATGTGCCAAACATCAACCTGAGCCCCTAAATTCATTTTTTGGTTTTTTGAGCCCCTGACCTTATAAATTCATAACAGTTTGAGTCCTTCTGTCACACTGCCGTTTGTTTGACTGTTTAAGTCAGGGGTAATACCGTCTTTTGTCATGTCTTCCCTTCTAAAAACCCCAAATAACTTTATTAAGCCCTAATTTAATACATATAAACAAAAACAATCATTTCTCTCTCTCTCTCTCTCTAAACAAATCCTTCTCTCGTATGTGCAAGAAGCAAATGTGAACACTGCAAAGTTCTTTCATAGGTTTCAATAAGCATTGAGCTATTACTCCGGTGTCTGACAAGCATTGAGCTATTACTCCGGTGTTTGAGACTGTTAACTACGGTGATGGTTGGGAGCTCCCCAGAGCGCACAGATTCAAGGTAATTCTTGGAGTAACATACTCGTCTTCATCTTAAGATCAAAAGACCCAACATCTTAATTTCTAACTATGATTATAGAAATCGAATTTTGGATTATTATAAGATAGCGGTTCTAGGGTTCTTAATGGGGAAGAAGACAAAGTGAACAATTGGTTCAAATATTTTTTAGTTTCAGCTTTGAAACAAAAAAGACAATCCAGGCCTACTTGTTGCGATGTTGCTTCTGTGATAACCCTCACCAAACCAGGTATCCGTACGAATTAATTAATATTTAATTACTGCTTAATTACTGTGCTTGCTTACATCTGTGTTTAAACTGCTTACAGATTTCTGTTACATCCATACTCATGCATCACATTTATACTGTCACTCTATCATTTACACATAAACATCAGTGACAACCTTGATGCACAAAAGCACAGTGAGCACACTATACGGGTTACCCATTCAACATGCTGACATAACCAGCATCAGGCAGACACTGCCTCTAAGGCCAGTACGAGCCGGGAATAGATTACTACACCAGTAGTGAGTGTAGGGAGGTGAGGATTGTAGAACTGCGTCACTAGGTAAAGTTTATAGTGACCGGATGTGCCTAAAACGTACTTTAAGTACAAAATTCTGCGCTTTAATATAAAACTCAGCATTTTAAATTACTAATAAAGTGCAAAAAAAAAACATTTCAGAACGGTCCCGTATATTTTCCTAAGTACCGGGAATAATTTATGTTACAAAATATATACATAAAGGACTTTTTCGACATAATTAAACATTTTAACGGAACGGTATTTAATCGTATAACCGGACATTACCCGGGGCACTAAATTTTTGTCAAATACTTTATCTTATTATTTATGGCTAGTCATGATCCCCGTATGCCATAACACCCGCAAAAAATAAACCAACTAACTTATATCACATTACTTACATCTAACTTACACTTAGCCACTTTAGTCACAATATTTACAACATACCCCCCCCCCCCCCAACGATTTTAATGCCCAAAATGGGACCCCACATATCCATCTATCCATACCACAAATATCTTGATAGATTTTAAATGGATTGTTTATTGGATATCTTACTTGTAGAAGTGACTAAATCATGTATAAGTATGGCATGTCTTACAACTTATCACTTCACCAAGATTACACTCCCATTCCACTCTCTCTCCCTCTATTTCGGCAGCCCCATAACCGCCACCCCCTCATCACCTTCAACTTCCATTCTTCCATTTTCAAGTGATATTCAAGACTAGAAGATGATCTCTTGAAGCTGGTGGTTGTGGAGCTACAAAGGACTTGTTCTTGCTTGGTTCTACACCTTTTCTCATCACATTCTTTCACTAGAGTTCATCCCTAGCTAGAGGCTAGTGGTAAGTCTCATTGTAACTTGTCTCATTTTGTTCAAAAATTTCGATTTGTAGTTGGATGTGTTGTTTAAATTACTAATAGAACAAAAGACTAGAAGATGTTAACCATAATTAAAGAATATTAAGGTTACATAAAAGTTTACTTATGTATGAAACATGAAGCGGAACCTTGTCGGTTTGAGGGTTGGTTAAATCATACTTGATGTTAAAAAGTTGTTTTCTTGTTAAATCCATTGTTCGGACACTCGTTGATGCGATTTAGTAATGTTTAAACCGCGAAACAACTTGCTGATGTACTTTTCTAGCCGCCTTCAACAGGCTGTAAACGGACTTTAAAAACTCGAAAAACGGAATTTCAAAAGCCTAAATCGTGTCATTTCGAAAAACGAAGAAAATGGCGCTAGAATCGTATTTTTCTGATGTCAGTTACTATTTTAAAAATCTGTTTTCGTGACAGCAGCTAAGGCTGTTTGTTACTGCAGTAAAATGGGTCTTACGTTTTCAGTCACAACTTAAAACCTGAACCGAACCAGCCCCTGAAACTTTTATCAAAGATGGTCACGGATGTATTTGTGACCCTCAAACTGGAAATTCGATAAACGGACTTACGAGGAATTTTTGACGAATTATTCCGTAAACTGTGATCAGAATGTAACAAATCTGATCACAGTTAAACGATTTTCTATAAATTTTTGATAATGAACCAGACCCCGAAATTTTTACAAAATATATTGTGAGTCGATTATGACATTCCGCGAAAATTTGGGAATATTTGGAAAGAGTTAAGTATTTTATTTAACCGTCCGAAAACAGTCCAGTTTCCACATATTGAAACTGAAACGTCAAGGGTAGCGTTTCGCGTGTTAAAAACGTATGGGTTGATTTCAAAAAGAAAATGATGTGCGTATTAGCACGGACACTCCCGTTTTTAGGGGAAGTTCTGGCGAATTTTTCTAAAAATACCAAGACTTAGAAAAATTATTTTTTTCTAACAAGTATGTTTAACTGTATTTCTTGGAATTTAACCTCGCCTTGAGTTTTGACATAAATCTTTAAAGTGTTGGTTATGAGACTAGAAAATGTATCTTGTCAATACTTAAAGTCACCACATGCATAATTCTTGTACGAATAGCCCATCCTTGGGAAGGAATCTATTTATACATTAATCAAGAAATATAAACACGAAATAGTTGTCTAACTATTTCCCCAAGAACATTAAAACTCTAAGCTAAGGCACGGCCGTTCGTCTAATAGATATTAGCACGTTGTAGGTTGTCGTGCTGCAGACCGAGTTTGATTTGCTGTTATTCGAGGACGCATTACTGTGAGTTCATGTCCCCCTTTTCTCTTAACTGTTTTCAGTTTTCTAAACTGTGGGGGTGAAATACATGTTACTATAATTACGAGTACTTTTACATGGTATGGTTAGCGTAAGGAGGGTTACTGCATACAGATCATGTGAGTGGGTAGGTGGTACTTGAGGCCATTAATCCTCATGGTAGGACCGAGGGACACAATGCGGTAGATCTATTTGGGTGTAGCGAGCCCAGCTCCAGGCCCACAGTACGGACCTTGGAGTGACTATGTACCCGACGCACAAATCCGCTAGGTTTGAGTCTTCCTACTTGCACTTCACACATATCAATGGCCTTGCAAACCATTGGTGATGTCTATTTCCTTATTTGCTACATACCAGGGTTTTTATACTTACAAGGATTTTACATACTCACTTACACATGAACTCGCTCAACATTATGTTGATTTTTCCAACTTACATGTATTTCAGGGAACTAAGGATCTGGCACGGTATGATACGTTTTTCCGCTGTGTTAGGGTTACGGAATCATCCACGTTTAGGGGTCGCGACTTTTACCTGGACGAGTCGCAAGTCTTAAACAGTGTTTATGTTATATTTGTGGTTGCGTTTTAAGAACAAAGTTTTTATGTTATCAGGTTGTAACTTCCGTTGCATGTGTCAACGCATTAAGACAATGTTGTAATATTCTACTTTTCAAACTTAAATCTATGGATGATCTGCATGTTTTATTTTCATATAGCTTTGTTGTGATTAAGCTATGGTATTAAGAAGTCACACCAAATTAACCCACGCTTCCGCAAAGCCAGGGTGTGACAGCTTGGTATCAGAGCTCTGATCATAGCGAACTAGGATTCCTTCTCGAGTCTAGACTATGATCTCTAGGGCTCTCACGAAAACATTTTTACACTGCATACCACTTAAGTCCAGATCCAAAATGTTTTTACAAACAAATGTTGAGCACATTTTAATGGTTAGTATAGGCTCAGTCTGGGAGGCTGAGGCTCGGTCTGGGAGGCTGAGGTAGTTGTCTAGTGGGACTAGGAAGAGCAGTCTGGGAGGCTGGGAGGCTAGTGGGACTAGGGAGTCAGTCTGAGAGGCTGGGAGGCTAGTGGGACTAGGTAGAGCAGTCTGGGAGGCTGGGAGGCTAGTGGGACTAGGAGAGCTATTTAATTGCTTATTGATAACTAATGTGTTTACTTGATTATATGATTGATATATGTGCATATCTGTGGTTGTATTACAGACACTATGTCTTCATCGAGCGGGGTTTCAGACCCAGTGGCAGTAGACTCGGACGACCCGATGTACACTGATTCAGAGGTTCATACATCAGATACAGACAGCACTGACGAGGATGCATTCCAGCCTTTTGCTATACCCGATTTTGGGGATGATATACCTCATGCTGATGGTGTTCCTGCCGGGGATCTACCTCTTGTGGAGATCCCTGCTCCTGTTCCACACGCTGCATTTGCTGCAGATGATTTGCCGCATGATTTTGAGATCGATGACGACCTCGATCTATTCGCGGGTCCCCCGGAGGGCCACCATGAGGGTGGGGCCCCGATAGCAGACAAGGTAGCTCTTCCATTAGTTGAGATTCCTGTTGAGCAGGCCCATTCTGATTCGTCGATTCCTGATTCTCATGAGTCGGTTGCTTCCTCTGTTCCACCACCTATTCATGCTGATATACCGGTTGAGCCTGATGTTGTTGCTCCCCTTCCTGACCCGGTACCTCTAGAGCCCGACCATGCACTCTTCGCGGCTCATGTCGACCCCCAGTATGCTGACACCCAGAATGGGTGGATAGAGGCCGATGATGATATTCCACCTTTTGTAGTACCAGATGCACCAGCTTTAGCTCCCTTTGATGCACCCTTATTCCCCACACACACGGCTGATGCGCATCGCGCGGATCTGCCCGTCACGTTTCTTCATGAGATCCCTCCACCGCGTCCTGGAGAGGGCCCATCTCATCAGCCTTTTGGCCATGCACCTTTTTCTGACTGAAGGGGATCAGTTTGCACCACAGATCCCTCACCATACTGCTGTTCCCCCTGTTCCACCGTTCGCTGTACCACCTTTTACTCCATCCAGTGAGCCTTTTCTATAGACATCATCATCCGTTGTGCCGCCGACAGATCCATATCATGCCTATTATGTCGGGCCTTCTTATGAGGATGTCCTCGTTTCATTTATGCTACAGCATGACGCGCTGACGCGTCGTGTCCAGGTCCTGGAGCAGCAGTTAGAGCATCTGTCACGTTCTCACCACGCCATGGAGGCGGACTGGCTCCTCATGCGTAGTTTGTTTTACTTTCATTTTCCCCCTCCCCCTCCACCACCAGCAGCATGAGGGCACTTTTGGTTTGATGCAGGTACCACCACTTTTGATGAGAAGATAGCGATTAAGTCGGCTGCATAGCTTTTTGAAGATCACCTGACGATTATGACTTTTGATGTTTGGTATTTGTATATATTTAGACGTTTCGGACAAGGGCGTTGTGACCCTTGGTCCCTTTTTGGATGTATGTTAATTATGGAACTCGTAAACATTGTAATCGTGGTCTTGGTTATATAAAAAGCTTAATCGCAGTGTTCTCATTACATGCATGGCTGATTTATTGATTTATTTATAACATGGGATGTTGTGTGATTGATTGTTTATAACATGAGATGTTATGTGGTTGGTTTATTTTAACATGAGCTGTTATATATTATTACTATCGCTTTATACGCACACTTTACCTACCATGACCTGACTCGCGTAAACCATCTTTTAGAAGATGCCACCGAGATGTGATCCACGCATGCCTACCAACGAGGCAGAACTTCAACAGATCATCGCTGCCGCCATCGCGCAATACGCCGCCTCTCAAGGAGGACCTAGCGGAGGCAGCTCATACAATAACGGCAACAACAATCCGCCTCATGGTAATACTAAGTCATTAAGGCATACCATGATACATTGGATATCTATAGCGAGTTTGCTAATGCCATTCATATATTGTAACGTATGTGCAGGGTGCACCTACAAGCAGTTCTTAGACTGCAAACCCGTAAACTTTGATGGCACCGGAGGTGCTGTTGCTTTTGTTCGTTGGGCAGAAAAGACAGAATCAATTCTCCGCATGAGCAAATGCGCCCCAGATCAGCAGGTTACTTACATCTCTGGGCTATTCTTGAACGGAGCCCTGTCATGGTGGAATTTACAAGTCCAAACACTGGGTGAAGCTGCAGCTTACGCATTGACGTGGAACGAGCTGAAAGAGCTCATGCGCAAAAAGTATTGCTCTCGCGCTGAAATTCAAAAGTTGGAAACTGAGTTCTGGCATCTGAAGATGGACGGTCCAAAAATTGCGGAATATGTTCAGAGGTTTCACGACCTGTCACAGGTAGTACCTTATATGGTCACGCCAGAATTCAAGCGGATTGAGCGCTTCATTTGGGGTTTAGCTCCTCAAATCATTAGTATGGTGACCTCTTCAAAACCGGCAACAATCACTGAGGCGATCGATCTAAGCGTAGCTCTCACTGAGGAGGCGATCCGCCTAAACAAGTTTTCTGATGTTGAGCAAAGGAAGAAGGAGACTCATGTAGAGTCATCCGGGGATAACAAAAGAAAATTCTCGAATTTCAAACAAGGCACAAGCAGTGATGGCAGAAAAGGAGAGTCAAGCACGCCGACCCAAGCTACGACTGGTACTGGGAGGAAAGGAAAGGGATATATGGGTACACATCCTAAGTGCAACGCTTGCCAGCGTCACCACTCAGGCCGGTGTGGTTTAAAAGTATGTGAAGCTTGTGGAAGGGTTGGTCACTTGAAGGATTCTTGCTGGGCTAGTGCTGGCCGGGGAGGCCAAGAAGGATTTGGGAATAGAAACAATAATCGTGGTGGTATTGGGAATCGCCCACGGGGGAACAATGGAGGAAATGGGAATCGAGGCAACAATGTGAATCAAGCTGGTACTGTAAACCGAAACCAAAACAACAATCAAGCTGGGAATGGAGGTGGAAACGGGCAAAGACCAGGTTGCTTTAACTGTGGTGATATGGGGCATTTTAAGCGGAACTGCCCAGAATTGAACCAAGCGCGTGGAAGGGTTTTCAATATCGAAGCGAGGGAGGCGCGCCAGGATCCCAATGTTGTTACTGGTACGTTCCCTATAAACCAACGCTTTGCATCCGTTTTATTTGATACTGGTGCCGATTATAGCTTCGTATCGTTAGAGTTTAAGAATATGCTTGGTTTATCCTCTAGTAAATTAGATGTTCCTTACTCAATTGAATTGGCTAATGGAAAGTTAGTAGAAGCCAATGAAGTGGTCAGAAGTTGTACAATCGAATTGGGAGGGCGTGAGTTTACTTTGGATCTACTACCAGTCCAGCTGGGGAGCTTCGACGTGGTGGTAGGAATGGATTGGTTATCAAGCAACAGGGCTGAGATTGTTTGTCACGAAAAGGTAGTTCGTATCCCAACCGAAGATGGAGAAACAATTGTGGTTCATGGGGAGAAGCGGGATACGCCTTTAAGAATTATTAGTTGCCTGAAAGCTCGTAAGTGTTTACAAAAGGGATGTGCTGCCTTCCTGGCACACATCGTGGATAAGAAAGCTGCTGAGCCGAAAATCGAAGACATCCCTGTCGTGAGGGAATATCCTGAAGTCTTTCCAGAGGACTTGCCAGGATTGCCACCCCAAAGGCAAGTGGAATTTCACATTGACTTAGTTCCAGGCGTCGCGCCTGTAGCTAGGGCACCTTATAGACTTGCACCGTCAGAGATGCAGGAGTTGTCGACACAACTCCAGGAGTTACTTGACAAAGGATTCATCCGACCAAGCTTCTCACCTTGGGGAGCTCCAGTTTTATTTGTTAAAAAGAAAGACGGTAGTTTTCGTTTGTGTATTGACTACCGGGAGTTGAATAAGCTGACGATCAAGAATAGATACCCTCTGCCAAGAATAGATGATTTATTCGATCAACTCCAAGGCTCAAGTTTTTACTCTAAGATCGATCTTCGATCTGGGTACCATCAGCTAAGAATACAAGAAGAGAGCATCCCGAAGACAGCCTTCAGAACTCGTTATGGACACTACGAGTTCCTAGTCATGCCGTTTGGGTTAACAAACGCGCCTGCTGTTTTTATGGACCTAATGAACCGAGTCTGCAAGCCGTATCTCGATAAGTTCGTGATTGTATTCATCGACGACATTTTGATTTATTCAAAGACAAAGAATGAACACGAACAGCACTTAAGAGCTATTCTGGAGTTGTTGAAAAAGGAACAGTTGTATGCCAAATTCTCTAAGTGCGACTTTTGGCTACGTGAAGTCCAATTCCTTGGACACGTAGTTAATGGAAATGGAATCCATGTCGATCCCACAAAGATCGAGGCAATAAAGAACTGGGAGACTCCAAAGACGCCAACCGAGATTCGACAATTCTTAGGCTTGGTTGGTTACTATCGAAGGTTCATTGAGGATTTTTCAAAAATCGCTCAATCACTGACACTCCTCACACAGAAGGATAAGAAGTTTGATTGGGGAATCAAACAGGAAGAAGCATTTCAGTTGTTAAAGGATAAGCTCTGCAATGCGCCGATCTTAGCACTACCAGAAGGTACAGATGATTTCGTGGTTTACTGTGACGCCTCACGTCAAGGATTGGGTTGCGTGTTGATGCAACGCCAGAAAGTTATAGCTTACGCGTCACGCCAGTTGAAAGTACATGAAAAGAACTATACCACACACGATTTGGAACTAGGCGCAGTGATATTTGCATTAAAAATTTGGAGACATTATTTATATGGTACAAAGTGTACAATTTTCACAGACCACAAGAGTTTACAGCACATATTCAACCAGAAAGAGCTGAACATGAGACAAAGACGTTGGGTCGAATTGTTGAACGATTACGACTGCGAGATAAAGTACCATCCAGGGAAGGCGAATGTGGTCGCCGATGCCCTAAGCCGAAAAGAAAGGATCAAGCCCATAAGGGTTAGGGCTTTAGAAATGATTGTCCAGACAGATCTTTCCCTGCGCATTCGTGCCGCGCAGAAAGAAGCTCTTAAGGAAAGAAACCTTGAAGAAGAATATCTCCGTGGGATGGAGAAGCAATTGGTACCAAACAGGGAAGGAACATTATGTTTTATGAAAAGGATTTGGGTTCCTCTGTTTGGTGGTTTGAGGAAAGTTATTTTTGATGAAGCTCACAGGTCACGGTACTCTATTCATCCCGGGGCGGATAAAATGTACCAAGATCTTAAGGATTATTATTGGTGGCCCAGGATGAAAGGCGACGTTGCTGTTTATGTTAGCAAATGTTTGACATGTGCCAAGGTGAAAGCTGAATACCAGAAGCCTTCGGGACTTCTGCAACAACCTGAAATTCCCAAGTGGAAATGGGAACAGATTTCAATGGATTTTATAACGAAACTGCCCAAGACGCCCAGGGGCCATGATACCATTTGGGTGATAGTTGACCGCCTAACAAAGTCCGCACATTTCTTGCCAATCAAGGAGAAAGACAATACGAGTAAGCTTGCGGAAATTTACATGAGAGAAATCGTTGCACGTCATGGAGTGCCACTCTCAATCATCTCTGATAGAGATGGGAGATTTGTATCAAGGATTTGGCAATCCTTCCAAGAAGCTTTTGGCTCACAATTGAATTTGAGTACTGCATTCCATCCGCAAACTGATGGCCAAAGTGAAAGAACTATTCAGACACTGGAGGATATGCTGAGAGCATGTGTAATGGATCTTGGTGATAGCTGGGATAAGCATTTACCATTGGCCGAATTCTCATACAACAACAGCTACCACACTAGTATTGGAGCCGCGCCATTTGAAGCTCTTTACGGACGCAAGTGTCGATCACCACTATGCTGGGCTGACGCAGGTGATAGACAGCTTGTTGGTCCCGAAATCGTCCAAGAGACGACAGATAAAATTTCGCAAATTCGAAAACGTATCGAAGCGGCTCGCGAAAGACAGAAAGCCTATGCGGATCCAAACCGGAAACATTTGGAATTCCAAGTTGGAGATATGGTTTTATTGAAAGTTTCACCCTGGAAGGGTGTGGCACGCTTCGGAAAGCGTGGGAAGTTGAATCCGCGTTACATTGGCCCTTTCAGAATTCTGCAAAGGATTGGGCTTGTAGCCTACAAGTTGGACCTACCTGCTGAACTCCATGGTGTTCACGATACATTCCATGTATCCAATTTGAGAAAAAGTCCAACACAAGATACAATAATCATTCCTGCTGACGAAGTTCATATCGATAACACGCTCCACTTTACTGAAGAACCTGTTGAGGTCACGGATTGGAAAGTTAATAAAACTCGCAGGAGCAGTGTCAAACTCGTCAAAGTTCGTTGGAATGCTAGGCATGGACCTGAATTCACGTGGGAACGTGAGGATCGAATGAAAGAGAAATACCCCCATTTATTTCCTAAGAACCCTGCATCTCGTAGCAGAACTTAAATTTTGGGATGAAATTTCTTTAACGGGGGGAGAATGTGACAACCCTCACCAAACCAGGTATCCGTACGAATTAATTAATATTTAATTACTGCTTAATTACTGTGCTTGCTTACATCTGTGTTTAAACTGCTTACTGATTTCTGTTACATCCATACTCATGCATCACATTTATACTGTCACTCTATCATTTACACATAAACATCAGTGACAACCTTGATGCACAAAAGCACAGTGAGCACACTATACGGGTTACCCATTCAACATGCTGACATAACCAGCATCAGGCAGACACTGCCTCTAAGGCCAGTACGAGCCGGGAATAGATTACTACACCAGTAGTGAGTGTAGGGAGGTGAGGATTGTAGAACTGCGTCACTAGGTAAAGTTTATAGTGACCGGATGTGCCTAAAACGTACTTTAAGTACAAAATTTTGCGCTTTAATATAAAACTCAGCATTTTAAATTACTAATAAAGTGCAAAAAAAAAACATTTCAGAACGGTCCCGTATATTTTCCTAAGTACCGGGAATAATTTATGTTACAAAATATATACATAAAGGACTTTTTCGACATAATTAAACATTTTAACGGAACGGTATTTAATCGTATAACCGGACATTACCCGGGGCACTAAATTTTTGTCAAATACTTTATCTTATTATTTATGGCTAGTCATGATCCCCTTATGCCATAACACCCGCCAAAAATAAACCAACTAACTTATATCACATTACTTACATCTAACTTACACTTAGCCACTTTAGTCACAATATTTACAACATACCCCCCCCCCCCCCCCCCCCAACGATTTTAATGCCCAAAATGGGACCCCACATATCCATCTATCCATACCACAAATATCTTGATAGATTTTAAATGGATTGTTTATTGGATATCTTACTTGTAGAAGTGACTAAATCATGTATAAGTATGGCATGTCTTACAACTTATCACTTCACCAAGATTACACTCCCATTCCACTCTCTCTCCCTCTATTTCGGCAGCCCCATAACCGCCACCCCCTCATCACCTTCAACTTCCATTCTTCCATTTTTCAAGTGATATTCAAGACTAGAAGATGATCTCTTGAAGCTGGTGGTTGTGGAGCTACAAAGGACTTGTTCTTGCTTGGTTCTACACCTTTTCTCATCACATTCTTTCACTAGAGTTCATCCCTAGCTAGAGGCTAGTGGTAAGTCTCATTGTAACTTGTCTCATTTTGTTCAAAAATTTCGATTTGTAGTTGGATGTGTTGTTTAAATTACTAATAGAACAAAAGAATAGAAGATGTTAACCATAATTAAAGAATATTAAGGTTACATAAAAGTTTACTTATGTATGAAACATGAAGCGGAACCTTGTCGGTTTGAGGGTTGGTTAAATCATACTTGATGTTAAAAAGTTGTTTTCTTGTTAAATCCATTGTTCGGACACTCGTTGATGCGATTTAGTAATGTTTAAACCGCGAAACAACTTGCTGATGTACTTTTCCAGCCGCCTTCAACAGGCTGTAAACGGACTTTAAAAACTCGAAAAACGGAATTTCAAAAGCCTAAATCGTGTCATTTCGAAAAACGAAGAAAATGGCGCTGGAATCGTATTTTTCTGATGTCGGTTACTATTTTAAAAATCTGTTTTCGTGACAGCAGCTAAGGCTGTTTGTTACTGCAGTAAAATGGGTCTTACGTTTTCAGTCACAACTTAAAACCTGAACCGAACCAGCCCCTGAAACTTTTATCAAAGATGGTCACGGATGTATTTGTGACCCTCAAACTGGAAATTCGATAAACGGACTTACGAGGAATTTTTGACGAATTATTCCGTAAACTGTGATCAGAATGTAACAAATCTGATCACAGTTCGGTAAACGATTTTCTATAAATTTTTGATAATGAACCAGACCCCGAAATTTTTACAAAATAAATTGTGAGTCGATTATGACATTCCGCGAAAATTTGGGAATTTTTGGAAAGAGTTAAGTATTTTATTTAACCGTCCGAAAACAGTCCAGTTTCCACATATTGAAACTGAAACGTCAAGGGTAGCGTTTCGCGTGTTAAAAACGTAAGGGTTGATTGTTGATGATCATGGGTTGATTTCAAAAAGAAAATGATGTGCGTATTAGCACGGACACTCCCGTTTTTAGGGGAAGTTCTGGCGAATTTTTCTAAAAATACCAAGACTTTGAAAAATTATTTTTTTCTAACAAGTATGTTTAACTGTATTTCTTGGAATTTAACCTCGCCTTGAGTTTTGACATAAATCTTTAAAGTGTTGGTTATGAGACTAGAAAATGTATCTTGTCAATACTTAAAGTCACCACATGCATAATACTTGTACGAATACCCCATCCTTGGGAAGGAATCTATTTATACGTTAATCAAGAAATATAAACACGAAATAGTTGTCTAACTATTTCCCCAAGAACATTAAAACTCTAAGCTAAGGCACGGCCGTTCGTCTAATAGATATTAGCACGTTGTAGGTTGTCGTGCTGCAGACCGAGTTTGATTTGCTGTTATTCGAGGACGCATTACTGTGAGTTCATGTCCCCCTTTTCTCTTAACTGTTTTCAGTTTTCTAAACTGCGGGGGTGAAATACATGTTACTATAATTACGAGTACTTTTACATGGTATGGTTAGCGTAAGGAGGGTTACTGCATACAGATCATGTGAGTGGGTAGGTGGTACTTGAGGCCATTAATCCTCATGGTAGGAACGAGGGACACAATGCGGTAGATCTATTTGGGTGTAGCGAGCCCAGCTCCAGGCCCACAGTACGGACCTTGGAGTGACTATGTACCCGACGCACAAATCCGCTAGGTTTGAGTCTTCCTACTTGCACTTCAAACATATCAATGGCCTTGCAAACCATTGGTGATCTCTATTTCCTTATTTGCTACATACCAGGGTTTTTATACTTACAAGGATTTTACATACTCACTTACACATGAACTCGCTCAACATTATGTTGATTTTTCCAACTTACATGTATTTCAGGGAACTAAGGATCTGGCACGGTATGATACGTTTTTCCGCTGTGTTAGGGTTACGGAATCATCCACGTTTAGGGGTCGCGACTTTTACCTGGACGAGTCGCAAGTCTTAAACAGTGTTTATGTTATATTTGTGGTTGCGTTTTAAGAACAAAGTTTTTATGTTATCAGGTTGTAACTTCCGTTGCATGTGTCAACGCATTAAGACAATGTTGTAATATTCTACTTTTCAAACTTAAATCTATGGATGATCTGCATGTTTTATTTTCATATAGCTTTGTTGTGATTAAGCTATGGTATTAAGAAGTCACACCAAATTAACCCACGCTTCCGCAAAGCCAGGGTGTGACAGCTTCTTCCTATAGACGACCCTGTTCAAGTCCCTCGTGGTCAAATGTTTTATTTTATTTTATTTTCTTATGAATCTGGGTGGTAAATGGGATCCAAGTCTGAACCACAGACCTTATTTTCAAATACAATAAAGTAAGTATGCGTGTATATTAGTGAAAAGTAATTATCATGGAATATAAAATTGCCATAAATAACACCATCAAAATCTTCTAAATGTTTAGTCATCATCATTTTTTTCCCAGATCGTTCAACAATTATCCTTCACACTTACCCTCAAACAGTCAGCACCACCCAGTGTTATGAATTCATAAGCTCAGGGGCTCAAAAAAACAAAAAATGAATTTAGGGGCTCAGGTTGATGTTTCACACAAACCACAGGGACGCAAATAGCATTTTTCTCTTTTTAGAATGTAAAACATATATAATAATATATGTTACATTGTATCAAGAACGAACAAAATGGATCATTTATCAACAAGCCACATAATTTCTAAGACCAGGGGTATGGGGGTCGTCTCCTCCCCGTCCCGGTCAGTCCCCCACGTCGCACACCGCCCCTCATGAGGTCGTCGCGTCACTGCCGGCCTCTCCAAGACGTTGGAGACGAGGCAAACAAGTGGCCCCCCCTCTGACTTCTCTATCTCCCTTTTATTATATATTATATTATATTGGTTTTTATTATGGGTTGGGTAGTCCTCCACACCCTTGGGTAGTCCCCAAGGGGGTGGTCCTCCACCCTTGGTGAGGTGGCGTCTACGTGACGGGTAGTCTCTTTGAGGACTAACTAAACCACACCTTATGGTCTAAATAACTTTCTTTAATATAATTTAAATATTGTTCATGTACAATCGCACCACCTTTGTATTTGGTAGCTATATCTTCTAAATTTAAATCTGTTGATATACCCACCTTAATTTTTGTTCTATTTTTTTTTTTTTTTTTTTTTTTGAGTGTTACATATTCTACCGATCTTCTCCATTTCCTATTGAAGAATCATTGTTGCACTATCTTTGTTGCAATTCTTTTAGCGAAATCGGAGAAGATTGTTGATCAAATAAAAATAGCATTGAAAATTTTACGAAATGAAGATAGATTTAATTATTTTTTTCGTTCAACTTACGTTCTTGTGCAACTGATACCAAATAGATTGCGTCTTGATATTGATTCTAATTCTTCAAACTATTATGTTTGGTTTGTTCATCATGTTTGTTTTTTCATCAAAATCGTTCATCTGGTCCATTTTCATCAAGTTTGGTTCATTAATCATAGTGGTTCTTTGCTTTTCATCGTGTTCATTTATCATACGGTGACTATAGTTCTAGTACATGTTCTTCAGGTTTGTTCATCGTAATATAACACGATGAACATGATGCTACTTCTATTAGTAGTCTTATGTAACTCTCTTATTATGTATATGTAAATTTTGTTATTACATATATCTAATTTTATAAACACAAGGAATATGATGAACACGATAATGAATCTGTTATTGCACGTATGTAATTCCGTTATAACATACTATAATTATGTTATGATGTGTATGTAATTATAGTTTTGCACATATGTAGTTTTGTTTTATGTTATGTGATTTCTATGATTACATATATGTAATTAACATATGTAATTATGTCATTAAATTTCCTTGTTGTTCATTCTTCGTGTTTCTTCAATTTTTGAAGAAATATTCTTGGAATCGGTTTTTTAATATATTGGCCAATGGCCGATAGATAAAGCACATAGATGAGTAATCTTAGGAAATTCTTTATATATTATTTTCAAAACTTAGAAATGTCATATTTTGACATTATGCTATATTTCTGTATTTATCACTTCTTTATAGTTGAATTAATACTTTCACGTGTATTGGAATGTCTTCAAAGACTTTTATGTATGATTAGAAGTTCAGATTACTTGATATTTATAAAAAAATATATATATGATATGACATGCAAAGTTATATTATCCATAATTATTAGACAGTTGGAGTGCCTTTTGTTTCACTATCTTGTACTAAAACATGTTCACTTCTTGTAAGGTTCCCATATGTATTGAGTGATTGGTGGCCTAACACAAATTCATGTGGTGGTGTGAATAGTTTAAAATCACTTCCTCAGTGATTGTGGCTATATGTGCTCTTAAAATATGAAGGTATAAGAAGCATATACTACTATCATATTGTGGTTACATTGGTGATATCTTGTGAATATATGTTGGTAAAGTCAATTATTGATCCGTCGGTGATGTATTTCACTACAAGGAATCTGCGCAATAGCGACGACAAAAGATCTTTATCGCCGCTAAAGATCTTTTACGCCGCTAAAGGTAGTGCACTATTAGCGGCAACATTGCATGTTCTAGCAACGACAATTGTCGTCGCTAAAAGTCAAAACCTGGGAAAAAAAATTTTCCAGCAATTCTCAGTTTTACCGTATACAATAACCTGCTATTCTTTCCGTTTTCCGCAGTCAAACAATACTTCAAACATAAAACACCGAGTTGTAAACATAAGACACCAAATTTTAAACATAAAAGTATAACAAAAGTATTTTGTTTGGTTAAGTTAAAGTTTTGAAACCCTTAAATTCTAAGCAAATACATCATTAATCTACCTAGTCCGTGTCATTTTCGTTGCTTTTTTTTATCCCTTCTTCTTATCCACAGCTTGGTAGAGTTGTTCCATGAATCTCGGATCTTCAAATGAATCGTCAAAATAATCCTACAAAATAAAATATATATTATTAGTTGACCCATTTGAACACTTTTACCTGAGATACAAACCCAAGTTTTCTGATTAACTTACCAATGTCACGATTTAACACTTTAAGTTAAAACTCACTGATGTCGCAGATTAACTTTCCGAAAAACCGACACGCTGGAAAGAAAAGAGGTAAACTATAACTTGATTCTATATCATTAGAAAATGATAATGATATAAGCATTACACTCTTCCCTTTCTACTTGAGTTAATAAAACATTATAACTAAAAATGAATATTATAGATTGAAAATAATAGATTTTTTCCTTGTAAGTTTAGCACAACAAAGATTAGCACACATTTGATAACCTTAGTGCGTGTTAAGTCAGTATCCATTTTTTCATCCTCATTTATCCTTTCCACAAGTCCCTGAAATAGTGGAAAAAACAAGACTAAGATTAGGGGTGTAAACGAGCCGGGCCGAGCCCGAGCTCGCCTGGGCTCGAGCTCGGCTCGTCATGTTTTTTTGAAGCTCGAGCTCGAGCTCGGCTCGGTTCGAGCCTACTTATTTGAGCTCGAACTCGCCTCGCGAGTAAAACCCAAAGCTCGAGCTCGGCTCGACTCGGCTCGAGCTATTTTAAGAACAACCTTAGATGAGCTATAAACTTAGCTCGAGCTCGCTTCTGTATCGCTTAAACGAGCCAAAGCTCGGCTTGCCAATGTTATCATTATTATTATTATATTATATATAAAATAAATAAATTTTTGTTTGGGCTCGTTTAGGCTCGCGAGCCTAAACGAGCTTTGTATTTCAGGCTCGAGCTCGGGCTCGATAACTAAACGAGCTCTATTTCAGGCTCGAGCTCGGGCTCGGGCTCGTTAAAGCTCGGCTCGTTCGAGCTATTAACCGAGCCAATAACGAGTAGCTCTCGAGCCTCTGGGCTTGTTTAGACCCCTAACTAAGATTGGGGTTTGTTATTTTGAGATAAACAAATGTATTTTTGTTATTCAAGACCTCAACAATCAGTATCACACTTGAAGAATTGTTTACACCCCTACTTGCAGGCTAATGTAATCCTGACTCTCTGTCATAGACACTTGGTTTTAAAAAATAAAATGTAAATTTAGAGCTTTAGTTAAAACAAAGTCTGAAGTTGAAAACTTAAAAATCCATAGCACTAATAATACCTTCTTCCAGGTCGAACATACTCCTTTGTGGATCTGCACAAGTAGCATGACTCCGATTCAGTGCCATTATGTAATACGAAAAGTATATTAATATCAAAATGTTCTTAATATCATGATTTGTTTTTTCATTCAAATGGCAAAGTAATAAATTACAAACAAGTGGCAGGTAAACGGGCAACAAGCTGCGCCGCAACCCCCTTCTTAATATTAATTTTGATTTTCCAATTGAGATGATTTACGTACTTTGGGAAAGAAGAAATAGAGTAGTATCTGGTTGTAAGCGAGGAGCAACAAATGCAAAGAAAACACCAATTGGAGGCTCGGCTGATGTGTCGGTTGTACTTTGTGAATCCAGACCATTGTTTTGCCAGCCAAGCATAAGAAATCTTCCTGCAAGATTATCTGTAACTGTCTTTTTTTAGTTAAAAACAACACTTGCAAATTCAACAATTGCAAATGGGTCTAACGGTATCAAAATCACCCAAGGTCTAAAATATTAAACACACTTAGGACCGATAAAAATTTAAGAGATGTTTGCACGTCAGCTCAACCTGATTCCTACTAATGACAGTATGACACATTTGACCCGTTACCTAGCCCACCACATTCCACCTTTTTTTGTTGGTCGATGCAAACTGAAGTTACTATACAATTGAAAGTTGAACAAGAATGACCCGTGCAGGCACAATAGTGCCATTTCAAGGCGTGCAAGTATGGTTTGCAAATAAAGTCTTCATATATGGGGTTGCCTTTGAATTCTTACACTGCTGGTGCTGCCAATGTAAATTGAACAAACCACAAACTTATTAATTATATTTCACCATAACCAACTTACAAATATACATAGAAAGTAGTATCAAGAACCCCGCCAACAGAGTTAAAAACACATAAAACTCGAGAAATTATTGAAAAAAATTGTGTAAAGATTATTTCGGGTCCATATTCTTTATTTCGGGTTGTATTCGGTTTTTGGACCGAACCGACCCGAACCCGATCTCAAAAGAATTGACGAAACGACCATTGTACCTACCTTATTCGGTTCGGGTCGGTTTGGGTATTTTTTCGGGTCGTTTATTAGGTTTTATCTGTCCGTACCAAAATATGCTCACCTAAGGAACTCTCACTAGAGAAAATAATAAATTAACTAGAATCATCTCTTGAAGCTCCATACTTGCAACTTCAGAACCCAATTATTTCGCTCCTATGCTTCTCTCAATGTAATCCTCCACCCACTACAGACCCCCCAAACCAAGACCCACTTAGGCTACCATTTCGAAGCAAATTTCAAGCTCAAAAACCTAATTTACCACTTTATTACTTTTATGGCACATTTACAAACCTGGATCGAAGGTTTTTTTTTCCTACATTTGTTAATCCATAGAAGTTTTTACCTACTCACAACCAACCCTAGTGTTCTGAAAAATGGTTAAAAAAGATAGATTCAAGACTAAGGAGGAAGAGGGAAAGTACCTGGTGGTCCAATAGTGTTGAGATGATGGAGCGGCGGCGCTAGGGGGTGGTCCGGCGAGGTGGCGCGGCGTCAATCGGGGGTTCGGGGAACAATATGGGTGTGATTTGGGAGGGAATTGGTGAATCTCTTGCCCGCCCAAAGGTTTTGATACCTTTTAGCAAGCGACATAGCTTTAATAAAACACCAACCCTTAGATTGCTTATGATCGAACGGCTAAGAATTGATTAAAAGCAGGGGACACGGATAGGACCTTTAGCGGCGACTTTTTGGAAGTCGTCGCTAAAGAGGTCGCCACTATTGCAGCTTTTTCTTGTAGTGTTTACTCAGCGGGTTTTCTCAACAGGCCTTCGCTGAAGAATTGTTAATGGATAAGTTCATCCCTGAAAGTCCTATTTATTGTTTTTACATACTTTTTTTTGTATATATACAACTTCTATAGTTCTATTCGTATATTTCATCAGTTTAAAAAGGTTCGTATTCATAACTTAATTAAATTCGTTTCTTGAAAGTTTTTATTATTGTTGACCAAAAAAGAGGGCCTAATAAATATTTGGTGAACCTGCAAAACTTACCTGCCTTGGGTACACTGAACTTTTTAGGGATAAAAATGCATTGAATTTGTGTTTAGATGCATGATTCAACAAGGCAAGAAAATGTGGGGCGTTGTTCAGCAATCGCCACTCACAACCCCTCTTTCGTCACTAAAGACAAAACCCTACCACCCTCCGCAAATTAACTTCAATATATCATAAATAAAACACCATCAACATACTTAATTATAGATATTTTATACTTAGGCTGTAATACTATTTAAACTTCTGCTAATTACATTTTTTGGGTTTCATTATTATTATTATTATTATTATTATTATTATTATTATTATTATTATTATTTTAATATATATCTAGTAATATAGAAATGCTTAGGGGTAGTGCTTTCACGGTGGGTCAGACTGCTTCGGGAAAAGTGATCAAACATGAGAAAGCGTGACTTGACAACCAGCACGCGTTTATCCCATTTGCTTTTGATACTTTTGGTTTCTTGGTGTAGAGGTTGTGGACCTACTTAGTCGAGTTCAAAGGTAGTGGCGAAGCTTGAGATTTCTGACTAGGGGTCGAAAACGTATATATACACCAAAAATTTCTATAAAATCGGGGGGTCAAAACGTATATACCAAAAAAAATTATACGAAAACTACATACTCTCCACTAACGAGCGAAAAGTTCGGGGGGTCGGCCGCCCCCACAAAGCTACGCCATTGTTCAAAGGGTCATGCATAGTAATGATATGACCTCGAGATCTATGTATGTAGGTTTAATAGACTTAGTTTTGCTATTCAAAAAGGGGTAGCGACGCAACTTGTTGTCCGTTTACCATCTATCTTGATGTAAATTAATGTTTAAAAACAAATAAGTATCTTATATCTGACTCAATAAATTCATCCGTGGAATAAACTTGAAGTTTTCACCCAAAGGGCAAAGCCCTAAAGTTCTGATGTATTCTATTATGATAAAAACAAAATATAATGATCTTGAAACCATAATGAAATTCAAAGGTTTATAAATGTGATGATGATAGACAGATTAAGTATCTATGAAAAAAAGTTGCAAATTTTCCAAAACATGTTAATTGATTTGAAAATTTGTACTCGAAAGGTGTCGTTGAGATTCTAGAATCCAGGACAATGTTGGGACCCCCTTTGTGATAACGATAAGAAAAATAATAAACTGATTGTTCTTTTAATAGAAAGTTATAACCTAATTAAGTCCTTTAGATCCAAATATGCGTGATTGTCACTTACCATCATACCTTTTGCAATTCAACAAACAAAACAGTTCTAAGAGCATTCACATCGCAAAGTCTGGCGATGTGGTTTGCTTTCCTGACAACAAAAACGAACAAGGGTAGTGATAAGGTGGTGAGGTGGATTGGTTTGGAGGTGGTGAGGTCAGGTGGAGCCAGTGGCGGACCAATGAATTATTTGCTGGGGTGCGGATGAGTGGCTCAAACATATTTTCAAGGGGTGCGGTCGGGTTTTTTGCCTAAAACATACACTAATTTTTTTTTCAAGGGGTGCGCCCGCCCACCTTGGGCATAACCTAGGTCCGCCCCTGGGTGGAGCGGGCTAGTTCGGGGGTGATAGTGGGTCCTTTGTGGTGGGGTTTTTGTATAATGATAAAAACACGTTTTCTATTAGTTTTTTTTTAAGAAAAAAGAATCGTTGTTTAATAAAAATATTATGCCTAATAAAATTATAAATAAAATATATAAAATAAATAACATAAAAATTACATAAACCTAATTAAACTATTATACAAACATAATTATAATATTACACTCACCTAATTTAAATATTACACAACCTAATTAAAACATCAATTAACAAACAATATTAATTCCTAATTAAACACATAACAGCCCTAACACATACCATCCCAATCAACTAGGCCGGTCTCTGGAGATGACATGCTACAATTGCTATCACGACCGCATGACCTCGCGTCTCAGTTACCGTGTCCGAAGTCAGGAGATGGAGGGTACAGTTGTTTGTCCACCCTATATGTGTATTCCTCATCCGGGTCGGTTTGTATCCTTCAGCCCAGCTGGGTACGACTTGTGTTGGACGGAGGTTTGTGGGCAGAGGGTTTGTGTTCATGTTTGTTTGCCCCCCCCCCCCCCCCCCAAGTTGTCACACCCCGATTTCCAACGTGTCACCGGTGGGCCCGGTGAGGAGTATCGTGACGTGGTTGGCAACATAATAGTCAAACAACACAATATTTAATATGCACAGCGGAAGCAAATTTAAAAGACAAGTTTCAACCGAATTTAATATTGTAATATCAAATGTCACAATATTCGGAAGTTTATCCACAGACGGATCGAAAATAAAATGGAATTAATAGTTCAACAGACTTCAGGCATCTTAAGCTTGCGAGACTTCTATTGATGCTAAGGAGACAATCCAGCCAATTACGTTTAGTACCTGCATTTAATCTTTTTGGGAAAATACGTCAGTTTACACTGGTAAATACAATCAACTGACTCATTTTGGAAAATGATTGAAAATTGATTTGGATGCACGTGGCATAAACATTTTTATTTAACTTGGGAGAATTATTTAATATTATAATCTTGTGAACGAATTACATGTTCCTTGTGCGTTCAGTAGCCCGGATCTTGTCCGGGTTAAAGATCAATAGACACACCACATTATTCTTTTGTGCACTGACGGGTGTACGCCTACACCCCGTGCTTAAGTCGTGGCCATTTCGTAAAATGATGCCAAGGATATCCGGGACATGGTCATTAACCCCCCAAAGGCTTTAAGTAACAAGACTGTTTAAACAAGCCGATCAAATTATTCAATTAACCACCCAACGATGGAAGATTTGATGCCCGATCAAGCGGTATTCTATATACCGTAACCCAAGCCCGTATAGGGAAAATAAGTTAAAAGTATTTACCTGAGCAATGTATAAATCACAATAAGCAAATTGCAAGTAGCTTTTAGTGGTTCTCCTAATCTGGAACGAAGGTTTATAATAACCTATTAGAATCTAACGGGTCTTTAATTAAGCTTAAACTTAGACCGGTTAGTTTCAATGATACGGTTCGTACGCACTATTAAGCGAAGACCGGATAGAATGCGATTTAGACCCGACAAGTTCAAAGACTTGTTTAACATGGGTATTTTATGCACACTCTGGATTTTGAGATAAAACCGATAAGGTTTGACCCGTGTCGGTTAATTTATGTAAACTTGTTACATAAACCGAACCAAACGCGTAATAAGCGTAACGGGTAATAATGAGAGCCATTTACAGGTTTCCTAAGTTAATATGCTCAATATATGTTGTGACATCAGTAAGATATCATTTATTATGCCCGAAATGAATTTAAACACAAACTATGCCCCGTAGGGGTAGTTTGGTCATTTTAAAGGTTGTAAAAGAGTTTAAGTGTTAACCTGAGTTACAGGCCTGATGTAATCAGCAAATATACTCAATTTGCTAAGTTATATCAGTAGGTTAAAGTATATATGTGAAATTTATCAATTTTAACCAAACTATGCACCGTATGGGCATTTTGGTAATTTCACATAAGCCGAAAAGCTCAAAACCGAAGTCTGAGTTTAACAACTTTTTCTCACTGTTAAAATATTATAATTTACCTCTAATATCAGTAGGTATCATCCTTAGTATGTTTAAAATAGTTCTAGTACATACTAGGCGTTAAAAACGCTTAAAAAAGGCGATTAGAAGCCGTTTCCGGGTTCTATATAGAAATCTGATATTTTTATTATTCCAGAGGGTTTAAAATAAATTATTTATCATTTAGAATCAGTAGCAAAATGTTTGGAGTCGTTTAGATATGTAAAATTTATTTTATGGCCCGTAAGGGCAAAACCGACAATTACCGGATTAAGCCTACGACTATGAGTTATGCTCAGCCTAAAATTAATTAAAAATCTTCAAAAATCCCAAAATAATATATTACATCAGTGGGTAATAAGTTTGATATCAAAAAGTAGGCTTAACTAGGCTATACGCTAATTACGCCGTTTAATTAACATAAAGCTTTCATTTTACGCTAACGAGCATAACTCTTAATCTACACCTCAAACTGATGTCAAATTTTTTATGCAAGTTTAAATATCAGTAAGTAAGGTTTCTACTCTTTTACATTTCCAAAAATCACGTTTTAAAGTGAAAAGGGCATAATGGTCAACATATGAGCAATTAACGGAATCATGCATATTAATTGGATAACTAATGATCCGAGGTGTATAATCACAGAGGGTTATACTAGCATGTAACCTGGTCCAAATGAAGCTCTAAGGCATTTCTAAAACATACCATAATGGGTCAGAACTGAAAGTCAAAGCGAAAGTCAAACTATGCGACTTTCGGTCCCGAACCGGGTCTCTACTGAAAATTGTCGGGTTGAACATGTTTAGACATGTTCTTACACTAATTACCAAGTTATATTAATGTTCCAACAGGTTGTATATGTTCTACATGGCTAATTATGAATAAATTGCAATTTAAGTATCCTGTTGACTTTTTATTAACAAGTTTGACCCGACTTTTGACCTAGTTAGAGTGGGAATCAGGGGGAACCCTTTTGAGGGTTTATTACCCACATAATTACCAACTTATAACTACTTTTGATTCGACTAATCACTGGACCATTAGTGATTAATCTTAAAGTCAACCGTTAATTACGACGGTTTAACTTTTAAGCTAAAACTAAACTAAAACTTAATTAAGAAAGGATTAGCAAACTTACTGAAGTCTTATGCACGAAATGTAAAGCTTAGAGAGAAGTTCTTGGCTCCAGAAGTGCTCCAATATGCAGATGGAAGGTGTGAGGGACTTGTTGCAACTCATGGCCTTTATATAGTGATTTAAACACCACAAAAGTTTGACACACAAGTCTACAAGTGCCCACAAATCATCCACAGGTGTCCCTAAGTGTTTAGGACTGTTTAGGGGTCGCCCACAATGCAAAAATATCTCTTAAGGGTCGGTTAAACGCGAATGTAGGAGGTTGTCTGATGTTTCTGTTACTGTACGTCTGACGCGGCCCGCGTAAGGGTGTTGATGGACCTTACGCGGCCCGCTTGGGCCTCCTGATCAGATTTCACATTTTCTATTTTCCACATCTTTGTCCCTTGGCTCTTCGAAAGGGCAACGAAGCTTAATATTTGCAATTTGAGCCCTCTTTATTTACCTACAAGGGCTTTAGGACTTATACCCACTTTGCCAAGTCCCTGGACACTTCCGGTTAACCCGAAAAGTCATGACTATCAATGTTAACGCTTTAACCCCTCGCACACGAATTTGGTCATAAATTTCTCATACGATAACGAAAATTTATAAAATTTATATCGCGCATTCTAGTGAGCATAAATATCAGTTACAAAGCTCCGGGTTTCTCAAAAGGTCACTCAGAGGTACAACTTAAACATGTTGACACATTTAACCCCTGTAGTTTGTAATCCCTCACTTTTAGCTTCGCATGATCCATGATTTATTCGTTTGATGCTATAAACATCATGTAGGGTTATTGTACAATATTTTTATTCACTGTTTGACATTTAGAACCCGTATACTCACATACTTTCCATGACTGCCAACTTTAGTCCTTCTATAACATTCTTTTACACGTTCAAACATATGACACGTGTCTACACATTATAGGACGTGAATTTTCGAGGTGTTACACAAGTCGTAGACGATCAAATTACAGTTGGGCCATGGTTAGTCATACACCAAGTTCAACTCCTCATATGTTAGAGGAGTTGGATCATCAAACTCTTCCGGAGGTGGTGGGTTTAAATTCGAGAAGGTAGACTGCCGCAGGTGAAAGCTTTGTGAGATGAGGATTTAAACGGAGTTGTCGCCTATGCCTTGGTGACAGTGGAGAGTAGACTGTTGCCGGTGGATGGTTTGATGGAGCAACGTTAGAACATCGGCGAGACGATCGCCTAAGGTTCGACGGTCCAACTGCACCACTTGACGTATAACCACCATCCATATCTTCGAAAAAAGTTTGGTATTTGCAGTGATTTGTGAAGTGGGCGGTGAAAATGTAGGATGTAAAACGAAATGTTGTATTTATAGAGACGGGAAAAGAGCCGTTGGAACAATAAACGCTTGTAAAAATAGTCGTTGGAACAATAAACGTTTGAAAAAATAAGTCGTTGAACAATAACCGTTTGAAAAAATAACACTTGGAACAATAACCGTCTGAAAATAATATATAATAAATAGCTTTTTCAAATTCTTAATCTTTTTTTAATTTAATAAATAATTATTTTCTATATAAGTTATAAGTGAAAAAATATTTTAATAATACAAACGAAATACAATTATTATTTATACAATTTAAAAATGAATTATATTAATTATAAATAGTTTAAGTATAAGGAAATGTATGTGATAAGATAGATAATGAGGTGGAGCTTTGGAATGGTTAAGTGTTGTGAGAAAAAGTGGGTTTGGAATGGTGGTGGTTAGAAATGATGTGTCATACTAATTAGGCTAGTTTGAATTTTGGACCGATCCAACGTTGTGGATGCTCTGAACCATTTAACACCCACCCCCCTCCTTTTTTCGATACTCACCTTTTCACAGTATAGTTGTGTCAGGTTGACAGGTTAAATGATTTTGGATTGCCGGATTGAAATAGGGAACCTGCACATGATTCATATTTTATTTGTGTTGTGTTAGTGTTAGGCACTCTTAAAATAAAGTTGTATCGTATGTGGGTTGTAGCGGGTGATTTCAACACGGTAAGGTATGCAGAAGAGAGAAAGAATTCTTGTTTTAGTCCGGGGATGGCTGATGATTTTAATGAGTTTATAGATGATACTGGTTTGATGGAATATGGTTTGAAAGGTATGAAGTTCACTTTTGCCTCAGGTAATAAGCTTAGTCGCAAAGATCGTATTTTGGTTTGCGCTGAGTTTTTAAACAGGTGTCGGAAGCGACTTATAGAGCTATATTTTGGATCATTGTCTGATTCTTTTGGTGACAAAATCTTGTATCTTTGGGCCCAAACCATTCAGGTTTTTAACTCTTGGATAGACATAGATGGGTTTGATGCTATGCTGCGTACTGAGCTTGCGGAAGTTCAGACTATTGGTACTCCGGATACTAGACTCACGGAAAAATTCAGAAGGTTAAGGCAAGTTATCAGGGAGTGGTTAGCAAAGGTTAAAAGTTCGGAAGCCGAAGAAGAGATGACGCTCAAGAAAGACATTGAACAGTTGGATTTATGCTTGGAGGAGAGAAGCTTAAGTGAAGACGAGGAGTGGATTTGGATTGAAAGCAAAAAGAGATTGTTGGAAATTGAAAACCATAAACGGAAGGATGTGATTAAGATATCTAGAAACAAATGGGCGGGTCTTGGGGACGAAAATTTGAAATATTTTCATGGGGTTATAAATAAGAGAAAGGTTTCGAACTCCCTGCCAGGGCTGCTGGTTAAAAATGTATGGCTGACCAAGCCTGATAAGATAAAGAAGGAAGTGTATAAGTTTTTTAGAGACCGGTTCAAGGAGGAGATGGAGGATAGGTTGTGCCTCAAATGTTATGTTTTGAAAACAGTTTCTGAGGCTGATGCGAGGGTATTGGAATCTCGGTTTTTAGAAGTTGAAATCAAAGAAGCGGTATTCGACTGTGGGGATGACAAAGCACCAGGACCGGATGGTTTCAATTTCAGATTTATTAAGAGGTACTGGCAATTTTTTGCTAATGATTTTTATGACATCATGCAGCATTTTTTTTTATCATGGGGAGTTCGGTAGAGGAGTTTCCTCTTCGTTTATTACTTTGATTTCCAAATGTAAAGATCCGGTCGGATTAGGGGAGTATAGACCGATAAATTTAATTGGTGTTATTAGCAAAGTGGTGTCAAAGATCCTTGCTAATCGTTTGAAGTTGGTCATGGGTAAGATTACCTCGGAGTCGCAGTCAACGTTTTTGAGTGGCAGATACATTCTGGATGGTCCTTTTATGCTCAACGAAATTCTGGCATGGGCAAGGAAAAACCACAAAAAATTCTTTGGTTTAAAATCGATTTTGAAAAGGCATATGATAATGTGTCGTGGAGTTTTTTGTTGGAAGTTATGGCGCAAATGAATTTCCCACAGAGATGGTGTACGTGGATTAAGGGGGTGTTACGGTCTGCTAGATCGTCGGTTCTCGTTATCGGTTCTCCTACGTTCGAGTTTGACTGTACGAATGGGCTCCGTCAAGGAGATCTGTTGTCTCCGTTTCTATTTATCCTTGTTATGGAAGCGTTTGCGGGTATTATAAACAAAGCTTCGGGAATGGGGATTTTTGAAGGTATTAAACTTCCAAATGAGGGTCCCGAAATCTCTAACATGCTGTACGCTGATGTTGCTTTATTGGTGGGTGAGTGGTCGTATGCGAATATTAAGAGTATAGCGAGATTGCTGAGAATATTTTATGTTTGTTCCGGATTGAAAATAAATTTGCACAAGTCGAATTTGTTTGGGATTGGGGTTGATAGTGGGGAGGTGGAACGGATGGCGGCAGAATTGGGTTGTAAGATTGGTAGTATTCCGTTCGTGTATTTGGGTATAAAAGTTGGAGCGAACATGAATAGGATACGGAATTAGGATCCGGTGGTCGAAGTTTTCCGGAAAAGGTTGTCTAAATGGAAAGTGTCATCTTTATCTATTGGGGGCCGAGTCATGTTAATCAAGTCAGTACTTCAAAGCCTTCCAACATATTATTTCTCGTTTTTTAAAGTTCATGTCAAAGTCGTCCAACTGTTAGAATCCTTAATACGAAATTTCTTATGGGGTGGTTTGGTGGAGACTAAGAAGCTTCATCGGGTGGCTTGGGAGAAGGTTACGCAACCAATTAAAAAAAGGAGGTTTGGGGTTGAGTCGTCTAAAATGGTGCAATAGTTCACTTTTAGCGAAATGGTTTTGGAGGTTTAAAAAGGATCAGCAAGGTTTGTGGAGAAGAGTTACAATGGCGATTCATGAAACTTCAAGAACATGTAAGCAATTTCCTTCTAAAGCGGTTTTGGCTAGTCCATGGAATACCTTGGTTCGTTGGGAAAGTTCGTGGCGTCTAACAGGTAATCAGGTCAGTAATTTTATTAAGGGGTTAGTTGGGGATGGAAATAGTATACTCTTCTGGTTAGATGCGTGGATAGCGGACAAGCCGCTGCCGGTCATATTTCCAAGGCTATTCAGTCTAGAAAAACATAAAAACTGTTGTGTTTGGGACATATGCGAGGGGCTGCTAGAAATAGGTTGTATTCAATGGAACTGGTCTGCTAATCTGGTAGACACTGAGGTGGTTTCGGAGTTTAATTTATGCAGCAATATGATTCGAAATGTGGCGCTTTCTCAGAGGGAGGATTCGTGCAAATGGCTAGGAGATAATACGGGTTCTTTCACAGTCAAGTGGTGTAGGTGGATTCCAAGTAAGTGTAATATCTTCGCTTGGCGTTTATCATTAGACAGAATCCGATGAAAAGGGCGTTAATGAAAAGAAACATTGATGTGGGTAATATGGATTGTGTTTTTTGTGGCGATTGGGAGGAAAATGTCGAATATTTGTTTACAGGATGCAGAGTTGCGACGGGAGTTTGGCAAGGGATATCGGTGTGGTGCAAAATTCCGACGGCGTTTGCCTTCACAGTTAGTGATTTGTTCGACTTTCACAACACTTGCGCGGATTCGACCACGAGGAAGGAAGTCATTCGAGGAGTTTTTGTTATAGCGTGTTGGTGGATTTGGTGTACAAGAAACCAAAGTTTGTTCGAGCATAAGAGTTTCAAGGTGGCGGATATTGTGGTGAATATCAAGACAACGAGTTTTCTTTGGTTTAAACATAGGCAAAACAAAGTGGTTGTGAACTGGAATGATTGGTGTAATTTTTGTTTTTTGATGTAATCGTTTTTGACCGGCCGGCTTAGTTTCTCCTCGAAACTTAGTCGGGGGTTTTGGTTTTTTAATGAAGTTTAAGTTTAAAAAAAAGAATTTATTCCTCCTTTGTAAATACGAGTATACCGAGTCGCTTAATAACTATTTAATCTACGAATAACTTACCTAAAATAAACATTTTTGTAATTAATTAATGTTTTCTTGATTATTTTTATTCCTTTATCTCTCACTCTCAATTAATAAATTTGATTATATATATTTAGCTCAAGTTTAAAAAAACTGAATATAAGTTGACCCTATGAAAACATTCACAGGAAAAATAATTTCGCTTCTGAGTTAGTAACGAATAGTTATAAGTAAAATTTAAAATATCTCTCTTTAAATTTTAAAACTTTCATCTCTAAAATTTTAATATGAATATTTAAAAAACCCTTAAAGAGGTTAAACCATATATTTAACATGTAGTGCTCAGGTCTTGTTAACTAGCCGACCCAAAGTGGCTGGATTGGGCCGGTTTCCTCTTGAGGTCTCCGGCTCCGGCTCCGGCTGTGGCATTTCGGGGGTGGGTCGTCCGAATGATGGATCGTATCCTACCGAGGCATGGTGCGGTCTTGAGGGCAACCCGGTTTTACCCAGTTGTTACCCTAGCGAGTCTCTCGTGTGGAGGCAGTATGGTGTCTGGGCGGAAGTCAGCTTGCGCGCCGGCCGGGGCCCGATCGAACATCGCGTCCGGAAGAGCAGGGCTGACGGGGAATGTCTTTGACATGACCCCGGAGACCTGATCAGTCCTGTACAGAGAAAGTCTTCTTCCAAAAAAAAAAAAAAAACTAGCCGACCCAAAACCTGTATCATTTTCGGGTCACGTAAGGAATTTCCGCTCCTACTTATAGTTCTCATGAGGACCACCGACGAACAAGTAAATCGTTAAGAATCCTCTTTTTTTAGTGATATTACTTACGGAAAACCCTAAATCATCCACATGCAATGTTATAACTTTCTAAAACGTACGCCATACTCAATATCAAAACCTAACCAGAACGTACGTGGATCATACTGTCACATCCCATGTTATAGTAGTTAAAAAAATCAGAAAATTTAACCAACGCAACTACCTTTATTATGATCCAAGATGCATGCCATGCCAACAAACTCACATGTTTACTTTTGAACAAAACTTTAATCCACAACTTTAGTGTAACAAAAAAGTAAGTTAAGACACATGCAATTCAATACAAGTCAAGAGAGATTTACAAACTTATTTAGTTATCATTATCATTAATATTAAACATTAAGTGATGAAGGTCCAAACTTATATCACAAACGAAAAAAAAAAGTAGTAAAGACTAGTAGACTACTACTACTACTACCTTCATTCTTTATACACAATATATTATTATTATTATCTTGTTCCCATTTTACCCTCAAGTCAAAGCAGAAATAACACACTGAGAACATTAACTTCCATAAAGATCTCACCTTTGGGACCAAACTTCAATCTTTATCATCATCAACACATGACATCTTTAAGCAGCTTATACCTTCTAGTAGTTTTTGGTGATGGAGCCCCATTGGAAGATGATGACTTTCCTTTTTGATCAGACCCCTCTTCACGATCATGCTGCTTGATCTTGTAACCCGAATATTCGGACCGGTGGTCGGCTTTTGAGCTTGATGATTTCTTTGAAGAACCACCCGGTTTGGTTGTCCGGACTCCGGATCACCTCCGTTTGGCACCAATCACAAAACTCCGGCGGTTCTGATGATTCAACGTAGTAGTTACTACAATACCTGTTTGAATATATATTGTACAAAATAAACAGGCGGTTATGATAAAAATAAAATAAAATAGAAAAAAGTTTCTAAAGTGAACAAGTGCGATGTGCACTTACCAAGAAAAAGAGTTATAAGGAGTTATGTGGAGAACAAAAAGATTTGCAGGAACTACACATGGGTTGTAAATTGTAATAGCGGTCAACATAAAATAGTACAAAAGCACACACACATATATATATATTATATATACATATTATATATATAATTACTTGGTGAAGGATATGGTGGCGGTGGTGGAGGTGGTGTTTGTTGTAATAGTAACTAAACACCACATCTCACTTACGCAAGTGATGATGTGATAGAACTGCAATTTTCTCAAGATTTTTGGTGACAAATTTATGTTTAAATGATGAAAAATGATGAAAAAACATATGGGTGTGTCTTCATTAGTAAAAAGTTGCAAAATTTATCATGTGTAAACCTAAAGAGAATATAGCAAGAATATGTGATATATATCATATATATGATTATGTGTGTGTGTGTGTGTGTATAGGTGGAAAGAAAGTACATACGAGTGTTGGAAGCGATGGTGGCACTTGATACATTGGAAGATCTTATCAGGGAAACCAACGTCACCACACATACAACACACTCTTTCAACGTCCACCATTATTCAGACAACTTGAAACTAGAGAGAGAGAGAGAGAATAGAGAGAGAGAAGAAGAGTGATGGAAAGGCGGTGTGTATGCGTGTGTATATATATAGATAGATATAGATATATACATGTGTGTATAGAAAGCGTAGATGTGGGGGAGTGGGGTTTAAGTGTCACAGGTCGATGTCGACCACAGGTTCCTTGCAGTCGTTTTCAGTTATGGACGGAGAGAGATAGAGAGAGAGAGATAGAGAGATAGAGAGAGAGAGAGAGAGAGAGAGAGGGAAGAGAGAGAGGGGGTGTTTGTCCAGAATATTGCCTCAAAATGACGATTATATCCATGGATAGAGACATGTGGAAGTCTTATGAAGAAAGTATCGGTTAAACCATCTAAAAAGGTTACAAATGCGTTGTTTGTGTCCCCTTGACATAAAAAGGAAAGTAACTTGCAAAACCCAACACCACATTAGTGCTGTTCACGAGCCGAGTCGAACCGAATGGATCTTTGTTTGTGCTTGGTTCGTTTACAAACCGAACCGAGCGGAGCGGCTCATTTAAAACCGAGCCACAAATCAAGCGAACATTTTCCGAGCATTAAATATTTTGAGCGAGCGGCGAGCGAAGTTCTAGCGATTTGGACAACCATGTCGCCCGATTTAAATTGCTGAGAGAGATAGTTACAATGTAGGGTCTCAAGTTTTTATGTCTTAATAAAGAAGCATATTTCATGGCATAATAGTTTTCTTATGAATAACAATGTTGTGGCCGACGAGACGATGATCATATTGCACGAACGATGAAGTTAAGAGCAAGAGACGATTGACTTAGTGTAACAACATGAAACATTGAAGAGATGAGCAGACTGTCGTTTATCTGTTTAGGGTTTAACTTTTAGATGTGATATTAATTTTTTTATTGGCGAGGTATATAGTTCTAAATTTGTATATAGTTGACCAAAATCTAATAGAGTAGTATATATAAAACTATAAATTTAATTTATATTTAAGTATTTATGTATGTGTGTATAAATATAGGTGTGTGTGTGTGTATATGTATAATTTATATTTGTGTATATACAGGGGAAAATTTATTTGGGAAGAAAATTTAATTGAGAAGAAAAAGAACAAAGGGTAATTTTATAAAACATTAAATAGTTTTTTCACTTATCTCATTTATTATCATCTTTGACTAATTAATTAGTCATAAAGACTATCATCCTTCACACTAACTTTTTTTGCCTACATACATCAAAAGTTATCCTACATATTTCGAAATTCATCCTACATTTTGAAATTAATCATATACAACTCGTAATTTATCTTATACACCTTGTAATTTATCCTACACTTTAAATTATTTTATTTTATTCTTTTGAAAAATATATATTTTGAAGATAAGTTACAAAAAAAATTAATGTAGGTAGCTATTAAAGAGGAAGACTACAAATTAATGATCTATGTAGATTTACCAATATACCCTTATAGTATTATTAAGTACTTATATTAAATGAAGTAAAATAAAACATTTTTATTGGTTGAAATTTCTTCTTTTTTCTTCTTACAAAAATTTCTTCTCATTTGAACTTTCCACTACACATGTTTATATATGTATATGTGTGTATATATATATATTCGAGCCGAGCAGACCTTTGCTCATGCTTGGCTCGTTTACAAACCAAACCGAGCAGAGCGGCTCGTTTACAACCGAGCATCAAATCGAACGAGCATTTTCCGAGCAATTTCCAAACGAGCGAGCGAGCGACGAGCGCCGAGCGGTTTGAACAGCCCTTCACCACATATGTATTCAAGTTTTTTAAAAACCAGTTAATACTGGTCGGTTGAACTGGTTAAATCAAATGTCGGAAGGTTGGTCGGCACGAATCAATCCGCTAAACTGAGGGAACGGAAAAGAAGTAATACCGTCGGTAAATTAGATTATACTGTTTAAACTGATATACCGGTACTGGACCATAGGTACCACTAGTGAATTTTCGGATTATTTTTTGTTTATGAATTAACTTTTGGAATATTTTTTATTATGGAATAAGATAGCTTTGGATTATTTTTTTTAGTTGAAATTATATTGTATAGATTTATAGGGTTAATTAGTCAATCCTCTTGAACCGCTCGGTAAAACCCGGTTTAACCAGTTGAACCATTTCCGAGCCTAATTCAATACGATTTAAAGACTGGTTTTTAAAACATTGGATGTATCCAATGTTTATGGTTCGATTTTGATGGTTTTAAAGTAAAAGTGTTTGTTAAGGTTTTATATTATTGTAAATCAAAACCAAACCGCTAAACCAATGAAATGTTCAACCAAATCAAATCAAACTATTACTAGCTGAGGTTCGGCTTGGCTTTCTAATTACGAGTTAACACTACTAGAAAATATACATTTCTTGACACACATTGTGCGTCATAAAACAGTAGTTATGACGCACAAAAGCGTGTCGTTGATTGAGGAGTCATAAAATTAACATGACATGCGTTTGTGTGTCATGTTTTTATGACACACACTTAATGACACACATTTATGACACACATTTAATGACTCACATTTAATGACACACATTCATGACACTCATTTTATGACACTTTTTCATGACACACGTTCATGACAAGCATTTATGACACATACGTATGACATTCATTTACGCGTGTCATGCTTTTAATTGTTTAAATTTTTTTATAGAATTACTAATTTTCCCTGGATACATGTATTATAACAAAAACAATAAATCTTCTTCATAAAACAAATAAACACACACACACATATATATATATACCAAAATAATCCATTACATAATCATTTGTCAAGTATACTACAAATATTTTAACATTAAAAAAAAAAAAGAACTGTTTGTCAATACACTGTCAACACCTAAAATACGATTTGTAACTTAAAAATAACCGCATAAGTCGAGCAATCCTCACGAATGTCATCAATATCCGCAGCCGGGTATTCCTCTACTCCTTTCCTAACATCAGACAACAGTTAAATAAAATAAATCTTAAAAATCATAATTTAATCCTAATATATGAATTTAAGCATTTGTTTGGATATATAAGGACATATTTCTCTAATATACAAACTAAAATATGCATAAACTTACATTATCATTGTCAACTATTTCAACTCCTTCGTAAGCGATGCTATTTGGTGGAAATAATTTTTGAGGAATTTTTTTGAAATATAAACTACTCATATAAATTAATCATTATAAAACATGTTTTCAATAAAAAATTGTTATTAGACCATGTATAGCGATGCTTGAACTTGAAGCCCCTTCCTTGGCATCAATGTTTTAAAAACCGGTTTAAACCGGCCGGTTAAACTGGATGCTGGATGTTTGGCCGGCACGAATCATACCGGTACACTAAGGAAATGACAAAAAGGTTGTACCGCCGGTAAATTGGGTTATACCGGTTTAAACCGGTATATCGGTACCGGTTCACACCGGGCCAAAGGTCAAAATTTTGAACTTTTAATTTTTAGTTGCCTAAAAATGTGACTATTTACCTTCTTAGTTAAAGTGTAAAACTTAGCGTGCACAATTAACAACCCAAATCGATCAAACTTCTTCCTCACTTAAAGATAAAAAATCATTGGGTTTTTGAAACTAAGTTCTTCAACCGATCATCTAGGTTTACATTCTTTTAACTTTTGTTCAATCATTCATGTTGTTTATTGTTATAGTTTTTGCCAATTGCTATATAATGGGTATTTAATCATGAAAAATTACAACCTTTATAGCAAAAATTACGAATGTCAATAAAGTTTGAAACCTTTTAAGTAAAAGGTTACAATTTTTAGTAAAATTCGCAACTTTTAGATAGAAAGGTTGCGATTTCAGTAAAATTTTGTAACTTTTAATATAAAAGGTTACATTTGATCTTTTAATGCAACTTTTATGTTGAATGAAGTTGCATTACAGCCAAATGCAACATAATGAAAAAAGGTTGCATGCCAAAAAGTTGCATTAGCTTCATTTTCTAATAGTGTAACCTAAAACGCCCAAGATAGTGCTTTTGGTTTTTGCAAACCAGTTAATCGCCTAAAATATTACCATTTTGACGATTTTAAATGAAGCCCAAAAATGTTTTTTCCAGCTAAAGATTAGTCTAGCTCAAAAAAATGAGGTATTTTCATAAAGATTAGAATTTTCTAAGCTATTTTAGGAGACCGGCTAAAAATATGTATGTATATACATGTATATGTGCAAAAAAATTGGTCGATCGAGTTTGACATTATTATTAATATAGCGTGTAACAGGTTCATTAAGATTCATCATAACTATTAGAGTGAAAAATTGGATATGGGAAGATGCGGGTGGGATGAGAAATCATGAGAGACCGGCGAGAACATCACCTCGTTGATAGGGTACCTTCCAAAACAAACACCAAACGGCATGACCATATCCTAAAACCACTATGACGAGCCAAACTGCAACGAGCTTGAACCTTAAAAAAGCTTGTTAAGTAAACTAGCCTGAGCTCAACCAAGTTCATGAGCCTAAACGAGATATTGTTAATATAATTTTTAATTAATATAATAAATATATATCACTTTTCATAAGTCCGTACAATTTTTTCTCTTTAACAGTTTTTATGTTTTTCCCATGATTTGCTAATGGAAATTAACCATGATGTCCATATTATATAAACAATAACTGCTATACGAAATTAACCCTTATGTTTATATAATGTTTTTTTATGACGCTAAAAAGATGACACACAAAAACAATTTCAAAAATTTATTAAATTTTGTACAACCATGACATTTTTTTCTTGACACGCATTTAAATGTCATAAAATAAGTGTGTGTCATTATTCGCGTGTCAAGGTAGATCCTGTTTTTTTACGACGCTAAAAGGATGACACACAAAAAAGTGTGTCATAAATATATTGAATTTTGTAAAACCATGACATTTTTTTTCTTGACAGCCACTTTCAAATGTCATAAAATGAGCGTGTGTCATTGTTTGCGTGTCAAGATGAATCTTGTTTTTTTTATGACGCTAAAAACATGACACACAAAAAAGAATGTCATAGATTTATTAAATTTTATAAACCATGACATTTTTTTCTTGACATACGCTTTTGAATGTCATAAAATAGGTGTGTGTCATTGTTCGCGTGTCAAGAGAAGTGTATTTTCTAGTAGTGTAAGTTCACGTACAAAGTGTCTTATAGTACAAAACGTACGAAAGACATGAAAAAGACAAAAAAAAAACGCGGTGACATTTTCGTAATTATTTATATTGTAGATTAATTATCAAAATTACTCCACAAATGATCTTGTAGGGTAATTTTGATCTTGTAGAGTAATTTTGCAAAATGTTCTTGTAGCGTAATTTTGATCTTGTAGAGTATCATAATTCTCAACAAATAATCTTGTATGGTAATTTTGATCTTGTAAGGTAATTTTGTAGAGTATCATAATTAATATACAAATGATTTTGTAGAGTAATTTTGAATTATATGTTGTTTGATAAACTTGCAGAGTAATTTTGATACACTTATAAAGTAATTTTGATAATTACCATACAAGATCAAAATTACTCTACAAGATACACCGATAGAGTAATTTTGATAATTACGCTACAAGATCAAAATTACCCTACAAGATCAAAATTACCCTACAAGATCATTTGTAGAGTAATTATCATAATTACTCTACTATGGAAATAATTAAGAAAATTTCACCGTATTTTTTAGCAAAACCTTCAGTTCGTACGTTCTGTACGTTAAAGTTATTTGTGTTTGATCTTTTGTCTTCTAGTTACACGGTTTGCCTTTAAATTTCAAGTACTATTTGTATTGTTTTTCCATCATGTACCAACCTGGTTGAGTCGACATTTAATGTTTTTCTGTTGTTTACTGTAAGTAGTTCTTTTACAGCAAGTTAGCTGCAATCCATGTAGCATAAGAAAACAGAAATTATCTCTAAGTTGAAAACTTACTGATTGTTTCAAGCTATCTGGTCTAAGAATTTCAATTTTCTATTGAGCTCAACTGTACTCTCATCAAGGATAACAACTTAGGTACAAATGGTTTTTATATACATTTTTCGTGTATAAATCAACAGAATAACAACCAACAAATCTATTTAAATAAGAAATAAGACAAGATCGTATATAACTTTTTTTATTACATATGATCCGTCCAACGTCAGCATTCAGCAAATCTTAATTCAAAAGTGTAGGTTTTGGATGTTACGAGTTTCCCTGGATAGTTTTATTAATCGTGTGAATCACTTTCAGGTTAAAGTAATTCTGACGGTACTCTAAAATCTTCAATTAGATGATGGTACTCTAAAATCTTCAATTAGATAATACAAAAGTTCACAAGAACGGGTATGTCTTAGATAATACAAAAGTTCACAAGAAGGGTATGTCTTTTATGTGAATTTTAAAATATGAATTCGATACAAATCATATTATATCTATTTACATACATGTGAGTGTACAACTAATGGATACTTTACCTAAAAATATTTCACTTTCGAGGTGAGTGTACAACTAGTGGATATTTTACCTAAAAATATTTCACTTTCGATGATTAAGAAAAGATAGTTTACTTGATACAAAATTGAAACATTCAAATAAATTTTATAATTTTCTTCACGTGTGTTTTCTTATGAGCCAGTCGAAATAACACTCCAAGTGCTTTCTTAAAATAGGAAAAAACACTCCAAAGCTGAAATTGAAGGTGAATAAAGTCTTGAGGATTACTCTTAGTTGGTAAAACTAATCATCAAATTTTAATTAAAATCTAGTTATATTTTAAGGTTTTGAAGTGGATTTAAGTATGCATAGGTAAAAATCATTTTTAGAACCGATTAAGGCATTCTTTAGCCAAAAATCATTACAACTTTACTTATCGGGAGTAATTGATTTGGTTTTAATATAAGAAAAGTGAATGCATAAGGCTATGGCGGTTTCAATAGGAAAGGATATATTTTTCTTAATTTGTTGTTTGTAAAATTTAATCATAAATATGATTGAAGTTTTGTTTATTATTAAAAAAAAACTATATTGTTTTCTGTTTTGTTTTGGCCTCATACATGAAAAGCATAACATTCTTACCTTATTATCAAATTTAACATACATGGCCAGTTGTAAAGTCAGTAAAATTCATTTTTATTTGAGTGGAGACATTCTTTTCGGTTCATATTTTATAATATCAACTAGGACATGAGTTATAACTTCTCTGGATAAAAACTAATGGTAAGGGCACTAGGGGCGGTCTGTGATGGAGGTGCCATCACGCGTGGAACTAAACAAAACACCACCGCCGCCCTATGCTATCACGCGTCAAAATGAAAACGTGTTGAATTTATCACGCGTGAAGAAGTGTTTGGTGGTAAGGGAAATTGTTGGTTGTGAGTGAAATGTGAGGTTAAATATATTAATATTATATTATTTAATCTTGTAGTCATTATAATCATTTATATTATATAGATCAAAATATATTAATAACCTATTAATAATTAGTTGGTAATTGTTGATGGACCATATTACCCTTATTAACTAATTGGGTTTCCTCTTGGGTGTATATATAAGGAGATTATTAGAGAGTTTAAGGGTTACACAAGTTAGACAATTACACAACCCTCATAACATCACAATCGGCTCTCTCTCCCTAATCGAAACCTCCCTTGTTTCGGTTCATCACCATCATAACTTTACACCCTAAGGAGGAACCAGATCATCCTGACAAGTATGTCGAACTCAATGCCTGCATCTCTGACTGGATTCTCTGCTGGCATGTCTGCTGTAACATGTATGTTATTCATGTTTTCCATTATGTTTAAACATAACTGATCAACATGTGGTATCAGAGCATATGTTCATAAATCAGTTATGTTTTCGTATCCATCATTCTGGGATCATAATCTGGAAAACAGAAAAGTTTTAAAGCCATATACATCACGGCTGTTTTCGGTTTTACTTGTGCCGAAATCAGTGTTTTTTAAGAAAGGGGTGCTTAATCATGTCACCCGAAACCATAATGGGTAAATTAATATCCGAAATTTGTTAATAAAGTCATAAAATTCAGGTTTCGGATCCCAGAATTATGTTTTAATTTTCTAGGGTTCATCTTTTGTTCTAAGGAAAACTCGAAAATTCCTTAAGGTTTGGAATATAATTTGGATTAGTGGGTGTTTTTACTGATTTTGATCTGAATTTTATCTATTAAAATCTTCGAAAACTGTTAATAGATAATCAGTTATAATTTTCGAAATCTTTGATAAGTTTAGATCAGCAACAAAATAGGAAACACTATCCTACAATCCCTCAAATTTCGAGTTTTCAGTTATCATCACAAAAACAGCTGTTAACAGTGACTCGAGACCATCAGATCTCGACTCGAGACCACAAGGTCTCGACTCGAAATCATAAGGGTCATCAAATGTTTACAACTCGAGACAAAGGTCTCGACTCGAGACCATAAAGTCACAACTCGAGACCACTGAGATTTCGACTAAGGGCTTCAATCTTCACAACTCAAGACCGTGGTTGCGACTCGAGACCTCATTATGAGTCGAGATCTCATAAAATGCAGTAGTCGAGACCATGGTTCCGACTCGAAACAACAAGGTTGCGACTCGAGACCTCATAATGACTCGAGATCTCATAACTCAGTCGAGACTTGACTCGAGACCTGACTCGAAACCTCATTATTTTAGGCTGTTTCGTGTGAACTAAAATACTTGGTTTTGTTAACACTTAATTAACTAATCAGAATCAGATAATTTTTACAAAACCAAAATAGCTTAACTTGAATGAGCTTCTGATGTATCATTTCTGGCCAAAGCTGATTTAATACATCTATTTATTGTTCAAGTATTATAAAAGCTATGTTGAGTATGCATTACAAACGTGAAATGTCTTAATTCTGGCCAAAGCTGATTTAATTCATTTATGTTTAGCATGCTTGACAAGTGCATAACTAAAGTGATTGTCTCATTTCTGGCCAAAGCTGATTTGTCACGATTACTTTGCACACATACTTAAATGATTACACTTCTGGCCAAAGCTGATTTGTCTTCGTTTAAGTAGAATTGTTTAACTAAGTCTATTATTTTGATGTTAGTAATAGACAATATCACAGCTTCATAATTAAAATGGTCATTATTTATGTCTGCCTTAGTATAACATGCCCTTAGATCACATTAGGACTTCTTTCTTAGTATCATAACTTGCTCATCTTATTTCCACTATCAGCACCCAATTGCGGGATTCCACCTTTGACTGGTGATAACTTTGCTGAATGGAAGGATGCCCTCATGCTTACACTAGGATTGCTAGACTTCGATTATGCTTTAAGAGAGAATAAGCCAGCGGACCTTACTACTCAAAGTACTGCTGCTGAGCAGATAGTTCATGAAAAATGGACTAGGTGTAACCGCATGTCTCTCATGTTCATGAAGCAATCCATTCACAATGCTATTAGAGGCGCTATTCCTAATTCTGAAGATGCTAAAACCTACCTGGCTTCTGTGGAGGCTCAGTTCAAAGGAACATCAAAAGCACACGCTAGCACTCTTATCCTCAAGCTGGTGACGACTAAGTATGATGGGAGGAGCGGCATTCGCGAACACATGATGATGATGCATGACATGGCCAATAAGCTAAAAGGGCTAGAGATGGAAATCAGTGATGGTTTTCTTGTTCACTTCATCATCACTTCGCTTCCTTCGTCCTATGAAGCATTCAAGATCAATTACAACACTCAGAAGGACAAATGGACGATGAGTGAGCTGGTCGCTATGTGCGTACAGGAGGAAGAGCGTATGAAGATGGATCGCACTACTGATGTTGCTAACTTCACCACCTCCAGCTCTAAGAAGAGGAAGAACAATTATAAAAGAAAGGATGCTTCCAAGGTCCAAAAGCCAAATCCTAATACAAGTGCACCTTCCAGCTCTAAGAGCTCCTTAGACAAACCCTATTGCAAGTTCTGTAAGAAAACATGACATAAGCAAAAGGAATGCCCTGACTTCAAGGAGTGGCTGGCTAAGAAAGGTAACGATTTTTTCATGATACTTGAGTCCTTTAATTTAAATGTTCCTGCTAATTCTTGGTGGTTTGATTTTGGTTCTATGGTTCATGTAACCAACTCTACTCAGGGATTCCTTTCAATCCGGAAGCTGGGAAGAAACCAAAGAACACTTAAAGTTGGGGATGATCGGGAATTAGAAGTGAAGGCCATAGGAACATTACAATTATTTTTGAAAACTGGTTTATGTATTAAACTTTATGATACCTTATATGTTCCTGAGGTAACTCGGAACCTTGTATCAGGACCAAAGTTAGACATGGACGGTTTTGTTGTTTCTCATGGTCATCGCAAACTCTCTATTCTCTATGATTCCGTTGTTTATGGTACTGGCATTCTGGATGGTGGTCTCTATAGATTAGAACTAGATGATAATTTTTCCAAATCTTTGTTGTCATATAATATTAATGAATCACTCACAAAGATGGAAAAGAAACGAGACTTAGAGACTTCATCTATGTTGTGGCATCAACGTTTAGGCCACATCTCAAGAGAACGATTAAATCGTCTCGTCAAGGATGAAGTCTTACCTCCTCTCGATTTCACTGATTTTGGAACATGTGTCAAATGTCTTAAAGGCAAAATGACATCAGCGAATAAGAAAGGTGCCACTAGGAGTTCTAATTTATTAGAACTCATTCACACTGACATTAGTGGTCCTTACCAAATCGCTGGCATAACAGGACATACTTCATTTATCACTTTCATTGATGATTATTCTCGTTACATGTACTTGTATCTTATTAAGGAAAAGTCTGAATCTCTTACAACTTTTAAAGATTATAAAGCTGAAGTTGAAAAGTAATTAGATCCTCAGATTAAAGTTGTGAGATCAGATAGAGGCAGTGAATATTATGGAAGACATATTGATGTGGGTCAAGCTCCTGGTCCATTTTATGAGTTTTGTAAGGGCCAGGGGATTGTGAACCAATACACCATGCCTGGTACACCTCAGCAGAATGGTGTCGCTGAACGAAGAAATCGTACCCTTATAAACATGGTGCGCAGTATGTTAGCCAACACTAATTTACCATTATTCCTCTGGACTGAAGCGTTAAAAGCAGCTGTTCATATACTCAATAGAGTTCCTTCTAAGTCTGTCCCTAAAACTCCTTATGAACTTTGGACAGGAAGGAAACCGAGTCTTAAATATATGAAAGTATGGGGCTGCATTGCTGAAGCAAAACTCTATAATCCTTTCCTAAGGAAACTTGACCCTAAAACAGTTCCCTGTTTCTTTATCGGGTATCCTGATCATTCGAAGGGTTATCGTTTCTATTGTCCTTCCCATGTCACCCGTATTGTTGAAATCAAGCGTGCTGCGTTCCTGGAGGATTTCAAGGTCAGTGGAAGCAGTACCAACCCTTACGAAGAATTGCAAGAAGTACAAGACGCGGGGGGAGAGACTCGTCACTTACCATTACTCCGTTTACTCCTCTTGTACCCCATGCAACTGCACCTGAAGCCACTGCACAAATTCCATCTCCACAATCAGAACCCATTATACCTCATAACGAAGGCACATCAAACGCTCAAAACCAAGACAACGCTGAACCCGATAATCAACTCAGGAGGTCATCTAGGCAAAGAAGGCCTACTAATTGGGATGATTATGTTACCTACCTGACTGAAATGGATGCTGGAAAGCTCAATGATCCTATCTCTTATAATGAAGCCATTAGCAGTGATCAGTCTTCTGAATGGAATAAAGCAATGATTAATGAGCTTGAGTCCATGAAGAAAAATGACGTTTAGGATTTAGTCGAATTACCCAATGGTGCCAAACCTGTAGGTTGTAAATGGGTGTTCAAAACAAAATTGAATCCGAATGGGAACGTTGAAAGCTATAAAGCGAGATTGGTTGCAAAGGGCTACACTCAAAAAGAGGGAATTGATTATCAAGAGACGTTTTCACCTGTCTCTCGTAAAGATTCATTAAGGATCGTTATGGCCCTAGTAGCTCATTTTGATTTAGAGCTGCATCAGATGGACGTCAAAACTGCTTTCCTTAACGGAGACTTATACGAAGATGTTTACATGAAACAACCTGAAGGCTTTAAACCTGAAGGTCAGGAGCATCTAGTCTGTAAGTTGAAGAAATCCATTTATGGGTTAAAACAAGCATCACGTCAATGGTACCTCAAGTTTGATGAAGTCATGAAGAGGCAAGGTTTTATGAAGAATCAAGTGGATCAATGCACCTACCTCAAGATGAGTGGGAGTAACTTTACTATACTTGTCCTTTATGTAGACGATATTCTATTGGCAAGTAATAGTTTAGACATGTTGCATGAGTCGAAGCGGTTACTCTCGCGTAACTTCGACATGAAGGATCTCGGAGATGCTTCTTACGTTATTGGCATCGAAATTCACCAAGATAGACACAAAGGGATCTTAGGATTGTCCCAAAAGACTTACATAGATCGTGTCCTTACACGTTACAACATGCAACAGTGCAAACCCTCAGTCGCTCCAGTAGTTAAGGGAGATGTTTTCGGTTCATTCCAGTGTCCGACAACAGAGGTTGAAAAGGAGAAAATGAGCCAGATACCTTACGCGTCAGTAGTCGGAAGCCTGATGTATGCTCAAGTCTGTACTCACCCAGATATCGCTTATATTGCTGGAATGCTAGGCCGTTATCAGACTAATCCTGACCTAGATCACTGGAAAGCAGCTAAGAAGGTCCTTAGATATCTGCAAGGGACAAAAGACTATAAACTGACTTATAGAAGAAGTGATCACTTAGAAGTGGTAGGTTATTCTGATTCTGACTTTGCCAAATGCAAAGATGACAAGAAATCCACTTCGGGCTACATCTTTATGTTAGCAGGCGGACCTATATCATGGAAGAGTCATAAACAACAATTAACTACAACTTCCACAATGATGGCAGAATACATTGTTGTTTACAACGCAACCTGTCATGGAATGTTGCTTAGAAATCTGATCACTGGACTCAAAATCGTTAATTCCATTTCTAGACCATTGAAGCTTTACTGTGATAACTTAGCTGCCGTTAGTTTCTCGAACAGTAACAGTTCGACTGGAGCTGGTTTATATCTCGATACAAAATATTTGTTCGTACGTGAACGAGTTGAGGAAAATAATCTTTGTATTGAGTATATTAGTACTAAAGATATGCTTGCGGATCCGATGACAAAAGGTCTCCCACCTAAAGTTTTCGAAGAACATGTATCGAATATGGGACTTACTAAAGACCTTATTTAATGGCATATTGTACTAGCTTATGTTTTAATTAATAAAATTTCCTCAGTTTGATTTTGTATGTCTCTAACATATGTTATGCCGGTGTAATGACATATAGACAAATATAAATACAAATCAGACGCTAAAGGGCTTATGCATATTTTGATCATAACTATTAGGTTTTAAATTGAGTCTATAGTATGACTAATGGGGGTCCTGATTCGAATGATGATTCAACGGCTGTATTTCTCTGCTATAGTTCTTGGTTTAAGGCTAAAATGAGTGTTAACTCCTGGCCAGGCTCATCTAATACTCATGATAAATGATTACTCGGCTAAGTGGGAGAATGTGAGATTAAATATATTAATATTATATTATTTAATCTTGTAGCCATTATAATCTTTTATATTATATAGATCAAAATATATTAATAACCTATTAATAATTAGTTGGTAATTGTTGATGGACCATATTACCCTTATTAACTAATTGGGTTTCCTCTTGGGTGTATATATAAGGAGATTATTAGAGAGTTTAAGGGTTACACAAGTTAGACAATTACACAACCCTCATAACATCACAATCGGCTCTCTCTCCCTAATCGAAACCTCCCTTGTTTTGGTTCATCACCATCATAACTTTACACCCTAAGGAGGAACCAGATCATCCTGACAAGTATGTCGAACTCAATGGCTGCATCTCCGACTGGATTCTCTGCTGGCCTGTCTGCTGTAACAGGTATGTTATTCATGTTTTCCATTATGTTTAAACAGAACTGATCAACATGAAATTGTTAGGTATGGTGGTGAGTGGTGGACATTTCCACTAAAAACCATCACTAGTAATGGAATAAAGCTCGATGACATGGCGGAAATTTATTGGATGTTGTAAGTGAGTGAACCCCTACCCCCTAAGAAACACTTATATGAAGTATAAATAAGCTTTTATACACTTTTAAGCAATCTTTTTAACCTTAACTTTAGAAGCTAAAAAAATATAAGCATAAGCTCCTTCTTGCTTCTCTTGACTTTACATGTGACCCACACAGCTAAATATGCAAGTATCACTCAGCAATTAGCGACGGACAGCTAGCATAACCTAGGAAGTAGACATTGTCACTTACGAGTTACTAAGAGACCACCGACATTGCTAAATACAAATTTTGTCATTATTTGTGTGAATAATATTGATGAACGATCCCTAAGTATTACGCCAGTGATGTTAAAGATCGGATTTCAGATAAAATACCTAAATAGACTTTTTAGATTTTTGTTGTGTGAGATTATCCATCGGTAAGACCATGCGGTGTGGATTTGTGAAGCCCATTCGTGGGCTGACGTGGTCTCGTAGCCATGATTTGCACACTACCCTCCTTATCATGAGCGTGAAGCTCATGGCCTCTTCCACGATGGCCACGAAGCATGTGACCATTGAAAAGAGCCGTTAGCTTATTTTAAAATTAAAAAAAAAAACTTTCCTTTTAACTTGTTTAATCAAATCGTTTTCACATTTAACACTTCACAATCTTCTTTCTTTCACAAACACTACACAGTCTCTTATCAATCAAATAGCGGAGTGAGCCAAAAACAAAGAAATCACATTGGCGAAGGCTTGGATTAGCCACACCGAGAACGAGGTTTGAAAATCTTGGAGATCAGGCTTCAAATACTTGAAAGTTTCATGAAAAAAATGGGTAACAACACACGCAAGGTATACGAGATCATGAATAGGTGGCATAACATCCAAATCAATGGTGCCAAGTTTGACACACTACTCCAAGTGACCTAAAAACATGTATTGCCGTCAGAAGTCAGGATGGACTGCTATCGCCTAACGACCATCCCGTTACTTAGCTAGATTTGTATATTTTATATTAACTATAAACATATTGTGTATAAAATATTATTTTAATGAGAATGTTTTTTTTTTTTGGCTAACGTTGCCTTTTTATAAATTAACTACAGAAGAACCCATCGGTAATCTATCTACAAAGTCATTGAGTGGTCCCTCGGTGGACATTCTCGTCGGTGAAACTACCATGGTAACTACCACTTAAATTCATCGGTAACCCGCCATTGAATAACCCATCAATAGCTACATGACACAAGTCATATTTTCCGATAAAGTATCACTAACGAGATTCTCCTTCACTAAGATTTCTATCAAACACTTATGTTGCTAAAACCTCTATGTTTTATCACTAAGTTCACCTTAAATATTTCTTTTCCTCATTTTCTTCTCCTAATTTACCGTTCCTTCTTTCAACTTAACTTCCTAGAAATTTACTATGCTTTTTTTTAATCACAAATGTTATTCATCTACTTTACACCAATAAACTACTCCCTTGTCCAGGTTTGAATCTGCAACCTCCCCTTTAAGAAGCATGTGCCTCTACCAATGGAGCTACCCAACATTGGTATTTACCTTTAAGTAGGGATGAATATTTTACCGAGTGTGTGTACCATATCAAACTGATACTGACCGGACAACATATGTACTAATTGAACAAGTCGGTAATCAGATAAAGAATATTTTGTATATATTTTTACAAAGACACAACCATCTTTAATATACACAATAAGAAATAATGGAAAGGTAAAAAAGGCTCCACTGATCTAGTCTAGCATTACGGGGGTAAAAGAAACTGAATATATGGTCAAAATAAAATGAAAAAAATTAGAGGATTCTAATACTCCCCCTCAAATTGGAGCGTGCAGATTTCGAATGCCCAATTTGTCAAGTAGGAACTGAAATTGATGAGCTACTAACGGCTTTGTAAACAAATCAGCAATTTGACACTTGGTGTGGATATTCAATGGATGTATTTCTCGTGACTCGACCCTTTCCTGAACGAAATGGCAATCCATCTCGACATGTTTCGTTCGTTCATGAAACACAGGATTGTTGGCAATGTGTCGTGCAGCTTGGTTATCACAAAATAGAGGCATTGGTCCACTTTGCTCAACGCCTAATTCCTTGAGAAGCAATCGCATCCGTAGTATTTCACTAACCGTAGTTTCCATTGCTCGATATCCCGCTCCAGCGGATGATCTAGACACAACGGATTGTTTCTTCGACCTCCAGGAAATAGGCGTTCCTCCTAAGATAAGAAGATATCCCGTTCTCGATCTTCTAGTAAACGAACAGCCCAACTAGTCCGAGTCGCAATATGTTACAAGGTTGGTTCCACCATCATATGGAAGCAGAATTCCTTGTCCGGGTGTAGCTTTTAAATACCATAGAACACGTGTTGCCGCGTCCATTTGACTTTATCGTGGATCGGCAACAAATTAGCTAAGGACATTAACCGAGTAGGCAATGTCGAGTCGAGTGGCTTGTAAGTATAGTAGTCGTCCAACTAGCCTTCGGTATTGGTTCGCATCCACCTTCGGTCCTTCGATCGACACCCTTGTAACCCACAATCATCCAAAATGCCAAGGACATATTTCCTTTGGCTTAGTACGAGATTATCGCGTGTTTGAGCCACCTCAATTCCCAAAAAAATATTTTAACACTCCATGATCTTTAATGCTAAACTTTGCATCAAGGTAGTCTTTTGTTTCTTGAATTGTCTTCGCATCGTTTCCAGCAACGATTACATTGTCAACATAGATGAGGGCCGTTACACACGTATTACCATTTCTATAGATGAAAAGAGAGTGATCCATCTTGGTTTGCTTAAAACCGATTTCTGTTAGGGCCATCATGAACTTTTGATAGTAGTTTCGAGAGGCTTGCTTTAGACCGTATAGTGATTTCTTTAACTTGCATACCCTTATGTCTTCTTTCTTACCAAAACCTTGGGGAATCTTCATGTACACATCCTCATCTAACTCTCCATGCAGGAACACATTGTTTACGTCGAGTTGATGTATTATCCAACCTTTCTTAACTGCTACGGTAAGTAAGGTTCGAACGGTGACAATCTTGGAAACCGGTGCAAATGTCTCATGCTAATCGACCCCTTCCATTTGGGTGAAGCTCTTTGCTACCAGTCGTGCCTTGTACCTCTCAATTTCACCATTGGGCTTATACTTAACCTTGTAGACCCACTTGGAGTCTATTGCACGTTTGCCCTCCAGTAGCTCCTCAAGGCTCCATGTGTCATTTTCTTCAAGAGCTTGAATTTCGTTTTCCATGCCTTGTGTAACATTTGCAAAATTTCAACCGTTGTACACTTTCGATCATTTCCGTATTTAAAAAAAATTTATATTTTATTTACGAAATACATAATCTTACGATCAAGAAAAATGATATTCACGACATTTTCGAAACAAAATTCAAGTTATATATGCTTTTATACCCTTCATATAGCTTAAATAACAAGTTGGAAGGGTTAAAAATGGCAAACAAGTGAAAATACAAGTCCAAGGGACAATCTGCCAAAGAGTGAAAGTTTGTTGTCAGAAGGCCTTGCGGACCATAAGAAGCAAGCTCATTTGGAGTGAAGAGTGTTCAAGAACTCATTTGAGGGCCTCCTTCTCTGATTCTAATCTTCCTCTTGAAACACAAGTAAGTATTTCTTCTAGTCTATTTCATTTCTTTTGGCTAGTTATGAGCCAAAAGTCAAAGCAAATTGACTTTTGCTTTGACTTTCAGTTCTCAAAGTTTTGGTCAAGTCAAAGTTCAAATTGAAATTTGTTACGTGATCGTAGTAATGAAGCTGTTAATCCCTTGCGATAACACCCGCTGATCATCATGTTTAGTAGGCGAAATGACGAGTCAAACTTTTACGAAATAAAAGCCAAAAATGCATAAAAATGCGTTTTACGACCAATGAGTTTTCGAGTATTAAAAATTAAAGTTTTGACACCAAATCAGTTTCATAACATTATTACACATTTTTAACAAGTCTAGCTCATCGTTTCTAGTTTAGCGCTTATTCCTTAGTCGAAAGTCGAGCGGTTTGACTTCTGCTTTGACTTTCGCATCTGACCCGTTTGGTCAACCTTAGGATCCGACCAAGCCCATTTATATGACCATAGTAATATAGGGAATAACCCTCAGAGGTTATACCTTAGGGTCATGTCGTTTTGTTAGTCAAATGGCGAGTCAACTTTAAAAACTTTTAATAGGTCAAAAATAATTTTTTTGCGTAAAATAGTTTTAAGCATATATGAACAATATTTTTGACATCTAAACTGATCATAAAACATTATTAAACATGTTTTGACATATTGGACTCGTCATATGACCCATTCGACCATACGAACCCGTATTTACGCATACGACCCGTTAAAGTGGCGTAAACCACTTTAACCAGTCGTAACGGGTCAAAACACTTAGAAACCTTTTCCAATCAGAATGTAAGTGTCGCAACCCCCGTCCCCTAACAACCTGGGAACGGGCAGCCGCGGCCAGTTTTGGTGGTATCCAGGTGTTTATCATTTTGGCAGCGGAAATTACATCAGGACCGTAGTTAGGAAATATTTTATCAGAGTAAAATACCACGATTTTAATATTTTAAACATATGGGAAAATCCCAAGTTTCAAGTACACACATTTTTATAGGGGTAAACCCTATTTTATTTAAATAAAACATCTCTTTATTTTAGGTAACTTTATTGCCACTTTTCCAAGCCTTCAGTGTTGTCCAGCTGGCTTCTATTTGGCTTTCACATTTTGTTACCGGAAACGCGTTTAAAAACATTTTGTCAGTGGGAAATACTGGTGAGTGAATGCCAGTTTAATCAAGTTAAGTAAAACCATTGTACAGTATTGAGGGCGGTCACGCAATTACATTTGTTTCCATCTATTCAATTACCACCCACGGTACTGTCAACCCGACTTGTGGTCATGTTACTCCTCGCAAGGTAGTAACAAATTTTGTATACAAAACCCCAACATACTGACGATAATTGTAGAATACAAATACTCAATCACTGTTTAATATATCATTAATTAAGTGATGTTTTGTAAAAACAGTTTGCAAAAAGGAGATTACTCACATTGCTGTCTTAGGTTTTCCTTTAAGGATTTCCTGGTGATTATCTATAATTTACACAATGCACACGTGTTAGTACAATAACCCAATATTTACATTAGTAATACCCTCCCCGAGACAGCATTCCAACGACTACGTCAGGCAGAACCACGACAGCCGTTAATGAACCCTGGATCAATCGGGCAGCGTATCTAATACGTAACTGGGGTTATAATACTTACAACGGGGCAGAACTTCGTTAACTAGGGGGTATTATGCCCGAGAATTATGCCTACACTATAGAAATTTCGAGAGAGAAATTGTTGTGAGCGAATTCGAAAGTGAAACTGATCGATCCTATTTATAGTTGTGATTTCAGACTTCGTCACGGCCCGCGTAAGATAAGGAGGGGGCCTTCGCGGCCCGCATAGTAGGCTGGGTAGGCCCTAGCCTGGCCCAGTCACCGGTATAGGATCGACGTGTGGCTGCCATGTGGCAGCTCAGGGTGCTGCCTCGTTGATGAGCGCTCGCGGCCCTCGTAAGACCAAAGCTGGGTCTTCGCGCCCCGCGACAGCCCTTTAACTTTTGTTTTTATTTAATTTTAATAAAAATAAAGGTATTCAGGGCCCGTTTTCGCATATAGGGACATTTTAAAATATATTAGGGTGTCGAAAATATTTTGGAGGGTTGTTATATCCTCCCCCCCCCCCCTGTTTTAGAGCTCGTCCTCGAGATCTACTGGAACAGGTGTGGGTATTTCCTTTGCATTTCTGATTCAAGCTCCCATGTGTATTCTGGTCCTCTTTTGGAGTCCCATTTCACTTTGACCAGAACTAATCTCTTGTGCTTGAGGTTCTTAACTTTCTTGTCTTCAATTTGTAGAGGTCTTTCCACAAATTTTAATTGTTCATTTACCTCTATATCCTTAAGAGGTACCACGAGTGATTCATCGGCTAAGCACTTTTTGAGATTGCATACATGAAATACATCATGTATTCCTGCTATTTCCTCTGGAAGTTGTAGCTGATAGGCTACAGGTCCTATTCTTCTAATAATCTCAAAAGGTCCAACATACCTGGGGCTTAGCTTTCCCCTTTTGATGAATCTTACCACTTCTTTCCAAGGAGAGACTTTCAATAACACTTTATCTCCTACTTGAAATTCCAATGGCTTTCGTCTGTTATTAGCATAACTCTTTTGTCGATCACGTGCTGCTTTTAGCCGCTCCTTGAATTGGATAATCTTATATGTCGTTTCTTGTACTATTTCAGGTCCAGATAATTGCTTTTCTCCAATTTCTGCCCAACAAACTGGCGTTCGGCACTTTCGTCCATAAAGTGCTTCGAATGGGGCAGCATTGATACTTGTGTGATAACTGTTATTATAATAAAATTCTATCAATGGTAAATGATCGTCCCAATTACCTTCGAAATCAATTACACAAGCTCTAAGCATGTCCTCCATTGTCTGAATTGTTCTTTCGCTTTGTCCGTCCGTTTGAGGATGATAAGCGATGCTTAGATTCAACTTGGTTCCCATTGCTTTTTGGAAACTTGTCCAGAAATGAGAGGTAAAACGACTATCTCTGTCAGAAATAATTGATAAAGGAATTCCATGTAATGAAACTATTTAATTTACATACAACTTAGCTAACTGTTCCATACTGAAAGTTTCCTTCATTGGTAGGTGTGACATCTGTGTCTGTAATCATTGTATAAACCTTTAACAGTTTAGTTATCAATAAAACAATACTATTTGATCCCAATATTTGTTTGTTTATGTTTGACATTTTGCATGTTTTGATTTTTGTTCAATTTCAAACTCTATACCGCTTTCTGGAGAGTTATACGTAAACCGATGCGTAAACGTATTCAGTTTAACGCGACAAACACTCCAGAACATCATTATATGCTTAACATACATTAAATAACCTTTACATAACTTAGAAATAAGTTTTGAAGGCTTTGGTATGGCAAAATCAAGTTTATTCACTTACAGAGACTAATTTCGACAAACTGCGAAAGTATGCCAATTCGTACTGTAACAGACATTCCGGAACATGATCATAAGTTAAAAATACCCTAAATATCCTTTGCATAGCTTAGAATTAGGCTTTGAGGAGTTCGGTATGCTTAAATAAACTTTTTGGTCATTCAGGGACTAAAAGCGTCAAAAAGTGCATAAGTTTGCATTTTCGCGCATATCTTACGTTCTGAACATATCCGGACATCCAAAAATTTTTGTAATCATTAAAATATTTTATTTTTGTGATTGGTATGCTAAAACTTCATTCGTTTCGCAATTTGGATCGTTTTCGCGTCCGTTACGACTTCCGTCGTAATTAACCGAACAACGCAACCGTACAGCCAAACGAACCGACATCCATAACATTTCTGAGCATATTTCAAGTTCCCTATGCTTTAACATCCCTATGGAGCTTAAAAATGGGTTTGACGGGTGTTAGAAGTGCCAAAACACGTCAATACGCACACAGGGACCAAAACTGACATTTTGCGAAACTTGCTGGTCTGCAAGGTCTATACAGACCGTAAGGGACCTTATACGGTCTGTAAGCATGCCCTAGACAGCAAAAACTGTTTTCCAGCTTGATCCAGCTGTTCCCCATGTGTGCAAATGGTTTTGGGCTATCTATGGGCTCATTTAGGGGTGCCCATGGTTTTAGAAATCAGGGGGTACACGTGTATGGCTTATATTGAAGCTCGGATTTCAAGAAACGATCCTAACGGTTCTCTGAAATCTATATAAACCCCAAGTTTTGCATTCTAAGCTCACACTTGATCTGCTCATATTCTCTAAGTTGAAGTGTAAACACTTCATACCTTAGAATTTTCAGATCAAACTTCCATTTCTTGGACCTTTTGTAAGTATCCTTTCGTTCTTTTGCGCGTTTAAGCACGAAAGTCAAACTTTGTTTGACTTTCTGCATTGACCAGTTTATGGTCAACATGAAGTTCGCTTGAACTTCATAACATGAGCGTAATCACGATGGTCATAGTCCTTTGTGACTATACCTACTGATTACCACGTTATTTAGGCGTAGTGACGAGTCGTAGTTTCGGTCAAAATGCGTATTCTTGCGTATTTTGCAACCAAACTATTCTTGGGTATCAAGACCCTTTGTTTTGATACCAAACTTGTTTTCAAACCTCGTTAAACATGTTTTAACATGTTTAACTCGTCACTTTAGGTTTAGTGCTTATATAGGGTCGTAAGATAAGCGATCTAAACAATCGCTTAGACTTTCGAACCCAACCTGTTTGGTCGATCATTAGGATCCAACCAAACTCATTTCGTGACCATAGTTACATAAGGAATAACCTTCCGAGGTTATACTTTATGGTCACTTAGTCTACATAGTTGTATGATAGGAAATTATATGCCTTAGGAAAAATGACCAAAATGCCTTTTTTACGCCAAAACTCATTTTAAGCATATGTAACATAAATTTTGACATCTAAACTAATTAGGAAACAATATTAGACATGTTAAGGCATATTTTACTTGTCATAGGACTAGTTAGGCGGTCCGAACGCGTTTTACGCGAACGGCGCGTTAAAGTAGCATAAGCTACCTAAACGAGTCGTAATGGGTCGTAAGCACTTAGGATAGGTTCCGTTTTAGAATATAGGCTTTGTTAAACCATATTACATCAGTTCTTACACTCATTTGGTTTACGAAACCTCATTCTATCCGATCCTCCGATTTAGGTCCGTTTATTAACATAGTTACCTATATTAGGTGCCGTTTGATTCCGTGATCTTTCTAGCATTGCTTGGTGGTTATCCAAAGACTATTGAGCAATCTCAAGTGAGTACATAGACTGCTCTTTTACTGTTTTCAAACATTTTTTGGTAAAACACATGTGCCTACTTGTTACTTTCGTGCTTTTCATGATTTCATAACACATACTTTCTATGTTCATTAGTACACGTATAGTACATGATTTTATCCATGTTTTTGCTATGTATGTCCTTTTATTGCATACTTAGTACATTGTTTTACACCACATGCTATGTATGTCCATTTATTGCATACTTGGTACATTGTTTTACATCACATGCTATGTATGTCCATTTATTGCATACTTAGTACATTGTTTTACATCACATGCTATGTATGTCCATTTATTGCATACTTAGTACATTGTTTTACATCACATGCTATGTATGTCCATTTGTTGCATACTTAGTACTTTGTTTTACATCACATGCTTACATTTTGGTATGACATTTGGTTTGTTTAAATGGGACAAAAATACATTCATTAACATTGATCACAACGTTCGTTAGTAGGTAGTGGTACCATAGGAATTGACAACTCCCGTTCCTGAAATCCTAGGTTCATTTGGATGGAAGGAATGACCGAATTCGATATACATAATTTAGATGAACCTTTAATTTGTTTAAGGGTTTGTCGCCACAGTCGCAAGGCTTGAATGTATGCATTTTCACAATACCGCATAGATGTTTGTATCAGTGGAGCATGCATTTATTTCACAAAACATAACTTTGATTTAAACTGTGTTTTACTTCAATACCTTGTTTTGTGCATTTTACCTATGGCTTAGTTGATATATTTCACTTGCCATACATGACAATTGGTTACACATTACATGATTTACATTTGACATAAACATTTTGACATTGGTTTACACATTACATGATTTACATTTTGACAATAGACAATTATTTATACATAAACATTTGACAATTGGTTTAAACAAGACAATTTGGTGGTTTGTTTAGGTAAGTGATTTAAGTAACGAGGCATGTGTAAAATGATAAAAGCATGGTGGATACGCCGCTGGTACTTCCTATATATAAGTGCTTTTGGTGATATTACATATCGTAGCGTTATTTAAATCATTTCAATTTAGACATATAACATTTTACATAAATAACATATTTTTCACAAGACATTGTTTTACAAAACAGTTTGTTTTATACAACTCATTTTACTTGGTTATTTAATTAACCATACACCTTTCTTTTATATAATCTGATTTCTTATCACATTTTCGTATGATTTATAAAAGAAAACACTTAACAAGATTCATGACCAATTTTTATTAAACATTTCTTTAAACCTAAGTCATGAATCCTATTTTCACAAAACCTATGTATCTCACAGGCATTTTTATGCAGACGTACCTACTTTCACATGTGTTTTCAGGAGCTGGTGCATAGGTATGATTCAGGATACACTAGGGTGGACTCGGGCCTTAGTGACATAAAAGAAGCAAGATTAGTTTAAATAATGTTATGTACTCTTGTTTCTTTCGTAAACTTACTACTGTAAAGGTAATGTCTCCAAATCTTAAGGGCAAAAATTATAGCTCCAAATTCCAGATCATGGGTCGAATAGTTATCTTCATGATTCTTAAGTTGTCCAAATGCATAGGCTATAACCTTTTGACGTTGCATTAACACACATCCATAACCTAACTTAGAAGCATCACAATAGACTATAAAGTCTTTAGTTCCTTCTGATAACGCTAGTATGGGTGCATTGGTTAGTCTTTGCTTAAGAATTCTAAAGGCTTCTTCTTGTTTTGGTCCCCATTCAAACTTAACGGATTTACATGTTAACTTAGTTAAGGGAATGGCTACTCTAGAAAAATCTTGAATAAATCTTCTATAATAACCAGCCAATCCTAAGAAACTTCTAACCTCGGTTGGTGACTCAGGGGTTTTCCATTTGGTAATTGCCTCGATCTTGGTGGGATCTACATGAATTCCTTCATGATTGACTAGATGTCCAAGAAACTGTACCTGTTCTAACCAAAACTCGCACTTTGAAAAGTTTGCATAAAGCTTTTCTCTTCTCAATAAACCTAGAAGTGCGTGCAAGTGCTTTGCATGTTCCTCTTTGCTTTTAGAATAAATAAGGATATCATCTATAAAAACAATTATGAATTTATCCAAATATGGTTTACATATTCGGTTCATCATGTCCATAAATGCAGCGGGGGCATTGGTTAAACCAAATGGCATGACAGTAAATTCATAATGGCCATACCTTGTTCTAAAAGCGGTCTTAGGAATGTCCTCTTCCTGTACCTTTAATTGATGATATCCTGGTCGCAAATCGATTTTCGAGAAAAATCGAGCTCCTTGTAGCTGGTCGAACAGATCATCGATTCTTGGTAATGGATACCGATTCTTAATCGTGACTTTGTTCAATTCTTGGTAGTCAATGTACATACGCATTGATCCGTCCTTCTTTTTAACGAATAAAATCGGTGCTCCCCATGGCGATAAGCTTGGCTGTATGAATCCTTTTCCAACAGTTCATCTAACTGTTTCTTCAGTTCCTGCATTTCTGCGGGTGCTAATGTCACAACTGGCACAAAACCGGTAATTTCCATACATTTTAATTAATACTTAATAACTGCAATTATGTGCTTAAATGTCAACATTGTCTGATTACATGCTATACATGTGAATTCATGCACGTTTTATACTACAAATATTGCTTTATGCATTAATGATAGCGTTGCGTCAGAAATACTAGTAAACTCACCGGTAAGACACATTGTGTCAACAATTCTGCAGAAAGCAGTCAGACAATAGAATTAGGGCCTAGGAGTAGGTCAAACATTTAAAATACATTGAAACCCAAGATTGGATACAAGGGTTAACATATAGACTTTCCGGAAGCTAATTTATGCATTAAAAAGCACCCGAAATACACTTAAAGTGCTGAATTCAGCATATTTCAGCAAAATTCAGCATTTTGGCAAGTTTGTAACATGTAAAAATATGACTAATTAGTCCTGAATGCTTTCCTAAGTGTCGGGAATTGAAAGTGTCACAAAAGGGTACGTAAAGGACACTAAACTGTGCAATTTAGCACTTTAACGAACCGGTATCTAACCGAACAACCGGACACTACCCGAAACATCAAAATTATACTAGAAGCATCGTTTTAATGTTTCTGAGCTAGTTATGATCCCCGAACACCATAACACCTCTTATAACATAATAACACATTAAATCCCTAATCAAGACACTTGAAACTTGACTTAATTATGTAATTAGTGATTGAAATTTACACTTTACCCCCCCCCCCATGTAAGTGGACGGTCATGAAGTGGCCCCCACCATAATCTTCCCATGATCTTGCATAATCTCAATTAGATTCACTTTGATTCACTAAGATCTATTAGAAGATTATGTCTAGTACTTGAGAAACACTTTACACAATGGTTAATATGTTAAGAATGGTTATAAGAAGACTTAGTGTCCATCATCACCCACACCACACTTCTTCTTCCTCTCCTCCCATTCTCGGCCGATCCTAGCCCACCACACCACCACCTTCATCCATTGTTCATCCATTCCTAGTTCATTTCAAGGTGTAAGAAGCAAGGTTATGAAGCTTGGTGGTCTTGGAGATTGAAGGACCTTCTTCATTTGCTATTAACCAACCCATTTATCATCTTCAACATCTTGTGTTCTTCCCTAGCCCTTGTGCTAGTGGTGAGGCCCTCATGATCTCTTATTACTTCATATATTGTTGGTTAAAAGATGATATACATTGTTAATCTTAAAGAACACTAAAGAACATGATCATGATACTTTAACATAAGCTTAAAAATATAAGAATACATGTTGAATGATGATGATTTGCTTCTTGGTGATTGATAATTTGTGTTAGTGATATTAGACACCATAAGAAACCTACTAGATTGTGATTAAACACATGATCTAGAAAGTTAAGGTGGTTGTTAGGGGAGGATTTTCCAATCCTAAGGATCACGGATCCTCAAGTGCTACCAGGATCATGGATCCTCAATTCTGTTTGAATTAAGGATCCTCGGTAGGTGTTGCAGGATCAGGATTCAGGATCCTTATTGTTATCCTTATACTAACAATTGTCTACCTTGTACGTAAACTTGTTTTGCAGGAGCAAATGCACGGACCAAGTCTTACCGAAATTCTTGGAGCATATTCCCTTAATATTCCGCACGTGCTTGATTCTTGTAGACGTTATGGAGGTCGTGGGGAGCTTGCATAATTTGCGGATAGTTTGTTAATTTAGTTATTTCTAATTTAAAATGGGGATAACAAGCTTGAGTTAGAACACTTAGCTAATTTTGGCATACACACACTCTCGTAACAGCTCTCTGTCAGTTCTCAAACACTACTCGGCGATTTCATACAATTTTTGCACATTGCACACTAGTGATCCTTGTAACAAGCTTGTTATCATCCCGAGTTGTAAACTTCTTTTGATTAATCTTAGTTGGTGATCGGTAGTTTCCATCACCCGAGGTTTTTTGTGCCGGAGATCAACTCTTGATCAAGGGCTTTTTCCTCGTATAAATCATTGTGTCATTTGTTCATTACATTTCGGAGTTATCCTTCATATTGTTCGTTGATTCAAGCATCATTCCTCACAACAAAGATTTGGTTACATTATCTTAGCCTGATTTTTTACCAAAACAGTTTGGCGCCCACCGTGGGGCTATTGGTGCTTCATTCCTAAGAATTCTTGTTTTTGTGATCATTTCGGTTCGTTACAACCAAGCAGATGGCTTCCTCAGCGAAGAACACTTCAAGTTCAATGCCGACAATCACTTCTTCATAGGGCGTTCCTCCTTTGCCTCCACCACCTTCTGGATCCCAGAAGAATGCTGAAAATGCTGCAAAGAGACAAAGCCCCATTTTTCCAAAACCACCAACTTTTTCTGTTTCTTCTAATCCTACTACTAGTGATCTTTTTAATTTGATTTTGCAGATGAGGGATCACATACAAGAGCAGGACAAAACCAACGAAAGGATCCTCCGGGAGATCAGTGACATCAAGAAACAGAAGAGATCGGGGGAGGATCACTCTCCTCTGATACCTAGATCACTGGATTTTGACACTCCAGCCGTAACCGCCCTGCAATCTGCAGCTCCAGACATCCAGTACTAGATTGGACCATTGGGAAGGCGTTATGGAGCAACAACTATGAGTCAAGCCTTTGGGTCTCACTTCCAGCCTCAAGGATCCTGTTCTCAGCCTTCGGGATCCTCTTTTCAGCATCAGGGATCCTTCGTTAGCTTAGGAGAATATTTGGGAATGCACACAGGCCAAGGATCCTCTCAGGTTCAAGGATCCTCATTTCAGGTTAAAGGATCCTCTCAGCCTCAAGGATCCTCTCAGGTTCAAGGATCCTCTAGGGTCCAAGGATCCTCCATGGTTCAAGGATACTCTCAGGTTCAAGGATCCTCTCAGCCTCAGGGATCCTTTCAGGTTCAAGGATCCTCTCAACACCAAGGGTCCAACATCTTTCAGGATCAAGGATTCTTGAGAAGCATACAACCTTCAATCTCAGATGTTCATCAAGGAGATTTCATTCCAATGCAGACCATTGCCTCTTCTGGTCCTTCAATCATACCTGAATCCCGTCAATATGGATTCACATCTGCGATTCCTAACTTGAATCCTCTGGGAGGTAACACTTTCAATAATTCTTATAACACTAACCATGGCTCTATGCAGGATACAGGTATCAATCAAGCTATGGCTTGGGAATTACAGAAGCTGAAGGATATGATATCCAGCGTTCCAGGAGTGGTTAAGCCCATCCCTGAAATTGCAGATGGGAGCCATAGGATATCTCGTTTTGCACCACCTATTTGTGATGCTGAGATACCCAAAAGATTCCAAATACCAACTATGAAGCTGTATGATGGTTCAACGGATCCAGAAGAACATGTAGCTCAATACAGAGAAAGGATGGAGATCAACCCCATCCCAGAGAGGTTAAAAGAAGCATATCTATGCAAGGGTTTCGGATCCACACTCACAGGATCAGCTCTTAAATGGCTGCTAAGTCTTCCCCCTTACTCTATTACTTCATTTGCTAATCTAGTTAATCTGTTTAATAGTCAGTTCTCATGTAGCAGAAAATTTGAACGTTTAACTAGTGATCTATATAGGGTAACACATGGTCAAAATGAATCACTTAGAGATTACATCACTAAGTTTAGTAAAGAATCCTTAGATATCCCTAATCTGGATATAGCTACGGCTGTGGAAGCCTTTAAAATGGGTTTGCTTAGGGATTCATTATTCTATGATGATCTTGTTATGACCCCATGCAGGAATCTTGATGAAGTAAGAACCAGGGCCCTTAGGTTCATCCGATTAGAGGATGATAAAAGGATCCAGGAGAGATTGGCAGGATCCTCAAAACAGGAAAAGCAAGGATCCTAATTTAAGAATAACAAGTTCAAGTCCTACAACAAGTCTGATAACCAGAACGTGGATGCAATAGAACAAGAAGAGGATGATGAGGATTATCCTCCAATTTTTGAATACTGTTTTTCTGTTGATAACAATGAACTAATTCTTGGAATGCAGAATCTAGGTGAAAAAGCAAGATGGCCAAGGAAAAGTGATAAACCAGCTGCTACAAAGGACAAGTCCAAGTGGTGTGCATATCATGAGGATTTTGGGCATCTCACTAAAGAGTGTATTGCACTTAGAAAAGAAATTGGTTACTTGTTAAGCAAGGGGCACTTGAAGGAGCTTTTGGGACGAAAGAAGTCAAGGATCCTGAAAGGATCCCAGAAAAGGCTCCTGCTCCTCCAGCAGATGCACAAGTAATAAACTTCATATCAGCTGGATCAGACATTTGTGGTACTTCCTTTTCAGCAGCCAAAAGACATGCCAAGGAAACCAAGATGGATAATGGAGATAGACCCATCCGGACCTCCACTGTTACCAAGGATAAAATTATAACTTTTGATGAGGATGATCGTCTTGATGTTCAGGATCCTCATCATGATGGTCTTGTTATTACTCTGTTTATTTCTAACCATTTTGTTCACAGGATCCTGATAGATGGAGGAAGCTCAGTAAACATCATTCAGCTTGATGTCCTCAAGAAGATGAACATTCCTGAATCAGACATTGTCCGAAGATCCTCAGTTCTTGTGGGATTCAGCGGAGAAACCAAAAATACATTGGGGGACATCAAACTACCCATCTATATTGAAGGACTTCATTCTTATCAAAAATTTTGTGTTATAGATTGCTTATCCTGTTGTAATGTTGTCCTTGGCAAGCCATGGATACATGACATGAAGGCAGTCCCATCTACGTATCATCAATGTGTGAAGCTTCCTAGTCTATGGGGGGTGGTGAAAATTGAGAGTGACCAACAAGAAGCTAAGAATTGCTATACATCATCAATGAAGCCAGCCTCAAGACCAATGGAGCAATAGCAATTAAAGCATCCTCCAAGAGATGTCTTGGAGGCAAGAGAACAGGATGTAAAAGAAATCCTTATGGATCCTCATGATCCTGAATCCATAGTCTTCATAGGATCAGGGATCCTCAGCAACATTGAACAGGATCTGGTATCCTTCCTTAAAAGGAGGAAAACTACCTTCGCCTGGAAGCATGAGGACATGACAGGTATATCTAAAGATATAATTACTCATAAACTTGGCATTGACAGGTCATTCAAGCCAATTCATCAAAAAAGGAGGAAGTTTGTACCAAAGAGAAATGCCATTATCCAGGAGGAGGTAGATAAACTACTCCGGGCAGGTATGATAAGAGAGGTTAAGTATCCAAGATGGTTAGCCAATGTGGTTGTTGTTCAAAAGAAAAACAGAAAGCGGAGGGTGTGTGTCGATTTTACTGATTTAAACAAGGCATGTCCCAAGGATCCTTTCCCATTACCCCACATTGACTCCATGGTGGATGCTACCGCGGGTCATGAGTTGTTGACTTTTATGGATGCTTCATCTGGATTCCAACAAATTCAGATGGAACCATCTGATCAAGAGGATACAGCCTTTATGACCCCAACTGGTATATATTGTTATATTGTTATGCCATTTGGACTAAGAAATGCAGGTGCTACTTATCAAAGGCTAGTCAATATGATGTTCAAGGAACAAATTGGACGTACTATGGAAGTCTATATAGATGACATGGTGGTTAAGTCCAAGAAAGCTGAGGATCACCTTAGAGACTTGGAGGAAGCATTCAATATCCTTAATAAATTTAATATGAAACTAAATCCTTCCAAGTGTCACTTTGGTGTCAAAGCAGGCAAATTCCTAGGCTATATGGTGACAAAGAGAGGCATTGAAGCAAGTCCAGAGCAAATTAAGGCTATTGTGAATATCAAATCTCCTGCCAATGCCAAGGATGTGCAAATATTGACAGGCAGGATCGCAGCCTTGAACAGATTCATATCCAAATCCTCAGAAAAATGCAAGGAATTCTACGACATTTTGAGGAAGAACAAGAAATTTGAGTGGACTGAAAAGCATGAAAATGCTCTCAAAGCCCTTAAGGATTACCTATCCTCGGCTCCTGCCTTAATGAAACCAGAAAAAAGGGATATATTATCCTTATATCTGGCGGTATCCTCTAAAGCAGTAAGTGCAGTCCTTGTTAAGGATCACCAAGGTACACAACATCCTGTCTATTATGTTAGTAAGAGTTTGCTTGATGCTGAATACAGGTATTCACATTTAGAGAAACTTATCCTTGCTTTAATTATGGCATCTACTAAATTAAGACATTATTTTGAAACTCATGCCATTATTGTTAAGACTAATTTTCCAATTAAGAATGTTCTCAGGAAACCTGAAATGTCAGGGAGGATGGCTAAGTGGGCAGTGAAGCTTAGTGCTTATGATATAAGATATGAACCAAGGACTGCCATTAAATCCCAAGCTTTAGTAGTGACTTGCAAAAGGAAGCTGAGTTAGAAGTCCAACAGCTAGAAGAAACTAAGGATTCTTGGATACTCTTCACTGATGGAGCCTCCAATGTCAAGGGTACAGGACTTGGAATACTACTAAAATCGCCACAGGGGGACATAATACCCCACTCCATAGCTTGTGAGTTTCAAACTACTAATAATGAGGCTGAATATGAAGCCTTGATAGCTGGTTTGCAAATTGCCAAGTATATGAGGATCAGGTATCTTGAGGTACATGTAGATTCATTGTTAATTACTAATCACTTTAATGGATCCTATGCTGTTAAAGGTGAAAAGCTAATCAAATATTTAGAGATAGTCAAAGAATTGGCACTCTCTTTTGTTTCCTTTAGTTTGACACAGGTACCCAGAGAATGCAGAAGCTGATGCATTGGCTAATCTAGGATCATCCTTGAAGATTCCAGAGGATATCAGGATCCCTATTATCCATATCCTAACCCCCGCTATTGAGGATCATGTAGCCATGGAGATAGGAGAGGATTATGCAATCATCCCTAGTAATGATACACAATCTCATTCAGGATCATGGATCCTTCCGATCATGAGATACATACAACATGGAGAGATTCCTACAAGAGAAAACCCCAGGGCCTTCAAAATTAAGGTATCTCAATTTACAATATTGAATAACATGTTATATAAACAATCTCTTGCAGGACCATATCTAAGATGCATTGAGGATCCTGAAATCCAAGAAGTCCTAAAGGATTTTCATGAAGGAGATTGTGGAAACCATACTGGGGGCAGGGCATTATTCTCAAGGATCCTGAGAACAGGATACTATTGGCCTACTATGAAGAAGGATTCTGTGGAATATGCCAAGAAGTGTGATCCTTGTCAGAGACATAGTAATATCCTTCATCAACCAGCAGAGCTTCTGCACCCTAAATCCTCTTCTTGGCCATTTATGAGATGGGGAATGGATATAGTTGGAAAACTTCCTAAGGCACCTGGTGGAAAAGTATTCATGCTTGCTATGACTGATTACTTCTCCAAGTGGATAGAGGCTGAAGCCTTTGCTCAAGTCAGAGAAAAAGAAGTGATATCCTTTATCAAAAGAAACATTATTACTAGATTTGGTGTTCCTTCTGAAATTGTTTGTGATAATGGATCCCAATTTATTGGGAGTAGGACTACTAACTTTTGTGACAGCTGGGGGATTAAGATGATAACATCAACACCAGTCCACCCACAAGCTAATGGTCAGGCAGAATCATCCAACAAGATCATCATCAACAACTTGAAGAAAAAGCTTGGATCCAAGAAAGGAAAATGGGCAGATGAACTACCTTATGTACTATGGGCTGATAGGAAAACTCCCAAGAATGCTACTGGCCAAACTCCATTTTCTTTAGTGTTTGGGGCAGAATCAGTGATCCCTACAGAAATGGTGGTTCCTACTGCAAGAACAAGCACCCGTGATCCTGAAGGAAATGCTGAAAACTTGATTCAAGACTTGGATACTGTAGAAGAACTCAGGGATTTGGCAAGGATAAGGATGGCTAGTTATCAACAAAGGATGGCTGGAGTCTACAATAAAAATGTCAGGATCAGGAAGTTCCAAGTTGGTGATGTGGTATTAAGGAAAGCATTTCAGAATACCACAAATCCTGCTGATGGAAAGTTGGCACCAAAGTGGGAAGGCCCCTACCTGATTGAAGCTGAGGCAGGAAAGGGGGCATATAGATTGCTAACAATGGAAGGTGATTTACTACCAAGAGCTTGGAATGCTGTCCACTTGAAGAAATACTTCATGTAATAAGGATCCATGATCCTTAACTATTTTTATCACAAGTATCCTCGAAGAATCTTTAGAGGATAGATGATCCTCATTTTGGTAATGTTCTAATCTCAAACTATTTCATTCTTTAATTATCCTATAAACAAGGATAAGGATCCTGGATCCTTTATCCTCCTTTCACTTGATTCTGAGTTTTGCAGAAGGTTTAGGTATCCTTAACAAAGGATTGAGTATCCACAGAGGTATCCAGTTATTTGGGCTTGACCCCAGTTATTTGGGCTTGACCCCAGTTATTTGGGCCTGTCCCCAGTATCGCCAGTAGCGCACGATGATCCTGGTACAGTTCATGGCAATGGGACCAGTACTCGCTTTAGGGGCTGACAATTTCATTGTACTGTTGTATCCGGGATCCTACGTATAATGGTAGACGTACCATACATCCGTTCCTAAGGTTTCTAACGTTTTCACGTTAGCTAAGGTTTTGGCATTTTCATGTCACTAAGTTTGGATAGTCGCCAGTGAGGGCCATACTCCAGTTTACACAAGATCCTTTGGGCTTGTCCCCAGTTATCCTTTGGGCTTGTCCCCAGTTCTCCTTTGGGGTTGTCCCCAGAATTGTTGGGCTTGTCCCCAGTTACTAACTCTTCTCTTATATTGGCTTAGTCCCAAGTTATGTTCTGTTTCAGGTTTTTGAAGTTAAACAGCTAAGGATCCCTGATCCTTACCTTTTACTAAGGTTTGTCTTTTGGTTATCCTGATTATAAATGTTAAAGGGTTAGGATCCTAACTTGGATTCTCAGGTATGATCCTTAATCACTTTGATTTTATTCATTATTCATATAAGTGACCCTTATCCTTTGACAACAGAACTAGTGATCCTTAAGTTACATAACTTTTCTGAATTTGTCGACTATAGGATATTTGATCCTTGATCATATCCTAAAACTTTTAAACATGATTTATTAAACCTTTATTCTTTACTTACAAATTCAAAGAAATTGAATAACAACAGTAGAAAAATAAAGAATTCACAAGGATAACAACACGGGAAATAGCCAAAAAGTTAAAGTTTTATTTATTCACAAAAGTTAAACCCTCTTAAGGTTGTCAAAATTACCAACCCAAGTTTCTACCAGCAATACGTGGCCCGTCCACTTGGGTTGGCAAAGGGTGTCCATTGTTAACAGGTCTTAAAGTGCAGGAAATAAGAGATGGCAGGATAACAAGTGGTTTCATCCCCCAAACAGAGGATCCCTCGACCACCTATTATCCTACCTATTGTCTAAGGATCCATGATCCATAATCCTAAAAACTATTGTTCAAAGTACAACCCAACATTGCTTCAAAACATCACAACAAAAAAACTTTCAAATCCTAAAAAAATGGGCTCCGGCCGCGTCTAGAAATATCCATCATCGCCCATTTCTGCAGCTCACACCTTGGCTGCATCACCACCAGCATCATCACCACCAGCTTGATCCTTCCCGCTGCTGCCTGCCTCAATCGCCAAGACCTCTGTAGCCTCCTCCTCATCGTCTAGCTCAGCCAGCTTCGCCTTCCAGCCCTCCTTGTCCCAAGTGGTCCTGTCGAAGTCAGGATCCTCAGCCTCTTGAGCCATTTGCAGCTTGATCTTATACATGGTGATGGCAGCAGAGACTTTAGCATCCTCCAACAGGTCGTGCCTCTCATGATCAGCATCTATCTGGGCCATGACCACTTGCTGCTTTGCCAGAGTGAGATCCTTTTCAAGGCGAGAGATGGTTTGATCCTTGGCCAAGAAGATCTTCTTGAACTCCACATGCTTTTGCTCCGCCTCCTCAACATATGCATCAAACAGCATTTCGACCACAGCAAATTTCTGCAAAGAAGACAAGGCAAAGTTCAGGATCCATGATCCTCAAGTGGGCAGGATAATCAAGCTAAGTCAGTGATCCTTACATCAGCGAAGTATTCTTGGAACTGGTGGCGGATAAGAGGCAAGCCTTCGAGATTATCAGCTTCACTGGCCTTCCTCTTCTTTCCCCCTTTGGAGGTGACAGGCTTAGGAACCACGGCACTCGGGCTAGCAGCAGTCTTCTTCTTCCCAGACCTGGGAGCCACAGTGCTGAGATCACTGACACTAAAGCGGGAGGTTGATCTTGAGGATTTTCCAGCACCTATCAATCCAAAATAACAGATAAGTATTCTTGTTTTATTTACATTTCAATATTTAATCATATATAAACTTGGATACTTACTTGACATTGTAACGGAGCCTAAGGATACTTCTTGAGAATCCTTGGTGTTTGCTTGAAATGATCTTATTGCAGGATCAAGATTTCGGAAAGCGGTGATCCTCTCCTTGGTTGCAGGTGATGACATGATGTGAGAAACAGATATAGCTGCACAAAAGATACAAAAAGGGGTTAGTGATCCTCAGCAGAGACAGGTTATCCTATGATCCTTCTTTAAGGATCCCCTATCCTACCATGGGTGGCCCATTTTCTGGGAAGATCCTTCCCATCCGGGATAGAATCCCTCCTAACGAAGAAGAAACGTCTCTTCCAGTTGGTGTCATTCTTGGTGGTTTTCAGGATTGGATGAGGTTCACCGGGTTTGTGTTTGAATAGAAAGCGGTGTGAACCATGACTCACAAGGTTGTACAGTTCAAAAAGTTCAGACATTCCTAACTCTATATCCTCCTGCTCAATGATCCTTTCAAGGGTAAACAAAACCCTCCACATCATTGGCATTGCCTGAACATAGGATATGCCGGTAAGGGAGAAGAAGGACTGGGTGAAAGCAGGAAAAGGATAGGAGTATCCGATCAGAAATGGGGTAGCCGGAAAAGCAACCCAGGTTTCAGAGACGAAGTCACTCAGAGCGGTAGGTTCAAAGGGTTTAAAAACAGAGTCTGCCGGAAAGCAGTGATGAATCCGGTCTATATCCGGATCAGTAAAGCAGCAACGTTCCTTCGGAGAGTCTTTGATGATCCCTTGGCTCTTCAAAGGACTGTCTTTATGATGATCCTTAGCAGGGGATGATCGTAACTTCATTGTGATTCAGAGATTTCGAGAAAGAAGGAACAGAGCAAGAATGAGAAGAGAAAAGGAGAGAGAGAAGTACCTGCTTGATATTTGAATGTGGATTTAAAGGGAGTATTGCTCGAATTTAAATGCACATTGATCCTTATCTCTAACTTGAATTTATAATGATGATTCTGCAGGGATGTCGCTTCAATGACGTATGATCGGTAACGGCTAGTTAGATCATAACGGTTATATATCCGTTAGTTTGTTACAGATAAGATCAAGAAAATATAACTCGCTAAATTTACACTTTACTCCTTATATTTTGGGGGCAATTGTTAGGGGAGGATTTTCCAATCCTAAGGATCACGGATCCTCAAGTGCTACCAGGATCATGGATCCTCAATTCTGTTTGAATTAAGGATCCTCAGTAGGTGTTGCAGGATCAGGATTCAGGATCCTTATTGTTGTCCTTATACTAACAATTGTCTACCTTGTACGTAAACTTGTTTTGCAGGAGCAAATGCACGGACCAAGTCTTACCGAAATTCTTGGAGCATATTCCCTTAATATTCCGCACGTGCTTGATTCTTGTAGACGTTATGGAGGTCGTGGGGAGCTTGCATAATTTGTGGATAGTTTGTTAATTTAGTTATTTCTATTTTAAAATGGGGATAACAAGCTTGAGTTAGAACACTTAGCTAATTTTGGCATACACACACTCTCGTAACAGCTCTCTGTCAGTTCTCAAACACTACTCGGCGATTTCATACAATTTTTGCACATTGCACACTAGTGATCCTTGTAACAAGCTTGTTATCATCCCGAGTTGTAAACTTCTGTTGATTAATCTTAGTTGGTGATCGGTAGTTTCCATCACCCGAGGTTTTTTGTGCCGGAGATCAACTTTGATCAAGGGCTTTTTCCTCGTATAAATCATTGTGTCATTTGTTCATTACATTTCGGAGTTATCCTTCATATTGTTCGTTGATTCAAGCATCATTCCTCACAACAAAGATTTGGTTACATTATCTTAGCCTGATTTTTGACCAAAACAGTGGTGATCTTGTGAAAGACCAAGATCATCATGCTTTATGTCTTCATGAACTTGAATGATGAAATTGATTTTCATATGTAAAGATGATTTAAACAAAATACAAATCTTGTAAATAGATGATTACAAAAATAATTTTCTCAAGAAACCAAGTTTATTTATAAGATTTACAAAGTCATGGTTCCTAAGTAAACTAATCACATTTTTAGTGTTAAATCAAGACTAGGAACATGATTGTAACAAGAAAAATACAAAAGAAATAATTTTAGAAAAATCATCTTACAAGTTGTAAATGACCAAATCTTTTAATAATGTGATTACAAACAAATAAATATGTTTTAAAGGGTAACTAAACCTACTATATAACATGGTAAGTTACTACAAGTTTTTACAAAAACTTCAAGTTCATGATGTAGTGTAATTTACTTGATTTTGACACTCGGTAAGTGTTGAATGAGTTGATGATTGTTTGTGATGATTTTAAAAGAAAATAAACACATGTTTTGAAAACATGGGAAACCTCCATTTTAGGGGAAACTATGTCAAAATTTCTATAAAATTTTGACACTTAGAAAAATATAAGTTTTGATGAAACTTATTCCCTAAAAAATCACCTAAAAATATTTACCAAGGTTTCCCTAATTTTTATGTAAACTTCAAGTTAAGAAATGATGATTTCTTCAAGATAAAAATTGATATTAAGTATGTATATTTTTTAGGAAAATATATATATTTATTGATCACCAAATTTTGTGCTAAGTGTATGTAGTATGTATTATATGTAATAGTGTATTAGGACTTGAAAATACACTAAACACTCCTCAGGAGTAAAAATACAAAAATACACATACAAAATACATGAGAATACATAGAAGCACATGGACAAGTTACGAACTTAAAATGTCTTCTTGGACGAAAATATATAACTCGGGTGAAAATACAAGATACTTATATTTATTTTCGAGAAAATAATATAAGTAAGATACATAGTTAAAAATATAAATTATTTTTAACAACAAAGAACACATACATAAAAGATGGTGACTTGTACTTGTGCGATACAAGTCTAGTGACTAACGTTAATAAAACACGTATAGGTCACGACGCTATATAAGCAAACCCGGTGAAGTTTACGGCGCAAGGAACGCAAAGTTGTGAGTTCATGTCCCCACTTTTAAACTTTTACATGCTTTTTAAACTTGGGGAAAATACATGTGTTATGGTATGTTGAATACAAAAAACTAAGGAATGATACTTTAGATCATGTCACGAATAGGGTACCAGAAGCACCATTAATCGTGTACATACTAAGACCGCAGAACAAAAGGTTAGATCTAATGGGTTTCAGGCAGCCACACTCTTGGTGATAACTAGTACCAAGCAGTGCTTTTGTGTCTCAGTCGTGAATCGACTACTAAAAATGCCTATGGTTTGGATGCTTCCTATGTCGTGTCACATGTTAATGGCCTTGCAAACCATTAGCGATCTCGATTTCCTTATATTTACAGAAATACTTGATTTATACAAATTACATACCATGTTTTCATACAAGTATACAAACGTTCAATACAAAAACTGCATGAATTCACACCAACATTATGTTGACGATTTTCCAAAAACTCACATGTATTTCAAGTAACTAAAGTGGATGTGCGCGCGGTCTTACTCTTGCTCTTGGATGTTGTTTATGTTATTAGCTACATTGTGTCAAGACTCCGGTGCCCGTTTTGCTGAGTTTGGTTGTTATATCCCACTCCGTGTGGTGATATAAGGACCAAACCTTTATGTTCGACATTTAAATAAAGTTGTAAACTTTTCAAACAATATGCTGTCTTGTGATGTAAACACTTAACCTATGTTTTCTAGTTATGTAATGTTTTGGCATTTGGAGTTATTTTTACGAGCATGTAGTATGTTTACCATTCGTATGCAATGAGAACCTTTCATGATCACACATCGTGCTTCCGCCTTAGAAAGGGGTGTGACAGTTAAACGGTAAGGTGCTTTGGCAATCGATGCTGTTCCTGGTAGCAGATGGATTCTGAATTCAACTTCTCTGGAAATACATCTGAAAACTGGGATACTACTGGAATATCCTTTAATTCTTTTCCTGTAGTGTTAGTGATTAAGGAAATCAAATACACTAATGATCCTCTTCGTATATAACTTGTTGTTTTCATCACAGAGATGAATTTTGTGGATCTAGACGGCTTATCTCCTTTAATTGTGATCTTTTCACCTTTTGGTGAATTTACTTGGATTGATTTTTGATCACATAAAATACTGGCTTTATTGGCTATTAACCAATCCATTCCTAACACAACATCAAATCCTGCCAGATTCATTGGGTAAAGGTTTGCAATAAATTTCTGATTTAGAAATTCTATTCTTGCTCATTGCAAGATTTCAGAAATCTTAATGGTTTCCCCATTTGCTGTCTCTACCAGACATTCTTGTGAGAGTTTAGTTAATGGTTGATTGAGAAGTTTGAAAAATGAAGTATTAATAAAACTTTGGTTCGCACCAAAGTCAAATAATACTTTAGCAAAAACATCATTAACTAAAAACGTACCAGCGATCACATCCAGGATCATCTTTGCTTCTTCTGCAGTCAGAACAAATGCCCTAGTAATTTTAGTATTCTTGGTGTTCGTGGCTGGTGCTAGTTTTGGACAATTTGGCTTGATGTGACCTTTTTCTCCACAGTTGAAGCACATTCCATTATTTGGTTTCCTCCTGCAATCTTCTTCCTTGTGACCTGGTATCTTGCAGAAATTGCAGTAGGTAGAGCATTTTCCTGAATGCTTCTTCTCGCAAGCCTTGTAGTACGGTGTAGAGGTAGAACCTACATTTCTCCCACGGTTGGAATTTCTGTAGCGAAATTCCTGGGTAAGCCTTTGAGCTAGGTTTCTCCTCTGATCCTCTTCTCGTGTACGTACTAATTCATCAGTCAAGGTGTTTGCTAGTTCTACAGCTTCTTCTATGGTTTGAGGTCTAGCTGCCTTGACTACATGCCTAATTTCACTGATTAATCCCCAGATGTAACGGGAGATTAATACTGGTTCAGGTGATGCAAGGGTTGGCACTATTCTAGCATATTCAAAGAATAATGTAGTGTACCCCTTACTATCCACTCTAGTCATCCTAAGGTTTAAGAACTTATTTGCTATCTGTTCTTTTTCATTGGGAGGGCATAATTTCCTTTCTACCATGTTCTTAAATTCCTCCCATTCCATATTATAATCCCTATCACTTCCCCTAGACTGGAGGATAGTGTTCCACCATTCTAATGCTGAATTCTTAAACAAATTGGAAGCAAACATTATCTTATCTTCTTCCGTGCACTTGCTTATTTTTAAGACTGCCTCAATCTTTTCTATCCAGTGTAGAGCTGCAATGGCCCCGTCATTGCCCGAGAATTCAATCGGTTTACAAGACCATAATTCTTTATAAGAACAACCATAAGATATGGTTCTTCTTCTTTTGGGAATGGGCACTTGAAGTATGGGTCCATTGTTTACGTTGTGTTCAGGTTCAGTTGGTCGTTTACTATCACGTTTACTTTTATTATCTGCTTCCTTAACCGTTTTGATAATATATGGCATTGCACCTATTATCCCTTGTGCCACTATGTGTTGAATAGCATTGTTATCCACTTGGTTTCCATTATTGTTGTTGTTCAGGTTATCGTTATCCAGGTTATTGTTACTCTGGTTATCGTTATTCTGGTTATCGTTATTCTGGTTTTCCTGGTTCACTTCGTTGTCCATCTGAATTTTAAACATTTGCCACTTATTAATATCACAAAATAATATTTAATGCAACCATTCACATAACACGCATATTGATAAAAAATGTCGAACATTGCGACTTACTTTTTCTGATAGTATGCATCTAATACAAACCGATACTGGAATTTAAAATTACAATACTACTATGCATCGCTAAGCACGAGGTGGTCTATACTACGATAAATATATTATTATTATTATTATTATTATTATTATTTTCATACACACATTTTATATATATATATATATATATATTATATTATTATTACTATTACCACCATCACTGATATGGGTTCATCCAGAACTCCATATTACGCTCGTCGTACTTCCAGACGAGTCGCTCTCCAACCTGCCTCATTCTTTCACTACTTTCTAAAATTTCTTCTCCGAAAGTTCGGAGCTCTTGTACATTTTCTGCACTCATTGGGGGTGCAGGTGCTGGTACTGGATCTGGGTACTGTGGCATGGGTTCTTCCTGTGGGTTTGGATTCTCTAGGATTTCCCTAATGTATTTATCATTATCATAGTAGGGATCTAGAGGGTCCAGACCTGGGTAAGCTGCTAGGATTGGCATGGGTTCGTTTGTTAGGTGGTAGCGTTGCACATAATCCCTATGATCATCAAACCACGGATCGTAGTCTGGGTCTAAGGGATTGGGTGCTGGTATCCTAGGTATCTCTTCTGGGTTGAAATCATGCATTTGGATTTGGTTTTCTGGGTTGTTTTCAATCTCCATTGGCTGTGTGGGAAACAAGGGTAATGGTTGAGGTGCTATGAGTTGCTCCAGGTTTGGGTCGGCAGCTGTGGTTGCTAAGATATGGAAGTTTGCTAAACCCCTATTGAGCATGTCTTGGGTGTGGGCATCAGTTTCTCTCTTAGCGGCTGCTAGAACGCGCTGTTGTTGTAACTTTTTCATTCTCTTCCTACGCTCATGTGCTCCCCTATTGAACCATCCTCTCTTTTTCGGAGGGAATGGCTCTTTAAACTGAGCCTTATACACGAATATTCCATCTTCATTGTCAGCTAAATACCCTGAGAGGGCAGGCTCTGAAGAGGTGCCTTCGCTCCTAGGTGAGCCGGACAACTGACAATAAGAGTCGGAGGGTCCTTGATCGCTCATACTGTAAACTAACAAATAGTCAAATAACAATAAAATACAAATATGCACGTATTTCTGTAATTAATTTCCTAACGATTCGAACAATATCTTGGTGTCAGCAGAACACTTCTGTAGCTGAATCAGTGGCTTAGCTCTGATACCACCTTCTGTCGCAACCCCCGTCCCTTAACAACCCGAGAACGGGAAGCCGCGGCCAGTTTTGGTGGTATCCAAGTGTTTATCATTTTGGCAGTAGAAATTACATCAGGACCGTAGTTAGGAAATATTTTATCAGAGTAAAATACCATGATTTTAATATTTTAAACATATGGGAAAATCCCAAGTTTCAAGTACACACATTTTTATAGGGGTAAACCCTATTTTATTTAAATAAAACATCTCTTTATTTTAGGTAACTTTTTTGCCACTTTTCCAAGCCTTCAGTGCTGTCCAGCTGGCTTCTATTTGGCTTTCACATTTTGCTACCTGAAACGCGTTTAAAAACATTTTGTCAGTGAGAAATACTGGTGAGTGAATCCCAGTTTAATCAAGTTAAGTAAAACCATTGTACAGTATTGAGGGCGGTCGCGCAATTACATTTGTTTCCATCTATTCAATTACCACTCACGGTACTGTCAACCCGACTTGTGGTCATGTTGCTCCTCGCAAGGTAGTAACAAATTTTGTATACAAAACTCAAACATACCGACGATAATTGTAGAATACAAATACTCAATCACTGTTTAATATATTATTAATTAAGTGAGGTTTTGTAAAAACAGTTTGCAAAAAGGAGATTACTCACATTGCTGTCTTAGGTTTTCCTTTAAGGATTTCCTGGTGATTATCTATAATTTACACAATGCACACGTGTTAGTATAATAACCCAATATTTATATTAGTAATACCCTCCCAGAGACGGCATTCCAACGACTACGTTGGGCAGAACCACGACAGCCGTTACGGAACCCTGGATCAATCGGGCAGCGTATCTAATACATAACCGGGGTTATAATAGTTACAACGGAGCAGAACTTCGTTAATTAGGGGGTATTATGCCCGAGAATTATGCCTAAACTATAGAAATTTCGAGAGAGAAATTGTTGTGAGCGAATTCGAAAATGAAACTGATCGATCCTATTTAGAGTTGTGATTTCCGACTTCATCGCAGCCCGCGTAAGAGAAGGAGGGGGCCTTCGCGGCCCGCGTAGTAGGCTGGGTAGGCCCTAGCCTAGCCCAGTCACCGGTATAGGTTCGACGTGTGGCTGCCACGTGGCAGCTCAGGGTGCTGCCTCGTTGATGAGCGCTCGCGGCCCGCGTAAGACCAAAGCTGGGTCTTCGCGCCCCGCGACAGCCCTTTAACTTTTGTTTTTATTTAATTTTAATAAAAATAAAGGTATCCGGGGCCCGTTTTCGCATACGGGGTGCATTTTAAGACATATAGGGACATTTTAAAATATATTAGGGTGTCGAAAATATTTTGGAGGGTTGTTATAGTAAGGCTTTATAAACCATATCATACGAGCTCCTTCGCTCGTTTGGTAAATAAACCACATTCTATCCGATCTTCCGTTTAAGCCGCAATATACACTAACTAAGAATTATCCGAATTATTAGGAAACACTTGAACCACTTGAGCTTTGCTAAATACGAATAAGCAAGTCATCCACAATCCAAGTGAGTACATACTCAGTAATCTACGCAATACTTTACTACAAAAGTTTGAAAATTCAAGGCGCGAATCAAAGTTTCCTATTCGTTGGAGATAGTTATGTAGTTCTCTTTTCTCTATCTTTCCCACCATCCTTTTTCTCTCAGGTTGCCGTGCAGCGCCGGTTAACTTGAATTATATTTCAATGCAAATGATACGACGTATAGGAATTGGTACCCTTACCGAAGCGCCCCGCGACAGCCATAGCCTCAGCTTTCACCGCCCGCGAGAGCCTGAAAGGCGGCAGTAGCTTTGCTGAGTCAAGGGTAGGCTTAACACGTGGCAGGGACACGTGTCAAAATTGTGTGTCGACCAAGTAATGGCTGTCGCGCCCCGCGAAGGACCAAGAGGTCTCCATCGCGGCCCTCGAGAGACTGCCAAACTTGGTTTTTGTTGGTTTTTCTAAGTGTAGGGCTATTTCGGGTCCGGTTCTCATTTACGGGGTATATTTAGGGACATTTTGGATGTCCAAAATATTTTCAGGAGGGTTGTTATATCCTCCCCACCTTGTTTTGGATCTCGTCCTCGAGATCTACTGGAATAGGTGTGGGTATTTCCTCTGCATTTCCGATTCGAGTTCCCAAGTGTATTCTGGTCCTCTTTTGGAATCCCATTTCACTTTGACCAGAACTAATCTCTTATGTTTGAGATTCTTGATCTTTATATCTTCAATCTGAACGGGTTTCTCGATAAACTTGAGTTTCTCGTTTACCTCTATATCCTTAAGAGGTACTACTAGTGATTCGTCTGCTAAACACTTTTTAAGATACATACATGAAATACATCATGTATTCCTGCCATTTCCTCTGGCAGTTGTAGCTGATAAGCTACAGGTCCTATTCTTCTAATAATCTCAAAAGGTCCAACATACCTAGGGCTTAGCTTCCCTCTTTTAACGAATCTCACTACTCCTTTCCATGGAGAAACTTTTAATAATACTTTATCTCCTACTTGAAATTCTAATGGTTTTCGTCTGTTGTTAGCATAACTCTTTTGACGATCTCGTGCTGCTTTTAGTCTTTCCTTGACTTGAATTATTTTATCTGTCGTTTCTTGTACTATTTCTGGTCCGGATAATTGTTTTTCTCCAATCTCTGCCCAGCAGACTGGAGTTCTGCACTTTCGTCCATAAAGTGCCTCAAATGGTGCAGCATTAATGCTAGTATAATAGTTGTTATTGTAGAAAAATTCTATTAATGATAAATGGTCGTCCCAATTTCCTCTGAAATCAATTACACAAGCTCTAAGCATATCTTCCATAGTCTGGATTGTCCTTTCGCTTTGTCCGTCTGTTTGTGGATGATAAGCGGTGCTTAGATTTAACCTGGTTCCCATTGCTTTTTGGAAACTTGTCCAAAAATGAGAAGTAAAACGGCTATCTCTATCGGATACGATAGATAAAGTAATCCCATGTAATGAAACTACTTCATTTACATATAGCTTGGCTAACTGTTCCATACTGAAAGTTTCCTTCATTGGTAAGAAATGAGCAGATTTGGTTAATCTGTCTATAATCACCCAGATTGTATCATTTCCTTTTCTTGTCTTGGGTAATTTAGTAACAAAATCCATTGTTATCAATTCCCAATTCTATATGGGCATTTCTAATTGTTGCAATAATCCTGAGGGTTTTTTATGCTCAGCTTTAACTTGAGAACAAGTTAGACATTTTGCAACATAATTAGCTATATCCTTTTTCATTCCTATCCACCAGAAATTCTTTCGTAGATCCTGATACATCTTATCACTTCCAGGATGTATCGTATACTTAGATCTATGAGCTTCTTCTAGGATTCTATGACGTATGTTTCCTTGTTTAGGTATCCATATCCTTTTCTTATGGAACTTCCAAATTCCATCTGTTTCTTGTTCTAATTTCTTAATCATTCCTTTCAATTTTTTAGCATCGTCCTTGATTACTGACTCTTGTACTTCTCTAATTTGTTCGTTTAAATCTACTTTTAGATTTAATTTGAGAGAACGTACTCGCTTTGGTTTTTCATGATACTTTCGACTTAAAGCATCCACTACTACATTGGCTTTTCCAGTGTGATACTGGATGACACAATCATAATCACTAAGAACTTTCATCCAACGTCTCTGTCTCATATTTAATTCTTTTTGCCCAAAAATATACCTTAAACTTTTATGATCGGTGAAGACAACAAATTTATTTCCGTATAAATAGTGTCTCCAAATCTTAAGGGCAAAAAAATGGCTCCTAATTCTAGATCATGGGTGGTGTAATTCTCTTCATGTTTCTTAAGTTGTCTAGAGGCATAGGCTATAACCTTTTGACGTTGCGTCAACACACATCCATATCCTAACTTAGATGCATCACAATAGACTATAAAGTCTTCAGTTCCTTCTGGTAATGCAAGTATGGGTGCGTTGGTTAACCTCTGCTTAAGAATCTTAAAAGCTTCTTCCTGTTTTGGTCCCCATTCAAACTTAACTGATTTGCAGGTCAGTTTAGTTAATGGAATGGCTATTCTAGAGAATTCACGGATAAACCGTCTATAATATCCTGCTAGTCCAAGAAAACTTCGTACTTCCGTTGGTGATTCAAGGACTTTCCATTTAGTAATCGCCTCGATCTTTATGGGATACACATGAATTCCTTCATGATTAACCAGATGTCCAAGGAATTGTACTTTTTGTAACCAAAATTCACATTTTGAGAATTTAGCATAAAGCTTCTCTTTTCTCAACAATGTGAGGAGTGTATGCAGATGGGCTGCATGGTCCTCTTTACTCTTAGAGTAAATTAAAATATCATCTATAAAGACAATTATGAATTTATCTAGGTATGGTTTACATATCCTGTTCATCATGTCCATAAATGCAGCTGGGGCATTGGTTAAACCAAATGGCATGACAGTAAATTCATAATGACCGTATCTCGTTCTGAAAGCAGTTTTAGGAATATCCTCTTCCTGTACTTTCAGTCGATGATATCCAGAGCGTAAATCGATCTTAGAAAAGAATCGAGCTCATTGGAGTTGATCGAACAGAACATCGATTCTTGGTAGTTGGTACCGATTCTTAATCGTGACTTTGTTCAATTCTCGATAGTCAATGCACATACGCATCGATCCATCTTTCTTCTTAACGAACAACACCGGTGCTCCCCAAGGTGATGAACTTGGTTGTATAAAACCCTTGTTAATAAGTTCGTTTAGTTCCTGCATTTCCGTTGGTGCTAGTCGATATGGTGCTTTGGCAATCAGCGTCGTCCCTGGTATTAGGTGAATTCTAAATTCAACATCTCTATCAGGCGGTAATCCAGGTAACTCTTCTGGAAAAACGTCTGCGAATTTAGATTTTACAGGAATATCTTTTAATTCTTTTCCTTTAGTATTAATGATTACAGAAATCATATATACTATTCCTCTCTTCCTTTCATAACTTGCGGCTTTCATCACATAGATGAATTTCGTCGATCTAGTTGGCTTATCACCTTTAGTTGTGATCTTTTCACCACTTGGTGTACTTACTTGTACTAACTTTTGATCACATAAAATACTGGCACGATTGGCTACCAACCAATCCATTCCTAATACAACATCGAAACCAGCCAGATTCATTAGGTAAAGGTTAGCAAAGAAATAATGGTTTAGAATTTCTATTCTTGCTGCCTGCAAGATTTCACTTATCTTAACAGATTCTTCATTGGCTGTTTCTACCAGACAGTCTTGTTGAAGTTTGACTAAGGGTTGGTCAAGAAATTGGTAGAAAGAAGTATTGATAAAACTTTGGTTTGCACCAGAGTCAAACAATACCTTGCAAATATGTCATTAACTAAAAACGTACCGGCGATCACATCCGGAATCATCTTGGCTTCCTCAGCTGTCAGAACAAAGGCTCTGGCATTCTTCTTAGGTGCATCTGTTGTCTTAGTCTTATTGGGCATGGCTAGAGCTAGCTTCGGACAGTTTGGTCTAATGTGTCCCTTTTCTCCACAATTAAAGCATATCCCATTACTGAGTTTCTTCCTACAGTCTTCTTCCTTGTGTCCAAAAATCTTGCAAAAGTTGCAATATGTAGAGCATCTTCCAGAATGCTTTCTTTTGCAGTTCTTACAGTAGGGTGCAGAAGAACATCTCCCCTTTCCACGATAGGAATTACTAGAACGGAATTCCTGTGTAAGCTTTTGAGCTAGGTTCTTCATCTGGTTTTCTTCTTGTGTACGTATCGGTTCGTCAGTCAAGGTATTGGCTAATTCTACTGCTTCTTCTATGGTTTGCGGTCTAGCTGCCTTAACTACATGTCTAATCTCACCGATTAATCCCCAAATATATCAGGAGATTAATGCTGGTTCGGGTGAGGCTAAGAATGGTACTATTCTAGCATATTCGAAGAATATGGTAGTGTAACCTTTGCAGTCTATTCCAGTCATTCTAAGATTTAGGAACTTATTGGCGATTTGTTCCTTCTCATTAGGAGGACAGAATTTTCTTTCAACTATTTCCTTAAAGTTGATCCATTCCATATTATAAACTCTGTCACTTCCCCTCGACTGGAGAATAGCATTCCACCATTCTAAGGCTGCATTTTTGAAAAGATTAGAAGTAAACATAATCTTATCTTCGTCTGTGCATTTACTTATTTTTATGACTGCTTCTGTCTTTTCTATCCAACGTAAGGATGCAATGGCTCATTCATTGCCGGAGAATTCTATTGGTTTGCAGGCCAAGAATTCTTTAAAAGAATAACCGTATGGAGCGGTTCTTCTTCTTTTAGGAATTGGAGCTTGGATGATCGGTCCATTGTCATTATTCACACTATGACTTGGTTCAGTGTGTTGACGTTTACTTCCATTTGCAGATCTATCTGCTTCTTTAACAGTCTTGATAATATAAGGCATGGCATCTATTATTCCTTGTGCCACTATATGTTGGATGGCACTGTTATCTATTTGGTTTCCGTTATTCTCATTATTCTGGTTTTCCTTATTTACTTCGTTGTTCATCTGAATCATGAACATTTATCAGGTATTCGTTATCACAGAATGGAATTGGATACAATACACAATCACATGAACAAGTTGGTCAAAAACGTCGATCATTGCGACATTTACTCTTTTTCATATATATATATATATATATATATATATATATATATATATATATTTCAAATTACAACTGAAAATTAAAGATACTATGCATCCGTACTTATATTTAGTCTATCTATTTAGAAGCTATGATTCTTAGTAGCTAAGCAAGTTGATATGAGGTGGTAGGAAAATCACATATATCTAGTTATGTTCTAAGTGTCGTTTATCCAGTATTGCATTTCTCTCTCATCATATTTCCAAACTAGTTGTTCCCCTATCTGTCTGATTCTATTCCCCTCATTTACTAAATCTTCTCCATACTGATGGAGTTCCTGCACCTGTTCTCGACCATTGGTAGATCTAATGGTTTAGGTGGAGGTACGGGTTCCTCGTAAGGGTCTCCGCTATTCATTTCAAAAAACGTCCTATCAATTTCCTTCCACGGATCAGGTTCTAGAGGTTTTAGTTCTTCAGGTGGGTATAAGGCCGAGTATGACCTATTGTCGTCAAACCATAGATCATATCCTAGAGGATGTGGAGTTGGGATTCTAGGTAATTCGTTTAGGTTAAATGCGGGTATCGGGACTTGGTTCTCTGAGTTGGATTCTAACATTGGTTGGTCAGGGAACAAAGGTAACAGTGGCGGTTCGGCTACTTGATTTTGGTTAGTATCTACGGCTGTAGTAGCTAACATATGGAAATTCGCCAATTGTCTATCTAATTCTTCTTCCCAAGGTGGTCTACTGGTTACTTCCTAAATTTGTGCGTTTGCCTCCCTATTGGCCCTGACTATTGCTCTCTGTTGTTGTAACTTTTTCATTCTTTTTCTCCTTTCATGAGCCCCTCTACTAAGCCAACCTTTTTTCTTAGTAGTAAAAGGTTCCTCCAACTGTGCCTTAAAAATAAATATTCCCTCTTCCGTATCGGCTGAATATCCTGAGGGATCAGGCTGAGATGATGTTCCTTCATTTTTCTGTGAACTATCTAAATGACGATAAGCGTCCGATGTTTCTTGATCACTCATACTGTAAACAAACATATAGTCAAATAACACATAACACATAATCACATAAATTATTTCCTAACACATAATTTGAAATTTCAGCGTCAGCAGAACACTTCTTTGGCTTAAATTAGTGGTTGTAGCTCTGATATCACCTTCTGTCGCAACCCCCGACCCCTACCCCGGGAGCGGGCGGCCACGAGTTCTCAGAGCGGGTGGTATCGGTGTTTATTAATTTGGCAGCGGAATACATCAGGACCGTAGTTAAGAAATATTTTATCATAGTAAAACACCAAACTTTTATAAGAATAATTTATGGGAATAAAACCTAAGTTTATTTGATAATACATTATTAGGGATAAACCCTATATATTGAAAATAAAATGTCTTGTTTATTTAGGTAACTTTTATAGCTACTATTCCAAGCCTTCAGTGCTCTCCAGCTGGCTTCTATTGGGTTTTCATATTACGTTACCTGAAAAGCGTTTTAAAAACATTTTGTCAGCAAGAATAACTGGTGAGTGCATCCCGGTTTATTCAAAAACAGTTTTAACATTTTAACAGTATTGAGGGCGATCTCGCAATTACATTTGTTTATATTTCTACCTTAATTACCACCCACGGTACTGTCAATCCATGACTGATGGTCATTGTAACATTCACATTTTTATCATATAAGAATTATAGGTTTGTTTAAATTTATTAACCATTAGTAACTAGTTTTATTTTTAATATAATTATTCGACCCATATAGTTTTAAAAACTATTTTATATATATTTGGTTGGAATGTTATACTGATTAATTGGCTTATATACATGTGACATTTCTATTTTCTATATTAAAATAAAGTATATAAAGCTAGTATTATTAGACAGGTAGATTACGGGTAAGTTGACTACTAGAAATATGAAGTACCTAGACGAGCCTAGTGATCGTCTAATAATTAAATTATAAAAATACAATATATTTGAATCTACTCCGTTTTTAATGAAACTTGGTTCGAATGTAGATACAAGTATTCTCGTTCTAATGACATATTCATTGTTTTATAAAACGTCATATTTTAGAAGTTATACGCGCCAAATAAGTGAAGCAGGTAAATTAATTATAAGAATAAAATAATAATAACTAAAATGAAAATGAGATAGTTGTACGTGTCCAACCTAAATTTAGAAATGTATGCATGCAATCTCTACGTGTCCATTCTTGATAAAAATAAATAAATAAATAAACTTAACATTTAAGTTATGTGTCAACGTGGAGCTTCAAGTTCCCTTCCATCTATAAATACAAAGGTAGTGGTCACTTTTCTTTTCCATATTTCTGCCCTCTCTCTCTCACGCTATCTTTCCCTTTGACTCTTTTTATTCCTAATTTTTCTTAAATATTAAGCCAATTATACTCCAAAGCCCTGCCCCATTTTAAGTGTTTTAACTCTCGATCACCGATACCCTTTCCGATTGATCTGGAACCCCATAACGCATGTCAAGGCTCTGCCCAACTAAGTTCGTTGGGGTTCTATCTCGTGACGTAGGGATAAGGTTGAATTAGGGTTACTATACTTAACACGAGTGCATTATATATATATATATATATATATATATATATATATATATAGGGGATGGTTCAAATGAAAACCACTTTTATTGTGAAAACTCGAAAACTAACTAAAAAAAGCCTAAAAAACACACAAATTTTTTTTTTCAATTTTTTTTATAAAAATCGCTAGTTTTTATATATAAAAAAAATTCTAAAAAAAAAAAATTTTTGTAGTACACATGTGTAATAATACACATATGTAGTACTTACACATGTGCACTACACAAAAAAATTTTTTTTTTTTTTTTTTTTTTGAAATTTTTTTTTTATATAAAAAAACCTGCGAAAATTAATATGCAAAAAAAAAAATGGTATTTTTTTTTCTTTTTTAATTAGTTTTCGAGTTTTCACAATAACTAGTGGTTTTCATTTGAACCTTCCCCTATATATATATATATATTAAATAGCTCGGGAGTTATACCCAAGATTTATATCAGGAGGCTTTCTAGTTGAATCCTAAAGTTACAAGGTGAGTCCATTCTCTTTTCTCACAGTTTGTGAGTCATTATCCTTTTTATCACCTTTTTGTGATACAGTTATATTTAAAAATGCTTTCCAAAATCCTAAATGTTTACCAGTTATACTTACAGTGATTAAATTTTTATATTCTGTAATAACTGCCGGTATGGAAGGTTTTATACATTACTTGACCCTCGTTACTATTGGCCAAAAAGTTAGCCAATAGTAACATGACCACAATCACAGGGGGAATTGTGCCCCAGTAGCCATAGCCTATAACTAATATTATTTTTACATTACTAATAAATTTAATGTATGATTGAAATAAATCTAAATGGTGTGTATATATAATAGAGCTTTATTAATCATTATTAAAATATATATAAAAGAAAATATATTTAAAAAACCTAAATTACTATTTACATTATAAAATAATGTTTAGTTTATAAATGTATACCATAATAAGATAGTCAAAAATAATATATTCTACTATACTAAGATTATATTTTTAGTCTTAGTCACGTTAATATATTAAATAATAATAATATTACAATTATTTAATTAATATATTATATTTGATAAGTTATAGCTATTAGTTTGACAGAAAATGATATATTTCATTTTCTGGGCTAAGTGGTTTTGTGTCATAGAAAATATAATTGACAAAGTAATGTCATGGGACACTACTAAGTCCAGAGTCACTAGTTGAGAGAACGATCAACAGTGATATGACCCGAGTCACTAGTTGAAAGAATGATCAACAGTGATATGACCACAATTACTAGTTGAGAGAATGATCAACAGTAATATGACCCGAGTCACTAGTTGAAAGAATGATCAACAGTGATATGACCACAATTACTAGTTGAGAGAATGATCAACAGTAATATAACCCGAGTCACTAGTTAAAAGAATGATCAACAGTGATTTGACCACCGTCACAGGAATCGCCTAGTAACCAATATAATAGTAAGATATATTTTATATATAATTACTTGATAAATTCACTATTGGACGAAAGTGAGCCAATGAGTGATATAACCACTGTCACATCGGAACTGCGACCATGTGACAAATACTGATGGAGTTTTGGGGTAAATATAAACAAATATAAAAACCTTGATGCTGTAAAGTATAACAATATATTTTTATAAAAATGGAATGAACTAGCCAGTATTTATTACTAATAAAATGTTTTCAAAACGCGTTTCAGGTAATTTGCTGTAAAGATAATAGAAGCCAGCTATGGAGCACTGAAGGCTTAAATAAAGTGGTTATAATTACCTGAATAAAAGAAGAAAACTATATTTTATTTATTTGGGTTTATCCCTATAAAAACAATTGAATTAAATATGGTTTTAAGCCCATTTGTTTAATATTAAAAGTTTGGTGTTTTACAAACTCTGAAATTATTTCCTAACTACGATCCTGATGAAAAAATTTCCGCTGCGTAATTAATAAACACCGATACCATCTGGCTGGCGCGCGGCTCCCGCTCCCAGGGTGGGGTCGGGGGCTGTGATAGAAGGTGGTATCAGAGCCACTTGTTTAAGCTATGTAGGTGTTCTTTTAATACCTAATCTGAAACAATAAAGTTAGGAAATTAATACAAAGTAACATATGTTTTATTTTTGTAGTTTTAAATATATGAATATATATATATATGTAGATATGCATATATGATTCCTGAAAGTATTGTTTTGTTTTAATTATTCTTGGATATTAATAATTGAAAATGTTTATAATTCAGATGTCGAATGAATTATCACATAATCCAGAAGTTCATGCTAATAATGAAAATCCTTTGGATAAAAATGCTATAGAAAATCTAATAGCCCAAGGAATAGCTAATGCTATACATTTAATAATTAAAGCTATTAAAAACTCCGTAGAACCCACCAAAGCTGTGAGTAGCAAGCATACTCGTGATGACAGTTTTAGCCATAGTGTCAATGGAGACAATGATGATATTATCAAAACCTCATTTCCCAAGAAAATGAAGGCGATGATTGTCGGGTGTACCTACAAAGAATTTCTAGCATGTAAACCGACTGAGTTCGCAGGTAGTGAAGGAGCCACGGCTTCTCTGCGATGGCTGAAAAAGACGGAAGTTGTTCTTAAAATCAGCAAATGTGCTGAAGAAGATAAGGTGATGTATGCGTCCAACCTCTTTAAAGAAGAAGCCTTAGAATGGCGGAATACAATTCTTCAGTCAAAAGGAAGCGACATGGCTTATGCGCTGAACTGGAAAAAATAAAAGGAAATGGCAGAAAGGAATTTTTGTCCCCCTTATGAAAAGGAACGAATGGCTAACGAGTTCCTAAATCATAAAATGCTAGATGTGAATTGTCGTTAATATACGACAACGTTCTTCGAATATGCAAGAATGGTACCAACTCTGGCTTCGCCAGAACCCGTACTAATTTCTCGTTATATTTGGGGATTAGTGAGCGAAATCCGAGACATGGTCAAGGCCGCTAGACCGCAGCCTATCGAAGAAACAGTCGAACTAGCTAACATCCTGACAGATGGACTAATCCGCACAAGAGAAGAAAACAAGAAGAAAGAGTTAGCCCCGAAAATTTCCCAAGAATTCTACCAGAAGAAAGGAACTGAACCGTCATTGGAGCAACCTACCTGCAGAAACTGTAACAAAAAGCATTCAGGAAGATGCCGTTTTAGGAGAACACCCTACTGTGACTTTTGCAAGATGACCGGGCATATAGAGGAAGAATGTAGAAGGGAAACTAATATTTGTTTCAATTGCGGAGAAACATGACACATTAAACCATATTGCCCGAAACTGACTAAAGCACCCGACAACAAGGCAAGAACAACCGACGGAGCTAAGAAGAACACGCGAGCATTCGTACTTACTACGCAAGAAGCAGAAATGATTCCAGACGTAATCGCTGATACATAATATCTAAGTTAAGTTATTATTTGGCCCTAGTATAAATCAAAGTTATTAAATAAATGCATCCTGTCAAGTACTTCATCTATTCAGAACCATAACAGACTTGTTTGGTCTTCACTTTCATTGAATCATTTAATTGGTTACGACACCCTGTGGTGACGTTTTCCTTATTTTGAAGCTTGCGCTAATCTTATTTTCACACCTGATGTACGGATTTATTTATTTAATTTTTGTTGGTTCATTATCTTAAACAGTCTTAATACAATTATGTGTTAAAATAAGAGTACACAAATTCATATCATATTCCGGTGTATCTCAAAAGTTTCTTTCATCATTGATCGAAAATTCTATGATATTCATTTGGTCTTTTCATCATCAATTGAAAATCCTATTCGAAATGAATATCCAAATTTACTTCATTAAAACTTTCAGTTGATTACGAACACGGTGAAATTGTTCAGTCACCGTAATTATTGAACTATTTCAATCATTATGACACCTTGCGGCGTCGGTATAAACTTGTAGCTTAGGCTAATCATAATCATACGAATCATTCAAAACCACGTATGTCTTTCCTTTGATTCATCATTCAAAAGTAGTCTTGATACAATTATGTATTAAGATAATGATACACTAAACTCTATTGTATTTCGGTGTATCCTTGCAATTCAATAAATGTCAACACATTGACTTTTCTCATATCATGGTTTGATAGTTGACAAATCATTTTCAAGCTTCTATTTCATTTTGACCTTGTTGATTCTGAATCTTTCTCAGTTGACAATCAAAGTAAGTTTCCTTTGACAATGAATTCTATTGATTCTAAAAGTCATTCACAACTTGTAAACGTTCAACTTAGACATCTATCATATATCTCTTTTGACTTGAACCTAGTCACCTTGGAAATTATATCATTTCATCTCGTTCATTTGACATTGATTTTTTTAAATAATTCAGTTGAACCATTGAGTCCTATTTATTGTACAACTCATATTCACAAAATTTGATGTTTTGATTCTGTATCATTTACCTTATTAATACTGTTCTTATTGACTAAGACGTGACATAACTCTAAAAGATATATCGTAGCCCAAATCTCGAGGAGGAGATTTAAAACAAGGTGGGGAGGATGTAACATTCCCATTTTTATCATATAAGAATTATAGGTTTGTTTAAATTTATTAACCATTAGTAACTAGTTTTATTTTTAATATAATTATTCGACCCATATAGTTTTAAAAACTATTTTATATATATTTGGTTGGAATGTTATACTGATTAATTGGCTTATATACATGTGACATTTCTATTTTCTATATTAAAATAAAGTATATAAAGCTTATATTATTAGACGGGTAGATTACGGGTAAGTTGACTACTAGAAATATGAAGTACCTAGACGGGCCTAGTGATCGTCTAATAATTAAATTATAAAAATACAATATATTTGAACCTACTCCGTTTTTAATGAAACTTTGTTCAAAATGTAGATACAAATATTCTCGTTCTAATGACATATTCATTGTTTTATAAAACGTCATATTTTAGAAGTTATACGCGCCAAATAAGTGAAGCAGGTGAATTAATTATAAGAATAAAATAATAAAATAATAATAACTAAAATGAAATTGAGATAGTTGTACGTGTCCAACCTAAATTTAGAAATGTATGCATGCAATCTCTACGTGTCCATTCTTGATAAAAAAAATAAATAAATAAATAAATAAACTTAACATTTAAGTTATGTGTCAACGTGGAGCTTCAAGTTCCCTTCCATCTATAAATACAAAGGTAGTGGTCACTTTTCTTTTCCATATTTCAGCTCTCTCTCTCACGCTATCTTTCCCTTTGACTCTTTTTATTCCTAAATTTTCTTAAATATTAAGCCAATTATACTCCAAAGCCCTACCCCGTTTTAAGTGTTTTAACTCCCGATCACCGATACCCTTTCCGATTGATCTGGAACCCCATAACGCATGTCAAGGCTCTGCCCGACTAAGTTCGTTGGGGTTCTGTCTCGTGACATAGGGATAAGGTTGAATTAGGGTTACTATACTTAACACGAGTGAATTATATATATATATATATATATATATATATATATTTTAAATAGCTCAGGAATTATACCTAAGATTTATATCAGCGGGCTTTCTAGTTGAATCCTAAAGTTACAAGGTGAATCCATTCTCTTTTCTCACAGTTTGTGAGTCATTATCCTTTTTATCACCTTTTTGTGATACAATTATATTTAAAAATGCTTTCCAAAATCCTAAATGTTTACCAGTTATACTTACAGTGATTAAATTTTTATATTCTGTAATAACTGCCGGTATGGAAGATTTTATACATTACTTGACCTTCGTTACTATTGGCCAAAAAGTTAGCCAATAGTAACATGACCACAATCACAGGGGGAATTGTGCCCCAGTAGCCATAGCCTATAACTAATATTATTTTTGCATTACTAATAAATTTAATGTATGATTGAAATAAATCTAAATGGTGTGTATATATAATAGAGCTTTATTAATCATTATTAAAATATATATTAAAGAAAATATATTTAATAAACCTAAATTACTATTTACATTATAAAATAATGTTTAGTCTATAAATGTATACCATAATAAGATAGTCAAAAATAATATATTCTACTATACTAAGATTATATTTTTAGTCTTAGTCACGTTAATATATTATATAATAATATTACAATTATTTAATTAATATATTATATTTGATAAGTTATAGCTATTAGTTTGAGAGAAAATGATATATTTCATTTTCTGGGCTAAGTGGTTTTGTGTCATAGAAAAAATAATTGACAAAGTAATGTCACGGGACACTACTAAGTCCAGAGTCACTAGTTGAGAGAATGATCAACAGTGATATGACCAGAGTCACTAATTGAGAGAATGATCAACAGTGACATGACCAAAGGCACTAGTTGAGAGAACGATCAACAGTGTTATGACCAGAATCACTAGTTGAAAGAATGATCAACAGTGATATGACCACAATTACTAGTTGAGAGAATGATCAACAGTAATATGACCCGAGTCGCTAGTTGAAAGAATGATCAACAGTGATATGACCACAATTACTAGTTGAGAGAATGATCAACAGTAATATAACCCGAGTCACTAGTTGAAAGAATGATCAACAGTGATTTGACCACCGTCACAGGAATCGCCTAGTGACCAATATAATAGTAAGATATATTTTATATATAATTACTTGATAAATTCACTATTGGACGAAAGTGAGCCAATGAGTGATATGACCACTGTCACATCGGAACTGCCACCATGTGACAAATACTGATGGAGTTTTGGGGTAAATATAAACAAATATAAAAACCTTGATGTTGTAAAGTATAACAATATATTTTTATAAAAATGGAATGAACTCGCCAGTATTTATTACTAATAAAATGTTTTCAAAACGCGTTTCAGGTAATTTGCTGTAAAAAGAATAGAAGCCAGCTATGGAGCACTGAAGGCTTAAATAAAGTGGCTATAATTACCTGAATAAAAGAAGAAAATTATATTTTATTTATTTGGGTTTATCCCTATAAAAACAATTGAATTAAATATGGTTTTAAGTCCATTTATTTAATATTAAAAGTTTGGTGTTTTACAAACTCTGAAATTATTTCCTAACTACGATCCTGATGAAAATTTTTTCCGCTGCGTAATTAATAAACACAGATACCATCTGACGGGTTCACGGCTCCCGCTCCCAAGGTGGGGTCGGGGGATGTGACAGTCATGCTACTACTCACAATGTAGTAACAAATTTTGCATACAAAACCCCAACATACCGACGATAATTGTAGAATTACAAATACTCAATCACTGTGAAATATAATTTAAACAATTGAGGTTTTGTAAAAACAGTTTACAAAAAGCAGATGTACTCGCATTGCAAATTTAGATAATACTAAGGCTTCCTAAGAATCTCCTGGTTATTATCTATTAAATCAAATAATGCACACGTGTTAGTAAAATAACCACCTTCAATTTAACCGTACAACTCGAGACAGAATTACAATGACTGAGTCGGGCAGAGCCGACATGCATTACGGAAATTCTAAATCAATCGGGTGTACACACGAGACAGAATTCCAATGACTGAGTCGGGCAGAGCCGACATGCATTACGGAATCCTAAATCGATCATGTAGGGTAATAGCAGGGTTATAGTACTTACAACGAGGCAAAGCTTCACTAATTAGTGGTTATTATGAACGAGGATTTAGAGAGAGAATCGGTAAATGAACGAGGATTCAAATGAGCTCTGACCCCCCTTTTTATAGGCTGATCGAGGGGTGTGTCGCGCCCCGCGACAGCCATAGCCTCAACTTTCCCGGCCCGCGAGAGCCTGAAGGGCGGCAGTAGCTTTGCTGAGTCAAGGGTAGGCTTGACACGTGGCAGGGAAACGTGTCAAAATTGTGTGCCGGCCAAGTAATGGCTGTCGCGCCCCGCGAAGGACCAATAGGTCTCCGTCGCGGCCCGCGAGAGACTGCCAAACTTGGTTTTTGTTGGTTTTTCTAAGTGTAGGGCTATTTTGGGTCCGGTTCTCATGTACGGGGTATATTTCGGGATATTTTGGGTGTCCAAAATATTTTTAGGAGGGTTGTTATATGGTGCCACCACCGTTGGAGAATAATTATACATTCTATGATGACAAAAAAGCGGCAAAGGGAATAAACATGGTTGACCAATGTGACAACTGTGCTCTATAAATGATGTACGATGTAAAACAATATCAATTATCAATAAAATGATGTTTTTTGGTGTTATTATTTGTGTATTTGTGTTTGATGATTTTACGATTTGATTCGAGTTCGATTTCAAGCTTTAAATCGCTTTCTTGAAAGTTATACGCAAACTGGTGCGTAAACGCAGTCAGTTTAATGCGACAAACACTCCGGAATAGTGACTTAGGCATAACATACCTTAAATAACATTTACATAACTTATAAATAAGTTTTGTATGGTTTGGTGTGTCGAAAACAAGTCTATTCGATCGCAGGGACTATTTGTGTCAAACTACGAAAGTATGCCGATTCGTACTATAACGAACATTCCGGAACTTGATCATAAGTTAAACATACCCTAAATATCCTTTACATAGGTTAGAAATAGGCTTTGAGGGGTTCGGTATGCGAAAATAAACTTTTTGATCAAACAGGGAATAAAAGCGTCAAAAAGTGCATAAGTTTGCATTTTCGCGCATATCTTACATTCTGAATATATCCGGACATCCAAAAATTTTTGTAATCATTAAAATATTTTATTTTAGTGATTGGAATGCAAAAATACCATTCGTCGCGTAATTTGGTTCGTTTTTGCGTCCGTTCAAGTTTTCGTCGTAATTAACCGAACAGCGCAACCGTACGACCAAAAAAAATGACATTCGAGATGTTTTTGAGCATATTTTAAGTTCCCTATACTTAAACTTCATTGTAGAGCCTTGAAATAGGGTTAACGGGGCTTAAACGTGTCAAAAATGCATCAAAAACCAAGTTTTGGACTTGCAGGGACTAAAACTGACAATCTGCCAAAGTTTGCTAGGAGGGGCGCGTAAGGATATGTATGTGTCTATGCGGCCCGCGATAGACTATCAGACAGAAACATTGAATCTGGTCTTTTGAGCTGGTTTTGATGGTTTTGATCCTTGTTTTGCAATACCATTTGATAGAATTTGATGTCCCATGGTATATAAAACAATGGGTAACACATGTAAGGCTAGGATTAAAGCACGAATTATGAGAAATGATCCTAACGGTTCTTGAAATTCTATAAGTACCCACCATTTCATTTCATTCCAACTCACATTTTGATTCAATCTGCTCTAAGTTGGAGTGTATACTTCATACCTGAGCAATTTTGAATCAAAACATCCTTGCTTGAACCTTTTGTAAGTTTCTTTCATGCTTGTTATTGTTTTCCATGCGTGAAAGTCAAACAGTGTTTGACTTTCCGCTTTGACCAGTCTTTGGTCAACACAAAGTTCGTTTGAACTTTGTAAGGTGAGCGTAATCACGATGGTTATAGTCCCTTGTGACTATACTCACTGATTACCACGTTGATTAGGCATAGTGACGAGCCATAGTTTCGGTCAAGGTACGTGTTTACGCGTATTTTGCAACGAAACTATCTTTGGGTATCAAAACACTTTGTTTTGATATCAAAACCTGTTTTCTAACTTAGTTAAACATGTTTAACTCGTCACTTTTAGTCTAGTGCTTGTATAGGGTCGTAAGATAAGCGATCTTAACCACCGCTTAGACTTTCGAACCTGACCCGTTTGGTCGATCGTTAGGATCCGACCAAGCACATTTAGTGACCATAGTTGTATAGGGAATAACCTTCCGAGGTTATACCTTATGGTCACTTAGTTTAATTAGTTGTATGATAGGTAGTTTATATGCCTTAGGAAAATGACCAAAATGCCATTTTCATGCATAATTGGTATTTAAGCATATGTAACTTAGCTTTTGCCACTTAAACTGATTATGCAACATATTTAAACATGTTTACGCATATAATACTTGTCATAGGACTAGTTAGGCGTCTCGAACGCGCATTTGCGCGAACGACGCGTTAAAGTAGCGTAAGCTACCTTAATGGGTCGTAACGGGTCGTAAGCACTTAGGATAGGTTTCGATTTAGGATGTAGGCTTCGTTAAACCATATCACATGAGTTCCAATACTCATTTGGTTTACGAGACCTCGTTCTACCTGATCTTCCGATTTAGGTGTCGATTTATTAAGTAGCGATCCGTTTACTTGGTGCTATTTGATTTCCTTGGTTTACTCGAGCTTTGCTAGTTCATTAAGATCAAGGATACTTTGCACTTCGACGTGAGTACATAGTTCCCCTATTTTACTGTTTTCAATTGTTTTGGGGTGATTCATATGTGTTAAACAATTTCGATACTTTTAACGATGATTTCAAAAACGAATACTATGGTTTATATTAAACAATTAATGATTTCGATAATGTGAACAAACTTGTTGGACTTATTTACATAATGAATAACATTCATTAGTTTTGGCCGAACCGACCAGTATTAGGTTATGGTACCATAGGATCTGACAAATCCCGTTATTGGACTACACCCATGGTTATGTGTGGGGGTTATGTGGATAACGACTGAACCTGTTAATTGTTAACTTACCCTTTGGTGGTTTATTACTACGAGTTGAACGATGGACGAGTTACGAAGGTTTGAATGTTATAAGCGAGACAACCAAAAGTAGTTTTCACAATTTAAAACGAGGACGATTTGAACGAGAACGATTGAACGATTTTGAATGACTTAAACGATTTACACGAGTTAAACTAATTGAACGAACGATTGGTTTTTGGTTAGTGTTTAGATAACGGGACGGGTGTAATGTGATAAAATCATGGTAGATACGCCGCTGGTACTTCTTATATATAAGTGTTTTTATCATATTACATACCGTGGCGTTATTTAGTTCACTTGGGCGAACGATTTGAAACAATGTCACACAAACGATGTTTACTAAACGATATAAACCATACGAGTTATTTTACGAGAACGATTTACGATTTGGGTTTACATAAACAAATGTTTTGAGTTATGATTCATGGCATCGAAGTTTTATAAACTATAACCAATCTGTTTTGACTTGGTTATTCACTTTACAATACAAATGTTTTACAAAACAAGGTTTTCCAATATCGATTAACGAAGTTGTTATTTAAACATGTAAACGAGCCATGAATCTGACACTCACACAAAACCTAGTGCTCGCCGGCATTTCTTTGTTGACTTTATTTTTACATATGTTTCAGGTGGTGTTGACTGATGTTGATTGATAGGATGCATGCTCACTTAGGACTGGACGAGGCCTTAGTGTCTAAATAATAAACGATAGATGATGTTTAACTTGCTTGTTCTGTTTCAAAGACAATGTTAATGTTTAATATTTAATAAAACGAAACATTTTGAATCCATGGTTGTGAAACAATAATTCTGTTGCTCCACTCCCCGACATTTCTGCCGCGGTTTCGTTATTTTAACGCGGTCGGGGTGTGATAGAAGAGTTGGTATCAGAGCCAATGGTTATAGGGAATTAGGTTATTAGTAATGCTTTGACCTAGACTATAACTTTTCTAGGACCCTAACGCAAGAAATTTGCGTTTAGATTCTAAAACAATACCGTCACCTATCTTTAGGTGATAACCACAACGAGAACACAATAACAAATCCGCTTTGAAAACCAATCATCTCTTCGTAGATGATTTATTATAAGGTTTTGAACCTTCAAATTTTTCAAAATCTCGTCAAAGTTTGGGTCTTATAATGTGAACACGTGCAATCTGGAAGGGTGGGTGCCTGTATCCTGAGTTTTCTGTCTAAGGCTAGAGTGTTCGTACAAATCCACATAATCGGACCAGTCACTCTTACCTGGGAACTCTTGGGAAGAGTGTCCACTTATAGGCTAAAGCAGGTCTTCGCGATACATTATATTGACCCATTTACTTTGATTAGTCACTGCGTGTCGTTTGTTTGTTTGAGGTAACGAACAAATGATCGCCTTCCTTATGTTTCGTCGATGTTTTCAATGCCTCTTTTGTTTATCCGATTGCCAATCTCACTCGTTTCTCATGTTTCCTTGTTCTTTTTAGAAAATGCCTCCTCGACGAGATGCACAACCTCAAACCAACGCCGAAGTCGCAGCCCTTGTCGCTCAGCAAATGGCTGCTGTACTTCCGAACCTAATAACTCAGATTCATCAACTATACAACAACAATAACATCAATGCTCAGTGTAGTTTCAAGAATTTCAATTCGGTTAAACCACTAAAGTTTTCTGGGTCTCAAGGAGCAACTGCGCTCCTACAATGGTTCGAAAGCTTGGAAAGCACCTTCAGACATGTGCAATGTCCGAATGAGCGTAAGGTTGAATTTGCATCCAGTGTTTTCGAGAAGCATGCTCCAACATGGTAGAACGGTGTGATGCGTGATAGGGGTGTCGATGTGGCAATGGCACAAACGTGGGAAGAGCTTCGAGCTCTCATGATGAAAGAGTTTTGTCCCCGTCACGAGATAAGGGCTTTTAAACGAGAATTCGACAATCTAAAACAAGATGGGGGAGAACACCGTGCATATAAGGATCGTTATGAAGAGCTCAGTTTGTTGTGTCCTACTATGGTTACCCCTTTGGAAAAAGCAATTGAGAGGTATATCGATGGTTTACCCGATTCTATGCAAGACATTGTAACTGGTAGTAATCCTACCACTGTTCGTCAAGCGATCGAATTGGTTGCTACTCTGACTGAGTCACAAGTCAGAAAAGGTAAACTGACCCGCAAGGGTGACAAAAAGAAGTCAGTTGATGCCAAACAAGACAAGGGAAAGGGCAAGGGTAAGAAAGGTGAGTCTTCTAGGAGGTCGAGGAAACGAAAGGCTTCCTAGAACTTTTCTGTAACTGCACAGAACGCTCAGAACCCACCAGCACAGCCTCCTACGAAGAAACAGTATGCTGGTACCGCACCTCACTGCAATCGGTGCAATGGTCATCATGCGACCCAACAAGCTTATAAACAATGCACTACGTGTGGTAAACTTGGGCATCTAGCCAACATTTGTCATTTGGGTCAGAACCAAGCTGCTCAGAATCCAACACAGGTTCAGGGAAATGTTGTTAGATTCCCACCTGGTTCATGCTACAACTGCGGTGAAATGGGTCATTTCCGCAACAACTGCTCGAGGTTGGTGAACGCGAATGCAAATCCGAATGTCAATGTTAATGTGAATCCTGCTCGTGGGCGAGCGTAAACTTGAATGCAAACGAGGCGAGTGCTGACAACGAGGTTGTCAATGGTACGTTCCTTGTTAACCATCGACCTGCATCTGTTCTTTTTTATTCTGGTGTCGATAGAAGTTTTGTTTCATTATCATTTGAGCATTTGCTTGCGATACCTAGAACTAAACTGAGGAAACCTTTTTCTATTGAAGTTGCTACTGGTAAACGTCTCATGCTCGATTATGTGATTCGTGATTGTCATTTGAACCTCGATAACCATCTTTTTCCTATTGACATCACACCGATGCAACTTGGGAGTTTCGACATTATCGTGGGGATGGATTGGTTAACTAAGTTTCATGCTGAGGTGGTTTGTTTCAATAAGATTGTTTGTTTTCCCCTTTCATCTGGTGAAGTTCTAGAAGTTCGTGGCGAGAAACCTTCAGTTGGTTTGAAACTAATGTCGTATACAAAAGCTCAAAGTTATTTACGAAAAGGATATGTTGCCTTTCTGGCACAAGTCACTGAGGAGAAAGGCAAGAGCAAGTGTATTCAAGATATTCCTATTGTTCGCGATTATCCCGAGGTATTTCCAGATGAACTGCCTGGTTTGCCTCCAGTTCGTCAAGTCGAGTTTCTGTAACATATCAATTTTTTATATATAAGAATTTTAGGTTGTTTAAATTTATTAACCACTACTAACTAGTTTTATTTTTAATATAAATATTCGACCCATATAGTTTTAGAAACTATTTTATATATAATTGGTTGAAATGTGATACTAATTAATTGGCTTGTATATGTGTGACATTTCTATTTTCTATATTAAAATAAAGTATATAAAACTTATATTATTAAACGGATAGGCTACGGGTAAGTTGATTGTTAGAAATATGAAGTAACTAGACGGGCCTAGGAACCGTTTAATAATTAAATTATAAAAATACATTGTATTTGAACCTACTCCGTTTTTAATGAAACTTGGTTCAAAATGTAGATAAAATTATTCTCGTTCTAAAGACATATTCATTGTTTTATAAAACGTCATATTTTATTAGTTATAAGCGCCAAATAAGTGAAGCAGTTTAATTAATTATAATATATAAATAATAAAATAATAGAAAAAAATAAACTAACTTTAATATGAAAATGTGTACGTGGACAAATAACAATCAACATTTGAATTGAAACCAAAATATAATGTGTGCATTTAATATGTATGTATATTGTCCTTGGCAAAAGAAAATTAAACAAAAATAAAATAGAATTATGACTTAATGATATGGAACGTGTCTTCTACATAGAGATGGAGGAATCAAAGTCATCCATTCCACCTTCATTATAAATACAAAGCAATAGCAGGCTTCAACTCCCATCTCTCTCGAACTCTCTCTCTCTTCCATATTCTTTTTATTTTTCACCTTTAATAATAATAAAGCCCTGCCTCGTTTTAAGTGTTTTAACTCCCGATCACTGATACCCTTTCCGATTGATCTGGAGCCCCATAACGCATGTCAAGGCTCTGCCTGACTAAGTTCGATGGGGTTCTGTCTCGTGACATAGGGATAAGGTTGAATTAGGGTTACTATACTTAACACGAGTGCATATATATATAAATATGTATATATATATATATATATATTTTAAATAGCTCAGGAGTTATACCCAAGATTATACCAGGAGGCTTTCTAGTTGAACCCTAAAGTTACAAAGTGAGTCCATTTTTTTTCTCACAGTTTTATCACCTTTTTGTGATACAATTATATTTAAAAAAGCTTTCCAAAATCCTAAATGTTTACCAGTTATACTTACAATGATTAAATTTTTATATTCTATAATAACTGCCGGTATGAGAGGTTTTATGCATTACTTGACCCTCGTTACTATTGGCCAAAAAGTTAGCCAATAGTAGCATTACCACAATCACATGGGGAATGGTGCTCCAGTAGCCATAGCCTATAACTAATATTATTTTAACATTAAATCATTAATAAATTTAATGTATGATTGAAATAAATCTAAATGGTGTGTACATAAAATAGAGCTTTATTAATCATTATTAAAATATATATTAAAGAAAATATATTTAATAACCCTAAATTACTATTTACATTATAAAATAATGTTTAGTCTATAAATGTATACCATAATAAAATAGTCAAATATAATATATTCTACTATACTAAGATTATATTTTTAGTCTTAGTCACGTTAACATATTAAATAATAATATTACAACTATTTAATTAATATATTATATTTGATAAGTTATAGTAGTTTGACAGAAAATGATATATTTCATTTTCTGGGCTAAGTGATTTTGTGCCATAGAAAATATATTTGACAAAGTAATGTCACGGGACACTACTAAGTCCAGAGTCACTAGTTGAGAGAATGATCAACAGTGATATGACCAGAGTCACTAGTTGAGAGAATGATCAACATTGACATGACCAAAGGCACTAGTTGAGAGAATGATCAACAGTGATATGACCACAATTACTAGTTGAGCGAATGATCAACAGTAAAATATGACCCGAGCCACTAGTTGAAAGAATGATCAACAGTGATATGACCACAATTACTAGTTGAGAGAATGATCAACAGTAATATGACCCGAGTCACTAGTTGAAAGAATGATCAACAGTGAATTGACCACCGTCACAGGAATCGCCTAGTGACCAATATAATAGTAAGATATACTATATATATATATATATATATATATATATATATATATATATATATATATATATTACTTGATAAATTTACTATTGGACGAAAGTGAGCCAATGAGTGATATGACCACAGTCACATCGGAACTGCCACCATGTGACAAATACTGATTGAGTTGGGTAAATATAAATAAATATAAAAACCTTAATGTTGTAAAGTATAACAATATATTTTATAAAAATGGAATGAACTCGCCAGTATTTATTACTGATAAAATATTTTCAAAACGTGTTTCAGGTAATTTGCTAGAAGCCAGCTATGGAGCACTGAAGGCTTAAATAAAGTGGCTATAAATACCTGAATAAAAGAAGAAATTTATGTTTTATTTATTTGGGTTTATCCCTATAAAAACAATTGAATTAAATATGGGTTTTAGCCCTTTGTTTAATATTACAAGTTCGGTGTTTTATAAACTCTGAAATTATTTCCTAACTACGATCCTGATGAAAAATTTTCTGCTGCCAAATTAATAAACACCGATACCATCTGGCTGGTTCACGGCTCTCGCTCCCAGGGTGGGGTCGGGGGCTGTGACAAAAGGTGGTATCAGAGCCACTTGTTTAAGCTATTTAGGTGTTCTTTTAATACCTAATCTGAAACAATAAAGTTAGGACATTAATAAAAAGTAACATATGTGTTATTTTTGTAGATTTAAATATATGAATATATATATATATATATGTAGATATGCACATATGATTCTTGAAAGTATTGTTTTGACTTAATTATTCTGGGATATTAATAATTGAAAATGTTTATAATTCAGATGTCGAATGAAGTATCACATAATCCAGAAGTTCATGCTAATAATGAAAATCCTTTGGATAAAAATGCTATAGAAAATCTAATAGCCCAAGGAATAGCTAATGCTTTACCTTTAATAATTAAAGCTGTTAAAAACCCCGTAGAACCCACCAAAGTTGTGAGTAGCAAGCATACTCGTGACGACAGTTTTAGCCATAGTGTCAATTGAGGCAATGATAATATTATCAAAACCCCATATCCCAAGAAAAGGAAGGTATTGACTCTCGGGTGTACCTACAAAGAATTTCTAGCTTGTAAACCAACTGAGTTCGCAGGCAGTGAAGGAGCCACGGCTGCTCTGCGATGGTTGGAAAAGACGGAAGTTGTTCTGAAGATCAGCAAATGTGCCGAAGAAGATAAGGTGATGTATGCATCCAACCTCTTTAAAGAAGAAGCCTTAGAATGGTGGAATACAATTCTTCAGGCAAAAGGAAGTGACATGGCTTATGACATGAACTGGGAAAAATTCAAGGAAATGGCAGAAAGGAAATTTTGTCCCCCTTATAAAAAAGAACGAATGGCTAACAAGTTCCTAAATCATTAAATGATAGATGTGAATTGTCATGAATATACGACAACGTTCTTCGAATATGCAAGAATGGTACCAACTCTGGCTTCGCCAGAACCCGTACTAATTTCTCGTTATATTTGGGGATTAGTTAGTGAAATCCGAGACATGGTCAAAGCCGCTAGGCCACAGACTATTGAAGAAGCAGTTGAACTAGCTAACATCCTGACAGATGGACTAATCCGCACAAGAGAAGAAAACAAGAAGAAGGAGTTAGCCCAGAAAATTTCCCAAGAATTCTACAAGAAGAAAGGAACTGAACCGTCATTGGAGCAACCTACCTGCAGAAGCTGTAACAAAAATCATTCAGGAAGATGCCGTTTTAGGAGAACACTCTACTGTAACTTCTGCAAGATGGCCAGGCATATAGAGGAAGAATGTAGAAGGAAAACTAATATTTGTTTCAATTGCGGAGAAACATGACACATCAAACTATATTGCCTGAAACTGACCAAAGCACCCGACAACAAGGCCAGAACAACAGACGGAGCTAAGAAGACCACGCGAGCATTCGTACTTACTACGCAGGAAGCAGAATGATTCCAGATGTAATCGCTGATATGTAATATCTAAGTTAAGTTATTATTTAACCCTAATAGAAATAAAAGTTTTTAAATAAATGCATCCTGTCAAGTACTTCATCTATTCAAACCCATAACAGACTTGTTTGGTCTTCACTTTCATTAAATCATTTATTTGGTTACGACACCTTGTGGTGGCGTTTTCATTAACTTGACGTTTGAGCTAATCTCGTTTTCACACCTGATGTACGGATTTATTTTCTGTTGGTTCATTATCTTAAACAGTCTTAATACAATTATGTGTTAAGATAAGAGTACACAAATTCATATTATATTCCTGTGTACCTCTAAAGATTCTTTCATTGAAAATTCTATGATATTCATTTGGTCTTTCATCGTCAATTGAAAATCCTATAAAATTTATTTGAAATGAATATCCAAATTACTTCATTAAAACTTTCAGTTGATTTCAAAAACGGTGAAATTGTTCGGTCACCGTAATTATTGAGCTATTTCAATCATTTCGACACCTTGCGGCGTCGATATAAACTTGTAACTTGAGCAAATCATAATCATACGAATCATTCAAAACCACGTATGTCTTTCCTTTGATTCATTATTCAAAAGTAGTCTCGATACAATTATGTATTAAGACAATGATACACTAAACTCTATTGTATTTCGGTGTAACCTTGCAATTCAATAATGTCAATACATTGATTTTTCTCATGTCATGGTTCGATAATTGACAACTTATCTTCACGTTTCTATTCCATTTTGAGCTTGTTGATTCTGAGTCTTCCTCAGTTGACAATCAAAGCAAGTTTTCTTTTGACAGTGAATTCTATTGATTCTAAAAGTCATTTACAGTCAATTTCAACATCTATTGATCATAAATCTCTTTTGGCTTGAACCTGGTCGCCTTGGAAATTATATAATTTCACATCGTTCGTTTGACATCGATTCCTAGAAATAATTCAATAGAACCATTGAGCCCTGTTTATTGTAAAACACGTATTCATTTGAACATGTCTTGATTTTGTGTCAATTACCTTAATACTGTTTTTATTGACTAAGACATAACATAACTCTAGATGAGATATCGTAGCCCAAATCTCGAGGACGAGATTTAAAACAAGGTGGGGAGGATGTAACATAGTTTTAGAAACTATTTTATATATAATTGGTTGAAATGTGATACTAATTAATTGGCTTGTATATGTGTGACATTTCTATTTTCTATATTAAAATAAAGTATATAAAACTTATATTATTAAACGGATAGGCTACGGGTAAGTTGATTGTAAGAAATATGAAGTAACTAGACGGGCCTAGGAACCGTTTGATAATTAAATTATAAAAATACATTGTATTTGAACCTACTCCGTTTTTAATGAAACTTGGTTCAAAATGTAGATAAAATTATTCTCGTTCTAAAGACATATTCATTGTTTTATAAAACGTCATATTTTATAAGTTATAAGCGCCAAATAAGTGAAGCAGTTTCATTAATTATAATATAAAAATAATAAAATAATAGAAAAAAAATAAACTAACTTTAATATGAAAATGTGTACGTGGACAAATAACAATCAACATTTGAATTGAAACCAAAATATAATGTGTGCATTTAATATGTATGTATACTGTCCTTGGCAAAAGAAAATTAAACAAAAATAAAATAGAATTATGACTTAATGATATGGAACGTGTCTTCTACATAGAGATGGAGGAATCAAAGTCATCCATTCCACCTTCATTATAAATACAAAGCAATAGCAGGCTTCAACTCCCATCTCTCTCGAACTCTCTCTCTCTCTTCCATATTCTTTTTATTTTTCACCTTTAATAATAATAAAGCTCTGCCCCGTTTTAAGTGTCTTAACTCCCGATCACTGATACCCTTTCCGATTGATCTGGAGCCCCATAACGCATGTCAAGGCTCTGCCCGACTAAGTTCGTTGGGGTTCTGTCTCGTGACATAGGGATAAGGTTGAATTAGGGTTACTATACTTAACACGAGTGCATATATATATATATAAATATATATTTTAAAATAGCTCAGGAGTTATACCCAAGATTATACCAGGAGGCTTTCTAGTTGAACCCTAAAGTTACAAAGTGAGTCCATTCTCTTTTCTCGCAGTTTTATCACCTTTTTGTGATACAATTATATTTAAAAATGCTTTCCAAAATCCTAAATGTTTACCAGTTATACTTACAGTGATTAAATTTTTATATTCTATAATAACTGCCGGTATGGGAGGTTTTATACATTACTTGACCCTCGTTACTATTGGCCAAAAAGTTAGCCAATAGTAGCATTACCACAATCACATGGGGAATGGTGCTCCAGTAGCCATAGCCTATAACTAATATTATTTTAACATTAAATCATTAATAAATTTAATGTATGATTGAAATAAATCTAAATGGTGTGTACATAAAATAGAGCTTTATTAATCATTATTAAAATATATATTAAAGAAAATATATTTAATAACCCTAAATTACTATTTACATTATAAAATAATGTTTAGTATATAAATGTATACCATAATAAAATAGTCAAATATAATATATTCTACTATACTAAGATTATATTTTTAGTCTTAGTCACGTTAACATATTAAATAATAATATTACAATTATTTAATTAATATATTATATTTGATAAGTTATAGTAGTTTGACAGAAAATGATATATTTCATTTTCTGGGCTAAGTGATTTTGTGCCATAGAAAATATATTTGACAAATTAATGTCACGGGACACTACTAAGTACAGAGTCACTAGTTGAGAGAATGATCAACAGTGATATGACCAGAGTCACTAGTTGAGAGAATGATCAACAGTGAAATGACCAGAGTCACTAGTTGAGAGAATGATCAACATTGACATGACCAAAGGCACTAGTTGAGAGAATGATCAACAGTGATATGACCACAATTACTAGTTGAGAGAATGATCAACAGTAATATGACCCGAATCACTAGTTGAAAGAATGATCAACAGTGATATGACCACAATTACTAGTTGAGAGAATGATCAACAGTGATATGACCCGAGTCACTAGTTGAAAGAATGATCAATAGTGAATTGACCACCGTCACAGGAATCGCCTAGTGACCAATATAATAGTAAGATATACTATATATCTATTACTTGATAAATTCACTATTGGACGAAAGTGAGCCAATGAGTGATATGACCACTGTCACATCGGAACTGCCACCATGTGACAAATACTGATTGAGTTGGGTAAATATAAATAAATATAAAAACCTTAATGCTGTAAAGTATAACAAAATATTTTATAAAAATGGAATGAACTCGCTATTATTTATTACTGATAAAATATTTTCAAAACGTGTTTCAGGTAATTAGCTAGAAGCCAGCTATGGAGCGCTGAAGGCTTAAATAAGGTGGCTATAACTACCTGAATAAAAGAAGAAATTTATGTTTTATTTATTTGGGTTTATCCCTATAAAAACAATTGAATTAAATATGGGTTTTAGCCCGTTTGTTTAATATTACAAGTTCGGTGTTTTATAAACTCTGAAATTATTTCCTAACTACGATCCTGATGAAAATTTTCCGCTGCCAAATTAATAAACACCGATACCATCTGGCTGGTTCACGGCTCTCGCTCCCAGGGTGGGGTCCGGGGCTGTGATAGTTTCATATTGATCTTGTTCCTAATGCTAATCCGATTACGAAAGCACCTTATCGTCTTGCACCGTCAGAGATGCAAGAGTTATCTAAACAGCTTCAAGAGTTATCTGATAAAGGATTCATCCATCCGAGTTATTCACCTTGGGGCTCTCCAGTCCTGTTTGTGAAAAAGAAAGATGGGTCTTTTCGAATGTGTATCGATTATCGTGAGCTCAACAAGCTTACCATCAAGAATCGATATCCCCTACTACGAATCGATGATTTTTTTTATCAGCTGCAAGGTGCTACATGTTTTTCTAAGATCGATCTACATTCTGGGTATCATCAACTTCATATACTTGAAGAAGATATTCCCAAAACTGCATTCCGCACGAGATACGGACACTACGAGTTTACTGTCATGCCTTTTGGTTTGACGAATGACCCAGCTATCTTCATGGACTTAATGAATAGGGTTTGTAAACCTTATTTAGACAAGTTCATCATTGTGTTCATTGACGATATTCTCATTTATTCGAAGTCTCGAGCCGATCACGAACAACATCTTCGTTTGACACTGGAACTCCTGAAGAAGGAACAACTTTTCGCCAAATTCTCCAAGTGTGAGTTCTGGCTTAAAGAAGTTCAGTTTTTGGGTCATATTGTTAACGACCAGTGTATTCATGTGGATCCTTCCAAAATTGTTGCAATTAAGGATTGGAAAACACCTACGACACCTACAGAAGTTCGAAGAACACCTGCGCGGCCCGCCAGGGCCACCCTAGCTACGGCTAGGGCTGTCTTGTCACGGTGTAGGTCTGCCACGTGTTGTGACACATGGCCTTGAGCTTATCCGGAGTTTAGCAAGGCTGTCACGCCCCGTGTAAGCCCTGCTTAATTCTTACGCGGCCCGCGACAGATGGATAAAACTTGATTTTCTTGAATTCTTATGAAGTTTGGGGTTTTAGGGGTCCGGGTTTCCACTTTTGGAGCGTTTTGGGACATTTTTGTAGGTCCTTACATCCTCCCCACCTTATTTAGAATCTCTTCCTCGAGATTTACTGAAATAAGTAAGGACATTTTCGCTTTATTTCCGATTCCAATTCCCATGTATATTCAGGTCCTCTTTTCGAATCCCACTTTACTTTGACTAGCACTAATCGTTTGTGCTTGAGGAACTTGATCTTTCTATCTTCTATCTGAAGTGGTTTTTCAACAAATTTCAACTTTTCATTTACCTCTATGTCTTGAAGAGGTACTACCAGTGATTCATCAGACAAACATTTCTTGAGATTGGATACATGAAACACATCATGTACCCCGGCTAATTCTTCTGGTAGTTATAAGCGATAGGCAACTGGTCCTATGCATTGGACAACCGTGAAGGGTCCTATGTATCTTGGACTTAGCTTTCCCTTCTTACCGAACCGAACTACCGCTTTCCAAGGAGAAACTTTCAAGAGTACCTTATCTCCGACTTGAAATTCTAACGGCTTGCGTCGATTATCTGCATAACTTTTCTGGCGATCTCGAGCCGTTTTTCAGTCTTTCCTTAACTTGAGTTATCTTATCGTTGGTTTCTTGCACAATTTCGAGACCTGATAATTGACTTTCTCCTATTTCTGCCCAGCATACTGGAGTTCTGCACTTTCGTCCATACAATGCTTCGAACGGGGCAGCACTAATGCTTGCATGATAACTATTATTATAGGAGAATTCTATTAATGGTAAATGATCGTCCCAGTTTCCACCGAAGTCTATCACACATGCCCTGAGCATATCTTCTAGGGTTTGGATCGTCCTTTCACTCTGTCCATCTGTTTGGGGATGGTATGCAGTACTTAAATTTAATCGAGTTCCCATTGCTTCTTGGAAGCTCGTCCAGAAACGCGAAGTGAAACGACTATCCCTATCTGACACAATGGAGAGTGAGACTCCATGTAAGGATACTACCTCATCTACGTACAGCTTAGCCAATCTTTCCATGCTAAAGGTTTCCTTCATTGGCAGGAAATGAGCTGATTTGGTTAATCGATCTACAATTACCCAGATCGCATCATTACCCTTCCTGGTTTTAGGCAACTTAGTAACAAAGTCCATGGTTATCAGTTCCCATTTCCATACTAGCATTTCTAATTGTTGGAGTAACCCTGAAGGTTTCTGGTGTTCTGCCTTGACTTGTGTCACACCCCAAATTTCCACGTGTCACCGGTGGGCCCGGTGGGGAGTATCGTGACGTGGTTGGCAACATTATAGTCAAACAACACAATATTTAAATGCACAGCGGAAGCAAAAGATAAATATATTACAATCCGAATATAAAGTAATATCCAAGTATTACAACGGAAGGTAAAGGATCCACAGGCGGATCATAAAACGTAAACATTGTTCAACAGACTTTAGACGCCTAGAACTTGCAAGATTCCTTATTAACGTCCTGAGCCGCTTCCAGCCTATTACGTACTTGTACCTGCCACTTAGACTTTTGAAAATACGTCAGTTTTCACTGGTAAATACACTCAACCGACTCATTTGAAAATGTTTATGAAAATTTGTTAGGTGCACAAGACACGTAAATGTTTCGACACTTTGATTAGAATGCACAAGGCAAAATTAATATTTTATACTTGAGACAAACTATATTTCATGTTATCAGTTTTACATAACTTGCTCTACATGTAGGGCCCGAAACTATGCCGGTTCATGATTAACCGACACACCACTATTCCCCTATTGGGAATTCCATATTGGTATAAACATATGGCATCTGTCAGGTGTATGCCTACACCCCGTGCTTAGGTCGTGGCCATTGCAAATCATGAGTCAAGGATATCCAGGACACGGTCGCATTAATCCCCAATGTTTCAGTCAAGCAATACGAATTAAAACAGGTTATTTGGATTTCCCGACTCATTGGTCTTTGAATCCCATACCTGAACATGCGGTATTTATATTACCGTATCCCAAGCCCGTAATAGGGAAAATAAGTTAAGAGTATTTACCTGAGCTAGCTCCTGTCTTAAATAGCAGAAATTTATAACTCAGCCGTATTCACTTAAGCAAGCGTAGGTACAATTTACCGGAAAGCTCTAGTCTGGAATGATGGTATAAATAACTAATTAGAATGCTAACGGGTCTTTAATTAAGCTTAAGCTTAGACCGGTTAGTCTTACAGAAAGATACGGTCCGTACGCACGATTAAGCGAAGACCGGATAGAGTGTGATTTAGACCCGACAAGTTTGAAGACTTGCTTAATATGGGTATATGATACACATTCTGGATTTTGAGATAAAACCGATAAGGTTTGACCCGTTTCGGCTAATTTATGTAAACTAGTTACATAAACCGAACCTAACGCGTATGAAGCGTAACGGGTAACCATAAGAGTCCTAAACAGGTTTCCTAAGTTAAGATGCCTTAAGTATGTTGTGATATCAGTAGGATACCTTCCGTTATGCCCAAAACGAGTTTAATTTTATATTAATCCCCTTAGGGGTATTTTGGTCATTTTAAAGATTATAAAAGGGATCAATTAAGCTTCTATGATCCGGGTCTGAATAAATCAGTAAAATAACTTATTTTAACAGGTTATAACATTTGGTTATAAGTCTTATATGCCAAAATAGTTTTAAACCCCAACTATGCGTATAATACGCGTATAAAGTAGTTTTAAGCGACGTACGGGTTAAAATAGGATTATGAGTTTCCTAATTAGTTAAACAGGTTCAAAACACTCCATTTAATATTTAAAATCAGTAGCAATTGGATTGGCGTTAAAAGGATTTGTAAAACTCATTTTATGGCCGAAAAGGGTATTTTTGGTATTAACCGAATCGAGGCGATTAACCTAGCTTATGACCAGTTTAAAAAAAATTAAAAATCTTCAAAAATCCCAAAATATTATATCACATCAGTGGGTAAAAGTTTTGGTGTCAAAAATGGGTTTTAGATAGGCGTTACGCTAATGACGTCATTTAATTACTAAGAATCGCTATAATTACGTCATTAAGCATAACTCCTAATCTGGACCTCCGCTTGATGTGAAAATTTACAGACATGTCTAATAATCAGTAACTAAGATTATTTTACTTTCATATTTCCAAAAATCTCGTTTTATGCTCATAAGGGCATTACGGTCAATATTTAGGCGTTTAACGGAAACATCGGACGATTTGGGATTCGAGTGGTATAAACGCAGAGGCTTATACACACATGCAACTAGGTCCTAATGGAACTTTAAGGCATGTCTAAATCTATATAAATCAGGTCAGAACTGAGGTCAAAGCAAAAGTCAAACTTTTGCGTCTCTCGGTTCCGAATCGGTTCTAAACATAAAGTTGTCGAATCAAATAAGCTTAGACAAGTTATTATACTTATTTTCAAGTTGTATGGCTGATAAAACAGGTTACACGCCTTCCGTATCATTAAATATGCGATTAATGTTTCTGTTGACTTTTTCGGACAACCTTTGACTCGACAAACGACATGGTTAAGATTGGAATCAGTGGGTGACCTTTTAGGGGTTTAGTACCCATATAAATACCAACTTATAACAACTTTTGATTCGACTAAACTCTGGACCGATTGTGATTTATCGGAAAGTCAAACCGTAGTTACGACGGTTTGATTTCTAGGCTACTAACTAAGGAAAACTTGATCGAGAAGGATCAAAGGTACTTACACTTGTCTAATGGATGATTTGAAATGCTTGTATCAGGTCTTGAGCTCTTGAAAATGTCCAGAAGTTGAATTGTGCATGAATGTTGAAACTTTGTGATATTTATGAACTTTTGATCTTTCTAATTTGATGCCAACAAGGTCTAGCATGATTTAAGATCAGTCCACATGCCCTCTAGTAGCTAAAAACCACTTTAGCAAGCCCATAGATTCGAAAAACTAGGATTTAAGTCGGTTAGATGGCACCAACAGCCACCTGCCATGATTTTCTGCTTCTGCAGGTCTCAAGCGGCCCGCATCATGTTTTTAAGATATCCAAAGCAGGCCGCATTCCCCTTCTGATCAGGTAACAAGTTTCCTTTTATTGCATATTTGGCCCCTGGTCCCCCGAAATGTCACTTTCACATGGTTTCTTGCATTTTAAGGCTTTGATATTTATATATAGGGGCTTTAATACTTATACCCACTTTGTCAAGTCCTCGGGTAACTTTGTGATCACCCGAAAAGCCCTAAATTTCAATGTTGACGGTTCTAACCCTTGCACACGAATTTTATCACAACTTGCTCATACGATAACGAAACTTCATGAAATTTTTGTGGTACATTCTAGTGAGCATAATTAATCATTACAAAGCTTCGGGTTTGTCAAAAGGTCACTCAGAGGTATAACTTAAACATGTTGGCACATTTAACCCCTGTAGTTTGTAATCTCTCACTTTCTTTCACAATTCGCTTCGTATGATCCATGATCTATTCGTTTAAGGTTATAAACATCATGTAGGGTTATTGTAAAGTATATTTATTCATTGTTGACATTTTGAACCCTCAAATTCACATAGTTTCTATGTTTGTCAACTTTAGTCCTTCAAGAACATTCTTGCACGCGTTCAAAACTTATGACACGTGTCAATACATTATAGGACGTAAATTTTCGGGGTGTTACATCCTCACCCCCTTAAAAGAAATCTCGACCTCGAGATTTGTTAAAATGCTGGAAGTACTCTTTTTCGCATAAAGGACTTAACTTTTATAGCATATCTGGAGTCTTTCCAAGCTCCCTTAGTGGCTCTTATATTAGGCGTATGTATCCTTTTGGAGCTTCTTGACTTGTCGATCCTCAATCGATACAGGATGCTCATCACATCATAATTCTGCATATCATTATGTGATAGTGCTTCTTGACTTATTGGCGGAACACATCCTCCAGTCACTATTCTGCAATGTGTTGCGAGCTCCGTCAAACTCCTTAAGTAGGTTTCTGCTTACAAGCTACTTGATCTTGATACATTCAATTCATTCGAATGATTTCCATATATTCAGAGCTTAACTAGCCTGATAATTTCACAAATTTGGTACACCCTTCCTGGGTGATATCTTATGTTAAACCATATTCCTTAACAAGAACTTAGGAAGTTTGCTATTTTCATAACTCCTCGATTTCTTGCCATATACTGGCAACCTACAATCGATTAAGGATTTGTATAATCTTATTTGTTGTCCCCCAGGCAACTTTCAGATCTTGATATTTGGACTTACCAATTCTCTATCTAACAATAGATATTTAAAATTTCATCTATACTAGGTCTCCAAAGGAGTAGCCTTAATACTTACATATCCATTATTATAGAAAAGCTTATTTTTAAGGTGTGATGGTTATTCCAACCACTGCTTAGCTAATGTTTAGGGAATAGCTAATCCTTGCCGTTAGTCGAACAATTCGACGATCCTGGGTAGGTAATAGCGATTCTTAATTGTTGCCTAAATAGGGTTGCGGTGATCAATGCATAAGCAAGATGAACCGTCTTTCTTATTTACTAAAAATTGGAGTTCTTAGAACTTTGAATGTTGGCTTTATGACACCTTCTCTAAAAACTTATCGATTTGGCTCTTAATTCTTCCTATTCTGTTGGTACTAACAAATATAAGGCTTTTACAGTAACTGTAGCCCTAAGCGGGATGTTTGTCCTAACATCCTCTTGCCTCTCAGGAGGTAAACATGGTAATTCCTATGAAGAAAATAATCATGACACACATAGAGATGTCATAGTTGTCCGTGTTCTCAGGCTTTGGTTCATCTATCGATGTCGGTGTCAAATAAATGACACATTCACTTTACAAATGTAAGGGTGCCCTAAGTAGAGATACTTATAGGGACATTTTATATTGGATATCTTCTTTGAATACTACTAGTCGACTTTAGTATGATATGACCATTGGGATGTCTCAGGGGTTCCATGTATTAAACCTCCATACTGATCAGGCATTGAAGCAATCTATGGGACACACTAAGATACGCCAATCCTCATATGGCACTTTTATCAAACATAGTTAGGCATTCGCAGAAGATAGAAAGCAATGAGAAAATAAAATAAAATAATATATATTGTCGTACTCTTTTTGGGGAAGAGTACTCCAGATTTTTATGGAAGGATTATCTCCGAGGATGGGAGAGAGGGTCTTTAAAGACTCCATTGGTAAATTATGCCTCATTTTTAATATCTGAAGTTCTTATGAATGTAACCAAAAGTTTGCTAAGCTTATGGTTTACTAAAGGTTTATTATCCCTTACATTAACGTAAAATACTTAGCAGATACAATTGATGCTAAAAGGTAAGGACGTACCTTATTATTGATATGCACTGTCTCTGGCCTTCAACTGGTAGTTTAGGCGTTTCCTTTCTTATCCATCCCAGACTTAGCTGCTCCTCCCTGGGCAGCCTCCGGGCAATTAGTACTGATGTGGCCCTTTTCACCACATCTGAAACAGCTTGCATTCTTTATGTCCCTACATTCGTGGGACTGGTGGCCAGTTCTTTTGCAGATGCCACATTGCTTTATCTTTTGGTTTGATCGACACTGTCCCCAGTGTCTTCTTTTGCAAGTTTTGCATGTAGGCTTCTTGTCGGAATCCTGTTGGTCATTGTTGAACTCGGATTTGTTCTTCTTAGGATTCTGGGAATTATTCTCCTCCCTTTTACGCTTCCCATCTTCAGAGGCCTTGGCAGCCTTGTTTCTAACCACATCGAGTGTGAGAGCTAGCGACAATTCTGCCGTTGACCTGAAGGTAGTAGGTCTCGATGCTTTCACACTTGCCTTTATTTCTGGGGCTAAACCCCCAATGAAGCGAGCAATTCGCTTTGGTTCTGGTGTGACCAAATAAGGAACCAATCGAGACTTGGTATTGAAACTTGTAAGGTATGCTTGACAATCTAAGTTCTCCATGACTAAAGTCAAGAATTCAGTCTCAATCTTCTCAACCTCGTGTTGAGGGCAATAGTTTTCTTTGATCAGCGTCATGAACTGTTCCCAGGTCATATTATATAACGGGACTTTCCCTGTAGCTTGGATCAAAGATTTCCACCAAGCTAATGCCTCTCCTTTGAAAGATTGTGACACAAATTTCACAATATCCCTATCATCACAACCACTAATATCCACAACCGTATCCATTTCGTCCATCCAAGTCATGCAATCAACAGCTCCTTTTTCCCCAGTGAAGTCCCTGGGTTTGCACGAAACAAAGTACTTATAGGTGCAACCCTTATTACGGGGTTCTTGATTCCGTATGACTCGTTGGGATGGAGCACTCCTCTGGTTTGAGGAGTGGTGAGAATTACTGTTGTGGGCAGTGTGAGTCCTGGAGGGTGTTCTGGAGTGTGGTGCAGATTGGGTCCTTGCACGGGTACCACTGGATTCATGGAGCTGTCTATCCATAGCCCTATTAACCGCATTATCTATCATTGCTTGTAATTCTGCACCCGCTACGTTTACTCGGGCATTATCAGGTACTATCCCTGGGTGACTGTTGACCTCGTTTGAGTCTGCCATGATGCTTGAACTGTAACATATCGACAATAGTCTATTGGTGAGTTTATTATAGAATTGTCTTTTATGGCAATTTATTAACCGTGGTAAACGTAGACCATCTTTGGTTAATTTATTACTCACATTAATTTAGGATTTCTAATATAATTTATCCTAATTATAAAACAATAACAGTTTTATTATAAGGCCTAGTCATATGGACAAGTTTAATTTATAAACCATGATTTCAGAGAATCATAGCATGAAGGTATTGCTGGCACAACAGGCTTAGTCACAAGGACATTTATAAATTATAAGCTATGATTTCAGAGAATCAAAGCATGAAGGTTTGAACCTAGTTCATTACCTTTATCTGACAGGGAGTCATCACTACCACTGTCTTTTGGTTCATATGGAAATGAACAGGGCCTGTAGGCGCTATTTTACCACGTATGGTCAAAATATGATCATCTCAAGTGATGATCTAAACCCATGATTTAGAGATCATTACATTGGGTTAGGAATCTTTTGAAGAATCCATTAATAAGAATGACGTGTGTGATTTTAATGAATCACGTCTGTCAGGAGTGTTAACATATTTACAGATGTTAACAGGGATTCGAATCTTTTAAACGGGTCCTACCATCATGGCCCGGTCTTAAAATGACCCGAAGGCTAGGTTTCACTCTTTAGATTCTTATTAATATTCAACGCAGAACAATCCTAAATTGAGGTGTTAAATATGGATCTGAATCTAATTATGGAACTACCATCTTTGCCCTGCCTCAAAATAATGCGTGGCTAGGTCTCGTCCTTTTTAGATTTTTCCCATTTTATATAAAGGTAGATCTTATAAAAAGAATGTCTGAATGAAAATTTAAAGTTAAATATTCCACTATAAAATTAAAAATACAGATGTGCCCTAGACGGGACTTGAAAGGAATAATGTTGTCCTCGAAGGAACTGAAAAGTAATTATGTCCTTAGAAGGACTATTAAGGAAACGATCTTAAGCAAAAGGAGTTTCTTCTTCATTTTATTTCTGAATGCTTTCTCCTTGGTTGCATGTTTCGTCCTAGCCGCTGTACGAAGGTCAGCAAATTAAGGCTCCGGGTGTGGAGGATTATTATTACGGCTTCTTCGCTTGGCGACGTATCCAAAATATAAAAATTTGGAAGCAGAATTTCCGGATAAGGATTTAGAATATTCCTATGTTAAGTCTAGACTCAGAAGGTCAAGGAATGTGCTAATGTGTCATTGAGATTAAACACAAAAAGATAGTGTTTAATTCACTCAATGTTGGCTCTGATACCAACCTGTCACACCCCAAATTTCCACGTGTCACCGGTGGGCCCGGTGGGGAGTATCGTGACGTGGTTGGCAACATTATAGTCAAACAACACAATATTTAAATGCACAGCGGAAGCAAAAGATAAATATATTACAATCCGAATATAAAGTAATATCCAAGTATTACAACGGAAGGTAAAGGATCCACAGGCGGATCATAAAACGTAAACATTGTTCAACAGACTTTAGACGCCTAGAACTTGCAAGATTCCTTACTAACGTCCTGAGCCGCTTCCAGCCTATTACGTACTTGTACCTGCCACTTAGACTTTTGAAAATACGTCAGTTTTCACTGGTAAATACACTCAACCGACTCATTTGAAAATGTTTATGAAAATTTGTTAGGTGCACAAGACACGTAAATGTTTCGACACTTTGATTAGAATGCACAAGGCAAAATTAATATTTTATACTTGAGACAAACTATATTTCATGTTATCAGTTTTACATAACTTGCTCTACATGTAGGGCCCGAAACTATGCCGGTTCATGATTAACCGACACACCACTATTCCCCTATTGGGAATTCCATATTGGTATAAACATATGGCATCTGTCAGGTGTATGCCTACACCCCGTGCTTAGGTCGTGGCCATTGCAAATCATGAGTCAAGGATATCCAGGACACGGTCGCATTAATCCCCAATGTTTCAGTCAAGCAATACGAATTAAAACAGGTTATTTGGATTTCCCGACTCATTGGTCTTTGAATCCCATACCTGAACATGCGGTATTTATATTACCGTATCCCAAGCCCGTAATAGGGAAAATAAGTTAAGAGTATTTACCTGAGCTAGCTCCTGTCTTAAATAGCAGAAATTTATAACTCAGCCGTATTCACTTAAGCAAGCGTAGGTACAATTTACCGGAAAGCTCTAGTCTGGAATGATGGTATAAATAACTAATTAGAATGCTAACGGGTCTTTAATTAAGCTTAAGCTTAGACCGGTTAGTCTTACAGAAAGATACGGTCCGTACGCACGATTAAGCGAAGACCGGATAGAGTGTGATTTAGACCCGACAAGTTTGAAGACTTGCTTAATATGGGTATATGATACACATTCTGGATTTTGAGATAAAACCGATAAGGTTTGACCCGTTTCGGCTAATTTATGTAAACTAGTTACATAAACCGAACCTAACGCGTATGAAGCGTAACGGGTAACCATAAGAGTCCTAAATAGGTTTCCTAAGTTAAGATGCCTTAAGTATGTTGTGATATCAGTAGGATACCTTCCGTTATGCCCAAAACGAGTTTAATTTTTTATTAATCCCCTTAGGGGTATTTTGGTCATTTTAAAGATTATAAAAGGGATCAATTAAGCTTCTATGATCCGGGTCTGAATAAATCAGTAAAATAACTTATTTTAACAGGTTATAACATTTGGTTATAAGTCTTATATGCCAAAATAGTTTTAAACCCTAACTATGCGTATAATACGCGTATAAAGTAGTTTTAAGCGACGTACGGGTTAAAATAGGATTCTGAGTTTCCTAATCAGTTAAACAGGTTCAAAACACTCCATTTAATATTTAAAATCAGTAGCAATTGGATTGGCGTTAAAAGGATTTGTAAAACTCATTTTATGGCCGAAAAGGGTATTTTTGGTATTAACCGAATCGAGGCGATTAACCTAGCTTATGACCAGTTTAAAAAAAATTAAAAATCTTCAAAAATCCCAAAATATTATATCACATCAGTGGGTAAAAGGTTTGGTGTCAAAAATGGGTTTTAGATAGGCGTTACGCTAATGACGTCATTTAATTACTAAGAATCGCTATAATTACGTCATTAAGCATAACTCCTAATCTGGACCTCCGCTTGATGTGAAAATTTACAGACATGTCTAATAATCAGTAACTAAGATTATTTTACTTTCATATTTCCAAAAATCTTGTTTTATGCTCATAAGGGCATTACGGTCAATATTTAGGCGTTTAACGGAAACATCGGACGATTTGGGATTCGAGTGGTATAAACGCAGAGGCTTATACACACATGCAACTAGGTCCTAATGGAACTTTAAGGCATGTCTAAATCTATATAAATCAGGTCAGAACTGAGGTCAAAGCAAAAGTCAAACTTTTGCGTCTCTCGGTTCCGAATCGGTTCTAAACATAAAGTTGTCGAATCAAATAAGCTTAGACAAGTTATTATACTTATTTTCAAGTTGTATGGCTGATAAAACAGGTTACACGCCTTCCGTATCATTAAATATGCGATTAATGTTTCTGTTGACTTTTTCGGACAACCTTTGACTCGACAAACGACATGGTTAAGATTGGAATCGGTGGGTGACCTTTTAGGGGTTTAGTACCCATATAAATACCAACTTATAACAACTTTTGATTCGACTAAACTCTGGACCGATTGTGATTTATCGGAAAGTCAAACCGTAGTTACGACGGTTTGATTTCTAGGCTACTAACTAAGGAAAACTTGATCGAGAAGGATCAAAGGTACTTACACTTGTCTAATGGATGATTTGAAATGCTTGTATCAGGTCTTGAGCTCTTGAAAATGTCCAGAAGTTGAATTGTGCATGAATGTTGAAACTTTGTGATATTTATGAACTTTTGATCTTTCTAATTTGATGCCAACAAGGTCTAGCATGATTTAAGATCAGTCCACATGCCCTCTAGTAGCTAAAAACCACTTTAGCAAGCCCATAGATTCGAAAAACTAGGATTTAAGTCGGTTAGATGGCACCAACAGCCACCTGCCATGATGTTCTGCTTCTGCAGGTCTCAAGCGGCCCGCATCATGTTTTTAAGATATCCAAAGCGGGCCGCATTCCCCTTCTGATCAGGTAACAAGTTTCCTTTTATTGCATATTTGGCCCCTGGTCCCCCGAAATGTCACTTTCACATGGTTTCTTGCATTTTAAGGCTTTGATATTTATATATAGGGGCTTTAATACTTATACCCACTTTGTCAAGTCCTCGGGTAACTTTGTGATCACCCGAAAAGCCCTAAATTTCAATGTTGACGGTTCTAACCCTTGCACACGAATTTTATCACAACTTGCTCATACGATAACGAAACTTCATGAAATTTTTGTGGTACATTCTAGTGAGCATAATTAATCGTTACAAAGCTTCGGGTTTGTCAAAAGGTCACTCAGAGGTATAACTTAAACATGTTGGCACATTTAACCCCTGTAGTTTGTAATCTCTCACTTTCTTTCACAATTCGCTTCGTATGATCCATGATCTATTCGTTTAAGGTTATAAACATCATGTAGGGTTATTGTAAAGTATATTTATTCATTGTTGACATTTTGAACCCTCAAATTCACATAGTTTCTATGTTTGTCAACTTTAGTCCTTCAAGAACATTCTTGCACGCGTTCAAAACTTATGACACGTGTCAATACATTATAGGACGTAAATTTTCGGGGTGTTACAACTTGTGAACAAGTTAGACACTTAGAAACGTATCTAGCTATGTCCTTTTTCATTCCTATCCACCAGAAGTTATTTCTTAAATCTTGGTACATCTTATTATTACCAGGGTGCATTGTATACCTAGATTTATGGGCTTCTTCTAAAATCTTATCTCTTAAACTTCTGTGCCTAGGTACCCAGATCCTGTTCTTATGGAAACTCCAAATTCCATCAGTCCCTTGTTCTAGTTCTTTAATTCGTCCTTTCATTCCTTCATCGTCATCCTTGATTGTTGTTTCCTGAACATTCTTCAATTGTTCCATTAAATCTAATTGAAGATTTAATCTAAGAGCACGAACTCGTCTTTGTTTCTCATGGTACTTACGACTTAGGGCATCTGCTACTATATTTGCCTTTCCTTCGTGATATTGAATATCACAGTCGTAGTCACTTAGAATTTCCATCCATCTTCGTTGCCTCATGTTTAATTCTTTTTGCCCAAATATGTACCTTAAACTCTTATGATCCGTATAGACAATAAACTTACTTCCATACAGATAATGTCTCCAAATCTTAAGGGCAAAAATTATTGCTCCTAACTCTAAGTCATGAGTCGTATAATTTTCCTCGTGCTTCTTCAACTGCCTTGATGCATACGCAATTACCTTTTTGCGTTGCATTAGCACACATCCTAATCCCAACTTAGAAGCATCGCAAAATACTTCAAAATCTTCTGTTCCATCTGGTAAGGCTAGAATTGTGGCATTTGTTAATCTTTTCTTCAAGATCCTAAAGGCTTCTTCTTGCTTAAGTCCCCATTCAAACTTAACTGTTTTACAGGTTAACTTGGTTAATGGAACAGCTATCTTAGAAAAGTCCTTAATAAAGCCCCTATAATATCCAGTTAATCCTAGAAAACTTCTAACTTCGGTAGCTGATTGCGGGACCTTCCACTTTGTGATCGCTTCTATCTTGGAGGGATCTACGTGAATACCTTCATGATTCACCATGTGTCCTAAAAATTGCACCTCCTGTAGCCAAAATTCACACTTCGAGAATTTTGCGTAAAGCTTTTCCTTCCTTAACAGAGTTAAAAGTGCATGTAGGTGCTCACAATGCTCGTCCTGGCTTTTGAAATAAATAAGTATATCGTCGATGAAGACAATCACGAATTTATCCAAATACGGTTTACAGATCCTATTCTTTATGTCCATGAATGCTGCAGGGGCATTTGTTAATCTAAAGGGCATGACTGTAAACTCGTAGTGACCATACCTAGTCCTGAAAGCAGTTTTAGGTATGTCTTCCTCTTGTACCTTCAACTGATGATATCCGGAGCGTAAATCTATCTTAGAGAAATATCTAGCTCCCTGAAGTTGATCAAAGAGATCATCAATCCTAGGTAATGGATATCGATTCTTAATTGTAACCTTATTCAGTTCCCTATAATCGATACACATCCGCATCGAACCATCCTTCTTTTTCACAAACAACACAGGTGCTCCCCACGGGGATGAACTAGGTTGTATGAATCCTTTATTTAGTAATTCATCTAACTGCTTTTTCAATTCTAGCATTTCGGTGGGTGCTAACCTATAAGGTGCCTTAGCTATTGGTGTAGTTCCAGGAATTAAATGAATTCTAAATTCTACCTCCCTATCGGATGGTAATCCAGGTAGCTCTTCTGGAAAGACATCAGGGTATTCTGACACTACTGGGATTTCCTTAAGTTCCTTACCTTTAGTGTTAATGATTACCGACATCATATACACTATTCCTTGTTTTCGTCCATAACTAGCAACTTTCATTACTGAAATGAACTTCATGGGTTTATGCGGCTTATCTCCTGTAACCGCAATTACTTCCCCTGCGGGTGTGTGAATTTCTATGGAATTTTGATCACATAGGATTCGAGCATGGTTGGCTACTAACCAATCTATTCCTAATACGACATCGAATCCAGCTAAATTCATAGGCAACAGGTTTGCAGAAAATTTATGTCCTGAAAGTTCTATCTTTCCTTCTTGCAAAACCTTATCTATTTTAACAGAATTATCATCTGTCGTTTCTACCGTAAAAACTTGCCTAAGTTTGGTTAAGGGTTGCTTAAGGGCTTGGCAGAAGGAAGTATTTATAAAACTTTGGTTTGCACCAGAGTCAAATAATACTTTTGCATAAACATCGTGTACCAGAAATGTACCAGCTATCACATTAGGGATCAGATATGCTTCCTGTGTAGTCAGCTGAAAGGCTCTTGCATTCTTTTTATTTGTTCCCTCTGCAGGTTTGGCCTTGTTCTCAGCTGGCTTGATCAAATTTGGGCATTCTGGTCTAAAATGTCCAGCTTCTCCGCAGTTGAAGCAAATCGTTGATTTCTTCCTCCTGCATTCTTCTTCTTGGTGCCCTGGTCTATTGCAGAAATTGCAATACCCTTTACATTTCCCAAAGTGCTTTCTTTTACAGGTACTGCAAGATGGAGCGGTGGAGGATTGCCCAGTTCCCTTTTTCTTGAAATTACTATTATTATTACCCCCACGAAAACCTTGGGTAATCTTTTGGGCCAACTCCTTTTTCCTGTTTTCTTCTCTTGTGTGCACCAGTCCGTCGGTCAAGCTGTTAGCCAATTCAACCGCATCGTCAATTGTGCGGGGTGTTGCAGCTTTGACTATATCCCGAATCTCACTAATTAGTCCCCAAAAATAGCGAGAGATAAGCACCGGTTCTGGCGAAGCCAAAGTTGGTACAATTCTAGCATACTCGAAAATTTTTGAAGTATACCCTCGATAGTCAACATCCACCATCCGGTGGTTCAGGAACTTATTTGTCATTTGTTCCTTTTCATAGTCGGGACAAAACATTCTTTACACCAATCTCTTAAATTCTTCCCAACTCATGGCATAAGCCACGTCACTTCCCTTGGCTTGCAGCACCGTGTTCCACCATTCTAACGCCTCCTCCTTAAAAAGGTGGGATGCATACATAACCTTATCTTCCTCTGCGCATTTACTGATTTTGATTACTGCTTCGGTCTTTTCTAACCAACGCAGTGTGGCAGTCGCCCCTTCATTGCCTGCAAATTCAACCGGCTTACAGGCAAGAAATTCTTTATAAGTGCAATCAGATGTTGCAACTTTCATTTTCTTAAGAAATGGGGCCTGCACCACATTATAATTGTTATTGACGCCTCCATTTACACTGTGACTAAAATTATCATCGCGAGTGCGTTTGTTGTGGTTAGCTTGTGAAGGTTCAATGGGGTTCTTAACAGCAGCAACGATTGCCGGGATAGCATTGGCTATACCCTGGGCAACTATATTTTCGATATCTTGTCTGTTGAGAAAGTGGTCTTCATTATTTTGTTCAGATTGGTTAACTTCATTGACTGGTTCATTTTCGGCATTTTCCATCTGAATAATTAACAATACATATAAATTATTGGCACAAAATTTATAACAATTAAACACAGCAAGGTAATCACAACATAGTTAAGTTAACACATATAGCCAAAATTTGTCGACCTTGCAACATCCATATTTTTATATAATATACTGCATCCGTACACACCAAGTATTTACAGATGCTTTATTTTAGGATTATTATACACTAGTATCTTATATTATATTATTATTATACAACCACACAACCACAGTTAGCTGACCTTTCAGAAACGACGCTCCCTCTTGTCGTATTTCCATGAGATCTTTTCCCCCACATCCCGAATCCGGTTTCCCGCATCCACCAGCTCCTCGCCATAGCGGCGTAATTTGGCAACGTTCTCCGAGTTCATGGGTGGAAATGGTCCAGGTTCAGGATCAAACTGGGGAAAGTAAACATTAGGGTTATTCATGAAATTCTGAAAATGTCAGTCGCTCGTCCACCATTCTTCCAACTGCCCTGTAAAAGGTTGGGGATTGACAATAGGGTCCGGAATAGCAGGTTCCAAATTAATTGGAAGTTCAGATTGGGCTGGGAAATTGAAAAGAGTCTCGTCTGTAGGTCCGATGAGGTCACAATTTGCCAGTTTCCTATCAAGTTCTTCCCAAGGTGGCAATGCTTGGGCCTGGCCAGAGCTTTCCCCGATCTCCTTTCCTTTTCCCTTGTCTTTTGGATCCTCTGTCTTTTTCACCTTTTGGGCAGGTGGCTTCTTCCTTCGTCCACGTTTCCAGTCCAGGATTCTTCTCCTCTTTTTAGGCTTGGGTTTTTCCTAGGGCTAGGCCTGGAACATTAGTGGCTCCTCAGTATTCGCTTGATAGCCGGATTGGATTCCTGTTGTATCCATATCGGTGGTATGGATAGTAAAGTTTCGGAGTGCCTCCGACAGTTCATTCATGTTGTTAGCACATATGAAGAAAAGTTAAAATTTTGTTTGTTAAATTAAATTTTCATAGAATCACAGAATGGCAATTTGGAAAATTAAGTATTTCTAAATACTTAATTGGCTTAGATTAGTGGCTCTGATACCACCTTTTTCTGTCACGGCCCCCGGCCCGGTTTTATCCAGCCCCGAAGTCGCGGGACAGAAACTCGTGGTATTGGTGTTTAATTTTGCAGCAGAAATTTTTAACAGGATCGTTTAAACTGAAAACACCCAATTATTTTATTTCATAATTTTCGGGACAAACCCCATAATTTACAATAAAGGAATTTCATGGGGGATACTCCCTGTTTACAAAAAAACATGTTTATTTATTTTCTGGCCACTTTATCCAAGCTGGTAGTGCTACACGGCACTTTTCCTTGTTCATAGTAAATCACCTGAAACATGTTTAAAAAGATTTTATCAGTGGGGAAATACTAGCGAGTCAATCAATTTGTACAAAACGACACACTGTTATAATTTACAGTATTAAGAGCGATTACAATTGCCACTATCTTACAATTATCTGGTCCAGTGTCACACCCTTTGTGACTATGGTCATACCACCATTGGGTCCTTTCACCCAATAGTGATGATTATCATTGTTTAGGTCCGTTCACCTAAAAGTGAGAAAACAGCAGTAATGTGCACAATACCCCACTTACTGCCAGTAATTTAAGATAACAAAGACTTAATCCCTGTAAAATATAACTGGAAAACATTTAGGTATTGTAAAATACTTTTGATAAAAAGAGAATGACTCACATTGCAAGTTTAGTTGGACAGTGTTTTGCCTACTGATTTAGTCTCGTAACCTAGTTAAATAACAATGCACACGAAACTAGGTTAGTAACTTAATACAACATTTACGATAAGCTCACGAAATCAAAACCCTCACGATGAATGACAAAGTATAGCCCGACTTCGGGCAGCACTTAAACATCCATCGGATCAGTTTCAATCGATCGGACATTGTATCGTAGCAGTGAACGAGTTATTACCCTGTAATCGTAGTAGCGTTTCGATACTTAAAACTACGAAATTGAGCAGAATGTTTCGTTTTTGAACTGATTTTTCGAACACATAACAATGCCATGCAACGTCCCTTTTATAGCTGAAATTTGGGTTTTACGCGGCCCGCGTAAACTTCGAAGAACACCTACGCGGCCCGCGAGGGCCACCCTAGCTATGGCTAGGGCTGTCGTGTCACGGTGTAGGTCTGCCACGTGTTGTGACACATGGCCTTGAGCTTATCCGGAGTTTAGCAAGGCTATCGCGCCCGGCGTAAGCCCTGCTTAATTCTTACGCGGCCCGCGACAGATGGATAAAACTTGATTTTCTTGAATTCTTATTAATTTTAGGGTTTTAGGGGTCTGGGTTTCCACTTACGGAGCGTTTTGGGACATTTTTGTAGGTCCTTATAATTGTGACGTGTCGAATCTAGGCCTTGGTTGTGTTCTTATGGAACGAGGTAAAGTCATAGCCTATGCGTCAAGACAATTGAAAGTTCACGAGAAGAACTACACAACTCATGATCTTGAGTTAGGAGCTGTGGTTTTCGCACTCAAAATCTGGAGACACTATCTTTATGGCACGAAATGTGTGATTTTCACGGATCACAAAAGTCTCCAGCACATTCTTAATCAGAAGGAACCGAATATGAGGCAGCGACGCTGGGTTGAGCTATTGAACGATTACGATTGCGAAATTCGCTACCATCCTGGTAAGGCGAATGTCGTAGCCGATGTACTAAGCCGAAAGGAACGAGTCAAGCTCAATTTTGTTCGCACTCTGTCTGATATCCAATCACGTGTCCTTCAAACTCAACGATCATGTGTAACCAAAGGCTTATTGAAATATGAGCTACCACTTCAACTTGAGCTTAAACTCGAAACGAAAGACGAGGGGTTACTTTATTTCAAGGATCGATTATGGGTTCCGAAACAAGACGATCTTCGCACTTTGGTAATGGACGAATCTCACAAGTCCCGATATTCTATCCATCCTGGTGCTGACAAAATGTACAAAGATCTTCGTACTCAGTACTGGTGGCCTGGTATGAAGAAGGATATTGCTTTGTATGTATCGAAATGCCTAACTTGTCTCAAAGTCAAGGCTGAACATCAACGATCATCTGGTTTGCTTGTACAACATGAGATACCGGTATGGAAGTGGGAGAACATTGCAATGGATCTTATCACAAAGTTACCGCGTACATCTAAAGGTCACGATGCTATTTGGGTTGTTATCGATCGATTAACGAAGTCAGCTCATTTTATACCGATTCGCGAGGATCTATCTGCTGATAAACTTGCCAAGATTTATGTTGATGAGATTGTATCTCGACATGGTGTTCCTTTGGATATCATATCCGATTGTGATGCTCAATTTTCATCTCATTTTTGGAAGACCATTGATGTGTGTAAAATGCAACATATAAATTACATCAAATAAGGCATAAAACTAACCCTTTTTAGTACTAATGTTGGAAAAAATATGCTTTTGTCTTCCTTTTGTATTTTCAGGGTTAAAAGAGCTTAAACGAACAAAAGAAACAAAAATACAGCTAAATATAACATAAATAAAAGAAAAGGAATAAACGTGGCATGCCCGACCCCTCGACAGCATCTTCCCAAGCAAAAACAAGACAACAGAAGGCTGAACACGCCCCGTGTCGAGCGGACACGGGGGCGTGCCCAAGTGTCTGCAGAAAAGACAAAGTTGTAAAAGCTTCTATTTCCCAACACGGGGGCGTACCCAGCGGGCACGGGGGCGTACCCAGCGGGCACGGGGCCATGGTCAATGCAAAGGTTCGCAGAATCTGAGCAAATCTTGATAGTACAGATACGCTTCTGCACACGGGGTCGTGCCCAGCGGACACGGGGGCGTGGTCAACTAATACAGACAAACTGCATTAAATGAAAAAAGAGAAGAAGGGTGGACACGGGGCCGTGTCCGGGCTTCTGTGCAGGCTATAAATAGGGGTGCTTGGCTCACTTGCAAATCATCCATTGACAAATCACCTCTCTCACACTTCACCCACCCTCCACTACCATCACAACCCACATCCACCACCATCATCCATCATCCATCATAGAGTGTGTGTAGTAGTCTCGGGATCCAAGATTGATCGTAAGAGTTCTTGACAATCAAAGGCCATGTTTGCCTAAGTCTCTTACATCACTTGGTGAAGACAAGCATTTAGTGTAATACTTTTCTTTTTTTTTTATATTTTCGCACTTTTTATTTGGTTTTGTATTAATGACTTTAATAACTAGTTTCTTATGTTGAAGGTGAAACTTCCTTATCATTTGTCTGTGGTGTCTTGGCGTTATTTTACTGTCTATATAAAATAAAAGATTTACATCATTCATATCTCCACGGTCTATATGGAGATATGTTGGCTACCTGGTCGGGGGTTAAGGGAATGGTTTGGTAAGGTTCTTGCCTTATTTAGTGTATAGATCCTGCAAGGACCTGGGTCAAGCTTAGTAGGACCTCCTTCAATACCCACTAGTATTGGATGGCGGGGGTTCGAATTTCTTGATCCCCTCATATGTAAACTACTATTAATACATTAACCTGGCTACTTGGGATTGTATCCCTGCTGACTCAAACCACTTAGTCGATGGTAACGCCACCTTCAAAAGAGGGGCCTACCACATTACGCATTAATAACTTAATTAATTATCTTCCAATAATCCAACCCTTTAGGATTGTATCCTTGCTGACTCAAACTACTGGGTTGAGGGTAACGTCACCTTCAAAAGAGGGGCCTACTACTATAACTAAGATAATCACTTAAAAAGTGCAAAAGTGCGGAAAACATCAAAGGTTACACTAAAGGCGAGTCGGATCCAAGTGATTCATCTTGTCTATCTGTTTTATTTTTATTTTTATTTTCAGCAATTTTAGTTAGTTTTTATTTTCATGTTTAAAATCTTTTTCCTAAATTTTGATTTGATTAGACGTTGAGGATAAACCGGTACTAAAAGCTCTTGTGTCCTTGGACGACCTCGGTATCTTACCAACGCTATACTACGCTCACGATGGGTGCACTTGCCCATATGTGTGTTTAGTGTTAGTAGAATATCGTGTTTATAAATTTAAAACTTGACTAATGTGTTAAAAAGGGCGAAAAATATAACTAAAAAACATATAACGCACTACGCACATCAAGTTTATGGCACCGTTGCCAGGGACACAAGGATTTTAAGAAAGTTAGGAATCAACGGCCTAATCGTTTTTCTTATTTTTCTGTTTTTTTAGGATTTTTCTTAGATTTTTAGCTTCTGCAGAGCTCAGCACGGGTCGTGCCTGCTGAACACGGCCCCGTGCCCAATCTTTGGTACTGGAAATCCTGTTTTAAGTCAGACAGTAGCTGAACACGGGCCGTGCCCAACCAACACGCCCCGTGCCCAAGTTTTCAGATACTGAAAACAGAGCCGTAAGATCCCGACGGCTGGTAATTTCTGACACAATCATGAGTGATACTGGTAATTTTTACTTTCAATCCTCTTATGGCACGTGGTGTCAATTATGTGGCGGAAATCATGAAGATTTAAATTGTTATTTTTTAAATTATACTCCCCACTATATGGACCCATTGTTTTCCTGTATCCTTAAGAGGGGTGAAAGTAAAAATTATCCCTATCTCTCACTCGAATGCTCTCAATCGTCCCTTCTAGATGAAATGCTTCTTGAAGAATTCTTTCTGCTAGAGGAACTAATTCTTCGATGGATAAAAGAACTTGAGATGGACGTAACTAATTCATCTCAAGACGAAATCCAAGAAGAATTGTTGAGATCGCATTCGGATAAAAACAACATCGTCGCTCCCGAAATCACCTCTAACTCTTACGAAGACTTGAGCGATAGTCGTACCTGTGCCGATTGTGCCGTGAAGGACTCCCCCATCGACTTCCGATGATGCATACATAGACCTGAGCGATTCGACATACACCTTCTTTAACGAGAGCCCGGGAAAGGGTTGGACTTGTCCACCTACATTTAGCATAGGAATCACCCTTACCGATAACCTCTTGCGTTCTCGTCTAAATCTTGAGCAACTTAGGTATCTCAGGCACTTCAGTGTTGTTCCGTCCAGTAAGGAACCACCCGATCCGGAAAAATTCCTTGAAATTAGACAAAACTTCATAAACAGCCTCTAGACACGGGGCCATGTCCAGGTCAGCACGTCCCCGTGTCCACCAAAAGATTCCCGTCTGACTTTCAGTCAGAATACGGACAAACTGTGTCAGAATCTTGTCTGCACACGGGGCCGTGTCCAGCCGACACGGGGCCGTGTCCAGCGTGCTGTCATTTTCTATAAATGCAGCCAAGATTCCTGCACATTTGGACCAGTCCAAAGACAGAGATTTGGTGGGATCTTCACACATACCATCCTAGGTATATTCTAAAAAAGGTTCCCAACAACCATCTTGTCTTTTCTACTTTTGTCTATTGCCTTCTTCTTCATTTTTACCTCAACACCTCCATTAAAGCTTAAAATCACCATGGTTTCAAGCTTTATTGAGGTGTTTGTTAGATTTTTATTCAAGGAATCTTGTTAAAAATAAGTTTTACAACACTGTTTTAAGTTATTTCTGCTTAAAAATGCTTCAAAAGTCAGAAAAATAATTTGAAACTCCAAGATTTCTTGTTCCAAAAATCTGCAAACAGGTCAACACGGGGCCGTGTTCGAGGTACTGTTTCACTAAAATTAATTCTTTTCAGTTTGTTTTCTTAGAATGTCGAGCAGAAACAGCGGAACATCATCATCTCAATCAAGAAACAACCGACAAGGGAGAAGGTCAACGGTAGAAGACTCTCTCGTCAATTATGTCTACGCCTTGAGAGAGGCCATAGACGAAATGACGGGGGTTGAGGAAGCTCTGGTCGACCGTATCAATCATCTTTCGGTGGGTCTAGAAGGGTGTCTTAGGGAGGTCAACCTTTTGCACCAAAGGTTGAATTTCCTCGCTTCCCCTCCTTTGGTACCAAACGTTACACAAAGGGCATGGAATGTGATACCAGAAGTTATCATACCGGGGTCCCGTATGCCGTGCATGCAGACCCCCCTCGAGACATACTCCCCGGGGTCCCGATCGCCACCGCTCCTCCCCCACAAGATGTTGAAGAAAATGAGCCCGCCTTTTTCCTCCCAAAAGAGATAGAGGAATGGCTCAACGACATCTAGAGATCACCTCTCGGCTCCGAGTTCGACGATACCTACGAAATACCGGGAAGCTATTTCCGGGCTTTTGTTATTCCTATAATAAGGGTAGAACTCGTTAGGATAATTTCATGTATCACTTGACCTAACTATTTTAGGAAAATTTTTAGCTTTCTGTTTTTCTTTATTTTTCTAGGACTTATTGTAATTCTCTCTATTTTAACGGATGTTGGTTTTTCAAAATTTTTGGTGTTTGGATGATTTTGTAATGAATAAAACACACTTGGATGGTGAAGGATACTAAGGAAAGCTTGAACCAACACCCCATGCACAAAAACAGAGCCTCCAGACAATTTTTCTTCATTACAGCAAGTTCAGCACGGGCCGTGCCCAGCCAACACGGCCCCGTGCTCAAGGGTCTGCAGAAAACGCCCAGTTCAGGTAACTGGACATGGGTCGTGTTCGTTGAACACGCCCCCGTGCCCAGCCTTCTGTTACATTTTTTTCATTTTTGTTACTGGCAATCTGAACACGGGGCCGTGCCCGGACACCACGGTCCGTGTCCAGATGCCCAGTAACAGAAATTTTTTGTTAAACACACCTTTTTACACATTCAATCAACCTAAAAAACTTATTTTTGGGACACATTGAGGACAATGTGTAATTTAAGTGTGGGGGGATGCTAAAACCTTGAACTTTGCAAGTCCTAATCACAAGTCTTACACAAAACTCTATTGGAACCGCTAAACACCCCAAATTTTTTCAAAAACTTTTCATTTTTTTTACTTGTCTTGGTTTAAATTGGGAATAACAAGTTCTAAAAAGGTTAGATTTTTATAAATTTACAACCAATAGCGTCGTGATAAAAAGAACCAACATAAGAAAATTATGAAACGGCATGACAAATCTAGTTAAAATTTAATTATATATACTTGATCACATTAAAAACTCATTCCCACAAAAGTGAGTTTTGAGCCTTTATTGAGCATACAATACACATCTTAAATCTAAATGCTCAATTTTCGTTTCTTGTGTGAATAGCTGCTTGCTTTCTTACGACTCTAGAACTTGCCATGACGATACATTCCCGGTCCTTACCAACTTAAACCCGAGTAAGTAAATGATGGAGGCATTAGGACTAACCATTTTTCTTTCAACACCATTGTTTTTTTTTACCACCTACCCAAAATCTCCCTAGTTAACCCCTTTGAGCCTAAACCTTTTCATTTCTTTACCCAAAACAAACACCCTTTACCCACCAAAAACCTTTTTTTCATTTTAAACCCTTTATTTTAGTAACAAAGCTCGGTTTTCTTGTGATTTCCTTATAAAAAAAAAATTATAGAGAAGAAAAGAAAAATGAAGTTAGCAATAAACAAACAAGCTCATCAAAAGAAAGCTTGTTTGAAAAAATGCTTCATTAGAATAAAAAGTCACAAAAACAAAATGTTTTACGAAAACCGATGCTTTTTACGCCTTTTCGCCCTTTTCTACTAACCACTAACCCAAAACCACCTACCTTTAACCCAAGCCTAACCCTTCCCCAAAAGTCCTCTTGATACTTGCAAAGGTTTATAGTTAAAAAGGAGGAGGATTGATTGCTTGGCAAGCATATGGTAGAAGTAAGTTCCATGCCGCTCTCGAGTGTTTCACAAAAATACATCTTCGGCCGAGTGTTGAGTGATCTCCCGTGAGGTATGTGAACTTGTATATAAATGGAATTTTAAAGAGGCATGTTATGCCCAAATAAGTAATTTATCTTATGAAATGTTCAAAATAAATCATAACGAATAGGATTGTAAATAACATAAAAATAAAACCTAATAAAAAATCTTGGAATCCGAACACTCTAGACAAGCCCAAAACCTTCTCTTCTACCCATTCCATTTGGGTGTGTAAGCCACAAAATAAAGAGTCTTGCTTGAGGACAAGCAAAGATTCAAGTGTGGGGCTATTTGATGTGTGTAAAATGCAACATATAAATTACATCAAATGAGGCATAAAACTAACCTTTTTTTAGTACTAATGTTGGAAAAAATATGCTTTTGTCTTCCTTTTGTATTTTCAGGGTTAAAAGAGCTTAAACGAACAAAAGAAGCAAAAATACAGCTAAATCTAACATAAATACAAGAAAAGGAATAAACGTGGCATGCCCGACCCCTCGATAGCATCTTCCCAGGCAAAAACAAGACAACAGAAGGCTGAACACGCCCCGTGTCGAGCGGACACGGGGGCGTGCCCAAGTGTCTGCAGAAAAGACAAAGTTGTACAAGCTTCTATTTCCCAACACGGGGGCGTACCCAGCGGGCACAGGGCCGTGGTCAATGCAAAGATTCGCAGAATCTGAGCAAATCTTGATAGTACAGATACGCTTCTGCACACGGGGCCGTGCCCAGCGGACACGGGGGCGTGGTTAACTAATACAGACAAACTGCATTAAAAGAAGAAAGAGAAGAAGGGTGGACACAGGGCCGTGTCCGGGCTTCTGTGCAGGCTATAAATAGGGGTGCTTGGCTCACTTGCAAATCATCCATTGACAAATCACCTCTCTCACACTTCACCCACCCTCCACCACCATCACAACCCACATCCACCACCATCATCCATCATCCATCATAGAGTGTGTGTAGTAGTCTCGGGATCCAAGATTGATCGTAAGAGTTCTTGACAATCAAAGGCCATGTTTGCCTAAGTCTCTTACATCACTTGGTGAAGACAAGCATTTAGTGTAATACTTTTCTTTTTCTTTTTTTATTTTCGCACTTTTTATTTGGTTTTGTATTAATGACTTTAATAACTAGTTTCTTATGTTGAAGGTGAAACTTCCTTATCATTTGTCTGTGGTGTCTTGGCGTTATTTTACTGTCTATATAAAATAAAAGATTTACATCATTCATATCTCCACGGTCTATATGGAGATATGTTGGCTACCTGGTCGGGGGTTAAGGGAATGGTTTGGTAAGGTTCTTGCCTTATTTAGTGTATAGATCCTGCAAGGACCTGGGTCAAGCTTAGTAGGACCTCCTTCAATACCCACTAGTATTGGATGGCGGGGGTTCGAATTTCTTGATCCCCTCATATGTAAACTACTATTAATACATTAACCCGGCTACTTGGGATTGTATCCCTGCTGACTCAAACCACTTAGCCGATGGTAACGTCACCTTCAAAAGAGGGGCCTACCACATTACGCATTAATAACTTAATTAATTATCTTCCAATAATCCAACCCTTTAGGATTGTATCCTTGCTGACTCAAACTACTGGGTTGAGGGTAACGTCACCTTCAAAAGAGGGGCCTACTACTATAACTAAGATAATCACTTAAAAAGTGCAAAAGTGCGGAAAACATCAAAGGTTACACTAAAGGCGAGTCGGATCCAAGTGATTCATCTTGTCTATCTGTTTTATTTTTATTTTTATTTTCAGCAATTTTAGTTAGTTTTTATTTTCATGTTTAAAATCTTTTTCCTAAATTTTGATTTGATTAGACGTTGAGGATAAACCGGTACTAAAAGCTCTTATGTCATTGGACGACCTCGGTATCTTACCAACGCTATACTACGCTCACGATGGGTGCACTTGCCCATATGTGTGTTTAGTGTTAGTAGAATATCGTGTTTATAAATTTAAAACTTGATTAAAGTGTTAAAAAGGGCGAAAAATATAACTAAAAAACATATAACGCACTACGCACATCAACCATGCAATCTGCTTTGGGAACTCAACTGAATCTAAGCACTGCTTATCATCCCCAAACAGATGGACAATCCGAGAGAACGATACAAACATTGGAGGATATGCTTAGAGCATGCGTGATAGACTTTGGTGGTAATTGGGATTCTCATCTTCCGTTGATCGAGATCTCTTACAACAACAATTATCATGCTAGCATTAATATGGCACCGTTCGAAGCTTTATACGGTCGAAAATGTCGTTCACCTGTCTGTTGGAACGAGATCGGTGAAGCTCAGCTTACTGGACCTGAGCTCATTCTGGAAACAACAGACAAAATCAAGAAAATTCGCTACAATCTTGTGACAGCTAGAAGCCGTCAAAAGAGTTATGCGGATATGCGACGCAAGCCCTTGGAATTTCAAGTTGGAGACCATTTCCTCCTCAAGGTATCCCCTTGGAAGGGGGTGGTGAGATTTGGAAAGAAAGGAAAACTTGCACCACGATATGTTGGACCATTTAAGATTGTTGAAAGAATTGGAAAGGTTGCCTATCGACTTGAGCTACCTCCTGAACTTGGGAATATTCACCCAACATTCCACGTGTCCAATTTACGAAAGTGTTTAGCCGATACTGATCTTCACATTCCACTCGATAAAATTCAAGTTGATGAAACGATGCATTTTGTCGAGAAACCTGTGGAAATAATGGACCGTGTAGTCAAGTAGTTAAAGAACAAGCGAATTCGATTGGTCAAAGTTCGCTGGGAGTCCAAACTTGGCCCAGAGTTTACTTGGGAACGTGAGGACCAAATGAAAGCGAAGTATCCGCAATTGTTTTCACAAGTTTCCTCTAGTTAAAAATTTCCGGACGAAATTTCCTAAAGTAGGGGAGACTGTGATAACTGTGCTCTGTAAACGATGTACGATGTAAAACAATATCAATTATCAATAAAATGATGTGTTTTGGTGTTATTATATGTGTATTTGTGTTTGATGATTTTACGATTTGATTCGAGTTCGATTTCAAGCTTTAAATCGTTTTCTGGAAAGTTATACGCAAACTGGTGCGTAAACGTAGTCAGTTTAACTCGACAAACACTCCGGAATAATGACATAGGCTTAACATACCTTAAATAACCTTTACATAACTTAGAAATAAGTTTTGGATGGTTTGGTGTGTCGAAAACAAGTATATTCGATCGCAGGGACTATTTGTGTCAAACTATGAAAGTATGTCGATTCGTACTATAACGAACATTCCGGAACTTGATCATAAGTTAAACATACCCTAAATATCCTTTACATAGCTTAGAAATAGGCTTTGAGGGGTTCGGTATGCGAAAATAAACTTTTTGATCAAACAGGGACTAAAAGCATCAAAAAGTGCATAAGTTTGCATTTTCGCGCATTTCTTACGTTCTGAATATATCCGGACATCCAAAAATTTTTGTAATCATTAAAATATTTTATTTTAGTGATTGGAATGCAAAAATACCATTCGTCGCGTAATTTGGTTCGTTTTTGCGTCCGTTCGAGTTTTCGTCGTAATTAACCGAACAACGCAACCGTACGACCAAACAAACCGACATCCGAGATGTTTTTGAGCATATTTTAAGTTCCCTATACTTAAACTTCATTTTAGAGCCTTGAAATGGGGTTAACGGGGCTTAAACGTGTCAAAAATGCATCAAAAACCAAGTTTTGGACTTGCAGGAACTAAAACTGACAATCTGCCAAAGTTTGCTAGGAGGGGCGCGTAAGGATATGTATGTGTCTACGTGGCCCGCAACAGACTGTCAGACAGAAACATTGAATCTGGTCTTTTAAGCTGGTTTTGATGGTTTTGATCCTTGTTTTGCAATACCATTTGATAGAATTTGATGTCCCATGGTATATAAAACAATGGGTAACACATGTAAGGCTAGGATTAAAGCACGAATTATGAGAAACTATCCTAACGGTTCTTGAAATTCTATAAATACCCACCATTTCATTTCATTCCAACTCACATTTTGATTCAATCTGCTCTAAGTTGGAGTGTATACTTCATACCTGAGCAATTTTGAATCAAAACTTCCTTGCTTTGACCTTTTGTAAGTTTCTTTCATGCTTGTTATTGCTTTCCATGCATGAAAGTCAAACAGTGTTTGACTTTCCGCTTTGACCAGTCTTTGGTCAACACAAAGTTCGTTTGAACTTTGTAACGTGAGCGTAATCACAATGGTTATAGTCCCTTGTGACTATACTCACTGATTACCACGTTGATTAGGCATAGTGACGAGTCATAGTTTCGGTCAAAGTACGTGTTTACACGTATTTTGCAACGAAACTATCTTTGGGTAACAAAACACTTTTTCTTGATATCAAAACCTGTTTTCTAACTTAGTTAAACATGTTTAACTCGTCACTTTTAGTCTAGTGCTTGTATAGGGTCGTAAGATAAGCGGTCTTAACCACCGCTTAGACTTTCGAACCCGACCCGTTTGGTCAATCGTTAGGATCCGACCAAGCACATTTAGTGACCATAGTTGTATAGGGAATAACCTTTCGAGGTTATACCTTATGGTCACTTAGTTTAATTAGTTGTATGATAGGTAGTTTATATGCCTTAGGAAAATGACCAAAATGCCCTTTTCATGCATAATTGGTATTTAAGCATATGTAACTTAACTTTTGCCACTTAAACTGATTATGCAACATGTTTAGGCATATAATACTTGTCATAGGACTAGTTAGGCGTCTCGAACGCGCATTTGCGCGAACGGCGCGTTAAAGTAGCGTAAGCTACCTTAATGGGTCGTAACGGGCCGTAAGCACTTAGGATACGTTTCGATTTAGGATGTAGGCTTTGTTAAACCATATCACATGAGTTCCAATACTCATTTGGTTTACGAGACCTCGTTCTACCCGATCTTCCGATTTAGGTGTCAATTTATTAACTAGCGATCCGTTTACTAGGTGTTATTTGATTTCCTTAGTTTACTCGAGCTTTGCTAGTTCATTAAGATCAAGGATACTTTGCACTTCGACGTGAGTACATAGTTCCCCTATTTTACTGGTTTCAATTGTTTTGGGGTGATTCATATGTGTTAAACAATTTCGATACTTTTAATGATTTCAAAAACGAATACTATGGTTTATATTAAACAATTAACGATTTCGATAATGTGAACAAACTTGTTGGACGTATTTACATAACGAATAACATTCATTAGTTTTGGCCAAACCGACCAGTATTAGGTTATGGTACCATAGGATCTGACAAATCCCGTTATTGGACTGCACCCATGGTTATGTGTGGGGGTTATGTGGATAACGACTAAACCTGTTAATTGTTAACTTACCCTTTGGTGGTTTGTTAATACGAGTTGAACGATGGACGAGTTACGAAGGTTTGAATGTTATAAGCGAGACGACCAAAGGTAGTTTTCACAATTTAAAACGAGGACGATTTGAACGAGAACGATTGAACAATTTTGAACGACTTGAACGATTTATACGAGTTAAATGAATTGAACGAACGATTGGTTTTTGGTTAGTTTTTAGATAACGGGACGGGTGTAATGTGATAAAAGCATGGTAGATACGCCACTGATACTTCTTATATATAACTGTTTTTATCATATTACATACCGTGGCGTTATTTAGTTCACTTGGGCGAACGATTTGAAACAATGTCACACAAACGATGTTTACTAAACGATATAAAACATACGAGTTATTTTATGAGAACGATTTACGATTTGGGTTTACATAAACAAATGTTTTGAGTTATGATTCATGGCATCGAAGTTTTATAAACTATAACCAATCTGTTTTGACTTGGTGATTCACTTTACAATACAAATGTTTTACAAAACAAGGTTTTCCAATATCGATTAACGAAGTTGTTATTTAAACATGTAAATGAACCATGAATCTGACACTCACACAAAACCTATGTGCTCGCTGGCATTTCTTTGCTGACTTTATTTTTACATATGTTTCAGGTGGTGTTGACTGATGTTGATTGATAGGATGCATGCTCACTTAGGACTGGACGAGGCCTTAGGGACTAAATAATAAACGATAGATGATGTTTAACTTGCTTGTTCAGTTTCAAAGACAATGTTAATGTTTAATATTTAATAAAACGAAACATTTTGAATCCATGGTTGTGAAACAATAATTCTGTTGCTCCACTCCCCGACGTTTCCGCCGCGGTTTCGTTGTTTTAACGCGGTCGGGGTGTGACAACCAATTGCCTGAAAACATTGATGTGACTTACTCCAAATTTGATGGTCATAAGAAGAAACAACAACAGGCCAAAGATGTTTCAAAGAAAACATGTTTTAAATGTCAACAAATTGGACATGTTGGTCGCAAATGTCCAAATCTGAAGACTGTTGATGTTGAAAAAGAGAAAAGGAAATCTGAGTCTGTGAAACAGAAGTCATCCAAATTTGAACCAAAACAAATTGGGAAACCAAAGGCACCCAAGTTTAAGCCAAAACAAATTTGGACACAAAAGGTTAATACGTCAAAACTAAACCAAATTTGGAAACCAGAAGTTGATTTGTCAAAACAAAACATTCAAAATGATCCAAGATTTTATAAAAAGAATGTTTTAAAAGGACAAATTTGGGTGGTAAAGAAACAAAGTACTTCTATAAATGAAAAAGGAAAATTGATTCGACCAAGAAGGTTGAAAATAAGAATGAAAAAGTGTTTGTGAAACACGACAAAGATTTTCCAAAGTTGAATGATTCGTATTGTGTCAAAATACCCAAGGTCAAACAGGCCTGGGTTGCATTATTCAAGTAATTGAGTTGGTTACATGTGCAGGTGTTCCAGAAGTCATCTGAAAGTCAACATGGACAGGGGAGCAGCCTGGCACAGGAGGAGGATTCATGTGGTTGAAAATAGGAAGTGATGGTTTAATAATAATAATAATAAATAAAACATATAAATAAAAATGAAAAAAAAATGCTTATTTTTAAATTGTCAAAAAATCAAGAATTTTGAAAAAAAAAATGTTGAAGGAATATGCCGAAACCCTCACAGCTGAACAAACAAAAATGATTTCAAAATCTTAAAATCAAAGTTTTTGTTAATCATGGAGGTGCTTTATTCTAAACAGAGAATGTGAAGCAGAAATGGATGGAAAGATGAGGCTATCTGCATCGGTTTGTCAAATTTTCTTTAAAATGTTTTGGATTTTAGGGGGTGTAAACATTTTGAAAATACAAAAACATTTGAAAATTTGAAAAAGTACACAAACATGAAAAAATTCAAAAGAGTTTTGTGTAAAAAGAGAACATGATAGTACATCAGTAAGACAATCACGGCATGCTAAAGAAATGGAATGTTACAATGTGATAAACGGTCTCACTGATGATATGCCAGTAGGTTTTTACACATTTAGTAAATTGATTTCGAGATATAAACCTAAATCAATAACTTTCTTATCTAGTGGGGAACATCTCTCGGATATATGGACTTAGTACTCTGAAATTTCGTTTGAGAGGTTGCCTGATTCTGAGATATAAAGTCTTTATACTTATTGATATCTGGGTATTATACTTGGTCTTCTGATTTTGCATCAGCAATGGCCTAGTCCTCGTATAATGCTTTTGCGCTTAAAACTTTCCCTCTACATAAAAATTGAGAAAATATCGAAAGCCATATATCAAGTGCAGTTGTAAAGAAGATTCCTAAGTGGAACAAACCTTAAGTCGAGCCTTCATCTCTTTGACTGACTGGAAGTTCTAACCTGAGCTCTCAAGGCCTCGCACAAACCCAGAGACATATATCAATTAGGTATATTCACCTGTAAGGCTAAATCTAGGGAATCTTAATACGGGAGTATATTCTGAGGTGGGAAATGCGAATAAGTTAAGTTCTTAAAACATTAATCTCGTATCTTGAATCAATTGAAGTTTGTGTGAAAACATTTGAATCTGGGCTGCCAACTCCTTCAACAATTTAGGCTGGTAGATTGGTTTCTTCATTCCGGTTGTTTTCTTCTTCTTGGGCTGGTGTTCCTTGTGTTGGCCTAGTTGGAATGTCATTTTGATTCACTAGTTCGTCAAAAAATTCCCATTTCTTTGGAAACTTGAAAACCTCTTCCCCATCTAGTTCTTTATTAACAGTAGCAAATGAAAAAGTTCCCTCCAAAAACATTACATCTCTTGAGATAATAATTTTTCCATTTTTTGCATCATAAATTTTGTAACCATTAGTTCCCATTGGGTAACCAATGAAAACACCCGGTTTCCCTCTCATCTCAAATTTGTCCCCTTTAGTTTCGATGTTTCTATAATATGCCAAACACCTAAATACTTTTAAGAAGTCAAAATCTAACTTTTGGTTATACAGAATTTCAAAAGGTGATTTTTTCTTTGACTTCCGATGGTAGTCGATTAATCAAGTAAGTTGCGGTTAGTATGCATTCTCCCCAAAGTTTGGTAGGTAAATTGGCTTCAAATCTCAATGCTCGTGCCGTTTCAAGGAGGTGTCTATGTTTTTCTTCCACCACCCCATTTTGTTGAGGTGTGTATGGACACGTAGTTTTGAGAATAATTCCTTTATCGGCGTAAAAGTCGATCATGCGGTTTGATGTAAACCACCCCCCCCCCATTGTCATATCTAACCCTCTTAATATTCTTTTCAAATTAGGTGCTTAGCATTTTATGGAAAGCTACCAAACACCTACTTGCATCACTTTTATGTTTAAGAAGGAAAACCCAAACCACCCTACTATAACCGTCTACTATCGTGAGAAAATAACGTGCACGTGAAAGGGATGGGGATCGATAAGGCCCCCAAACGTCACAATGTATCAATTCGAAACAACCATGAGTTTTAATAGAACCAATAGGAAAGGGTGATCTTGTGTGCTTAGCCTTAGCACAAGAGTCACAAAACCAATGTTTATTCTTAACAGAAACATCTTTAAAGAAATCAATATGGGAAAGTTTTGAACTTGAAGCGGGACCTAAACGATTGTGCCAAACGTCAATAGTTGTCATCATAGCTTGTCTTTTCTCTTCAATTATCCCCATTTGGTAGAGACCGTCCTTGTACTTACCCGCTCCAATCAATGTCCTTGAGTTCAAGCCCTGCATAACAAAGAAATCCGGAAAAAGTGTTACAACGCATTGAAGGTCTTTCAATATTTTTCTAACTGATAACAAGTTGCAATTAAATTTAGGGACATGTAAAACCCCTCTTATTTTTGTTCCATTTTTCAAGGTGTATTCTCCTCTTCCTTCTACGGCTATTTTTCGACGTTCGGTATTATAACCGATGGTTGGTGAGTTCCTTTGGTTCGATTTTCAAGAATAGAGGCCATGTGAGTGATATGGTCCGTGGCACCTGAATCTACGACCCACTACTTCTTCAATCAAGGTTACCTGTTATGTTTGCACTAGGAGTACCCGATGCCATATTCGCTACTAGTACAACACCAGTCTTCGACCCTTTTTCTCCTCCTCCAAACATGTTCAAAAACTAGTGGTATTGTGTAAGACCCTAACACGTTTTGATCGAAAAGTCACAGCGGAAATATGTGCCATAAAATTTATTTCTTAAAACGTTCCTTTATACTTGAAAATCATTTAAAAACATCTTTATGTAAGGAACTACATTGTTTATCTTTCATTAACGTATCGATAATAACATACTAATACAGATTACATGACCACCCACTCCGTACAATCCATGTCTCTATCACTCGATCTTCAATCACTATCCTTCCATCATGTTGATCCATGATTCTGTACCACATGCACCCACCACATACATTCGTAACATTAGCATAATATATAAACAAGATTCATAATCTTGGAGTCTCGTTACGTGCTATCCTCGTATACTTTCCATTCCGTTATCTTTCTAATTTAAGCATTTCATCTGGGTGTCTAATCCTTGGTGAGACTTCAATAATGTACATGCATTACATTTCATTCTCAAGGCACACTATTAGTAACGTAAATACCCAACGTATTGAAACCATGTATACATACATACATGCACCATTCTATATGGGCGATAATTCCTACTTCGTGCATACGTACATTCACACGTATATTCATACATACATACATACAAATATATATACATACATGTGGTGTGCGTTAGGTGTGTTATGATTTTATTGATATTTTAAGCCCATTTTACGCATTAGTCAAGTTTTAAATTTATAAAACACGATATTCTACTAACACTAAACACACACATGGGCAAGTGCACCCATCGTGAGCGTAGTATAGCGTTGGTAAGATACCGAGGTCATCCAAGGACACAAGAGCTTTTAATACCGGTTTATCCTCAATGTCTAATCAAACTAAAATTTTTGAGAAAAGATTTTAAACATGAAAAATAAAAACTAGAAATGTTGAAAATAAAAATAAAACAGATAGACAAGATGAATCACTTGGATCCGACTTGCCTTTAATGCATCCCTTGATGATTTCCGCACTTTTGCATTTTTTAAGAGATTATCTTAGTTATAGTAGTAAGCGCCTCTTTTGAAGGTGACGTTACCCTCAACCCAGTGGTTTGAGTCAGCAAGGATACAATCCCAAAGAGTCGGAATATTGAAAGATAATTAATTAACTTATTAATGCGAAAAGTGCTAGGCCCCTCTTTTGAAGGCGACGTTACCCTCGGCTAAGTGGTTTGAGTCAGCAGGGATACAATCCCAAACAGCCGGTTTAATGTATTAATAGTAGTTTACATATGAGGGGATCAATCCATTCGCACCCCCGCCATCCAATACCAGTGGGTATTGAAGGAGGTCCTAGTAAGCTTGACCCAGGTCCTTGCAGGATCTATACACTGAACAAGGCAAGAACCTTACTAAACCATTCCCTTAACCCCCGACCAGGTAGCCAACATATCTCTATATAGACCATAGAGATATGAATGGTGAAAATCTTTTACTTTATATAGACAGTAAAGTAATGCCAAGACACCACGGACAAATGATAAAAAAGTTTCACCTTCAACATAAGAAACTAGTTATTAAAGTCATTAATATAAAACCAAATAAAAAGTGCGAAAAGATTAAAAATCAAAAGTAATACATTAAAGACTTGTCTTCACCAAGTGATGTAAGAGACTTAGCCAAACATGGCCTTTGATTGACAAGAACTCTTACGATCAATCTTGGATCCCGAGACTACTACACACACTCTAAGGTGGATGATGGACGATGGTGGTGGATGTGGGTGTTGTAGTGGTGGTGGAGTGGTGGCAAAGTGGGAGAGAGGTGGTTTGCCAAGGGATGCCTTTGAAGTGAGCCAAGCACCCCTATTTATAGCCTGAACAGTAGCCCGGCCATGGCCCCGTGTCCACTGGGCACGCCCCCGTGGCCAACCATTTTCTCTTCCTTCATTAATTGTAATTGTCTGCATTAGGCTCCACATGGCCCCGTGTTCGCTTGGCACGGCCCCATGTGCAGAAGTGTATCTGTACTACCAAGATTTGCAAAATTCTGCGAATCTTAGCGTTGACCATGCCCCGTGCTCAGCTGGGCACGCCCCCGTGGTGGGTAATGGAAGCTTCTACAGTTTTGTCCCTTTCTGCAGACACCTGAACACGCCCTCGTGTCCAGTGGGCACAGGTCATCGTCAGCCTTCAGTTTCATGTTTTTGCTTGTGGAGATGCTGTTGAGGGGTCGGGCATGCCACGTTTATTCCTTTTCTTTATATTTATGTTAGTCTTTGTTGCATATTTGTTCCTTTTGTTCATTTAAGCTCATTTGGTCATGAAAATACAAAAGTATCTGACAGTGTAAAACTTCCTCAATATGAAAGGCGGAAACAGACATATCGAGTTCAATTCAGCTAGATATTCACTATAAATGTCTTTCTGATTGATTTGACAAAGTTTTACAGCAAGACGACACTTCGGCAGCACTTCGGCTCCGGAATTACACATACACCAATCACTTCAAACGAAATCAGGACTCCTCTATATATAGGCCAGCTAATTCCGCTTGAACATGACTCAAGCGGAATCAGTTCATACGGAATTACGATTTCAAACGGAATTAACAAGCTAATTTCGTTTGAAATGACATGTTCATTTCAAGCGGAATTACATCTTGTAATTTCGTTTGAACTTGTCTGTTAACCTATTTTTGATAGTTTCCTCAAACAACGCGTCCTGATCTATCTAGATGACTACAAGACTCGATACAAGACGAAGTCGACAGACGCATGCACCAACACACTCCCCCTCGAATGTTGACGAGTCTTCAGTGTCGAGTCTTCAACATCTTTAGTCTTTATCAGTCTGCTCTTTCTGAAGTATCTGACAGTGTAAAACTTCCTCAATCTTTGTCTTCTCTTCATCTCCTTGATCTCCACCTGGCTCTATTCTTTCTCTAACTCTCTTGATCAAATCTCTTGATTTTTTTAAACTTAGGATCAGAATCCTGGCTTTCTCCAATCTTCAATCCTGTACAAACTCTACCTCACAATAAATTTCACAAATTTACAATTTGACAAATTTATTCATCACTAGCAAGAAATAATCAAACAATGAATGATCTTACAATGTAAATCTCTGATGTACCACTTGTATGAAAAACATTTTCCTTTTAAAACCTTTTCTTGTTTCAAACAGACTCCCCCTCACAAGTTGTCATCATGTTTAGCACTTTGAATTTTGAAAATCAGCTTTCCAACATCAGTTGTCGAAAATCTTTTTGTATTTTTCAAAAATTTTATGCTAAAACACACTGAAAATCTTTTTGGATTTTAGAAATTAAGAAATGCAGTAAAGAAATATTTACATACAATATTTTAGTGAGTTTGTGTAAGAGGATCATATCAGTTTTTGAGACAAATCACCAACACCGTTAAGCTTTAAACATTTTCAGTTCTAAACGATTCACTTAGATTGTCAGTATACAGATCCATTTAAATTTTCACACAAATTTCAACTGTTTCGAGATATGAGATTAATGTTTTAAGTACTTAAACTTATTCGCGTGTCCCACCTCAGAATATACTCCCGTATCCAGATCCCAATATTTAGTCTTACAGGTGAATATACCACAGATGATATCTGAAAGGGGTTAAATGCGAGGACCGTGAGAGCTCAGGTCAGAACTTCCGTTCAGCAGAGAGATGACGGCTCGACTTTCGGTGTGTTCCCTTTAGAGAATCTTTTCTTCAACAGCACATGATTAGCATTTTTCAATGTTTCATCATTTTTTATGCTGAGGGCGAGCTTTAAGAATAAAACAATTTTTGCAAAGTATTATACGGGGACTAGGCCATTGCTTCCGCAAAATCAGAAGTCCAGGGATAATACCCCAGATATCACTGAGTATAAAGACCTAGTATCTCAAAAAGAGGGACCTTTCAAACAAGATTTCGGGGGTTACCCATATATCCTAGAGATGTTTCCCACGATATAAGTAAGTTTGAAATTTAGGTTTATATCTCGTCACAATCTAGTAAATGTGTAAAAACCTACTGGCATATCATCAGTGAGACTGTTTATCACATTTTGACTTTCCAATTCTTTAGCATGCTGTGAATCGTCCACTGATGTACTATCATTTCCTCTTTTTACAACAAAACTCATTTTTGATTTTATCATGTTTTTGACTTTTTTCAAATTTTCAAGTGTTTTTGTATTTTCTGAAATTTCTTACTCCCCCTAAAATTCAAAATCATTTAAAGGAAATTTGAAAACAAACTGTACAGAAAATGACAACTAAATATCGAATTGCTTCAAATCGCCATCCACTTGGCATAAACAATCAGAACTCCCCCTTACAACAAACTATTTTCCCATTATGATTTCAAAACACTTAAGTTTGTTTTAATCAAATGGTTTTTCCGGAAAATTAGTTTTGTTGATTTCAAAAAAACCACTTGTAGATTAGGGGATCTCATCACACTATTCTATCAACCACTTGAAAATTGTAACAATTTTAAGTTCAAACACAAAATATCACTTGTAGAAAATCAAGTACAACTTAATGTCCCTGATTTACCACTTGTAAGTCAAAATATCACCAATAGTGAATTTCTCAAGAAAAATGCCGATTCCTGCTCCACTCTTACCAACCTGGGAGCTCCGGCAAGTCATACTTTTTACTTATGAAAAACAGACATCCAAGCTTCACCAAACTTGGATGTTTCTACCTCATCTTCTCTTGGGTAAAAAGTTGCTTTCTTTGTTTCATAAAAATCTTTTACCCCTTTCACTTTACCCTCAACCATTTTTCCAAAAATCTTTTTCACATTTCCATTAAAAGCTTTTTCAACATCAAATTCTTTCTTCTCAGAATAGAATTGATTTGAAATTTCAATTTTACCAACTTTTTGTTTAAAATTTTCAGCCCTCAATGGTGGAAAATTGACATCATCCATTGGCGGCACTGAGTTTTCTTCTTTAACCTCAACTTGTGGCTCTCCTGACTTTGTGGAATCAGATTCATCGCCAGATTTCACATCCGATTTCTTAACAACCCATTTTTGGTTGTCAAGATTCACACTTCTTCTGTAAAACTTCTTTGAACATTCACCAACTTCATATGTTGAATTTTTAAAAACTTTAAATTTTTCAGTTGGTGGTTCAGTTTTATCAACAACTATTTCTTTAAGTTTTTCTGAGACTCCCTGTTTAGTTTTTGTTGCTTGAGGACAGTTCCATGTAATGTGACCAACTTCATTGCATTTGTAACATGTTCTAGTCTCCTTTCTTTGAAAATCTCCATTCTTCATTCTCTCTTGCTTCTTGGCAAGGAATTCTCTGTTTGATTGCTTCCAGAACGAGCTCTTTGATTCCTCTTCACAGCTTGTCCCTGAAACAAATTTTGTATTTGTTTTAGAAGTTTTATCATTTTTATAATTTTCAGATGGAATAAAACCTAATCCTTTTCTTTTGAAATTACTGTTATGGTTTGGTTTCTTTTGAAAACCAGAACCAGAACTGTAACCTTTTTTCTTGTTCAATCTCTGTTGAACTCTTGAAGTGTACTTTTTAGGTTTTTCAGAAAGATTTATATCTTTTATTTCAGAAATATTAATTTCTGTTAATTTGAAAACCTGTTTGATCATTTCAGATTTGACACTTCTTATTGGAAATTCTTTATCAGAGTATAATTTGTTAGAATCATTCAAAGTATATGCAACTTCAAATGTTTCATCATTCAAATTAGACTTTGATAACAAAAATTCTTTACTATAAACCCTTTTAACCGACGTCTTTGAATTGTTGACCGACGAACTCGAACTTTTGACAGATGAACTCAAACTTCCAGACTCGGACTTTGACTCAGACTCCTCATCTTTATCCAACACCTGATCGACCACCTTTTTTATTATCTCAGACTCATGATCAGTGTCAGACGACGTAAAAATGACGTCAATGTTTTCTGGTAAATCATCAGTTATATCGGACTTTAGCTTTATATTGACTGCCTTTTCGACTTGTTCCTCATTTGGTTTTCTAGGAGAATATCCTTCCCAGATTGGAGGCGGACACTTGTTATAATTGACACTTTGTTTCTTACCAGTATCCTTCTTCTCCTTTGACTTCTCATCTTGGAAAAATTCTAAACCTGCAACAGTTGGATAAATTCGATCAATCAAATAATCAGAACTAGAATAACTTTGTAATAAACGTCTAATTCTTTCATTCTCAATCCTCTCGGTCTCCAACTCTTGCTTCAGTTTTGCACACTCCTCAATGTAATGATTTATAGCTTTCTGCTTTGACATCATTACAACATTCATCATGGTCAATGCATCTTCTCTTTCAGAATTCGTCTTTTGAAGACCATTCACTGTTCTATTCAACACGTCATACGACTCTTTCACATAATTGAGATTGAACAACAATTGTTCTTTCATCTTTTCAAATTCACATAATTTTTCATCTTTTTCTTCACACTGCTTGCAAGATTCCAAACATTTTTGACACGGTTTTGAAACTTCAACAATCTTTTCTACTTCGATAATCTTTTCAACTTTGACTATCTTCTCAACTTCAACCACTTTTTCAATTTCAACTGCCTGCTCAGTAACTTTATCTTCATTACTTTCTTCAGAAATCTTTTCCTGAACAATATTCTTATTTTTCACCTGGTTCTTTTCATTTTCTGCTTGTTTCTCCTTCAGCTTCTTCACTCTATCTGCAAAATAAAATTGAAAACTTTCATGAGATAAATGAGTTTTTGCAATATTAATATGTGTTTCTTCCTCATCATCACTATCATCAGTTGATGATTGATCAAACACTTGTGTTTGTTCTGAACTATCATCTGAAGAACCAAACTCTTCATCTTTACTTTTCTCATCACTGGCAAATGCTTTCATCCATTCCGTCATCAAATCTGGTTTTTGAACTATTTGAGCAATTAACGCCACAGTTTTTTAATAAGATGGAATATATTTGTCCCAACTAAAACCTGCAGCCACTTTCTCATCATCTTGATCAATAATACCGTAATAAGCTTTTTTATTTGCATCTTCGATCATTTTAGCATGTGCTGTTTGTGGTTCTTTTTGTTGATGCGGTTGATGAGCAACTTGTTGATAAATGGCTTTCCGATAGTAATCATCTATTCCAAACGGATTTTGTGCTCCACTTGCTTCTCGATTTTTACATTCTCTCTTGAAATGACCTTTCTCCCTGCATCGAAAACAAGTAACTTTAGATTTATCAAAACCCAAAGTAGATACATTAGCATCCAAAAAATCATTTCTCCCTGTAATCATCTTAAATTTTTCAGCTCTTCTCAAAACACTAGCTAGACACCATTTAATATCCATCAGCTCCATTTCCTCAGCATCAATCTGGTCATAATCCTCTTTCGTCAACATAGGATTTCCGATCCTTCCTGCAACCAACCCTTCATATGTTTCCAACACTGTCACAAGTAATCCCATATGACTTTTAACAACCTCTTCAGAAAAATTTTGACCATTCTGAAGATGTAATGCAATATTGCAGTTTAAGACATGACTATTGTTGCTGTTTGAGCTTTGACCTTGATGACTTGAGCTTGAAACTTTCGGATTAACACTCGGATATGAAGAAAATCCACTACTGCTGCTTGGACTTTGATTAACTGATCCAGATGAGTTTTCAACACTGAAAGCAGTTTGGATTTTAGGACTTGATTCAATATTCTGAACACTCCCTTTGTAGTACATTTTAACATCTTGTTGTGCACTTGGATTATTCATTCTTGCAATCTTTTGTTGCTCAAGATCTTGACCTTCAATTTTTTCGATGAACTGAGAAATTGTCAAACCATCATATTCTCCAGTATTCTTCAAGATCATCAGATATGTACCCCATTCTTTCTGAGGTAAAGCATCAGCTAATTTGTCTACCCATTCTTCACGATCTTTGGTGATGTCTAACAATGACATTGAACGTACTAAGTGACAATATCTTTCAATCAGTTTCTTTGTATCTTCTCCTGGCAGACTTGTAAACAAGTCAAATTCTTTTTTTCAGCAATGCTTTTTTACTCTTGATCATTTTCTCACTTCCTTCAAACTTGATTCGAAGTGCTTCCCAAATTGAACGTGAAGTCTTATCATGTTGAAGCAATACGAATATGTCTTCTTTAATAGCTTGCTGAAGTAAACTGATCATCGTTTTTTCTGCTTTGTACATGTCTCGTTCTTTATCTGTAAATTCATAAATCTTTTTCTCAACTCCCAAATTTGTACGTGGTAACACATACTTTTTCTCAACACACTCCCAAGATCTCAAATGATTAGCTTGAACCCAGTTTTCAAACCGATCTTTCCAACCGTAATACTCCTCAATTCCCATCAGCTTCGGGGTTTTTTGAAAGGTTCTAGTTTCATTTTCCATATTCATGTTCTTAGCAATGTCAGTCGAAGTAGTCGGGGATGTAGCAAACGCGTTGTAGAATTCTTCTTCCATGTTTCGGCAACAAATTTTCAAAATCTGATATTTTCAAACGAAATTACACCTCTTAAACGAGATACTCTTTCAAACGAAATCACACTTCCAAACGGAATCACCTTTCAAACGGAATTATCTGTTGAAGCGAAATTACCAGCAAACCAGTTTCAAACGGAATACCAATTCACACGAAATCACTCAAGCGAAATTACAATTTGGAGCGGAATAGCTGATTTCAAACGGAATTACTCAAGCGAAATTACAATTCCGTGCGGAATTAAGTGCAGTTTCAAGCGGAATTATGCTGACATCATCATTTCAAACAAACTTTTCAAGCGAAATTACAAAATGATCAGGTTTTAAGCAGAATTTAAGTCTAAACTCTCAAGGGTTTGTTAAAACACAAATGCGCATATACTGTGAGAATTTCACGTCATTTTAACCGTGAAAACAAGTTCTATTTTTAAAAGAAGGTGTAGAAGTTTGAAAATCAGATGAAATCAAGCTGAAAATGGTAGAACTCCTCCTCCTGAGCTCTGATACCACTTGTAGAATCATTTTCAGACCCGAAACGAGTCGTTCAGAGGTGTTCTACTCAATATGAAAGGCGGAAACAGACATATCGAGTTCAATTCAGCTAGATATTCACTATAAATGTCTTTCTGATTGATTTGACAAAGTTTTACAGCAAGACGACACTTCGGCAGCACTTCGGCTCCGGAATTACACATACACCAATCACTTCAAACGAAATCAGGACTCCTCTATATATAGGCCAGCTAATTCCGCTTGAACATGACTCAAGCGGAATCAGTTCATACGGAATTACGATTTCAAACGGAATTAACAAGCTAATTTCGTTTGAAATGACATGTTCATTTCAAGCGGAATTACATCTTGTAATTTCGTTTGAACTTGTCTGTTAACCTATTTTTGACAGTTTTCTCAAACAACGCGTCCTGATCTATCTAGATGACTACAAGACTCGATACAAGACGAAGTCGACAGACGCATGCACCAACATTGACCCTTTCCCGCTTTGTTCCCTTCCCCGGCCACCACTCCGGGTACCCAATCCATTTAAAATAGCCATCCCGATTGTAACCACCTTTGTCACAGTGAGTGCAATGTTCAACTTGATCTCTGGTGTTTCTTTTGCTTTCTCTTTGTCACGTTTTGTTCAGTTGCTGTTTTGAAGGGACGAAAGCCTGAAAAGTTGCAGCATCAACAGTGGGTCGCTTCCTGGTTACCACACTTCTCTGTTGTTCCTTTTCCGAGACTAAGTGATAGGCCTTTCTTAGGGTAGGTATGGGATTCATAGCTAGAATTTGAGTTCTGTTGGTTGAGAATTCACCATCCAACCCGAGCAAGAACTTATAAAGTCTTTCCTTCTCCTTTATATCGACCAATTCCTTCCCTACTCCGCAAGAGCATCCATCACAGGAGCATCTTGGATTGGGAAAAACTGATTGTAGTTCATCCCACAAGACACGAAGTTTTGTGAAATAGGTCGAAACAGAGGCTCTTTCTTGTCGCGTTGTTGAGAGCAACTGCTTTAGTTCATATCCCCTATGGGCACTTTTCTTTCCAAATCTTTCTTTTAGATCTTTCCACATCTCTTCAGCCATGCTCGCGTATTTGTTGTTGTTCCGGATCTCTTTCTCCATGGCTGTTTTCAGCCATCCTTTAATCATTGCATCACATCTCATCCACCCATATGTTCAGCAACGGAAGAACTCGGCTTCTTAATGGTTCCATCGATGAAACCCATCTTGTTCTTGGCAAAAAGAAAATTGGTCATTTCTTGAGACCAATCAACGTAGTTGCTGTCGGTGAGCGTCGCGTTCACGTGCATTTGCTGGGATAGTCTGAGGGATGGATTTATTATGGTGAATCATGATCAAAGGTGGCTCCATCCTTTTTGTTGGCCTCATTGGATTTGTCAGACATGGTGAGGGTTTTGAAGAGGTATTTTTTTGGGTTTAGGTTTCTTTGGTTGTAGCCTACTCTGATACCATGACCAAGTCGGTAATCAGAGAAAGAATATTTCTGTATATATTTTTACAAAGACACAACCATCTCTAATATACACAATGAGAAATAATGGAAAGGTAAAAAGGCTCCACTGATCTAGCCTAGCATTACGGGAGTAAAAGAAACAGAATATATGGTCAAAATAAAATGGAAAAATTAGAGGATTCTAATACTAATATCAATACAACCAACGTTCTTTTCCTTTTATCCGGCCAACGTTACTTTAACGTTACTTTTCCACCAGCCAAACAAGCGTTCGCCGGCAGGTTTCCTCCCTTTCTTTCTTTTGCAGGTACAGGCGGGCTATAGGAGGTACGGTTCCCGGTTGCCTTCTTCGGTGTAAAGACGAGACGAGTTCCGGCAGACGACACGAGTTCCAGCAGCCACCAGCGGAGACGAGTTCCTGCAAAGAACCGGCGATCTACTTGGCTTCATATCCGGTCAAAAATCCAGTGTCTGGCCGCAAGACCCAGCTCCGACGACCACTTTTCTGAGCTCCGACGGTTTTCTCCGCTTCTCCGGCTTCAAAACCAGCTCCGGCGAGTTTTCTCCGGCTTCACGATACCCCTGTCCCAGGTGCTTTCTTTCCAAGAGTCTTGTCCTCCGATCAGACCTTATTTAATCGTACGTTTGTTTGTTCAGCTAGGTCGTATTCTTCCACTCTTTAGCTGTTCAATTCGCGTCTAATTGATTTTGTGTGCTGATTCTTGTGATTTTAGGCAGTAGGTTGAATGTGTATGGTGTGTGGATTTTGTGTGCTGAGTTTGTGTGTTGATTTTGTGAACTTAGGCTATAATTTGTGTATACACAAGAAGCTCAGTTATATTTTGTTGAATTTTATTGTTCAATTCTCTTCTGATTGATTTTGTGTATTGATTTCTGTGTGTTGTTTTTTGTGAATTTAAGCTATAGATTGGGTATATATAAGAAGCTCGGTGATATTTTGTTGTTCGATCAGCTTCTGATTGATTTTGTGTCTTGATTTTGTGAATTTAGGCTTCTGATTGATTTGTGTATATACAGGAAGCTCTGTGGTATTTTGTTGAATTTCGTTGAGTGTGTTGTTTCGGTTAACCTTAAGGTTTATGTAATCATCAAAAAAAAAAAATCAAAAAAAAAAAAAACCAGAAAAAGTCAAAAAGAAAAAGTTGGTAGTTTTGCCCTTTGTGTACCTTGTGTTGCTCGTTGTTTGCTACTTGTTGTTAGTTGATAGTTGTAAACATAGACAATAGAAACCATGACCTTTACTTGAGATCATGTCCAAGGACGGGAGGTGCAGGTAAGGGTAAAGTTAGAGGCTGTAGTTTACGGGTGGCATCTTGGAACGTAGGAACTCTTAGTAGTAAATTGTTGGAAGTGATAGACGCACTTAAAAGGCGTAGGGTTCAGATAGCGTGCCTTCAGGAGACTAGGTGGAAAGGACAGAGAGCAGAAGAGCACAATGGGTACAAGTTGTTGTATTCCGGGTCGGATGGGGCCAAGAACGGAGTAGGATTTTTGGTGTCTTTAGAATTGCATAAGAATGTAATTGAGGTGATACGACACAACGATAGAATTATGGTGCTAAGGTTAGTATTAGGTGAGCTAGTAGTAACAGTGGTATGCGCATATGCACCGCAAGTGGGACTAGGAGACCAAGAGAAGAGAGAGTTCTGGGATTGTCTAGACTTAGTAGTAAGGGCCATACCTAGGGAGGAGAAAATTTTTATAGGAGGAGATTTTAATGGGCACATTGGTAAGGATCGTGATGACTTTGAGTTGGTACATGGGGGTTTTGGTTTTGGCGATAGGAATGACCCTGGTAGAGACCTTCTAGAGTTTGCGGCAGCCAACAGCCTAGGTATTATAAACTCGTTCTTTAGGAAGAGAGATTCTCATTTGATCACTTTTAGTAGCGGTGGACGTAACACGCAAATCGACTATCTTTTGATGAGACAAGAAGATCGCCGGATGTGGATGGATTGCAAGGTTATACCAAGGGAAACTGCAGCGGCTCAACACCATTTGCTAGTAGCAGATATAGCCCTAAAAGTAAGGCTAACTGAGGGGGAGAGGAAAACCCGACCTAGGATCCGTTGGGGAAACTTGAAGGGAGAAAAAATTATAATGTTTAGGGATAAAGTTAACTCGATGTCATCGATGCAACTAGGTGATGACGCAAACCGGATGTGGGAGGCTATGGCGACTACGATCTCTACAGTGGCGAATGAAACGCTAGGGGTCACAACAGGAAAGACTGGTGGGCATAAGGAGTCCTGGTGGTGGAATGAAGACGTGCATACCAAAATAAAGAATAAGCAACAGAGTTTTAGAGATCTTTTGAGGTGCACAGATGAGGAGGAGCGGCTGAGGGCAAGAGAGATATACAAGAAGGCAAAAAGTGAAGCGAAAAAGGCGGTGACCGAGGCAAAAAACACAGCATATAAACAAATGTATGAACGTCTGGAAAGGAAAGAGGGGGAGCATGATATGTTCAAGATTGCCAAAGCTAGGGAGCGAAGAAGACAAGATCTAGGAGTTGTAAAGTTTATCAAAGGTGATGATGGACGTGTTTTAGTCAACGCACAAGACATTAAGTTGAGATGGCAAACCTACTTCCATAATCTTTTCAACCACGGTAGGGCGTACCAACTTGATAGCAGCAATCCCAGGATTCTAAGGCGACAACAGAATAATTGCTACTGCAGGAGGATCACACATGACGAAGTGAGGATGGCACTCAGGAAGATGGGAAGAGGCAAGGCAGTGGGTTTGGACAACATACCCATTGAGGCGTGGAAGTGTTTGGGGGAAGAAGGAGTCCGATGGTTAACACTTTTGTTCAATTGTATTTTCAAGACTGGAAAAATGCCAGATCAGTGGAGGAGTAGCGTCGTGGTGCCTTTATACAAGAATAAAGGAGACGCTCAATGTTGTGGGAACTACAGAGGAATCAAACTGCTAAGTCACACTATGAAGCTCTGGGAGAGGGTAATTGAAACTAGAATTAGAAGAGAAACTCAGGTTTCAGTAAACCAATTTGGATTCATGAAAGGGAGGTCAACTACAGAAGCGATACACATTCTAAGGAGACTAATGGAAAAATATAGAGCAAAGAAGCAAGATTTACATATGGTGTTTATAGACCTAGAAAAGGCATATGACACTGTCCCACGCCAACTGATTTGGGATAGTTTGGAGGGTCGAGGGATACCGGGGAAGTATATAGACATAATTAAGGATACGTATGATAGAACGGAAACTAGTGTCCGCGCGCCTGTAGGAGATACAAACTTCTTCCTTGTGGAGGTAGGACTCCACCAGGGGTCTGCGTTGAGCCCTTTTCTTTTTGCGGTTGTCTTGGATGAGTTGTCCAAGTTGATTCAGGGGACAGTTCCGTGGTGCATGCTTTTTGCAGACGACATTGTGTTGATTGCAGAGACTAAACAGTGCCTGAACGCGAGGATAGAGGAGTGGCGAGTAGCTCTAGAGGGCAAGGGCCTAAGGATTAGTCGATCTAAGACTGAGTATCTACACTGTGATTTCAGCGGTGTAGCCGTTGACGATGACACCCAAATCACCATTGAGGATCAATTGGTCCCGCAGGTAACTAGATTTAAGTATCTGGGGTCGTTTGTACAAAGAGATGGTGACATAGATAGCGATGTAACCCATCGCATACAGGCTGGCTGGTGTAGATGGAGGGCAGCCAGTGGGGTGTTGTGCGATAGGAGGTTCCCAACTAAACTAAAGGGGAAATTTTACAGGGTAGCAGTTAGGCCAGCTATGCTTTATGGAACAGACTGTTGGGCTATCAAGAAGACACAAGCGCGCAAGATGGAGGTAGCGGAAATGAGGATGCTGAGGTGGATGTGTGGACACACGAGGTTAGATCGGATAAGAAATGAGGTTTTTAGAGAAAGATTAGGAGTGGCTAGTATATCGGAGAAGATTAAGGAGGGGAGATTGAGATGGTTTGGGCATGTGAAGCGGAGGGAAACGACGGAACCAGTTAGAGTAGTGGAAACTCTAACTGTGGAGGGGAGGAGAGGAAGAGGCAGACCCAAACTGACATGGGATGAGCAGATCAGGCATGATTTACTAGAGTTGCATCTTTCTGAGGACATGGTCCAAGATAGGACTTCGTGGAGGCGTAGGATTAGGGTTAAGGACTTCTAGAGGATATTGCAGTAAGGTCTTAGGTGTATTTCAGGGACGTAGGGTTTTTCTTATTTTTTAAGTGACTATTCGGTGATTGCCTTCTTGTGTTTATGCCCAAATGATGTGATATGCTATGTTACATGATTTACATTATGTGCCAATGTATGGACGACTTCTTATTTCTATATTCTTTCTATATTCTTTGACTTGGTGTGTGGCTTGCTGTTCGTTTTAGAGCCGAGGGTCTCCCTGGAAGCAGCCTCTCTATCCCTATGGATAGAGGCAAGGTCTGTCTACATCTCACCCTCCCCAGACCCTATAAGTAGCTTTGCTATTTGTGGGATTTACTGGGTATGGTTGTTGTTGTTGTAATACTAATATCAATATTCATTTTTCTGGTTTTTCGTTTCTATAATTACAGGTACTGGTACCACTTTTTTCAGTAATAGCGATTTGAATACCGAATTCTGGTTATAATTGTGAAGCGTCTTTCGGTAATCCAGATATGAATAAAGTATCATCAAACTTGTAGCTAAACACTTATACATAAGTAAGTTCTTGGTTCGTTTAAGTGGATATTCAAGCTTTTGTTGATACTTCTTTTCCAAAGAGCTTCAGGATTTCCATTCTAGTAGCCATTTCAAGTTGGGTCAAAAGATAAAACAAAAGGAAAACAACAAAGCGGTATCAAAACGGTAAAGTATCGAAATCCGTACCAATACTGATAATTTCGATACGGTATTCTATTAACGCTTTCACCCATTTCCAGTATTGGTAAAATTCGATACGATACCAGTACCGGTCTCATTTCTATCCTTAAGTAAATTCACAATCTATTCTTGTTGTCCCTTTTTAACTTTTTAAGTGTTTGATTATAGCTTTTTAACCAATTATGATACAGAATATGATAGGGGCCATTTTGCTTATCCATATCCATGAAAGTAAAAGATTGAATTTTCTAATACTTAAAAGGACGATTTTGTGTAGATTGTTTTATTTTTATCCAATAAAAAGATCAATGAAATTGAAAGATAGTGGGGATAATGGCATCAAGTACCAGGGGTATCAGGGTAATCAGGCTAAAGTTAACACAACGTCATGTTTTTCTTTAAGGAAACCTATTTGCGAACATGGTATTTTCCTAATACTATTGATATTGCCCTCAAAAGAATAAAAAACCATATATTAATAAGATTATGTGTAGTGAGCTTGAAGGGGAAGCAACGTTACCATTTGTTGAAAAAATATTTTCACTGTCTTTCAACAATAAATGATTGTATTTATATGACTTATATAGATAATTATTTATAAGTTTTTTTCTACGATGTGAGAGTTTCACAGGTGCACCAAATCACGTTTAAATTAGAGCTAATATAAATGAGATATCGATGCTCGAAATTGAGTTATTGAAATAGATATTTCTAAACTTTGTTGAATCTAGTTGAAATTTTCGAAATTGAGTTATTGAAATAGATATTTCTAAACTTTGTTGAATCTAGTTGAAATTTTTATTTGTCATGAAAGAGTTATTTTGATTTGACTCTTTCAAGAATTATTATGGAACTTTTTATTGTGTCTCATAGTTTTGTTTAATTTGACATTAACATGCCATGAATTAAATAAAGGTTTTATTTGATTCATATCATTAAATAAAGAAATTAAATATAGAGTTTTGAGATGAGTATAAAAGTGACCGATTCATTTTTATATACAAATAAGAAAAAAGAGATGTGAAATAAAGAAGAGAAAAGAGATATGCCAGATAAATTATTTTGTCAAAAAGTTTCATAAAATTTAGAGAATGGAACTCTCTAATTCTTCAACCGTCACCAACTTCATCTTTTTTATTTTTCCACATATATCGAGAACACTAAATAACCCAGTGCTATCTCGGGTACAAGAGCCATCTCTACAGTACGACTACCGTTTCGGTTGTTGTATCCTGGAAATTGAAGCATTCGTCTAAAAAGAAACACGAAATCTCTTTTAAGAGACCCGTGTCTAACAAGATTCTCAACCAAAAACCGTCAATATTTAATTGTGATAATAGTTGCAGTCAATGAGCATAGTTGAAAACTCAACAGGGTAAATGCCCTAGTAAAGGATACTAGAAATATACGGTTGAAGCACCCACCGAAGACATGGTTTGAATTAGTTTGGTATATACAGTATTGTACTAGTTGTTTCCTACGAATAATGAAAGTATCATTAGTGTATCTCTTGTTATTAATTTTAATAGAAAAAGGTGAACCTAATTCCTACACCCTTTTCACCCCCAAACACCATTACACTTGATTTAAAGGGGGCACTATATGTGGCTTAGTTAGCCCATTGACGGTCGTGACTAGCGAGGTAAGTGGGGCCCATCTTTTTCCAACTAATGACTAAATCACACTAGCGGCGCAGCTTGTTGCTCGTTTACCAAATCTCGATGTAAATTATTACTTTTACACTAATGAAGATCATTTTTAATAAATAAAAATAAAAATGACTATCTTTTTTCTTTTAAATACAAACAATGAATTAATTTTTGGGTTATAGTTAAAATCACTACATCATTGTAAAAGTGTGATTTAGTTAAAGGATTCTTGCCTACCTAACACTTTAACTAGAAAATTTGACACAAACCACTATACATAATCTAAGAAAATAAAATAATATTACAAGGTTTATATATCTTTAAACCCAAATGTTACCATAAATCCAAAGCCATTAGTAAAAAAAACGACCACAAAAATCATAAGACCATATTTAGTGATCAAGTCTCATGTGAGGTTATGTGACAAGTGGTAAAACAAGTGAAATATGGGTTTTATATAACATGTGTGTAATGAATGGAGCCCCCTTACCCCCTACTAATGGTCCAAAACATCAAACTCGACAATAATGCGTTATAGTCATCGCGGGCCTCAAACTTTTCAGCCCATAGCGCCCGGGGGGCAGTGTACCCCGGCGCTATGAGGCGCGATGTTCGACATGAAGCCCGGATGGCGCTCCACTACACAGCCTAAAACACCTACTAATCTCTATATATATAAATGATAGCAAGAACCTTGATAGCTCTCATTTTATTTACGCTCTAAAATAGCCTTTTCTTCTATTTGCTCTCACGTACATTTTTTGTTTTATTCTCATTCTCATGCAAGATGTTTATGGATATGTTGTTTATATGTTCATCAAACTTTATTAAAAAATAAAGGATGTAATATTTTTGTCTTGGGAAATGTTTACTCTTAACATTCAAAGATATAATGATAAAATTGATAATTGATAAAGTTAACAAATTTAAGACAAACTAAATAAAGATAGATATACCTTTTAATAAGAAAACAAATATATGTTAAAGTGATTATCAAATTAGCCCTTGTGGCCCTTCTTAAGCAAGGATAGACAAAAAAAGATGCTCTAAAATAGACAACCAATGTACACTTGATTTTAAGTAAACAAATGTGAGTTGCATAGTGTGAATTAGGCTAAAATACATGATAAATGCGTTCAATGTAGTGTTTTTAGAAAATCATATTAATGAAACCAAAATAACGAAAGGATTGGATGAAAAAACATAATTTCATATTAAAAAAAAAACAATAAATACTTGAAACTTAATTAAGTAAATGTTGAATCCAATTCTCTTCAAACATATTCCTTATTGGGAAAAGAGTAAATTTCTGTTTTCGTCCCTGAGGTTTGTCAATTCTAACTAGTTTAGTCCAAAAATCTATTTTATAACAAATCCAACCCTGAAGTTTGCATTTCTTAACGCTTTTCATCCCTAAGGGTTGCTTTTTCATTTAATTCTTAGGGATGAAAAGCGTTAAGACATGAAAACCTTAGGGATGAAAAGCGTTAAGAAATGTAACCTTAGGGATGGTTTTGTTAAAAATTAGATTTTTGGACTAAACTAGTTAAAATGGACAAACCTCAGGGACAAAAACAGAAATTTACTCTTGGGAAAATTACAAAATGCTCATTGACGAAAAACTATTTTTAGATTTGTCCACCCCATGCGTCCTTGTAGCGACGCATCATGCACGGGATGCGTCTGGTAGTGTACGGGATGCGTATTTGGAAATCCCTCATTTATCCTTTTGGAAGGGCATGGGATGCGTCTGGAAGTCCACGGGACGCGTATGGGCCCACCTACGACATTCAAAACGCCACGTGTCCATTTTTTATTGGACGCTTCAGGTGCTTGAGAGGTCGCTTCAAGGATGCATGAGGTGGTCTTTTTTGAAAGTCATAGTGGTCAACGGTTATTTTCGTAATTTTCCCTTCCTTATATGTAGCATAGAAATTATAGAAGTTATACTGCAAGATGTGATAATGCGTCTACGGTTTCATTGAAGTAATGCATGTCTTCACGAAACCGTTGTGCAACCGGTCAATTGAAGTGTGTTCTTTATATGCTTTATGTGTGTTCATCAATATTAGAATAGAATGGAGCAAAACATACCTATATGTATATATTGTGAAGGCAACATGTTAGTTAATTAGTAATCTCCTTGATTATTCAAATTATTTAGAAGATATGGTTTGAAAGTCTTAATCTTATCCCTCAAAATCAAAGGTTTTATTAAAAAATGATTTGAAGTATAAAGGCATTTATACTAAAATTTTGTAAATCATATATCCTAGGAATTGAAAAGAATATGATTAGATTCCTTCTCACCATATGGCAATGGGGCCATGAGGTAAGAAATTCTGAGGAGTGTAAAGAGCATGGTACACTTCTTAGGCCATTCAAAATTAGTGGGAAATTATTAAAGGTGCAAAGAGCCCAAATCCAAAAGATGGGACCTAATCTCAACCACTACATAGAAAAAGGTGACCCAACACAACTCCTAAAGTGTGTTTCACTTCAACATGAGGTCATTCCCAATTTGGGTAGTAGGCTTGTGCATCTAAATTGACAAACCGATTAATCCCAACATGATTAGTAGCGCTCTACTTTTCGTTTCGGTTCAGTTTTCATTTAAAAATAATTCTAAAACTTGTTTTTCAAGCATCAAAAGTCATTTTATGTTTATGTTTTTTCTAACTATGACACCCTAAATTTCTAAACCAAAATGGCTGGTAATTTAGAAAAACTATGTTATTATAATACTAGGGTGGAGATACAATAGGAAGTTTATTTGGCTAAGGGTGAGAGGGGCACTCCCCTCTTAGGGGAGTCCCCTCTCTTACGCACACCCAATCAGGTTATGTCACGTCAACTCCCCTCTTAAACTCCCCTCACACCCTTATTTTGATGGCGGCACTCCTCTCTAGGGGACTTGTTTTTTTTTTTTTTTTTTGTTGTTGTAATTATGCATGTTTATAAATTAAAAAAATATTAATAAAAATTAAATAAAATTTAATAAAAGACATTTCATTAAATTAAAACTAAAAATTACATTCAAACTAAAAAAATAAAAATTACATTCAAACTAGAAAAATATAAAAACAAACTACTCGTCGTCGGAACTCACTTCAAGGTGAGGTAGATCTAAACGTCTAAGATGCTCAACGAGATCGTGTTTTAGTCTCCAATGCGTTTCTTCGTCATTGAGCTCGCTATAAGCTGTATCATCGAAGACAGGTTCGACTGGAGGATCTTGAATGTGTACCGGTGCTATCGCCCTTCCGTCGTCTTTTATAATCATGTTATGTAAAATAAGTCACGTATACACGATGGACCTTATCTTTTTCACCGTTTTGGAACGCATTGGACGATTTAGTATTCCCCACTTCGCCTTTAACACACCAAACGCCCGTTCCACATCTTTTCTTGCGGCCTCGTGTTGCCTCTTGAACTTTTTTTCATTCGGGATGTGAGGATATGGAAAAGACTTCACAAACACGGACCAGCTAGGGTAGATCCCATCAGTAAGATAATACCCGCGTTTGTATAAGTGGTCGTTCACCTGAAATGGACAATTTGGCGCCGTTCCGTTTCGTTGAGTAAGAAACAATGGAGATTGTTGCAGCACGTTGATGTCGTTTTGTGAACCCGCCGGGCCACAAAAAGCATGCCAAATCCACAAATCTTGAGACGCCACCGCTTCTAACATAACCGTCGGGTATTGATGATCGCCTCTCATATATTGTCCACGCAATTCTGTGGGGCACATTCTCCAGACGAAGTGTGTACAATCCAGACTACCCAACATACCAAGTAGGTGATGTCTCTCCTCATGAGCCTGATACAATAGCGCAACGTCGTGGCTCGTTGGTCTACGTAAGAATTCACCGGCATACATTGTACAGACCGTCTCGCAGAAATATTCAAGGCACTCACGAGAGGTCCTTTCAGACATATTTAAATACTCGTCGTTTTCGTCTGGTGGGTTACCGGTTGCAAGTTGTTTAATCGTAGAAGTAACCTTTTGCAACGGCGTGAAACTTTTCTTCATTCTCCCGTCCAAGCCCTCTTGAAACCACTCGTTATTCGCTTCCACGTCACTAACAATTTTTAGGAACAAAGACTTGGACATACGAAACCTCTGACGAAAAATATCGGCATTAAATTTTGGATTTTCGACAAAATAATCGGCCATGAGTGTCTCATGGCCTCCCACACGATCTCGACGGACAATTTTTTTTTACTAGACGATGCCGTGTCTAGTAGCTCCGCTTGTTGGATGAGATTTTGGAAGAAAATTAAGCTACCATCGCTTGACGGTGAATCTTCATCGTCGGGAAAGTCGGGTAGGGGAGAAAAAAACGGGAACTTGGAATCCATTTTGTGTTGTATTTGATAGATTTTTAGAGTGAGTTTGAGAATGGGTGTGGTAAAAAATTAGATTAAGTTGGTTATTTATATTGTTAAAATTGAATTTTTTTTTTTTAAATGACCGTTGCCCAACGTCTCTCCTCAATCCTTGTGCTTTCATATGCGGTGTCTCCCCCCGATTCCCCTCCCCGATTTGGGTCCCCGCGGTGATGGCGGCGGTGTTCCCGATCGGGGAATGGGGTCACCGATCCCCCTCCCCGCTAGTGCCCCGTACACCCTAAGAAGGCTAGGAAGTGATCTTGACCATCCATTTAGTTAATCAAGGGCTAAGATTAAATCAGGGAAATTGAAGGGAAGAAAAGAGGCGCGTGAGTTTGTTTAGGGGTATTCTAGTCAATCCAAGGCAATAGTTTCTCTCTCCTCCAATTCCCCCCCATTTTTAAAACGTTAATAACTTTTTCATACGACAATATTTTTTTATAAAAATTGCACCATAAAAACGAGCGCTTTTTTATCTTTAAAACGAGCACACTATTGCTATACTTTTGAAAAAAATTCGAAAACCCAGATGCGTAAAACGCAGTGGATAGAACAACACACTTTAACCCAGGTTCTAAAACGTAATCGGGTTTCATATGGTCGTGATTATGTTTTAACATGGCCATGCCTCTATTCTAACATGATCATGTTTATGTTTTAGCATGACCATGTTCTCTGCACTCAAATTCTGAAAAAAACGTACCTAAAACGCAATGGGTTTCACATAGTCATGTTTCTCTTTTAACATGGCTATGCCTTTGTTTTAACATGGCCATGTTTTTGTTTTAACAAGGTCATGCCTTTGTTTTAACATCCAGGTTCTAAAACGCAATGGGTTTTAACATGGTCATGTTTATGTTTTAACATGGTCATGTCTTTGCTCCAACATGATCATGCTTCCCTTTTAACATGATCATGTTCTTTGATGTTCTTTTACACTGCAATTCTAAAACGCAATGAAACCCAAAATCAAGATTTTGCACTACAGATTCTAAAAAGCAATGAAGTTTTAACATGGCCATGTTCATGTTTTAACATGGTCATGCTTTTGTTCCAACATGACCATGCTTCTATTTTGGCATGATCATGTTCTTTGCACCCCAGGTTGTAAAACGCAATGAAAGCAAAAATCAATATTTTGCACTATAGGCTCTAAAAAGAAATGGAGTTTTAACATGGCCATGTTTATGTTTTAACATGGCCATGCTTTTGTTCCAACATGACCATGCTTCTATTTTAGCATGATCATGTTCTTTGCATCTCAGGTTGTAAAACGCAATGAAACCAAAAATCAATATTTTGCACTGTAGGTTCTAAAAAGCAATGGAGTTTTAACATGACCATGTTTATGTTTTAACATGGTCATGCTTTTGTTCCAACATGACCATGCTTCTATTTTAGCATGATCATGTTCTTTGGTTGTAAAACGCAATGAAACCAAAAATCAATATTTTGCACTGTAGGTTCTAAAAAGCAATGAAGTTTTTACATGGGTATGCCTTAGTTCCAACATGATCATGCCTCTCTCTAAGCATGATCATGTTCTTTGCACTGCAGGTTCTAAAACGCAATGAGTTTTAACGTGGTCATGCCTTTGTTCCAACATGATCATGCTTCTATTTTAGCATGGTCATGTCTCTGCTTTAACATCCAGAAGAACAAAAATGAAAATAACTCTAACTAAAACATAATGAAGTGAAAAACGCAATTGAGTTTTCATAACTAAAACGCAATGAAAATAAAAAATAACACAACTTACAAAAGAACTCTGATTAACGACGGTGGGCGGAAAAAGAACTCTGATACATCATGGGGAAACTGGTGGCGGTGGAGCGGTGGCGGTGGAGCGGTGGAATGATGGAGTCAGATCTGAAAAACCCAACAGGTGGTTGAAGGTGGTGGTGGTTTCAGATCTAGTTTCCGGCAAGATGGTGGCGATCGTAGGTGGTAGTGGTGGTGGTGGTGGTGGAGGAGGAGGTGGTGGTGTTGGTTGTGATGTGGTAGTTTATAGTTTTGAAAATGGTGGATTTGAGTATACGGGGAAGAGATATGAATTGCAGATGCTGGGTTTTTTTTGAAGATGGTGAGTTTTGACCAAAATGCCCATCCTTATGTTTTTCATCTTTGCCACATGTCATCCTATTATTGCTTCTTATCCTTCCTAGCGAAATTAAACTTCCTATTTGATCTTTTCCCTATAATACTAACCTAACCATTTAAGAAACAAAAAAGTTACATCAACAACTTTCGATCAGTATCAGTTTGATTCGTTATTTATAGCATCACAAGCAATAGTAAGCTTTCAGTTTCTTTCACTTTACCACAAAGGTTTTAGTTTCTTGAGTTAATTGCTAAAATCGTCCCTGAGGTTTGGGCAGGTTTGCCATTTTCGTCCAAAATGACACTTTTGTACCAAATTGCCCCCAACGTTTGTAACTTTTTGCCATTTTCATCCAAACCACTAACTTAGTTTATTTTTTCTGTTAAGTTGAGGATATTTGGATGAAACTGGCAAAATATAAAACCACAGGGACGATTTTGGCAATTTACTCAAACCCTTTTTAATTTCTTTTATTTAATAATTTTTGTTACATAAATAATAAAAAAGAATATACATGGAGTTTTTAGAAAAAAAATAATAGTTTTGTCACATAATTTTTATAAATTTTCATCCAAATCACTAACTCAGTTTATTTTTTCTGTTAAGGTGAATGATGTTTTAAATTTTATAAATTAATACAGAAATTAATTTACAGCTTCTTTATATAAATCAGTTTTATAAAGAGAAAATGCCATTGGTGTGCAACACATAACAATCGATTACAACTTTTATTATTTATCAGTTGTAGAGATAGAAAAAAATTGTAAAACGTTACATATTTTTTAAATGTGTTGAGCACCTAGGAAATATGTTGGTAGAAATAAAATATTTATTTAATTAAGATTATGAGGGTAATTAATTAATACTTATTTTAAGTGGCTTGAGTAAAGAGGTTCATAGCATTATAATTACAATTTGGTGGGTAATTTTGAGGTTTGGTAACGATACGTTGTTTGATAGGGGGGGGGGGGGGGGGCACTGGCTTCTGTTTTTCCTTAGGAGCGAATTTAAAAGAGTAGAAAATGAATTACAAACTTGGTACATATGATAAGATTTTTTTATTTGACATTTTTCAATAAGGTCACCAACATTTTAGTTTTATAAAATTTAGAGGTTTAAGTAGATTTGGTTTTTATAAAACTGATCTATATAAAAAATAAGAAATTAATTTCTGTCTTAGTTTATAAACATCCTTCGTCTTAATAGAAAAATTAACTTAGTTAGTGGTTGGATGAAAGTTTATAAAAATTATGTGACAAAACTATTATTTTTTTTACATAAAAATTGCATGTATATTATTTTTTATTATATATGTAACAAAATTAATTAATTAAAAGAAATTTAAAAGTGTTTGAGTAAATTGCTAAAATCGTCCCTGTGGTTTTATATTTGCCAGTTTCATCCAAATATCCTCAACTTAACAGAAAAAATAAACTAAGTTAGTGGTTTGGATGAAAATGGCAAAAAGTTACAAACGTTGGGGTCAATTTGGTACAAAAGTGTCATTTTGGACGAAAATGGCAAACCTGCACAAACCTCAGGGACGATTTTGGCAATTAACTCTAGTTTCTTTTATGTTTCCATGAAAGTTGTTTTAATTATTTATTCGAATTAAGATTCGTAGTTGATAATAAAGAAGTGCTAACATTTTTTTGTCAGTTAAATTATAAACTACCTTTCAAAATGAAATGCATATTTTATTTGTAAATTAAAAATAAGAACGTAGCTTAAAAGCTTAAATTTTACTATTTAACATTTTATAAAAAAATCTTAAATTTTTTCCCTTTTATCTAAATAAAATTCAATAAAAAACAATCGAACAAAATACGTGTCAATACCTTTTAGACTTATTTTTTTAATATTTTTTCTTTTATTGAAATTCAATAAAAAAACAATCGAACAAAATACGTGTCAATACCTTTTGGACTTATTTTTTTAAATGTTTTTTCTTTTATTGTTTATCTTAAATTTAACTAAATAATACCAAATGACCGTATTATATATGTACAAAACGAATCAAACTGATACTGATTGAAAGACCGCCACAAAGTGCGGAAATACCACTAGTTTGAATTATGAGTAAATTACATAGATTGTCCTTTATTTACACCCCAAATTTCAGTCCATGTCCTTTGTGTTTAATTTGTACATTCCATGTTCTTTAATTAACAAATTTGCACACGGGTTAGGATCAAGAGTGAACACCCCCCTCATTTGTGAACTGTGTGAACTCATCTTGGCCCTTGATTTATTTTTAAGATAATAAGGGTAGGATTGTCATTAGTAATTTAAACTTGATTTTTTTATTTAATTATAAACTTGTTAATATTGATTCATCAATATCAGTTACTATATTATACAACTTATCCCTATTTTCTTGTGATTCAATTGAATCACCGTTTAATTAAAATTTCAATTTCAAAATTCCTCCAAAAATAAGATCCACAGGTAAACCTTTTTTCCAGATTCAATTTCATTGACCTTCATCTTCTTTTTGAATCTGATCATCTTGTTCATCAAAGTTCCAGTCATCTTCTTTTGTATTTGATCATCTAATCACAAATATCCAAGACATAATACGTAGTCCAGAAATCAATAACGTGTTCTTTACAACGATTAATCGTCCTGTTCTCTATTCTTTTGATTTCTTCCCTGTTATTTCGATTCACATAACCACATGATTCACATCAGATGTTCGTCAATATTGGTGATTTTATTCACAGGAATCCAAGCAAAGGTACGAGTATCTAGTGTGTTCGTATTCGATAATGTTTTCGTTACAACAATGGATCGCCCAGGTGTGTTTTTTATGATCTTTAAGATAAATATACGTATACGAATGTTGTATCTATTCTATTCCTATCGTTTTTTGCTGTAGGTTTTTTCATGTTATTGTGTTATCCAAATGTTATTGTTATTGTTTTCGTTACAACAATGGATCTTTGAGCTTATTTGTATGGGAAGGCTGCCATGTTTCATCATGTATCCAAGGTGTTCGACGAAATGCCTGAGAGAAAATGTGGCCAGGTTGTTAAGTTCTTTTAATGCGCTTCTTGGTGCTTGTGTTAGTGCCAAGAAGTTTGATAAGGCTGATGGGATTTTTAGAGAGTTGACTGGGAAGATGGGTGTGAATCCGGATATTGTTTCGTATAATCCCATGGCCCAGGTTTAGTATTTTTAAATGTTTTGTTTAGCTAGGTTAACGAATTGTCTAGGTTTTATTTGATCAGTTTACGTGAATTGGCCAGGTTTATGTGATCAGTTTTTAGTTCATCGCATTTTTTATTTCAATCCGGCGGTTGATTTATGTTTGGATGGGTAACGTGTATTCATGTGCATATCAACTATTTTTTTCAGTTTTGAAACATATCTTTTTGCTGATGATTTTGATTATATAGAATCATGCCTTGTTTATGTATTCGTATGTTCTATTTTTTTTACACATACGTAAATATCATAAGCAACACACAGTTTGCAGGGTTTTTTGTATCTTTTTTAGTTTAGTGCCAGAAGTTTTTTTTTCAAACATACACATAGGTTAACAAATGTTTTACGTTAATATAACACTTGCATGTACACATATGTATAGATCATAAGTAACACACACAAGTTTTTGTGGTATCCCAAGTCAAGGCTAGACAAATTATGTGTACATCAATGTACTCTAATTATAGTCGTTTGTTCTCTTAATGTTCAGAGTCGGTAGCTAGTAACGTATACGAGACACCTAATGGCAGTAAGTATTGGATGCCAGTTGTTCCGTCCGGTTGCAAACCCATTCTAAAGGCGATATTTAGTTCAATGGAAGTCGTTATTGCAATGTATGAGAGTTACGCACAACTAGCAAGGTTTTGTACAGTTGCTGGAAAGCACATAAAGGGTTGCGACTATAAAAAGTCAATGTGCCAGAAAAAGTACTGCGAGTGTTATCAGGGTTGTTCACATCGCGGTGTAATGGTTCAATTCGTTTCAGATTCTCGCAAATTACTTGTCTTAGAGGTGTCTGTTTTGACCCGTATACTTATACAACGTGTCAAGTTATGTATTATATCTAACAGGTCAAACAAGAAAAACTAAAACTATTATGTTTTGCATTGTACAGATTAATGTTTGTTTGGTTTTTTCATTATGTAACATACAGGGGTTTTTACTCTGTTTTTAGGCGATGGTATGATCTTCGATTGGTTGATTTGTTGTAGACATTTGTACAGAGGTTTTTTTATTAAATACACTAGGTTATGAAGATTTATTAATACACTATGTACACATGTGTATACTGCGATGTACACATGTGTATATTGTCTACAACCTGGGTTGTACACATGTGTATACGTAGTCAATACACATTAACACATTGTCTTACAAACCTGGGTAGTAGTATAGATCAAGTTTTTGTAACAGGTGTATATGTAACATGTTTTCGCTCAAACTATATATGGTTCACAAAACCAACCAACGTAAGGAATAACACATGGTCTTACAAACTTTTAGTAAAATCATTTTGAAATCGACAGAAGGTACATTGAGAAAACTCATTGTTCTAGAAACATATCTCGAGTAAAATGTCTACTTTGTGACAACAAAAACAAGTTCTAAGTAAAACTAACGTAGAATTAAACAAATGTAGCACATGGTTGTGACAAGCAGCTAAAACTGCTACAACACTGGCAAAAACGGAACATTAGGCCTAAAATCAACCGAATAGATGACATGTACCAACGGACTCCATCCTTCGAATGTCACCGCCATATGAATATTTAAAATGCTTCTTTTTGGTGAGTCTGGTCATTAAACCCTCCATGAAAGATCCGAACTTGACAAATTGTTTAACAAATATTAGGAAAAATGTCACGATTGTTTAGCCCGAACACGGCCACTTCTACGAATAGTCTTGTCTGATGAATCCATTTGGGGAGCTTGAAGATCTGCATTTGTTTTTCTCTTTCTAGAATTTGGGGCTGTAGAGATTACTCCGTTTTCCTGTTTCGTTGCCAATAACTATACCATTTGAAAATGCATCAGCCCTATTCCACCTTTGGTTTCAAACACCATTTGCCTGCACATGCTCCATAAAATTAGACACTTGTATTGTCACAATAATACTTATAGATAATACAGTTTGTTCTTCGCTGTACACTGGTATGTTCACCTGTGTACAACAGTCTGTACACATGTGCACAACAGTGCATTACGTAAGTCTACACTATTCCAGGTTGCAAACAAATAACAAACCTTTTGTACACTTGTAATGACTGCTTATACACATGTGTACATAGTGTACAACCCAGGTTGCAGAGAATATACACATGTGTACATCGCAGTATACCATCGCCTAAAAACAGAGTAAAAACCCCTATACAAATGTCTACAACAAATCAACCAACCCAACATCATACATCAACGATTTTACAACAAAATGTGCACACCAAAAATCATACGTCTACGATTTTACAACAAATCAACCAAACAAACATCATAACATCGCCTAAAAACAAAGTAGATCAGGAAAACAAAAAAAAATTACGAATTTTGAGTTCAATCCCTATATTGACGAATCCAACAACGACGGCAGCAAATCAAATAAACACGGGGCAGATAAGTTTTACACAAATCATCTTTCGAAGCATAATACACAACTGTATAATCATTTGAACGCTATTCGCAAAGTGTATACTAAAAAAAGTAACATAAACGGAAAAGACACGTTTCATCAGTATCCCAAAAACAACCACACAAACTATCTGTACACTACTGAACTCGAAACTATAATGAACGTTATACACTTGTGTACTTCAGGACAACATAAATCATCTAACACAACCCAAAAGCTTAACAGCAAAATGTCACAAATAATGCCTAAAAAACAGAGTACAATCAACTATCCTCTACAATTAACCCAATTTTTTCATGAAAATTACTGATGTACTATAACAATCACTGATCAGAACAAACAATCGGCTCAAAAACTTCATTATATAACGACTTGACCAGATTAAACAAACTCTAACTTCCGATTTGCATTTACGAGGAGAAGTATACAACAAACACAATGTACAACGACGTGACGAATCATTTTAACATTTGAAGTCGGCGATTGTTTACCTTTGCCCGGGAAATCGTATCAATCGACCTGCTACTTCTTCAATTCGACGTGCCTCGTGTGTATATAAACAATGACGGCAACTTGTGTTCAAAGATTATGAATGTCTGTTTTGAATATAAGTTGAATGTTAGGGTTTTTTTGCAACTAAATCTGCTAGAGAATAGGGATTGAAGGAATCGAGAAGATATGGAAACTATTAAGTTTTCAGTTATTAATTTAATAGATTGTGTATTTACCCAAATACCCTTATTCATCAAATTAAAAGTCATAACTAATCAAAAAATTACCATCATGCCATTACCATTAAATTTCATCATCTAAGAGATGGAGGGTCAAGATCCGTTCACTTTGTTCACAAGTTAACCATTGTTCACTCTAGAACCCTACCCATTTGCACACATCCTGTTCTTTTCTCTAAACCCCATCCACCTACCCAGTTAAATGCACCCATGTGCCCCTCACGTGAGGGGCAAAATTGTCAATATCCCAGCCCCTCACTATTTAAAACCCCCCTGCTTCTTCACTTTTACAAAAAATAGGGCTTGTTCTTCAAGCTAAAAGCTCAAAATCATGGTACCAGCTTCTTCATTCATCGAAAACCAGTACCGACAGATGAGCGGGCGAAACTGTGTGCATTATTGAGCGAATTAGGGTTCGAAGGTCACGATGCACTTGATCCAGACAGTTTCGAGTGGCTGTTTCAGTACGAAGATGCTCGTCTGATTCTCGATTGGATCTGCTCCGGTCTCCGTCCATCTAACGTTCTCTCCCCTTCCGAACTGAAACAGTTACGTACTTACGTCTCCGTTTCTGTATTTAGGTTGCAATTTCATGAGTTTTACAGTTGTGTGTTAGTTTATTGATGTTATCAGGTCATTTTGTAGAGTTTATAATGGTTAGATTTGTAGATGTAAGAGTTTATAGTGTCAGGCTGCAATTATGTGATGTATTTTGCACTAATTTATTAGTTGTGGGTAAACTGCTTCTGCTTTCACAGTTACGTTGTCGTTTTTCTCTGTAGATTGTGAATTTGTTCGCTTCTACTTTCATGGTTTTCGGTGGATGAGATGGTAAATTTGTTCGGAATTGGAGTGACGGAGAATTGCAGCCTTCCCACATCTACAGTATACCATGATTTCGTGCTTTTAGCTTGAAGAACAAACCCTAATTTTTGTAAAAGTGAAGAAGCTGGGGTTTTTAAATGATGAGGGGCTAGGATATTGACAATTTTACCCCTCTCGTGAGGGGCACATGAATACGTTTAACTGGGTAGATGGATGGGGTTTAGAGAAAAGAAGAGGGTGTGTGCAAATTTGTTAATTAAAGGACATGGAATGCACAAATTAAACACAAAGGATAAGGACTGAAATTTGGAATATAAAGAAATGACAATCTGTGTAATTTACTCTTGAATTATTTTATCCAACTACAGTTAATACCTCATCAAAATTTGATTGTATTTCATCTCAAAAAGGTAAAACTATTTATTATTGTACTTTTATCTCAAACTGTTACTAAGCCACCAAATTTATATCTTTAACAATACAATCTCATATCTCATTTATATTAAAATAATCATAATAATAATAATAATAATAATAATAAGATTAACATTGTAATAATTACATATCAAATGCGTGTAACATCACCAAACAAATATACAGAAAATCTACGATAACAGAAGTTTGACCTTGTACAACCAACATATTAGCTCTCTATCAATGAGGTCTTCAAAGAATTTTGGAGGTATCAAGTGAAGGGAGATCAACACCTGTGCTAGAGAAAACAAGCACATAGAATTATGGAATTATCATTAAACATTAATGGGTCAAACCAACAAAACTAGCTTAGAAGCAAACGGGTCAAAATTCATCCAAAGTGTACGTCAACCCTCCTTACCCAACATACATTATTATCAATATATAAGTTTCATAATCGTATTTGACTCACTAACTATATATATACTATATAGTATTGTAAAATCTTTAGAAAAAAACTATTGATCAACCCAACCCAACCCAACCCATTTTGTTTCGACCATTACAACCAGATAAGTTTCATAATCGTATTTACCTCTTCACTCTTTCCACTGATAAGGAGAACGATCTACAACCAGATAGTCTCCACGTATATCTTTAGCAACTCGAATATCATCATCCAAGTATACTGAATCAAACCTGATCCAAGATACAAGAATCAGCACCAATCTTAATAATTGACAAAAAAGAAAAGGTATACTTTGACCTTTGAAGTCAAACAGGCTAGTTTATAAACTAGGGGTGTTCATGGTCCGGTTTACAGGGGCGGACCTAGTGTATACCGGGGGGTAGCCTCCGCTACGGCTTGGCTCAGAAAAATTTGACGTTTTTAGTGTAAATTTTGGAAAAATTTGATATTTTTTCGATTTCGTTACGGCATATTTATAAAACGTTACGGCTTGGCGTGAATCCTAGATCCGCCACTGCCGGTTTAGACGGTTTTTAGGTCAAACCGTGAGTCAAACCATTAGTAACGGTTTATGATTATTGAAAACCGAACCGTTAGACATTAAAACCGAACCAAACCAAACCATTCCTAACGGTTTGGTTCCGGTTTGGTTTTACGGTTTGGGCTTATTGGGCCATTAAATAAATGCATAAATTAAAACAAAAGTTATCAATACATCGACATTTTAATAGAAAATCGATTTCAAAGTTGACTAATATTTAAACTAAATTGCAATGTTAAAGAGCATAAATATCAGAACAATACATTCTGCAAGCTAAATTGCAATGTTAAAGTAGCAAAAATACTTGGTGGCCAAACATATTGTTAGAACTCTTAAAGTGAAAATACACTTTATGGATATGTTCAAAGTAAATGGATTTAAAAACATTGAACCAACTAATGTGAATATTGTGAATATATGAGGACAAGTAAGGCTTGATTCGAATAATATAAATCAAGATAACAAGACAGTGGGCAAAAACATGAAATTGTATAGATCCGGTTTTATTGCATCTGCATTCGCCCATTTGCATTTGCATTTGCATTTAAATTAACTATATTGGCGTAAGTTTTATTTGTATTAAACATACTTTAAAATTCCAATAGTTAAGTATGTGTAATATAAATATTTATAAAACTAAAATATAATCTAACTTTATGGTCCGGTTCGGTTTTATACGGTCGGTTTTAGGTATAAACCGTAAGCCAAACCGTTCCCTACGGGTTGAAACTTTTGAAACTGACCAACCGAAAGTTTAGAAAAAAAACCGACCGTGAAACCAAACCGATAACCGGTTTGAACGGTTTCACGGTTTTAAACCGAACCATGAACACCCCTATTATAAACTAATAATGAAACTAATCTTTACGTTTTATGCAACAGATTATGAACTTGTCACGTTAAGTTTGAATGGAAATCAATGCCGATTTTATGTTTGACTACAAGAACGAATCTTTCTTTATTGATATGGCATAGTCATTGATGAGTAATGGAGTAAATATGTAAATAGTTAACCTTTATTCGGTCCAAGAATAAGGAGCGCGATCAACAACTAGATAATCCCCTCTAATATCCTTAACAATCCGTATCTCTTCATCAAGGTACACAGACTCAAACCTACAGAAACATAACGACTTTATTTTATTCACAAAAAGACACAAGACTCTAATAAGGACTTCACACCAAATAAGAGAAAGGAAGTTTAATATGAATCCTTAGTTATAAACTGACACATTGTTTCAAAGAAATACGTGAGTTCTTTTAATCCAGATCAACGTTGTAAATTTTGCATATCTAATGAGTATGCACATACGACACAATTATTAATCTGTGAGACAGAAATCTGACAAAAAGTCATAAGTAAAGGGAAAACAAAACCAGTAAGCAGAAGCAAACAACCAACCAAACTTACACAGTATGACAGTAGAGAAACATTGGTAGTTATACCAGAAAACGAATCAGCTAAAAAATTAAGTAATCTCTGTAATTAATGACTTTGATACAACATCAAAATCATAATCGTATTGTTACGATTTGACAGTCTCAAACAAACATGGACAGCAAGCGCAGGCCTAGAACTTCAGAGTTACATATGTATAAGCACATGCCCACACACACACATATATAAAGTTCGTTCAATAGATAATCAATTTAAATAGAGATCATAAACACCTGTATTTACATGTGATTTTTAGTTGAAATTGTCGGCGGTTCTCTAAAAAAGATAGCGAAAAAAATGATCCCTAGAGTCGAGACTAATAGGAATGTATAAACCAATGCTTCCATAGATTCGATCGTGGTTTACAATTATAGCTTCCATACCTGTTTATTTTTGGGGGGATCATATCCCGGATAAAAAAAGAGCAAGAGTAACAAAAAAAATGACGATTCAAATCAAGATTTCTCTGGTACCCTATATCAAAATCAAATCATAAAAAGAAAATAGATTCGAAAGAGACCAAAGAAATGTTGTATCAGATTGCTTGTCTTCTTGTAGTTGGATCTCCAAGTTTTTGGAATGCTCCAAATTCTACTTGAGCATCCAAATCTGGGTCAATACCAGCGAAAACATCTCTAAACAAGGTTCGAGAACCATGCCAAATGTGTCCGAAGAAGAAGAGCAAAGCAAATGAAGCATGTCCAAAAGTAAACCAACCCCTTGGACTGCTACGAAAAACACCATCAGATTTCAAAGTAGCACGATCTAATTCAAAAATTTCCCCCAATTGAGCGCGTCTAGCATATTTTTTGACAGTAACAGGATCACTATAACTGACTCCATTGAGTTCACCACCATAGAACTCAACAGTTACACCTACTTGTTCGACCCTATACTTAGATTCCGCCCTTCGAAAAGGAACATCGGCTCTAACAATTCCGTCTCCGTCTACCAAAACGACCGGAAATGTTTCCAAAAAGGTAGGCATACGACGTACAAACTTGGTTTTAAAAAGCGCGCCTAGGCGCAAGGCGCAATAAGGCGCAGGGTCTGGGGCTTTTTTGCTTCTCGCCTTGTGTAATTACAGGAAGCGCCAAAAAAGCGCATTTTTTGATGTTTTTTTGTGGGCTTTTTGGCCTGAGGCGCGCGCCTCATGTACCTTAGACGTTTTACTGCATAAAACTGTTGTACTTTGGGTTTTTTGACTTGTACATGTAATTAAAATGGTATAAAAGCCTTACTTATAGCTATATTTTGATTAAAGGAAACTAAAAACCTATGGGATATGTATGGGATATATAAAAAAAATTATATAAACATCTTGCGCTTCGGGTACGAAAAGCCCACCGCTTTTGCGCTTTGCGCTTCGCGCCTCAATTTTAGACCTCGTCGCTTTTGTGCGCCTCTCGCTTTTTAAAACCAAGCATACAAAAAGTTCACGGCCTTCTTTATCTCTAAAGATAGGATGTTCTAACCATCCAACCGCTATTCCATCCCCGTTATCCATTGAGCCCGCCCTGAATAATCCCCCTTTTGCCGGATTATTTCCGATGTAATCATAAAAGGCTAATTTTTCAGGAATTTTAGACCAAACTTCTGATAAACTTTGATTTTCGGCTAACCCAGCACTAACTCTTCTATATATTTCTTGTTGGAAGTATCCCTGATCCCATTGATAACGAGTAGGCCCAAATAATTCGATGGGGGTAGTTGCTGAACCATACCACATAGTTCCGGCAACAACAAAAGCTGCAAAAAAGACAGCAGCGATACTACTGGAAAGAACAGTTTCAATATTGCCCATACGCAATCCTTTGTATAGACGTTGGGGCGGGCGGACGCTAAGATGGAATAGACCTGCTAATATGCCCAAAGTCCCTGCCGCAATATGATGAGAGGCTATTCCTCCCGGAACAAAAGGATCAAAACCCTCTACACCCCACGATGGATTTACAGATTGTACTTTCCCTGTTAGCCCATAAGGATCGGACACCCATATGCCAGGACCATACAAGCCTGTTACATGAAATGCACCAAAACCAAAGCAAGCCAGACCTGCAAGAAATAAATGTATTCCAAAGATCTTGGGCAAATTCAAAGAGGGTTTTCCTGTACGTTCATCACAAAATATTTCTAGATCCCAATATACCCAATGCCAGATAGCTGCCAAAAAGCACAACCCAGAAAACACAATATGCGCTCCAGCCACACCTTCGTAACTCCAAATACCCGGATTCGTTATAGTCCCCCCCGTGATACTCCAACCGCCCCAGGAATTTGTTATTCCTAAACGAGTCATGAAGGGTATAACGAACATACCCTATCTCCACATTGGATCAAGAACAGGGTCAGAAGGATCAAAAACTGCTAATTCATACAGGGCCATCGAACCGGCCCAACCAGCAACCAAAGCTGTATGCATTATATGAACAGAAAGCAACCGTCCGGGATCATTCAATACAACGGTATGAACACGATACCATGGCAAACCCATGGAAATACCCCTTTATGAAAGAAAAAAGACACTACGTAACTTTATTGCATTGTAAAAGACTATACTATGACTATGTTATGGACCCCCCTATTTAGTGGATTATTTCAACGTAAGGGTTCATATTTGTTCTATTCTGTTGGTAATAATGGAACAATTTTGTTCGTAGGAACAAAGAGAAGCAGATTTATTCTATACTCGATAAGTACCAATATGCAATGGGGAAGTTAATGCGATTTTCTATGAGCGAATGTGCCCATACTTGTTCATCATTAGAGGACACTAGTCGTAATCATTTTCCCTTATTTTTTCTTATTTTCTTTATAAATTTTTCAGAATTTATGAATAAAATCTGATTAGGATAAAGTACAATATTATAAAGATAAAGTACAATATTATAAATAAAAATAAAGGCTTTGTTACGTTTCCACATCAAAGTAAAATATAGTACTTAGTTCTTTTTTATTTCATTTAATGCCTATTGGTGTTCCAAAAGTACCTTTTCGAAGTCCCGGAGAGGAAGATGCATCTTGGGTTGACATATAGTGCGACTTGTCAGATATATTGGGTCATATGGGATTTCCCCGTTTTCTCCCCAATCGAGATATCCTCTGTTTCGCCCACGAAAGATTAATTGAATCATAAAAAATTTGGAGCGTGAAGTGCAATTAGATCCATTTTTGGGGGGGATTCGAATTACTATTATCAATTAGAAGAATTTATGGTTGGCTTAGTTGGACTGCTAGTGGAGTCTGGATACTTCAATGTAGCAGACTGCTACATTGAAGTATCCAGACTCCGTTAAAAAAAACTAAGTGGTAATATATCTATTTTATATCATAAAGGATTCCTATTTTTAAAGAAATCTTTTTTAGTAAGTAGAAGTTTTTTCAAATTTTGAAGGGATAACAAAAAGAAGTGGTAATGGGAGCATTTGTACTATATGTGCAAATCAAAATCGGGCGGATCTTTACCCGGAGTAGAGCATAAACCTAAAAAGATTAAAGAGGCCCATTTAAGAACAAGAAAATGACATCGTGATTTGGATTGGATCTCGATGAAACAATCCATCAATGAGAAGTAAATTGGATAAGTTTAATGAATTCTTTTTTTTTTTTTGATATTATACGTTATAAGGAAAGGAAGACAAAAAGGAAAGGAAGACAAACTCGTATTTAGTGAAAAATCAAAGAAAATCCTATTATTATAAGTTAGAAGGAACTTGCTATGAAAAAAAAAGAAGTATTGATAAGGCGCTTACAACATGAAAGACCCTCTGTCTGTCTCCCATTATAAATGGCAAGCACTACGATACTCAATAGATAATCAATTTAACAGTGTTTATGCAGTTCTCGCGGTTCTTTACTTAAAATTGGCTTTGTATTAAATGTGCCCCTTTATATATACATATATCATAAATCCATATAGCAATGTGTCTAAAATTATTACATACATATTTTTACATTTTTTTCCAACAACCGATACTCACGAGGAAGAAAGGACATTAAATAACTTCAACTTTAAAACTTAACAGAAACATAAGTATAACAACCTTTATGGATATCCTACAAAAAAATCTTAATGTTAACCTTTTTCTTGGAAATTAAACCTAGACTAGAAGCATGAATGGCACCTTGCAAATTTCATTGTTGTTTATCACATGCAAACATAACAAAAGCAGAAACATAATAACAAAAAAGGTTGATAAAAACTCACCATCCTTGACCAAATGGTGGCAACGGAAACTCCCAGCCTTTTCCACGTAAAACAGCACTTGTAAACCTATAATAAAAAAACATGTAGACTTGTAAACTCCCATGAATTATGCATATGAGACTTATATGGTCAAAGTCAAACCTTTTTTAGAGATCCAAATTAAATATGGATTATGTTCAATGTCAATATTTTCACATTTGCAGTGTTACAATGGTTATAAAATATTTAATAAAGAAGCATAAGTAAAAACCAACTTATCATTCATTAGTTTGACCTCAAAAGCCAATTTCAAAGACGACACAAAATCAACTTGCAGCCCACAAGACTAGTCTGGTGGGTGAGGGAGGGAGTCCATTTGGTCTATAAACCCCACATCTACAGCCGATGTGGGAAAAGTCCCATACCTTGTGATGGTTTCAGTCGATAACACATACTCATATAAAATCCAATCATATTCTCACCCAAAATCGGGAAAATCATGAAAATGAGCATGTTGACTAACTAGTTTAGCAAAATAGGCATTGACTTTCACAGTTCTCATTCTCAATCTAGTTAAGCCTGAACCAACCAATGAGACGATGACAAGTAAGCCTTTCCGGCAACCTCAACATCACATTGGTCGGCACATAAGACTCAAAAGCTACATCTAGGTCCATAGCACAACCAACCAGAAGATGACACCCCAGCATACACAGCGCCGTTGGATGGAAAATTAGGCCTTTTTGTCACCGGTGACAACACGTCAGACCAACATCTGAGCACGTACCTGTACCGCTGATGCTCAAGACTGTGGCATGTTCCATCATGACAGATGACAGATTCGGCTTCATCTGATCTGGCTTGACTCGGATATAAACCTGCTGGACTCAAACATGTGATAGCTCAAACAATGCCGCATGAAAGCGGCCCAATTTGTGTTGTAGTCAAGGTAACGTAGGCCCAACGAGTGTCGATTCATACAGGCCAAATTTGTGCCCGTTGCAAACTAATACAGGCCCAATCAGTATCGTTTTCCAACGACCCATTTTTTGTCGCTATTAGTAACACAACTGCCCAAATCCTACCGTTTTTGTAGCAGCACAATTTGTGTCGGTGCAAAACTATGTAGGCCTAATGTATGTTGTTTCGTTACGACCCATTGTTTGCCTGTTTCAACGGCGCTGTGTATGTCGGGTCTGACACGTGTCATCTTCTAGTTGGTTGTGTTGTGGACCCAAATGCAGCTTTTGATTCCTATGTGCCGGCCAATGTGATGCCAACGTTGCCCCGACGTTGCCGGAAGGGCTTACTTGTCATCGTCTCATTGGTTCGTCCGGGCTTGACTAGCTTGAGAATTGTGAAAGTCAATCCCAATTTTGCTAAACTTGCCAGTCAACTATGCAGGTAATATCGGTGATATATTGGTTATATCAGTCCCCTAGTAAAATATCGGTCAGAATATCGGTACCGATATTGTCTACGATGTTGACCGATATAACCGATATATCACTGAATTATTAGTGTTAAATTGCTATATATATAAATTCTATATTATATTAAAATTACCGATATCCCACCGATATCTCACCGAGATAAGTCTATATCTCAAATATTGGTCCTTGACCGATCTCCGATATTTTACCGCATTAACTCCATAGCCAGTCAACAAACTCATTTTCATTCGAATTCAAAATCCACATAAACTCTTAGATTTTCCAAGAAATTCCTACTTATCAAACTAAAACTATAATGGTTCTAAACTTAAATACAATAAAGAAAGCTATCTCTAAAGGCATAACAATTTGTACCAGAACCTTAAATCACCAATTTGACCTCAAAAAGTCAAAGTAGAAACAAACAAAGAACACAAAATAATGCCAAATCAATCAATCAATCAATCAATCAAATACCTGAAATTAACACGTTGAGAAGAAGCAATTTCCACATCAGATCTCACAAAAAACACACCATCAGGAGGAAATGTAATAACATTATTCAAACTCCCTTTCTCCACATCAATAACCTGCAACACATCTCCAGCTTTCGTTCCGAAAAACCCCGCATTCTCTACGATAAACAGCTGTTCTTTCTCGGTGGTCCAGAGCAACCGCCAGGTACCAGAGAGTGAACTGTCGGTTGTAACCTGGTCACGGTTGATTGAGGCGATTGTGTCGATTGCTTCGGTGATTTGTAACAGCTTTTGGGGGTCGGATTGGGTGGAGATGCCTCTGTTTTGATCGGAGATTAGATTAAGGAGGGTGGATTTAGCGGAAGAGAGCGATTGGGATGTGAGAGATGATCGAGCGGTTAGTGTGTTTCGTGTTTTTAGGGTTTGGTTTAAGGGGTTGAAAGGGGTGAAGAAGGTGTTGGAAATGGCGGGAAGAGATGATGGTGCCGCCATGGGAGTGGAGGGAAGGAGATGGTTATTGTATGGTTGTTAGGATTTTGATTGTTTTATAGGAGCAATATAATAATAACAAGATTTACCACCCGTAGCAATGCATCCGGGCGTAAAACCTTGCCGAATAGTACTAATGTTACATCAATGTCAGTGGCAAACAATATTGAAATTACGACGTGTTAATGCGAAGAAATTAGACTGCAACGTAAAACAAAGAAAATAATAATTAAGTCGATTTAGGACTAGCATGTTGTAACGAACCTGTCAAACGGAAAAAATAGACGACGTAAAAATGTCGAACCACATATTAACTCGCAAAATCTAGTACGAAACGTAAAAACGTTAAATGATATTCACCAATTTATACATATTTTAGTCCCCCATTTTGCCCCCATTTTATGCGTTTTCGGCCGTAAACCCGTGAATCGGATACTTAATCATGTATACTTTTGTTTACAGGCCTAAAACAGCATGCCAGACAAGATGATAGTGAAAACGAGGACTTTCCAGACGAAACGACAAAGCTGCGAACATTCTGTGAAGAATCTGACCTGGGCGTTTGGCACGGTCGTTCAACGAGTGGAACGACCGTGCATATCCGACAAAACAGCCCAACCCGGCAGTGAACGAGGGTGCAATCCGGAGTGCAAGTCATTCCCGGAGACGAACGGTCGTGCGGATGGTTGCACCCCGTGCGGATCCGATATCCAACACAAGCCCGGCGATGCACTGCCCGTTCAAGAGTCCGTGCAACAAGAACCCGGTGATGCACGATCGTGCCTCCAAGTGAACGGTCGTGCGGCTACGAAATCTGGTCAAGATCTGATGATGTCATGCGGTATGGTGTACAGTAACTTCAATAATGCAAAAAGTGAACGGTCGTGCACTTTATTGGCACGACCGTGCGGTTTCAAAAAGTTATAAAAATCATGCAGAAACATTCTGCTCGTAACTCTGGATATTTTGGAAGCGATTCTGGCGATTTTCAGGCTCCGGAGGCGTTAGCTTTCACCCGGATTCAAGCCACATTGTGCCGATTAGCTTCGTTATCTTCCGGATTCTTAATCTAGTGCTTGTTTATGGTTTGGTTTTCTAATATTTCCATAATTTTGTAAATCTTTCAAGCATTTAGATTAATGTTTATGTATTATTGTAGCCTTTTGGCAAAAACACAACAATCCCTTGCTTAATTATAATCATTAGTATGTTAACTTTGTTTGTAATGACACTTGGAAGTATTTTCTATGTTAATCTTTGATGATTAGTTTGCAACCTTGTTATTGTTGTTGATTTCTTGATTATAAGTAATTGTGTTGGATGATTGGTATTTGGTTAGTTAAGATAGTTGAAAAATGAAGCTTAATTAATCTTGTATTAGTAAACTTTAAACTTGGTTAACTAGTTTAGCTTGGTTAAAATGTGTGCACCATAATACTAGAAATGGTTAGTGGTTTAATAAAATGTAATTATTGTTAATCAAGAAAGCTTTCCGTCACGTAAGGTCCTTAACGGGTTAAATGGTGTTGTTATGAATTCTTGCCATGAATTATTAGCTTAGTTAGTAGTTTAGGCCAAAAATGCTATCTTGGTGAATTTATATGCAAGGTTTGTAAAATGAACTCGGTTGTGCTTTAATCTAGTTTATGCTTGTCTCGGTGGTTGCATTGTGTTTATCGATGTCACTTTCCTTGTTTAAGTGAGGTTAGAAAACTCCTAACGGATGACAAATTTATTTTTAAGAGATTTTCATTGTAGGATTGTTTTGAGACCCAAACGAGTCAATCAGAAGAGTTCTTATCAATTCAAGAGACGGAAACAAATGAATTGACTTGGAAAACAGCTTGTTTTACACTTAATTGTCTTGTTTATTGATTATAACAAGTTTACAGATCAGTAGACACGTCGGCAGCACTTCGGTACCGTAAATATGAACGTTACAAATGAAATCAGCACTAGGGTATTTATTGTGGAGGTGATTTCGCTTGAAAGTGGCACTGGCCATTTCAAGCGAAATTATAATGTCTAATTTCGTTTGAAACAGCCAGTGGCTATTTCATGCGAAATTACACACTTACATATAAACCCTAATTTCTCGAACTACGCGCCCTGATCTATACAAGACGAAGTCGACAGACGTATGCACCAACAGACTCCCCCTCGGATGTTGACGAGTCTTAAGTGTCGAGTCTTCACAGTCTTCAGTCTTAATCAATCTTTGGGCTCTTTCAAAGTATCTGATAGTGTAAGCATCCTCAATCTTTAACTCTCTTGCCTAGAATCTCAAACTGACTCTATAGTCTCTTGATCAGATCTCTTGATTCTGCAAGCTTGTCAGTATCAGCAACTCTTCTCCCCCTCGGATGTTAATCTACTAGCAGACTCCCCTTTGAATTGTGCTGGGATCGTAGTCTGGCTTTTACAGATTCACAGGTTCATGATCGATTCCTGGCTCACCTGCACAATCTCTACCCAAAACATAAGTTTCAGAAAAGATAAAATATAACAAATTTATAAACTCTGCTAATCACTTGATGAATTCATTTCAAAACAACGATTATTGATATAAAAATTTTAATTTCTGATGACCACTTGTAAACAAAACATTTTTCTCACAACATTCTTCCCAAACCAGTTCGTCATATTCAGCACTTGGAATTTTGAAAATCAGCTCTCCAATCAACAGTTGTCGAAAATCTTTTTGAATTTTTCAAAATTTATGCTAAAATACTCCGAAAATCTTTTTGGATTTTGATATAAAAGAAAAGCAGTAAATAAATATTTATAAACACTATTTTTGTGAGTTTGTGTAAGATGATCATATCAGTTTTTTTTTTTTTTACAAGCCACAAGTACCATTGAGCTTAGTTACACATTAAGAATTAAACAGTTCACTTAGATTGTCGATATACTGATCCACTTAAATTCTCACACAAATTTCAACTGATTCAGGATATGAATTAGATGAATTAAGAACTTAAACTTATTCATATGTCCCACCTCTTGAATATACTCCCGTATCCAGATCCCAATATTCAGTCTTACAAGTGAGTATACCACAGATGATATCTGTAAGGGGTTTAAATGCGAGGGCTGTGAGAGCTCAGGCTATTGCTTCCGCAAAATTAGAGAGATGACGGCTTCGACTTTTAGTGGGTCCCCTTTAGAGGATTTTTTTTACAACAACACATGATTAGCATTTTTCAATGTTTCATCATTTTTTATGCTGAGGGCAGGCTATTATTTCAGGCAAGTGTAAAGTATTCTCCGGGGACTAGGCCATTGCTTCCGCAAAATCAGAAGTCCCGGGATAATACCCCAGATATCACTGAGCATAAAGACCTAGTATCTCAGAAAGAGGGACCTTTCAAACGAAATTTCAGGGGTTACCTATATATCCGATTAGTGTTCCCCACGAAATAAACAAGTTTGAATTTAAGTTTATATCCCGAAAAAGTTTACTAAATGTGTAAAAACCTATCGGCATATCATCAGTGAGACCGTTTAACGCTATTTAAACATTACATTTCTTTAGCATACTGTAATTGTCTACTGATGTACTATCATTTCCTCTTTTTTACAACAAAACTCATTTTTGATTTTATCATGTTTTTTACTTTTTCAAATTTTCTAATGTTTTTGGATTTTCTGAAAAAATTCTTACTCCCCCTAAAATTCAAAATCATTTAAAGGAAATTTGAAAACAAATTGTACAAGGTAAAGTGACAACTAATTTTCGAGCTTCAATTCGCCATCCACTTGGCATAAACAATCTGAACTCCCCCTGACAACAAACTATTTTCCCATTATGATTTCAAAACACTTAAGTTTGTTTTAATCAAATGGTTTTTCCGGAAAATAAATTTTGTTGATTTTACCACTTGTAAAAATTGGGGTTATGATCATCACTTTGTTTTCTCAATCATTTGAAAAGTTTTAACATTTTCAGATTCTAACAACAATACCACATGTAGGAAATCAAGTACAACTTAATGTCCCTGATTTACCACTTGTAAATCGAAATATCACAAACGTGAATTTCTAAAGAGAAATGCCGATTCCTGCTCCACTTTTACCAACCTGGGAGCTTCGGCAAGTCAGGTTTTTAAGTAGAAAATGCTGTCACCCAAGCCTGACCAGCCTTGGGTGATTTTGGCACACATCTATCCCACCATCTTTTCGACTGATAAAATTCTTTGGCACTTTTAACCTTCCCATCTACCATCTTTCTGAAAATATGTTTGACTTTCCCATTGAAAGCCTTTTCAGTATCAAATTCTCCTTTACCAGAGAAGAATTGATCTGAAATTTCAAATCTACCTTTTGTTTTCAGATTTTCTTTTGACAATGGTGGAAAGTTTTCATCGTTCAACTCTGGAACGAAATTCTCATTCTTTTTCTCAACAGATGACTCCTCTGATTTTACGGAATCAGATTCATTGTCAGAACTACTCTTAGATTTTACTACCCATCTTTGTTTGTTCAAATCAACTTTTCTTTTGTAAAAACGTTGTGAAACATCACCAGTTTCGAAAATTGAATTTTCAAACATCTTAGATTTTTCAGTTAGTTGTTTCTTTTCATCAACACACTTCTTGTTTGTTTCAAAGTTAGAAGAAACTCCCTGCTTTGAATAACTAGACTCGTGGCAGTTCCAAGCAATATGTCCAACTTTATGACATTTGAAACACGTTCTTCTCTCAACTCTTTGCTCAGTTCTCATCATCATATTCTTTTTCTTCTCAGCAAGAAATTCTTGATTTGACTGTCTCCAGAATTGTGTCTTCTCTTCTTCTACTGAACTTGTACCTGAAACAAATTTAGTTTTTGATTTATAATTTTTTTCATTTTTATAATTTTCCAGGGGAATGAAACCTAATCCATGCTTTTTGAAATTACCGTTATGGTTTGGTTTCTTTCGATAACCTGAACCAGAACTGTAACCCTTTTTCTTGTTCAATCTCTGTTGAACTCTTGAAGTGTACTTTTTAGATTTTTCATGAAGATTTAAATCTTTTATTTCAGAAACATTAATTTCTATTAATTTGAAAACCTGTTTGATCATTTCAGTTTTGACACTTCTTATTGGAAATTCCTCATCAGAATATAATTTGTCTGAATCATTCAAAGTATATGCCACTTTGATTGGTTCGTCATTCAAATTAGATTTTAATAACAAGAATTCTTTATTGTAAACCCGCTTGACTGGTGAACTCGGACTCTTTTCTGACGAACTCGAACTTTCAGATTTAGACTCCAACTTTGACTCTTCATCCATATCCAACACCTGATCGACCACTTTGTTTAACAACTCAGACTCATGATCAGTGTCAGACGATGTGAATGTGACATCAATATTGTCTGGTAACTCATCAATGATTTCAGACTTTAACTTTATGTTGAGAGCCTTATTTAAACGTTCCTCATTTGGCTTTCTGGGATAATAACTATTCCAAATCGGGGGCGGACACTTGTTATACTTGACACTTTGTTTCTTACCAGTATCCGTATCTTCTGTCTTTTTATCTTGAAACGCTTCAAGACCTGAAACAGTAGGATAAACTCGATCAATCAATTAATCACATGTTGTATAACTCAACAACAAACGTTTAATTCTTTCGCTCTCAATTTTTTCAAGTTCCAAATCCTGCTTTAGCTTTGCACAGTCTTCAATATACTCATAGATGACTTTTTGCTTTGTCATTAAAGTTGAACTCATCATTGTCATAGCAGCATCAACTTCTAAATTTGTCTTTTTCAGACCATCAACAGTTCTGTTCAAAACATCGTAAGACTCTTTCACATACTTCACATCAGACAACAAGTTTTCTTTCAACTCTTCCAGTTCACTAATCTTCTTGTTTTTCTCCTCACAATCTTTGCAAGATTCCAAACATTTTGGACAAGGTTTAACGACCTCAACTATCTTTTCAACCTTGACAATCTTCTCAATTTCAACAATCTTTTCTACCTCGACGACTTTCTCAACTTCGACGAGTTTTTCAACTTCGACAATTTTCTCAATTATCTTTTCCACTTCAACAATCTTTTCAACTACTTTTTCTTCATCAACTTCTGTTTTTATCTCACACTCTTCATTTTCAACTTTCTTTGTTGAAATTTCTGCAACTTCAGCTTTCTCGGCTTCTAGTTTTTCTTTTTCTTCAGCAATTCTTTTTGCTTCCAATTCTTTCTTCAGACGAGCAGCTCGTTTTTCTTTCAACACTTCAATTTTATCTGCAAAAAACAAATTAAAACTAAATGAATCTAAACTTTTTCTTGCATTATTAATGTGTAAGACCCTAACATGTATTTGACAAAAGTCGCAGCGGAAATTCGTACCATAAAATTTCTTTCATTAAAAACGTCTTGACTTACTTGAAGGTTTGTTTTAAAAAGTATCTCTTTCACAAAACAAAAGCATAACTCCCGTTTACTAAAGTACATACTCGATTATTCTCGTACAATCTATCTTATGACTCGGTCTTCGATCTCTATTCCTTGTGATAAACGCCCTTGATCAATACCACCTGCACTCACCACATACATTTATAACATTAGCACACATTATATAAACAAGATTCATTCACGTACACTTCACATTTCGTCACATTTCAAACTTTAAGCATTTCATCTGCGTATCCATTTCCTGGTGAGGCTTCAATAACGTACCTGCATTACTTTTCATTCTCAAGGTACACCATTAATAACGTTAACACTCAATGTGTCTAAATCATACATACTTACGTACTTACATACATACATACATACATACACATCTACATACGTACATACCTTTCCTACAACTTTACATACGTGCATACACTCATACATGTCTTTATACATACATACATACATACACGACTACATACGTACATACCTTTCCTACATCTTTACATACATGTATACACTCATACATATCTTTATACATACATACACATCTACATACGTACATACCTTTCCTACATCTTTACATACATGCATACACTCATACATATCTTTATACATACATACATACACATCTACATACGTACATACCTTTCCTACATCTTTACATACATGCATACACTCATACATATCTTTATACATACATACACATCTACATACGTACATACCTTTCCTACATCTTTACATACATGCATACACTCGTACATATCTTTATACATACATACATACATACATACACATCTACATACACGTACAAAATCTTGCATACTTCTTACATACTCATACGTTAAATACATGGGACTTAGACTTTGATTTATAGCCCATAAACATCTAAGGATCGATCAAAATCATGTTTAGGAAGTCCGCCGTAGTCCACGGATAACAAACCGAAGCCTACGATACATAAATCAACTTAAATAACAATTTTCAGACTTTTGGACTTAGAGAGGTCGTCGGCGACGACCCTAGGGCCCGTCGGCGACGGCCCGTAGTTTTTCCCGTAGCCAAAACCCCGTAGACAGGAAGATAACCCGTCAGCAAAAAAACTAACTTTCTAGAGCCCGTCGGCGACGACCCCCTTGCCCGTCGGCGACTACCTCTAGAAATGGCACTTTTCTGCAGTTCCGTTTCGTCGTCCGTACGCACTAAAACGCGCGTAACTTTTGAACCGCTTACCCGTTTAACCTCCCGTTTCTTCCTACATGCTTGTAAATTCACATTCTATCATATAAACTTAAAATCCCACATCCGGATTAAGGAAATTCTTAACTTACACGCTATCATCTTATTATTCATTTAAGATTTATTCGACCCGTTCATGCATTCATCCACATAACTTGTTTGTTTGACCATAACTTCTTATGAACCTAATAATGTCAACATTGTCTATCATAAAAGATTAAGTTCTCGGATGTCTTGCATCCTCTTGACCCATTTTCGCTCAAGGGCTTATTTTGACCCGTTAAGGGTATTTGCGCAATATAGGGTCCTTAGCTTACGAAAATCATACTTCTCGCTTTCTTATTTTTTCAAAACATTCATTTAATTAAATAGCTTGTTTGTAATCAACTTTTAAGACCATTTGCTCGTTTTACCCATCAAGGGCGTTTTTGTCAACTTTGCTTTATCCTTAACAACAAAGGATTCCCTTGCATAAGTAACCAATCCTACTACTTAGCTACACTTCTTAATCACACATACCTTGCTCGGATCAAAGCTAAGATCCGTTTAATACTTCATCGGTCTCATACAATTCTTTCCTACTTGACCTCGATCATCATACTTAATTAAATTGCACATAACTTTACATAAACAACTAAGAAGTGATTACGAAAATCACTTACCTCATGCGTCCATGTTCAAACTCGTTTCCTCGCCACTTCTTGACCCGATAGCCTTCCGTGCTTGATTCCGTCTCGACATGATTCCTATACTTCCATGTCATCGAAATCACATTCTTATTAGCATACATAATTGTACATGTTAACAATCATATCGATCGCATAATCCCCATTTGACTTTCATTAGTTACTTCTAACAAGCATAATACATGTGACCAATTTCATATCATTTCAAACTCATGTAAACCATCATGTCATCGCATTAAACACACATTCGTCAAACACGCTCCATATAACTTACCTTAATCTTACAATTATGACAACACGTCTAACCATCCTTCTTATACACGGTTGACTTTTAGAAGTCAACGGTTCATTTAGTTTAACTTCCGACTCATCATTATATACCCGTAACATCATAATAGCCTATACGGACAACACTATATACATATCATCTTTTACTTACATACAATTTCATCTATTAAGCTCACCTAGACATTTCATCAAACGCTTGGTGTGCGTACCACTATGTTAGCACAATGTACAACTAATTTATGCATATTCTTCTAATCTTATACATAATTCATCAAATTCCACTTCCTAATCAGCACGAATCATTCATGCATAAACATCAAACATACTAGTATTATATTTCTTTTGATTCTTCTAACAAGAACCCATCATGCAAATCAAAATACATCAATATTAAGCAAAATTGGACATGGATGATTCACCCATGTCATCATCTTCATCTTAACAAATGGGTTTCATCCAAAAACATCAAATTAACCTAAATCATGCATAACCCATGTCCAATATGATGATTCTAACACACGCCCATTCTCAATTTCATACAAATTCGCGATTTACATCAAAACCCACTTCGTGAAAGATCACCAATCTAACTTCTAAGACATACCTTACGATCCCCTTGTGATAGTGATCATTATTCCATGTTTATTTGCGAATTTGAGCCTTGAATCATCACTTGATTTGAAGCTTTTGAAGAATTAGGGCTTGGCTCCTATGGAGCCCTTTCTGATCGTTCCAGAACACACACGAGATGTGTGTGTTTGTGTGTGTTTTTTATTAATTAAAACATAACTTTCCCCTTGTCCATCTTTGGTCCCTCAAGTTTATACCTTTGCTTGTTTTGCTAAACATTTGACTAGGTGTAATAACCTAGTTATTACATTCTATTTTATTAGACATGGGGTCTTACATACAATTTTAATAATTCGAGTTTTGGGGCGTTACATAATGTATTCGTCCTCATCATCAGTATCATCATCACTTTCTGATGATCTAAAAATCTTCATTCTTTTGATTTCTTGTTCTTCCAAGATTCTAGCAACAAGTCCTGAATTAGGTGGAATGTATTTATCCCAGCTAAATCCCTCTGCAACCTTTTCATCATCTTGGTCAATTATACCATAACAAGCTCTTTTCTCTTCAATGGTATGTGCATGTGCAGTTTGTGGTTGTTGAGCAATCTGATGAAAAATTGATTTTTGATAATAATTGTTTTTTCCAGATTGATCTTGTCTTCCATTTGCTTCTTTGTTTTTGCACTCACGCTTAAAATGACCTTTTTCTTTGCAACGAAAACAAGTGACCTTTGATTTGTCAAACCCTATCGGAGATGCACTCAGTTCTCGAAAATCAACTCTTCCGGTGACTTGTGTAAATTTTTCTGCTCTTCTAACTGCACTGGCTAGACACCACTTGATGTCCATCAACTCAAGTTCCTCCGCATCAATTTGGTCATAATCTTCTTTGGTAAGCATCGGATTTCCAATTATGCCAGCAATCAAACTTTCATATGATTCCAACATAGCAACGAGTGATGCCATGTGTTGCTTAGCTATTTCCGGAGAAAGATTTTGACCATTTTGAATGTTCAAGGTAACATTGCAATGCAGATTTGTAGAATTCTTTTGTTGAGGACTTGGTGTTGTAAAATTTGGATCAAAGCTTGAATATGAAGATGAAGATCCACCACTTTGAGTTACAGTACTTCCCTTTGTTCCAGAAGAACTATCAGCACTGAAACCAGTTTGAATCTTTGGGCTTGGAGTAACTTCAAATTTGTTTCCTCTGTAGTATAAACTCACATCTTGTTGAGCATTTGGATTAGACATGATAGCAGTTTTCTGGATATCCAACTCATGCTCTTCAATCTTCTGAATAAACTGTGCAAGATTCATATTTTCAGATTTTCTCATGTGTTTTAGGATCAACAAATAAGTTCCCCATTTCTGCTGTGGTAATGCATCAGCTAGTTTATTAACCCATTCATCGTCGTCTTTCTTTATTTCCAATCTTCCCATTTCCAAAACCAAATGACAATATCTATCAATGGTTTTTTTTTTTTTTGTTGTTTCACCTTCTAAGGCTACAAAAATATCAAATGATTTCTTCAGTAAAGCCCTTTTGTTCTTAATCATATCTGCACTTCCTTTAAACTTTTGAATTAATGCGGTCCAAATTGATCTTGCAGTACCTTCATGTTGGAATAAAACAAAGATATCTTCTTTAATCGCTTGTTGAAGAATGTTGATCATCATTTTTTCACTTGTATATTTCAATTTATCATTCTCTGAAAAGTCACAAAAAGCTTTTTCAAGCCCACGTTCATTTTTCGGTTTCTCGTAATCTTTCTCTAATGAACACCATGCGTCAAACTTATAAGCTTGCACCCAGTATTCAAATTGATTTTGCCATCCTTTAAAATCTTCAATATACATAAGCTTCGGCGGTTTTTGATGAGTTCCCGTTTCATTCTCACTGTACAATGTTTCAGCAGCTGTAACTGGTGCAACTGGAGTAGCAAACGCATTGTAGAATTCCTCTTCCATGTTTCGGAAAATTGTTTCAAAAAAAATTCAAGTTTCACACGAAATACAGGTTCAAACGGAATCAACTCTCGAGCAAAATCCCTTTTGAAGCGGAATACCCCTTTGATGCGAAATAACACTTTTGGTACGAAATAACTTCTTTCAAGCGGAATCACTTTTCACACGAAATAACTGATTTCGTGTGAAATAGCACGCTTTCAAATGGAATATGTAATTTCGAGCGAAATTTTCAAACGGAATACCAATTTGGTGCGAAATTATCTAATTTCGTGTGGAACGGCTCAAACGAAATTACACTTAGAAGCGAAATAAAGAATTTCAAGCGGAATTATGTAATTTCGTTTGAAATCAAGCTGTAATTCCGTACGAAATTATGCTGACGTAATCATTTTCGATCTGTGTTCCAAGCGAAATTACAAATTTTACCACTTTTAGATCAAATTTAAGTCCAATTCTTTCAAGGATTCGTTAAAACACTGTTTCGCATGACATGTATGAAATTCAATCCATTTTGACCGTGAAATCTTGTGAATTTTATAAAAGAAGGTGTAGAAGACAGATTTTATGGCTGTTTTGGCAAGAACTCTTCCTCCTGAGCTCTGATACCACTTGTAGGATCGTTTTGAGACCCAAACGAGTCAATCAGAAGAGTTCTTATCAATTCAAGAGGCGGAAACAAATGAATTGACTTGGAAAACCGCTTGTTTTACACTTAATTGTCTTGTTTATTGATTATAACAAGTTTACAGATCAGTAGACACGTCGGCAGCACTTCAGTACCGGAAATATGAACGTTACAAATGAAATCGGCACTAGGGTATTTATAGTGGAGGTGATTTCGCTTGAAAGTTGCACTGGACATTTCAAGCGAAATTACAATGTCTAATTTCGTTTGAAATAGTCAGTGGCTGTTTCATGCGAAATTACACACTTACATATAAACCCTAATTTCTCGAACTACGTGCCCTGGTCTAACATTCTTAATACAAGACTCGATATAAGACGAAGTCGACAGACGTATGCACCAACATTCATAGACATTTATCAATTGCACGTTAAAGAACAATTTTAGGTGGTTAAAGTGTGTTTATCGTTTTAGCTTTCCGAATGATTGTCATGTTAGGATTCCCGAAAGGGATACTAATTGTTTTGAAAATGGAGAATTGATCGAATATTTCTAGTGTCAAAACTGACTTAGTTGATGTGCTTTGGTTGTGTATTAAGCAAGGCTAATTATCTATTTTCTTATTTTAAATATATTACGTCTTTATAAGTATTTGTTTATGCTTATCTTAGTCTTTACAAAATCAAACAACTTATCTTTTTACCGGTAATTTAGTGATAAAGGTCTAGTACTATTCCTCCGCCCATTTCCTTGGATCGATACTTGGTTCTTACCGATACTTTACTACATATGTGACGGGGTATACTTGTCTCTTTCGTGTGTGTTTTGATGTTAAAGTAATAATTACTTTTATAAATTTAAAACCGAATTGTGTGTTTATTCATGATAAAAATATGTATATACCCGCACACGTCAAGTTTTTGGCGCCGTTGCCGGGGAAATGGCGAGCTTTAGGAACGACCCGAGTCATTGTTTTATCGGTGGATATACTTGTTAATATTTGTGAATATTTTCATGATTATTTATTTGTTAATATTTCTTGCTTTTAATTCAAATTTATTCGTGTTCTTGATTGTTTTGTACACTTGTAATTTTTTGTTCCATTTATTTGTTCAATTCCGGATTTATTCATTTACTTATTCTTTGAATTTTCGGCTTTGAAAAATCATTTCTACACTAGCCGATTTGATTTTATTTATTGCTTTACTTTTTATAAAATTTCGGGCCCATTTTCGGATTTTTATAAAATTTTCAGCCCATTTAAAAGAATATTATGTTTCTTTTCAGCATAAAAAAACAGCATTATTATATTAATAAAATATTCATTGTGTCAAATTTTCGTTTGCAGGTTGACGTCCTCAACCCTCGCTCCCGATCCTGTTGAGCCGTCAGACGAACCCGAGCGTGATCTTAGGAGACGTCTTCGTGCGAGATCTCGTACGGTTGGGCTACTGCTCGCAGCTGGTGAGCCGGAACCGGTGGTACCCGCTGAAGCCGAGGGCTCAGGGGCAGCAGGAAACGCAATCATGGCGGACGACGAACGACCTTTGAATGAATCAAATCAGCCCGAACGGGCAGGCCTGGAGCCGAGTATCCTACGACCTACTATAGATGCACCTGTTTTTGAAATTAAATCTAGTATTATTAATATGGTGCAGAATTCGGTACAGTTTGACGGGCGTGAGCATGAGGATCCCGGACAACATATAGCGGCTTTTCTCGAAGTTTGTTCCACGTTCAAGATTAGGGATGTTTCGGAGGATGCTGTTCGGTTGAGGTTGTTTCCATTCTCATTGCGTGACAAAGCCAGAGCTTGGCTTATGTCACTTCCAGCTGGGTCCATCAGGACCTGGAATGAGCTGGCGAAGCTGTTTATGCAAAAATACTTTCCGCCTGAGAAGACAACCAAGTTAAGAAACCGGGTTGTGACCTTTCGCCAAGATGAGGGAGAGTCGTTGCACGCGGCTTGGGAGAGATTTAAGGATCTGTTACTTGATGTTCCACATCATGGCTTCTCCAAGAGACAGATGGTCTTGACGTTCTATCAAGGGCTTAGCTACAATACGCAGGAGCGATTAGACATGAATGCAGGAGGCGATCTAGGAACGAAGACGCCGAATGAGGCTTATGATATCATTGAAAAAGCTGCGTTGAAGTCTAGCTCGTGTCGAGAAGGAGATAGGGGTCGGGCTACATCATCATCATCACCTCGCGCAGGAGTTCATGCTGTAGATGACTATACGGCTATTACTGCACAAATCTCGGCTCTTGCATCGAAATTCGACAGGTCCCAAATAGTTACGCAGGCTGGGTCAGGATGTGACCAGTGTGGAGTGTCACACGAGCCTGGTGCATGTTTTCAGGGAGTCGCATATGAAGGCCACGAAGAGGTGGATTTTGTGAGTAATCAGGTGAGGCCACAGAACAACCCGTACAGCAATACCTATAATCCCGGATGGAGAAATCACCCAAATTTTGGGTGGCGAGCGAATACGGGTAATCAAAACCCATTGGGATTTACTCAGCGCGCTCCAGCACCACAGCAGGGTCAGAGTCAGCAGTTCCAGCCATACAACCAACCTTACCAGCAGCGTCCATATTCGTATCAGAATCAGGGCACTGGGAGTAGTTCCCAGCAGCAGGCCCCTCAGTCTAGTTCCAAGCTGGAGGACATGATGGCTCAGCTTCTTACTAGCTCCTCTAGTGCAAATCAGTTGGCAGAAAAACGATACCAGCAGAGCGAGGATCGTTTTCTTTCCCACGAGGGAGAAATGAGGAGTCACAAAGCCTCGATTCAGAATATCGAGAACCAGGTTGGTCAGCTGGCACAGATGTTGTCTAAAAGGCCCCCAGGTGATCTTTCGGGCAATACAGAGAAAAACCCGAGCGGGCACAGGGATGTGAATGCTGTCATGACCAGGAGTGGAAAGACTACCGGACTCGTCACTGATCACTAGAGCGGTCCCGACTGACACACCGGACGAGGTGCAAGCCAGACTACGCCCAGCAAGTACAGTACAAGTCCAGGAGCCAGTCAAAGATTACACTCCTCCAGTACCTTATCCAGGCAGGCTGAAGAAACAGAAGAACGAAGAACAATACGGTAAGTTCCTTGAGTTGTTTAAGCAACTACACATTAATATACCGTTTGTTGAAGCCTTGGCCCAGATGCCAAAGTATGCGAAATTCCTAAAGGACATCCTCTCGAATAAACAGAAGCTCGAGGATATATCATGTGTGGTGATGAATGAAACTTGTTCTGCCGTTCTACAAAACCGTCTGCCCATGAAAATGGGAGATCCGGGTAGTTTTACGCTCCCGTGTTTGATTGGAAACGTGTTTGTTAGCCATGCATTGGCTGACTTGGGAGCGAGTATCAACCTTATGCCATATAAGGTTTTTACTAAACTGGATCTGGGTGAGCCGTCACCCACTAGAATGAGCATTCGGTTGGCAGATCGTTCAATCAAGTATCCGCGTGGATTTGTTGAAAACATGCTTGTTAAAATCGATAAATTTGTTTTCCCCGTGGATTTTGTTATTCTTGACATGGACGAAGATTCAAGAGTGCCTTTGATACTTGGACGCCCGTTCCTCAATACTGCGAGGACGATTGTAGATGTGGCAGCTGGCCAAATCACACTCCGAGTAAATGACGAGCACGTGACTTTTGATATTAAAAGATCAATGCAGCATCCGCAAAGTCACGATGACATGCTTTACTATGTCGACATTGTCGACGCATGTGTGTGCTCTCATTTTCAAGGCACTGTTGAAGAGATTGATTCGGACACACGTCTGTCGTGTGGGGACCTGATTGGCATTACGCAGGAGGGCCACGATTTCGAGCAGCCAGTCTATTAGATTGGTGACGATGGTTCCCAGAGTCCAGAAAGGTTTCTAGAAATTGCCCATGTAGAAGAAGAGAAAGCAAAGCCTTCGGTTGAAGATCCACCATCTTTGGAGTTGAAAGAACTCCCGCCACATCTCGAGTATGCATTTCTGGACGAGGAGCGTCCCTTACCGGTCATAATTTCGGCATCATTGGAAAAGGATGAGAAGAAACAGCTTCTCGAGGTTCTGAGACTTCATAAGAGAGCCATTGCGTGGAAAATCATGGATATCAAAGGCATCAATCCTTCTTTTTGTACTCACAAGATTCTGATGGAAGACGAGTACAAACCGTGCGCACAGCATCAGAGGCGTTTAAATCCGAATATGCAAGACGTGGTGAAGAAAGAAGTGATTAAGTTGTTGGATGTCGGATTGATTTATCCTATATCTGACTCTGTATGGGTGAGTCCAGTGCAGGTGGTACCAAAGAAAGGTGGTATGACTGTAGTCTCAAATGATAGGAATGAGCTAATTCCTACCCGTACCGTCACTGGGTGGCGAGTTTGCATCGACTACCGCAAACTCAACGATGCTACTCGTAAGGATCACTTCCCGTTTCCATTCATCGACCAGATGTTGGAGCGTCTGTCGGGGAAGTTGTATTACTGTTTCTTGGACGGGTTCTCTGGGTACTTCCAAATTCCTATTGCCCCTGAGGATCAGGAGAAGACTACCTTTACCTGCCCCTTCGGCACATTCGCCTACCGGCGGATGCCTTTTGGGTTGTGTAATGCACCGGCGACCTTCCAGAGGTGCATGGTTGCAATTTTTCATGATATGATCGAGGATTCTATGGAGGTTTTCATGGATGACTTTTCAGTATTTGGGGATTCCTTCGATCATTGTTTGGAGAATTTGAAAAAGATGTTGAACAAGTGTGAGGAGACGAATCTGGTCCTAAACTGGGAGAAGTGCCAGTTCATGGTGAAGGAGGGCATAGTTCTGGGACATAAGATTTCTCGTGCTGGTATGGAGGTCGATCCAGCTAAAGTTGACATTATTTCATGACTTCCGCCTCCCACCTCTGTGAGAGCGATACGGAGCTTTCTTGGTCATGCGGGGTTCTATAGGCGATTCATCAAGGATTTCTCAAAAATCGCTAGACCCATGTCCCATCTGTTGGAGAAAGACGCTCCGTTCATATTTGGAGATGATTGCTTAAGAGCCTTTGACCTTCTCAAGCAAAAGTTGATTGAGGCCCCTATTTTAGTTGCACCTGACTGGAGTCTGCCGTTTGAAATTATGTACGACGCGAGTGATTACGCTATAGGGGCCGTTTTGGGTCAGAAGAAAGAAAAGCACTTTCACCCGATCTACTATGCGAGCAAGACTCTTCATGACGCTCAGGAGAACTACACCACGACTGAAAAAGAGCTCTTGGCAGTTGTTTTCGCATTTGACAAATTTAGATCGTATTTGGTGCTTTCAAAAACAGTTGTGTATACTGATCACGCAGCCATAAGATATCTCTTCAGCAAACAGGACGCTAAACCGCGTCTAATCAGATGGATCCTGTTGCTGCAGGAGTTTGATATTGAAATTCAAGATAAAAAGGGTGCGTTGAATGTAACGGCTGACTATCTATCTCGGTTGGATCATGGAGACATCAAGGACACGCGTTGGGATTCAATCAATGACAGTTTCCCACACGAGTCGTTGATGGGTGTTGAGATATGCGATGAGTCGCCTTGGTTCGTTGACTTTGCGAACTATCTTGCTTGCGGGATTCTGATTAAAGGGTTGACTCACCAACAAAAGAGGAAATTCTTTTCGGATGTCAAGCACTACATTTGGGACGACCCTTTCTTATTTAGGGTGGGTGCTGATCAGGTGATCAGAAGATGCGTTTCAGGGAAAGAGGCGACCGATATTCTGCGCCATTGTCACGAGGGACCTACCGGAGGCCACCATGGAGCCAATTTCACCGCCAAGAAGGTTTTGGATTCCGGGTTTTATTGGCCTACTATTTTTCGTGACGCGCAGAGTTGGGTAAAAGCGTGCGATGCCTGTCAGAGGGTGACAAATATATCGGCACGTGATGAAATGCCTCAGAACTGGATACAGGTATGTGAAGTCTTCGACATTTGGGGGATAGACTTCATGGGACCATTTCCCCCATCACGAGGAAATAAGTACATCCTGGTCGCGGTCGATTATGTGTCAAAGTGGGCGGAGGCACAGGCCTTACCCACCAATGACGCCAGGGTGGTAGTGAGATTTTTGAAAAGTTTGTTCGCCCGGTTTGGTGCACCGAAGGCGCTTATCAATGACAGAGGGACTCATTTCTGCAATACCCAACTTGAAAAAGCTTTGTCCCGCTATGGTGTGCATCACCGTTTGTCCACGCCCTATCATCCACAGACGAGCGGGCAGGTGGAAGTCACAAACCGTGGACTAAAGCGAATCCTTGAGCGGTCTGTAGGTGCAAACCGCAAGGAGTGGTCGGATAAACTCGACGAGGCGTTGTGGGCTTTCCGTACAGCTTACAAGACCCCTATTGGGACTACTCCCTTCAGGCTTGTATACGGAAAAGCATGTCATTTACCGGTGGAATTGGAGCATAAAGCGATGTGGGCTCTAAAAACCGCAAATCTGGACTTGAAAACCGGAGGTGAAGCCAGGTTTCTCCAGATTCATGAATTGGAGGAGATACAACAACTCGCTTATGAGAGCTTCGTCCTCTACAAAGAGCGCACAAAGAGATTACACGATAAACGCTTGAAGGACCACAAAGAATTCCAAGCGGGCGATCTTGTTCTTCTCTACAACTCACGATTGCGCTTATTTCCAGGAAAACTTCATTCACGTTGGACAGGACCATACACAGTAAAAGAGTGATTCTCATATGGGACTGTTGCAATAGAGAACGCGGACGGCGTTTTATTCAAGGTGAATGGTCACCGTTTGAAGCTGTACGTTGCCAGGCCGATCGAGTCGGCGGTGGAGGTCATCGAGCTCCATGCCCCGCACACATCATAAGTGTGGGGAGGAGAGTCTACGCTACTGACTCGCGGATTAAAAATGTAGCAAGAGCGTCTTTGACGCTTTAGGGGTAAAATCGTCCCTTTATGTGTTTTTGTAGTTTTAGCGTAATTTAGGAGTGTTTGGTAGTTTACGTTAGTTTGTACAATTTTTATACATGCCGAGCGAAGGTTCTATGTTGGGATATTGTTAAAACAGTTTGCGTGTTGAAAAAATGGTGAAAACGGCCAAAACAGGTGCTGAGAAGGCTTTTTGCAGAAAAAACTGATCTGCAGCTGTGGCACGCCCGTGCCACGGGCCGCACGCCCGTGCGATTGCAGGATCGGCCGGCACCTCGAGTCGCACCCCCGGTGCATCTCCGAGATCATCGTGCCAGGGTGATCCTTATTCGGTGAAGCACGACCGTGCGACTGGTCGAACGACCGTGCGTGAGGCTAGGGGCATTTCTGTCATTTGGCAGTATAAATACCCCCATCTGCAGCCCCCATTTACAATTCACGAAAACCCTATCCGCACCAGCCGTTCCAGAGCGTTTTTGCCTCAAATCGAACGATTTCTTCGCACGGTTTCACACATCCCTTCGCACGATGGATCATCCCTTCTTACAGTTTGACCCCAATAACGAGAGAGAAAGCCTTTGTATCCCAAAACGTGACGCTTTAAGGAATAAACGAGGGCAGTTTGGCATCCCCCGGAGGCTAGATTGAGAGGTTATGAGAGATCTAAATCAGCGCGAACGATTAGAAAACATGCTTACTATCTCGCTTTCGCGTTTGGTCGCCATTGACCGCCCCATCTATCGTGAGCTCACGATAGAGTTCTTCGCCTCCTATTCCTACGAAAAGCCCAGAGCGTATAAAGTCCCCAATTTCCGCTACAAAGAAAGGGTGCATTTCAGATTGGGCAGACGTTGGCATCATTGGTCGGTGGGTAGATTGGGTCGGAGACTTGGGATTTACACAAATGAAGACATGGATTCAGAGTTCTTCACCGATGAGTTCACCTTCCCGAGTGACGAAGCGCGGGCCGCGTTCTGGGCTCAAAATGTAGTTGGTCACCCATACGACCCAAGGATGTCAAAAGCTTCACGATTAAGAGACCCTCTGCATCGAGTGATGCATCATATATTCAGCCATTCCGTCTGCGGGCGCATGGACAGTCTGGGGAACTGTCCAACACCAGATCTGATATATCTTTATGCGCTGGTTGAGGGGGTACACATCAACCTAACTGCAAGGATGGCGGAATATTTTGTGAACAGCTCAGGGAGAACACCCAGCAGTCAGATTCATGGCGGTCAGTATGTGACCGAAATTGCCTACAATTTAGGGTTGATGACTGATGAGGTACTTCAGGATCTCACTCTTGTAACCGAGGGTTTATATGTTGATATTCGGTCGTTGAAGGCGATGGGGTTGATTGCTGAGACGGATCGCGGGGATCGATTGAGGGGTTTGAACAACGAGGTCTGGGACCCGTTGCCTCCGGCAGAGGAGGAGGATGAGGACGAGGAGATGCATGAGCAGCACGAGCAGCATATACCACAGACACCACCACAGCATCACGGATACCACCAGCACCAGGATTGGCCTGAGGGCATTCCCCCTTACCCTGAGTTTTACCAGCAGTTCCAACATATGCAGGTTAACCAGGAGCAGCAAAGGATTCATATTGAGCAGATCAGGGCGAACCAGGACTTCATGCACCGAGAGGTGCATGATGGATTCTCGTACATATTCGGGGGGCTTCAGAACGCCTACCCGAACTACTTCGGGGAGCCCCCACAGTTCCCATACGGGAACCCACCTGGTTATGGAGATGCAGGCCCGTCCAACATGAGAGATGATGTTGGTGACGATGACTAGGAGACGGTGGAGTTGATCGTTGGTGGTTTTGTTATTTCAGTACTTTATATTTCGGGTGTTCATTTTGGTTGTTATTTCAAACACCCCCGGTTATGTACTCTTTATTTTCAGACACTTTAGTTTTTATGTCTTGTCTTTGGTTGGATATTTGGTAGTTTATTTATGTAAATTATGGTTTATTTGTGTTTATATTGTTTCTATTCTGTTTTCCTGTACCTTGTGACACACTTGCAGATTTTGGCTATCAAGTCTTGGACCGGAAGCACATCACAGATACAGCTTGGAAGTCTCGTTGCATAAAAATCATCTTCAGGGGAGTATTATTCTCCTTTATCTCTATATTTCGGGTTTCGCATTGGGGACAATGTGAAGTTCAAGTGTGGGGAGGGGTTTAACTGGTTGACTTTGTTTGTCCTGTTAAAAAAAATAATAAAAAAATAGAAATAATAAAAATAATAAAAAAAAATCAGAAAAATCATTCAAAAATATCTGTATTTTGTAAATATTATTTTTAGTAAATAAACCGGTTGGTTGTGTTTTAGAAAGCTTCGGACATGATAAAAACTCGACAAACAAAATAAATTTTGAAAAAGAAAACCGGAAAGCGTGACAAACAAATAAAAACTTGCATGATAGTTTTCACACTTTTACCCATTCCTTCCGTTACGTGAGCATATTTGAGCCTTGAAATTGTTATATATTTGTTCATTTCGGAGTAGGAGTGAGCCGGATGTCATGTGTAATTTAGAACTTGTCACTAGAATGCTTGTTAAGACCATGAACTTGCGAAATTGTGTAGAAGTGATAGAGGCACTTAGAAAACCCTATGTGTTAGCCTTGTTCTTTGTGTTGTGTTCCCCGTAAACCTTACATTACCTTTAGGATTAACCATGTCGAGCCTTCCCGTTTACCATTGTTTACCCAACATAATCGCCCACTTAGCCAAATTTAGCCTGTTTATGTTTTAAACCCTTTTTAGTGTTGAAACTCGGTCAAAATAATCGTTTAACTAGCGCTTGTTTTAGTTTATTGTTCATTGTATAAATCCATTAGTTTCTTTGTAAAAAAAAAATAAAAAAATAAAACACCCTAAAATAGGGTGAATTCGACAAAATTCGAGCAATTTTGATTGCTTAATGATAAAATCTCGATTGATGAGCTTGATTTCGCAAAAGTCGCCTTTTTAAGGCGTTAGTATGTATAGTTGTATTGTTTTACGCTAATTAAAAGCTAAAACCGAGTTTTAACCATTTCGCCACTTTAAATTTCCATTTCCATACCTTTCACCCAAGCCTAACGTTATACCCCGTAAAGACCTCTTGATTTACCCTTTGTCGCATGTTAGTTGGTGGAGACGAGATCTTATGACAAGCTTATGATATTACACATTTCATTGACGAGGCATTGAGTGTTTGCACATACACATTTTATGTATGTTTCACATATAAAACCGAGTGTGTGTGAACATTGTGAGTTGTGTGAATTTTAGCATGTTAAGTCAATTGAAAGTGAAGTCACGACTTTTTGGTTATCCATACATATATTTGCATATGCTTGTTTGGTTTGATTCAATAATTAGTTTGTAAATTATCGTTCTTGTCAGATTCTATCTTTTATTGCATTTTAGTTTAGCTTGCTTGAGGACAAGCAAGGTTCAAGTGTGGGGAGATTTGATATTCACCAATTTATACATATTTTAGTCCCCCATTTTGCCCCCATTTTATGCGTTTTCGGCCGTAAACCCGTGAATAGGATACTTAATCATGTATACTTTTGTTTACAGGCCTAAAACAGCATGCCAGACAAGATGATAGTGAAAACGAGGACTTTTCGGACGAAACGACAAAGCTGCGAACATTCTGTGAAGAATCTGACCTGGGCGTTTGGCACGGTCGTGCAACGAGTGGAACGACCGTGCATATCCGACAAAACAGCCCAACCCGGCAATGAACGAGGGTGCAATCCGGAGAGCAAGTCATTCCCGGAGACGAACTGTCGTGCGGATGGTTGCACCCCGTGCGGATCCGATATCCAACACAAGCCCGGCGATGCACTGCCCGTTCAAGATTCCGTGCAACAAGAACCCGGTGATGCACGATGGTGCCTCCAAGTGAACGGTCGTGCGGCTACGAAATCTGGTCAAGATCTGATGATGTCATGCGATATGGTGTATAGTAACTTCAATAATGCAAAAAGTGAACGGTCGTGCACTTTATTGGCACGACCGTGCGGTTTAAAAAAGTTATAAAAATCATGCAGAAACATTCTGCTCGTAACTCTGGATATTTGTGGAGCGATTCTGGCAATTTTCAGGCTCCGGAGGCGTTAGCTTTCACCCGGATTCAAGCCACATTGTGCCGATTAGCTTCGTTATCTTCTGGATTCTTAATCTAGTGCTTGTTTATGGTTTGGTTTTCTAATCTTTCCATAATTTTGAAAATCTTTCAAGCATTTAGATTAATGTTTATGTATTATTGTAGCCTTTTGGCAAAAACACAACAATACCTTGCTTAATTATAATCATTAGTATGTTAACTTTGTTTGTAATTGTCACACCCCGACCACGTAAAATAACAAAGCGTGGCGGAAACGTCGGGGGGTGTTGTAACAGAATTATCGTTTCATAACCATGGATACAAAAAGTGTTTCGTTTTATTGATAATATTAAGCATTAACATTGTTTTAACACATAACAAACAAGTTTTATATCAACTATCATCGTTTTATGTCACTAAGGCCTCTTCCAGATCCTATGTGACGTATGCATCCTAGAACGTCAATCAAGCAACAACACCTGAAACATATGTAAAAAACAAAGTCAGCAAAGAAATGCTGGCGAGTACATAGGTTTTATAAGAGTATCGGAATCATGGCTTGTTTACCTATATTGCAATACCTCGAAAACCTTGTTTAGAAAAGTGTATAATATTGCAACATGATTAACCAACTCAAATCAAGATGGTTATAATTTATAAAATCACGTAGCCATGATTCTTAACCCAAAAGATTTTGTTTTAGTAAACCAATTTGTAAAACATCTTGTAAAAAAACTCGTTAATAAAACATCGTTGTGTGACATCGTTTCGAAGATCGTTTACCCAAGTGAACTAAATAACGCCACGGCATGTAATATGTTGAAAACACTTATATATAAGAAGTACCAACGGCGTATCCACCATGTTTTCACCACATTACACCGTTATCCAAACACTAGCCAAAAACCAATCGTTTACCCAGATCGTTTAACATCGTTTCCAAATCGTTCCCAAATCGTTTCCAAATCGTTTACAAATCGTTCCCAAATCGTTTACTCGTTTAGATCGTTTAAATAGTCCTCGTTTTAATTGTGAAAACTTATATATGGTCATCTCGTTAATAACATTCAAACCTTCGTGACTCGTTCATCGTTCACTCGCTTCTCGTATTAACAAACCTCCAAAGGGTAAATTAATAATTACAGATTCAGTCGTTACCCACAACACCCACACATAACCATGGGTATAGTGAAATAACGGGATTTGTCAGATCCTATGGTACCATAACCTAATACTGGTCGGTTCGGCCAAAATTAATGAATGTCATTCGTTATGTAACTACAACCAACAATTCGTTCACATTAATCGTTATTAGTTTAGTATAAATCGTTTTAATCGTTTTTGAAATTATCGTTAACACCTTGAAAACATTATGTACATATGAATCACCCCAAAACATTTGAAAACAATAAAATGGGGGAACTATGTACTCACATGTAGTGCAAGGTATCCTCAATCAATAGTACTTCAACAAACTCGAGTAAACCAGATAAATCAAGTAGCACCTAGTAATTGATTCACTAGTCAAACAATAGACGCCTAAATCGGAAGATCGGACAGAATGAGGTCTTGTAAACCAAATGAGTGTTGGAACTCATGTGATATGGTTTAACAAGGCCTACATCCTAAATGAAACCTGACCTAAGTGCCTTCGACCCATCGCGACCCATTAAAGTAGCTTATGCTACTTTAACGCGTCGTTCGCGTGAAACGCGTTCAGAACGTCTAACTAGTCCTATGACAAGTATTATATGCCTATACAAGTTTAATCATGATGTATAATCAGTTATGTGACAAAAGTTTAGGTTACATAAGCTTAATTACCAATTATACATGAAAAGGGTATTTTGGTAATTTACCTAAGGCATATAATCTACTTATCATACAACTACCTAAACTAGGTGACCATAAGGTATAACCTCAGAAGGTTAATCCCTATGCAACTATGGTTACTAACCATGTTTGGTCGGATCCTAATGATCGACCAAACGGGTCGTGTTCGAAAGTCTAAGCGGGTGTTTAGTCCGCTTGACTTACGACTCTACACAAGCACTAGACTAAAAAGTGACGAGCTAAACATGCTAAAAATGTTTAGTTAAGTTAGAAAACAGGTTTTGATATCAAAACAAACGGTTTTGATATCCTAGAGTAGTTTGGTTACAAAATACGCGTAAATGCGTATTTTGGCCGAAACTACGACTCGTCACTGAGCCTAGATAACGTGGTAATCAGTAGGTATAGTCACTAGGGACTATAACCATCGTGATTACGCTCACGTTATGAAGTTCAAATGAACTTCACATTGACCATAAACTGGTCAATGCAGAAAGTCAAACGCAGTTTGACTTTAATGCTAAAACGAATGAAAAGAACGAAAGAACACTTACAGAAGGTCCCCGCAAGAGTTGATTCTGATTTTTCTCTCAGGTAGGAAGCATATACTTCCACTTAGAGAGCATAAATCAGATTTCAAATTGTGGGTTTTGAAGTGAAATGGATGGGGTATATATAGGATTTCTAGAACCGTTAAGATCGTTCCTCGAAAACTGAGCTTTGATCTGGACTAAAACTATGGGAGCCCCTAATATGGACTATGTTCATTGAATACCAGCCCATGGTTTTGCAAAACCATGGGTGAAAACCATCAACACTTCAAAATGGACTAGGTTCATTGAATCTGCCAGAAATTTCAAAAATGGTCCCTGCACTTGTAAAACTTGATTTTTTTGGCACTTTTAAGCCCCGTTAACCCCATTTCAAGGCTCTAAAATAAAGTAAAAGTACAGGGAACTTAAAATATGCTCAAAAACATCTCGGATGTCGGTTCGTTTGGTCGTACGGTTGCCTTATTCGCTTAATTACGACGGAAGTCGTAACGAACGCAAAAACGATCCAAATTAAGCGACGAATGGAATTTTATCATGCCAAACACTAAAATAAAATATTTTAATGCTTACGTAAATTTTTGGATGTCCGGATTTATTCAGAACGTAAGTTATGCGCGAAAATGCAAACTTATGCACTTTTTGACGCTTTTAATCCCTAAATGAGCATAAAGTTTATTTTAGCATACCGAACCCCTCAAAGCCTATTTCTAAGCTATGTAAAGGTTATTTAGGGTATTTTTAACTTATGATCAACTTCTGGAATGTTCGTTACTATACAAATAGGCATAGTTTCGCAGTTTGACACAAATAGTCCCTGTGATCGAACAAAGTTGATTTCGACACACCAAACCATTCAAAACTTATTTCTAAGTTATGTGGAGGTTATTTAAGGTATGTTAAGCCTATGTCACTATTCCAGAGTGTTTGTCGCGTTATACTGACTACGTTTAAGCACCAGTTTGCGTATAACCTTCCAGAAAGCGATTTAGAGCTTGAAATTGGAATCGAATCAAATTGTAAAATCACTAAACACAATTACACATATAATAACACCAAAACACATATAATAACACCAAAGCACATTGTTTTATTAATAATCATCATTGTTTTACATCGTACATCGATTACAGAACACAGTTGTCACAGTCTCCCCTACTTCAGGAAATTTCGTCCCGAAATTTTAACTAGAGGAAGCTTGTGAAAACAAATGCGGATATTTTGTTTTTATTGGTGCCAACATTCTAGTGAATGTTTCAGGTGTTAAACTTTTTATTTGAAAATAAACACCTTGTTTTGGCACATTTTCTTTTTCAAATTTTTGTTTAAAATAGTAACTTAGAAACCTTGGAAAGAGTAAAAATGTTTTGCTATCAACGTTCTTTACCAAGTCATTGAAGATTTCCTGGGAATAGTTGTAATCTTTATTATTTAAAATAGCATAGCCCAGGCATTGAATCTTCAATGGTATTTCATTAAACGCTGTTGTTTTATTTGAAACACACGACAAAAGTGTGTGAAATAGAAATCTGGGAGCAGACGGAAAATAACCTTTTTGTAAGGTATCTACCTTTGATTGTTCTGCATACCCTCTTTTCAAAAAGTCAGTTTTCAACTCGGTTTTGTCAAAAGAGGTTTTACCTTTCTGATCATCGAGTTTAAAGACTTATGAGATTGTTTGTGGAGTGATTTGGATCGCTTTACCCTGTATCGAGGAGTTGATGGCTACTACTTTATCGTCTTGTTTCTCAAGAGTAGCATTTTTCCAGAACTCTCTCTGGGTTTGCAGGTAAATGGGAGCGTCTGCTGTCAACAAAGTTTTGTACTTTGATTCAGATAGTGTGTCGATGACAGAATCAAAGGTGCGGTTGTTTGAGGGTTTTGTGAGGAGACCCAAGTAGTTGTGCGGTGATTTGTATGGGATTTCTATGGTTTCTTCGGCCGTTTGAACGACCTCTTTTGAAGATGATGGTGATTTTGGTTTAGATTTTGATTTTGATTTTGACTTCGTCATTTTGATGAAGAAGAATCGGAGAGTGATTTTGGAAGAAAGGTTGGAAACTGCTTTGAGAAGAGAACTTTGGAATTCAATTCGACAGTGTAAAACCCTGTTTGGGGGTTTTGATCAGGGTTTTATTTAGGGAAAAAGTGATCGTTGATGTGGCAGCGGTTATTATGATCTGAGGGCTAAAAACTGACCACGTGTCAAACTCTGATGAAATGGATGAATAGCAGAGGACAGTTGTTTTGAAAACCACTGATGAAGCAAACATCAGTGGTTACAACGGTAATAATGTGACATCAGTGGATAAGACACTGATTTTGAGCATCAGTGCTAGCCAGGAGAAATGATGGATCAGTGGATGACTTTCAGCAGTGGACAGTATTTAGTAAAAGATGTTCGAACAAGACAGTGGTTAAAGGTAATATAATGGTAATGATTTGAGAGATCAATATATCAGCAACAGTTTTGAAAATTTTCATTCAGGGTTTTGCCACATGTCAATTACACATTTTGAAGCCTTTGCAACTCCTTGACAGTGGTTTAGTACCCCAGATAATGTGAACTTTTTACCAAAGCTACTCGTCTTTGTAATAATATTTGAATTAAAACATGAGTACCCAGGTATTTTAAGATCTGTTGACAATCAATCCTTTTCAAAGATTAAGAACAAACTTGAGTTTGACATGACCATGACAAATATACCATTTCCTTTTTATCTGCTTGAGGATAAATTAACCAACAAAAATAAAGGTTATCTATCCTGACAGGAGATTGAAACTTTTACTATCAAAAACCAGTAAAAGTTCAAAATATATCATACCAAAAAAAAATAGTATATCCTGCTTTATTCGAGAAAATCCTTAAAAAAAATAAAGGGTTTTCTAAAAAACAGCACCAAAGGAACCTGGTAAAACAATAATAAAGCACATAATCATATCATGCTCAAGTTTATGAGAATGGTCAGTGGTTGAAGACAACCACTGTTTTGAACACAGTGGTATGAATTTTAACTGTATTTTTGTCCACTGTTTGATACCATTTACTTGATGATTGACAACAGAATTGAGGACACATGATCACATGAGTTTTTGACAACTCAGTTGTAGACTTAGTTACCATGTGAAGATTTTGAAAATTTGTCTAGTCCTCCTTTAAGTACATTTACTGGGAATACAATTGTTCCCTGAATTTTCTTAAATCGAAAATTGCACATAGTTGCTTAATAACCACTATTACCCCAACCTTTGACTCTAAAGCGTTTTATGTTTATACTCTTCCCTTTGACTACAAAAGTTTTGAGATAAACACTTCTGATCTTTTGTTAATTTTCTTCTTCCCCTTTCACCATTCCCATTTATAAGTAATGAATTACTTACTGGGAGATCTTTTAGAAAAACCTTAATCCAATATCATTTTGTCGTAATGTTTTGAGAGAATTGGTCATGTTTGCACAAGTTTTTCAACCAATCTCACACTACATATGATATGGACTATGTTGATCCGTGATTTTCTGAATGTATTTTTAACATAGTTGATTTTGTCCATTTTAGGATCCCCAACCTGTTTTTTTTAACACACCAGATCTTATGACTAAAGTTTTAAATTCCCTCTTTCATGTTTACCAAAAACACTAATGTTTTAAGAACATAGGTTTTGTTCATCTGAGGTTCATACTTTAGTATTAAACATGATGAAACAGCACAAAATTCACAACAATAGTTGAAATCAATTTTGAAAATAAGAGATAATCCCATAGTTTTAATAGATATGTTTTCAGATCTAGAAACCATGAGTGTCTTGTGCATGAAATCACTTGTTGTGTGAGATTTGTGTGTCATATGACATCTTGGTTGATTTACAGAGTTTTTGAATAACCACTTTGAACATGGTTTACTCGGTACTCTGTTTTTCAACTAAATGCACCCAGCCTTAGTATCAATGAATTATGAGCCGAACTGTTATGTCAAATTGATTGTTAGATCGAATTTGACTGTCCTGGCTCTGATACCAATTGTTAGGATCGGAGGCTCTTATGATTGTGTTAGTTTGTATGATTTGAACACTGAATGAGTATGAAACAATGTAAAGTGCAGCGGAAATGAATAACAAACTTTGTAAACACAATCAAAGGAGAAAATAGTTTTGAAAATGCATAAGCAATTCATTTAGTCAAAAGATTTTACAAAGCAAATCAAATGATTACAGTCATGCTTACAAACTAAGCTCCCCCTCAGCCTGATGCCCCAAGGTTGGATTACACAAGATGAAAGGATTTAACTGAGGAGAAGAATTCTCTCAGAATGAATCAAATGTAGCAGTACAGAGTACTGTTCCATTTATAGACAATCCAAACCACTGAGGCATCTCAGCTGACGTCACCATGAAAGCGACGTCTAACAGCCTAACAACATGTATCTACTGTCTTATACAAACACTGCTAATCTTAACAACTGACTATATATGAAACAGATGATATACTAAACTACTGCTCTCTCTAATCATCATTGCTTTCCTCAAGGTTGATCAGTCTTTGATTGGGCAGTGCTTTGTCATCAGCGGTTTGTACCAACAGTGCTTAGTTTCCAGCAGTCTTCTAGGCTTCATCAGTAGTTAGGCAGAACAACAGCAGTTATATTCGGGCAGTGGATATAAGATCATCAGCTGTTATAATCACTGTCAAGGGAGAAGACTTAGTGTAAACTGCTGCTTATTGTGAATCCACTGTCATGATCCGGTTTTGGCTTTCATTATCTGTTCCTCTGGTAGGGTTCAATCCCAACAATGCCAAACACTAAAATAAAATATTTTAATGCTTACATAAATTTTTGGATGTCCGGATGTATTCAGAACGTAAGTTATGCGCGAAAATGCAAACTTGTGCACTTTTTGACGCTTTTAATCCCTAAATGAGCATAAAGTTTATTTTAGCATACTGAACCCCTCAATGCCTATTTCTAAGCTATGTAAAGGTTATTTAGGGTATTTTTAACTTATGATCAACTTCCGGAATGTTCGTTACTATACAAATCGGCATAGTTTCGCAGTTTGACACAAATAGTCCCTGCGATCGAACAAAGTTGATTTCGACACACCAAACCATTCAAAACTTATTTCTAAGTTATGTGGAGGTTATTTAAGGTATGTTAAGCCTATGTCACTATTCCGGAGTGTTTGTCAGCATTATACTGACTACGTTTAAGCACCAGTTTGCGTATAACCTTCCAGAAAGCGATTTAGAGCTTGAAATTGGAATCGAATCAAATTGTTGTTTTGGTTAAAAATTACCGAAGCAATTTAGTGATCAAATTAGTTAAGTGAGGTAGTGTGCTAAAAAGTGTGTTGGAAATATGCTGGGTATATTGTTTGTGAAAACAGATTTCAGGATACGGCTCATGATATTGAGCTGTATCGACGATCAAACTATGAGCAAAAAGTAAAGGAAATGACACGAGATGTACGAGGAAAGCCCTTGATCAATCTAGATCGCCGGCATAAAACCTCGGGAGCTAACAATCGCAGCTTCCTAGTTCTTCTTATTGCTTCAAATGTCAGGATACAGTGCAGGATATTGACCAGATCACTAAGTGTTACAATGCTTTATGTGAAAGTATAAATTGCGAGAGAACAAGTATGAGAGTGTAGTGAGTGTAGCTGTGATGTCCTATTCGATCTGATATACCCACCTATTTATAGTAACGAAATACAAACAAAAATCCCTACAAATATGGGATGCTCCGAATATTCCATTGTGAACGTTGTAGACCGAGTAATGCGGCTTCAACGTCTTCATTTGAACGACTTGGACCGAGTCTCCCGGAGAAAGGGTCTTCGTGAACGTTGCTTCATCTGGACGCGTACTCCTGCACACAACCCGTTAGTAATCCTGAGGATGCCATTCAGGATGTTACCAATATCCTGAATGAGCATCCCGGATATGAGCAGATATCACACAATCAAGATATAACTCAAGATATTTCCCAGGATATGGGCTCAGAATTTCACCCATAACAATTGTCCCCAAAAAATGTTACCGTTTAGTATCCTGGCACTAACGGTTATATTTTTTTCCGGAGACCGAGGCAATTTAAGAGATTAGACTCATGATGTGACCGTTTGCAACTACTCAGCCTATATTTACTCATCACCACCCTATAACTTCTCATTCTTATCCCATTTATCCTTGACCGAAGTGAAAAAAGGTAAAAAGCTTTCTCTCTCTTTTCCATCTTCTTCTCTCTTTCGGTTCAGCATTCCGGCGATAATATGACAAGGCAAACAAGATCGAGTTCCGGAGACTCCGCCCCCACATTCATACAACAGAATCTTCTCCAGGATCCGGAAAAAGAAATATGTACCTTTGACAGCGCCCATTTGTCAGCCCTGAAATCCTCCGGTATCTTCCCGGAAGGGACGGTATTCCGGCCGTTTGACTGGGAAATCCGGTCGGACATGGTTTCTGAGGAATGGTTGTGCTTTAGTGCCTTTCCCTTCACCTTAGGGTTACGGTTCCCCTTTCCAGACTTTATCACTGAATTTTTCAACATCATAAAAATCTCTTTTAGCCAAACAATGCCGATGCTTTGGCGTGTTTTGTCCGTTCTTGACCAGATCAAGAAAAATCATATTCCCGAGCTTTTTGTTCATGACCTCCCCCTAGCTTACCGGCTTAGATGCCACGGATCCTGTAGATTTCTGTTTTACTCCACCTCCGGTGAGCCGTTGATACTTCGTGCCACCAGGAACGAAGAGAAATGGCAATCCAAGTTTTTCTTTGTAAAAAGAGACTCAATCCCTGATGGAACGGAATATCCGGTGAAATGGTTGAAAAAGGGTAGGACTTAGGGTTTAAGGATGATCCTGCCTCTTATCCTGTTCCATATCCTGAACTGACCAATTTTCTGTTTATTGTTTTGTATACAACTGATTTTAGGAAGCTTGCACCTCCCCTTGCTGATTCACAGAAAAGGATTGACGCTATCAGACTCCTTCCAGAGGCTGAAAGAAGTTTTAACCCGTCTCCACCATCTCCAAGCCCTCTTTCCAGTGCAAACATGTCTGGTAAGGATCCTGCACATTATCCTGCATACATGTTTTTATTTGGCATATTTAGGAAGAAATTGAACTCCCTGTATGTAGACTCCAGCAAAGTCCCAGTCCTCCTCGATCTTGATGAGCTTGATAGTTACCCTACTCCAGTCATGGTCAAGAAAGAGACCCCTGCTGCCACCAGCTCCAAGCCACTCCCAGCTCCCAAAGCTAATCCAAGGACTCGTGCTTCCACCTCAAAGAAGAGGAAGAACTCTGAAGTTAGTGCTCCAGGCTCTGAAGGATTTTCTTATGATGAGCTCAGCTTCACTGATTCCTTAGAACCGATGACATCCTTCCTTAACAAGGTAATATCCTGACCCTACATCCTGCACATATATTCTGATAGAATATCCTGACAGGATATCCATGTTAGCGAATATTGATTCATACCTGAATTGCTTACTTACAGGGCCTCCAGCATCTGCTCCACCTTTACAATGATGCCTGTGGTACCGCTGCACTCTATGATGCCAGGATTAAACAGCTTGAAACTACTGTTGCCGACCAAGGTGCCATTGCTGAAGCGAAGACTCGGCATTATGAGGACAAGCTGAAGAAAGTGACCCAGGATGCTGAAGCTGAGAAGGCAGAGAAGGTCAGAGAAGATGCCGCTGTGTGAGGGCATTCAGGTGGGCAATGATGGATATACGTGCCAAGGCCGGAGCCCACTTTTTTAAATTTGATCGTTGGTCTATAACCCTAAAACAATTTACTTTTTCTGCACTTTACTTTCCTGCAACTAGACAATATGATGGCCAAAGGTGGGGGATCCTGAGTTTCAGGTCAAAGCCCTTGGTCATAAATGTTAGTATGTTTTGCTTTTTGAACAATATAACAGTTGGAGGCGGATGGATCTCAGTTTGGGACAAAACCTTCAACTGTTAGGTAAATATGGTAAGGAACTAATTGTGCTCTTGGTGGATGGTCCTTGGTTTGAGGTGAAACCAAGAGCACAACTTTTGGTACGTTAATAATATAACCCTTTTCTAGCTTTATTTATGTTGTCATATTTTCACTTTATGAATTTTACTTGTAAAAAATAATTTCGTCTGAACATTCTTGGGAACACATTGTAAATGTATTCTGAAAGATATCCTGATCAGGATACTGACACATAATCTATAAGTTATCCAAATAAAAAGGAGAGATCATACCAGGAATTCCCTAAGGAATCACTTCCAATTTTCCACCATAGGAATGTCCCCAGTACACACTTACAAACTTGGATCCATCCTTTAAATTGTATGATATGTGTCCCCTGTGTTTAACATAGATACAGTCATACTTTAGCTTTACTAGATAGATCCTGAATATCCAGGGGTAAACCCTCTACATCATGGGCATTAACCCTTAATATGCTGGGGGTAGACCCTTAATATGCTGGGGATAGACCCTTAATATGCTGGGGATAAACCCTGATTTTCATGCGCTACAGGTGAGAGTGTATAAACTCCAAGTCTTAGAAAGGTGAAAACCTTTAAACCTTAGAGAGTATGAAAATACCCTTTCATGAGAGAGGGTGATCAATCCTCATATACCTTTAGAATCCAGGATATAGCCAATAGTGTCACACCCTGGCTTTGCGGAAGCGTGGTATATTTTGGTGTGACTTCTTAATACCATAGCTTAATCATAACAAGCTATATGAATTTAAAAACCATGCAAGTCATCCATTAAGTTTAGAAAACAACACACAATACCATTGTTTTAAACGCACGACCATAATCCATGTTCAGTAAACATTACAACTTATAACAAACATAAACGAGGGTTAAGGATTGTGTCTTGTCCAGGTAAGAGAACACAACCCCTAATCCTTGATGACTTCATGAAGATTGCAGCGGAAAACGTTCATACCGTGCCAGAATCCGTTTAATTTCCTGAAATACATGTGAGTTGAAAAATCAACAATAATGTTGAGCGAGTTCATGTGCAAGTGAGTAAGTAAAACACTTGTAAGTATAAAAGTTTCCTGGTATGTAGCAGTGTAAGAGGACTTGTGATCACCAATGGTTTGCAAGGCCATTAGCATGTCGTGAAATGCAAGTAAGTAAGATACAACCCTAGCCGATTTTGCGTTGGGTACCAAGTCACTCCGGATCCGTTCTGTTAGTCCTCCGAGAGGCCTGTTCTGTTGGACCGGGAGCTGGGCTCGCTACACCCAGATAGATCTACCGCTCGAGTCCCTCGGGGTTCTAACTACCCATTCACATGATCTAAACCTCCTTACGTTATTCATACCGTGTATAAAGTACTTGTAAACAAAGTAACATGTATTTCACCCCCGCAGTTAAGAAAACTGAAAACAGTTAGAGAAAAGGGGGACATGAACTCACAGTGGATGCGTAAACTCTATCAAGCGTCTCTGAAGCAGTAAGCTGTGCAACGACCTACAAGTGCTAATTCTATTAGACGGACGGCCGTGCTTTAGCTTTACAGTTTATGTTTGCGGGAAATAGTTAGACAACTATTTCGTGTTACATTTTGTATATGCTTGATAGTTATTTTTCCTTCCCAAGGATGGGGGATACAATACATGTGCGTAAGTTACGTTTTATCATTCTTGTGGTAATGTAATTACCGGTGTAACTTATATGTTGTGGAAACGTTCGCAAAGTTTTGGAATCATTAACGCTTGTAAACATTATTTTCACCCTAAAATAATATTTATGTATTTCACAAAAATAATCATAAACAGTGTTGTGACAAATATATTTATCACGTTAATCTTTGTGAAAATCCCACCTCCGAATGTTTAGTAAAATATAGTGCTGGCGAAATTTATGTTTCGAAAGTATGTCCAAAAATAGTTGTAACACTTGTTGTGTAAAAAGTCTAAGTGTTAGGTTTTTAGAAAATTTCGCCAGAGTTTCCTCTGTAACTGGAGGTGGCCACGCTTTCAAGCGTATCATTTTCTTTTAACAAATCAATTCAACAACTTCTTTATTTCATCAAGCAATTTCCGACACATCAAACTAGTCAATAAATATGTAAATTTGCATAGTCGCATGAACTTGTAGTTTTTCCGAATCTACATTATAAATCCCATTTATATACGCAGATCTTTATATAAAGTACTTTCAATCTTGTAAAAACCTCGTTTTTAGAGAAGTCCGACTTTACAACTTCTAGTTATTTTTCCCAAAATAGTCATTTTGTCGAAATATGCGTCACACAAGTGTTTACACACTTGTGTGTTCTAAATATCATTCTTAGTATTGTAAGATCCGTTTCTTTAAAAAAATACATGGTTCTTAAACGTGTGGTTCTTTGAAGATACCACTTGCGGATACGTAGATCCGCTAGTTTTAAACACCATTTTACCGGTTAAACCACTTTTACACAAGTAAAATATTTCTTCACAAGTTCATGTCTCTAAAATGTGGTAGTGTTCACCTTTAACCCTTGTATCTTTCAAAAACAAGCTTATGTGAAGATACATGGTTTTACAAAGTCGGGTTAAACGAAGATTCGAGCTACCACATTATAGATCGGGTCACAATAAGCACAAATTTCAAGTCCTACGACTTTTACACAAGTTATACGCTATTAACCACCATTTTTATGATTTTAGTAGACTTTAAAGTTCCAAAACGCATGATAACGATATTTCACCGATAAAATTCTTTTTAACCACATTAAACAAGCTTAAATATGAGTTTTACGTGATATACCTCTAGCTCGGGGCTAGGGAAGAGTTGTGACGAAAACCGCGTGGATAAAAGCCAACGAGAGTGGTCCTTCGCGTTCCGCTTGCACCAAAGCTCCTTATTTGCAACTTGTGATGTTTGTATGGTGATGGAATGATGGAAGCAAGAACCGAAATTATGATGGTTGTGTGTAGGGTGTTCGGCCGAGAGTAGAGAACAAGAGAGAGTGAGTGAGAGTTGGTGAAATGTAGTGGTGATTATCTTATGTTTAGTGTGTTATTTATAGACAAGTTCTAGTGTGTATTAACCAAGAGTCCATGTGCTTCCTTGATATTAGACAACTTTCCTTAAACAAATCAACTAGGTACAATTGTGTCCCCTTGGTTCATGGGGCCGGTTATGGCATGGGGTGGGGCTAGTTCGATCCAAGCTTGTTTAGTTAGGGGTTTAGTTTAGTTAATTAGGTTAAGTTAAATAGCTAACTCCGTTAGTTACGTGTAACATGTTATGACGGGTGTTAAGGTAACCAGGGACCCTAACTGGCTCAGAAAAAGAGTGATAGTAAAAATACTAATATTTTCGTGTTCCGGGTAAAGTCCGGGTGTCCGGTTGGATAATAATCCGTTAAAGTGTTACAAAAGACTTTAAAGTGTCGTTATTACATTTTTAGTGACACAATTTGTTTTCCCGACACTTTAGAAAGTGTCTAGTAATATTTTCTCATTTCTGGCACTTTACTAGTCAGCTAGAAGTTGGTTAAATTATTTAAAGTGCTGTGTTTGGTACTTAAAGTACGTTTTTGGCACATCCGAATCAGTGTATCTTATCCCTAGAGACGCGGTAACACAACCCTTATATCCTACACTCACTATCAGTGTAGCCAAAATATATGAGGCTCTTAACAGGCCTTAGAGGCAGTATTTGCCTGATGCTGGTTATATCAGCATGTTCACTGTGTATCCGTTTAGTGCTACTGTGCTTTTTGTGCATCATGTTTGTCACTAGGGTTCAGTAGGTAAATAATGTAGTGACAGCAAGCAAGTATGATGCAAGTAAGTGCATGTATCAGTATGCAGGTAGTAGTTTATCAGCTAGTTTCAATCAAGCACAGTAATTAAGCAGTAATTAATCAGTAATTAAGTTGTACGGATACCTGGTTTTGTGCGGGTTGTCACATTCTCCCCCCGTTAAATAAATTTCGTCCCGAAATTTTAAGTTCTGCTTGTAGATGCAGGGTTCTTGGGAAATAAGTGGGGGTACCTTTCTTTCATCCGGTCCTCACGCTCCCAGGTAAATTCAGGACCATGTCTGGCATTCCAGCGAACCTTGACGAGTTTGACACTGCTCCGGCGGGTCCTGTTAACTTTCCAATCTGTGACCTCGACGGGTTCTTCTATGAAGTGGAGCGTGTCGTCAACATGAATCTCGTCGATAGGAATGGCAACGTCAACTTGAGTTGGACTTTTCTTTAAATTGGATACATGAAATGTATCGTGAACACCATTTAGTTCAGCAGGTAGATCCAACTTGTATGCTACTGTTCCGATTCTTCCCAGAATTCTAAAGGGACCAATGTAGCGCGGATTTAGCTTCCCACGCTTCCCAAAGCGTGCTACCCCTTTCCAGGGTGATACCTTTAATAACACCATCTCTCCAACTTGAAAATCCACATGTTTACGGTTTGGATCCGCGTAGGCCTTTTGTCTGTGGCGAGCGGCTTCGATGTTTTTAAGAATCTGCGCAATCTTGTCCGTCGTCTCTTGGACGATTTCGGGACCGGCAAGTTGCCTATCACCTGCGTCAGCCCAACATAGTGGTGATCGGCACTTGCGTCCGTATAGGGCTTCAAAAGGCGCGACACCAATACTGGTGTGGTAGCTGTTGTTGTAAGAAAATTCGACCAAGGGTAAGTGTTTATCCCAGCTACCGCCCAAATCCATAACGCATGCTCTCAGCATGTCTTCCAAGGTTTGTATCGTTCGCTCGCTCTGGCCATCAGTTTGCGGATGAAATGCAGTGCTCAGATTTAATTGTGAGCCAAAAGCTTCCTGGAAGGATTGCCATATTCTTGACACAAACCTTCCGTCTCTATCAGAGATGATTGAGAGGGGCACTCCATGACGTGCTACGATTTCTCTCATGTATATTTCAGCTAATTTGCTCGTGTTATCCTTTTCTCTGATAGGTAAGAAGTGTGCTGTCTTTGTTAATCGATCCACTATCACCCAGATAGTGTCATGGCCTCTTGGCGTTCTTGGCAGTTTTGTAACAAAATCCATGGAGATTTGTTCCCACTTCCATTTGGGAATCTCCGGTTGTTGCAGAAGTCCCGAAGGCCTCTGGTATTCAGCTTTAACTTTAGCGCACGTTAAACATTTGCTCACGTAGACAGCAACGTCGCCTTTCATTCTAGGCCACCAATAATAATCTTTAAGATCGTGGTACATCTTATCCGCCCCCGGATGAATAGAGTACCGTGACTTGTGCGCTTCGTCGAAAATAACTTCTCTTAATCCACCAAACAGAGGAACCCAAATCCTTTTCTCAAAACATAACGTTCCTTCCTCGTTTGGTACCAAAAGCTTCTCCATTCCACGGAGATATTCTTCCTCAAGGTTTCCCTCCTTGAGAGCTTCCTTTTGTGCAGCACGAATGCGCGAGGAAAGATCGGTTCGTATGATCATTTCCAAAGCCCTAACCCTTATGGGCTTGATTCTTTCTTTACGACTTAGGGCATCGGCAACTACGTTCGCCTTCCCTGGGTGATACTTTATCTCGCAGTCGTAGTCGTTTAGCAATTCAACCCATCGTCTTTGCCTCATATTTAACTCCTTCTGGTTAAATATATGTTGTAGGCTTTTGTGGTCTGTGAAGATTGTGCACTTCGTACCATACAGGTAGTGTCTCCAGATCTTTAGTGCAAAAACCACTGCGCCAAGCTCTAAATCGTGGGTGGTATAGTTCTTTTCGTGCACTTTCAGTTGGCGTGATGTGTAAGCAATGACCTTTTGGCGTTGCATCAACACACAACCCAATCCCTGACGCGATGCGTCGCAGTATACCACAAAATCGTCGGTACCTTCCGGTAGAGCTAAGATTGGCGCGTTGCAGAGCTTATCCTTCAATATCTGAAACGCTTCGTCCTGTTTGATTCCCCAATCAAACGTCTTATCCTTCTGGGTCAGTAGTGTCAACGGTTGAGCGATTTTCGAGAAGTCCTCGATGAACCTTCGATAGTAGCCAGCCAAACCCAAGAATTGTCGAACCTCGGTTGGCGTTGTAGGCGTCTCCCAATTCTTGATTGCCTCGATCCTTGTGGGATCAACATGAATTCCATCCCCATTAACCACATGTCCGAGAAACTGGACTTCGCGTAGCCAAAACTCGCACTTGGAGAATTTGGCGTACAGTTGTTCCTTCCTTAGCAGCTCTAGTATGGTTCTAAGATGTTGTTCGTGTTCAGCCTTCGTCTTTGAGTAAATCAGTATGTCGTCGATGAATACAATCACGAACTTGTCTAAGTATGGCTTGCAAACTCTATTCATTAGATCCATGAATACCGCAGGCGCGTTTGTCAAACCAAATGGCATCACGAGGAACTCGTAGTGTCCATAACGAGTTCGGAAGGCTGTTTTCGGGATACTTTCCTCCTGTATCCTTAGTTGATGGTATCCAGATCGAAGATCGATCTTAGAGTAACAGCTTGAACCTTGAAGTTGATCGAACAGATCGTCGATTCTTGGCAGAGGATACCTGTTCTTGATTGTCAGCTTGTTCAATTCTCTGTAGTCAATACACATGCGGAAACTTCCGTCCTTCTTCTTGACAAACAAGACCGGAGCTCCCCAAGGCGAGAAGCTTGGTCGGATAAAACCCTTGTCTAACAACTCTTGAAGTTGCGTCGACAATTCCTGCATCTCAGACGGAGCAAGTCTGTATGGTGCCTTAGCCACAGGCGCGGCGCCTGGAACTAAGTCAATGTGAAACTCCACTTGCCTCTGGGGTGGCAGTCCAGGTAAGTCTTCTGGGAAGACTTCGGGATACTCCCTTACGACAGGGATGTCTTCGATCCTTGGCTCGGCAGCCTTCTTGTCCACGATGTGCGCCAGAAAAGCAACACATCCCTTCTGCAAACACTTCCTTGCTTTCAAACAGCTGATAATCCGCAACGGCGTCTCACGCTTCTCTCCATGAACAACAATGGTCTCACCATCCTCGGTTGGAATACGAACAATCTTTTCGTGGCAAACTATCTCAGCTTTATTGCCCGATAACCAATCCATTCCTACTACCACGTCGAAACTTCCCAATTGGACTGGTAGTAGATCCAAAGCAAAATCACGTTCTCCGAGTTCGATCACACAGCCTCTGATAACTTCATCGGCTTCCACTAACTTTCCATTAGCCAATTCGATTGCGTACGGTACATCTAACTTATTAGCGGCTAATCCAAGTATATTCTTAAATTCTAGTGATACGAAGCTATAGTCGGCACCAGTATCAAATAAAACAGATGCATAGCGTTGATTTACAGGGAACGTACCAGTGACAACGTTGGGATCCTGGCGCGCTTCCTGTGCACCGATTTGGAACACTCTTCCCCGGGCTTGGTTCAATCCCGGGCAGTCCCTCTTGAAGTGCCCAACGTCACCGCAATGAAAACATCCTAATCTTTTTCCACTTCCCGTACCATCCCCAACTGGCGGGTTGTTTTGATTGGCAGTTCCGGCTTGATTTGCATTGTAGCCTTGATTATTCCCTTGTGGGCGATTTCCCAAACCACCACGATTATCGTTTCTATTCATATATCCTCCCTGGCCTCCCCGGCCTGCACTAGCCCAACCTGATTCCTTTGAGTGGCCCGGTTTTCCACAAGATTCACAAACTCTCACGTTACAATGGCCAGTATGGTGGCGTTGGCAGTTGTTGCATTTGGGCTGGGTGCCCTGGTACCCTTTTCCTTTCTTGGTACTGCCAGCTGATTTTCCCTTCTTTACTGCCGTACTGACGCCTTGCTTGAAGTTTGAAAACTTCCTTTTGTTATCTCCTGAGGACTCAACGTGAGTCTCTGTCTTCTTCGCCTTGACTTCATCAAACTTGTTTAAACGAATTGCCTCCTCGGTGAGAGCCACGCTCAAATCAATGGCTTCAGTAATAGTTGCTGGTTTGGAGGAGGTTACCATGCTAATGATTTGGGGAGCCAAACCCCAAATGAAGCGCTCAATACGCTTGTATTCCGGCGTAACCATGTAAGGAACCACTTGAGATAGGTCATGAAACCTCTGAACGTACTCTGCTACTTTCGGACCGTCCATTTTTAGGTGCCAAAATTCAGTCTCCAACCTTTGAATTTCTGCGCGTGAACAGTACTTTTTGCGCATTAGTTCTTTCAACTCGGCCCAAGTCAGGGCGTAGGCGGCAGTTTCGCCTAGGGTTTGGACTTGTAAGTTCCACCAAGATAGGGCTCCGTCTAGAATCAGCCCTGAAATGTATGTGACTTGCTGATCCTCTGCACACTTGCTCATGCGTAAGACAGAATCGGTTTTCTCAGCCCAGCGGGTAAAGGCAACTGCACCTCCTGTGCCATCGAAGTTAACTGGTTTGCAGTCTAAGAACTGCTTGTAGGTGCATCCGTGAGGTGGATTGTTATTGCCTTGGTTAACACTTCCGCTTGCTCCTGGCTGAGATGCTGCGTACTGTGCTATGGCAGCGGCAATGATTTGTTGCAGTTCTGCCTCGTTAGTGGGCATGCGCGTTTCGCGTCTTGGCGGCATCTTCTAAAAGACGTTTCACATAGGTTAGTGAAGTGTACGTATGCATTCAACAATACCAACACATAACATTTCATGTTATCAACAAGTCAATCACATAACCTCTTATGTTATAGGACATAAACAATTGATTGAACATCGCATGTGATGAGAATACTGCGATTGTATTGCCACAATTCGAGACCACAATGTAAAGCTCACAAGTACACCACTTCATCAATGACTTAGTAGGGGACGACCCTAGACAAGTCGTGCCATCACTGGACATGTTCAAGAGTCTCTGGTTCGTCCATTCTCAAATTCCACGTCAAGTTTCTGAGTTTCAGTCCTAAAACAACATTTCTTCTCAATCGTTTCCTTGAGCTCGTCCCCGCTCAGTGCATAAGCAGCGTCTGTGCCAAGGGTTTGAACCTAGAAGTTCCATAGGAGAGTGTGCCATCTAGCAACATCCCCGAGATATAGGTAACACTCTGTTGGGGCGAACAGTTACTCGTTCTTAGAATGGAGTTGGTCTCTTCGGACCAACGAACAAATGCAACGGTGCCTCCTCTTTTATCAAGGTTCAAAGGCTTGCAGTTCAGGAACTGTTTATAGGTGCAGCCAGTTGGATGGTTACTCCCAGTAATGCCATCGTTGTACTTAGAGCGGAGGGCTTCATGTCGTGCATTTATTGGTGAGATGCGTTCTTGCAGCTCGGCTTCTGTCCTTGGCAACGTACTGGTGTTTGTGTCACGTCTGGGTGACATTCCCTTTTGTCGAAGTGGTGTGAAGCGGGTTAGACAACGTTCCAATTGTCTATGAGGTATATAGCAACATAAGCCATCATGTAATCACCCATTTCACACGCAAATATATACTCACTGTATAAGTGGGGAAATAAATTCCTGAGCCTTCACATAGGCTTGTCAATTTGGCTTGTTGCTTGTAATAGAATGAACTCGAGGCTACATCGCCTAGGTCATTTGTGTTTAGGTTATTTCCTTCTGCATTGGTTATCATTAGCTTGGCCTGCAGAGTCCACCAGGATTCCTGTGCACTACAAATCGTTATTACGTGGGCCCCCGTAATAATAAATTGTCTTGCACAGTTACCCCAAATTTTTCTCTCATCCAAGCAGATGATCAATCAACAGCCGGTGCATCGGCATGAACAGGGTCATACTCCAATGCGGGGTCAGGAGCAACGCCTGGCTCAGGGGCCACGGTTAGCTCTGAATCAAAATCTCCATCTCAAGATCAGCTGTATCAACACACAGGGGTTGACAGGGCTACAGGATCCCCCAAGGGCTGGTCTAAGTGCATGAACTCAATGTCATGGTCTGGATCAACACCAGGCGGAAAATCAGGATTGCCCTCAATATCGCGATCAAACTCAAAACTGTGTGCGGGATCCGGTGCAGCTAGTGATGCCCTATCAGGGTCAGCGTCGTGTAAGTAGTGCTGCATTCCCTGTATGTGCGAAGATGCGGATGTTAGAAACTCAAATGAGTCTGGGATAGGGGAATGGACATGAGTTTCCCCTACGGAGCGTCCGCATGCAGTAGTCTAATACCAGCAGCAATAGGGCCTCGCCCTCATGTGGGTCCTCCTCTTAGTAGTTCGACATCGTCTTCAGAGACAACGTCGGGGGCATGTCAACAACGAGATAAGCGGCAGGGGGCAAATTCCCAACAAGGTAGCCATTAGTAGGCTCTGCTACGACTTTAGGCAGTGCATAAAGGGCTGAAAGTCGTCATTGTCTGTGCCGGTAGTATCAGAAATGTACACCTCGTGCTTCGATGAACTATGTCGCCTGATACTATGGTCTTGGGATTTGTAGTGCCCATCTTTCTGGTATATGCTGAAAGCATGATGTTTGTAACACAAACACATATACGTATAATATTCAATCACATAATCATATAATCACATAAGTCTCCAAGTAAGATATCACATAATTCTCCTAGTCCCACTAGCCAACACTCCTAGTCCCACTAGCCAACACTTCTAGTCCCACTAGCCAACACTTCTAGTCCCACTAGACCAACACTCCTAGTCCCACTAGTCAACACTTCTAGTCCCACTAGACCAACACTTCTAGTCCCACTAGTCCAACACTCCTAGTCCCACTAGTCAACACTTCTAGTCCCACTAGACCAACACTCCTAGTCCCACTAGACCAAGCCTCAGCCTCCCGACTGGGCCTAAAATAATGAATAAAATGTGCTCAACATTTGTTTGTAAAAAGTTTTGGATTCTGGACTTAAGTGGTATGCAGAAAATGTTTTCGTGAGAGCCCTAGTGATCATAGTCTAGACTCAAGAATGAATCCTAGTTCGCTATGATCAGAGCTCTGATACCAAGCTGTCACACCCTGGCTTTGCGGAAGCGTGGTATATTTTGGTGTGACTTCTTAATACCATAGCTTAATCATAACAAGCTATATGAATTTAAAAACCATGCAAGTCATCCATTAAGTTTAGAAAACAACACACAATACCATTGTTTTAAACGCACGACCATAATCCATGTTCAGTAAACATTACAACTTATAACAAACATAAACGAGGGTTAAGGATTGTGTCTTGTCCAGGTAAGAGAACACAACCCCTAATCCTTGATGACTTCATGAAGATTGCAGCGGAAAACGTTCATACCGTGCCAGAATCCGTTTAATTTCCTGAAATACATGTGAGTTGAAAAATCAACAATAATGTTGAGCGAGTTCATGTGCAAGTGAGTAAGTAAAACACTTGTAAGTATAAAAGTTTCCTGGTATGTAGCAGTGTAAGAGGACTTGTGATCACCAATGGTTTGCAAGGCCATTAGCATGTCGTGAAATGCAAGTAAGTAAGATACAACCCTAGCCGATTTTGCGTTGGGTACCAAGTCACTCCGGATCCGTTCTGTTAGTCCTCCGAGAGGCCTGTTCTGTTGGACCGGGAGCTGGGCTCGCTACACCCAGATAGATCTACCGCTCGAGTCCCTCGGGGTTCTAACTACCCATTCACATGATCTAAACCTCCTTACGTTATTCATACCGTGTATAAAGTACTTGTAAACAAAGTAACATGTATTTCACCCCCGCAGTTAAGAAAACTGAAAACAGTTAGAGAAAAGGGGGACATGAACTCACAGTGGATGCGTAAACTCTATCAAGCGTCTCTGAAGCAGTAAGCTGTGCAACGACCTACAAGTGCTAATTCTATTAGACGGACGGCCGTGCTTTAGCTTTACAGTTTATGTTTGCGGGAAATAGTTAGACAACTATTTCGTGTTACATTTTGTATATGCTTGATAGTTATTTTTCCTTCCCAAGGATGGGGGATACAATACATGTGCGTAAGTTACGTTTTATCATTCTTGTGGTAATGTAATTACCGGTGTAACTTATATGTTGTGGAAACGTTCGCAAAGTTTTGGAATCATTAACGCTTGTAAACATTATTTTCACCCTAAAATAATATTTATGTATTTCACAAAAATAATCATAAACAGTGTTGTGACAAATATATTTATCACGTTAATCTTTGTGAAAATCCCACCTCCGAATGTTTAGTAAAATATAGTGCTGGCGAAATTTATGTTTCGAAAGTATGTCCAAAAATAGTTGTAACACTTGTTGTGTAAAAAGTCTAAGTGTTAGGTTTTTAGAAAATTTCGCCAGAGTTTCCTCTGTAACTGGAGGTGGCCACGCTTTCAAGCGTATCATTTTCTTTTAACAAATCAATTCAACAACTTCTTTATTTCATCAAGCAATTTCCGACACATCAAACTAGTCAATAAATATGTAAATTTGCATAGTCGCATGAACTTGTAGTTTTTCCGAATCTACATTATAAATCCCATTTATATACGCAGATCTTTATATAAAGTACTTTCAATCTTGTAAAAACCTCGTTTTTAGAGAAGTCCGACTTTACAACTTCTAGTTATTTTTCCCAAAATAGTCATTTTGTCGAAATATGCGTCACACAAGTGTTTACACACTTGTGTGTTCTAAATATCATTCTTAGTATTGTAAGATCCGTTTCTTTAAAAAAATACATGGTTCTTAAACGTGTGGTTCTTTGAAGATACCACTTGCGGATACGTAGATCCGCTAGTTTTAAACACCATTTTACCGGTTAAACCACTTTTACACAAGTAAAATATTTCTTCACAAGTTCATGTCTCTAAAATGTGGTAGTGTTCACCTTTAACCCTTGTATCTTTCAAAAACAAGCTTATGTGAAGATACATGGTTTTACAAAGTCGGGTTAAACGAAGATTCGAGCTACCACATTATAGATCGGGTCACAATAAGCACAAATTTCAAGTCCTACGACTTTTACACAAGTTATACGCTATTAACCACCATTTTTATGATTTTAGTAGACTTTAAAGTTCCAAAACGCATGATAACGATATTTCACCGATAAAATTCTTTTTAACCACATTAAACAAGCTTAAATATGAGTTTTACGTGATATACCTCTAGCTCGGGGCTAGGGAAGAGTTGTGACGAAAACCGCGTGGATAAAAGCCAACGAGAGTGGTCCTTCGCGTTCCGCTTGCACCAAAGCTCCTTATTTGCAACTTGTGATGTTTGTATGGTGATGGAATGATGGAAGCAAGAACCGAAATTATGATGGTGGTGTGTAGGGTGTTCGGCCGAGAGTAGAGAACAAGAGAGAGTGAGTGAGAGTTGGTGAAATGTAGTGGTGATTATCTTATGTTTAGTGTGTTATTTATAGACAAGTTCTAGTGTGTATTAACCAAGAGTCCATGTGCTTCCTTGATATTAGACAACTTTCCTTAAACAAATCAACTAGGTACAATTGTGTCCCCTTGGTTCATGGGGCCGGTTATGGCATGGGGTGGGGCTAGTTCGATCCAAGCTTGTTTAGTTAGGGGTTTAGTTTAGTTAATTAGGTTAAGTTAAATAGCTAACTCCGTTAGTTACGTGTAACATGTTATGACGGGTGTTAAGGTAACCAGGGACCCTAACTGGCTCAGAAAAAGAGTGATAGTAAAAATACTAATATTTTCGTGTTCCGGGTAAAGTCCGGGTGTCCGGTTGGATAATAATCCGTTAAAGTGTTACAAAAGACTTTAAAGTGTCGTTATTACATTTTTAGTGACACAATTTGTTTTCCCGACACTTTAGAAAGTGTCTAGTAATATTTTCTCATTTCTGGCACTTTACTAGTCAGCTAGAAGCTGGTTAAATTATTTAAAGTGCTGTGTTTGGTACTTAAAGTACGTTTTTGGCACATCCGAATCAGTGTATCTTATCCCTAGAGACGCGGTAACACAACCCTTATATCCTACACTCACTATCAGTGTAGCCAAAATATATGAGGCTCTTAACAGGCCTTAGAGGCAGTATTTGCCTGATGCTGGTTATATCAGCATGTTCACTGTGTATCCGTTTAGTGCTACTGTGCTTTTTGTGCATCATGTTTGTCACTAGGGTTCAGTAGGTAAATAATGTAGTGACAGCAAGCAAGTATGATGCAAGTAAGTGCATGTATCAGTATGCAGGTAGCAGTTTATCAGCTAGTTTCAATCAAGCACAGTAATTAAGCAGTAATTAATCAGTAATTAAGTTGTACGGATACCTGGTTTTGTGCGGGTTGTCACAAATAGTAACGAAATTGTCAGCCACTTTTACATGAACTGGTCCCGTTACCTTGAACTATCCCCAGATGACTTGCGCTCCAGGCGGGGTGTTCAAACCCAACACAAAAGAAAGGTGAATACCTTTAAACCTTTGAAGGGATCAGGATCCCTTAAACGTGAGAGGGGGGGCAATCCTCTAATCTTCCGAAATATCCTGAGCGTATATCCTGGAGTTATATCCTGACACATATTCTGCAAAACAACCTTAAACTAAGGTGGGTGTTAGCTTGGCTAACACCCCTCCGATGCCTAAGTCAGTATTGGGTTCAAGATAATAAACGAATTCAAATATATTTAAGAGAGATAGAACACATACCATTCTGGGATAGAAATTAAATTCTATTCTTACTTGAAATAGAGCTTTAAGTGTATAGCATTCCAGGATCTTGGTAGCGTTTCCCCTTCCATGCTCCTGAGTCGATATGCTCCTTTTCCTGATTTTGATTCAACCTCATATGGTCCTTCCCATTTCGGAGCTAGTTTTCCATCGGCAGGATTAGTGGTATTTTGAAAAGCCTTTCTTAACACCCAATCTCCAACTTTGAACCTTCTAGTCCTTATATTCTTGTTGTATGCTCTGGATATCCTTTGTTGATATGCTGCCATCCTTAATCTTGCTGCATCTCTTGTCTCATCTATGGTGTCCAAATCCTGGCACAAAGTCTCAGGATTCTGCTCAGGATCCTACAGGATAGATCTCGCAGTAGGTATCACCATCTCCGTTGGGATTACTGCTTCCGCTCCGAATACCAAGGAAAATGGTGTCTGGCCAGTTGCATTCTTTACCGTTGTTCTATCGGCCCATAAAACAAAGGGTAGTTCTTCTGCCCATCTTCCTTTTTTGGCTCCTAATCTCTTCTTCAAGTTGTTAACAATTATCTTGTTTGAAGACTCAGCTTGTCCGTTTGCTTGAGGATGTACCGGGGTGGATGTGATCATCTTGATTCCCCAACTCTTGCAAAAGTCAGTAGTTCTCTTGCTTATAAACTGAGAACCATTGTCACAGATTATTTCGGCTGGTACTCCAAATCTGGTCAGGATATTCCTCTTTATGAAGGATACTACTTCTTGGTCTCTGACTTGAACAAATGCTTCAGCCTCCACCCACTTAGAGAAATAATCAGTCATTGCCAACATAAAAACTTTTCCTCCTGGAGCTTTTGGTAATTTCCCTACTATGTCCATCCCCCATTTCATGAATGACCAAGGGGATATTATAGGATATAGTGGTTCAGCTGGTTGGTGCAATATGTTACTGTGCCTTTGACATGGATCACATCTTCGAGCATATTCTGTAGCATCTTTCCTCATTGTTGGCCAATAGTATCCTGTTCTCAACACCTTTGAGAATAATGACCTGCCCCCAGTATGGTTTCCACAATCCCCATCATGTATATCCTGAAGTACTTCTTTAGTTTCGGGATCCTCCAAGCACCTTAGATATGGTCCTGCAAGAGATTTCTTATACAAGATATTATTTATAATGGTGAATCGTGATATCTTCATCCAAAATGCCTTAGTATTTTCGTCTCTAGGGATGTGTCCTTCTTTGAGATATCTTACGATTAGAGCCGTCCAGGTTTTAGGATCCTCCTCAGGATATTCAGCAACAGGATCCTGAATATTTACTACTTCTTTATCCTGAGGATTCGTTGCAGGATATAAGATATGCAATATTGGTATTTGGGTTCCTTCTGGTATCCTGACCGATGATCCCAGGTTTGCTAGGGCATCTGCTTCAGCATTATCTTCCCTTGGTACCTGTTCAAGTGTAAAAACATCGAAATATCCTGCTAATTTTTTGAGAATATCGAGGTATTCGATTAACTTCTCACCTTTAACTGCATAGGATCCATTGAAATGATTAGTAATTAACAAGGAGTCAACATATACTTGCAAATTCTTGATATTCATACTCTTAGCTAGTTCTAATCCTGCAATCAAAGCCTTATACCCTGCTTCATTATTAGTAGCAGGAAATTCACATCTAATAGCCTGGGGTAATATGTCCCCCTGTGGCGATTTTAGTAGTATTCCCAATCCTACTCCTCTAACGTTAGATGCTCCATCATTGTACAATGTCCAGGATCCTGAGGATTCTCCTAATTGTTGCACTTCTAGGTCTACCTCATCCTGAATGTCACTACTGAAATCAGCCACAAAGTCAGCTAGAGCTTGTGACTTTATGGCATTTCTAGGTTCGTATACTAAGTCGTAAGCACTCAACTTTACCGACCACTTGGCCATCCTGCCTGACATCTCAGGTTTCCTAAGCACATTCTTAACAGGATAATTCGTCTTAACATGAATTATGTGTGTTTCAAAGTAATGTCTAAGCTTTGTTGATGCCATAACTAGTGCTAGTATCAATTTTTCTAAATGAGAATATCTAGTTTCTGCATCTAACAAGCTTTTACTAACATAATAAACAGGATATTGCTGACCTTCATGATCCTTTACAAGGACGGCACTTACAGCATTCCCTGATACTGCGAGGTATAGGGACAGTGGTTCACCATTCTCAGGCTTCATTAACAGGGGTGCAGTTGAAAGGTATTGCTTCAAATCCTGCAGAGCTGCTTCATGCTTCTCACCCCATTCAAACTTCTTGTTCTTCTTCAGGATATCATAAAACTCTTAGCATTTCTCCGGGGATCTCGAGATAAATCTGTTCAATGCTGCAACTCATCCTGTTAACCGTTGAACATCCTTCATGTTCGAGGGTGATTTGATATCCAAGATAGCTTTAATCTGCTCCGGGCTTGCCTCTATTCCTCTTTTGGTCACCATATATCCTAGGAACTTTCCTGCCCCCACTCCGAAATGGCACTTAGCAGGATTTAGCTTCATGTTATATTGATCCAGGATATCAAATGCTCCCTTAATATCCTGGAGGTGATCCTCAGCCTTTTTGGATTTTACCACCATATCGTCGATGTATACCTCCATTGTGTCCCCCAGCTTATCTTTGAACATCATGTTCACCAATCTCTGGTATGTCGCACCTGCATTTTTCAAACCGAAAGGCATAGCAGTATAACAATAAATACCTGTTGGTGTCATGAAGGCAGTATCCTCTTGGTCCGAAGGCTCCATTTGAATCTGCTGAAATCCTGAGGATGCATCCATGAAGGTTAACATCTCGTGCCCGGCGGTAGCATCTACCATTGCATCGATATGAGGAAGAGGAAATGGGTCTTTGGGACAAGCCTTGTTCAAGTCTGTGTAATCTACACAAACTCTCCATTTCCCATTCTTCTTTTGAACCACGACCACATTTGCTAGCCACTTGAGAAATTTGACTTCTCTGATCATCTTGGACTTCAATAATCTCTCAACTTCTTCTTGGATAATTGCATTTCGTTCAGGAGCAAACTTCCTTCTCTTTTGCTGTACAGGCTTGAACGACCTGTCAATTCCAAGCTTGTGAGTGATAATGTCTTTGGATATACCTGTCATATCCTCATGCTTCCATGCAAATGTTGACATCCTGCACTTTAAAAAGTCAGTTAATTGATCTTCAATATCCTGAGGGATATTGGTTCCTACGAGCACCGAGGCATCTAGATTATCCTGATCCAGGATAATTTTCTTCATATCCTGCTCCGAAGCCTCCACGATATCCTGCGCCCGCATCTTTAATTGCTATGCTGGACTAGGTTTGGTTGAGGATTTCATCGAGGATGAGTAACATTCTTTCGCCTCCTGCTGATCACTATCAACCTTGACGACCCCCCAAGGGGTAGGAATCTTGATGCATTGATGATAAGTTGATGGAACAACCTTCATATCATGGATCCATGGCCTGCCCAGTATGATGTTATAGCAGGATAGGGAGTCCATCACACAGAAACGTTGTATCGAGTTGACCCCTTCAACATATACTGGTAACTTTATTTCTCCCACTGTGTTCCTAGCTTCTCCGCTGAAACCAACGAGCACAGTGGACTTCGAAGTAATGTCCATCGAAGATACATTCATCCTCTTCAATGTTTCCAGCTGAATTATATTGACAGAGCTACCGTTGTCCACCAATATCCTGCGTACAAAATGGTTAGCAACATACAATGTTATTACGAGAGCATCATGGTGAGGATCCTGCACAGTATCCCGGTCATCACTGTCAAAAGTGATCACTTTATCAGTTGTAAGGGTGGTCATCCTGGCTGGTTTGTCTCCCCTTTCAGTCTTAGCTTCCTTTGCATGCCTCTTGGCCGCAGAATACGAAGTTCCGCAAATGTCGGATCCTCCTGAAATAAAGTTGATTATCTTGGCATCCGCAGGAGGTGATGCTGCTCGTTCAGGATCCTTCTCAGTATCCTGACCCTTATTCTTCTTTCTTCCTAGGAGATCCTTCAAATATCCTTTGCTCAGAAGATAACTTATCTCTTTTCTTAGAGCAATGCAATCCTCAGTCACATGACCAAAATCTTCGTGGAAGGCACACCATTTGGATTTATCCTTCCAATCAGCTTTTTGTTGATTCTTTCGAGGCCACCTAGCTTTTTCTCCTAAACCCTGCATAGCATACATTAATTCAGGAATGTTAACAGAAAAGCAATATTCAGATAATTCAGGATATTCTTCAGGATCCTCATCTTCAACAGCATTCACTTTCTTGTTGTCATTTCTACCATATGGCTTAGAGCGATATGGTTTAAATGAGGATTCTGACTTCCTATTAGTTGATTCGTAGGTAGTGGATGAGTTCATCCTTTCTTGCATCTTCTTATCATCCTCCAGTCTGATATATCTCAAGGCCCTGTTTCGAGCCTCGTCCAAATTCCTGCAAGGATTCTTCACAAGATCCTGATAAAATTGGGAATCCTTTTGTAGCCCCATCTTGAATGCTTGGACCACTGTGGCAACATCAAGGTGCGGGATATCCAAGGATTCCCTGCTGAATTTTTTCACATAATCCCTTAGGGATTCCTGAGGTCCTTGAGTTATCCTGTAGAGATCACTTGTTAGTTTTTCGAAACTCCGACTACAAGAAAATTGACTATTAAATAAATTCACTAGGTGAGCAAAAGATGTAATCGAATGTGGAGGAACATTTAAGAGCCATTTAAAGGCTGATCCTGTTAAAGTAGAACCAAAGCCTTTGCACAAGCATGCTTCCTTGAGCTCTGGAGGGATAGGATTAATCTCCATTCTTTCCCTATACTGGGCAATATGCTCTTCAGGATCCGTAGTCCCGTCGTAGAGTTTCATGTTGGGGGTTTGAAATCTTTTCGGAATTTCAGCATCACAGATAGGATATGCGAAACGAGATATCCTATGGCTGTCTTGGGACACTTCCGGAATTGGCTGGACCACTCTAGGTACACTGGATATCATGTCCTTCAATTTCTGAAGCTCCCTGGTAAATGTTGACGTCATACCTGCATCCTGCAAAGATCCACTATTGTTAGTAGCAAGATTATTATTATTTGACACGTTACCAGTCTGAGGATTCTGGCCATATCCTTAAGCATATCCTGAGCTCCTCACAGTTGACATCCTGATCGAGGAGGGTATTTCAGGAGTATGATTCTGGGAATGACCAGGCACAATATTCCCCCTATTATCCTCAGTATACACAGCCGAACTGAAGTTCAAAGTTCTGGGTTGTAAAGGAGTAACAATATCCTCACCGGATCTGCTTGAGCTAGCTTTTAAGAGTTGTATTTCTCTTAACAGCATTTGGTTAGTTTCCTGTTGCTGCCTCATTTGTTCCTGCACACTCCCAAATAAGGTTAGAATTTCATCATTAGAGGCTAAAACGGGAGCAGATCCCTGAATACTCCGAGTAGGGATAATATCCTGAGGTTGTGAAGAAGCTGGCATCCTTGGAGGAGGTGGTTGAAGCACCGAACCAGTAGTAGCAGAAGTTGTAGCAGACACAGTGGAGGAGCTCATGTTTGATCTTGAGGCCATTGTGGACAATGTGGCAAAAAGTTTTGAAAACAGAAAACCGATTAACGATTTTACAAAGATTTTTAGTAAAGATAGCACCACTTGCCCCACGGTGGGCGCCAAATTGTTTTGGTTAAAAATTACCGAAGCAATTTAGTGATCAAATTAGTTAAGTGAGGTAGTGTGCTAAAAAGTGTGTTAGAAATATGCGGGTTATATTGTTTGTGAAAACAGATTTCAGGATACGGCTCATGATATTGAGCTGTATCGACGATCAAACTATGAGCAAAAAGTAAAGGAAATGACACGAGATGTACGAGGAAAGCCCTTGATCAATCTAGATCGCCGGCATAAAACCTCGGGAGCTGACAATCGCAGCTGCCTAGTTCTTCTTATTGCTTCAAATGTCAGGATACAGTGCAGGATATTGACCAGATCGCTAAGTGTTACAATGCTTTGTGTGAAAGTATAAATTGCGAGAGAACAAGTATGAGAGTGTAGTGAGTGTAGCTGTGATGTCCTATTCGATCTGATATACCCACCTATTTATAGTAACGAAATACAACCAAAAATCCCTACAAATATGGGATGCTCCGAATATTCCATTGTGAACGTTGTAGACCGAGTAATGCGGCTTCAACGTCTTCATTTGAACGACTTGGACCGAGTCTCCCGGAGAAAGGGTCTTCGTGAACGTTGCTTCATCTGGACGCGTACTCCTGCACACAACCCGTTAGTAATCCTGAGGATACCATTCAGGATGTTACCAATATCCTGAATGAGCATCCCGGATATGAGCAGATATCACACAATCAAGATATAACTCAAGATATTTCCCAGGATATGGGCTCAGAATTTCACCCATAACAATTGTAAAATCACTAAACACAATTACACATATAATAACACCAAAACACATATAATAACACCAAAGCACATTGTTTTATTAATAATCATCATTGTTTTACATCGTACATCGATTACAGAACACAGTTGTCACAGTAATGACACTTGGAAGTATTTTCTATGTTAATCTTTGATGATTAGTTTGCAACCTTGTTATTGTTGTTGATTTCTTGATTATAAGTAATTGTGTTGGATGATTGGTATTTGGTTAGTTAAGATAGTTGAAAAATGAAGCTTAATTAATCTTGTATTAGTAAACTTTAAACTTGGTTAACTAGTTTAGCTTGGTTAAAATGTGTGCACCATAATACTAGAAATGGTTAGTGGTTTAATAAAATGTAATTATTGTTAATCAAGAAAGCTTTCCGTCACGTAAGGACCTTAACGGGTTAAATGGTGTTGTTATAAATTCTTGCCATGAATTATTAGCTTAGTTAGTAGTTTAGGCCAAAAATGCTATCTTGGTGAATTTATATGCAAGGTTTGTAAAATGAACTCGGTTGTGCTTTAATCTAGTTTATGATTGTCTCGGTGGTTGCATTGTGTTTATCGATGTCACTTTCCTTGTTTAAGTGAGGTTAGAAAACTCCTAACGGATGACTAACTTATTTTTAAGAGATTTTCATAGACATTTATCAATTGCACGTTAAAGAACAATTTTAGGTGGTTAAAGTGTGTTTATCGTTTTAGCTTTCCGAATGATTGTCATGTTAGGATTCCCGAAAGGGATACTAATTGTTTTGAAAATGGAGAATTGATCGAATATTTCTAGTGTCAAAACCGACTTAGTTGATGTGCTTTGGTTGTGTATTAAGCAAGGCTAATTATCTATTTTCTTATTTTAAATATATTACGTCTTTATAAGTATTTGTTTATGCTTATCTTAGTCTTTACAAAATCAAACAACTTATCTTTTTACCGGTAATTTAGTGATAAAGGTCTAGTACTATTCCTCCGCCCATTTCCTTGGATCGATACTTGGTTCTTACCGATACTTTACTACATATGTGACGTGGTATACTTGCCTCTTTCGTGTGTGTTTTGATGTTAAAGTAATAATCACTTTTATAAATTTAAAACCGAATTGTGTGTTTATTCATGATAAAAATATGTATATACGCGCACACGTCATTAAACCACACATGCACGTTACGCCGTGTTAACTCGTAAAATTTAAAAAAAAACTGCGAAATATGAAAGTATGGGGGCAAAGTTGTGAGGTTAAATTGCAAAAGATGAAAACTTTTGAGTTAAAAGTAAAAAGTCAAATATATTTGGCTTAAAAGTGTAATAACATTTTTTTTAAAACTCTCAAAGCATTTGAGTACAACACCTATATGCACAATTATGTTGCTAATTTATAGTTTATTAATAATTAGTATCGGAGTCGTAAAACCGTGTCAAGTAGCATCAATGTCATACCGTCGCCAGCAACTACTATCACTGGAAAATTTCGTAAAACAAAAGAAATAAAAAACGGAAAAAAAAACAAACGAAAAGTATGGGTAAAAACGTTGAACCATGCACTCCCGTTGTGGCGTGTTAATACGCAAAAAATAGACGAAAACGTAGAATACAACATAGCCGTTTGGGAAAAATAGAGGTAAAAATGTAAATAATGTACGCACGTTGCGGCGTATTAACTCAAAAATTTAGACCAATACGTAAAACAGAAAACGTGTAAAAGATAAAAAAATGTTGGGACCAAAGTTGAGAGAGAAAAAGGTGTTTGGGTTAAATGTAATAATAATTGTTTTATAAAATTATACACACTAAGCATGTACAGGTCTATCCACAAAAAATCCACTAAGCACAGGGCTGGCCCAGAGCAAGTGCCGGGTGGGCGACCGCTCTGAGCACAAATCGAAATAGGGCCCGTAAATATAAGCCAATACCTTCGATCTTTACTAATTAGTATGTTGCAGGTGATAGAAATGTTTAACAAAAAAGACAAGGAGATGAAGGATTAGTATGTTGCAGGTAGGGGTGTGCATGGGTCGGTTTTGACTAAAAACCATAACCATAACCGCGATGTCAGTTATTGAATAACCATAACCATAACTGATCGGTTATGGTGGTTATGGTTATTCGGTTTTTATGGTTATAGCGGGTCGGTTATGGGTGGTTTACCGTGTATCTAGCTTAGCTAAAAATAGCTTAATTTTTTTAACATGGAACAAATTGTTATTGCATATTTGTATATATTAGTATATTACATAGTATTAGAAATACCAATTATTAACGAATATTCAAATAAAGTAATATGATACATTCCATAAATTCAAATAAACATTCAATCAAAACCACAAAATGATGTGAAAAACCAATAAGTACTAAAAATCTCCAGTCAAAAACATCAAATATAAAAAACATGGTGAAAATTCCTAAATCCTACAAAGATTTATTACATGTCGGTTCGGTTTGGTTATGATGGGTATGGAAAAAATGATAACCATAACCGACCCGCTACATTCGGTTTTCAAAAAAACCATTAACAGACCCACCGGTTTTTTATTTGGTTCGGTTTTTACGGTTCAGTTTTGTCGGTTAATTCGGTTATGGTTCGGATAATTCGGTTTTTTGCACACCTCTAGTTGCAGGTAATAGAAAAGTTTAACAAAAAAGACAGAGATGAGTGTAGACTGGGAAAGTGAAAAAATGAAAGATATGAAGTGAAAAAGCAACTTTCAAAACCCTAGTAAATAAATGGGTTGACGTAGAGATAAAAGTTAAAACATACGTATATTATTTGAAACTTTTCATAAAATGAAATTATATTATGTACAAGGACTTTTTATATCATCTAAAAAATATAAAAAGTGGTAATATACAATTTGCTCTCTAATTAATATAAATAAAAATGCTAATGATATCAGGTGGGAAATATATAATTTATACTATATTATAATGCATGAGTGAGGGGTATTTTAAGATACCCAAAAAATAAGAACTTTTCCTCCACTTTATTTATAGAAAGACCCCTAAAATAAGGGTAGATTAGTCTTTTAAACACTGTTTATTTTTAGCCCCTAAATTTATTACACTTAAATCCTTAAGGTTTTAACAAAATTATAGATAATTAGTTACAGTTCACCTATCCACAACAAACTTATAATTTTTTACGTATTCTTGACATATCTTATAAATTATACTATTTAAAAAAATCCAAATATAGCATGACGACCTACACATTCTTGTCGATGTTTCGGTAGTTATCTTGTTCAATATCGACGCACAGATTAAAAGTTACAAGTCGATAATGCTTTAATGTACAATTAATTAATATTTGTGATCTAATGCGCCTAATCTACAAAGATGGGTTCAATCTATGCAAACAAAAACAAAAATAATTAAAAGTACCGTAACATAAAATGAAGATATTATGTGTCACATTTTATTTTATTAAACCTGCCTAATATCTGTACTTAGATATATCTTATAAAAACTTAAAACTAACTACAACAAACTTCCTAAATAAAGGATGGCAAATCTAAAATTAAACCCTAATCCACTTCTATAGTTACTACTATAAATACATAGCAGGACACCCCTATATCTATTGCTAAACAAAGTTAAAAAATGGATACAGTTCTGAATTCAATTGTTGCGAAAAACCAAGTATGCGAGATTGAAAATTATGAGGTCAATTATGTTATATCGCAGCAATGAATAATTATTTTTTTTTATTTACTTTTATGTGAATGTTAACTTATTTGATTTTTCAGATTCAGTTGCATGATGAACATGCCAATTTAAACAACCTATTTGTCGAACAAGCTTCTAAGGTATTGATTTTGCTGGTTTTAAGTATTATTTTTGCGTATATCTTTCATATTAACATGTTCGTTATGTTATTATATGTGTGTTTTATTGAAGGATGATGGTGATAAAAGTGTTGATATTATTTCTTATGATGCAATGTTTAGTCCATACAAGTCTAATCTTCAACGTGAATTTAGTGAAGAGGTAATTTTAAGGTTTATTTAATCTTTTTTTTACTTTTGTATTCAATTTTTGTCCTTTTTAAGGATTGAAAGTTTGAGACTCAAAGGAAGAGATCCAAGAGACTCTCTGAATGAAAATGGAGTGAGATTATTAATTTACACGATTTTGAGGACAATGATGAAGAAGAGGAATTAGAAGATACCACCGATTCAAGCACAAAGCAGAAACTCGATTAAAAATACCTCGAGTGTCAATTAAGAAGCGTAACAGATTTCATGCAGTGTTTTTAATATGAAATATGTTCTAATATGAAATCTATCAAGTGTTTTTATATTTTTTTTTTCATTTCAGTTGTTATGCTTGATCTAGACGTATGAATAAAATTTATTTTATATTTGAATTTTTTTTTTGTGTTAATATAATTCAGTTACTGACCATATTAATAAAGTTCGAAATAAAGTTAGTATCCTAAATTTACAAGTCAACTAAACTTATATAAGTTAATATCCTAAAGTTGCAATAAATAGATATTGCAGTTAGATATAGTCAAGCTGAAATTATAAAATATTGCAGTTATTCTTGGATATTAATCTAATAATTTGTATTTCTTAATTAAAAATAATAAAGTAATAAACTTTAAAGCTAAAAAAAACTGAACTTACTATGATATAAAGTTAATAAAGATATAAACTCTTAACATCTGAAGAAACACGGCTATTTTTTACAAAAACTGTTTTTAAAATTTTATAAAAATATATTTTTTTATATACAAAAACAAAATTTAACAATTAAAGTTAAAGGTGTAAAGCGTACTTACGAGTCCACTACTATTTTTTATTTTTATAAAAACAAAAATTTTAAACTTAAAGTTTTTTAGATGAGTACCATGTTGATATTTAAAAAAGTTATGAACTTTAAAGAATAAAATTATAAACTTTATCATTTAACCAACAAAATAAACTTACTTTACAACTATAACAACTTATCTTTTATTTTTTGTCATTTGGTTATCATTTTTTTATAAAAAACGAAACTTTACATGTGTAAAACAGTTTTTTACGTTATTTATAAAAAAAACATTTTATTTTTATAAAAAAATAATTCTTTGATAAACATTTTTTGTAACAAGTAATATAAATAAAATACTCCAGAAATTTACAATCTTTACTAGATAAATACTAAATTGTGTTGCAAATTTTTAGGAATTATAAGTTCAACTGTATTGTTATAGATAATATTAGTCAGTTTCAAAAGAATTCTTTACAAACTTGACTAGATACATAGTAGATTGTGTTGCATATTTTTAGGGATTATAAGTTAAAAGTAGACACGCATAGATAAGATTAGTTAGGAACTAAAAATTTGTACTTAGTATGATATATAGTTAATAAAAATATAAACTCTTAATATCATATTTTTTATAAAAACAGTTCTTGAAATTTTATAAAAATATAAATTTTTATATCTGTAAAAACCGAAATTTAACAATTTAAGTTAAAGCTCTAACACGTACTTACGAGTCAAATACTATTTTTTATTTTTATAAAAACGAAAATTTTAAACTTAAAGTTTATTGGATGAGTACTATGTGGATATTTAAAAAAAGTTATGAACTTTAAAGAATAAAATTATATTTTATAATTTAACCAATAAAATAAACATACTTTACAATTATAACAACTTATCTTTATTTTTTTGTCTTTTGATTATTAATTTTTATATAAAAATAAAACTTTACATATGTGTAACACTAATGACATATATCCACCACAATAATGTTATCGTAAATATTATACGAATAAGAAAACTACCAGAAACGAGTACCGCAATCCAAAGTGCCGCCCCCGCCGCATCACGCGGGCACTCTACTAGTAAAAATAAATAAGTAAGCATAATTATAATTAGAGATTTAGATATAAAACTAATAATAATCTAGTATATTTTTAAAATAAATATTTTATAATCCGGTCCGACCAATGAACCAGTAAGATGGCCAGTTCGATCTCTATTCCCGTTATGAAAACATTGGTTTTAGTGTGTAATGGACTAATGACTTGGTCCAAATCAATAAACAAATATAATGGATTAATGAATAGGGCCCAATTTTTTTGTATTGCACAGGCCAAAAATTTTTTGTGATTTTCGAAGACTGCCCTGACTAAGCATCATATACAAACCCACTGTGTAACAACTTTCAAATCAACACTATATAAATAACAAATCGTAGTTCAAAAAGATAATAATAATAATAATAATAATAATAATTTATTAGTTTATATTAGGCCTGTAAACGAACCAAACGAACACGAACATAGGCATGTTCGTGTTCGTTCATTTAACTTTAACCGAACACGAATATATAATCGAACACATTTTTTTGTCCGTCTTTGTTCATTAAGAAATCGGGCATGTTCGTTTTCGTTTATATTCGTTCGTTTAATGCCTAAACGAGCAGTTCACGAACATAAACAAAAAATAAATAATTGAACATATTTGAATAAACATAAACAAACATAAATTAACATGATTGAACGAACACAAATGAATGTAATTTAACAAATATAAACAAACACAATTTTAACATTAGTGAACACAAACAAATAAGTCTAATATATTACAGTTCATCCGAAAACACATCTAAATTAGGGTTCATATATACCAAAATTAAGTAGTTTTTTATATAAATGTTAAGTAAGTGATCAGTTACGATCTAAGAAAAAAATTAAAGTTTTATTTTTTGTTACTATAAAACACAAGTACTAATTAGTTATATTTATATAAGTAGTTAGAAAACTGAATATGAATATGAATATGAATATAAATATAACTATTTATGTTTTTTACTAAAATTTAAACGAACGTAAATAAATGAACATAAATGAACGAACACAAGGTGTGTTCATGTTCGTTCATTTAATTAAATGAAAAAAAAATTTGTTCGTGTTCGTTCGTTTATTAAATAAACGAATTTTCCACCGAATAAGTTATTAATAAATAGTTCATGAATGTTTCATTCGTTTAGGCTAAATTGCACTTTTCGTCCTTTATGTTTCAGGGTTTTTGCAGGCGCTGTCCTTTAAGTTTAAAAATTACACTCTATGTCCTTTATGTTTGCAACCTGTTACAGGCGGTGTCCTTTCTCATCATCCCAGTTGTCTTTTTTATGTTAAAATCCCTATTTGTAAAAATCTTTAACAGCAGGGACCATATGTGCAATACCCAAATTCTGTTGGACCAATTTTAAAGAACATCAACATCTCCTCCTCCCCTGTTACACCCACCACCATCGTAACCTTACAAAACCCTAAACACCCTCATTCCTTCACTGCGCACCAGACCTTCACTCTCTTCTCTCTGTCTTCCTCACCTCTCCGATCGCCGGAGACGTCTTACCGGCATCAAACCGGCGCTGGTTTTTCGGCCCGACACACCCCCACACAACCACCATCCTTTTACACCCACACTACCCCGTTCTCTCCCTCTCGATTGAACCATCGTAACCTTAACAGCAGCAGGCGGGTCAATCTCTTATAACAACTGTTTTTAGGGTTTCTTTATGGATTCAGATCTTCACCAACAACAGCAGGCGGGTCAATCAACCATGAATTCGGGTTTAACCCGATACCAATTCGCACCCAGTTCATATTTCTCAAGTTTGATCAACAGTGGAGTATATGGAGATGATGATAGCGACCCGAATCTTATTAACCAAATTGGGGGTTTTGAAAATCGGTTGATTGATTTCAAAAAAGAAAGAACAAGATGGGATTTATTCGTTTTCATGAGTTTTATTCCAGTTTCAGTAGTTTTTGTTCCCGATCTAGAACGTAATCAGTTTAATTTTGCTTGCTTGATCTCATTTTAGGGTTGTAGTGTTGTTAGATGGCTTCATTTGTTGAGGATACTGATGAAGATTTTTTTGATAAATTGGTGAATGATGATGATGATAATTACAAACCGACTGCGTTATCCGAGAGTAATGTTGTTGATGTTAAAGGATTTGGTAATTTGAGTATTAGTGATCTGAGAACTGGAGTTGAAGATCTGGATAAATCTGATTTATTCGTGCTTTGTATGTTTTGATTTATCTCGGTACTGCTTTCGATCTACTTCCTAGATCTGAACTCTGATCTTGTAGAACTAAAAGATGTTACTGATTTATAGAATTAATTTTGATAAAGGATTTAACTATGGATTAAGAGGATCTGAAATTGTATTTTATAATGCAAGTTTGTTCTCTCTAATCTGAAAAATGCAATTTTATAAAGGTTTTACATAAAAGGTCCCTCATGTAAGAAGTTTTACAAAGAGGGATTTTAACATCAAAAGTTAACTGGGTTGATGAGAAAGGACACCGCCTGTAACAGGTTGAAAACATAAAGGACATAGAGTGTAATTTTTAAACTTAAAGGACAGCGCCTGCAGAAACCCTGAAATATAAAGGACGAAAAATGCAAGTTAGCCATTCGTTTAAATGCCTAGTTTATATAGTCACATGGGTGGGGATGTTTATTGGTGGCCCGGGGGATAAAACTATCCATCTATAAACTATGATTAGACAAAACTATCTAGGGGTGTTCAAAACCGGATATCCGAAAATTCGGATATCCGAATATCGGGTATCCGAAATTTTCGGATAGTGAATCGGATATCCGAAAATCCAACTTTTTATTTAATTTTTATTTTTTTATTATTTTTTTCATATTCGGAAACGGATATTTTGGATAGTTTCGGATATCCGAATATAAGTTTTCGGATATTTTTCGGATATATCGGATATTTTTCGGATATTTTCCGGATATTTTCGGATATTTTTCGGATATTTCGGATATTTTCGGATACTTCGAATATTTTCGGATATTCGGATATCCGAAAAAAAATGAAAATTAAATTTTCGGATATTTCGGATATCCGAAATATCCGAAAATTTTGAAAATCACTATCCGAATCCGAAAAATTCGGATATCCGATTTTTCGGATATTTCGGATTCGGATATCGGATATTTCGGATCGAATTTTCGGATACGGATACTTTTGAACACCCCTAAAACTATCCATCTATAGGGTGCTAGTATTACCATTTTTTTATTTGACACTTTAGGATAGTGTGGTTAAAGTGAATATAGAAAATAATTGTTATCATATAGAAAGAAAAATGAGGACGGTTTTTATATTTGTTTAAGATAACAGAGATGAATGGTTCATTAAGAAAGAAAACCTTGTTAAAGAATGAAATAAAAAGAGTGGCTGTAAATGTTTCTTCATTTTTGTATGGTTCATTAGTCAAATTCTAAAATGTTTCTTCATTTTTACATGCAAGTTTGACTTTGATTATTCTTTTCAGTCGATGTATAGCATGTAAAAAATTTGTTGTTGAAAAATGAAATAAAAAGAGTGGCTCAACATATGGGCACACGTGCATTGGTTGACTCCAAATTGAATGGTTTCATGTGCCTCGTTATCAAAATTCAACAATCCCTTTTGCAATTAACTACACCTAGTCATTGGTAATCCCACACCCACTTGTTTATCACCTCTACAAGTTGTTCAGCCTATTATAAGTTTTGACTTTGTATGTTTCTTCGTTTCGTTTGTTAAGTGTTACATTTCATCGTAAGACTATGCATTACAAGGAAGTGTGGTTGTGAAGCTGTTGTGACCAATTATGTGGCTGTGGTTCAGTGGTTGTGAAACACCACGCCTCTTTGACGTTGTCGTGGGCATGGAAGAATCATGTGGAGGTGTCCACGAAACAACCCAGTTGACGTTTTTTCTAATATAATTGTAATAATAATGTCATTTACCAATTAATTTGATTTATTTTGAATACCGTGTGCTCACTGCTTAGACAAATCTAAATGAAATAATGTTTCTTTAGAAAACACTCCGACATAAGTTTTACTTGGAACCGATTTTTTATTTTTCAAAAACTAGAGGTAATTTCATTCATACTTGCCAAGTTACATCAAAACGAAAGGTAGACGGGCAACAAGCTGCGCCGCCACCCCTTTCTGAATTGCAAACCCTAATCTGCCAAAGACAAAACCTCGCCCCCCTGATGCTGCTGAGCAATTGTTGTGGATGACCCGTTGGACCCTGGTCAGGAATTGGATAGCTTCTGGCGCTAGGGAGCCAAATGTGACAAAGGTAAAAGGGACAAAAACATGCTGGTTCTCTGCACAAGCTTTAGCGTGCTTATCAACTTTCTTCGATTCTGCCTTTCTTGCTGCTTGTCCAGCTACAAACCCGTTTTCCCTTAAACCAGCCAGAGGGGAAACCCTCGAATTGATTCAAAAATAAAGTACGTTTTACTTAGAAAGAAAATTATATGTATAAGGAGTTAAAACGGGTTAAAATTCCTTACACAACTTCTTATTAGATTCAGTTAGTGTCTTAGTGAGATAGCTATTTTGAGGGCACAAGTTTTTTTTAAGAAAAAGGATATCTAATTATTCTCATGTACAATTCTAATAACCTTACAAATAAATAGTGTCGGATTTAGGCACATTTTGTGGGTTCCTAGGAACCCAGTCAGTTTGGAAAAAAAATAGTGAGAATTAGTGAAAGACTTGTATGATTTATAACAAATTAGTGATAATCTATCAAAAGGAACCCATTAGAAAAAAATTATGGATTAGAGAAGATGAATGACTTGGGAGGGGGGGCTTTAAGCTCTTAATCTACAAGTATATTAAAAAAAGATTGCAAGGGTGGGCACGGAGGAAAGCCCTCTGGGGAAGAAAAGTTGTAGCTTTCGCATGAAAGGTTGGTGTTCCTGCACCTCCCGCACCCCTTTTCACCACTTGACTTCCCACTCTCTCACAATCCATTCGCTCAATCTGTGAGTACTTCCTGATCTCTCACACGAAAGCCTAGGAATGCAACATCAATCGCAGATCACCTCCCAAACTTTCTTCGCGAACGAGCACTTTATTTGAAGATGATCCATAGACTCATCTTCCACACCACACAAAACACACATTATTAAATTGTTAATGTGAACTTTCCAAAATCTAAATAAATAAAACAAAAGTGTTTGCATCCCATGTTGATAAAGGGTTGAAAGTGGTGTTAAAGAAGTTGTTTTTAGAAAAGAGTTTCAACCTAGCATCAATGCCCCATGCATGTTCGAGATATACAAGACCATCCAACATGTTTAGACAATCTACAAACCTATTTAAGGCTTGTTTTGATCATTGGTTAATTGGAGTGTTGGACACTAGGACCTTACATACATAAATTTTTCTTCAAGGTTTTTCCTTATTTCATTCTATTCCTTAGAAATTTGTCTTTATTTTGTTTGGAGCAATAAAAAATAAAGATCATCATGACGTCCTTCAATACTCTATGATAGTGTAATGTACTATTACCTACCATCCTTAGGCCACTGGGGGTGGCAAAAGTTCAACGCGTGATAGGGACTTTTCAACGCGTGGAATCAATAAAGCCTAAGTTATCTTCATACGATAAATAGTAATGTTTAACGTTTGATTGAAGATGAACCAACAAAGCATTTTTAATTGTTCACAATATTATTACTAGTTTTCAAATTATAACATGTAACTTTTACGTTTAATAATATATACGCTGATGGAACATTGAATGCTAGTCATCCCAATAGCGAGCAATAACAGATGAAAAGTGGGACTCACATCAATTTTAAACCTTTGAAACCAAATAATAAATAGGGGGCGCTATTGGGGGGTTTTAACCCATGCCATGTGTGTTATTAAAAAGATACAATAGAGCCACTTGTCCTACGTGTCAATGATGTGGCACAATGGATCACCTAGAGACTGCATTCCATACCTCACAAGCTTAAAGGGTGTAACTATAAGATCAAGTATGTTTCATAAAGGCTACATACATATATGGTAAATTTGGTTTCAATGCAATATATAGAACAATATTGACGGTTAGAACACATATAAACATAAACATATTTACGTATTTTATATGTCTAGTTCTAAATTTGCTCGCCTTAAAACTCGATTGATTTCTTAAACTATTTTAAAACGGATTTCATGAAATCCAAGACAATTCTATAAGACTAGAATACTTTGATACGAGTTATTATATAGAATTCTAACCCGTTATCTATAGCAATAGCAAACTCTCAACATAAAACCCATTATTTCAAATAAGGTTGGATGACATAATTTTTGTTACAAAACTTATTGACAAAGCAATCCTAGCAACACTTTTTTTAAATTAATTGTATCCTCCAAACTTTTTTTTTTTTTTTTGAACGACCAACAAAACTAACTATAAATTAAATCAAAAACCAACAAGGAGCTGGCAGATTACATCAACCAGTATTACAACGAGAGAACAAGAGAAAAACAGAAACCCGAAACTCAAACCATCTGACTATCCTATCTTACCAAACATATAACTCTACGAACACATTTAAGATTATGAAACTGCTACTAGTAACAGCTGGATCATTGTAATTAGTGAAGAAAGAATAACAATAAAAAAACATTTTATTGGGATTAATGATAATTAAAATTTTAATATACCGGAAAAGTTGTAATTAACGAGTGAGCACATGAGGGGGCACGTGACTTGTTTGTTTGCGCATTAGGATCATCATCCCATATCTTTCACCCATCACGTGATTCAATAGTGTCGGTCACGTGATTGTTCTTTTGTTTAACTTAAAAGGTGACATCCATGTTTGTTTTTCAAGCTTCAACGTATTAAAGTAATACCCCATCATTAAACTCAACACCATCCTCGTATAAAAGAAACAAAAGAAAACTTGTATGGTTTCCTCACTTTCATAGTTTTTTTAGTGATAGAATCATTTTCAAAAGTATTAAATAAATCAGTACCAACTCGTTGTTCTAAGTAAATAACGTATGACAAACAAGTATCACGTCCTATATAACACATAAAACAAGTATCGTCAACACTTTGGGCGACTCAAATCCCTTTGTTGGGAACGATTTCAAAAGACATTAATCTAAATAACATTTAACTTTTGTTGTGTTTTATTAATATTAATAATAGATTAAAGATTTTAAACTAATTTATTTATTAGAAACAAACATGCTAACTATTTTCAATTCTTTGTAAAATATACCTAAGTGTTTAATGATTGTTATAATATAATTAATGTAAGGTTATCCGTAATGGGCGTCAAGCTACCAGTTACATCATCACTTAGGGTGTTAAATTAAACATAACATTGGGCACCAAGGGCTTGCTTGTGAGTGTGGTGATGGGCGCAATAGTGGAGTGCAAAAATCTATGTGTGGACTATATTGATCGGCAAATGAGAATCCTTCATTAGCTTATAGAAAATTGTGTAGCGTTAAAGAGTAAAAAAGTAAGTTATCACTTATGACTTGTAAGTTTTGGAAAATTCAAGAACGCCTCAACACATAATCTTTTTGTTAGCAGAAAAAAAATTGTATTTTGTAATATATATGTATTTTGATGATAAACTTTTTTTATCAAATATTGATATGTATTATAAGACTTTGAAATATTAGTTACATACTTACATATGATAACAATAAAAATAAGTGATACTTTTTCTCTTTCTATTTGAATCTCATTAGATTGCTTCACAAAAATAAGGGAAACAAATGGCGCAACACTATTAGTGGCATTGAACATTAAGCACCCTCTACAATAGTTAAAAGCTTCTTCCCTTTGTTCTGAATCTTGTGGACATGTCTCCTCAAGAAAGTATCACTCCTCTCCATTCTCTTATTATCATGTTGCGCTTTAAATGCATCTCCTAACGGGTTGTCTGGTTTGCATAATGTTTGTTAATTAGAATTTGAACACTGAAAGTTGATTTCGGTGAAAACTGATAAGTTATTTGGTTGGTAAAGAAACAAGAATGTTAAGCGTAGACTCGAATTAAACAAGTCATACTCGAACTTAGTTGAGCATAGACTCGACTCATTTTCATTTATACCAATTATCTAATATTTTTGTAGTTATTATGGAATAAGTATAACCCACAAAGTCCCTTAAAGTATCATATACTTTGCTATAAAGTTGCAATGCATAGATTGATAGTATTCAAATAATAAAAATAGGTTATTCATGACCTAGTGGTCTAATGATATGGTTTATGCCCCTACAAAAGTGGTATGGGTTTAAAACATTACAAATGCAAGGTTAAGTGATATTTTGTTTAAAAAACGAAAACAAGTGTACTTTTTAACTTTTTTTTCCTCAAATGCGTGTAAATTGTTTTAAATAAAACTTTTCCTGATTTAAAATAAATATGAAATTAATCATTTGAAGGTGTAATATACCTCTATGGTCATGTGATAAAATCACTGTTATATGAAGTTATTACCTGACAAACGTCTTGTTCATCACCTTTTGTTCGCTTTGTATAAGAACATACGTTGTGGGCGTGGAAATCTGTTGTGAAGGCCAGTCCACGCCCACAAAACCACCCTGTGCTTGCCGTTTTCCACAGCATTGCGTGTGGGTTGGTGATGTGGTGCGAGTTGATTGGTGGTTTGTGGTAGGAGGTTTGTGATTGGTTAGTTTTTTTTTTTTAAATAGGTAGGGTCATTTCCACTCTCAACACCGCCCCGTGCTTTTTTTACCACGCCCTCTTTCTTACGTGGCTGCCACATAGTATTTAACGCCCTCTCTTCATGCCCTTCACACCAAATGGTCTAAGGCCCCACTACACCAAGTTATGAGCCATTACCGATATGGGTAATATGTAGATTGTGTCGGTTTGATACATTGTATCCAGCTACAACTAATTTACTAGTATACATTATAAACTTTGAACGCTCTTGAACAAACAACAATGTCGATCTCTTAAACTAAGTGTGGCATGTAGGACAAACAAATTCTGGTTCTTCCAAGCCAACAACCCCTAATTGTTGATCTTCTACAAGAGCAACATACCAAATACTAGCACTCGCGTGAGTGGTTGATCTAGATATTATAAATCAACCACGAGCATCAATTTACATGATGATCGGGGAAAGACCCATATATGATATAACTCCGGCGAGTCTGTTCCATGTAGGATATCATATAAGTGAACATCAAGACCAATCTTTCTTTATGTTTGAGTTTTTGAGTATCAGTTTGAAAAGAAAAGGGTTAACATGCTCATATCACATTATGTCATTAACCATGCATATGCAACCAGAAGGCTTAGTTATATATGAGCCGGCAACAAAGAGCGGTCACATAGAAGATGTGTTAAATTCCTTAATTGATGATACGCGAAAGAAGAATGACACAAAGAAAGAGTTGATCGCATTGTAGGTTTAAAGAAGAATGACACACGCCTAAAGGTGACACACGAAGAGAAGGCATTTTGGTAGAATATGTAAACTGACCTCTTTTGTAATAAAACGCAATACACGAAGAAACCGTGATACACCTGCAAATTTGTCACGTAACACTTAGTCTGATACGACTCTAGGGTATATATATTACACCTAAAAACTTTGTAGTTTCATGATTTTCTTCCTTATTAATAGTAATTAACCTTTTCCAACAAAACTTACTTATTAGTGTTGATCAGGGCCTAGGGCTACAAACGAACCGAACGAACAAGAACAAGACCTTGTTCGTGTTCGTTTGTTAAGAAATATATGTGTTCGCGAACCGTTCACGAACACTTATCGAACGAGATTTTATGTTCGTGTTCGTTTGTTAAGGAAATGAACTTGTTCGTGTTCGTTTGTGTTTGTTTGTTAATTTTAGGCAACGAACACAAATGAGCACAAACTAATGTTCATGAACACAAATGGAAACAAACAAACACAAACAATCGTTCATGAACAGAATATATAATACACCAACACTTATTAGATATTTAATTTGTCGGAATTTTGAAGTATTTAATTAAATATACAAACTAAAAACACTAATAAAGTATCGAACACAAACGAAAACGTTACCGAACGTTCACGAACATAAATAAACGAACACGACCTCTGTTCATGTTTGTTCATTTAACTAAACGAACGAAATTTCTTGTTCGTGTTTGTTTATTTAGTAAACGAACGAACACAAACGATCTTCCCGCCGAACGGTTCACGAACTGTTCGCCGAACGTTTGGTTCGTTTGCAGCCCTATCAGGGCCGTCTCTGAAAATTACAAAAAAAAATGGCCATGTTCGAGATAAAAAAATTGGGCCCTATTCGCAAATTTTCTTATAGTATAAACTTATCAATCATTCAATCAAAAATATAAATACTAAAAACCCATAATACTATGATAATTGTTATGAAATAGATAAAACAAAATAACAAAAATAGTGTAGCAAAAATGATCAAATTATGGAACATACTTGCTAAGCGAACAGTGTGGTTCTTCTAGCGTTTTTTGAAGCAAAGCTCTCGATCAACTCGTTGTAATCTATAGTATCTAATATTTCACTTTCAATAGAAATTGTCGCCAACCCTTTTAGCCTTTCTTATGACATTGTAGAACGTAAATAGGTCTTCAACAACTTCAACTTTGAGAAACTTCTTTCTGACGATGTCACGGTTACCGGAATTGTCAACAACACTTTATATGCATTTATAGCATTAGTGATAGCAACCCGTTTAGCCTTTGTTAATTGGGCCATTTTTTTAAAACTTTTAAACAACCCTTTATTTAAGAGTTAACTGCCATTTTCGTCCCTGTGGTTTGGTCACTTTGGCCATTTCAGTCCATTTTTCAAAAATGCACCATTTTCCTCCCCGACGTTCTGGAAAGGTGGCATTTCAGTCCAAAAATCATAACCCAGTTAAGTCAGTTAGTAAATAAGGACTGATTGTGTAAATTTGTAACATAAAGGACTGATTGTGTAAATTTGTAATACCACCACCACTAGCCCTGCCACCACCACCACTCCGCTGCCACCACCACCACCACCGCCACCACAGCCACTGCCACCACCACCACCACAGCCACCACCGCCACCACATTTTCTGGAACGTTTACGTGCAAAACGAAATGGAGGATGCAGACGATGGAAGTGGTCGATTTGCCTGAATTCGGATGAAGTTGCAGGTTCCGGTGAAGTTGCAGGTTCCGGTGACCGGTTTCGAATCTTCCTACAATTTACAAATCTCATCACTACGCAACTTATTTAGGAAGATAGGCGAGAAAAAAAAAACAACGTACCATTTGTAGCCTGCGGCTTCAAATTCGTTTGATTCATATCGTTCTACGTGTTGTTTTGTTAACAAAGAAAACTGTTGAATGTTGAGAATGTAGTGAGCAGGTGGTGACACAGATGTTGTTCTCAAATCCCCTGAACATGATTCTTCAATGGCCATGAGTGAAAAATTAAATGAAAAGTGAATGTATGTACCAAAGAAACTAATGGCTTGTGAGTTGAAATCAAATGGATTATGGAAGACTATATATGCTTAATTAAAGAGTAGTATTCATGTTTCCTCCAAATCACTTATTCTCTGCTTCCCATAAACACAAACATTTAGGGGCTGTTTGTTTAGGTCTGAATGGCCTCATTCAGAGGCAACCTCTGAATCGGACAGATGTTAAGGTGTTTGGTTCACAAAAACTTGACCTCTTAATAGAACCATTCAGATCTGAATGGGTCAGCTATATTTCACATCTGAATACATCTGAATGAAACAATGGACACTCATACCCCTTGCCCTAACAAAACAAACAGCCTCTTCTTCTCCTCATCGTCATCATCGCTCATCCTCACCGAGTTGGAGGACGGTGGTGAATCGGCGGCGCTGGCCAGCTGCCGACATCACTTTCAACACCATCATCGTCATCATCGCTCATCCTCATCGGCATTCATCATCAACATCATCGATCGTCGTCATCATCCACCGAAACCCTCAACCTCCGCTGCCGTAAACGGCGGCACTGTCGCTGGAGATGGCCGGCTCCCCTTCTCCGATTTCTCTCTCTCCGTCCCATCTTTCTCTCTCGCCTCACTCTTCCTCACTCGTCTTTCAACCACAGCCGCCGTGCACCGCCACCAGTGGTGGTGGTCGGCCGACCTTCCATGTGAGAGGGAGATGAGGGAATTTTGGGGGGTAAGTGATGAAGGTATATCTTTTTGTGTGTGTGTTTGATGTCTGCAGAGGAAGAAAAAGAAATGGGAGGTAGGTAGAAGGGTTAGGTGATGCAGTGGACATAGTTGGAACGGGTGGTGATGGTATTTATTTGGGTATTTATTTGGTTAGGGGTAAAAAAGTCATTTTACACCACCATTCAGATCTGCAACCAAACAGCGTTTTATTGGTTCAGCACTTACTGGTTCAGACCCTCTTACCCATTCAGACCTCTTATTCATTCAGCACTTATTGGTTCAGATGTTGCCAAACAGCCCCTTAGTCATTTTTCAAGCCTAAATTTAATGCTAAAGAAAGCATTTCACATTAAGAGGTTCAAGCAAGGAATGGAACCATGAGCATTAACAACTTAATCAACATGCACAAGAATCTTATTCTCAATCATTTTTGTATTTGTTATTTAGGTTTTTGAGTTTTCTGGTTATTTCAACTTATATCTTTTAAAATATTCTTAAACCACAGCAGACCTAATATTTCAGCTCCTGCACAACACCTGCAGTCTTGCTTTCTTGCGGTTGAAGACGATATTATTCCTCGACTTCTAAAGTGTTTCGGATCAATGGAAGTAGCTGATGACGATGATGAAGATATGGAGTTTTGAATCTGAAGTGTTTCGGATCAATGGGAGAAGGAGTTTTTGAATCTGAAGTGTTTCCGGAACCTGCAACTTCATGTATCCGTCATCGAAACTTGCAACTTCACTTCTCCGTCATCTTACCATCATCTCCGTTCACCTCCATCTTCCGTTTTGAAACCTCCATCTTCAGCATTTCAATTCTTTCAGTCATCATCATCCATGGTTACACTTCTCGTCTCCGGTAATCATCTTCATCCGTAAATCGAGAACTCCGAACACAGCGGTGGTGATGTGCTTGGTGATCGTTGTGATCGTTGACGGAGATGATGACGATGATGAACGGTGACTGTTGATGAACAATGATGGATGGATTGGTGTATCTCCGGTGGTAAGACGTGGTAGCAGGTCGGGTTATGTATGGAATGGTGGTTCGAAGAACTGTTGATGATGATCAACGTGATGATTGACGATGATGATGAACTCTTGATCGCACAAGCCAAAGATAATCGCACAAGATCCCGTAGTCGCGGTGGTGGCGGTGGTGGCAGTGGCTGTGGTGGCGGTGTGGCTGTGGTGGTGGTGGTGGCAGTGGCTGTGGTGGCGGTGGTGGCTGTGGTGGCGGTGGTGGTGGTGGTGGCAGCGGAGTGGTGGTGGTGGCAGGGCTAGTGGTGGGGGTGTTACAAATTTACACAATCAGTCCTTTATGTTACAAATTTACACAATCAGTCCTTATTTACTAACTGACTTAATTGGGTTATGATTTTTGGACTGAAATGGCACATTTCCAGAACGTCGGGGAGGAAAATGGCGCATTTTTTAAAAATGGACTGAAATGGCCAAAGTGACCAAACCACAGGGACGAAAATGGCAGTTAACTCCTTTATTTAAAAAACATTGGGTTTTTTAAGCAGGCCCTTATTTATACAAACATCCAGATTTTTTTAAATATATATAAAAAAATTAAAAAAAAAATTCGGGCCCTATATTGATTTGGGTCCTGATCGCAGGCACCTCCTGCACTCTCTGATAGACGGCCCTGGTGTTGATAGTTACTCTTAAGGACTATACTAGTAAGTTGCCCCGCGCGTTGTCGCGATGTTGAAATGTAAAGTATATCGAATTTGTACCGTCTAATGAAATGTATTGTATTTTACCCGACTGGTTTCTCAAAAAAATACATTAAAACATAGACCAACTGAAAACGTACATAAAATAAGTACGAAAACATATTATATTTGAACCGACATTTTTCAGAGGAAAAAAAACTTACGCTAAAACGTAGATCAACCGAAAACATACATAATAATAAGTATAAAAACATATGATATTTGACCCAACTCATTTCAGGGAAAATTTTATGTCGAATTGTAAATTATCTTAAATTTATACCGAAACGTACATAAAATAACACATAAAATTTGATTAAAAGGCCTTTAAAAGTTTAAGGGTTGTAAATGTAATGTTAAAAGTTGAGGGCAAAAGTATTTTAAAATACAGCAACTAAATAAGACTAAAGAAAAAAAAAATCAAAGTACTTTTCACATGGGTTGGTAATTATATATAGATAATACTCGTAAATTTATCACAATACCTCTTGGTTTAATCAAAGTGTTTAGTGTTGGTGATACATATGTTATTAATTTATAACATTATTTAGGAAACAAGGGGAATTTGTAAAGTAAAAAAAACTTGTGCATCAGAGTCCGCACATTGCATGGTCACTCTACCCACGTTCCACTGCTCCCCACCCCTTCAACCCTTCACCCCAAAGCTACGTATTATATCAACCCCCTCTCCCTCCCACCTTCCCCCTCACTCACTCACTCACTCACTCCAAACCTATTAACTTCATCACCTACTAACAAACAACACTATACATGGACATTTATGAAATGTCACCCTCCGATTACTCCGGCGTTGACGAGCTACTCGACTTCTCCAACCACCACGACGACGTCCTCTCCGCCAACGATATCATTCACCAACATCACAACCTTACCTCCTCGTCCATCGCCAACGGCTACCATTATTATGGAGGAGCTAACACCAATGACCACAACAACAAAGATGCCCCCCCTCCTACCAACTACCACCACCACTCGACCGACTTCACCGACCACCTCTATGTCCCCGTAAGCACTCCTTACTCGACTCTTTAGTCTTAACCAGTGGCGAATGCATGAAATTTTATAACTGTTTCGTTTGGGTAGATTCTCACTTATTTTCTTTTTAAATCATACAATGTTCTTGTATTTTTTTTCCACTTTTCTCCAAGCTGAGTCAGTTCATGTGAACCCACAAAACATGACTGGATCCGTCACTCCTCACAGTCAAAATGGTTAAGAGGTTCAAATGATATTGCATAGGTCCACTATGTGATATATTTCCTCATCAATCAAATCAAATCCAAAAGATTTTATTTTACTAAAATAATAATACTCATCCGTTGTAGTGTGTTTATCCTAAAAAAATTCTAGGAATTCTGTAAACAAAAAAAAAAAAAAAAAAAAAAAAACCTCTACTGATTTAAATTTTTAATAATTATTTAAGAGCTCTAAATTTGTTGATATTTTATATGCATTAGTGAATTTTTGTAACTGATTTCTGTTATGCATGAATTTGTTGTTAGAGTGATGACGTGGCGGAGCTCGAATGGCTATCAAACTTTGTACATGACTCGTTCAGTGATTTTCCGGCGAATAATCTCGCCGGAACGATAAACTACCGGCCGGAAAACACATCGTTTCACAGCCGATCTAGAACAAAGAGAACCAGAGCACCTACAACACCATCACCATCACCTACGCCTACACCTATAATCTGCAACACAACAACAATCAAGCTTGAACCGTTCTCACCGTCACCGCCGGCAACCTCATCGTCGGAGAGTAGTGAAACAGTCCGCCGATGCACGCACTGCGCGTCGGAGAAGACGCCGCAGTGGAGAACGGGACCGCTAGGGCCGAAAACGTTGTGTAACGCATGTGGCGTGCGGTACAAGTCAGGGAGATTAGTGCCGGAGTATCGACCGGCGGCGAGTCCGACTTTCGTGCTGACTCAGCACTCCAACTCGCACCGGAAAGTTATGGAGCTCCGGCGGCAGAAGGAGATGATGCTCCGCCCGCAGCAACCGTCACCAACGGCTGAGTACCAGATCTACGGCGGCGGACACCACCACCACAACCACAACCGTAACAACTATGAGGTTTGCTGACGTCAGCTGTAAGGGTTTTTAAGTTCATCGATTGGAAAAGCAGTTTGAGGAATTTAGAATTTTGTGATTTTTGTGTATGTGATGATCATCGATATTCTTGTTGATTTTCTGAATAAATTGATTAAAATTATGTTTTTTTTTTTTTTTTGGGGGTGACGTATTAAAAGTTCAACTACCAGAGTGATGACTTCCCACGTGATGTGCCTGTAATGTGTATGCTACACAGTGAAAACCGGCTTTCTTACCGGTTCGGCAATAATGTCAAACTATTCTTTTATTGAAGTCGGCTATTTAATTCGTTTGGTTTATAATAACTTATCTCACTCAGTAATTTAACATCGACTTTCAGAAAAAAGTAATTTAACATCGAGAGTCAGTAACTTTTAATTAGTCTGGATGGTATCGAATGGCCTGTAGGCGTTAGGGGCTCTATTGTTTCACATCCGCAACACATAAGCGTATCAGTGATACATAAGCAATAATGCTAACCTATAGGTTAATGAGTGGTGAGCAGGGACAACCCTGAAAATTCATGTACCATGTTCGAGCTTGAAAAAACGTGCCCTTAGGTCTTAACGAAATTGGGTATTGAGCTCACTAAAGGTTTAAACCTAATGTCAATTGACTAATAACTAATCTAAACCATAACAATAGTTTTGTAAGTGAGCCTATGTTGGTGTTTGTATGGGTATGCCCTATTAATTTATTTATTTTTACATATACATATCGGAGTTTTTTAAAAAAATAACGTGCCCTGGGCGGTGGTCCTCCCCGCCACCTTCAGGGCCGGCCATGGTGGTGAGTGTTGAAAACTTGTGAAACTATTTCAAAGTAAAGGTGAAAAAAGTTAGTGAAATCTTATAACTACATAACAGTAATGTGGCACTAATTTTTTGACGTGACAGTGAAACCATTAAATATTTCCTAACGTGAGTCAGGCTGTTTATAACTTTTTTCATATGTTTCTCTTTAGTGATAAGCTAATAATAATCTCGAATTATATAAATGTGAAATATCATAATATCAAATTACTAATATAGATTAAGAAAAATAAAATTAGAAAACATAAATGGGTTTGGAACTTTTACAAGTTAAGGCGAGAGCTATATCAAGTTTTGGTGAAAATCAAGCATGTTAATTGCCAATATAGGCAATCAGCCGTATGATCCAATGGCATAGTGGTGATGGTAAGGTTGGGGTGTGGTATAAAGCCTCTAGGGGTTTTATCACGTTACATTAGTGTTATGTCACATAAGGGGCTTTAAAGTTCATCTCTTTAACTTGTATGCAATGGTTTAAAACCCAGGGTGGAGATACAATAGGAAGTTTATTTGGCTAGGAAGGCAAGGAAGTGATCTTGACCATCCATTTAGTTAATCAATGGCTAAGATTAAATCAGGGAAATTGAAAAGAAGAAAAGAGGCGCGTGAGTTTGTTTAGGGGTATTCTAGTCAATCCAAGCCAATAGTTTCTCTCTCCTCCAATTCCCCCCCATTTTTTAAACGTTAATAACTCTTTCATACGACATTATTTTTTTTATAAAAATTGCACCAAAAAAACGAGCATTTTTTTATCTTTAAAACGAGTATACTATTGCTATATTTAAAAAAAAATTAAAACCCAGTTGCGTAAAACGCAATAGAAAACCCCCAGTTACGTAAAACGCAATGAAAAAAAAACCTAAAAAATGACATTTTTCTAAAACGCAATGCACCAAAAACACAAATAAATGACTTATTTGTAAAACGCAATGGCCAGAAAACACAAAGAAATGTCTTATTTCTAAAACGCAATAGCCTAAAAACTCAAAAGAAAATGTACTTTCTAAAACGCAATGGACTAAAAACACATAAAAATGTGTTTTTACCTAAAACGCAATGCACCAAAAACACAAACAAATGTCTTATTTCTAAAACGCAATGGCCAGAAAACACTTAAAATGTCTGTTTTCTAAAACGCAATGGACTGAAAACACATAAAAAAGTGTTTTACCTAAAACGCAATACACCAAAAACACAAAGAAATGTCTTATTTGTAAAACGCAATGGCCAAAAAACACTTAAAAATAACTCATTCTAAAACGCAATTGCCTAAAAAACAAAAGAAAGTGTTCTCTGTAAAACGCAATGGACTGAAAAAACCTAAAAAAGTGTTTTACCTAAAACGCAATGCACCAAAAACACTTCAAGAATGTGTTTTTCTAAAACGCAATGGCCAGAAAACACATAAAAATGTTTTAGTTTTAAAACGCAATTGCCTAAAAACACCAAAGAAAGTGTTCTTTCTAAAACGCATTGAACCATGACAATAGTTTTGGCTGTGCTGTGAATTGTCTGTGCTCTGCCCCTTGGACCCCGCCAGGGGCTGCCACCCCTGGGACCCCGTTACCAGGGGCGCTGCCCCCGGACCCCCGCCAAGATCGTAAAACGCACTGACTAAATCAAAAACCCATATCGTAAAAATGAAATTAAAGAATTTCTTACATGGATCGAAGTGATTTCTTCAACAATTGACGATTTTTGAATGATTGAAACACTTATCAGCGCTCGAATCGAACGGATCGAGTGATTATCTTCAAAATCACCGGAAAAAACGAGATTTTGTATGAAATTAAACTGGGTTTTCTTCAAAAAAGCTGAAAAACACGTTGATCGGGTGTTTGAATCATTGATTGGTGATAAAAATCGCACTATAATGTAGGGATTATTGAGATAGAAAGTGAAGAAATAGTTGAAGATGGTGGGTTTTGAAAATGGTGGGTTTTGAAGTTACTGGGTTTTGAAAAGGAAGAAGAAAGGGTTTGATTGACTAAAATACCCTTTTTTCTTTATTTTAAATGTTGCCACATGTCCTAATCCTATTGCTTCATACACTTCCTAGCCAAAATAAACTTCATATTTGATCTTTTCCCTTAAAACCCATTTAAAGTATCACATTAAAAAAATACAAAAAAAGAAATAAAGAGGAAAAGATTTGATTGGTTGAAAAGAATGGACCCCACCTTCACACCTTTAGTGCGCTCGTTAGCACCGTGGCGGAGAAGGGTGACGCCCCCCTTTTAACATACAGAAGGAGTGGGTGATGGCGCCATTATTAATGATGTGGCAGGGTGACGCTAAGCCACACCCTGTGGCCTAAGAGTTGGGGATTTTTATGGTCTTATGTTCAAATCTAAATCATGGGGGGGTTTCTACGATGGTTGGTTTCCTCCCTGATGTTTTTTGGTGAGTGAGGATTGGAGCGTCAAAATCAGCATAGACGGTTAACATCCTGTCTAAAAAAACTCACTCATATCTTCGAATGCTGTTTAAAAAAAATTGCCAATATTGACATTTATTTTCCTTTTACAAATCAAACCTAACAAATTAAAGGCGGGCGTGACATCATACAACCACATTGCGCATGGATCCATGCATACGCACCGTACAAACTCACCAATCAGAAAGTGGCATGACATTCATTTTTATCTTATATAAAAATAATTTTATAATCGTTTTCAAAATCAGTTTTTTTATATATGTATATACTTGCTTCAAAAACACCAATCAAAACGCAATGCCTCATTCTTTTGTCTTCATGTGTAGTTTTTCCTCCAGTTTATTAGTGTATATGGAGTTATTGTAAGTTTAAATCTACAACTACCACCATGGGTTCATGTATAGTTATGTGATTTTAGTCAAGAAATGATAGAATTACCATAATATTGGTTGATAATTTTCAAATCTTGGAGAGGAAAAATTGAGTGTGTAATTTTTGGAGAGAAATTGTGCGTTCAAACAAAAGAAAACAAAATTCTTGAAGAGGTGAATTGTTGGGTTGTCAAGCAAAGGGCACACCGCACATGTCGAATGGGGTGGGACATGGCCAGCCCTAAGGGTGGATGGGGAGGACCACCGGCCATGGCCTGATATTTCAAGGGGCACGTTATTTGAAAAAAAAAATCCGATATGTATATGTAAAAATAAACAAACACCAACATAGGCCCACTTTTACAAAACTATTTTTATGGTTTAGATTAGTTATTAGCCCATTGACATTAGGTTTAGACCTATAGTGAGCCCAATACTCAATTTCGTTAATGCTTAAGGGCACGTTTTTTCGAGCTCGAACAGGGTACGCAAATTCTCAGGGCCGGCCCTGGGGTGGGATGTCCATAAAAAAATGCAACAAAATTACTTATGCCAACCGCACATGTGTAATGGGTTGAAACAAATTTATTGAATAGGTGAAGGATTGGGTTGCCAAACCATGTAGATTCCGACGAGTAATCTTATATACATAAAAAAATGGGTCGATGAGGGATTAAATCCAATCTACTTAAAATATTTACCTATAAATATGTGTGAATATAAAAAAAACTGAAAATTACATATAAAAATCCCAATCCGATTAATCCTGATTAATCGCTAGTCGGTACCCCTCCAACCGACTAGCTATTTCTACAACCATGGGCAGGCTTATGCGCCTTGAGTGCGCCTAGCACATTTGATAACTATGGTTCATACACGGTGGCAGATATCCATTTGTTGGTTGTCGTTGTCTCACACAAGTTCCAAGTGGCACATAGAGAGGGGAGGATGTAAGCCAAAGGGACAAGATCCTTTCGTAGTTCAAAAAATGTGTCGTGGTGGTAGATATACATACTTTGGTTGTCGTTGTCTCACACAAGTTCCAACTGGCACGTACAGAGGGGAGGATGTACACCAGAGGACAAGATCCTTTCGCTGTTAAAAAATGTGTGTTATTTGAACCAATCAAATGGACAAGATCCTTAACTCAAAACACAACAGGATTTTCCTTACAAGTAGAACAGAAGTTTTGTTTGTTTGATGCCGATTTGAATCACTTGTCTTGTTTCATTTGAAAATTCTACCTAGACTTCTAAGGATGATTCACAAACGCACTAAGATCAACAATGGTTCTTCTATCATTCGATCTTCAATCTGGTCATCACGTGATCATTCCTACGATCAAGCATTGACACTGTGATTCTTGCAGTTGTATTTTGGTTAATGTTGGACGTGATCAGTTAGCGGTTACTCCGTGCATCGACCAAATGTCTTTTATTAATTGAGATGAATTTTGCTAGTGGTTTGATGATCTATTAACAACCATAGCGTGTCTGCTACTATTCTTCTATGTTTTTAAGGCGAATTTATTTAATCCTGTTGTCCGTGGACTTAACCCAAGACCTTCAAATCTACGTGTTCCTAAAGGTCATCTTTGACTTTGACCTAACCATCATTTCCATCACCTATTAATCACAAGTGATGATAATCTCTTAGTAATGAGATTATAGATTACTTTTTTCAAAGGTTTTAGGCTAAACCTAAGGCACGTCCCCGGTTTAAACTTTAATAAAAAGGTCAATCATGTGTATCAGAGCACCAAATAACAAGAAATATATTGTTAGATGTGCACCTCACAAGCTATCTTTAGGGCGAGTTTGTCAACAAAAACCCTACATCCATACCCACCCATAATAACGCTTTGACTACAAACCAAACACCACCTAAATATAACCCAAGTACCCGACAACCAGCACCTTTCGCCAAATCTAACAGAAACGTTACAGAAATATCACAATGGACAGCCTCAAATCATAACTATTACACATTCTACTTGCAACTTGCAAGTAACCTGCTTTTGTTCTTTTTTTAAACTGTAACATTATTCATTGTTCCAGAGAACCAAAATCGAGCAAGGTCACAAGTTACAATTTCTTTTACCAAATGCGGTAAATGGTGATACAAAATCAAACAGAAGTCCATTAAAAGAACCTTCTTTTAAGAAGCACGCTGGTGTGACTTCTTACATACAATAGAAATGTTTTCAGATTCGATGTTCTCACCTTACAGTGGCGGTGTGTTCAGACAGATATACCATAGTTAGATATCTTTTTAACCTCTTTATTAAGAACCCTTCTCTCGCGTTTAGCTTGTGATGCAAGTTGGGACACCTACAAACAAAAATATCTTTTGTAAGAAGCTTCTTCATCCAGTAAGTTCTCCTTGAATGGGTAGGTAGATGACGGGTCAAAATAGGTTGTCTTTTAGTATTAGTCAAAATGGGTCGGTTGAGTTGACTTTAAAAAGTATTTGTGCAAATCCTTTTTTAAATATTTTGAATAAAATGGAGGTTTTAAGTGGTCAAAATTGAATGTCACATTCATCAATGAACGCGACAATTTAATTGTTGCATTTGTATAATGTTGGTAAGCAAGAAATACGACCCTAAAGCTGCATATCTCTTCCCCAATCTAATATGAACACCCAAAAACAACAAGAAAAACAACTTTTAATAGAATGAAAATATTTAATATAAATGCTTTAGCTACCAAATAGCCGTTTTAAAGCAACACTGGAAATATTTATTGTAGACATATATACTGAGTTATGAGAACATAGAAAATACAATTGAATTTGAGGCGAGTAAAATCATCCGAAATCAATACCATGAAAAACCAAGATGAATAATAAACACATAGCGACATTATAGATGTATTAACTACCTCACGCCTATTAAAAGCAACCTTAAAACGATCCTTTAATCCGTTAAGAGCTTGTAAATGAGATTGAAAGGATTAGTGGAATGACGATGTAATATTAAGTACTTACTTCGGACCGGAATCTTGATGCGTCTCTTTTAGGAAGCTCTGACAGTATATCCTTCAAGCCTGATTACGAGAAAACAGAAAAATCGCATAACAACATAAGTTTATTGTTGAGAATTTACAAAATACCCAAAAGAAAAGTGAAACTGCATACCCCCTGCTTGTCTTTCAATCTTATAACCCGAGCTTATGACACCCTGGATTTGCTTTCCTGCTTGTCTGTACGTTAAAAGAACGAACAGGATATGGACCATGAATAATGAACATAAAAATCAATATAATTCACGAAACACAAACCTTAGTTTTGTCCTTGCCCGTTTTAGCTCTACTTCTGCACCTAAAGAGAGCTTCTGAAAGAGATATAATTATACTTTAGTTATATATGTTCTCCAAAAGTATATCTGGCATAATGGGCAGGTCAAGCGGATTGGGGATCAGGTTGACATGTCAACACTTTCTGTCTTTTAAGTATTTTGTACGTAATTGTTTTGTCCCTGAGGTTTGGCCAGTTTTGCGACTTTCATCCAAAGGTTTGTTTTATCACATCCGGATACAAAAGGTTTGAAATCTTGCCATTTTCATTCAGCTCGTTAACTCCATCCATTTTTCTCCGTTAAGTCAGGGGTATTTTCATCTTTTCTGTTAATTGAAAGGGCAATTCGGTCTTTTTCACTTTATGTACAAGCATTTCACATAATGTACACGTATTCAAAACCCTTTAAATTAACAAAAAAGACAGATATACCCTGACTTAACGAAGAAAAATGGATGGAGTTAACAAGCCGGATGAAAATGGCAAGATTCAAACCTTTTGGATCCAGATGCGAAAAACAAACCTTTGGACAATAGTCGCAAAACTGGCCAAACCTCAGGGACAAAAATGACATTTTACTCTAATTAATATATTAGGTACAATTACAAAACAATTAGGAAGATACAACACTGACAAGTGACAACTTTACAAGGGCATCACTGTCGAATGAGTTTACTCATCAGATTAAGCAATTAAAGTTTGTTTTTTTCTAAAATCACCCAGTGTTGAAAGGGATTTTTAGCTTTTAATAAAATTATCGGGCACCAAAAAGAGTACCTCCAATTGCTTCCTTTCTTCTGTTAAGGCTCTAACCGACTCCCGTAACTTTTGCACCTTGGCATTAGCTTTAGCAAGCATGGCCTGTTCCACAACAACAACAAATAATAATGAGTTGTAAAACTAAAAGCATCACATGACGGGTCTGCAAACTGCATTAAGCAAAGAAGGCATATATAAAGTTACATACTAGACCTCTACTACATGTATAAAGATAACAAATCCAATATTAAGATTTAAGAACGTGTTTTGTTTTACCTCGTCATTGCTAAAAAGACGCAGGGTGCTGTAGTATAAAGAGCGCCTTGTCCCTGCAGCAATATACAATTATTCAAGACAGTAGCTAATAACAAACAAAATTCTATGAAACTTTTGTACTTTCTTGAAACTTGGGTGAGTAAATTAATACTTCAAGTGAGTATAAAATTAGGAGAACTATTTAAAGAAAATCTCGAGTAAAAGTCGGAAACTAAATAAAGTAACGTACGTTACCATTTAGCAGCACATTGTTAAGGTGTTAAGCATAAGCTGTAACCAATAGTAATGTTTATAAGCCTTACGTTTTAGAGCCAAAATCCCTGAGCCAAAAACCAGTCCAGTTGTAGCAAATGGATGTGAAGCGGTAAAGTAAACACCCTCTGTTGACAAACATCCGTGACAACTTATCGTTAGCCAAGCACATAAGGTAAAAAAGACAAAAAAGATGGCGACAGTGAAAATGGTAAACATTTAACAACAAACCTTTGATCTTTTCAAACACAAGATCCTCATAAACATGATAGTCAGATTTGAGATCTTTCAGGGATTCCTGTAAGATGAAAATGAGTTCCAAATTATTACTGCAGATCATAATGGGAGCAACAAAACAAGCCAAGTTAACCTTTGTAAACATAGAAAGCAAAGAAACCTTATCATTCCCTATCATTGTGTGAGGCAAGCACACGGCATTATTAGTGGTCTTCCTCATAACAAGAAAGATTCTAGAATATAAATGGATATTGACATTGAATCACATTTCTGTTAAGCACATTCAATTGCAATGCATCCCTCTACTTCGGAAATGCCAAAAAAGTATTGGTAATTAGTTACCGTGGCATAAAAAGGACGCCTCTTTCAGCTAAAAATGAATTTGTGTTGATATAGTGTAATGAAGTTCTTACATTCATTAGAGAGGGTGACGCTTTCTTTAACATTGAGAATCCAACTGATTTGATAATATTTTTTTTGGATATTGTCTGGATTGATCACCCAGGCATTATAAGTTTACAGTAAGACTACCAAAAAATTCAAAGCAGCAGTTCAGGCCACCCAGATATCATTTTAGTTATTTGTGCCATTTTGGCCAGACATTTGTGAAGATCGTTTTCATGGACTTCGTGGGTGCACTAATTTCATAACTAAATAGATTTTCATGTGTAGACAAAACCAAGTGATACTGGCTTTACTGTAATCTTTTGAATACGTTGGTGGCCTGCGCATAGTTGCATACATTACCCCTTCTTTTATAATTCAATTTTATAGCATGCATAAACAGATCAAAATGTGCAATGAAAGAAAAAGATCAAGTAAACCAGATCGCAGAGATTGAAGACATGAAACGGGAGAGATACGGAGTATGGGGAAGACAAAATATAAAAGAGCACATTCATAGAAGATAGGAAAAGCCGAGTCACGGGTAGCTGATGAAGCGTCGAGTCTAAAAGATCAACTTTAGTGGGATTTTGTACTATTATACTATTTTGAAAACTACTGTCAAAAAGCTTCCTAAAAGAGCAACAAAGTCGCCTTACCATGCACTAAAGCGCAATTTATGAGAATTTGCCAGTTGCCACTCATCAAGTCATCGTCCCTTTAAACACCAACAATGCATATGATATGATGGCAGTGTGATCCTTCTCCAGAATGAGCACTCTTAATAGCCTATAGTTTATAATGTCAACCCCATTAATTCTTACCGTTTTCACATCGTGAGTTTACTTACCCATCACTTAGATGACATCATTTATAACCAGAAGGATTCTTCCTTGCAATGCCATTTTAATGTTCCCGTATTTTCTGTACTCATTATCTGCCTATGTTAATGTTACAATGTCCAATATTGTGCAATCTCATTTGGCTAATTTCTTGTAGAGCTCCCTTCTAACCTTATTTATCTTTAAATACACCCAATTCAAACTCCCCTCCTCCCCTCTAGACTCCAATTTACTTCTAAAAGCTTCTAGTGCATCCTATCCCTCCGGCCAATGAAACTCAATATATTCAAATAAATGCTCATATTCTTGGCATTTCTCTACGCACTCAAGCTACTTTCGTTAGTGTGTCGTTATTCTGTTTAAGCTGACATGGAATGGTGAAGAATAAAAATACTAACACATCACACACGTGTCGCTTCTCCGCTTGAATTACATGACTATGGAAAACGAAACAAAATCCTCAACATACCCCAAAAGTTAATCCAATCCATCTGAACTCCAAATTGAGAATTTCAACATTCAAGTAGTATATATTGTACACATGTATTAAAGCCTGTTTTCTCAAAGAAGTTGACTCTCACCATGCTTATTTCCAAACACAAATTTCTAACAAATAACTTATTGTTATTCAGATCCAAATGTTCCACTGTGCAATATTTCATAATCCTAATCAATGTTCAAACAAAAACATAATCACCACATTCACATAAGTCAAAGGTCACCCTTCCTTAATTCGTAATTACTATATCATTATTATTCTCAATTTCTTTTTAGGTTTTTACATCATTTATGCATCCAATAGAAACAAAAAAGTACACAAATCTGATAAACTAAAACAAACTTACGATTGTCATATGAAAATGAGCAGTAGAAGTCGATCTAATTTGATCGATGCGTGATTTGGTGAGGTTAACGGTGGATTCTAGGGTTTCCGCTGCGGTTTTTTGTGCGATCACCGCCTGTTGAACGGCGTAATCAATCCATTCGGAAGCAGAATCGCCGGCAATTGGTTTCACTTTATCCAGCAGTCCGATATCAACTTCCGACGAAGACGGCGGTGGTGGTTTGTTTTCCGGTAATTGCTCCATGGTTCGCCGGAGATACGAGCACACGGGGAGATATAAGATATTTTATTTGGAGCAAACCTTTTTAAACGAATTGCATGTTGTCCCCTCTATGTTTTGAAGAATGTCTATTTAGTCTACATATTTTCCGAAACATTTTCTCGTGTTTGTTAAATATAAGGGGCCGTTTGGCAACTTCTAACTGGTTAAGTGTTGAACCAGTAAGAGGTCTGAACCATTAAGAGTCAGTATAATGCTTAACCGTTCAAAGGCAAATGTCTGACCAATCCAGATAAGAGGTCTTAATCATTCATGCTCAGTATAATGTTTAACCATTCAGAGGCAAATGTCTGAACCTGAAAGAGTGTAAACTCTCTTGATCTTTCATTCATGATTTACTGAGGGGATCTCCTATCATTGTGGAGATATCATTGTGGAGATATACACATAACAAATATAAAGATTTGTTTGGTGAGATTTCCTAAATTACATAAATGTCTATTACACCCCGCAGTCGAAGCAAGAGGAGGTCGAATGCTTAGACTGGACCGGAAATCGTCAAATAAAACTTTAGGCAAGCCTTTCGTGAAGATGTCAGCTACTTGAAAACGCGTATGGATATGAAGAACTCGAACAGAACCGCGTTGAACCAGCTCACGAACAAAATGAATATCCAGTTCAATGTGTTTAGTTCGCTGATGCTGAACGGGGTTGCCCGACAAGTAAATTGCACTAATATTTTCGCAGTACACAAGATTGGCTGTGGTTAAAGGCTTGTGGAGTTCCAACAAAATATTACGCAGCCAACAGATTTCAGCAACAACATTAGCAACGACCCGATATTCGGCTTCAGCACTAGAACGAGAGATAACCAATTGTCGTTTGGACGACCATGAGATAATGTTCGGACCTAAGTAGACACAATAACCCAATGTGGAACGCCGCGTATCCGGACACCCCGCCAAGTCTGCATCCATGTACGCCCGTAAGGAGAAATCTTCAGAGGCACCGATAGTGAGCCCGTGAGATGACGTGCCTTGAAGATAACGGATGATACGTTTAAAAGCATTCCAGTGGTCCACTTTGGGTGCATGCATGTACATGCAAACCTGTTGAACCGCGTAGCAAATATCAGGTCTCGTGAACGTTAAGTATTGGAGGGCTCCCGCAAGATTGCGATACAATGTCGGATCCTCGAAATCAGTGCCGGAGTGTGAACCAAGTTTGGGTTTTGTATCGACTGGTGTGGCCGCAGGTTTGCAAGAAGACATGCCAGCTCGATCAATTATATCTTTCGCATAGACCTGTTGAGAGAGAAACATTTTGGCACCTTGGCGGTGGACGTGAATACCCAGAAAATGACTTAGCGGTCCGAGGTCTTTCATTGCAAACTCGGCTGCAAGTTGAGACATAAGATGCACGCGAAAAGAATCAGTTGAGGTCGTGAGGATGATGTCATCAACGTAGATGAGAAGATAGGCCGTAGATCCGTTGTAGCGATAAGTGAACAAAGAATTATCACATTTACTCTGTTGAAACCCCAATGAAAGAACGAAACTTGTAAAGCTTTGATACCACGCAGGAGGAGCCTGTTTCAAACCGTAGAGTGACTTCTTTAGTAAGCACACATGATCGGGATATTGTTGATAACGAAAACCCATAGGTTGATACATATACACAGTCTCGTTGAGATTGCCGTGGAGGAATGCATTAGTAACGTCCAGTTGATGAATCGGCCAACATTGCGATAAGGCCAGTGATAAAACGGTACGTATAGTAGTGGGTTTCACAACAGGACTAAAGGTTTCACCACAGTCAACCCCAATTTATTGATTGCTTCCATCACAAACAAGATGAGCCTTGTATCGCTCCAATGTACCATCCGATCGAAATTTGTGGTGAAAAAGCCACATGCTACGTGTGACAACCCGTACTGTCACCGCCGAGAAAAGAGTATTTTAGTAACATTTGTAATTGTTAATATTATTATTATTATTATTATTATTGTTATTACTATTATTAATTTACTAAATAATAATAACCTGCGAAGTGAGAAACTTGTTGTTTTACTGACAACCCGACCCGAACTTGCACACTTATTATTATGATAACCATACATAGTTAACCCAAGCTCAAGTATAGATTTAGAAATTTGGCCGGTGATACATATGGGCTGCAAACTCGATTAACCCACACACATTTTCCTTTGGGCCGGAGGCCATACTCCTCTCATGTCTACTCTTCCTCGGCCCACATGCACCCTTATGTATACGTATTGTATGTGATGTATTCCCATGATTTTACAAAAGCACGTATTAGAATTATAAACCCTAGTTACTCTCCTCTCTCTCTTGGCGACAACAACAGGAAGAAAAGTCTCCTCCTCGTTCCTGTGATCTTCGGCTGAAACCTCTTGGGTAGTAAGGTTAGTCATGATAGAAACCTATTGAGTGTCTTTGTTATGTTAGGCTTGAGTATCCCACCCAGCAGACCAAGCCCCTCATCTCTCGTTACTGTTCGATCTCCGACAGGTTCTGTATCAATATAAACGCACCCCCACTCTTCACTCTATTCACCTCTCTCTCCTGTGATTACATCCGACCACCACCGTGTCCGGCGGCGGCGCAGTCGTGTTGGGGAACGACATTAGCAGCCTCAATCGTGGGAGCCCCGATGATGAACAAGGGTTCCAGCCGAACTCCGGGACGAAGATAATGGCGGGGTACAGTTTTGTCGATGACGACGGACTCTCGGATGACAGCAGTGCGATGGAGGTTCTCGTTGGATTGGAGTTTTGTCTCGGGTCTCGGTTCAAATGAAAACAGTGGAGGAGAAACCCCAGGTCAGCCGTATACCCTTTTCGTGTTTCGTAACCCCTCGGTCAATGAATGTTTATCAAAAATTGTTTTGTATTTATTTGTACTTCTTGACTTTGAATATGACTGTGATAGCTGGAATGAATTAGTAAACAATCTGATTTAGAATAGAGGTTAAAATGTGATTCATGATGCTGGGCAAAAGCTGATTTGAAATTGACTAATGTTTAGTTGATCGATGGTTTGTTTTATAATAATAACTACTAGTGTGATTTTTGGAAGATTATACATGATTGATTAGTTGATCCTTGTATGCTACGAATCTGATAATGTGAAATAAGAATGATGCTTGTTTCCTGAATAGAATCTGCTTATCTTAAGTGTTTGACATATGATATTATGAAAAAGTTCAAAATTTATGATTCCCAATGAAAAGAAACATGAATCCATTTTTAGAAAATCATTTAATGATTGGGTGATGATTGCCTAATAATGTTATGATATGAGTGACGTTTGAATCTATAACTCAGATCCGTTGACTTAATAAGACTGAATGATTTGCTATTTAAAATACATACCGCACACTAGTTAGATGTACAACATGTGTTGCATAACTTACATGTGATACGACAGAGCCGCACACCCTGTATCGCACACCCACGAGGGTACTATCTCTGATGCAGAGGGTACCAACCACTAATGCACAATCGCACACTGAAAGTGCACACTCTCGTGGTCACACACCGTATTACATGTCGCACACTTATAATTGGACGCACCACTCACTGTTGAATAACGTCTCTTTGGGCCGCATACTCTCTTAGTGGGCTAGTGACTTAACTAGGCCGCACATCCTTTTAAATTAAACTATATAATATAAATTACTAAGAAATCGCACAAATGAATCTAGCCGCACACTTGTGCCTTTGGGGTAAATGATTAATGTCCCGCACACCAGCAACGGGGTCGCACACTTGCTGGTGGGCTGCACACCTAGTATTGGGCCTAACACTGTTTTGAACCGCACATTTAGATTAAACTGCACACTCGTATTATTGGACTGTATTATGATTGGACCGCACAAACCGTTTATAGTTGGATGTTCACGTTACTGTTCACATGCTGTGATTAGCATTAAACATTTATATGTGGCCCGTATGCTGGATATGTAATACGTGATACCTTGCATGCTATTTGTTAGTTATGTGTACCAATACGTGTATACGAAAACCTAACTAATATTGGTAACTATAATAGGATGTGGTTGACCAACTTAAAAACAAGTAAATTACCTACCGAGCAAAGCAAAGGTGAGTTCACACTTTTATAAGGCATGGGATTCCCGGTGGGTTGGGAATGGGTTAAGAAGCTAAAACGAAACCTACATATTCACCTCTAACAGAATATGTACCATCGTCCTCGGTTGGGAAGGACAACTACGCTTAACCTACGTATTCTCGGTTGGGTAGAGTACGTACCTTCGTTCTCGGTTGGGAAGGACGACTTACGTATCTTTGTTCTCGGTTGGGAAGGACGACTACATTTAACCTGCGTATTCTCGGTTGGGTAGAGTACGTACCTCCGTCCTCGGTTGGGAAGGACGCCAACTTATAAGTGGTTAACATGGGGTAGCCCCCACTGGTTATGGTTTGGGAAACAGGGAACTAATTAACTACTGGTTTTCGAATGAACTTATGGTTTTTAAGACAACTTTAAACTGGACAACCAACTGTGAACTCGCTCAACTTTATTGTTGACTCGTTGTTACATGCCTTGCAGGTCGTTAGATGAATTGCGATGGAACTTGCTGTCTGGAAGGCTGGAGTGGTCATGGGTCGTGACACATGGATTCGAAATACAAGTTTGTTGGTTTACATACGCGTGGTTTATGAAACACTTTACAATGAGTTATGCTTCCGCTGTATACAACGAATTATATGTAATCTTTTGTAACACTTTATGTTAATGAAAGAAAGTTTTATTTAAACATAATTATGAGTTCAATGTGATTGGTGACTAAGATCCTGGTACGTCACACGCCCCACGGTGATTCCGCATGTGGTATTTTGGGGGTGTGACAGATTGGTATCAGAGCCATTGGTTATAGTGAACTTGGTTTAAAAAAAAGGGGGGACGTTTTTGTAAAACCAGACTATAACCGAACAGTTCTGAAAAGGTGAATACGACCATGACACGCAGCTCCAGATTGCAAGGTTCGTTTCTCATATACTCATTATACTGCGTAACTAGTGAACACTTACATAGGATATTGCATGTGATTGCACGTTTAGCACAACGGTATGAATTCGCGTATTACTTGCATGTGTTATATGACTAATAGGGTGGTATTTCCCTAAACATTCGTGACTCACGTTTCGTGATGCTTTTGTTTGCTACTCGAGTTTGATGAACCAATTGACATGAGTTAGGAGGAGCTGAGATGAGCATGCAAAACACAATATTATTGTGGGTGCACACATAATAATAATGTGGGGTGCATGCGAGTCCCAGTGAGACTTAACGAGTAAAAAGGGGGTTCTGTTCCGTTATTTGACCGATGTGAAACGCTAACAACCATACCACGATTTCCATCGACCACAAGATGATCCCATTACCCTGTTGGGTGGATAATTTATATTCTACCTTGATTTACACCTTCATATACCTAACTTAGCAAATGGATGCTTCTTAATGCCAGGACAGCCTTCGGGGCACTCGTGAACGAAGATACGGATCAATCAACCTACAGACGAACACGATAATCTATACGTTTACCTGACCCACCTTACACTACCAGAGTCGTATTTTAAATTCCACGATAGTATTTCTTAATTATGCGGAATCTTTGCACTAGCTCTTGTACCGACACATGATTGTTGATTAATGATATGTCTAATTTCTACCATTGGCTTAGACCAAACCATCACTCTCTTATCGCAGTAACATTACGTTCTCGCTACTCCATGCTGAAACCCTAGAACGAACACCCTCTAGTTTAGAGAATTGGGAAGGCTCGACTCTCGATCATTAGTGATCATTCCTTGAAACCTTGAGGGCGGTGATGTATTGTTGATACGATCATACTCTCTTGAACATGTTTTCGCGTCCTTTCCTTGAAACCTCTTGACTACACAGGCATATTTCATACTCTCCGAATTTGATTGCTTACCGACTCGATAAGTCACAAACTCATCTAAGTTCGTGGATCAAGGTGAATTATTCCTCCTTCGCATGTGGGCGAGCCCGGCAACTTTGACGAAAGCTTCAGCAAACCTTAACACTGCAAACTTGTGCGACAACCATTATTCTCTGATTAATCCTTGTTATACTTAATATACCAGCGTGGCACTTCTATTCGACAAGCGGCGTTCTTCATTGTAACCTTATGCAACTTATGTACGACTACCTATAACCTCGACGACAGGTAAACCCCTACCACGGATTCTTAAGCACCTACGCATCGATTGCGACTACCCTTTTTGCATGTTTCCACGTCCAGTCGTGATAAACTTCTCGAGTCCTATGATCCTCATCCTAACAACATTCTCCGCGAACTCTCGCTTGGAAGAGTTACTCTCCACGAACGTTGCTCGAGAAGCGATGGGAAATGAATGTCACATATATAATGATATCACAAACACTGTCCTTGGAACTCGGTACGGCCGTTATAGATTCTCAGACACGACATCCGGATTTAGCCTACCTTGACGGATATACCACTTGTTCTTTTCGACGATATCCAAGACTACTCCAAGAACTAGTAGGAATCCGAACGATACCTACACCTTACCAGGGAGCCCTACAACACAAACAACTTTATATTTAGTTTCCACGAACGACTTCTGACGTTGCGAAGCCCGCTTTTCTTGATTGTATGCACAAACCCTCGCAACCCCAACTCGAAGCATTGCTCAGGAATCCGAGTTTCAACAATTGAAGGTGAAACTCTGTAGTACACCCATTCTTTTGTTACCAGAAGGCACAGAAGATTTCGTTGTTTATTGTGACGCGTCTATCGTCAACTCCAAGGAGTTGGTTGTGTGCTGAAGCAACGTGAGAAGGTCATCGCATACGCATCACGCCAACTCAAGGTTCACGAAAAGAACTACACTACCCCTGACTGGGAGTTGGGAGCAGTAGTGTTTGCACTCAAGATATGGAGACACTACTTGGACGGTACTGTTATGGGTGAATTCTGAGTTCATATCCTGGATAATATCTTAAATTATATCTTGCATATTTGATATACGTTCATATCCGGGATGCTGATTCAGGATATTGGTAACATCCTGAATGGTATCCTGAGGATTACTAACGGATTATGTGCAGGAGTACGAGTCCAAGCTGGTAACGTTCATGAGGACCCTTTCCCCGGAAGACTCGGTCTAAGTCGTTCAGAGAGGGACGTTGAACCCGCTTTACTTGGTCTTCAACGGCTACTAAGGAATATTCGAAGGCATCCCATACTTATAGGAGATTTTTTTTCATTTACTAGCAATAAATAGGTGGATAAATCAGATCGAATAGGACATCACAACTACACTCACTACTCTCTCACACTTATTCTCTCGCAACTTTCACTTTCACAAAAAGCATTGTAACACTTAGCGATCTGATCAATATCCTGCACTGTATCCTGACGTTTAAAGCAATAAGAAGAACAAGGCAGTTGCGATTGTCAGCTCCCGAGGTTTTGTGCCGGCGATCTAGATTGGTCAAGGGCTTTCCTTGTACATCTCGTGTCACCTCCTTTACTTTTTGCTCATAGTTTGATCGTAGATACAGCTCAATATCCTGAGCCATATCCTGAAAACTGTTTTTCCAAACAACTTAATCAGCATATTTTTAACACATTTTCTCAGCACACTACCTCACATAACTAATTTGATCACCAAATTGCTTCGGTAATTTTTGACCAAAACAATTTGGCGCCCACCGTGGGGCAAGTGGTGCTATCTTTACTAAAAATCTTTGTGAAATCGTTACTTGGTTTTCTACTTTCAAAACTTTTTACCACATTGTTTACAATGGCCTCAAGATCAAACATGAGCTCCTCCACCGTGTCTACTACGACTTCTGCTACTACTGGTTCGGTGCTTCCACCACCTCCCCCAATGATGCAAGCTTCTTCGCAACCTCAGGATATTATCCCTACTCGGAGTATTCAGGGATCTGCTCTCGTTTTGGCTTCTAATGATGAAATTCTAACCTTATTTGGAAGTGTACAGGAACAGATGAGGCAGCAACAGGAAACAAACCAAATGCTGATGAGAGAAATACAACTCTTGAAATCTAGCTCAAGCAGACCCGCTGAGGATAATGTCACTCCTTTACTGCCCAGAGCCTTGAACTTCAGCTCGGCCGTATATACTGAGGATAACAGGGGAAATATTGTGCCTAGCCATCCTCAGAATCATACTCCTGAAATACCCTCCTCGGTCAGGATGTCAACTGTGAGGAGCTCAGTAGATGCTTCAGGATATGGCCAGAATCCTCAGACTGGTAACGTATCAAACAATAATATTCTTGCTACTAACAATAATGGATCTTTGCAGGATGCAGGTATGACGACAACATTTACTAGGGAGCTTCAGAAATTGAAGGACATGATATCCAGTGTACCTGGAGTGGTCCAGCCAATTTCGGAGGTGTCCCGAGACAACCACATGATATCTCGCTTTGCATATCCTATCTGTGATGTTGAAATCCCAAAAAGATTTCAAACCCCCGACATGAAGCTTTATGATGGAACTACGGATCCTGAAGAGTATATTGCCCAGTATAGGGAAAGAATGGAGATCAACCTTATCCCTCCAGATCTTAAGGAAGCATGCCTATGCAAGGGTTTTGGTTCTACCTTAACAGGATCGGCCTTGAAATGGCTCTTGAATGTTCCTCCTCATTCGATTACATCATTTGCTCACCTAGTGAATTTATTTAATAGTCAATTTTCTTGTAGTCGGAGTTTTGAAAAACTAACAAGTGATCTCTACATGATAACTCAAGGGCCTCAGGAATCCTTAAGAGATTATGTGAACAAGTTTAGCCGAGAATCCTTAGACATTCCACATCTTGATGTTGCAACAGTTGTGCAGGCTTTCAAGATGGGGCTGCAAAAAGATTCTCAATTTTACCAGGATCTTGTAATGAACCCATGCAGGAACTTGGATGAAGCTCGAAACAGGGCCCTAAGATATATTCGACTGTAGGATGACAAAAAGATGCAAAAAAGGATGAACTTGTCCACCACTTATGAGTCAACTATTAGGAAGTCAGAATCCTCATTTAAACCATATCGCTCTAAGCCGTATGGCAGAAACGACAACAAGAAATGAATGCTGTTGAAGACGAGGATCCTGAAGAATATCCTGAATTATCTGAATATTGCTTTTCTGTTAACATACCTGAATTAATGTATGATATGCAGGGTTTAGGAGACAAAGCTAGGTGGCCTCGAAAGAATCAACAAAAGCTGATTGGAAGGATAAGTCCAAATGGTGTGCCTTCCATGAAGATTTCGGACATGTAACTGAGGATTGCATTGCTCTAAGAAAAGAAATAAGTTATCTTCTAAGCAAGGGATATCTGAAGGATCTCCTAGGAAGAAAGAAGAATAAGGGTCAGGATACTGAGAAGGATCCTGAACGAGCAGCATCACCTCCTGCGGATGCCAAGATAATCAACTTTATTTCAGAAGGATCCGACATTTGTGGAACTTCGTATTCTGCGGCCAAGAGACATGCAAATGAAGCTAAGTCCGAAAGGGGAGATAAACCAGCCAGGATGACTACCCTCACAACTGATAAAGTGATAACATTTGACAGTGATGACAGGGATATTGTCCAGGATCCTCACCATGATGCTCTGGTAATAACATTATATGTGGCTAACCATTTTGTACGCAGGATATTGGTAGATAATGGCAGCTCCGTCAACATAATCCAACTAGAGACTTTGAAAAGAATGAATGTATCTCCAATAGATATCACTTCGAAATCCACCGTGCTTGTTGGGTTAAGTGGAGAGGCTAGAAACACAGTAGGAGAGATAAAGCTACCAGTATATGTTGAAGGGGTCAACTCAATACAACGTTTCTGTGTGATGGACTCCCTATCCTGCTATAACATCATACTGGGCAGGCCATGGATCCATGATATGAAGGTTGTGCCATCAACTTATCATCAATGCGTCAAGATCCCTACCCCTTGGGGGGTTGTCAAGGTTGATAGTGATCAGCAGGAGGCGAAAGAATGTTACTCATCCTCAATGAAATCCTCAACCAAGCCTAATACAGCATAGCAATTAAAGATGCGTGCCCAGGATATCGTGGAGGCTTCAGAGCAGGATATGAAGAAAGTCATCCTGGATCAGGATAATCCTGATATCTCGGTGCTCGTAGGAACCAATATCCCTCAGGATATTGAAGAACAGTTAACTAACTTTTTGAAGTGCAGGATGTCAACATTTGCATGGAAGCATGAGGATATGACAGGTATATCCAAAGACATTATCACTCACAAGCTTGGAATTGACAGGTCGTTCAAGCCTGTTCAGCAAAAGAGAAGGAAGTTTGCTCCTGAACGAAATACGATTATCCAAGAGGAAGTCGAAAGATTGTTGAAGTCCAAAATGATCAGAGAAGTCAAGTTCCCAAGATGGCTAGCAAATGTAGTCGTGGTACAGAAGAAAAATGGGAAATGGAGAGTCTGTGTAGATTACACAGACTTGAATAAGGCTTGTCCCAAGGACCCATTCCCTCTTCCTCATATTGATGCAATGGTGGATGCTACTGCCGGGCATGAGATGTTAACCATCATGGATGCATCCTCAGGATTTTAGCAAATTCAAATGGAGCCTTCGGACCAGGAGGATACTGCCTTCATGACACCAACAGGTATTTATTGTTATACTGCTATGCCTTTCGGTTTGAAAAATGCAGGTGCAACATACCAGAGATTGGTAAACATGATGTTCAAAGACAAGCTGGGGGACACCATGGAGGTATACATTGACGATATGGTGGTAAAATCTAAAAAGGCTGAGGATCACCTCCAGGATATTAAGGGAGCATTTGATATCCTGGATCAGTACAACATGAAACTAAATCCTGCTAAGTGCCATTTCGGAGTGGGGGCAGGAAAGTTTCTAGGATATATGGTGACCAAAAGAGGAATAGAGGCAAGCCCGGAGTAGATTAAAGCCATCTTGGATATCAAATCACCTTCAAATATGAAGGATGTTCAACGGTTAACAGGGCGAGTTGCAGCATTGAACAGATTTATCTCAAGATCCTCCGAGAAATGCAAGGAATTTTATGATATCCTGAAGAAAAACAAGAAGTTCGAATGGGGAGAGAAGCATGAAGCAGCCCTGCAGGATTTGAAGCAGTATCTTTCAACTGCACCTCTATTGATGAAGCCTGAGAATGGTGAACCACTGTCCCTATACCTCGCAGTATCGGGGAATGCTGTAAGTGCCGTTCTTATAAAGGATCATGAAGGTCAGCAATATCCTGTCTATTATGTTAGTAAAAGTTTGTTAGATGCTGAAACTAGATATTCTCATTTAGAAAAGTTGATACTAGCACTAGTTATGGCATCAACGAAGCTTAGACATTACTTTGAGATACATAGAATTCATGTTGAAACCAATTATCCTGTAAAAAATGTGCTTAGGAAACCCGAGATGTCAGGTAGAATGGCCAAGTGGTCAGTGAAGTTAAGTGCTTATGACTTAGTGTATGAACCTAGAAATGCCATAAAATCGCAGGCTCTAGCTGACTTTGTGGCTGATTTCAGTAGTGACATTCAGGATGAGGTAGATCTAGAAGTCCAACAATTAGGAGAATCCTCATGATCCTGGACATTATATACCGATGGAGCATCTAATGTCAGAGGAGTAGGATTAGGAATACTACTAAAATCGCCACAGGGGGACATATTACCCCAGGCTGTTAGGTGTGAATTCCCTGCTACTAATAATGAAGCAGAATATGAGGCTCTAATTGCAGGATTAGAACTGGCTAAAAATATGAATATCAATAATTTGCAAGTATATGTTGACTCCTTGTTAATCACTAATCATTTTAATGGATCCTATGCAGTTAAAGGTGAGAAGTTAATCGAATACCTCGATATTCTCAAAAAGTTAGCAGGATATTTCGATATTTTTACACTTGAACAGGTACCAAGGGAAGATAATGCTGAAGCAGATGCCTTAGCAAATCTGGGATCATTGGTCAGGATACCAGAAGGGACCCAAATACCAATATTGCATATCTTGTGTCCTGCAACGAATCCTCAGGATAAAGAAGTAGTAAGTATTCAGGATCCTGGAGCTGAGTATCCTGAGGAGGATCCTAAATCCTGGACGGCTACAATCATAAGATATCTCAAGGAATGACACATCCCCATAGACGAAAATCCTAAGGCATTTAGGATGAAGGTATCACGATTCACCATTATAAATAATGTTTTATATAAGAAATCTCTTGCAGGACCATATTTGAGATGCTTGGAAGACCCTGAAGCCAAAGAAGTACTTCAGGATATACATGAAAGGGATTGTGGTAACCACACTGGGGGCAGGTCGTTATTTTCAAAAATATTGAGAACTGGATACTATTGGCCGACAATGAAGAAAGATGCTGCAGAATATGCTCGAAGGTGTGATGCATGTCAAAGGCACAGTAACATACTACATCAACCAGCTGAACCACTATATCCTATAGCTTCCCCTTGGCCATTCATGAAATGGGGGATGGACATAGTAGGGAAATTACCAAAAGCTCCAGGAGGAAAAGTCTTTATGCTGGCAATGACTGATTATTTATCAAAGTGGGTTGAAGCTGAAGCATTTGTTCAAGTTAGAGACCAAGAAGTAGTATCCTTTATAAAAAGGAATATCCTGACCAGGTTTGGAGTACCAGCTGAAATCATTTGTGACAATGGATCCCAGTTTATAAGCAAAAGGACTACTGACTTTTGCAAGAGTTGGGGAATCAAAATGATCACATCTACTCCTGTACATCCTCAAGCAAATGGACAAGCCGAATCCTCAAACAAGATAATTGTGAACAACTTAAAGAAGAGACTAGGGGCTAAGAAAGGAAGATGGGCAGAAGAGTTACCCTTTGTTTTATGGGCTGATAGAACAACGGTAAAAAATGCAACGGGCCAAACCCCATTTTCCCTAGTATTTGGAGCAGAAGCAATGATCCCAACAAAAATGATGATACCTATGGCAAGATCTATCCTCCGGGATCCTGAGCAGAATCCTGAAGCTTTGTGCCAAGATTTGGACACTGTAGACGAAACGAGAGATGCAGCAAGGCTAAGGATGGCAGCATATCAACAAAGGATATCCAGAGCATATAACAAGAATATAAGGACTAGGAGGTTTCAAGTTGGGGATTGGGTGTTAAGAAAAGCTTTTCAAAATACCACTAATCCTGCCGATGGAAAGCTGGCTCCAAAATGGGAAGGACCATATGAGGTTGATTCAGAATCAGGAAAAGGAGCATACCGACTCAGGAGTATGGAGGGGGATATGCTACCAAGATCATGGAATGCTATACACTTAAAGCTATATTTCAAGTAAGAATATAATTTAATTTCCATCCCAAAATGGTATGTATTCTACCTCTTTTAAATATGTTTGAATTTGTTTGTTATCTTGAACCCAATACTGACTTAAGCATCGGAGGGGTGTTAGCCAAGCTAACACCCACCTTAGTTTAAGATTGTTTTGTAGAATATGCTTTAGGATATAGCTCCAGGATATACGCTCAGGATATCTCGAAGGATTAGAGGACTGGCCCCCTCTCTCACGTATAAGGGATTCTAATCCCTTCAAAGGTTTAAAGGTATTCACCTTTCTTATGAATTGGGTTTAAACACCCCGCCTAGAGTGCAAGTTATCTAGGGATAGTTCAAGATAGCGGGACCAGTCCATGTAAAAGTGGCTAATAATTTCGTTATTGTTGGCTATATCCTGGATCCTTAAGGTATATGAGGATTGATCACCCTCTCTCACGAAAGGGTATTTTCATACTCTCTAAGGTTTAAAGGTTTTCGCCTTTCTAAGTCTCGGAGTTTATACACTCCCGCCTGTAGCGCATGAAAATCAGGGTTTATCCCCAGGATATTAAGGGTTTATCCCCAGGATATTAAGGGTTTATCCCAGGATATTCAGGATTTATTCGGTAAAGCTAAAGTACGATTATGTTTACATTCCTAAGTCTTCAAGTATGCTGAACACAGGGGACATACATCATACAATTTAAAGGATGAATTCAAACTTATAAATCTGCACTGGGGACATTTCTATAATTGAAGATTGGAATTGACTCTTTAAGAATCTCTGGTATGATCTCTCCTTTTTATTTGGATAACTTGAATTTTACGGATTGTGTGTCAGTATCCTGAACAGGATATCTTTGAGGATACACTTACAATGTGTTCCCAAGAATGTTCAAACAAAACTGTTTTTATAAGTAAAATTCATGTAGTAAAGGTATAACAACAGAAATAAAGCCAAAAGAAGGTTATATTATTAACATACCAAAAGATGTGCTCTTGGTTTTACCTCAAACCAAGGTCCATCCACCAAGAGCACGAATAGTCCCTTACCATATTTACTTAACAGTTGAAGGTTTTGTCTCAAACCGAGACCCATCCACCTCCAACTGTTATATTGTTCAAAAGCAAAGCATACTAACGGTGATGACCAAGGGCTTTGTCCTAAAACTCAGGATCCCTCCACCTTTGGCCATCATATTGTTCAAATGCAGGAAAAGTAAAGTCCGAGAAAGGAAATTGCAACCCTAAGGTGAAAGGGAAAGCGTTGAAGCACAACCACTCGTCGGAAACCATATCTGATCGGATTTCCCGATCAAATGGCCGGAACACCGTCCCTTTCGGGAAGATGCCGGAGGATTTGAGGGCCGACAAGTGTGCACTATCAAAGGAGCATATCTCTTTCTTCGGTTCTTGGAGAAGATTCTGTTGGATGAATGAGGGGGCGGAGTCACCGGAGCTTGATCTTGTTTGCCTTGTCATATTCTCGCCGGAATATTGAACAGAATGTGAGAAGAAGATGGAATTAAGAGAGAGAAGTATTTACCTTTTTCTCTTCGGTAAAGGTTAAATGGGATAAGCATGAGAAGATATAGGGGAGCAATGAGTAAATGTAGGCTGCGCAGTTGCAAACGGTCACATCATGAGTCTAATCTCTTAATTGCCTCGTTATTCGTAAAAAATATAACCGTTAGTGCCAGGATACTAAACGGTAACATTTTTTGGGGACAATTGTTATGGGTGAAATTCTGAGCTCATATCCCGGATAATATCTTAAATTATATCTTGCATATTTGATATACGTTCATATCCGGGATGCTGATTCAGGATATTGGTAACATCCTGAATGGTATCCTGAGGATTACTAACGGATTATGTGCAGGAGTACGAGTCCAAGCTGGTAACGTTCATGAGGACTTTTTCCCTGGAAGACTCGGTCTAAGTCGTTCAGAGAGGGACGTTGAACCCGCTTTACTTGGTCTTCAACGGCTACTAAGGAATATTCGAAGGCATCCCATACTTATAGGAGATTTCTTTTTCATTTACTAGCTATAAATAGGTGGATAAATCAGATCGAATAGGACATCACAACTACACGTACTACTCTCTCACACTTATTCTCTCGCAACTTTCACTTTCACAAAAAGCATTGTAACACTTAGCGATCTGATCAATATCTTGCACTGTATCCTGACGTTTAAAGCAATAAGAAGAACAAGGCAGCTGCGATTGTCAGCTCCCGAGGTTTTGTGCCGGCGATCTAGATTGGTCAAGGGCTTTCCTCGTACATCTCGTGTCACCTCCTTTACTTTTTGCTCATAGTTTGATCGTAGATACAGCTCAATATCCTGAGCCGTATCCTGAAAACTGTTTTTCCAAACAACTTAATCAGCATATTTTTAACACATTTTCTTAGCACACTACCTCACATAACTAATTTGATCACTAAATTGCTTCGGTAATTTTTGACCAAAACAGGTACCAAGTGCACCATTTATTCCGATCACAAGAGTCTCCAGCATATCTTCGATCGGAAGGAGATGATCATAGGTCGGACTCCTTAACGAGTACGAATACGCAATCAAACACCCTCCAGGCAGAGCAACTGTGGTGGCTGACACCCTCAGTCATAAGGAAACTAAACCTAAGCGTGTACGTGCATTACAGCTTACCATTTACTCCAGTATTCCTACCCAGAATCCGCAACACCTAGGTTGAAGCATTGGAAGAAGGGAACCTTTTAGCTGAGTCCATGCGAGGCATGGAGAAGCGACTTGAACCCAAGGAAGACACCATTGGAAGAAGGGAACCTTTTAGCTGAGTCCATGGATTTCGTCTCTGGCTAGCCTAGATCTCGGTGGGGAAACGACACCATCTGGGTGGTCGTGGATCAACTATCTAAGCCTGGACACTTTCTGGCAATCAAGGAAACCGACAAGTTTTCAATATCTTGCAAACAACTACTTGAAGGAAGTAGCTGCTAGGAACAGGGCGCCGATTCCCATCGTCTCTAAATATGACTTACGTTTCACGTCCGATTTGTGGCAAGGCATGCACAAATCCTTCGGCTCACGATCATGCATCAGCACTACTTAACACCCACGAATGAATGGTCGAACCAAACAAACTACTAAAGACATGCTGCAGCCTTGTGCTACCAATTTTGTCCACGGTTGGAAACAACACCTACTTCGTTTACAGTTGATGGAACTCAACCTTATGTGAAACAACCGTACACTAGTCCTGGTTACTCAGGATGTGCAACCATTATTAAGAGTGTTTTTGTCACGGCCCCGGACCCGGTTAAACCCGTTTCAGGAGCCGCGAGACAGAAAATCCCGTGGTATTTATTTAACAGCGGAAGTTTTCTTCAGGATCTTTTTAAAACTGCAATTTCCCGATTCTTTTATTTCACAATTCGGGATAAAACCCCGGTAATTTACAATCATAAGATTTCACGGAGAAATCTTTATTTTACAAAACATGTTTCTTTATTTTATATTGAGCCACTTCCTTAAGCTTGTAGTGCTTCACGGCACTTTTCTTGGATCACAACAGATCACTTGAAAACATGTTTGAAAAAGGTTTTATCAGCGGGAAATACTGGTGAATCATTCTATTTACTAAAATGACCCATTTGTTATAAATTACAGTATTAAGAGCGATTACAATGTTTCCTGATATCAAACCAACTACCCACGGTATTTTGTCACTCGACCCATTGGCCCTCCCGTTGTCCAATGGTGTCTGTGACTATGGTCATATCACCCCTTGGCTGCCCCAATGGTGAAGATTATCAAGTAATGTATACAAAACCCCACATACCGGCTGTAATTTGGTGATTACAAAGATTTAATCCTCGTAATTATAACTTTGAAAGTAAACATGATTTTGAAATCAAATTTTAATAAAAAGAGAATGACTCACATTGTAGATTTAATTGAGCAGAGCCTAGCCTACTGATTAGCCTTTTAACCTAAATTAATAACATGCACATGAACTCGGTTAGTAACTAATATAGCATTTACGATAACTCACGAGATTAAAACCTTCACAATGAATGACAAAGTGCGATACTTAAACATCCATTGAATTAACAACGAATGACAAAGCATAAACCCTAATGTGGGCAGTACTTAAACATCCATTGGATAGTTTAATCGATCGGACATTGAATCGTAGCAGCGATCGAGTTAATACCGGGTATCGGAGCAGCGCCTCACTAATATTGAAAGTATTTTCGACTTCAGAGTGTTATAACTTTGTTTTTATGAAAAGATATCGACATCAGTGGACTGTGCAGGTGCCTAGCTATTTATAGCTGATTTTGAGGTCTCACGCGGCCCGCGTAAGCCTTTGGCTTGCCCTTACGCGGCCCGCGTGGCCGCCCAGTCTACGACTAGCCTTGATTGGTCATCAGTAGGGTAGCCAGGTGGTTCAATACGTGGCTCAGAGACTTATCCGGTTATATTTCAAGTTAACGCGGCCCGCGTAAGACTTCTCTTGTCCCTTACGCGGCCCGCCTGAGAACCCAGATTTTGTTTTTCTTGATTTTTGATGTAGGGTAAGGTTTCAGGGGTCCGGGTTTTCATTTATGGGTTGATTTATGACATTTTTGAGAGTCCTTACAGTTTTGGTGATTGTTTGCCTACTATACCAGTTCGCGTCGTCGACACAAGACTTTTGATACAACGCGCACCCTAAAGTGAGTTAACAACTTTTTACTAAAAACAAGTGTCCATGGTTTGGGACAGCACACTATTTCCCCGGTTTGGAAAATACATACGGTACCCTAGCTTGGGACTACACGCACGTTCTTAGAATAGTACACATTCCCGAGTGTGGGGAACCATTACTATCCCTGGATTGGGACCGCTTTATATTTCTGGATTAGAGTACTACTATCCCTGGATTGGGGAGAAATACTTTTAGAGGTATTAGTATAATTTCGATGGGTAGCTAATAAACTCAACTTTGTCACTTCGTTGAGGGACCGGGTGGGACCAAAACCCTCAGGCATAGTAACCTACCTATAGATCGAGTTCGTTGGAACTCACGTCGTTGCCCAGGGTTTACTCAGGAACGGAGAGACCAGGTGATGCGCACGTATCCCCAGTCTTTTGAGAACAAACTACCAGCACCATTTTTAGAATCACGTTATTTAAACTTTCGGGACGAAAATTCTTTCAACTAGGGGATGATGTGACACCCGGCCTTCACAGAGTGAACACAAGCTCCGTTAACTTATACATTCACTTAGGCATTACAATTGAGTTTGAGTAGACCTAGTACCTTAGAAATTTTACAAACGCTCACGACATAGTGTACTTAAGTAAATAGTTATGTGCTATCCCCTGTTATGTGAAACGAGTGTAAACAATGTGAAATTTCATGTTATGCGAATTATGTGACTTTACGTGATACGTGACTTTATGTACTATTTGGCTTAAATGATTTGTCTTGTGAACTTTCGTGAAACTATGTGTATTAACGTGCAACAATAAGGTTATTAAATTGTCGTATGACTTAGCCTAAATTTCGAGGACGAAATTCCTGTAACATGGGGAGAATGTGACAACACGTACTGTCACCGCCGAGAAAAGAGTATTTTAGTAACATTTGTAATTGTTAACATTATTATTATTATTATTATTATTATTATTATTATTATTATTATTGTTATTACTATTATTCATTTACTAAATAATAATAACCTGCGAAGTGAGAAACTTGTTGTTTTACTAACAACCCGACCTGAACTTGCACATTTATTATTATGATAACCATACATAGTTAACCCAAGCTCAAGTATAGATTTAGAAATTGGGTCGGTGATACATATGGGCTGCAAACTCGATTAACCCAAACACACTTTCCTTTGGGCCGGAGGCCACACTCCTCTCATGTCTCCTCTTCCTCGGCCCACATGCACCCTTATGTATACGTATTGTATGTGATGTATTCCCATGATTTTACAAAAGCACACTCTCCTGTCTCTCTTGGCGACGACAACAGGAAGAAAACTCTCCTCCTCGTTCCTGTGATCTTCGGCTGAAACCTCTTGGGTAGTAAGGTTAGTCATGATAGAAACCTATTGAGTGTCTTTGTTATGTTAGGCTTGAGTACCCCACCCAGCAGACCAAGCCCCTCATCTCTCGATACTGTTCGATCCCCGACAGGTTCTGTATCAACATAAACGCACCCCCACTCTTCACTCTATTCACCTTTCTCTCGTGTGATTACATCCGACCACCACCGTGTCCGGCGGCGGCGCAGTGGTGTTGGGGAACGACAATAGCAGCCTCAATCGTGGGAGCCCCGATGATGAACAAGGGTTCCAGCCGAACTCCGGGACGAAGATAACGGCGGGGTGCAGTTTCGTCGATGACGACGGGCTCTCGGATGACAGCAGTGCGATGGAGGTTCTCGTTGGATTGGAGTTTTGTCTCGGGTCTCTGTTCAAATGAAAACAGTGGAGGAGAAACCCCAGGTCAGACGTATACCCTTTTCGTGTTTCGTAACCCCTCGGTCAGTGAATGTTTATCAAAAATTGTTTTGTATTTATTTGTACTTCTTGACTTTGAATGTGACTGTGATAGCTGGAATGAATTAGTAAACAATCTGATTTAGAATAGAGGTTAAAATGTGATTCATGATGTTGGGCAAAAGCTAATTTGAAATTGACTAATGTTTAGCTGATCGATGGTTTGTTTTATAATAATAACTACTAGTGTGATTTTTGGAAGATTATACATGATTGATTAGTTGATCCTTGTATGCTACGAATCTGATAATGTGAAATAAGAATGATGCTTGTTTCCTGAATAGAATCTGCTTATCTTAAGTGTTTGACATATGATATTATGAAAAAGTTCAAAATTTATGATTCCTAATGAAAAGAAACATGAATCCGTTTTTAGAAAATCATTTAATGATTGGGTGATGATTGCCTAATAATGTTATGATAGGAGTGACGTTTGAATCTATAACTCAGATCCGTTGACTTAATAAGACTGAATGATTTGCTATTTAAAATACATACCGCACACTAGTTAGATGTATAACATGTGTTGCATAACTTACAATGTGATACGACAGAGCCGCACACCCTGTATCGCACACCCATGAGGGTACTATCTCTGATGCAGAGGGTACCAACCACTAATGCACAACCGCACACTGAAAGTGCACACTCTCGTGGTCGCACACCGTATTACATGTCGCACACTTATAATTGGACGCACCACTCATTGTTGAATAACATCTCTTTGGGCCGCATACTCTCTTAGTGGGCTAGTGAGTTAACTAGGCCGCACATCCTTTTGAATTAAACTATATAATATAAATTACTAAGAAATCGCACAAATGAATCTAGCCGCACACTTGTGCCTTTGGGGTAAATGATTAATGTCCCGCACACCAGCAACGGGGTCGCACACTTGCTGGTGGGCTGCACACCTAGTATTGGACCTAACACTGTTTTGAACCGCACATTTAGATTAAACTGCACACTCGTATTATTGGACTATATGATGATTGGACCGCACAAACTGTAACACCCGTCTTACTACATATAAGAATTTAATGTAAATACACAAGATTTTATATAAACGGTACCTTACTTCAAAGTAAGTACAAAATCAAAGTTTTAAAAGGATCACATACTAGATAACTACCAACTATTTTAAACATTCAAAACATGATCAGTAGATTGTTTACATCCTAAACATTGTCTAATCAAAGTTAATTCAAGTGGAAACTTCAAAAGTTCGTGTTCGGTTCTTCAAAAACATGCTTGATCATCGTCCACATACTTGCAATACCTACAAACTGAAATTTTGACAAATATTAATATTAGAGTTCTTAGAAAATCTGCATAATCGAAGATACGCTCAGAAACGGATTCGATTAATTAATTATGCAAAAGTTCAACAAAAATTTCAAGACTCTACCGTAAGTTACGGTAGACACTAAGTTATACCAGTTCACCGTAGCACAGTACTGAACCACCGTAAGCTTTTTGATCTCTACCGTAAATTACGGTGGATACCGTAATTTACGGTAGCCACTGCAAGTCTATGTTTTGATTGATTTCGTTATTTAGCTCGAACCAACTCTCGAATTTCTCATTCTTACAAACCAACATGTTAAATTCTCGTATTATAATATGTCGATTATCAACGATAACAAAGGACCAATCTACTAAACAACAAAGCGTTTGCCACGCATTAATCGATTATTCGACCCGTTTGGCTCTTCTACGGAATCCTCCATTATGATGACTACCAACAAGTTCTAACCAATCCTGGTCTTATTAATCAATATAACGAACATTATCGCTTTAAATTTAGACAACCTTTATTCTACAATTCACTACACATATGCAATTTATCAAAGTTTACCCAATGTAACGAGCGAAGTTACATACCTTTAGTGCACGCCCTTCAAACGCAAGTCGCCACCGGCTTGTCCGCTTGGAGCTCCGGTATCCTTTCCTATAGAGTTCAACCAAGACATGTTTAGAACTCTTTTCAATTCATAGTTCGCATATTTTGCCGAAACATCACAATCATGCAGTTTAACTCAAATTTTCGGATTTAAGCCTTCTTTGAGGCATTTATGCAAACACTTTAAGGGCAGAAATTTACACAACATATTATCAAGTTCATAACTTGTCATATAGCCCTAAATTTCCATCAATCAAGCTTTCATATATAAGGTTTAACATTCAGATTTCAATAATCTCTTCCTATGAACCACATTACACTAGAATAATGCTCAAAACCCTAGTGTTCATCATTATCTTACAAAACCCATGAACCACCTTCAATGAGTTCATGAAATTTCCTGAATTTAGACATGATTTCACATGTTATTGTCTAGGTTTTATCCCTAGACACTATATCATCCCTATTCTTTCCAAATAACAAACATGCAACCTCTAATTTGGGATTTCCCAAATTCATGAGAATTTCAAACAGAGAATTAACATCAAATTTTACATACCTTACAACCCCCTTGTAATGGGGATTACTAATCTTAACTCAGATTTCGATTTGGGAGCGAATTTGATCTTCAATTTATGGGATTTAGCATGAACTAGGGTTTTGAAAGAACCCAGGTCGCCCCCTCCTTGCTCTGGTCGATCCCCGTACTAAATTTTTTTTTTAGTTTGTGTTTTAATAAAATAGTTTTTATTAAAACTATTTTCAAGTTTAACACTTTTGGTCCCTCTAGTTTCTTTTATTTTATTTCTATGTCTTTAACTACTCATAAGTGATAAACTAACTAGGTTAGTGTCATTACTAATTAGATTATTTTACTAATTTATTTGCAACTTAATTGCAAATTTAAGAATTTGTATTTTCGGGATGTTACACAAACCGTTTATAGTTGGATGTTCACGTTACTGTTCACATGCTGTGATTAGCATTAAACATTTATATGTGGCCCGTATGCTGGATATGTAATACGTGATACCTTGCATGCTATTTGTTAGTTATGTGTACCAATACGTGTATACGAAAACCTAACTAATATTGGTAACTATAATAGGACGTGGTTGACCAACTTAAAAACAAGTAAATTACCTGCCGAGCAAAGCAAAGGTGAGTTCACACTTTTATAAGGCATGGGATTCCCGGTGGGTTGGGAATGGGTTAAGAAGCTAAAACGAAACCTACATATTCACCTCTAACAGAATATCTACCATCGTCCTCGGTTGGGAAGGACGACTACGCTTAACCTACATATTCTCGGTTGGGTAGAGTACGTACCTTCATTCTCGGTTGGGAAGGACGACTTATGTATCTTCGTTCTCGGTTGGGAAGGACGACTACATTTAACCTGCGTATTCTCGGTTGGGTATAGTACGTACCTCCGTCCTCGGTTGGGAAGGACGCCAACTTATAAGTGGTTAACATGGGGTAGCCCCCATGGTTATGGTTTGGGAAACAGGGAACTAATTAACTACTGGTTTTCGAATGAACTTATGGTTTTTGAGACAACTTTAAACTGGACAACCAACTGTGAACTCGCTCAACTTTGTTGTTGACTCGTTGTTACATGCCTTGCAGGTCGTTAGATGAATTGCGATGGAACTTGCTCTCTAGAAGGCTGAAGTGGTCATGGGTCGTGACACATGGATTCAAAATACAAGTTTATTGGTTTACATACGCGTGGTTTATGAAACACTTTACAATGAGTTATGCTTCCGCTGTATACAACGAATTATATGTAATCTTTTGTAACACTTTATGTTAATGAAAGAAAGTTTTATTTAAACATAATTATGAGTTCAATGTGATTGGTGGCTAAGATCTTGGTACGTCACACGCCCCGCGGTGATTCCGCATGTGGTATTTTGGGGGTGTGACACTACGTAACACGTGCATATGTGGTTGTCTCGGAACTAAAACGCAGGTCTTATTCTTAATAAGAGCATTAAATTCGGTGTTCTTGGTGTTATGCCATTCCGTGCTAGACAAGGCATCCTTTGGGTTTTTATGAATAGGGGCGATAGTGGAAGAGTTAAGATTAAAAATATGTTTTGGCTTAACAATTCCATCCATAGAACGAGTGTGGATGGTGCGAGTGGGGGTGGGGGTGGGGGTGGGGGTGAAGGCGGAAATAGAGGACTGGTGGCAGTTGACTCAGGGGACGGGTTGGAGGTAGGTGATGAAGTTGAGCGAGAATGGGAAGTAGGTAGTGGGCTCGTAGACATTGAGGGTGAGCCGAGATGTGGGGGTGGTAATGGGCTGGTAGAGTAGGAGGGTGGGCCGAGAGGAGATTGGGCCGAAAGGGGAGATGGCAGAAGTGGGCTTGGGGAGGCTGAAGGTGGTGTAATGTATGATGGGCCAGAGGTGTGGATCGAGTGAGTTTGAGGAGATGTAGGCGGTTGGGTTTGGCTACAGTGGGAGATCGAGGAGTAGTGGGGGTGGTATTCGAAGCAGGGCCAAAGTTATGTAGGTGGTGTGGGTGAATAGGAGCAGTGAGAAAATCATAAGTTTGTAAAGAGGGGGTAGGGTGATTGGCAAAGGGGAATACGATTTCGTCAAAAATGACATGTCGGTTGATAAGGATTTTACGTGTATTAAGGTCGAGACATTTATAGCCCCTATGGTTAGTAGGATATCCAAGAAAGACGCAAGGCATAGATCGATATGCAAGTTTATGAATATTGGTGTGAGGAATGAGTGGATAGCATAGGCAACCAAAAACTCGAAGGTGTGAGTATGATAGTATGCGTTGATATAGTTTTTGGGTAGGTGAAATGTTGTGAAGAATTTTGCTAGGTAATATGTTGTGAAGGTATGTAGCAACCTCTAAGGCATGATGCCAATAGGTGTTAGGTACGGATGAATGGGCTAAGAGGGTTCGAATAATGTTATTGATGGAACGGATTTTCCTTTCGGATTTTCCGTTTTGGGACGAGGTATATGGGCATGAGAAACGAAAATGCATGCCATTTAATTTACAAAATTGTTGGAATGTATTGTTATTGTACTCCGTACCGTTATCACATTGGAATTGTTTAAGTTTACGTTCAAATTGGGTGTGGATCATGTTGTAAAAGGTGGTGAAGGTGGAGAAAACTTGAGATTTGTTTGTGAGAGGGTAAGTCCATAAAAAATTGGAGAAATTGTCAAGAAAAAGTATGTAATAATGGTGACCCCGTACTAAGTATTGGGGAGGTCCAAAGATCACTGTGAACAATATTAAAATGCATGGTCGTAACATTATTAGAATCAAGAAAGGGCAGTTTAATATGTTTACCAAACACACAAGATTGACAAATATTGTTTTTCAAAGAACCACAATTAATAGAACTAGAAAGTTTAGGAGAATGCAATAAAGAAGATCCCGGATGACCGAGACGTTGATGCCATGTGTCTTGAGAAATTGCAGTGAGGGCGGTGGGTGAGGAGAGCTTGGTAACTTGGGATGGATCAAAAGTATAGAGATCTCCTAAGCTATTGCATCGTAGGATAGGAGTCCGAGTTTTGAGATTCTTCACCAAAAAACCATACGGGTCAAATTCAATAGATAATTGATTATCGGTAGTAAAACGACGAACTGAAAGTAAATTTTTAATTAAGGATGGGGCGTAAAGGACTTGGTTTAATTTGAATGGTGGGAAGGGAGGGGGTAAGGTAAGGTCGCCTTGTCCATACACGGGAATGGTTTGACCATTTCCCACAATGATATTACGATTAATGCTATTATTAAAAACAGACGAGAGTTGAGAGTTAGAAGTCATATGACCTGTGGCACCCGTATCCATGGTCCAAGAAGGGTCATGGAGTGACATTGTATACATCACTTGATTTATATCAGTAGGTGTATGAGTGGCCGCGAATGACTGAGTCGGGCGAGGTCCAAGAATACCCGCAGCAGAGTTGTTCGATTTATTGGTTGTGGGATATGGGCAGGGGCAAGTTGTTCCATGCAGGCCATGATGACTGTTGGTTATTATTAGTATGTTGTGGGTCGGCCCAAGTAGGGAAACAAGGCCAAGGATAATAGTAACCAAATTGAGGATTACCATGTGAAGGTATACTGCCGCCACCACCGAAGTGGTTATTGCCGCCCCTGCCCCGACTTGCGCTGTTCCGACCTCGCCCGCGGCCGCGGCCCAGATCAGAAGTATCTACCCGTGAGTCTGCCCTGTCCTGGTTGTCTTTCTGTTGCGGTTCGATGGTGGCATTGAGTGCCGTACCAGCCGACTGAGCTGTGTGTCGGACCTGACTAAGCTTTCTTGATTCGGCCATACATAGGCGTGAGCGGGAGTCGTAAAAGACTGGAAGGGGCTTCATCTATTGTATAACCAATGCAGTGTTCTCATATTGTTCGGTCAGACCGGATAAAAGTTGTAGGACAAGTTGTTCATCCGTAACGGGAGAGCCCAGATTGGTCAACTGATCGAAAATCACCGTAAGTGCTTGACAATAGGCAGACATATTTGGAAATTGGTCCAGGTGGGTGTTGGCGAACTTGTTATTGAGGTCGATTGTGTGGGTGGCCTTATTGTCTTGGAAGATATTGGCGATGGTAGTCCATGCCTCGTAAGCTGTGGTGTCAGGTTTAAGAACAATGTGTAGCAAGTTGGTGGAGATAGTGCTGTAAATCCATTGCAAAACAATGGAATCGAGACGCTCCCATGTCTCGGTAGTGGTATCCTTTTCTTTTTCCTTGTCTTTATTCGTGTCAGAGGAGGACGCGGTTTTCGTAGCCGACTTTGGTTTAAGGTGATTAAATACCAGATGTGCCTTACATTGGATCTTGAACATCTCTGACCAGGTTGTATAATGGCCAGTTTCGATGTCCAATGTGATGGCGATGAAGTTCTTGATTGAGGTGACGGTGACTGCAGGGTGTGGGGAAGAAGAGGAAGAAGACATGATGAGAGACAGTGAGATCGGCACAGGGAGATGTGGAAGAAAGAATAGGATCGGCTAGGGTAAGGATGATACCATGAAAGAGTGTAAACTCTCTTGATCTTTCGTTCATGATTTACAATCGTATATATAGTGTACAGAGGGGATCTCCTATCATTGTGGAGATATACACATAATAAATATAAAGATTTGTTTGGTGAGATTTCCTAAATTACATAAATGTCTATTAGAACCATTCAGACATCTGCTCGCGAAACAAACAGTCTGAACCATTAAGGTGCTGTTTGTTTTTCAGAGGTAAAACGTCTGCAGTCCGTGGACCACATCTACAGACATCAGTAGCTGAAGAGGTGGACCAAACCTCTGCAGTATGCAAGAAGAAGACTGTTTGTTTTTAACTTCTGCAAGCTGCTAAAATAACACCATTATCATTCAGAGGTGGTGAAGTTATACGCCAATGATGGGATCTTATGAAGCTAGAGTAAGGTTTTAGTTGGCAAAACTCATGTATGCACTTCGATAATAAACAAAACAACTAATGAAAAGTAAAGGCAAACTGGTTCATTCATGGTCTTTGATTCCTTGATTGGTTTCTTGGCGGGTGGTGCTGTCACTTGGCTAGGTCTTGCCTGTTTTGGTGCAACCGCTGCGGGATTCTTTGAAGCTTTACGTTTCTTTGGTTTAGGTGAAGTCTTGGCCTCTGTCTCCTTTGGTGACTCCTGAGTGGCTTCATTCTGAAGACGATACATGGCAATGCCTAATTCCACAGTCTTCAGAATCACTTCGCCTATTTGCTGGGCAAATTTGGCTGTTTGCTCGGACATTTGACCTTTGCTGAGAGGAAGAGACATTCTAGAAGATAATGAAAGACATAGGAAGAAACAAATGAAGTGTTATCGGTAAATGACAACGCATAGAAATTGCGATCATTTGTTTGTTACCTAAGGCAAACAAATGAGACGGTGACAATTCAAAGTAAACGGGTCATATTAATGTATTACTGAAGACATGCTCGCCTATAAGTGAACACTCACCCCAAGAGTTCCCAGGTAAGAGTGACTGGTCCGATTATGTGGATTTGTACGAACACTCTAGCCTTCGACAGAAAACTCAGGGTACAGGCATTCACTCTTCCAGTTTGCACGTGTTCACATTATACGACCCAAACTTTGACGAGATTTGAAAACTTAGAGGGTTCAAAACCTTATAACAGAGGGTTCAAAACCTTACAATAGAGGGTTCAAAACCTAGTAATCAATCATCCTAGAACAGACGATTAGTTTTCAAAGCGGTTTGAAATTTATGTTCTTGTTGTGGTTGTCGCCTAAGGATAGGTGACAGTATTGTTTTATGACTAAAGGCAAGTAAACTCGCGTTAGGGTCCTAGGAAGGTTATAGACTAGGTCAAAGCATTACTAATAACCTAATTCCCTATAACCATTGGCTCTGATACCAACTTTTCTGTCACACCCCGACCACGTAGAACAACAAAACGTGGCGGAAAACGTCGGGGAGTGTTGTAACAGAATCATTGTTTCATAACACATGGAAATTGAAATATTGTTTTATTGATTAAAATAGTTACAATGTCTTGACAATCAAAGAAACATAACGTAAATAACTAGTCTTGCATCTTTTATTGTCGCTAAGGCCCAAGTCCGCCTAAGTGTATCTTGATAAATCCTATGCATCATATCCTGAAACACATGTGAAAATAGGTACGTCAGCATAAAAATGCCTGTGAGATACATAGGTTTTGTAAAAATAGAATTCATGACTTATGTTTAAGAAAATGTTTAGTCATGAACCTTGTAATTTGCTTTGTCTTGTAAATCATTTGAAAAGTGATAAATAAACCAAATGATATATATGTATAAAAGAATAACACATGGTTAAGTGGATAACCATGTGAAATGAGTTTGTATAAATTAAGTTGTTTGTAAAACAATGTATTGTGAAAAGTATGTTATTTGTATAAAATGTTATATGTCCAAATTGAAATGATTCAAATAACGTTACGATATGTAATACCATACAATCACTTATATATAGGAAGTACCAGCGGCGTATCCACCATGCTTGTATCATATTACACACGCCTCGTTACTTAAATCACTTACTCAAACCAAACCAACAATGTAAGATGTCTATGTTTAAGCCAATTGCCAAACGTATTGAATAATATGTCAAAATGTTTATTGTCAAGATGTAAGTCATGTAACGTATAACCAATGTCAATAATGTTTATGTGTCAAATGTAAATCATGTAATGTGTAACCAATGTCAATAATGTTTATGTGTCAAATGTAAATCATGTAATGTGTAACCAATGTCAATAATGTTTATGTGTCAAATGTAAATCATGTAATGTGTAACCCAAAATGATATGTATGGCTAGTGAAAAGATATCAACTAAACCATATGCACAAAAACAAAGTATTGAAGTAAAACATGGTTTAAATCAAAGCTATGTTTTGTGGAACAAATGCATGCTATACTGATACAAACTTTTATGCGGTATTGTGAAAATGCATACATCCAAGCCTTGAGACTGAGGCGATAAACCCTTAAACAATTTAAAGGTTTATCTAAGTTATGTATATCGAATTCGGTCATTCCTTTCATCCACACCTACCCAGGATGTCCGGAACGGGAGTTGTCAATTCCTATGGTACCACTACCTACTAACGAACGGCGTAGCTAATGTTAATGAATGTATTGTTCCATTTTAAACAAACCAAATGTCATACCAAAATGCAAGCATGTGATGAAAACAACTGTACTAAGTATGTAACAAATGGACATACATAGCATAAAATGTAAATGTAAAACAATGTACTAAGTATGCACACACTGGGCATACATAGCATAAAATGTAGTGTAAAACAATGAAATCATGTACTATAAGTGTACTAATGAACATAGCAAGTATATGATATGAAAACATGGAAAACATGAAAGTAACAAGTAGGCACATGTGTTCCACCCCAAAATGTTTGGAAAACAGTAAAAGAGGGGTCTATGTACTCACTTGAGATTGCTCAGAAGTCCCAATATAACCACCAAGCAAAGCTAGAGATCACAGAAATCAAACGACACCTAATATAGGTAACTATGTTAATAAACCGGACCTAAATCGGAAGATCAGATAGAATGAGGCTCGTAAACCAAATGAGTAGGGGAACTCATGTAATATGGTTTAACAAAGCCTACATACTAAATGAAACCTAACATAAGTGCTTACGACCCATTACGACCCGTTTAGGTAGCTTATGCTACTTTAACGCGTCGTTCACGTGAAACGCGTTCGGACCGCCTAACTAGTCCTATGACAAGTAGAATACGCCTTAACATGCCTAATATTGTTGCCAAATCAGTTTAGATGTCAAAAGTTATGTTACATATGTTTATAATGAATTTTGGCATCAAAGGGGCATTTTGGTAATTTACCTAAGGCATATAAACTACCTACCATACAACTACTTAAACGTCGTGACCATAAGGTATAACCTCGGAAGGTTATTCCCTACCTACTATGGTCACCTAATGTATTTGGTCGGATCCTAATGATCGACCAAATGGGTCGGGTTCGAAGGTATAAGCGATTTATTAGATCGCTTACCCTTACGACCCTAGACAACGTGGTAATCAGTAGGCATAGTCACAAGGGACTATAACCATCATGATTACGCTCACGTTGCGAAGTTCAAACGAACTTCGCATCGACCATAAACTGGTCAATGCAGAAAGTCAAACAAAGTTTGACTTTCGGACTCGAAAGCAATAAAAGAACGAAGGAACACTTACAAAGGGTCCAAGAATGGAAGGTTTGAATCCGAGTACTCTCAGGTATGAAGTGTTAAACACAACAACTTAGAGAGCAAACTCAGATTTCAAAGGTGTGAGGAATGAGTGAAGTGGGTGTTGGGTATTTATAGATTTCGGTTCACCGTTAGGATCATTTCTTGGAGAAAAGGGAATGATCACATCCCTACACTTGTTGGAAAGTTATGGTAGCTGATTTTGGCCACCATAAGAGATTAACATGTGGCACTTGACCTTTGGAGGGTGTTAGGGGATGTGAACTTGTGTTTAAAATGGCTTTTGCTGATCAGAAGGGGCCTAGCGTGACGCTAGGGGGGCTAGGTGTCACGCTAGGGTCCCCCTGATCAGCAAACACTTTCAAATGTTCACCTTTCAGTCCCCGTTGCGTATTAAGGCCATTTCCGACATGTTTAAGGCTCATTAAATCATTTTCAAGGCTCCACAAGGATGCCTAAACATTGTGGACATGAAACATGCTCAAGAATATGCCGGATGTCAGTTCGTTTGGTCGTACGATCGCGATGTTCGCTTAATGCGCATAAGCGCGAAAAACGATCTAAATTGCGTGACGAATGGATTTTTCTTATGCCAAATAATAAAATGAAATATTTTAGTGCTTACATAAATTTTTGGATGTCCGGAGGTATTCAGAACGTAAGTTATGCGCGAAAATGCAAACTTGTGCACTTTTTGACGCTTTTAGTCCCTGAATGACCTAAAAGTTTATTTTAGCTCACCGAACCCCTCAAAGCCTATTTCTAAGCTATATAAAGGATATTTTAGGTGTGTTTAACTTATGGTCATGTTCCGGAATGTTCGTTACAGTTCCAATTGGCATACTTTCGCAGTTTGTCAAATTTAGTCCCTGTAGGCGAATTAACTTGTTTTTGCCATACCAAAGCCTTCAAAACTTATTTCTAAGTTATGTAAAGGTTATTTAAGGTATGTGAAGCCTATTTCACTATTCCGGAGTGTTCGTTTCATTAAACTGGTTATATTAACGCATCAGTGCGCGTATAACCTTCCAGAAAGCGATTTAGAACCCGAAATCGAACCAGAATTGATATGTGCAAATGATACACATATTTGTACAACTCCCAAGTATGAAATACAATATTTCATTGGTTCGGTATTTGTTTGATGGTCGCAGTGACCCAGGTGTCACACAAAAAAACCCAAACAACCCGACCTGAAAAACACGAAACCCAAAAAAATAACCCGAAAAACACCCCTAACTGGTTGTGTTGTGTCACATGACATTTTCTAAAAAAGAGTTAGTTAAAAAAAAGTCAATCGGATTTTATATCAAAATATAATATGGTATTATTAATACATAATTATACTGAAAATACACAAAGAGATCATTTCTACACACCAACACACGTACGTGTTTTTTTTATTACATGTTAAAGAGAATTTACCTCTTGTGGGAAGATCGAGGTTCCGTCACTCTGAGGTGTGATTTAGTATGGTATTTAGGGGGGAAAGCTTAGTTGTTAAAAAAACATGTTAAGTTAATGTAAACCAAAAATACATACATGTTCATACCTACACATATTCGTACATCATAAATTAACGAAAATATTAACCTTTACACACGGGTAAGTTAAAATCTCGTAATTCCAAATGACGAGACTAGATATATGATCTTCTATTTAGGTTGACTCATGGTTAAAACTTAAGCCATGAGTAAACATCTAAGAACTCATTGGTTTGGGTTTGGGTTTTCTTTGCAACAATCACGAGTTAATCTTTACATACCTTTGTGATATATCTACAAGTTCCATTAGTGCTCTTCACACTAGTTAACTTCTAATGTTTTCGGTCTTGCAAACTATATAAGCATACAAGAACAACCCCCCTTTGATGGCAGGGAGCTTCTAGATTCAGTGTCGTGAGGATGAACATAACACACAGTTGAGTTTTGTAGGCAATCTCTTGAGCAAGAGAATCATCCTGCCGATTTACTGATTTTTATTATACAACCTATGTTGCAAATGACATGTTGTAGTAAGTATCCTGCCGATTTACTGATTTTTTATTATACAACCTATGTTGCAAATGATATGTTGTAGTAAGTTGTCATTATTAATACTAGATGGTGAGAGTATAAAGTCATTTGTTTTCCATCTTAGGCTATATCAACTATTCAATTGTGTTTTGTACATGCGGAAAAACATATATTTGTTTATTTTGAACTACGGGGTTATATAATCTATAATACATTATAAAGCAAATATACGTGGATGAGGCTATTGCTATATCAAGCTGGTTTTAGACTTTTCGTTGCCAGAAAAGTTTCTTTTGATGTGTGTGATTTTTATATCCATCATTGTAGGTTGAATTGTTAGTGATTCAAATGACTTAGATGGAAAATGAGTTGGTTCAAAGCTGAGATTTAGAAGCTTTCAAGTTTTCTGAAGACGGTTAGTAGGTATGTGTAGTAAATCACGCGTGTATATCAAACTGTATAATGTATTGCTGGATTTATATTATTTTTAGCACGTATCTTAAGCATAACATATGTCAACATATTAAATTGTTGTGTTTTTTTAGGGTTTTGAGGTTTATTTGAAGCTGGTGAGAATAAGTGTTCTTATTGATGCTCTCAAGAGCATGTATAATGCTTAGAGAAGAGGGAAACTACATGTCATGATTAGACCTTCAAAAGTTATTATCAAGTTTCTTATGGTTATGCATAAACATGGTTAGTTACTTTAACTTAATTTTGGCATGTATATTTGGATTATTATGTTCTATATAGATTACAAGTTTTGTCCTTTATTTTTACACCATTTTGTGGGCAGTGTCCTTTTGCGCAAAACTTTGCAAGTTTTATGTTTTATGTTTCAAAATCTTACACGTTTTAACATTTGGGCTAAACCCAGTTAGATTTTTTAGTTAAATCATGTCATGTGTCTTGCATGTGAGAGCATTTTAGTTCTTTTACCACATTTATTTAATATTATTTAAAAAAATAAAACAAAACCCTGCACACATACTCTCTCTAAACTCTCTATCCTCTATTTCTCTCTCACACCTCAAAATACCAGCAGCAATAACAGTTCAGTTTCAAATATACCTGGACCGCAATCAGTTTTGTTCTCTGCCAGCCTTCGTCGTCCGCGACAGAGTTCGAAAGAATTACGTTTCAAAAACAGTTCCGATGTTTTAACGGATGCTAAGCTTCATGCTTCTCCGGCGAAAGGTTACAAGTCTTTGTTGATTTTGAAGGATAAACGGTTAAAGAAAGAAACTGATATGAATTCGCTGTTAGTTAAAGAAACTGACATGTATTCGCTCTTAAAGAAAGAAATTGATATGAATTCGCTATTAATTAAAGAAACTGATATGAATTCATTGTTAAAAAAAAGAAACTAATATGAATTCGCTTAATTCTTCTAGCGCGTTGACTGAAGGTGAAATCGTTAATTATGATCGGTCTGTTACAGTTGACTCGGTTAATTCAGTTAATTCTGGTTTGAATATAATTTTCACTTTGATTTGGTTAATGATGAAGGTATTTCTTTGAAAGCAAGTTTGTTATCGTTAATTATGATCGGTCTGTTACATTTGACTCGATTAATTCAGTTAATTCTGGTTTGAATATAATTTTCACTTTGATTTGGTTAATGATGAAGGTATTTCTTTAAAATCAAGTTTGTTAGTTACGGTTGTCACGTTTCTGGTATGGTTAACACATGCATCTTGTAAACGTTTTCATCTTCATCACTCATACCACCTGATCTTGGACAAGCTCTACGATCTCTTTTTGTACCATATACCAGTTCAAGATTTACACTTAGTTCCAAATCTCTTTTCCTCGAGTTGAATGATCTCACACCAATGAAAATGGATGAGAAATCCATCTGAAACGACGACGTTCTGTAACGCTGCGCATTTTGTACTTTCCTTATTTAGAAAGTTGTAATCATATTCCTATTTTTAGAAACTTGTAATTGTATCGTATTCGTATTTCCTTCCCAACATTGTAATCTGAGGCTTTGATCATAACGAAACTCCATTATTTTATACTTATACATGTTACATACTTGTGTTACACGCGAAAACCAATACTTGGAATACTTGAAACATCAATTATATGTGCATTATACTCATACCTTACATTTTTATGCTTGAAATACTTAAAACCGGCTAAAATACGTGAAACTGGCCCAACATAACTCCCTCGTGCGGACGTACCCTTCCTTCGCACGAACCAGCCTACACTCGCATGAACTGGCTTTCCTTCGTCGGACCTACTTCCTTCGTGCGGACCTACCCTCATTCGCATAAAGGTACCCACATTCGCACATACTTGACCTCCTTCGCACGAATGTGCATTCCTTCGCACGAATAACCTTCATTCGTATGAACCACTCATCCGCACGAACAGATATGGCGACGGGATTTCGGGCAGAAAACGTAAACAGCCGCGTTTTTACCACTTTTTCACCTTTTTCCAACTACCAACGACCAACTATTTCATTAATGACTTAAACCCTAATCCTATCCTATAATAAGAGCCCTCTTTCACTCCTAAACGCTTTCCAAACACTTAAATCACTTCCAGAACTTCTTAATCTCTCCCAAACTTGCAAAACTTGGCAGAAAGTTTCAAGCTTTCTAAGAGAGTTTTCACTAACTTTACTCACTACTTGTCCATGTTTTCTTCTTCCATTCTACTTGGATAACCTCTAAAAAGGTTTTCACAAGTTTGTCATGGCATACTAAGGTGTAACCTCACCACATTTGAGGTCCAAAGTAGAATTAAAATTCTGTTTTAGTTTATGTTTTTATACATTACATTTCTTGATTACAACTTGGTGGAATCTTGTACCCACCAAGCTCCCAACTAAGTTCATAGTTGTGGGTTTGTGTTGTGGTTGATTTCCACCAAGAAACAAGTCCAAAAACGCTTTTAAACTATGCTCACACATGTTCCAAGTGTTGAAACAATCCAAGGTTCACCATCTTCAATACGGATGAACTTGTGTTTTGGTAGAAGTGTGAACCGTGGGAGCCTTGGCTTTCCAAACTAGTTCCACTACCTCACTTGTTACCTTGTTTATGATTATTCAAGTAGCTTCCAATACTCAAAGTAACACAACCCCGCCGCACCTCCAACATTTACCATGATGAGTATGGAACACCCGGGTTTATCTTACTTGGCTACTTGGCAAAATTATTTAGTTTATGTTATTCTTATTCATGACCAACCGAGTTTATCAACTATGTTGATAAACTTTGTACTTTGGTAAATTCATACAAAGAGGTATACATACCTCCATGCTTGACTTACATGATATCTATGATAATACATGATGGAGCGAATACAACAATACTATATAATATAAGATTATATATATATATATATATATATATTAGCCGAATTCATTATATTAACCAGTTTATGGTTAGGGTTATGAACTTGGGTTATTTTATCTTTGTTCTAAATTTCTCGTTTATGATTCTAATGGGCAAGTTAGGACCCATGAAATCACATAAGAACTTAGTGTCAAAACGAGTACTTAGACGAGATATATTTTTCGTGTATACATACTCTTGTACTTGAATTCCAAATCTGAATCCTTTGCCAAAATCCGAATACTCACACACCTTCCTTTCCCCCCATTATAGGGTAACATCGGTGTTCCAACTCTCACGCTCATCAAACTCACGGATTGATCGGAAAGCTAGCAAAACCGTGAGTGTACATGACCCCTTTTTACTTTTCGTCGTTTTGGGTGCAATACATATACTTTATGAAACTCACACAATCACATACTTTATGCTTAAACACAAACAAACAATCTGATATACATGCTCAATATGTTATGCTAGGAACTCATACATGCTAGAACTTGTTTGCACTATGCTATGTCATTAACTTCGATCAAGCCTCCCTTAACATGTATAGCGCTATAGGATTAACGCACCGCCCGTACTCTTGAGGTCATGTTAAGTTAAACAAAACGGTCTCGTTTCGCTACGGCGAGATTACGCTAGCGAGAAACTTTGGGTTGACAAGTAGGAGTTGCATGCTAGCATTGCTATGATATGTTCTAGATTACGTTTATACAATGTGGATTCGTTTAATTGTTTTATACTTATGCTAGTAACCAAACTTGTATGCTCGCCAATACTTTATGTGTGGACATGTACTTTAATACGTATTGCAGGAAATTGATGATGATGATGAACGGAATCTAGTAGGATGAACTAGAAACCCATTTAAATTTTAGTACTTTGTTGTATTTTGCTTCTCGTTCAACTTTGTTGTATTTTGTTTCAAATAATGTGCTTGAATCTAGTAATGAAATGAAATTTTGAATTTTAAATACTTGTTGCAAGATAGTGTTATGAAGTCTCTTGCAATCTCGTTTTCGTCTCACTCCGATGTTTCCGCCATCGGTTGGGGTGTGACACGTTCCACTGTTACTGTTGTTCGGAGATGAGTATTCTCCGACTAGGGCTGTTCAAATTGCTCGGCGCTCGACGATCGTTCAATGCTCGGTCGAAAAATGCTCGGAATTTGCTCGTTCGATTAAGCTCGATTAAAAAAACGCTCCGTTTAGATCGGTTCAGTTTGTAAACGAACTGAGCACGAGCAACGGTTAGCTCAGTTCGGTTCGGTTGGCTCAATTTATTTTTTAATATATATACATATATCATATATAGGGGAAGGTTCATTTGAGAATAAAATTTAATTGAGAAGAAAAAGAACAAAGGGTAATTTTGTAAAACATTAAATAGTTTTTTCACTTATTTCATTTATTATCATTTTTACTAATTAATTAGTCATAAAGAGTACTATCCTCCACACTAACTTTTTTTGCCTACACAAAGCAAAAGTTATCCTACATATTTCGAAATTCATCCTACACGTTGAAATTTATCCTACACAACTCGTAATTTATCCTACACTTTAAATTATTTTATTTTTTTGAAAAATATATATTTTGAAGATAACTTACAAATTATTTAATGTAGTTAGCTATTAAAGAGGAATGCTACAAATTAATGACCTATGTAGATTTACCAATGTACCCTTATAGTAATATTAAATACTTATATTAAATGAATTAAATAAAGCATTCTTATTGGTTGAAATTTCTTCTTTTTTCTTCTTACAAAAAATTTCTTCTCATTTGAACTCTTCACATCATATATATATATATATATATATATATATATATATATATATATATATATATATATATATATATATCATTTTTAATGAAATGACTAGAGTCAAACATTAACAATGTTTGGTCCAAGATCCAAATAGAGATCATCTAAGTAATTAGAATTAAAGTCCAATACCAATAGTCCATTGTCCATTTGAGTAATTGAGTCAAAATGTCAAATACCGGAATGTGAAGCGTCGATCAATACTCAAGTCTCAACCCGCCATTCGATTCAGAAGTATAAGATCCTAGTCAAAACTGTAACAGCCCAGCGTAACCGCACCATGATATTGTCCGCTTTAGCGGCCAGCACGCCCTCGCGTCCGCCCCTCACGGTTTTCAAAACGCGTCATGATGGTGAAGCTATCCAGCCCCTTATAAGGAAGCCTTTGTTCCCCTTCACAACCGATGTGGGATGTCACAATCCACCCCCTTAAGGGGTCCAGCGTCCTCGCAGGACCTGGCACCACCGGTCCGACCTTGGCTCTGATACCATCTGTAACAGCCCAGCGTAACCGCACCATGATATTGTCCGCTTTGGCGGCCAGCATGCCCTCGGCGTCCGCCCCTCACGGTTTTCAAAACGCGTCATGATGGTGAAGGTATCCAGCCCCTTATAAGGAAGCATTTGTTCCCTTCACAACCGATGTGGGATGTCACAAAAACCCCTCATTGGCCATCATTATTCGATTTCTCCATCGCCACTCACCAAGACGCCAACTAGCTAGGGTTTTGCTTCAATCAGTTCATTCAATTTCAAACTCCGATAAAACAATGGTATTTTCAGTGGTCAACTATTTATCTTCTCGCTCAGTGAACCTCGATAGAACTAGTTGAGTGTTTTTGTATTCCTTGTTATTTGTTAAATTTTTACTTATGTTTTAATTGGATGAAACCTTAGGGACGAAAACTGCACTTTATTTTGATAACTAGCACCCCCAACATCACTTTCCTTTATTGTTCTGCGACGCTCGATACTCGCTCGACGTTCGTTCGAAAAATGTTCGAATCGAAAGACGCTCGCTCTAATTTGGCTCGGTTGAAAAAACGCTCGATTCGGTTTGGTTCGGTTTGAACGAACCGAGCACGAGCAAAGGTCTGATCGGTTCGGTTCGGCTCGTGAACAACCCTATCTCCGACTATCGGTTGTCCATCTGAAACGACCATGTAGAAGAATCAACATTTTTTCCGGCCAACAAACACCAACTCAACCATCAAAGAACTCACCATCGGAAGCCGCCGTTATCGGTCATCTTACATTGCCGGAATCTGTCCGGCCCAAATCACCATCACTAAATGCTAGAGAGAGAGTGTTTAGAGAGAAGGTTTAAGGCGAGAGAGAGAGGAGAGAGAGAGAGAGTTTAGAGAGAGTGTGTGTACAAGGTTTTGTTTTGTTTTATTTTTAAATAATATTAAATAAATGTGGTAAAAAGACTAAAATGCCCTCACGTGCAAGGCACATGACCTGATTTAACTAAAAAAATCTAACTGGGTTTAGCCTAAAGGTTAAAAAGTGCAAGATTTTGAAACATAAAACACAAAACTTGCAAAGTTTTTCGCTAAAAGACACCACCTGCAAAATGGTGTAAACATAAAGGACAAACTTGTAATTTACTCTTTTAATGGTTTCAAATTCCGATAAACTGACACCGTATCATTACTATACTATACTGAACCAAACAATATCGATACTAGTACCTGTGCTTTTTAATAGTTTCAGGTTTCGATATTGTTTCTTTTATACAACTTCGTTTACGACGTTAAGTAAATCAGCTGCCAATACCAATACCGATATCGTGGCGAATCGAACAGATACTGTCCGAACAACATCGGTACGAGTACCTGTTTTATAGTTTTCGACTTTTCGCTCCATGTAAAATACATAATGATTGCTATACTGAATGTCTGCATTGTACCGGTACAATAACGAACCGAACTGATAGTAATAGAAAACCCAATAAAGTCCTCGAAAACCCACTAGTTTGTAGAAAAAGAAAAAATAGCTTGACACAATTGTAAATTCTTGGAAAAAAAGGATGCAAGTTATACACACACTATACATACATATTCACACAGTTATTATACTTATATCCACCTTACATACTCCTAGAAAATCCCCGATTTCCCTCGCTCTGAATTCGAAACCCTAGCTTTTGATCATCAAATCAATCAAATAATCACCATGATTCCGTTGGCGCAAAGATTATCAACTGAAATTCGGCTGTTGCTCGAGAGCTTGAACGAATCCAATCACGAATCCGTTATTAGCGAACTTTCTCAGGTACATTATGAAGTTTCCTTTTCTTCAAATCACGTATAATTCAGTTTATTCGTATCTCTTTGTTTTTGTGCGAGAGATCTGCTTGAAAGTTGAAACCCTAGGTGCTTGATTGTTCCACACGAGTGTAAGTAGAATGCGTATCAAGTGTACTAAAAGTTAGATTACTTGGAATGTTATGAGTAAGTCCTGTAGACATGTATATTGTGTATGATGTAGTTGTCAGGGTGAATGATTTATGATCCAGTTGTGATTGACTTTGTAGTTTAGTTGACTTCGAGAGTTGCATGTTTGTTAGGGATTAGGGCTTGCAACACACACACTAACACACAATCGCGCACGATCATTGCAGAACGAACACACGACAGTAGGATTTACGTGGTTCGGTTCCAATAGAAGCCTATGTCATAGGCTGCAACTAGGAATTTATTATTGCTATGCTCTCAACTCTGGTGATGAGGAATTACAACCATAGATACAATTACAGATTAGGGTTTAACACTTGTTGAACAAGAAAACATAAACATGCCATAATAAGAGATACATATTAGCTTAATGTACAACCAAATAAGCTTTATTTACAACCACAAGTTGTGTCTGTCTTATCTGCTTTGCATATCAACCTTTTTATCAGTTAAGTCTTTTCAATGTATTCATCCCTTTTACATATTAGCCTCCTAATGGCCCTAGTTTTGACCTGTAAGCATACGAGGCACTGCCTCAACTCTCAAGCATCTGGTTTTTAGCGCGTCAGACACTCTTTTTAAAATTAAGAATGGGAGTTAATATAAGAGAACAACACAGTCAAACAAACATATCTATTGATGCTTAATAAGTTTGCTCTACATGTTCTTCCGTTTTTAGATATAGAAGTATGTGGAATACAAAATATAAGTTTTTCTTAAAGAAATGAAAGCTTCAGAGTAAACTTGGAGTTATAGTTTTTCTCCCTTCCTGATTTAGGTATCTTGTTGCTCTTGTGCATAAAAATATATGAATAAATGTCAGCTATGATTTTGTACTTGTTCTAAATAATGTTTTATTTGGAGAATCGAACTGCATGCATTCAATGGGTTCTTCTTGTTGACCTTGTGGCATCTTGTGCAGTATGTTGATTACGGAGTAGAGGGAAACATTCTGCTTCTAGAGACATGCTTGGACCACTTTAAAGTTTACGAAAAGGACTTGACAAGTGCTCATCTGGAACCTGTAGTTGCTTCACTTTTTAGAAAATTGTTGGAAAAGCCACAGTTTAGTACTGTATTCTCAACGTCAGTAAGGTCATCAGCAATCACCGAAGAATTTCTAGATAAATTATCTGCTGCTCTACAGTTAACGACAAATGAGAAACTTGGATTTGGTCTTGCTTTGACAGATTCTGAAAATAATGACATCAGAACGACTGGTGAGCTATCTTATTGATTCATGTTCTTCTTAACGCTCTATGTTTGTGCACATATGATAATTATATTGCTGATTGCAGGAAGAAACTTCTGTATGAGGCGGATTGAGGAAATTTGTGTTACTCATGCCTCTCTGCAAACCGCTGACTATGTTCAGGATGTATTGCTGTTTCTTAATAAATCCGAAGCCCTTTCTAAACATGTGGATTCATTTATGCAATTGTTATCTTTGACTCAGTTTGATAAGGATTCGGGGCTTATCTTAGCTCCTCTTCTTTCAGATGAATTCCACAACTCCAAATTATTGAGGTGAATATATGATTTTTGTTGCTTGGGCACACATAGTTATCGATAGCGAGGATAGCGTTCGCTATCACTCGCTTTATAGCGTGTCGCCCGTATCTCGCAATCTGTTAATTAGCAACTCCACTACGTGATTATAGCGGGGCGACGAATTCCGGCTCTGGTGCCGCAATTTCTGCTGGAAACCTGCCGAAGAAGAATGACTGCTTGTTTTTGCGTTTTAGCCTTTTAGGGTTAAATAAATTTATATATTTAAACATTTAACCCTTCTATCTTTCACTACTTCATATTTGGTTCCTAAAACTTGTATAAGTTTACATAAAAAGTGTAAAATTAGTTTGTGTATTTTAACCTTTAATCCCCTCTATTTTCACTAGTTTACAATTGGTCCTTAAACTTATAAATTTATACTTAAAAAGTATAAAATTAACATTATATATGTATATATAAAATTATAAATTGGTATTTTTATTTCTTAAAATTTTAACTGCCTTATCGCTAAACACGAAATAGCAGGCGCTATTTCGTCGCTATCGCTTGATAGCATATATGCACCTTGTCGCTATTCGCTATCGATAACTATGTGGGCAAGATATTGTTTATCTAGTTAAAAAATTTAGATGATTCATCCTTTTTATTCTGTTTTTTTTTCAATTTGTAATTGTAATTGTAATTGTAATTGTCAGGTATATGGATTTTCTCAATGAGGGAAATGAGAACGAATTTGACAATATTCTAGCAGAAATGGAGAGGGAGATGAACATGGCTGACATGTTGAAAGAATTGGGCTATAAGTGCACATCAGATGTATCACTTTGCAAAGATGTGTTATCGTCATTCTCACCTCTAACTGAAACAACTGTCGCTAGGATACTTGGGACCATTATCAGATCCGATGCTGGTCTTCCGGACCACGAAAACGCTTTTTCCACATTTTTTTCCGCTATTGGTAGAGGGACTCTGTCTGATATGCCCTCGTTGAACTCTTGGAACACTGATGTCCTTATAGAATCAATTAAGCAACTCGTTAGTTTCTTTTCGTTTTCTGGTTTTCATGAATATGTGAGATGCAACCTGCATGTTTAGTTACTTACTCATACTAATATGAAAAAAAAATCAGGCTCCTGGAATCAGCTGGATCGCTGTAATTGAGAACCTTGATCACGAGGGTTTCTATGTCCCAGATGAGGCGGCATTTTTGCTACTGATTTCTTGTTACAAACGTGCATCCCAGGTTTTAATTTATTTTGTGTAGTTTTTGATTTCTCTAATGATGGATAAGTGCATTGTTTGAAGCTTAATTTTGTACTGATGAAAATGCAGGATCCCTTTCCACTGGCTGCTGTTTGTGGCAATGTTTGGAAAAACACTGAGGGCCAGCTGTCCTTTCTGAAGCATGCTGTTTCTGTGCCACCTGAAGTATTCACATTTGCACACTGCAAAAGACAATTGGTATGAAGATTCATGTGTGTATAAATAAATACACATACATACGTGTATAAGGGTATAAATGAGCCGAGCCGAGCCCGAGTTTGCCTAAGCTCGAACTCGTCTCGTTCAACTTAAAGAGAGCTTGAGCTCAGCTCGTTAGTAATTTTTTCGATCTCGAGTAGACTTGTTTATTATTTAGTTATCTTATTTGTCTGCATTTACAATTAGCTAGACTTTCTATAGTTTTATATATAATAGTAGAACTAATTGTTATGTAAGTATATTTTATATATTAAATGAAGTTACATAGATGATATGCTTGTTTTGCTCATTTAGGCTCACGAGCCTAGTCAAGTTTGATATGTGAAGCTCGGGCTCGTTTAGGCTTGGCCCCATTTGAGTTTTTAGCCAGCCAATCTCAAGTAGCTTACGTTCGGCTCGGCTACACCCCTAACATGCACACACACACATAGGTGCGTGTTCAATACAGAACCAATTTTTAATAGAGAGCTCTGAAAACGGCATAATGCATTGTACATGGTGTTTGATGGATATAATGGGAGTTCGAAACAGAGTGGGTGCGGTTACATAAACGTCTTATGTATCACATATAAAGCTTAAGGTGCAAGTGTTTATGTGGTTCTTACAGTTTTTTACTTATTGTATGTTCTGTATTAAATGTTCCTCTACAGACAGACACACATATATACACACATACATTTATTAATTCTTACAATCTAGTTCTTATGATTTCACGCATATGTCCACTGGTTTCAAATATTTAGTGGTTCTCATTTGAACCCGTCTCTATACATATGCATACACACAAGTATTTTTAAGTAGAGAACTGTGGTTGGATAAAGTGAGAGAGATAGTGGGGTGGTTATGTGGTTCATTAAACAATAGGTACTAGCGTTTCTGTAGTTTTCTACATAAAATTGGTTATGTATTGAATGTCCATCTATACACACACATATATATGTTACATACATTTATACACACACATACATACACACATATATATATATTTATGTGTGTAATTTTATTATTGATATATTGGATCCAATCCAAGAATTTGCATGTATCGTTGCAGGCAAATGTTGATGCAGTCCATAGTCATAAGTATCAATCTGGGCATGCAAATCATGCGTGGTTATGCCTTGACCTATTGGAGGTGTTGTGCCAGCTAGCTGAGAGAGGCCTTGCAAAGCCTGTTCGATCACTGCTTGAATATCCTCTTAAGCATTGTCCCGAAGTGTTGCTATTCGGGATGGCACATGTTAATGTACTGTCTTCACATTGTTGAGTGGCTTATGTTTCTTCTTCTTCATTAAGTTGTTTCATAGAAGCTTATATATTTTTACAAATTATGCAGACATCATATAATTTCCTTCAACTCGAAGTTTCTTTGGCTGTTGTTCCTGTGATACTTAAAGATGCTTCCGCCAGTGGCATTCTGCTCCATCTTTGGCATGTTAACCCTACCTTTTTACTAAGAGCTTTAAGTGATGCACTCAACACAGATTCAGATAGTATCACCAGGGTCTTGGATTTATGCCAAGAGTTAAAGGTCAGAGACCAGTTTTAGTTTCTGTCCACTGTTGTTATGTATGTGCTAAATGTTCTCTGTCACAGATTGTATCTCCTGTATTGGAAATGGTACCTATGTCGTTAGGTATTAGGCTTGCTCCCCTGGCTTCTCGAAAAGAACTCATAGATCTGGAGAAATGGCTGATTTCAAATCTAACTACTTACAGAGATACTTTCTTTGAGGTAATGATAAGTTGATAACTAATGCTGTATATTATATATAATAATAATTACAACAAGTAGTTACGTCTACAGTTCTTTTCAGCGATTGGCCCCTTCTTTTTTTCTTTTGGTCTCTTAGTGTCCTTTTGTTTTTTACCTTTTCCCTTCAACATTTAGTATTGGCATTTACAACCCCTCAACTTTCTAAAGGCTTTGTAATCAACTTTTACGTGCTTATTTTTATGTACGTGTCGGTATGAATTCAAGTTGATTTACGTTTCGACATAATTTTATTTTGGAAATGGGTAGGCTCAGATGTAATACGTTTTTGTGCTTATTTTTATGTACATTTTCAGTTCGTCTACGTTTTCACATAAATTTTGTTCTAAAACGAGTCGGGTCAAATATAATACGTTTTCATTAGACGGTATAAGTTTGAGTTACTTTATGTTTTGACGCCGCCGCAACGCGTCGTACCATTGATTAACTTAAAAAACATAATTTTCTTACGTGCTTATTTTTATGTACGTGTCGGTATAAATTCAAGTTGGTTAACATTAGACGTAAATCTCTTTCGCAAATAAGTCGGTTCACATATAATACGTTTTCGTGTGTATTTTTAATGTACGTTTTCAGTTGGTCTGCCTTTTGACATAAATCGTGTACGTTTTCGGACGGTATAAATTCAAGTTACTTCACGTTTCGAAACCGCCGCAACGCGCGGGGAAAATTTACTAGTTTTGGTATCTTGACATTTAAGATGGTATTGACATGCATGTGCTTCATTATTAGGAGTGCGTCCGATTCCTGAAGGAGGTGGACTTTGCTGCTCGGGAATCTTCAAATCGTTTGCGTAGTCCAGGAAACATCTGGAGTCTTTATACGGAGACAGCCCCTGTGTTTTTAAAGGTTTTACCTTCCAAATAGTTTTGTACTTCATTATTTTTATTATTTCAGCCCACACTGATAAAAGTTGTTTTCTTTTAGGTTCTTCAAGCACATGCAAACTTGCACTCCTCTAACCAACTTTCTAAGGAAATGGAAACTTTGCATTTGAACGTTACAAACAACAGTTCAAGGATGAGGAACGATGGTGGTCCTGATTCATCAACAACTGAAGTATATGCGGATGATATAGAGACAGAGGTCAACGCTTATTTCCAGCAAATGTTCTCTGCCCAATTGACTGTAGATGCAATGATTCAAATGCTAGCTCGATTCAAGGAATCTTCCGAGAGAAGGTTTATTCTTTATGTGTTTCTTTTTGGGCCTTGACTACATACATACATATATGTATGTATATTTATATATATAGGGGTTGGTTAACGTACAATGCTCCTTAACGTACGATGTGTACGCCGGGAAATTACGCATGTTATAAAACTCAAAAACCCAAATCACGCATGTTGAAAACCATAATCACGCATGTTGAAACCCATAATCACGCACGTACAAAATCAGAAATCACGCATGGGTAAAAACCCTAATCACGCATGTTATACAACTAATCACGCACGTTATATATTCCCAGCGTACGCAGCGTACGTTAACCCGGATTGTACAATACACTTTCTCTCTCTCTCTCTCTCTATATATATATATATATATATATATATATATATATTATATCTGTGGTTAATTGATTTTTGATGTCCTGCTATACCATGTGGCCTTCCAGGGAACAATCCATATTTGAGTGCATGATTGCGAATCTGTTTGAAGAGTACAAGTTCTTCAACAGATACCCTGACACACAACTTAAACTCGCAGCGGTTCTCTTTGGTAAGGCCTTGGTTTGATGCGACTTTGATTTCAACTTTAAATTAATATTCATGATACTAATTTAATATAACGAAATTTGTTTCCATTCCTCAATCTTTAAGTTAAGCTCGTTTTTTTTTCTTATTTTCTTATCTTATAAAATATGAAAATTGCAGGGTTGCTTATTAAGAATCAACTTGTGACCCATCTGACACTTGGCATTGCCTTACGAGCTGTTTTAGATGCGTTGCGTAAACCTGCAGATTCCAAAGTTAGTTCTAAGTTTTCGGTTTATGCTTTTGATATTCCCCGAGCTCCAAAAGCATTCTTATAAATAACGATGAAACATGCTTGTATTCAGATGTTTGTATTTGGTACAAAAGCATTGGAGAATTTTGTAGATCGGTTGATCGAATGGCCACAGTACTGCCAACATATCTTGCAAATATCACATCTACGTGGCGCTCAACCTGAGCTTGTTGCTTTCATTGAAAGGGCACTTGCTAGAAATTCATCGGGCCATCCGGAATCAGATGCTGACCAACACCATAATTCTATTTCGCAACCAAACACTGAGGTATACATGTTTTTTTCTTAATGGTTTTTTGTGTTCCGCTCTTTTGGATTACCTTAGATTGGTATCTTATACAGTGTTACAAATTGTAGGTGGCGGGTTCATCTTTTCCGTTGATTGGATCTGGTAGTTCACATCTTGTTTCTCAGATATCTTCTCCAATTCAGCTTCAGCAAAGGAACCAAAGTTATTTAGATGAAAGACACAGAGCCTTTGTAACTTCCTCTAACTATGTGAAGCCAATCTTAAATACAACAGGACAAGTTTCAGTTGCTCTAGCAAACGAACCTGTAAACATCCCCAAGGTAACTGCTGCTCTTGCAAACGAACCTGCTAATGTGCCTAAGGTAACCACCATACTGTAACTTCAGTAATATGAGTGTGAGCTTTATGATCATATCATAATTTATGATGGTTAAATGCAGCCACAGAGTGTAGTTAGTTCTTCAGCAGCGTTGGGTTCATCTCCTGCTTTTGCTCGTGCTTCTCGAGCCGTTACTTCAGCAAGTAGGTTTCAACTTTTCTTAAGCCTTATACCCTCATGTGTATGTACTTCTATAGAGTAATTTATGGTGGTTTGTCATATTATATCTATATATATAATGCAGAGTTTGGTTCTCTAAATATTGAAACACTTGTTGCTGCTGCTGAACGTAGAGAAACTCCCATAGAGGTATTTAAGTATTTTATCTACCTTTAGCCCCTTTCTGGTGGTTTATTTTCCAGGATTCTTAAATGAATTTGCCTATTACTGAAAATATTCATCATACTAAGAGTACTTCATAAATTAGATTTTGGTAAAAGATGAATTTTAATAATAAATACCGTCTTAAGATATTCTGGTCATGTTCATCTCACATGCATCTCCCTTGCAGGCACCGCCATCAGAAACTCAGGATAAAATTTCTTTTATTATCAACAATTTATCGATTGCCAACATTGAAGCTAAAGCAAAGGAATTCACCGAAATTTTGAAAGAACCGTACTATGCGTGGTTTGCTGAGTACATGGTCATGAAAAGGTGAGATACTATATCACGGATCGAAAACATATTGTCAGTAAGAATTTTTCTAGTAAATCTGAAACAATCGTGGAACTATCTGAGTGTCTTACTGATCTTGTTGACAGAGCGAGTATCGAACCAAATTTTCATGACTTGTACTTGAAGTTCCTGGATAAAGTAAGTTCGAAACCTCTTATCAGAGAGATTGTTCAAGCCACCTATGAGAATTGCAAGGTATAATTCACTAAACGATTCTTTGCTTTTCTTAATGTTGGTCGTTTGTGGATCGTTGGGAGTTTACAGCACATTATTAATTATACGGCAATGCAACAGGTTCTTCTAGGATCTGAACTTATAAAGTCCAGTTCAGAAGAACGTTCTTTGCTGAAGAATCTTGGAGGTTGGCTCGGAAGGATCACAATCGGTAGAAACCATGTTTTGCTTGCTAGAGAGATTGACCCAAAGCCTTTAATTATTGAGGTTAACACATTTTTTATACACATTATTTGAGTGATATGTAGCTAAATGCGGTTTCGATTTTTTGTAGGCATATGTAAAGGGTTTAATGATTGCAGTGATTCCGTTTACTTCTAAGGTACATAAATTGGAATGGTTGGTTAAGGTTTATACTTTTTTTACTGATCAAAGTAATGTGAGGTATTTAATTTCTTTGTGCTGTTGATGTAGATATTGGAGTCATGTTCGAACAGTCTAGCTTATCAACCGCCAAATCCTTGGACGATGGGAGTTCTAGGGTTACTTGCCGAAATATACGCAATGCCAAATCTCAAAATGAATCTCAAGTTTGAAATTGAGGTATGTATATGTGTACTTTACATGGAGACAATTGCTAAATTGATTAACAATTTTAAAATCATCTAGTAAATATGTTTCTGTTGTGTTGTTTCAGGTGTTGTTCAAGAATCTTAATGTGGATTTGAAGGAAGTAACCCCGTCATGGCTTCTTATCGACAAAGTGAGAGAAGTCGAAGGCAACCCTGATTTTTCTAACAAAGATATTGGGCCGGCCCAGCAACCATTGGTTGGGGAAGTTAAATCTAGTAAGATATCTAATCTAAATCAAGTCGAATTACCAGTTGAAATTGGTAGTTCATCTCATTCGGGTGGTCATCCACGAATATTACCTCAGGTGTTTCTTTAATCTTAATATGTTTCCACGTGAGTTTTTTTTTTTGTTTTCCTGGGCTTTATGGTGCTAATTTATTATGTGGATAGTTTGCTGCTTCGCATCATTTTCCTGCGGTTACTTTAAGTGAGGAAGAGAAAATGGCAGCTTTAAGCTTGTCTGATAAGCTTCCATCTGCTCAAGGACTTCTACAAGCACAATTGCCGTTTTCAGTTGGTCAGGTGTGTAGGTCTTTTTTTATGTCTTGTGTTTATTGTTTTATGAAAAAGTATATCGTACATTACGGCTTAACGTACTTCACGTACGACAACGTGCGTGACTTGTTCTATAACATGCGTGATTATTGTGTTTCAACATGCGTGATTTTGGATTTTTGAGTTATAACGTGCGTGATTTTAAAATGAATGTGCGTAATTACCTGTCGTACGTGATGTACGTTAAGCCGTAATGTACATTAACCTTCCTCATTGTTTTATTATCTACTGAAATATTAGTCATTATTGCAGCTACCGTCATCAAGTATGGATCAACAAGTGATCGTCAATCCTAAGTTACAAGCTCTGGGCCTGCATATGCACTTTCAGAGGTACCAACTTCTCCTAAAGATATGATTATAGAGGCGGTTAATTTTAATTCATTATACAATATATTAAAAGGCTATGTGTTAGCACTCACATGTGCTTACCCTTATGGTAAGGTAGCCAATAAGATTTTTGTAACTTTCTCAATTTGTATTTTTCTTTCTACTTTATTATTGTTTTCTTTTCTTTTTTTAAGCAACCGAAATATTGCAGTCACAAACCGAAAATCATCGGTACCGGTACTATCATAACCGTTACTGATATTCTTTTTTTACAGTTTTCGATTGACGTAATACGCGTAGCGACATTCTTTTGGGCTTATGATGACTTTTGACATCACGTAGTCTATGTCGAGTGTCGTACTGTCGTTACATTATCTATACATTAATGAACAGAGCCAACATCAACCAAATTCCCGCTACTAACATTATTTTTACTATTACGTTAACGTTTTCATTTAAAATTTGTTAAAAACCGGCTTATCCCCGCCGGGAGCGCGGGTGTAAGTGTGTAACCCACTAGTTTATATTAACTGCTGTTTGGTCAAATGGGCATACACATAATAAAATTTATATAACATTCCAAATGGGTCAAAAGTCACCTGTAGTGTATTTAAAAGATTGCAATGCTGTAAATCATTTTATATAAAAGAAATTATATTCTTACAAAAAGTCATCTCTAGTGTATTTAGAAGATTGCAATGCTCTAAATCATTTTATACAACAGAAAATATGTTATTACTTTGTTATATAGTTTTGTAGTTGTATTTTATACATAAAATTAGTGCAGAAACAAACAAAAAAGTCGGCTCAGAATTTGATTAGTAAACTAAATATTGCTCGGTGTATGCAACTTGTTTCTTTTACAGAGTGCTTGGAATTTCAATGGAACTGGCTATCAAAGAAATAGTTTCTAGTATTGTTCAGCGCAGTGTTTCAATAGCAACTCAAACAACAAAAGAACTTGTGTTAAAGGTGGCATTTTGCTGGTCCATTATGTTCATTGTGTGTTGATGTAATTAACACTGATTTTGAAAGATGTTTTACACCTTTTCTTCAATGGCAGGACTATGCTATGGAGTCGGATGAAAGCCGTATACACAGTGCCGCTCACTTGATGGTTGCAAGTTTGGCGGGAAGTCTAGCTCATGTCACGTGCAAGGTTTCTTGTGAAACCATTTATTAAAAAAATTGAATTATGAATATAATTAACATTGGTTTTGATCACTGTTATTAGGAACCTCTTCGTGGTTCAATATCAAGCCAGCTAAGAAACAGTCTTCAGGCTCTGAGTGGGAATATTTCAAGTGAACTACTTGAACACGCGGTTCAGCTTGTTACAAATGACAATCTTGACTTGGGCTGTGCATTTATCGAACAGGCTGCAACCGAAAAGGTTAGAGATTACTAGATTAGTCTCATCACATTTCTCCTTTGATCATTACTGATGTGTATTTTGTTAAATACAGGCTGTACAAACAATAGATAGCGAACTTGCTCCTCAACTTTCTATAAGAAGGAAGCACAGAGAAGGGGTTGGGTCCGCGTATTTTGATAACAATCTGTATACACAAGGTTACATAGGCGTCCTACCCGAAGCCCTCCGTCCGAAACCTGGCCGATTATCTCATTCTCAACAGCGGGTTTATGAGGTAACATCTTATTTCCGCCGTTGACATATCATTCAGTATAAAATCACTATATATCGTAAAATTAATTGTTATTTTTTGTCAGGATTTTGTTCGCTTACCATGGCAAAATCAATCCAACCAAAACTCGAACTCCGTACCTCTTGGTCCTTCACCTTCACCAGCAAGTGGTGCTCTACATCGGGGTTACGGTTCCAGCACAGGTTCGGTATCGGTTTCAGGTCAACTGAACCCTGGAATTTTCTCATCTGGTATCAATGCTGTAGCACACGAGGATATGGAGCCTAGCTCAGTAAAACTTCTCAGGTGTGATTCGTTAGACGGCCTTCCATTTCGGCTCCTCGTGTTTTATCTTTTTTACAATTTTTTATATTTCCAGTGGTTCTTCGGTCCATAGCACGGTGGGCAGCGGTATGGGTTCTCACAACTTTGAGGCTGTTCCGTCTTCGTTTTCTTTGGCACCGGCTCCTGAACTGCACGTTCCAGAATCTTCCAGTGTTCCCAAAGTTAGTAAAGTTATTTAGCATGAGTTCAAGATGGGTTGTAATGTGTTTGCATTGCTTAACATGCTTTCTGTTAATTGGTAGGAACTGGGGGTGCATGCACAATCTTTGTCTTCAACTTCGGATCGCATTATAAATACCACTGCAGAACTTTCATTGACTACCAAGGATGCAGTGGATAAATACCAATTTATCTCAGAGGAGGTTCATAACTTCATAAACATTTCACTTTCATTTTGGTTTACTTCAGGAAATTTCGGTTTAGAGCTTACCGGACCAATTGATTGTTGTTTCAGCTGGAATCTCTGATAGCGAAGGATGCTAACGAAGCTGAAATTCAGTCTATTATTGGCGAGGTTCCTGGGGTGATTCTCAGATGCATTAGTCGCGATGAGGCTGCGTTGGCTGTAGCTCAGAAGGTCTTCCAAGGTTTATATGAAAATGCAGCAAACAGCGCTCACGTTAATGCTCATCTTACCATGTTAACCGCCATTCGTGATGTCAGCAAGCTTGTGTTCAATCAACTCACGAGCTGGGTATGCGTTATTTCATTTCTTCTTCACTCAGCCTCTACAATGGTTTGTTATTGACTTATTTCAGTGAATTTCATTACTAATTGCTCACATCGGGGGTTGTGTAGGTAATATATTCCGATGAAGATAGAAAGTTTAACAAAGATATTATTATCGGCTTAATTCACAGAGAGTTGTTGAACCTTGCTGAGTATAATATTCATTTGGCTAAGCTTCTTGATGCCGGAAAGAACAGTATGTATAATCTGTACTATTGTTATTGTTATTGCTATTGCTATTGTTATTGTTATTTAATCACTATCTGTTCTGATAGAAAAAGAACTAACTTTTGATATGATAAGCAGAGGTGGCAACAGAATTTGCAATATCGCTCATTCAAACACTGGTGGTTAGTGACGCCAGAGTAATATCTGAACTTCAGACTGTTGTTGATGTGTTGGCTAAGGTATGAGACTAGGATCTACTCTTAAAATAGTTAAATGCATTTTTACGTAATCGAATGCAGCGTTCTGAAAGCATAATCACACGCAGCTTGCAACAAGGCCTGATGCTCCTGAGGCACTTCAACAGCTTGTTGAAATTGCTAGGAACCCAGCAGCTGGACAACAAAAAGACCAAAAGGTTACATCATAGTATCATACCTGTTTTTGTTTCTGTTGCTAGACAACATTCTCAGATCTTAACTTTTATCGTTTAATGTATCAGGTGTCGAATCTTCTTGTATCAAGTAGGGATGATACTGGTGTTCTGGAATCTTCTGAACCAGATCCTGCTGCTTTTCAAGAGCAGGTATATAATATAAAGCTGCTTTACGAACTTCTGACTTTAATATCTTTGATTTCACAGGGGTAAATAAATAAATTTATATATAATATATCTCACAGGTTTCGCTGCTGTTTGCTGAATGGTACCGGATATACGAACTTCCTGGTGTAAATGATCAATTGTCTGCTCGTTTCGTTCTCCAACTGCAGCAAAATGGCCTTTTGAAAGCCGATGATACATCCGACCGTTTTTTTCACCGTCTTCTTGTAATGATTTTTTTACCAAAATGCCCTTTTCTGATTATGCTTTAAAAAACCTGTGTCTTATCTTCTCTAATTATATCAGGATATTGCTGTATCACATTGTATATCTTCTGAGAGCGCTGTTCAATCTCATCAGCAAGCACAAACATTATCTTTTCTAGCCATTGATATGTATGCATCACTTGTCTTTACAATACTGAAGGTAGGGTCCGTCGATTTTTATTTGAACGTTTAATTCACATATGCATTTTTTTATTGTTGTTTCTCAAATCGACATTTTTTTCCGTATGGGTAGTTCTCTACTGACCATGGATTAAGCAAGCTGCAACTTTTTTCGAAGGTTTGAATTTTTAGTCATAACCTGAGCTTTTTGATAATTTTCAATTAGTTGCATATCATAAACTATTAATCCACATTTTGTAATGCAGGTGTTAGCGGTGACTGTGAGATTCATTCAAAAGGATGCTGAGGATAAGAAAACATCATTCAACGCTAGGCCGTATTTTAGGTTATTTATTGATTGGCTACTTGACCTTGGTACTCTTGATTCAGTCTTTGAGGGTGCAAACTTTCAGGTACTTGCCTTTTTCTGTGTGACGTATCAACACTTTGATCTAAGTTTTCCGTTTCAAGTTATTAGTTTTCTTGCAGGTTTTGACAGCTCTAGCAACTTCCTTTCATGCGCTACAGCCTTTGAAAGTTCCTGCATTTTGGTTAAGTGACTATAAATGATCTTTTCGATGATACCAAACTATCAAAGACCTATATATTTTTTTTTGGATGTTTGTCTAATGTTGGGAAAATGGTCTTTTTACAGCTTTGTATGGCTTGAGCTAGCAAGTCACAGAAGTTTCATGCCGAAATTACTGAGCGGGAATGGCCAGAAGGGATGGCCGTATTTCCAACGTTTACTGGTAGACTTGTTCCAGTTCATGGAGCCGTTCTTGAGGAATGCTGAACTTGCCGAAACGGTTTGCATCTGTTTTTTTACTCATAACTAGGCCTATAAACGAACACGATTTGTGTTCGTTCATTAACTTTAACCGAACACGAACATATAATTGAATTATTTTTTTTGTTCATGTTCATTCATTAAGAAAATGGGCAAGTTCGTGTTCATTTATGTTCGTTCGTTTAAAACCTAAACTAACAGTTCACGAACATAAATGAACATAAACAAACTTAAATGAACATAATTTAACAAACATAAAACAACACAAATGAACATATATGACCAAACATAAACGGACACAAAGTAGCTTTTTTTATAAAAAGTTGTGATTAATTACGATAAATTCTATTGGAAAGCCCTTTTTAATTACTGAAAAGCCAAATTATTAACTAGTTATATGTATATAAGTAGTTAGAAAGCCTCTTTTATGTTTATATTTATATGAATTTAACTCCATGAGCAAACATAAACGAACATAAATGAACGAACAACATGTGTGTTCATGTTCGTTCGTTTAATAAAATGAACAAATATTTTTGTTCATGTTTGTTCGTTTGTTAAATAAACAAACTTCCCGCCGAACAAGTTCACGGACAGTTCATCATAGTTCGGTTCGTTTACAGGCTTGCTCATAACTTTAATCTTTAGCAGAATCATCTTATTTTTGTTGTTTTTTTTTTCAGATTCGTTTTCTGTACAAAGGCACACTAAGAGTGCTTTTAGTGTTGCTTCATGATTTTCCGGAGTTCCTTTGTGATTATCATTTCAGTTTCTGTGATATTATTCCTCCAAGCTGCATTCAGATGAGAAATATTGTACTCAGTGCGTTTCCACGCAACATGAGGCTACCCGACCCTTCCACCCCCAACTTGAAGGTCTCTGTCTAATCTTGGTTTTAAGTATTATACGAGTGTAGTTCTCGTTGATCAGAACTGATTTCTGGTTCCGTCCGATCTTGTTTTCTCAGATTGATTTGCTGGCTGAGATTAATCAATCGCCACGCATTCTGTCAGAAGTTGATGCAGCTTTGAAAGCCAAGCAAATGAAAAGTGACTTGGACGAGTATCTCAAGGTACAGTGTTAGGGCTGCAAACAAACCAAACGTTCAACGAACAGTTCGTGAACCGTTCGGCCGTAAGTTTGTTTGTTTGTGTTAGTGTGTTACTTCGTTTAATAAATGAACGAACATGAACACGAAATTTCGTTCGTTTAGTTAAACAAACGAACATGAACACAGGTCGCATTCATTCATTTACTGTTCGTTTGTGTTTGATAGTTCATTAGGGTTTTTAACTTTTATTTTTATTTTTATTTTAAGTACTTCAAAATTCCCAATAATAGATTATTTAATAAATATTAGTGTATTACCTATTGGTATTACTTCATTTATTTTGATTAACTATTCTTCTGGGTGGACTAAATGAAGACTTCGAGTGTCTTTTGGGTGGTCTAGTTTTGCTCCATTTCATATCTTTTAAATAATCGTCTCTTTTTTTAATATATGTAGACGAGGCCACAAGGGACTTCGTTTCTTTCAGAATTAAAGCAAAAACTGCTTCTTTCGCCAAGTGAAGCTGCAAGGGCCGGAACACGATATAACGTGCCTTTGATGAACTCCCTTGTTCTTTATGTTGGAATACAGGTGTGTTAAAGTTCTTTAATAATTTTAAAAAGTTTAATTAATGCGGAAACAAAAGGATGTTATATTATAATATCTTTTAGTTTTTAATTTTTTACAAATAATCTGACTGGGTTAGGGCTAAAGGATATAACATGCAGGGTTTTGAAACATAAACTACAAAACTCGTCAACTTTTGCGCTAAAGGACAGCGCCTGCAAAAGGGCGTTAACTTAAAGGACATAACTTGTAATTTACTCTAATATCAATCACTGATGCAGGCGATCCAGCAGCTACAGGCGAGAACACCACATGGACAGTCGATGGCTAGTAATGCATCACTAGCTATCTTTATGGTGGGCGACATATTCCAAACGTTGATATTGGAGCTAGAGACTGAAGGGCGTTACCTCTTTTTGAACGCGATTGCTAACCAATTGCGTTATCCCAACAACCACACACATTACTTCTCATTTATCCTTCTTTACTTGTTTTCCGAGTCTAACCAGGTCAGTCGGTAGTAAGTTGGTGGTTAGTTGACTTTGATGCTTGTTTCACTTTCAAACATTTACACGCACTTAAATGTCATGCAGGAGGCTATCCAGGAACAGATCACTAGAGTTTTATTAGAACGGTTGATTGTTAATCGGCCACACCCTTGGGGGCTTCTAATTACTTTCATTGAGCTTATCAAGGTAATTACCATCTGATGAACGTAGATATATATATATGTTGATAATGATAACGAGTCTATGAATGATTGAGCAGAATCCCCGTTACAACTTCTGGAGCCGATCTTTCACAAGGTGTGCCCCTGAGATTGAGAAACTCTTTGAATCAGTGTCGAGATCGTGTGGAGGTCCTAAGCCCGTAGATGACGGTGTGGTTGCTGGAGGAATATCTGATGCCATGCACTAGCACTAGGATTTATTTTTGTTGCTTTAGGTTTCAAGACGTGACATCTAAACACCCGTTTGAATGTTAGTTTTTGTTCCTTTGACATTTTCAAGTTTTGGATACATGCAAACCTAATGCCAAGAAAATGTCAAAAACAAGTTTATTAGTACCCAGAATGGGTCGATCCGTGTTTATATTTCAGTTATAGCAAGTCAACTGGATAAAAAACATTAAAAAAATACGAGTTTAAATCAACCAAAGGGGTGTTTTGTTAAACCAAACTAGATAATCATTGTACAAAATTTTTTTAGACATTAAAGTGTTTTTGAGTTGACCCAAAGTCCTCAACCAAAAACCATACACGTTTTTACCCGTTAGCCGTTTTGCCAAAACTACTACGTGTACATCATCTCCTAGACCTATGACGTGTATCGCTAACACATTGCATTCAAGTATTCAACTCACCAACAGCGATTTAAGAAATAACATAAAGAGTTGAAACATTGAGAAACTTAACTGCTTGAAAAACTAGATAGTAACCAAAAGATTTCAACAATCTAGCTACCTAGTAAATTCATGGAGTACAAAGGATTGGTTCTCTTATGCCTCTTGACGAACAAAGTAAAGCTTTAAGCCTCTATAACCAGGATCTAATCACAAACATTATGTATTTTGATGTTCGGAATCCATCACGATATATGTACACACTGTAAACAAGTACAGAAATGAGTAGAAAACATAGAGAATTCACCAAAACTGAACTTGTATTAAGCACACAGCTATACAAGTTCTCTCAAAGTCGCATTATTACATCATAAAGACTCAAATATATAGTGCAAAAACAAAAAACAATGAAGGCAATGCTCATAACAAGAACAACATTAGGAGATATTTTTTAATCCAGGCAGTCGCAGACCCAAGATTTTTTTTTTTCCAATGGGTCCCTTTTTTTGGGTGTTAAAGATTTTTTACAATCAAACGTTAGAATTTTCGGGTCAGATGGCTTTCGGTTCGGTTCGGGTCGGGTCGGGTAGGGGAGAATTCTATTTATCCCCTTGTAAACCTCCTTAACTGAAGCATATTAGTAACATAGTGGTCACTAATTATTGGGTTATTTTTAACAAATGTGTAGGTTGATTTTGCTATTATATGCCACTTCAATTTTTTATATATTTTGTTGAGAGCAACAAAACAAGTGAATGCAACTTATACTAGTATACCGATCCTCCACTTGTGGTGGAGTGGTGGAAAGGATTTGGTTTTCCTAGGATGGCCAAGTTCGATCCCCACACCCATCACATTTGGGGGAATGGCAATGAACGGGTGGAGGGCCAGTTGGTTCGAAACCCGGGAGCCACCCCGAGTTTTCTATTACAGTGCATTTACTCCAGAGAGTCCCCGACTCTTGTGGAGGGTGCAACTACACGCTCCCGGTTAATCGGGTGGGCAGTGGGCTGGAAATTTTCTCGGGGAACGCCTTAGCCAAACTCTGATGCACCAAGCGTGGGCCCGGTTAAGACAACATAGCCTTGGATGCCGGAGTGGGGCGGAGGGGCCTACCCGAGTTAATAGGGTAGGTGCGATCTCTATCGCCTGTTGTAGAAATATCGCCGTTCAAAAAAAAAAAACTTATACTAGTATACCAGTATGCTTCTTTTTTACTGTAGTAACAGTAACTTCCCCCCAACCATTAAAATCTTGAATTTATGCTTTGATTTAAAGAAATTATAAGTTGAAATCAAGAAATGGTTACTTGTTCCTATGGTATTTGCTGGCATATTCTTTAGAGGGATTAAAACTGACAATCTTCTTTTTTCCGCATTGATGATTATAACTTATTTTTTTACTAACAGAATACTAGATTAAACCTAAAGGAAAGGCAAAAATAATAAACAAAAAAACCAAAAAATAGGTATAACAAATCTTGAACTAGTGAACACCTAGTTGGAAAACAAGGGAACTACCACCTATGATGCACTGGGACGGGTACGGGAACGGGGTACGGGGACGTGTACGGGAACGGGAAACGACAAAACTAAAAAATTCAAGAAGCGGGGACGGGACGGGTACGGGAATAAAAACATATAAAAAAATAAATATATATTAAAGATAATGTAACACAAAACCCCAAAATAGTTATATATTGATGTAAAGTTCAAAAATCTCATATCTTCCTAAATGATAATGTAACACATCTCAACCCCAAATGATCTTTTAGAATCAAAATTTTCTTTCAAGTTATATATATTTTTGGAAAGAGTAAAATGCACGGATAGTCCATGTGGTTTTGTAAAATAACACCTATAGTCCCTGACTTTTGGAAATTACACCGGTGCTTCCTGTGGTTTGACAGTTTGTTACTCGGATAGTCTCTAGAGTAGATGTCCGTTAATTTTTTCAGTTAAGTAGGTGTGAAATGACTATATTACCCTTACTTATTAGAAAACAATTATTAAAACAAAAATTCAACTAATATTGTTTTTGGGACCCCACCACCTACCAACAATTCATCTTCAACCTCAGTCAAGCATCACCCCAAACCTCATCTCTGCAACTTTACTCTCTTGATTATCTCTCCCATCCTAGACCTTTTTCTCTCCTCTCTGTCACACACACTAACATAAAACACACACACCAACTTCCCTTTTTTCAAACGTAAACCACCTTCAAGGTTTTCCTTTTATCCCCTTTTCACCATTGAAACCCCCCAAAATATCTTAATTCCTCACGCCATCCTAACAGTCACGCTCACACATGCTGTTTCGGTCTCTCGACACTACAAATTTGACATCAATTTCATCGTTTCTCATCATATTCAAAAGCAGTTGTTGTAATGGTTCATCTATTTTAGATTTGGTTATTCTAATTGAAGACTTGTCTGACCGTTTAAGAGAAAGAAAAAAATTAAAAAGTAAACAAATATGTTTCTTGTAATTGAAGACAGTTAAATGCTCATTTTGATTTCAATTCTTTATCCTTACATAAATGTAAGTGTTAGGTTAAATTGGAAGTCGACTTGAGTTTGCTAGGCGGTGTTTATTTGTCATTTGTTAGAAATTTGCAATTGGTATTTGAAGTTTTGAGTAATCAGGCAGCGGTGTTGATAATTGAATCAAGCAAGCATGTTATTCTTGTTCCCAGTAATTAGGTAGAGGTAACGGTGGTGGTGAAGTCCAGATTGTGTTTGATGGAATGAAGAAGAGGTTAGGGTAGGTCCCACCTTTAATTTTAATATATCTATTTTAGTGTTTTAATTTAATATACTAAGGGCATGTTGGTCATTTTACATGGAGTTAACGGAGAAAATTAACGGACATCCACTCTAGGGACTATCCGAGTAACAAACTGTCAAACCACAGGGAGCACCGGTGTAATTTCCAAAAGTTGAGGACTATAGGTGTTATTTTACAAAACCACAGGGACTATCCGGGCATTTTACTCTTTTGGAAAACAATAAAAATATGAAAAAAATAAACTCTATATCAAATAAATTAATAAGTATATAAAGTAACTAAATATCTAATGTAATAAAAAAGTTTAAAGTATAAAACAAAATAGAAACGGAGAAAAACTGTTAAATATTAAATAGTAAATAAGTTTGTGGTGTAAATTTTACCTAGTATTCTTTTTACTTATCCCCATAAATGCACACAAAACAAAGTGTACCACAAATAATATAATATTACTTTTTAAATCTTATAAAAAATCATCGTCTCCTCTACGCAGAAGACTACCGGAAATCAGAGAGGAGCCCACCGGAAAGTCGGAAAACCCCAAAAAAATAAACAGAAACATGCCGGAAACGTTTCCTGCACGTCCCAAAACGTCGTCCCCTTCTGCATCACGTTTCCACGCCGTACCCTACATGCCGGGGACGTTTCCCGGCCGTCCCCGTGCCGTTTCCGTCCCCTAGCAGTCCCCGGGACGGGAGACGGCACCTCATAGGCGTTTCCGTGCTTCCGAGATTACCACTCAATGAGACTTAAATTTGATACTATGGGTTCTAATTAATTATTTTTATCGGGTCCTTATAAGATTTACATACCGGCTCTGCTACATTTTAAAAAAAACATTAGAGTCAGTATACCCCGTCCCATATAGGGTGGGTCCGCCCCTGAATCCAGGGGCATTTTTGGAAGTCAATCTTGGTGTGTACAAGACCTTAAGTTGGGGTGTGAATTTCTGACACAACCCGAAACCCGACACGAACCTAACACGAAATTTGCGGGTTTAGGTTTAGACTAAACGGGTTCGGGTCAGTTTCAGGTTGAACCCGCGAACCTGTTTAGGTTAACGGGTCGGGTTCGGGTCAACCTAGTCGGGTTGGCGGGTTGACCCGTTTAACACATTTATACTATATTATATTTTTTTATAATATATTTTATCTCATAAACTAAATGAGGTGTGTATTTTATGTCATGATTATAACTTAATAAGAGAAATTAACATATATTTTATAATTTAAATATGATATTATTATATACATTTGTGTTCTTAAGTAAATTTTAATTTTGATATATTAATTTCAGAAAAAAAAATTTGAAAAATTCGGGTTGAACGGGTCGTGTTTGGATTCATATGTATGATATGATTTTCGTGTTCGGGTCGGGTTTAACCTGTCAACCCACAAACACGACCTGTTTAACACCCCTAGCCTTAGGTGTTTGGTGCACTCTTTCCTGTATTGATTAATGTTCCATGCCATTGTTGACTTTTGTTTAATCAAACAAATGATGAGTTACCATAGTCATAACTTGCATAAACTATAAATAGTACCTAAATATATTTGTTTTACTCTATTTGATTCTCAAAAAAAAAAAAAAAAACTTTCTCTAATAACTTGCGTCCGTTAATTTTTATTAAAATAGTTAAATGCGAGGTTTAAACTTTTTTCTCAACATTCCAGAATCAATTTCGTTGAAAACTGAGTTGTTTTCTAAATATATTATTATTATTATTATTATTATTTTGATATCTTAAAACTATGTCGATTATCGGTACCGTAACGAATCGATATTGTCATTATCAAAACCAATATTCCTTTTATGGTTTTTGATTGATGTAAGATACGTGTCGGTATCCGTTTAGGCATATCACGACTTTATCTTATCAGTTTCATTCGGTTGTTGTATTGAGTGCTGGTATCATACCGTACCGGTACCATAACTAAGCAAACTCCATTAACTTTATGGAGTTGTTTCCTAATTTGGTATCGTAAACTCAACCGTTTACCAATACCATACTGATGCCATAACGAACCAAACAAATACTAACAAGACCGAATTCCCGTCACATCACACACTTGAATCCCAATCCCACTAGAATTGTTTCAAAACTTGGTATTCATAAATAAAATTCTTTAAAAGAAGTGGATTCATGATTTTCTATATGTTTTTTTACCATAATTACATTACATACCAATAAATATAGACATATATAGTTATCATCCATTTTTGTCTGACCGACCAAACATCATCATCATAAAAATGGCAGAGCATCAAAGTGAAGACAATATTGTGCGTCCCACAAATCTGATCCACTCACGAGAAAAACTAAGCACACACTCAGGCGCACGCACATATACATACAACATATACATACATACATTCATAACAATAACTTTTTCTTCGAAGCTTCAAATTATACTTCTTTCAAATTCATGTTCAAGAATTCCACTTGTTGAATTGGGTGTCTTTCATACCACTTGTTTATATCAAATTCTGAAAAATCAATAATCTTTTTGAATTGGGTGTCTCTCATTTGAAGCCCTAACCCTAACCCTAATTCCAAAGTTTCAGCAAATTCAAGCTATACCATCAAGAAAATCTTAAACACATGCTCTCAAGAATGAGATTATCGAAATGAATTTGAGTCCTCTTTCAAATTCAAACACACCCCCTTCTGAGCCTGATGAAACCCTAACCCTAGAATCACACAATCCCATTTCAGCAGGTCAAGATTTGTTCTTTTTGCTTTCAGATAAAATCTTGGCTCTTATACTCTCAAATCTTACAAAAAGGCAGCAAATTTCCACCTGTTTGGTTTGTAAAAGGTGGTTAAAGATTAGTGGTGGTTTGCTGACGTCACTGAGGTTATTAGATTGGGATTTTCTTGATTCTGGTAGACTTTCTTACCGTTTTCCTAATCTTGTTGATGTTGATATTGTTCAAGCTTGTATAATATCCAATCGAAATAATTCGGGTGTTTGTTTGAGACTTGAGTGATAAGTTTGTGTCTGTTCATGTTGATTTGTTTATATCAGATAATGGGTTGTTTTGGAAGCCTGAATTTTTGGGTGCTCGGGTGATCGATAGAGGGGTTCGGGTTCTGGCACAAGGGTGTCGTAATTTACGGAGGCTTGTGCTGCTCGGTGCGAGCGAAGACGGGTTGGTTTATATCGCGAATGAGTGTTTGGCTTTACAGGAACTAGAGTTATGTTCATGTACAGATTTGGATTTAAAAGGGCTTGCAGGGTTTCGGAACTTACAGATTTTGAAACTAGTTGGTTCGGTTAACGGGTTGTATGGCTCGGTGATTTCGGATATCGGGTTGACTATTTTGGCTCAAGGGTGTCCGAGATTGTTGAAGCTTGAGCTTGTCGGTTGCGAAGGGAGTTACGATGGGATTAAAGCGATTGGTCAATGTTGCCAAATGTTGGAGGAATTGACCCTTTGTGATCATAATTTCGAAGGCGGGTGGTTAGCTGCGTTGTCGTATTGCATGAATTTGAAGACGTTGAAGTTTCAATCGTGCAAGTTTATCGATCCGAGTCCGGGTCCTGATGAGTATTTAGGTTCTTGTCTTACGCTAGAAGAGTTACGTTTGGAGAGGTGTCGGTTGAGAGATAAGCAGGGTCTCGGAGCGTTGTTTTTGGTGTGTGAAGCTGTTCGGGAGTTGGTTTTCGAGGATTGTTGGGGATTGGATAACAACTCGTTCGGTGCCGCAAGTATTTGTAGGTATGACTATGACCCTTTCTTTATGTTCAAATTGTCGGTCCATTGTATGACATTTTAATAGATCCTATAACTGAAAAGTAGTGAAAGTGGACGACCACATTTTCCACCTCTTAGAAGTAGAGATTAGGCCTGTAAATGAACCGAACGAACAACAGAGGCATGTTTGTGTTCGTTCACATAACTTTAACCGAACACGAACACGAACATATAATCAAACACATTTTTTGTTCATGTTCGTTTATTAAGAAAATGTGCATGTTCGTGTTTGTTCGTTATTTTAAACGAACGAACATGAACATAAACAGACAAACTTAAATGAGCATAATTTAACAAACAATAAACAACACAAATGAACATAGTTGAAGAAAGATAAAAGGAACACAATTTACTAAAAATAAATGAACATAAAGTGATTTTTTATATAAATTAATGATTAATTATGATATATTTCATTGGAAGACCCATTTTTATTACTATAAAGCCCAAGTACCAATTAGTTATATTTATATAAGTAGTTAGACAGTTCCTTTTATGTTTACTATTTATATAAATATAGCTACAAATGTATTTAAATTGAAACGAACAAACATAAACAAATGCAAATAAACGAACATAAATGGACGTTCACGAACATAAATGAACGATTAAATGAAGTAATGAACAAAAAAAAGTGTTCATGTTCGTTTGTTTGTTAAATAAACGAACTTTCCGCCGAACAAGTTCACGAACAGTTGATGAACGTTTGGTTCGTTTACAGGCTTGGTAGAGATTCTTGTTGAACAACAATCAATAACATAAACTAGAGTTCGCATAGTCAACGCATGATGCGTCTAGTATTACGTGTACAAGATCTATAAAATTATTTAGACTTTAATGTACATTCCTTCCCCACTCGTTAAAGACTGAGATGTTTTTTACTTTTGATGCGTTTTTCAAGGAGAGTGATGTCTCTGTCGTTGGAAGGATGCTCATTGCTTACAATGGATGGTTTCGAGCCTGTAGTTCTTTCATGGAAAGAGCTTAAAAGACTTACAGTAGTTTCCTGTAACAACATAAAGGACAGCGCTATGACACCCGAACTAGCGACCCTTTTTTCTCTTCTTAAAGAGTTGAAATGGCGCCCAGATTCCAAGTCTATTCTCTCGTCGGGTTTTGAGGGCACAGGAGTATGGCAGAAAGGTGGAAGAAGCTTCAAGATTTGATCTTTTTTTATCGAATCGATGGTAATGACACAGTAGTCTTAGGATTTAGAGAACAAGTGTGTTACAAATCACTATAGGCGCTCTTTATCTAGTTCCATTTCGTTATTTTATTTCCACATATAGTTCTTTACAAAGTTATCTATACCTGTTCTAATTTTGCCATAAACAGTAGTCTTAAGACTCTTAGTATTTAAATAAACAAGTGTATTACAAGTCACGATACGCTTCTTTCGTTTGGTTTCGTTATTTTCTTTCCACATATAGTTTTCTGTAAAGCTATACTGATCTTGTTTGTTATTTAAGTTGTAATTAATCTTCACAACCCTTTTATTGGCTTAACTTACCGGTTCGAAGTTCAAATCGGATACCTGTTCATTACCCAATGATGTATTGCAAGTAAAACAAAGGTTCACTCCCTTGTTATGGTCAATGTGAGTTAAGACAGGTAAAATCACCAGTCAAAACGGGTTCTGATGGGCTGAATAGTGAACTCAAAACACAATCTATATATTTATCCTAGCCTGCACCCTCAAAAGTATACAGTGGTTTCCACTTTGTAACGTATTTAGTCTCTAACTTGTACCTGCTTAAACCTTAAGATTTGTTGGTTGGGGACTAAATGCGTTACAAAATGTAAACCGTCAGGACCATCTGTGTGCATCTAAAAAGCTAGGGACTGTATCCAAAATTTTAGTAAACCACATAGACCATCATCCATGTACACTTTCTGAAATCTAACTATGTACTTTCTGAAAATCCTTAAACGTCAACGGGTTAATTGATCAACTCGTACTAAACGAATCTCGTTCACGTTAACCCATTTTATTAAGCATGTTGTGTTACCCGCCTATAACTTTAGTTGGTGACAATTCAAGATCAAAGTAGCATAAAAAAATATCAAGCTGTTTAAAGATTCACAGAATCAAAAATTTTAGATCAAGGGTAGAGATTAAAAAGGCAAAAGTTTCTTTTCAAAGTTGATGAAAAAGTACATCTTGAATTGCAAGGCCAAAACTGCATTATAAGATACTAGAGAAACAGAGTAAAATACCCAACTATGAATACATTCAAAACTAAATCTGCTCTATCTCCTTCGTTTCCTGCCTTTCCCAAGTTGTCCAGATTTAAACGCGTGTTCTTGTTCTTGAAGAAACGCTTTAGTTCTCCCGTATTCCGCAGCCTTTTCTTCTTCTAACCGGGCCTTATCCCTAGCCTTTGCATCAGCGATAAAGTAGTTATCTTTCCTCAGCTCACGGATCGCCCCTTTAGCTTCACTCTTAACAAGTTTCTTCAGTTTTCTCTCCTCAGCCCGTTGACGGTCAGGATCATAGTCTCTGTTGCTCACAAAGCTGCAAAATATACAATTACCTTTGCTCAGTTTACGAAAATGAAAACAAAATGTTATGACAAAACCAATGTTTTCAGGACCGGACCAGATGTCTCTCCTTACAGGGTCGAACTGGATATAAGAACTGGGTGATGTCGTAAGTATTATAAAAATAAATATGGTAAAATTGAATTTTTTTTAATAAAAATCTGGTTCAACCGGCCGGTTCGACTCAAAAGCGGTCTCATAGGGTGAACAGCACTGGTCAGACCCCCGGTTCCCAATCTGGTCCGGTTTTCGAAACATTGATTAAAATAATAATCACACAAGAGAATTACTTTTCTTCAAACTTTGGATTAACCAACTTAATTGGAACGGGCTTTTGTTTCCTCATTTGTAATGGTAGACGTAACATGTGGTGTTCATCCGCTTTCTTGTTTATCAACTGCACGGTAGCTTTTATTTTATCTTTTAATGCATTGGGAGTGTGATCTTGTCCTTCTAGTTCCATTAGTAGATTGGAAATCGGTAAAAATATCTCGGGAAACGATTTGAATTCTTCGTAAATGTTAACATATCCTTGTAGCGTATCAACTACTGCTACAAGCATGCTTGCCCTGCATAAAACCACATTTTCATTAAATATTAAAATAACAAAAATACAACAAGTGTGAAAAATTATGATAAGCTTCCAACAGAGCCCAATAAACAACTGGACCCTTAACTCAATTGCAGCACATACCCAGTCAAGGGCCCAGTCAAGAAAGCAGTTGATGAGAATTAGGGCTGGTGGGTAAATGTGTAGCTGAAGTTTAAGAGCAGTTATCTCTATTTATATCTATTAATATCTCTTGTTCTAGTTTTGAGAATTGTCAATGTTTACGTTATCTATACCTTTGTTCTTGGAGATTAACCCATCTCGAATCGGGTATTCTATCTTATAATATTTAAGTTTCCAGCACTTAAATCTACCAGTTACGTTTGTTAGATTTCTGGGTTCTATCAAATTACGTACCTGAAATTTTCTGAGGTGAAATAAGGGGAGTCGTCTGGTGAGTCCATTAACGTAAGAAAATCTAAAGGCTTTATTTCAACAACTGTGCCGTGTATACGTAGCAAAGGCTTTGGGGATTTTAATTCCATTAGGTGATATAACTGTAAATAACCCAAACATCTTGATTAACAATATAATCAACTCTTTATTTATTTTTTTAGTAAAATGCCTATGTCCGTCCCTGAGGTTTGATCAGTTTTGTGACTTTCGTCCAAAAGTTTGTTTTTCCGCATCTGGATCCAAAAGGTTTAAATCTTGTCATTTTCATTCGGCTCGTAAACTCCATCCAGTTGCCATTTAAGTTAACAAAACAAGACAGAAATACCCCCGACCTAATAGAGAAAAATGGATGGAGTTAACGAGCCGGATGAAAATGGCAAGATTTCAAACCTTTTGGATCCAGATACGGAAAAACAAACCTTTAGACAAAAGTCACAAAATTGACCAAACCTCAGAGACGAAAATGGCATTTTACTCTATTTTTTATAACTGTAACACACCTTAGCGTCTAACGATGGCCCAGGCTTTTCTTCCAAAGCGGCCATTAAAAGGGTTTGCAGAAACACTAAGGCCTCGGGACAGAACTTTTTCGACTGCTTGCAGATCTACATAGTAAGACCATACGATGTGAAACTGTGATTAATAATAAATTCTTTTGTATTTAAAAAGGGTATAAAAATATTAATAATGGATGTGAGTCTTACAGAAAGAAGCATCGAGCACAAGAAAGAGCCAACTGCCACATCACGGCCCGATATAATGGGGCAACGCGTCAAATATTCACACATTAATAACATTGCAGGGGTCATAACAACGTGACGGAAATCTGAGCACGGAAATATCATGGACCAGAGCCTCAAGAGAAATAATGTCTTCACAGAAGGCCAACAGCTTTTCTCTGCAATAAAATTAACATAAACATCAAATAATAATAATAAATTAATAATAACAACAATGTCATTTTGTGTCAAATATTAAAGTTGGAAAAAGATTGAGGTATGAAATAAACCTGAATTTTTGATATCCTCCGCAAAAAGTGATCGAGTTTTAAGTAGTCGTTGGCGAGCACATATAGCAGCAAAGTGTGGGATTTCTATACTCATTTCCATCAGTGGCTTGACAAGCAAGTTTAATAATTTAAAATTCAACGGCTTTTTATTTGCCGAAACAGAAAAATACTGCAGTAATAAACCATAAAACACCTGAAAAAAGGGAATTTTTATTCATCAGAATTTATTATAATAGGTACATTGAAGCTGCATGAACTTAGAAAACAATTTTTTATAGATATAAAGTATATTGCCGCTTTAAAAATATATATGCCTTACTTGGATTTTCTTTCGATTTTCTGCAGCAATTTTGATTCCATTGAATGCACGAATTCGCCTGATTGCTTCAATGATTTCATCATCAGAACGGTTATCGAAAACTGCGGACAACTCATCCATGGTTTTTGGAGCTTCAATTGTATATGGAAGATCTCCTTGTTGAGTTCCCGAAGGTTGGGCCTTTGATTCCTTTTTCTTAGCATCTAAAGTATCCACACGCTCATTAGTACTCGCAGCAGTTTTATGGTCCCTCGGTTTTTCCTCCAAATTCACACCCTCCGTGTCTGTGTCCTCCTCCTCATCGTCGTCGTCATCGTCATTGTCGTCATCACTTTGTTCCCAATCTTTTAGTGATTGTGGTATTTCACTTGCCACATCATTTCCTTCACCGTCATCTTCATCATCTTCGTCATCATCATCATCATCGTCTTCGTCTTCATCTTCATCACCATCGTCACTATCAACGTCAATTTCATTTTCTTTTCTCAGCATCTGTTGTATCCAGGCCAATTTGGTTTTCGGTTCCTCTATATCAAAGGAATCTCCGAGATCATCTCCAGAGATAGACGTTGGCTTCTTAGAGGTAGAATTCACATGATCATCACCGGCATCATCATCGTCACTTGTATCATCAGCCGCATGCATCCTTTTCTGCCTCTCTTCCTGAAAACATAACCACAAAAAATTATATATAAGTTTTAGCTAAGTCATGCTGTGCATTTTTAAGTTTTATGCCACACTAGATTGTTGCCATAGGCCACGCGTTGCGGCGGCGACGTCTTAGTTTTTTATAGCTGGCGGCAGTTATGGGCGTTAACCATGTGAAAACATGTGTTTCGGCGAATCCGATCTAAAGCATTGCGATTACAAAAGAAACAGAATCGAACCACGGTTGGTTCGTTTAGTGAGGGTTTCACCTAACCACTACACCACCCTCACCTTTGCATCAAGACTTAGTGGCGTCAAAAGTACAATAACTCGAATTTATATCGTCGAATGAACACGTACTATATTTGACCCGACTAGTTTCCGAACAAAATTTCCGTCAAAACGTAGACAAACCGAAAACATGCGCAAAAAATAAGCATGAAAACATTATATTTGACACGACTCATTTCCGGAAAAAATTATGTCGAAACGTGAATTTATATTGTTTACGCTGAAACGTGAATTTATACAGACACGTACATTTGACGCCAAACGTAGACCAACTGAAAATGTACATAAAATAAGCATGAGAAAGCATTATATTTGACGCCACTGGTTTTTGCAAAATTTACGTCGAAACGTGAATTAATACCAACACGTACATAAAAATTACCATGTGAGAAAATAGTCATTTTCAAACTTGAGTGGCCTTTTTGTCTTTTTTCTAAATTTGAAAGGCCTTTTTTGTCTTTTTGTCGGTGGCATAGGCCACCGACCATTCATTATAAAATCAAGGGCGGACCTAGGTGAAGTCCAGGGTGGGCGGGCGCACCCCCTGAAAAAGAAAATTTAGTGTATTTTTTAGGCAAAAAACCCGACCGCACCCTGTGAAAATATGCTTGAACCACTCATCCACACCCCAGCAAATAATTCATGGGTCCGCCACTGTATAAGATATATTATAATTAACATACCTCCAATTCTTCTAGTCGCTCTTTTTCGTCTTGTGCAAGTTCTTCAGGCGTTTTTGTCCTGTTTGACGGGCGAGCACGCATATCCAACACCATTTCATTGAGTAGTTTATCGTAAGCATCAGCTTTTTCCTGCATTATATTGATTATATTCTATATAATAATCTAACGCAACAAAACCACGACTAATTTAATACAAGTCTTTACCTGATCAGGTTCGACTTTTTTAGGATAAACATTCTTAACGCTCTGCAAAGATGTAAATTGTTCGTCCAATTTTTTTATCAGCTGGTCATTTTCTTCCTTGTCCTTAGCTTTCTCAGCCTATGCATATAAAATAATAATAACGATCAAAGAATTTTTTCAATAATAATGATAATAATAAAGAATTTATATGATCAATGATCTAAACCTTGAAAAACTTGCTTTTGGATATTATCTCATCATAGACCTCCTTTTTACTCTTCTGCCTCTGTAATCATAAAGACACCACATTAATCAAAATATAAAATATGCCAGATCAGCAATTAAATAATCCAACTCGTCTCGCATTTACATCTCCACTGGGTTCCGTTGCATGAGCACCAGGGGTGCCATCAGCGCTAAGCTGTTTTAAGATGACCGATCTCTCTGTAGAAAAATGAAAATTATGTTACGGCATATTAACATAATTTCAAACTATTAACTAATTAACATTTAAGAAAAGTTAATATGAACATACTCTGAGCCTCTGCTGCTTCTTCATCTTCCTCATCTAACGGAACTTCATCATCAAAATCGTCTCGTTCAGCGTACAAACCGCCCTCTTGATCCTCATCCTCGTCTTCTTCGCCGTCGGATAGATTATACCTGCTTTTCTTACTATGTTTAACCTAGAAGATATATTATAAAGACAATAATCAGTATATATATATATATGATCTATAAAATTCTAAAACAAATATGAAGTTTCACTCTCAAGAAAACAATTACCCGCAATTCTCGTTGAGATCGGAGAATGGCCTTATCGAACTCACCGAGATCCTCATTCTGTTCACCAATTCGTTTATCGACAAACACTGATGACTTGCCACTCCTCTCGTAATCTTTCAGCAACGTTTTCTTCCTCTGCAACATCATCAACAAATAAAAGATTACATATTAAACAAAATACACACATATATATAATCTTTCCATCATAACTTTGAATGCACCAACAATAGTCTGAATTAAGCCTGAAAAAAGGTGGGGTGGGTTGTGATGGGTAACGAGTCAAAACGGATGCAACTCAAACTGGATTTGGGTCAAAACAGGTTCTAACTAAAACTGGATAGGGTTAAAACAGGCAGCTTTAAACAAGTATCAAATTGGTTCAGGTCAAAACAGTTCTGACCAAAATGGGCTCAGGTTGAAAATGAGTCGTTTTAGAAAAAGAAATGATGCCCCAATATGTTTTGGCAGTTAATGGCAACAGGTGGAGGTGGCAGCAGTGGTGAAGGTGGTAGCAGCAGCGGCAGTGGGATGGCGACAACGGTGGCAGTGGTTCACCGATTAATCGAGTTGTAAAAATCCCGACTAGTCTCCGATTAGTCGCCGATTAATCACTAATCGGAGGTTCACCGATTAATGGCCGATTAATCGCTAGGCGGTCAATGGCGGTCCTATTCTGGCCAAATTTTGGCCTGACGCCGGCCAAATTTCAACCAAACCTTATAAATTCCTTCCAATCACTTAAAAAATGGGTCAATCAGGGGTTAAAACATGTATACTTTAAAAAACTACATACAAATATGTGCGTATATATATAACTAAAAATTATATATATAAATCTCAATCCGATTAATCCATGTTAATCCCGATGAATCGCTATTCAGTACCCCACCGCCCGACTAGCGCCTAGCGATTCTTACAACATTGGTGGTGCACAAAAAAGCCGGTTTGTAACCCCAACCTGTGTTTCAACCTGTACCAAAACAGGTTCCAACCCTATTGAACACGTAGGTTTGGGAGTGGTTTGTAATCCTCTCCTGTAAAACCGGTTTGGGTAAAAAAAATCAAAACAGGTTTGAAGCCGTACCAAAACCAGACAAAAACCGGTCAACAAACCCACAAAACTCGAACCGGTTTGAAGCCAAAAGTCCAAAACTGGTTTTGACCTTTTGTCGACCAACGCGAACCGGTTTAGGGTTTAATCCTGATCTGTGCACCTATAGTTGTGACGGTGTTGGTGACCACAGTGGTGTAGCCATGGTGGTGACGACGGAGTTGACCGTGGTGATGGGGCGGCTTAACCATCTCAAACTACTTACCCAAACCACTTGTGTTTCATCTTTCACCCTAAAAATACGTAGATAATCATAATCACTTCTCTTCATCCAAAATCTAAAAAAACAATCATCCACTTTTAAAAATATGTAGATAATCATAATCACTTCTTTATAAAACAAAGAATCCCAGCTCCTAAAAACTCAAAAAACATGTAATCTTTTCAACTCAATAACACTCACTTCAAACCAAATACACAACAAACAGACACTAAATCAAATTCAAGAATTCAATCTCGATTACACCCAATTTACTTTCCCAGACCACTGTAAGTCTGTAACATATGTTTACTTTCAAATCTTCAATTGGGTATCAACAAAATTGTATCTTTTCAATTAATATAAAAATAAAAACTTATTTAATAATAAAAATCTTGCCTTTTCGATAGCGAGAGAGCGTGCAAGACCAATACGGCGTTCTTCTCCTTTGCGTTTCTTTCCGAGAATATCGAATTTGCGACGGGACCAAATGGTTTCAAAAGGGTTAGGTTTGGTTGCCGGAGCTTTGAGTTTCATGGCTACAGCGTTAGGGTTGATCTTTTTCTTGTTTTTCTTCTTCGTATTGGTGTCTCCATTGTTACTGGTGGGTCTGATTACTTTCACCATTGAAGCTGTTAGCTTGAGCTTTTGTTTGATACCCAACGAAAACTGAGTTGAAGGAGACGAAAAGTATGAGGTTTTGGGGGGGGTTTTGTGGCCGGCGGTTGCAGACTAGCAGCGGAGGAGAAGAAGAAGGTCTAAGCTTAAGGGAGGGTATAACTTGTGTTTTTCCTTTGGTGAAGGGTGGGCTGAAGTGAAGCTTAATGGGCTATATTGGGCTCGCCCATGATAAGGAAGTCTTTTTTTTTTAAGATCCAACGAAACCTTTAAATGGGCTGCTGACGAAATTTCATCACGTCAGAATACAATCGCCTTCGAACCAAGGAAAATCCTCACGTAGGGACAAAGCCCGTGAACACTCGCTCGAAGGCACGACAGTGCGGTGAGCTAAAACCCGCTCAGTTCTAGGATCAAACTTGCCATATCCGCCTAGTCTTCTATCTTCACCAGGTGCTGCATAAACTAATGGGGAGGGCAAGAATCGAACCTAGGTCATCAAAACCTATATCACTCTACCACCAGCTCATTGGCCCTTAACAGGGAGTTAGGTTAGTTAATTTTGTTTGAACTAAAGAAGGGTTAATTGAGTTTGTTTTAACTAAGAATTATTTATTATTTCAATTATGTATTTTTTTTTTTTTTGTCTGGGTGGTAGATTTTTTTTAGCTATTAGGGAGAAGAAGAGAGTTCAATTCCTGACATAAGGATATAGATTAAGATTAATTTAGTGTAATTTATAACTAGATCTAGTGTAATTTAAAAATAGATGTAGAGTCACGTTCGTCCAAAAAGAAATATGAGCTAGGTAAAAGGATACAAGACAAAAGGAAACCTCAATAAGAGGAAGGAAAAATAAAAAGTACACTAAGATTCCTGATCAAAATTAGAATTGTTTGCTCTATCTTTCACCTCAAGGAAACTTGTAGCCTTAATGTCATCACCAATCTTTTGGATGAAGGTCAATTGGTCGTTGAAAACCATATTGTTTCTTGCTTTTCAAATGTGTCAAGTTGTTATCATCAAGACCGCCATTGTTGCTTTCTTTTGAGTCATCATAAGGTTTCACTAGTTAGAAAGGTTTAATAAAATTTATCATTGAATCATACGATACAATAGGGAAATTACTGGATATCCGAAAATTTTGGATAGTGGATTTTGATATCTGGCTCATACACTTTGGAATCGGATTCGAATATCCAAACGAATATCCGAATTATAAAAAAAAAAAGTTAGCATTTTTAAAAAGAACTCCAAAAAAAGATTAATAATTTTATTAAAAAATATTTCGGATATCCGAAGTATCTGAAAAACCCAAAATTTAAAATTCATATTCATTATTTCATATTTTTTAGAAAAATGATTCGGATATCTGAAATATCTGAAAATTAAAAAAACCCTATTCGGACTTGAAAAGTTGGGATATCCAATATTCAGATATTCGAATTTTCAAATATTTCGGGTTCAGTTTCGGATTCAGATTTTTATGCTATACCATATAACACACCATTTTGGCATAATTGAATGGGACCAAAATGTGATTTGTTGATTCAATACCCCCATAACATAAAGCACAAGAAAATGACCCTAAGATAATCCCTTTTTCGCCAAAGCTTCTCGGGTTTTAAACAATCCAATTGAGCTCTTCCAAAAAAAGTTACTATATTTGGTAACCAACAAAACCAAATAAGGTGAGATCTAGCTTGATTTAGATTAGATTTGTCGATACGATTTCGCAAATCCTAGAACGAGAATCCAACATCTCTGTTGCCCAACCATCTTTTCGATTTGAGATAACCGTATTACTCAGCAGATTTATAAACGAAGTTACACGTTTCTAAGGACATGGGGTACTAAGGTTAGTGAAATCTAAGCCAACAATATGGGATTATTATGAATTGCAGTAATGTTCTTTTAACCAAGCATAGGAGTCGTCAATTTAGCTTCAAAGCTTTAAATTGCCAGGGTAACATTACGAACCCGATTCGTGTTTGCTTCAACCACACAGTGGCGGATCCAGCCCTGTTTTGTGGGTTTACATGAACCCACTCAGTTTGGAAAAAACTAGTGAGAACTTTGTATGATTTAGAAAAAATAGTAAGAATCTACCAAAACGAACCCGCTGAAAGAAGTTCTTGGATCCACCACTGCAACCACGAGCCGCAAATACTTGAATAGAAAGGAACTCCTTTAATAGCTTAATATATTTGCCATATTAGTGATCTATATTGCATCCACACCATCCCCATAAAGTTTGTTTATGTCAAAATTAACCTTTAAACCAAAAGCTAATTGAAAACACATGAATATTTGGGCTAAGTGTTCTAATTGTCAAAGTGAAAAAATTCAACCAAGTATGAATAAATGACTTGTGTAACTATTAACCTTTTAAGGTAGCCAAATGCCTCGATGTCAAATTGCTTCAATCAAATTAGAGACGTGTCATACTTTTTTTTGATTATTTTGTTTTTTAAGAAAGAGTAAATTACAAGTTTTGTCATTTATGTATGTACCAAATTGCAGGCGGTGTCCTTTAACTTTAAAGTTGACTGGTTTTGTCCTTAACGTTTCAAAATCCGGCATGTTATGTCCTTTAAGCCTAACTCAGTCAGATTTTTTAGTCAAATATGGTCCACATGAGGGCATTATTGTCATTTTATCTCTTCAAGAGCTATTGTGTAAAACAAGTTATATTAAGAGGCTATTGTGTAAAAAATAAAAAAATTATAAACAAATAAAAGAAATTTTACACTCTCCCTCTAAACTTCCTCTCTCTCTCTCTCTCTCTCTCTAATCTATTCAATATTCACAAAGGGTCCTAATATTAACACATGGTAAAAACTTATTTACACATGGTGTATACGGGTCGTATAACAGTGTACGGCCCGTATACACCATGTGTAAATAATTTTCCTGGTCGTATACAATGTATACGAACGTGTATACGGGCTGACGACCCGTATTCTACGAAAATTAGATTTTTCTCAAAGTATTTAAGGGATTTAAGGTGTCAATCACACGAGACATTTTACAGTCGTGAGGTGCTCAAACCTTTCTAAAAGTAGAGAAAAAATAAAACATTAACAAGTAACAAAGATTGAAGAACAAAAAAACGTGTCATATGACTGTAATAAAACGGAAGTTATCAACGCGGGATTACAGGCATGGTGTTATTCTTTATTTAATACTTACAGAATAAAAAGAAGGGTGAGGCATTTGATGAGAGTTGTAAGGAGAAGCGTTGAAATCAAGGGTCCCGTCATTACAACCACTTGCTTCATAGGACTCATTTGAATCGTCTCGAAAGTACTGAACAACCGAAATAACAGCTTCGGTTTCATCAGCCTATACCGAAGAAACCAAATTCGCAACAATGAGTCCGAGTCCATTGTTGTTCGTGAATGTTTCGAATCATCATAGAAGACGTGTCGGGTTCTTCTGCTAGTGGTCGGGCTTCCAATGCTCACACAGGGTGATAAACAACGCTGATATGAACACAAACCAACTGCTTTGTCTTGAGTCGTCGGGAAAACTTTTCCTCAGGGGAGGGTGAGTAGTATGAGTCTGAGTCCATTGTGGTTCGTGAATGTTTCGAATCATCATAGAAGACGTGTCGGGTTCTTTTGCTAGTTATTCGGAATGTTTCGAATCATCATTAAAATTAACAATGCGGTCTTGATTGAAAAGACGTAATTGCAAGACTGTTTGTCGGGCTTCCAATGCTCACACATGGTGAAAAACAACCCTTGATGTTGAAACCCGTTTTACCTCATGAAAAGAAAAGAAACAAATTTTTTTAGAGAAGCGTTGGGATTAAAGGGTTTATGAGTCAAAGTTAACATTCAGATTCAGATTCAGAAAGCAGATGATTTTGTACTTGGTTTATTCTCTTTAATCTATTAGAACGATCCTTGTTTTGTCACGTACATGCGTTTAATTCCCAACATCCTTGTTTTGTCACGTACATTTCGTAAGAAACTTTTCGTGCACTGAACCTTCAGTTGTGTACACAAATTCACCACCGGTTTCTACAGCATAAGCACATACACCGGTTTCCAAGTAGGGTTTAGAATGTTTGAAGGAAATGTTGATTCAATACCAACTCATCTTTAGTAGTGTTTGTTTGAGAACCTGATTTAGATAAACAACGGTTCTCCAATTCCAGAGTAAGCAAATACACAACGGTTCTCCAATTCCAGATCAGTAATGAACGTTCAGTTGTGTACACAAATTCATCACCGGTTTCTACAACACAAGCACATACACAGGGAGAATGTTCTAGAAATTGAAGGAAAAGAAAAAATGGTTGCTGATGTTTTTCACTATCAGGATTTTGTTGGTTTGTTTCCAGGTAGGGTTTAGAATGTTTGAAGTATTCTTGGTTCAATACCAACTCTTCTTTAGTAGTGTTTGTTTGAGAACCTGTGGATCAACAAATGATTGGTTTAATACCAACTGCTCGAAATCCCTTTCGTTTTTTGGATCGTTCTAATAGATTAAAGAGAATAAACCATTATCACTCCCAGATTCGCTAATTTCACTGTTGGGTCCATTCTTTAGTAGTGTTTGTTTGAGAACCTGATTCAGATACACAAATTCATCACCGGTTTCTACAGCACAAGCATATACACAGTTAGGGTTTAGAATGTTTGAAGTATTCGGATTTTGTTGGTTTGTCGGGTTCTATAACTACAATCCTTCCAACATTATTGAAAATTAACGTACACACCGCATTCGAAGATCCTTGCATTGGATACAATTTGTTGGAATTTGTGGATCAACAGAAATAACTGAAATAACTCGCCATTCTCTTGCACCTTCAACTATGTTGGTTCGGTTTAGTTATTTTCCGACTGTTTCAGTTATGATTCAATAAATAATATCTGATTGAGAAGCACTAAAACGGTTGCGGTTGTCCAATTCCAGATCGTCTTTAGTAGTGTTTCTATAACAATTGTTGAGAACCTGATTCCAGATCGTCTTGAGAAGCACTAAATAATATCTGATTGACAACAATTGTTGAGAACCTGATTCTGATTTAAACAATGCACGACATGTCTGTTAGTGGTTTCTGTAACCAATTGGGAACCACATATTTGCTTCAAGATTTACGTCTGATGTCTAAGTTTGATCACATTTGACTTCATCTACCTGTGTTTTGAAAATAGGTTTTGTTCTTCTTTTTTTAGATCGTTCTAATAGATTAAAGAGATTTTTACCATTTTGTACCCTATGAATACGGGCCGTATACTGTTATACGGCCGTATATACCAAGTGAAAAAAAATTTACCCGATCGTATACAATGTATATGATGCTTGTATAAGGGTCGTATAATATTATACGGCTCGTATACTATGGGTGAAAAATGGTAAAAAATGGTTTATTCTCTTTAATCTATTAGAACGATCCTTGTTTTCATATGACTCACTTGAATCATCTCGGAAGTACTGAACAATAGAAATAACAGCTTATGTTTCATTAAACGGCTTTGAACGAGTCTATAACACTCGTAATCCTCAACCGGCTTTGAAACCGGACGAAATATACGAAGAAACTGTTGGAATTTGTGGATTTCGGTTGGTTCAGAAGCTTAACAAGAGAATCATTGCAAGTGTCCATATGGATGGTACATTTGTGGATTTCGGTTGTGTAGGTCCCTCGGAGGTTGAGGTTAAACCTATTCCTTGTTATGTCTAACACACTAGCAAGTGCGGAATCCAAGCTAGCATGCAAACCGAGATAGAACAAGCACAAACACAACACACAATCTTCACCGATTAACACCACTTGTATTAATACGTATGAAAGGTTCGGTTACAAGCTCAATGTTTACAAATGTGTTTTGCAAACTCTCTCTCTCGTGTGTGTGTGCTCTCAACAGAATGCTCTCTACAAGACTTCTCACACACCTTTCACCTCTCTTGTCACCTAAATGAAGTGAACACACTACATGAGTATATATACCCATTTCAGCTCGTATGGTCGAAGGATCAGATAGACTGATCGAAGGATCATCTATCGATCTGAAACCTATCGAAGGATCCACATATACCTCGAAGGATGATATCCTACGAAGTCCGACGACATCCATCGAAGGTTATCTTTCGAGCTCATCGAAGGATCTAAACAATCCTTCGATGACTCATCCTTCGACACACACACCTTACAAACATGTGTTAACTGTTTGGCCAAGTCAAACCAGGAGGATGGTTGACTTGGTCAAACTTACATCGAACACACATAATAACAAACCTAAGACGTAACCTAGACTAACACAAGACATCGTTTTGTATCATGACAAAATACAGACAAAGTACAGACACAAGTGCACCAACAGGTTGGTTCAGAAGCTTAACAAGAGAATCATTGCAAGTGTCCATATGGATGGTACATTTATCGCATCCCGCTCTTCCGATACCAAAGAGAATGCAAAGCTTCATGCAGCCGAGGCCGCTTTGTTAAAAATAACAAAACCTAAAACTAGTGATACGGGCCCACAAGAGTTGAGCAAGAATTGGGTCCGTCGCATGATAGAAGATACATATCGTCCGTTCAAGTTGAGCTTCCTGATGCAATTTGTTGGAATTTGTGGATTTCGGTTGGTTCAGATCTCTATTCGGTCATCTTTCCTCTCAATTGAATAGATAGACACTTGTTTCAAACTTTCAAAATTCAAATCAAACTAACACAAAGTATCTCGATATGGTTGGTGTAAAAGCTCACATTTTACTACATTGACCATGTCTTTTGACAAATCATCTGCTTCCTGAATCTGAATCTGAAACTTAACTAGACCCCTCAACTTGTCATTCATAACAACTAAGCGTCTGGAGAAGAGTATGTTGATATAGGAGAGTTGATGCAATTTTCCAAGCATTTTAGAGAGACCTTTAAGTACGGATCCTACAGCTGCATTTGGAACAAGAAGTCCAACAATATGAATGCACGTAACGAATTTGACAACCGGTCAAATCACACACTATAAAGTGTAAACTTATCGTGTGTTGTAGTTTTAATGAAGCAATGAAGATTGAATATGCAAACCGCATCCGTTTTGTATACGGAAACAATGGCTATGGGAAATATAAACCCGACACGTCTTCTGTGATGATTAGAACGATCCTTGTTTTGTCACATACATGGAAAAACAAGGACCATTCACCTCTTTCAACCTACCAAAACACCGTAAACCCCTTCTTTTAATCTATTAGAACGGTCCTTCTTTTAATCTATTAGAACGAGGCAACTTTCCTAATCACCCGAACAAACCATGCCCACCTTGACCAGAATAGATAAGCGTATCACTCGATCCACTTACATTCGAATAACGCTGAGAATCCACAACGCTTATGGCCAGATTCTTTCCTTCAATCTTGGTAAAATCAATGCCTGCTTGTTTTATTATTTTCATCTACATGTGTTGTCACAGCCCGATATTTTCACGTATTACCGGTGGGGAGTATCGTGACGCAGTTGATATCATCATAGTCAATAATCACAGTTCAATGCACAGCGGAAGTCAAAAAGTAATAATATTACAAACCAAATGAAAGTATCATGAGTATTACAAACGGAATGTAAAATGATCCACAGGCGGATCAAAACAAGGGAAATATTGTTCAACAGATTTTTAAGTGACAAAGCTTGCAAGACTTCTTTATTTATTCACTCAGGAGTAGCCAGCCTATTTCGCATAGTACCTACACTTAACCTTTTGGAAAATACGTCAGTTTACACTGGTAAATACAATTAACCGACAGTTTTTGAAAAGTTGTTTAAGAAAATTTATTTAAATGCACAAGGCACAAATAATCTTTTATAACTTGGGATAATTATTTAAAAATAATCTTGTAAAAGAATTATATGTTTATTATACGTTCAGTAGCCCGGGTTGAAAACCGGTTTAAAGATTAATAGACACACCACATAATATAACCTACGGCGAGTTATTCTCGAACAGGTAGGTATATAATTTTACATACGCACCGGCAGGTGTATGCCTACACTCCGTGCTTAAGTCGTGGCCATTTCAACGAATGAGCCGAGGATATCCAGGACATGGTCATTAACCCCCCAAAGGCTTAAAACAAACAAAACAGATTAAACGGGTTATCTCAATGATTTAACCTTCATATGATTAAAAATTCAATATCCGACCAAGGGTATTTTATATACCGTACCCCAAGCCCGCATAAGGGAAAATAAGTTAAAAGTATTTACCTGAGCAAAATATACAAATTTATCTCAGCCGTATATAATCAGCAAGTGCAAATATCTTTTAATGGGCTCCTAAATCTGGAATGAAGGTTTTAATAACCTATTAGATTCCTAACGGGTCTTACTTAATGTAACACCACGTAAAAACGTGTCCAATTATGTATAGACGCGTGTCCTAAACTCTAAACATGTGAAAGATTGAGTTTGAAGGACCAAAGTTGTCGATCAGTGAAACTATGAAACCACAGGGACTAAAAGTGTCAACATGCCAAACTTGTGCCTCTGAATGACCACATATGATGAATATATTCTTATACGAGTGATTGATTGGATATAAGAAGCCATTTATGAAAATAATCGAAAGATTATTAAATTACAAGGGTTAAACGTGTCAACATGTCAATTCTGACCTCTGAGTGACCTTTTAATGAAACCGAGGCTTCAAAATATTCAACTATACTCTCAAGAATAAGTGGTATGAATTTCACGTGGTTTCGAGATCGTTAAGCAGGTTTTCAAGACTTTGGGCCAAAAGTGTCAACTTGATGAAACTTGCTTTCATAGAGGCATTTAACGAACCGGAGCCTAACGAAGTTAGATTATTCATCATAGAGCCTCAACATACTGACTACAAGGGCCCTACATGTCAACAATGAGGTTAAAAAGGGTTAAAAACGATCAGGGACTAAAGCTGCCAGCATTCAAACTTGTTTTACCAGTTAACCCGGTCCACGCGGCCCGCGTAAGACATCCCTTAAGTCTTACGCGGCCCGCCTGAGAGTGCCAGTAACAGAAAAAGGCTGCCAGGTGCGGGTTAGGTTGTTCCACCGCATTAGCCTAATTTGTAACGACCTAGGGAGCTGTAAGTCGGTTAATTTCAATAGCTAGGACACCTCGGGTGATCCCAGGGCCTCCAATTACACCTGGAAATGATCTAGATTCATGGACTTTGCTATATAAAGGAGCCTAGTGTTGTGTTCATAAACACATTTGCAAACAATTCACTTGAGGGACTTGTTCTGGAGCTTCCATCAGTAAGAAGAGGATCATCAAGTGTAGAAAAGTTTGCTAGGACCTGTAGTAAGCCTCTAATTTCTTGTTTAGTCGTTTAATTTAGCTTAATTACTCTAAAGTCAAACTTATTGTAAATTTAGTTTGAATTTCGTTTTAATTACAATTGGTTTAACCACTGCTCAAATTGAAAGTGGTTATAGAACCACATTAGTGTAGGTGATTAACCCTTAAAAGGGCACCTCCTAATTATCTCGTTTGACTGGTCAATTGTCGGGTTAAAGTAGTTTGACAAAAAGTCAAACTGGACAGAAATTACAAAAATGATTCTAATTAATAAAACAGAAGTTCTAAATTATACTTTAACATTCTAATGCCTTGGTAATCAATATTAAAACATGTTTTATCAGTCCTAACCCGACAATTTATAGTCTAAGGTCAGTTTATAACCGAAAGTCGCAAAAGCTTGACTTTTGCTTTGACTTTCAGTTCTGACCCGTTCAAGCTTAATTCTCCCATGTTTTAAGCTTCCATTAGGACCACATTACTTAGTAGTATAACCCCCTGGAGTTATATTGCATGGTGCCTAGTGGTTTGAATTATATGCACTTGATCGTAATTATGCTTAATAATGCCATAAACGCCCTTTTTACATACAACTAATATTTTTAGCAATATGAATGGACTAACACCTTTGCTACTGATATTTAGACATGTCCCGAAAATTTGACATCAATTTGAGGTCTAGAATAGGAGTTATGCTCAATAGCGTAATTAATAAGCTTTTTGTTATTTAAAAGGCGTAATTAACATAAAGCCTATCCAAACCCGATTTTTAATACCAAACTTTTTACCTACTGATGTAAAATAATATTTTGGGATTTTTGAAGATTTTTAATTATTTTTAAGCAGAGCATAACATAGGATTATAGCTTGATTTCGGTAATTGTCGGTTTTACCCTTTTCATGCATAAAATGAGTTTTACATAACTTTTTAATACCAAACCTTTTGCTACTGATTTTATATAATAAATTAAGTATTTTGAACTTTATAAACTGATCAAAAACTCAGATTTCCTGTTTTAAACCGAATATCCCTTTAAACCGACTTTTAAGCATTTTTAGCACCTAGTATGGGTCAAAACTATATTTGACATATAAAACTTATTACCCACTGATGTTTTAAGCTAATTTATATAATTATACAGTAAGCTAAAGTTTTTAAACTCAGAAGTCTATTTTGACCTTTAAAGCCTATCTAAAATTACCAAAATGCCCCTACGGTGCATAGTTTGGTAATATAAGATAAATTTCCCATATATAAAATACGCTACTGATATAACTTATAAAAATGCATAGTTTACTGATTTAATCTGACCTGAAACTCAGTTGCACAATTAAACTCTTTTATGGGCATTAAAATTACCAAAATGCCCTTATGGGACTTATTTTGGTTTAAATTACTTTTTGGGCATATACGTTAACATCTTACTGATGTATTAACATATTTTGAGCATAATAATGATTAAGACCTGTATATAATTTATTTGGTTACCTGTTACGCGTTTAAGCATTCGGATCGGCTTATGTGACTAGCTTACATAAAATAGTCGAAACGGGTCAAACCTTATCATTAAATCCTCAGATTCCAGAATGTGTTTAGTTTGCCCATATTATACAAGTATCCAAGCTTGTCGGGTCTAAACCACATTCAATTCCGGTCCCCGCTTAATCTAGCGTTTAGAACCGTAAAGTTTCCTTCTAGCTAGCCGGTCTAAGTCCTTGACTGAATTAAAGACCCGTTAGCATCCTAATAGGTTAATAAACCTTCTATACAGATTAAATAGCTTCCGGTAGAAGGTGCCTTCAAAAAGCTTTAGGATTTTACTGCTAGCATCAGGTAAATACTTTTAACTTATTTTCCCTTATACGGGTTTGAGATATGGTATTATAATAATACCACTTGGACGGGTATAAAATCATTTAATCGGATTGTGATTAATAAATTTGCATAACCCGTTTTAATATGTCTTGTTTGATAACATAAACATTGGGGGTTAATCTGACCGTGTCCTGGATATCCTCGGCTCATTTCATTTAAAATGGCCACGACTTATGCACGGGGTGTAGGCATACACCTGACAGATGCAATGCTAAAATAATATATAAACCCACATGTTGGGGATAACTCCTTTGTGGGTTCTATAAGTGGTGAGTCGGTTAATCACGACCGGCTTCCAACCGGCCCCAATTGTAAGACAAACATGTAAATCTGTATACAAGATTATATTTAAATAATTGTCCCAAGTTATAAAAGATTTGTGCCATGTGCACTTAAATCAATTTTCTTAAATGTTTTCAAAAGAGTCAGTTAATTGTATTTACCAGTGTAAACTGACGTATTTTCTTAAAGACTGATTTGACAGGTACCTCTCGTAATAGGCTGGAGCTATAGGGTGTCATTAGAGGATCTTGCAAATCCATGAGATACCTGAAGTCTGTTGTTTTTGTTTCTTGTTACATTTATGATCCGCCTGTGGATCTTATTACATTCCAGTCTGTATATTCATAAACTCGAACACTCAGACAATATGGTTTGTAATAGTTTATTCACCAAGCCTTCCGCTGTGCTATAATATTGTGTGTATTGACTATTATGATATCAACTACGTCACGATACTCCCCGCCGGGCCCACCGGTCATATGTGGAAATATCGGGGTGTGACAGGTTGGTATCAGAGCCAACATTGAGTGAATCAAACACTAACCTTTTGTGTTTAATCTCAATGACACAATAAGCACATTCCTTAGACTCTCGAGTCTAGGCAAATGACCTAGGATTTTACTCTTAACCTTCCTTTAATTGCTTTATTATAGTTAATTGTTTTGACAGGTTATCACTTTGAAGAATGCCACCAAGAGTAAGGGGAAAAGGCAAAGGACCCATGCGTGGAGGACCGTCTAGCTACACGGGACCCTCCCACAGACGTACACCTTCCGACTCGCTTTCCGGCTCTGACTCAAAGGATAATTGGAGCCATAGCTTTGAACCAGCAAGACATTCTGTCTCGCTGGGATCCTCACCATCTGGCCCTCCTTATTTTGGGTTGCCCATTCCTATCGAACCCCATCATTCCCCTCTTTCGCAAGGAACTCATCACTCAAACCAATCACACCACTCTTTCCAATCTCATCCTTTTCATCATTCAGATTCCACTTACTCGCCTGCACAATTTAATCTGAACGCTTATGTTAACGACTTTTTGGGCTACAACCCTTTGGGACCTGAGGATCACTTTTCTCAGGAAATGGAGATGGATGATGACCCGGACCCAGATTTGCAAACAGGAACACCAGGCCACCCAATAAGTATCTCAAGCGGTTCCCCATTTCAGGGATCACCGTATCATGGGCCCGACTCATTCCAGGAGAGGATGGCTCAGTATGACTGGTTCTTTACACCATCATACCATAACTCCCCAGTCCAACCTCCCTTGAATGAACCACAGCTTCGAGCTGTTACCCCACCACCCTTGCCAGTTGAGGAACCACCTCAACAGCCTCCCGAGCCGCCAAGGCGGAGGAGAAATGCTAGAATGTCCATACGTGGGGGACCACGGTTTGCATCTCCTCGTGGCTCAAGTTCGTATCCTCCTATCCCAGATGACCCTCAGTTGGGTGGATCATCACACACGGTGCCGGAAGTCAACCTTCCGCCAGTTTCACACGCACCACTGCAGCCACCGTTGGGTTTTGACAACCCGATCCCGACATACCCAGAATCATCTGGGTATAATCTGTCTGGATACCCATCTGACTATGGGACTCATGATCCGTACCTTACAGCTGCACAATACCATCATCTTTACCCTTCTTCTTACCCTCCAGTTTATCCCACTGGATACCCGGCGCAGGATTTTCAATACCCGCCATACCAACAACCTCCTCCGTTTCAGCAGCAACAAACTCAAGAGATTTTAGAGAGGTTAGACAGGGTTGAACATGAGACCCATGAAACTAAGAAGAAGCACAATGGCTTTGTCAAGGGTCTTATGAACCTTCTCAAGGGCAAGAAGAAATAGGATGATGTTGGGTTGTTTTGTGTGTAATAAAGTCCCTGCGAGGACATTTATTTTGTTTTCATGTACCAAGTCCCTGCGTGGACTTACTTCCGTTTTAGTAGCCCCTGCGTGGGCAATGTTTTCAGTAGCCCCTGCGTGGGCAGTTTGTGTTGTTTTTCTCAAGTCCCTTTTTGGGCAATGTTGTAATCGTTTCGTAGTTTAATGAAGTTAATTTGTTTTTAAATATGTAATTTATTATATCATGCTACTTCATTTCAAATTTTATTTAATCCGCCTAAGAAACTCTTAGAGGTATAACCTAGCCAAAATATTAAATGGCTATGATGGTATAACCCTTTTAAGATAATGACTCTCCGTTAACATCTGAAAACATGTTAACAATCCTGAATTGTGCGGTACGAGAAACCACACAATCTTCCTAATGTATTTGGATTTTTCCAAGTCACTATTTTTAGCCTATATGATCATCATGAATCATGGCTAATAAACATCAATATGATGTATACACCACAACATCCATTAGAGATGTATGCTTATTGTAACACCTCGAAAATTCATGTCCAATAAAATAAAGACATGTGTCATGTTGTGCAAACGTGTTATAAATACGGACCCAGATAAAGATGTACGGTAGGATTTAAACGTCGACATGTTAATTTATACCTCTGAGCGACCTGTTAATAAATCCCTAACCAGGGTATATTATATCAAACATCTGATTTATATTTATAAATCTGGCCATCCTAAATAATAAATGGATTATAAACTCTAGACATGGATCCTATGCAAGTTCTTAGGAATTTCCGTCAATTTAAACTTCCCACAATGTGCCAAAGTGTGTAAGTGCATGCCTAGACATGCAATGGCTGAAAATATGGTCCCCATACTGATTAAAGTGTTTGAGAATCAGAGATTTAAGTATTACATGGTCAAAGCCTGAATAAAAACAAAAATTTGTCTTCTGGCAACAGCTTACGGACCTCAACGTCGGGAACGTTGCGGTGCGCAAGGCTTCTTACGGACCTTAACTCCCAGAACGTTGAGGTGCGTAAGGTTCCTGAACTAAAACCAAGTTTTGTCCTCTGGTGACTGCTTACGGACCTCAACATCCAGAGCGCTGCGGTGCGCAAGACTGCTTACACACCTCAACACCCAGAATGTTGCGGTGCGTAAGGCTTACAGCTGGGCGAATTTAAGGACAGATGGCTGTTAAAACGGTTACACCGCCTCTTTTAGGTGGTTTTCGAATCCAGGGGCTCCTATATCTGGTTTTTAGCATTATAGGACACCTAGGGACATCTTATAACCTTCCTAGACTATGTTGGCATGATCCTAAGCTCATGGGGTTCACTATATAAGAAGATGGAAGTTGCAATATTTGGGCATTTGCACTTGCAACATTCACAACTGATTTTCTAGAGCTCTCTGATCAGCAAGCCATCTTCCTAGTGGTCCCTAATTATAATTAGGACATTTGTAAGTAGCCTTAACCCTTTCTAATCTAGTTTAGCTTAGTTAATTAACTAAAAGTCAAACCATCGTAATTAAGGTTTGACTTCGTGATTAATTAAAATGTGCTTAGTCTAATCACGAATTAAAAGTACCTTTAAGTAGGTATTTATGTGGGTAATAAAACCTTAAAAGGGTATTTCTAGATTCCCACTCTAACTATGTTAATTGTCGAGTCAAAGCTTACTTTAAAAACAGAATGTTAAATTTCAAATTAAAGCATAATTAGCAATGTAGGATACTTGCAACCTGTTTGATCATTAATATAACTTGGTAATTAATGTAAGAACATGTCCCAACATGATCAACTCGACAATTTTCAGTTTAGGCTCGGTTTGGAACCGAAAGTTGCATAGTTTGACCTTTGCTTTGACTTTCAGTTCTGACCCGTTTAAGCATTGTTTAGAAATACCTTAGAGCCTTAATTGGACCAGGTTTCATATTAGTGTAACCCCCTGAGGTCACACAACTTGGTTCATTAGTTATCCGATTCATATGCATGTTTCCGATTAATGCTTAAATATTGACTATTATGCCATTTTGACTAGAAAACGTGATTTTTGAAAAAGTAGAAGAGTAGAAACCTTAGTTACTGATTTATAAACTTGCACCTAAAATTTGACATCAGTTTGAGGTCTAGATTAAGAGTTATGCTCACTAGCGTAAAATGAAAGCTTTATGTTAAATAAATGACGTAATTAGCGTATAGCCTATCTAAACCCACTTTTTGATATCAAACTTTTTACCCACTGATGTAATATAATATTTTGGGATTTTTAAAGATTTTTATTTAATTTTTGGCTGAGCCTAACATAGGTCTCTAAGCTTAATTCGATTAATGTCGGTTTTGCCCTTTTTAGCCATAAAATGAGCTTTACAAATCCTTTTGACCCCAAACCTTTTTCTACTGATTTTATTCGATAAATAAAATGTTTTGAGCTTTCTGGAATTATAAAAATATCAGCTTTCCTTTGAAAACCCGGAAATGGCTCCAAATCGCCTTTGTAAGCATTTTTAACGCATAGTATGTACTAAAATAATATTAAACATATAAGGTTGATACCTACTGATATTTTTAGTATATTTTTATATATTAACAGTAAGTACAAGTTTATAAACTCAGGTTTCCAGTTTTGACCTTTTAAGCCTAAGTGAAATTACCAAAATACCCCTAGGGTGCATAGTTTGGTTTTAGAAGATAAATTTCACATATAGGTCATACCCTACTGTTATAACTTATTAAATTAAGTATATTTACTATATAAATCAGACCTGTAACTTAGATTACTAATTAAACTCTTTTATAATCTTTTAAATGACCAAAATGCCCTTATGAGGCATAATTTGTGTTTAAATCCGTTTTGGGCATAATACAAGATATCTTACTGATATTATAACATACTTAAGGCATATTAACTCAGGGAACTTGCATATGTCTCTTATGGTTACCCGTGACGCCCTTTTCGCGTTCGGTTCGGTTTATGTAACTAGTTTGCATAAATTGACCGAAACGGGTCAAACCTTAACATCTTTGTCTCAAAATCCAGAATGTATTTAGTATACCCATATTATACAAGTATTCAAACTTGTCGGGTCTAAATCACATTCTATCCGGTGTTTGCTTAATCGTGCGTTTGAACCGTATCATCCTTAAAAGCTAACCGGTCTAAGCTTAGGCTTAAATAAAGACCCGTTAGAAATCTAATAGGTTATTATAAACCTTTGTTCCAGAATAGAAGAACCAGTAAAAGCTACCTTCACTCGCTAATTGTGATTTATACTTACAAAGGTAAATACTTTTAACTTATTTTCCCTTATACAGGCTTGGGGTACGGTATATAAAATACCGCTTGGTCCGGCATTGAATCTTTAATCGAATAGTGGTTAAATCCTTGATATGCTACGTTTTGAAATGTTTTGTTTGCTTAAAGCCTTTGGGGGGTTAATGACCATGTCCCGGATATCCTTGGCATCATCTTACGAGATGGCCATGACCAAAGCACGGAGTGTAGGCGTACACTCGTCAGTGCCGAACCAAATAATGTGGTGTGTCTATTAATCTTTACCCCGGTCTACGGATCGGGCTACTGAACGCATAAGTAACATGTAATTCGTTTACAAGTATTATATTCATATAATTATCCCAAGTTATAAAATGTTTTGTGCCACGTGCATTCAAATCAATTTTCAACCTTTTTAAAATGAGTCAGTTAAATTGTATTTACCAGTGTAAACTGACGTATTTTCCAAAAGGTTAAGTGCAGGTACTACTCGTACTAGGCTGGCTGTCTTCTAGCATCCGCAATAAGTCTCGCAAGCTTGGATGTTAATAAAACTGTTGAACAATATCTTCTTTTATTTTGATCCGCCTGTGGATCCGTTTCAACTACTCGTGATATTTAATATTACATTTTATTTAAAGTTGAAATGAATCTATCTTTGCTTCCGCTGTGCATTTACATATTGTGTTGTTTGTCTATGATGATATCAACTACGTCACTATGCTCCCCACCGGGCCCACCGGTGACACGTGGAAAATAGGGGTGTGACACTTATAAGCAAAGGTGTACTAATGACAATGAAAGTGTTAATAGACTTCTTGTCAAAGAGGCGATGAACTTTGTTCGACCCTTAAAGAAATCAATGATAATAATCGTCCTTGTGACAAGGCTTTGTGCCATCTAAAGGTCCTTCGAGACGAGCTTTGTGTAATATGTATATGTCTTCATGACATTGACAGTGTGATTTATATTCCTCTATCTAATAAAAATATAAGGAATTATATCTCTTTGAATATTTTTATATGGTCTATATGGTTTAATAATACCACCACCATCTAATCATCAATATGATGATTTAATGCATAATTTAAATATATCATCATTGTTGTTATAGTACTCGAAAATGGCTGGATCTGATGAGGCAAATAGCCACCCTCGAGGAGGAAATAATAATGAAGCAAGAGTAAATCTTACAAATGCTGAACTGCAAGCAATGATCGATACTGCAGTTGCCCAAGCAGTAGATAAGATATTTAAGGAACCGAGCAATGTTCGGTCTCAAACTCATTCAAGATCCCATTCTCAAACCCATACTCATAGGAAAAGTGAGTCTCAGCACTCATCTAACCGGGACAGTGAGCCCAAGAGGCAGATTATTCTTGAGCCGACTCCCAGGTATACCAAGAGTTGTACCTACAAGTACTTTGTCTCCTGTAAACCGAGAGATTTTACAGGAGAAAAAGGTGCAATCGATTGCATGAAATGGAGACGGTGATAGACATCAGCGGTTGTGCTAAGGAGGATATAGTGAAGTTTGTATCACAATCCTTCAAGGGCGATGCCCTCACTTGGTGGAAAGCATTAGTGTAAGCCACCGGGAAGGTTCCTTTGTACAATTTGTCATGGAACAAGTTTGTTAATTTGGTTAAGGAAACCTATTGCCCTCAGCATGAAGTCGAGCGGATAGAGACTGATTTCCTCACTTTAGTGATGAAAGATCTAGATTGTAGATCCTATGTGACTAGTTTCAATTCTATGTCTAGGTTGGTACCGTATTTAGTCACTCCTGAACCCAAGCGCAAAGCATGTTTTCAAGACTTTGGGCCAAAAGTGTCAACTTGATGAAACTTGCTTTCATAGAGGCATTTAACGAACCGGAGCCTAACGAAGTTAGATTATTCATCCTAGAGCCTCAACATACTGACTACAAGGGCCCTACATGTCAACAATGAGGTTAAAAAGGGTTAAAAATGATCAGGGACTAAAGCTGCAAGCATTCAAACTTGTTTTACCAGTTAACCCGGTCCACGCGGCCCGCGTAAGACATCCCTTAAGTCTTACGCGGCCCGCCTGAGAGTGCCAGTAACAGAAAAAGGCTGCCAGGTGCGGGTTAGGTTGTTCCACCGCCTTAGCCTAGTTTGTAACGACCTAGGGAGCTGTAAGTCGGTTAATTTCAATAGCTAGGACACCTGGGGTGATTCCAGGGCCTCCAATTACACCTGGAAACGATCTAGATTCATGGACTTTGCTATATAAAGGAGCCTAGTCTCGTGTTCATAAACACATTTGCAAACAATTCACTTGAGGGACTTGTTCTGGAGCTTCCATCAGTAAGAAGAGGATCATCAAGTGTAGAAAAGTTTGCTAGGACCTGTAGTAAGCCTCTAATTTCTTGTTTAGTCGTTTAATTTAGCTTAATTACTCTAAAGTCAAACTTATTGTAAATTTAGTCTGACTTTCGTTTTAATTACAATAGGTTTAACCACTGATCAAATTGAAAGTGGTTATAGAACCACATTAGTGTAGGTGATTAACCCTTAAAAGGGCACCTCCTAATTATCTCGTTTGACTGGTCAATTGTCGGGTCAAAGTAGTTTGACAAAAAGTCAAACTGGACAGAAATTACAAAAAATGATTCTAATTAATAAAACAGAGGTTCTAAATTATATTTTAACATTCTAATGCCTTGGTAATCAATATTAAAACATGTTTTATCAGTCCTAACCCGGCAATTTATAGTCTAAGGTCAGTTTATAACCGAAAGTCGCAAAAGCTTGACTTTTGCTTTGACTTTCAGTTCTGTTCCGTTCAAGCTTAATTCTCCCATGTTTTAAGCTTCCATTAGGACCACATTACTTAGTAGTATAACCCCCTGTAGTTATATTGCATGGTGCCTAGTGGTTTGAATTATATGCACTTGATCGTAATTATGCTTAATAATGCCATAAACGCCCTTTTTACATCCAACTGATATTTTTAGCAATATGAATGGACTAACACCTTTGCTACTGATATTTAGAAATGTCCCAAAAATTTGACATCAATTTGAGGTCTAGAATAGGAGTTATGCTCAATAGCGTAATTAAGAAGCTTTTTGTTATTTAAAAGGCGTAATTAACATAAAGCCTATCCAAACCCGATTTTTAATACCAAACCTTTTACCTACTGATGTAAAATAATATTTTGGGATTTTTGAAGATTTTTAATTATTTTTAAGCAGAGCATAACATAGGATTATAGCTTGATTTCGGTAATTGTCGGTTTTACCCTTTTCATGCATAAAATGAGTTTTACATAACTTTTTAATACCAAACCTTTTGCTACTGATTTTATATAATAAATTAAGTATTTTGAACTTTATAAACTGATCAAAAACTCAGATTTCCTGTTTTAAACCGAATATCCCTTTAAACCGACTTTTAAGCATTTTTAGCACCTAGTATGGGTCAAAACTATATTTGACATATAAAACTTATTACCCACTGATGTTTTAAGCTAATTTATATAATTATACAGTAAGCTAAAGTTTTTAAACTCAGAAGTCTATTTTGACCTTTAAAGCCTATGTAAAATTACCAAAATGCCCCTACGGTGCATAGTTTGGTAATATAAGATAAATTTCCCATATATAAAATACGCTACTGATATAACTTATAAAAATGCATAGTTTACTGATTTAATCTGACCTGAAACTCAGTTGCACAATTAAACTCTTTTATGGGCATTAAAATTACCAAAATGCCCTTATGGGACTTATTTTGGTTTAAATTACTTTTTGGGCATATATGTTATCATCTTACTGATGTATTAACATATTTTGAGCATAATAATGATTAAGACCTGTATATAATTTATTTGGTTACCTGTTACGCGTTTAAGCATTCGGATCGGCTTATGTGACTAGCTTACATAAAATAGTCGAAACGGGTTAAACCTTATCATTAAATCCTCAGATTCCATAATGTGTTTAGTTTGCCCATATTATACAAGTATCCAAGCTTGTCGGGTCTAAACCACATTCAATTCCGGTCCCCGCTTAATCTAGCGTTTAGAACCGTAAAGTTTCCTTCTAGCTAGCCGGTCTAAGTCCTTGACTGAATTAAAGACCCGTTAGCATCCTAATAGGTTAATAAACCTTCTATACAGATTAAATAGCTTCCGGTAGAAGGTGCCTTCAAAAAGCTTTAGGATTTTACTGCTAGCATCAGGTAAATACTTTTAACTTATTTTCCCTTATACGGGCTTGGGATATGGTATTATAATAATACCACTTGGACGGGTATGAAATCATTTAATCGGATTGTGATTAATAAATTTGCATAACCCGTTTTAATATGTCTTGTTTGATAACATAAACATTGGGGGTTAATCTGACCGTGTCCTGGATATCCTCGGCTCATTTCATTTAAAATGGCCACGACTTATGCACGGGGTGTAGGCATACACCTGACAGATGCAATGCTAAAATAATATATAAACCCACATGTTGGGGATAACTCCTTTGTGGGTTCTATAAGTGGTGAGTCGGTTAATCACGACCGGCTTCCAACCGGCCCCAATTGTAAGACAAACATGTAAATCTGTATACAAGATTATATTTAAATAATTGTCCCAAGTTATAAAAGATTTGTGCCATGTGCACTTAAATCAATTTTCTTAAATGTTTTCAAAAGAGTCAGTTAATTGTATTTACCAGTGTAAACTGACGTATTTTCTTAAAGACTGATTTGACAGGTACCTCTTGTAATAGGCTGGAGCTATAGGGTGTCATTAGAGGATCTTGCAAATCCATGAGATACCTGAAGTCTGTTGTTTTTGTTTCTTGTTACATTTATGATCCGCCTATGGATCTTATTACATTCCAGTCTGTATATTCATAAACTCGAACACTCAAACAGTATGGTTCGTAATAGTTTATACACCAAGCCTTCCGCTGTGCTATAATATTGTGTGTATTGACTATTATGATATCAACTACGTCACGATACTCCCCGCCGGGCCCACCGGTCATATGTGGAAATATCGGGGTGTGACATTTAAGTTTAAAATTAGACCGGTTAGTTTTAAAGAAAGGTTTACGGTTCAAAACGCAAGATTAAGCGAAGACCGGATTAGAATATGATTTAGACCCGAAAAGTATGAAGGCTTGTATAATATGGGTAAACTAAACACATTCTGGATTTTGAGGTAAAAATGATAAGGTTTGACCCGTTTCGGTCAATTTATGCTAACTAGTCACATAAACCGTACCGAACGCGAAAAATGCATAATGGGTAACCAAAAGAGTCATATACAGGTTTCACAAGTTAATATGCCTTAAATATGTTATGATATCAGTAGGATACCTTCCATTATGCCCCAAACGAATTTAAAATCAAATTAAGCCTCGTAAGGGTATTTTGTTCGTTTTAAAGGTTATAAAAGAGATTAAATGTTAATCTGAGGTTCTGGTCTAAAATTATCAGTAAAAATAATTTTTTTTGCAAGTCATATCAGTAGGGTATTGCATATATGTGAAATTTATCATTTATAACCAAACTATGCGCCGTAGGGGCATTTTGGTCATTTCACATAAGCTTTAAAGGTCAATTTTGGAAATCTGAGTTCAAAACTTTTACTTACTGTTAAAGTATAAAAATTTACTTAAAACATCAGTAGGTATTAAGTCTTATGTGTCAAAAATAGTTTTAACCCATACTATGCGTTTAAAACGCGTAAAAAGTCGGTTTTAGGCGATTTTCAGGTTATATAAGGAAATCTGAGTTTTCGATCAGTTTATAAAGTTCAAAATATTTTATTTATCATATAAAATCAGTAGCAAAAGATTTGGTATCAAAATGTTATGTAAAACTCATTTTATTAGCAAAAAGGGTATAACCGTCAATTACCGAATCAAGGCAAAACCCCATGTTATGATCAGTTTAAAAATAAATAAAAATCATCAAAAATTCCAACATATTATATTACATCAGTGGGTAAAAAGTTTGGTGTCGAAATTTGGGTTTAAATAGGATTTATGCTAATAATGCCGTTTAATTAATAAAAAGCTTTCAAATTACGATATTGAGCATACCTCCTAATTTAGACCTTATACTGATGTCAAATTTTTAGGATATGTTTATAAATCAGTAATAAAGGTTTTTGTCCTCTCATATTTTCAAAAATATCGTTTTAATATCAAAAGGGCATAATGGTCAACATTTAAGCGATTAACGGAAACATGCAATGAATCGGATTACAAAGGAACCACATTGTATAAACTCAGAGGATTATACTAATATGTAATACGGTCCTAATGGAACCCTATGGCATATCTAAAACAAGCTAAATCAGGTCAGAACTGAAAGTTAAAGCAGTCTTCTTTTGCGACTTTCGGTTCCGAACCGAGCCTAAACTCGGAATTGTCGGGTTGAACATGCCTAGACATGTTCTTACATTATTTACCAAGTTATTTTAGTGTTAAAACAGGTTCCATAACTTCTACATTACTAGTTATGAATTTATTTGCAAAAATAGCTTATGTTGACTTTTTAATATTAAGTTTGACCCGACAATTGACCAAGTTAGAGTGATAATCACGGGGTGCCCTTTTAAGGACTTATTACCCACATAATTACCAACTCATAGCCACTTTCAATTCGAATAATGGCTGGACCATTAGTGATTAATCATTAATTCAAAGCTTAATTACGACGACTTTGACTTATGGTCATTAGACTAATAAAACATGAACTAGGAAGGCTAAGAATGCTTACAAAGGCTCTTAGCACGAATTAGGAGCTTGAGGAAACTTGCTTGAAGTCCAGAGAGCTCCAGAGAGTGAGTTAGAATGATTTTTGTGAATGAGCACATGAAGTAGCAAACAAGAAGCTCTTATATGGCCAAAATCAATTCACAAGATCACTCCACACAAGTCTACAAATGTTTTCTGATGATTCCAGGTGTCCCTATGCATGAAATACTGTTGGTTCAGCCCCTGGGATCGAAAACAAGGCATGCAAAGGCGGTGCAACAGGCTGTACAGGCATCTGTCCAATTTTTCTGCACCTGGCAGTCTTACGAAGCCCGCGTAAGACTTGCCTTATGGCCTACGCGGCCCGCGTGAGGGTCTGATCTGGTCACCAAGTTTCAAATATTGCAATTTCAGTCCCTGGTCCTTCTAAACTTGATTTAACTTGCGTTTATTGCACTTTTAACCCCCAAACTTGACTTTTAAGGGTCTTGAGTCTTTAAACATTTAACAATAAGCCTTCGGTTAGGCACGAGGTCACCCGAATGGTCTTGAAATGCAATATTAACGCGTTTAACCCTTATTACTTGTAATTAACACTTTGATTATCTATATGCGTCGAAACTTCATGAATTTAATATCAGTTATTCTTGGGATCAAAATAAATTATCACAATGTTTTTGGGATCGTTAAAAGGTCACTCAGAGGTTACTTTCAACATGTTGACACTTTTAACCCCTATGTTTCATAAGATCCTTATTTTAAGCACAAACGACTTCCATTGTTCGACAATTTATTCGTTAAAGAATACGAACGTCGTGTGAGGTCAATCAGAGGCACAAGAATGGCATGTTGACACTTTGGATCCCTTTATTAACATATTTACATTGTTTAACAATTTTAGTCCTCCAGAAATAATTCCTTACACGTTTAAAGTCCATGTCACGTGTCCTCATAATATTGGTCGTGATTTTACGAGGTGTTACATCCTCACCCCCTTAAAAGAAATATCGACCTCGAGATTTACTGAAATAAATGAGGGTACTTCTGTTTCATTGTGGATTCAACCTCCCACATGTATTCGGGACCTCTACGGGCATCCTATTTAACCTTCACAATCGGTACGTGCTTCTTTCGAAGTTTCTTGACCTGTCGATCCTCGATCGACAAAGGTTTTTCAACAAATTTTAAGCTCCATCTATATGCACGTCCTTATGTGACATGGCTAGCGAATCATCGGCTAGACACTTCTTCAGATTGTAGATGTGAAACACATTATGAATTCCACTGAGCTCTTCAGGCAGGTTTAACTTGTAAGCCACTGTTCCGACACATTCGATGATCTCGAATGGCCCTATGTATCTTGGGCTTAACTTGCCTTTCTTGCCAAAACGCATCACCCCTTTCCAGGGTGATACCTTAAGTAGAACTTTGTCATCTACCTCGAATTTTATAGGTTTACGCCTTTTATCTGCGTAGCTTTTCTGCCTATCCCTGGCAGCCTTGAGACAACCTCGTATCTGCATAATCTTATCTGTCGTCTCCAGGACTATATCAGGTCCTGTTAGTTGGACATCTCCAACTTCCGCCCAACAAACTGGCGTCCTGCACTTTCTTCCATACAAAGCTTCAAAAGGTGCAGCTTGAATACTCGAATGATAGCTATTATTATATGAAAATTCGATCAACGGAAGATGATCATCCCAACTTCCTCCTAAATTAATAACACAAGCTCGTAGCATATCCTCGGGCGTTTGAGTCATACGCTCGCTTTGACCATCCGTCTGAGGATGATATGCAGTGCTAAAGTTTAATCGAGTGCCTAGGGATTGCTGAAAGCTTTTCCAGAAATGCGATGTATATCTCGTATCCCTATCAGAGATGATAGACACTGGTACTCCGTGAAGAGATACAATCTCATCCACGTATAGCTGAGCTAACTTATCTGAGCTGTGTGTTTCCTTAATAGGTAAGAAGTGGGCTGACTTAGTCAGTCTATCCACTATAACCCAAATAGTATCATTTCCTCGCTTTGTTTTCGGTAACTTAGTGATGAAATCCATAGTTACCATTTCCCACTTCTAGGTGGGAAGTTCAGGCTGTTGCAGCAAACCTGACGGCTTCTGGTGTTTGGCTTTAACTTGAGCACACGTTAGACATTTGGCCACATAAGTGGCTATAGATTTCTTTAAACCTATCCACCAGTAATTTGCCTTTAAATCCTGGTACATCTTATCACAGCCAGGATGAACAGAGTATTTGGAGCTATGTGCTTCTTGTAGAATCACTTCTCGAAGTCCTCCATAAATTGGAACCCATATTCGTCCATTCAATCTTAGAATCCCATCCTTGCTATACGATAACTATTCAGCAGTTACGCCCAGCTTTTCATTTGGATAGTTAGCTTCTAATACGGCTTTCTTTTGAGCGGCTAACAACCTTTCATTCAAATTGCTCTTCAATTCAATGCTCTTGGCATTGATTCTAATGGGATTAATCCTTCCCTTCCTGCTTAGAGCGTCAGCAACTACATTCGCTTTGCCTAGATGATATCGGATTTCACAATCATAATCATTTAGTGTCTCCATCCATCGACGTTGTCTCATGTTCAGATCCTTCTGGTTAAACAGATGTTGGAGGCTTTTGTGATCAGAATAGATCACACACTTAGTTCCATAAAGATAATGCCTCCAAAGCTTTAAAGCAAATACAACGGCACCCAATTCCAAATTGTGGGTGGTGTAATTCTTTTCGTGTACCTTTAATTGTCGAGAAGCATATGCAATAACCTTGCCTCTTTGCATAAGTACACAACCCATTCCAGTATGTGATGCATCGCAGTATACCACAAACTCTTCAATCCCTTCAGGAAATGTCAACACAGGTGCATTGCTTAGCTTCTGCTTAAGAATATCGAAGGATTCTTGCTGCTTGGGACCCCAGTCGAACTTTATATTCTTGTGGGTCAATGAAGTTAGGGGTGCAGCAATCCTTGAGAAGTTTTCAACAAAACGACTGTAATATCCTGCTAAACCCAAGAAGCTACGAATCTCGGTGGGCGTCTTCGGCTCTTGCCAATTCATGATAGCTTCAATCTTAGTGGGATCCACCTGGATACCATGCTCGCTAACCACATGTCCAAGAAATTGGACTTCACGAAGCCAAAACTCGCATTTTGAAAACTTGGCGTAGAGCTTCTCTTGCTGAAGAAGTTTAAGAATACATCGAAGATGTTTTTCATGATCAGCCTGATTCTTTGAGTATATGAGTATGTCATCAATAAAGACGATGACAAACTTGTCTAAGTAGGGTTTGCAAACGCGATTCATGAGATCCATGAATGCTGCTGGTGCATTAGTGAGCCCGAAAGGCATCACTAAGAACTCGTAGTGACTGTAACGAGTCCTGAATGCAGTCTTGTGCACATCTTCATCTCTGACTTTCAGCTGATGGTAACCTGATCTTAAATCAATCTTGGAGAAGTAACTTGCCCCTTGCAGTTGATTGAACAGATCGTCGATCATGGGCAATGGATATCTATTCTTGATTGTAACCTTGTTAAGCTCGAGATAATCGATGCATAGACGCATCGATCCATCCTTTTTCTTCACAAACAGAATCGGTGCTCCCCAAGGAGATGAGCTAGGTCTAATAAATCCTTTAGCCAACAAATCATCCAACTGAGTTCTCAACTCTTTCATCTCAGTCGGTGCTAACCTATAAGGTGCTCTTACAATAGGTGCTGCTCCAGGAATAATGTCGATTCTGAACTCCACTTGCCTATCTGGTGGTAAACCAGGTAGTTCTTTAGGGAGTACTTCTGGATATTCAGAAATGACAGGGATTTCTTCAATCTTGGGCTTTGGTTCATCAATAGTCACTTGTGTCATGTAAATGACACAACCCTTCTTTAAACACCTTGATGCCTTAAGCATAGACACTTGCTTAGGCAACCTGTACTGAGTATCTCCTTGTATTGTTAATGGCTCACCATATGGAGTTTTAATAACCACTTGCTTCTTATCACAAACGATTTGAGCTTGGTTATGAGATAACCAGTCCATGCCTATCACTATGTCGAATCCAGCTAATTTCAAAGGAAGCAAAGACAATGGAAAAGAGTGGTTCCTAATGGATATAAAACATCCATCTAATACGGTTGAAGCATTTTCTATGGTACCATCGGCCAATTCTACTTCATACTTTATGCTTAGGGTCTTAACAGGCAGATTTAATAACTTACAAAATTTATTGTCTACAAAAGACTTATCTGCACCCGAATCAAACAATACCCTTGCATAAATATCATTGATAAGAAAGGTACCTGTTATCACGTTGTCATTCTGGATTGCTTCTTGAGCATTCATTTGAAAGACCCTAGCATTGGTCTTCTTACCTTCTTCAGGTTTCTTGGCATACTTTGGGCAGTTATATTTGATATGCCCCTTCTTGTTATAGTTGTAACAAGTCGCATCCTTTATCTTCTTACAATCCAACGTCTTATGCTCACTAGATTTACAGATCCCACAAGCCCTAGGCTGCGATTGGGATTTTGATTCATACCTGCACTTTCCCAGATGACGCTTCTTGCAGGTCTTGCATTTGGGCTTCTCACCCGACTGTTGGTCATCTTTCTTGAACCCTGAACTCTTCTTGTGATCAGAGTTCCCCTTATGCTTCTTATCTGAACGGTGTGAGTTATCATCCTCACGTTTCCTCTTCCCCGCGTCAGAATTCCTAAGCGATCTCTGCATGACCGCATCAAGGGTAAGAGATAATGACAAATCAGCTACTCACCTAAAAGTAGTAGGTCTTGATGCTTTCACACTAGCTTTAATCTCCGGGGCTAAACCCCCAATGAAACGGGCTATACGTTTTGGTTCTGGTGTCACGAAGTAAGGAACCAATCGAGACATGGTGTTAAAACTCGTGAGATATGCCTGACAGTCTAAGTTCTTCATAACCAATGTCAGAAAGTCAGTCTCGATCTTCTCAACTTCATGTTGAGGACAAAAATTCTCTTTGATTAAAGCAACAAACTGAGCCCATGTTAAGTTGTATAACGGAATCTTTCTAGTAGCTTGGATTAAGGACCTCCACCAAGCTAGGACTTCTCCCTTGAATGACTGTGAAACATACTTCACAATATCTTTCTCGGCACATCCACTAATATCAACCACTGTATCCATCTCATCTAGCCATGTCATGCAATCAATGGCTCCTTTTTCCCCAGTGAAATCCCCGGGCTTGCAGGAGACGAAATACTTATATGAACAGGTCTTTGTATGTGGCTCTTGATCGAATACAATCTTCTTAGACGGGATACTGTGCTGATTTGATGAGTGTTGGGCATCATCCTTCTTCGACTCATGAGATTTTGAAGGTGGCTTACTGTGAGCCACAGAGTGAGTCTTAGGGTGTGTACCACTAGACTCTCTAAATTGCCTGTCTATGGCTTTAGAAACAGCATTGTCAATTGTAACACCCCAAAAAAATAATTAATAATTAAAATACCATACATTTAAATATAAATGAAAGGGTATTAATTTGTTCTACAAGAGACTAACAAAAAAAACTTGAGGGGCTGAATTAGTAAAATGGAAACTTGATATTATTAAAAACAAAATAAATCAAAACCACAAACACATACGTGCGTGTGGGTGTGAGCGACCAGAGGAAAGAAACAGGGACCAAACCCTAGTTCTTAAACTATTCCATCAAATTCAGCCCTCAAATCAAACGATCCTGAATGCATGTAGCTGAATTAGAGTCTATAACATCATCTCTTCATAAGGTATGTTGAGAATTTGATGTATGTTTATGTATTGAGTTCTTGGTGAAATCTATGATGCTCAATTAGGGTGAAATTATGATAAGAGTTGTAAAATCTACATGATTCTAAACAGGTTTGATAAACACTAGTTGAACAAGTGCCATTGTTAGGCATTTAGTTGAATGCACAAGTATGAATAAATGGGTTTTGATGTGTAAAATCTGAACTCATGAAATTAGGAACTTTACGATGATGTTTGAAATCATAATAATCAGAAATTTAATGGAAAAAAAAAAGAAAAAAGAGAATATAGATATGTCTACTTGTTAAATAGGAGTTTTGTTGGCTAGAAACTTCAATAACTTGAAGGAAATGGCTAATTATAAAATATGCACATAAAGTGTTTGACGAAACGCTTGAATGAAATATTAAGTTTTAAAAATAATTCACCAAATGATGTTGATGTGAATTTGCGAATAAAAGATGGATAAATGTGCATATTGTGAGTTTGAGATAGAGGAATATTAACGATTGGGTTGCACGTTATAGGCAACTCGGGTGAAGCTTCGGGGAGTCAAGCTGGGGCAAATGCAAGGTTGAAGGAAAAGCAATAAGGTACGTGGCTAAAGACTTCGTTAATATTGTTATTTAGCTTTTGTTATTGTAAATAGTTGGTACATTAGAATATGAGATTTGAATGGTTAGTTTGCTTGAATGATGGAATTCATAATGGCAAACCAAATGGGTTAGCAAGGGTAGGTACAAACCGGGTAACGGAAGTACCTTATCCGTAGACTTTAAGCCCGGGTGACGGGTAGTGAATTATTAAACACGCAACCGGTAATGGGAGCGTGAGTGTTGAAAATAATAAACCCGGAAGTGGGAAAAAGGGGATGGATGCATCCCAAGTCACATTTCTTAGAGTGGTTTAAGTCTATGCACTTAGATCAATAACGGGTCGAATAATTAAAAGGGTAAACCCGGTAATGGGGAACGTGAAGTAAGAAGGGAAAGGAACCCGGAAATGGGTTATCATAGTACTAAATAATATCCCATCCGTATGGTCTCGGGTAAGATGAATTGAAAGGTAAAATGGTTAGTATGTAGAATAAATATATATAAAACGGTCTTGTGTCCTATGACGCATAATAGCTACAAATCGTGTTATGGACAGGTTAATGGATTGCAATAGGAAGTCGTAAGCTTCTCTAGAAATTTTAGGACGTTCCGTATCATGCCCTGATGTTTTAAAAGTGCGAAGTGAGAACAAACGGGTCAAAACAGGTCAAAACAGCCAAAACAGCAAAGTATTTGCTGCAGATGAGTCTCAGGCGGGCCGCGTAAGCTCGGCCTGGGCTTATGCGGGGCGCGAGAAAGCTACCGTAAGTTACGGTAGCTACCGTAACTTACGGTAGCGAGCAAAAGTGTTACGCCAGTTCTCTACTACCTTACGGCAGCCTAATGTTGCCCAGTGGCTACCGTAAGCTACGGTAGTGCCCAATCACTTTTGATAAGTTTGGCATATTTTAGTTATTCGGATCCGTTTTCGAGCGTAGTTTCATTTATACCAATTTCTAAGGACCGTAATACTAATGTTTGTTAAAATTTTCTGCTTTTAGGTAATTCAAGCACGTGGATGATGATCAAGTCTAAGCTTCCGAACCGAACACATTCAAGATCACATTCCGCTACTTTTGTTAATGCTTGTCATTAGTAAAACTTATGTATTTAAAGAAATACTTATGTATCCTAATGTTGTTTTTGAACGTCAGTTAATCTAGTAATTTCTAAACTAAGGTTATGTAAATGTTTTGGCTTGACGATTATAAAGAATAGTCTTATCTTGTCGATAAGAATTGATATTTCTAAAAGTAGAGTGTACATCAATCAATGCTTGAAGTTCCGCACCAGTTACGTTGATTCTGGTAGTATCATGATTCTCTATAGGGTGACTGTTTACTTCCTCCGTTTCAGCCATGTAGCTTGATTGCTACAAAACAATTGACAATATTTTATTCAGAGGTTATTTATGGAATCATCCCTTTTTGATGATTCATTAACCATGGCAAATATAAACCATATTTGGTTAATTTGTTAATTATATTTATTTAGGATTTTCATTATAATTTATCCTAGTTGTAAAACGTTAAAGGTATTATTAATGGCACATAAGGCCTAGTCACAAGGACAGATTTAAGCCATGATTTCAGAGAATCGAGGCATTAAGGTTTGAACGTAGTTCATTACCTTTTATTGACAGGGAGTCGTAGACTACATCTGTCTTTTGTCTTATTTGACAATTAATACGGCCCGTAGGCACCACATCACTAATGGATGTTTAAATAATAAATAAAGGTAAGGAATTTGAAGAATCCAATATAAGGATGACATGTGTGATTTTAACGAATCACATCTGCCAGGAGTGTTAACATGTTTTCAGATGTTAACAGGGATTTGAATCTTAACAAGGATCTACCATCATGGCCTTGTCTTAAAATGACACATGGGCTAGGTTTTGCCTTTAAGATTTTGTTTTGATATAAAAAGGCAGATCAATATTAAATTGGAATGATATTTTATTTATTTTCATACTTTATATTCATGCATATAATGATAGAAATGAAATTTAAAATTCAAACATTCCACTAAAATTAAAAAGGAGTACATATTTGCCCTAAACGGGACTTTAACAGAAATAACTTGCCCACGCAGGGGCTAAAAATGAAAATACAAGTCCTCGCAGGGACTAAGTACCTAAATAAAAATGTCCACGCAGGGACTTGATTGAAATAAAGAAATTACAATACAAATAAATAAGGAATCTTCAAAAATCCCTCTTCTTCTTCCCCTTGATCAGATTCGCCAAACCTTTAAGAAATTCCCGGTGGCTCCTACGCTCCTCTTGAACCTCGCGTTCCACCTGGCTCAACCTTTGAAGAATCTCCCGTCAGACCACGTGAGACAACGAAACGTGGCGGAAACATCGGGGAGTGTTGTAACAGAATTAATTGTTTCCAATCCATGGCAATTGAAGTTTCGTTTTATTAAACAAACATGAGAGTTTACATTGTTTTAAACAAGAAACAAAGAGTACATAACATAAATTAACTAGTTCTTGTCTCGTTTTAAGTCACTAAGGCACAGGTCCACCTAAGTATGTCTTGATAAGTCCTATGCATCATCTCCTGAAAACACATGTGAAAATAGGTACGTCAGCATAAAAATGCCTGTGAGATACATAGGTTTTGTGAAAATAGGATTCATGACTTATGTTTGAGAAAATGTTTAGTCATGAACCTTGTAATTTGCTTTGTCTTGTAAATCATTTAAAAAAACGATGAGATCAGATGATATGTATAAATAAATGTAAGGTTAAATGAATAACCAAGTAAAATGAGTTTGTATAAGATAAGTTGTTTGTAAAACAATGTCTTGTGAAAAGTATGTTATTTGTATAAAATGCTATATGTCTCAAATTGAAATGATTCAAATAACGCTACGATATGTAATACCATACAAACACTTATATATAGGAAGTACCAGCGGCGTATCCACCATGCTTGTATCATATTACACACGCCTCGTTACTTAAATCACTTACTCAAACCAAACCACCAAGATGTAATGTTTAACAATTGTAGAAATGTTTATGTATAGTCTAATGTCTATTGTCAAATGTAAATCATGTCAACAGATACAAAAGGTTTACACGGTTCAACAGTTACAAACAGTTCATATAATCAAATGGTTACGACGGTTCACATAGCCAAATGGTTACAACGGTTCAAAATGTAATATAATGTGTTCATATGCTGGATGAGCATATGCAACAGACGTGCAATGTAAAACAATGTCTAGTGTGCTAAGTAAACTTACATAGCAGAAATGTAAAGTAATGTACTAAGTATGCACACAATGGACATACATAGCATAAAATGTAATGTAAAACGATGTACTAAGTATGCACACAATGGGCATACATAGCATGAAATGTAATGTAAAACGATGTACTAAGTATGCACACAATGGACATACATAGCATGAAATGTAATGTAAAACGATGTACTAAGTATGCACACAATGGACATACATAGCATAAAATGTAATGAAATCATGTACTATAAATGTACTAATGAACATAGCAAGTATACGATGTGAAAACATGGAAAGCACGAAAGTAACAAGTAGGCACATGTGTTTCACCCCAAAACAGTTTGAAAACGGTAAAAGAGGGGTCTATTTACTCACTTGAGATTGCTCAATAGACTTTAGATATCCACCAAGCAAAGCTAGAAGGTCACGAATATCAAACGGCACCTAATATAGGTAACTATGTTAATATACCGGACCTAATTCGGAAGATCGGATAGAATGAGGGCTTTGTAAACCAAATGAGTATGAGAACTCATGTAATATGGTTTAACAAAGCCTACATACTAAATGAAACCTAACCTAAGTGCTTACGACCCATTACGACCCGTTTAGGTAGCTTATGCTACTTTAACGCGTCGTTCGCGTAAAACGCGTTCGGAACGCCTAACTAGTCCTATGACAAGTAAAATATGCCTTAATGTGTCTAATGTGGTTACCAAATCAGTTTAGATACCAAAAGTTATGTTACATATGCTTAAAATGAGTTTTGGCGTAAAAAGGGTATTTTGGTAATTTACCTAAGGCATATATACTACCTATCATACAACTAACTAAACATCGTGACCATAAGGTATAACCTCGGAAGGTTATTCCCTATATACTATGGTCACCTAATGTGTTTGGTCGGATCCTAATGATCGATCAAACGGGTCGGGTTCGAAAGTATAAGCGATTGTTTAGATCGCTTACCTTACGACCCTATATAAGTACTAAACAAAATGTGACGAGCTAAGCATGTTAAAACATGCTTAACTAAGTTTAGAAAACAGGTTTGGTATCAAAACAAACGGTTTTGATACCTATAAGTAGTTTGGTTACAAAATACGCAATAACACGCATTTTGGCCGAAACTACGACTCGTCACTGAGCCTAGATAACGTGGTAATCAGTAGGTATAGTCACAAGAGACTATAACCATCGTGATCACGCTCACGTTAGGAAGTTCAAACGAACTTCGCGTTGACCATAAACCGGTCAATGCAGAAAGTCAAACATAGTTTGACTTTCGGACTAGAAAAGCGATAAAAGAATGAAGGAACACTTACCCAGGGTCCCCGCAAGCTAATCTTGATCCAAGTAGCTCAGGTATGAAACAATGGTTCCAACTTAGAGCACTCTTAGATCAGATTTGTGAGGAATGAGTGAAGTTGACGTGGGTATTTATAGGATTAGGACCACCGTTAGGATCGTTTCTTGAAAACCGTGATCGAATCCCATGCGTACACTTGTTGGAATGTTATGGTACCTCAATTGGCCCCCCACCATCAGGAATCAACAAGTGGAAGTTGGGTTGGGAGTGCACGACAGCTGGAAACTGGCTGTTTGGAAGCTTCTGATGTGCTGGGGACCTCTTACGGACCGTAAGGGTCAAGGCTTATGGTCCGTAAGCCAGCAAGTTTGGCAAAATGACAGTTGTGGTCCCTGTCATGCATTTAAGCCATTTCTGACACGTTTAAGGCCCGTTAACCCCATTTCAAAGCTCTAAAATGAAGTTAAAGTATAGGGAACTTAAAATGTGCTCAAAAATATATCGGATGTCGGTTCGTTTGGTCGTACGATCGCGATGTTCGCTTAATTACGACGACATGCGCATAAGCGCGAAAAACGATCCAAATTGCGTGACGAATGGATTTTTCTTATGCCAAACACAAAAATAAAATATTTTAGTGCTTACATAAATTTTTGGATGTCCGGATGTATTCAGAACGTAAGTTATGCGTGAAAGTGCAAACTTATGCACTTTTTGACGCTTTTAGTCCCTGAATGACCCAAAAGTTTATTTTAGCACACCGAACCCCTCAAAGCCTATTTCTAAGCTATGTAAAGGATATTTATGGTATGTTTAACTTATGGTCATGTTCCGTAATGTCTGTTCCAGTACGAATCGTCATACTTTCGCAGTTTGTCAAGTTTAGTCCCTGTAAGCGAATTAACTTGATTTTGCCATACCAAAGCCTTCAAAACTTATTTATAAGTTATGTAAAGGTTATTTAAGGTATGTTAAGCCTATTTCACTATTCCGAAGTGTTCGTTGTATTAAACTGGTTATATTTACGCATCAGTGCGCGTATAACCTTCCAGAAAGCGATTTAGAGCTTGTAATTGAACAAGAATTGATATGTGCAAAAGACACACATAATTATACAGATCCCAAGTATGAAATACAATATTTCATTGGCTTGGTATTTGTTTGATGGTCGCAGTGACCCAGGTGTCACATCTCCTGCTGCTGCTGAGGCTGAATCAATGGCGGCTGTGGCGGCTGCTGCTGCGGAGGTTGAGGAGGTGGTGGGTATTGATACCCATAGGCTTGGTACCCAGACTGGTACGAAGCTGCATAAGGTCCTTCAGGGTGAAGAGCATTGTAGTTGGCCGCCTCGAGGTATGGGTCGACGGCAGGGGCATTGTAGTAGTTGTAGCCAGGGTAAGTTGGCTGCTCAAAAGGGTTATACGCCGCTGCACCGGTGTATGAAGGAATTGGGTTATCAAAACCCACATGTGGTGGTGGTGGTGCGACTGGCGCAGAGTCCACCTCAGAAACGGGGTTTGAAGGCCCACCCATCTGCGGGTCTTCATATAGTGGCGGGTAGTGGCTGCCACTGGAGTGTTGAGGGGTGCTGAAATGGAAATCCCCTTCTCGCATGGACATCCGTGCACCTGTTCTTCTTCGCCTCGGTTGTAACCACCTTGGTTTTCACACAAGTATCTGTTACTAGTTGAAGGGCCTATTTGTCATTCTTTAAAACTTGCTTGAAAATTTAACTTTTAAAGTTCAACGGCTAAAACCGTCATTATTTGAAAGTACTATTTTAGGGGCTAAATTGTCATTTTTGAAACTATATAAATACAAGGGCTAAAAGTACAATTATTGCAAACTACAAGTTTAGGGTTCTTTTTGTAATTTTTGAAACTTATTTTATAAAAGAAATAAATATATATAAATTGTTTTAAAAAGTCTAGGGTTCAAATGGTCATTTCCTTAAACTTAAACTGTAGGGACCAAAACTGTTATTTTTAAACTTATATAAACTGAAAACCTTAACTGTGTTAGTCCTTTTATAAAGGTTTTCTTCTTTAAACATTAACTCAGTTAGCATACTTAACTGAACAGTACAGGGACTATTTGTGTCAATTTTCAAAACCTCAGGGACCAATTATGTACTTTTTATGAAAGTATAGGGACTGTTTATGCAACCTTTCGAAACTATAGGGTCTATTTTTGTAAAAACTAAAACTTCAGGGGTTAAAGTGTAAATATTCAAAAATCGCACAAAAAGGGGGTCTTCTTTAAAGAACCGGCCCTTGTGGGATTCGAACTCGTGACCTCTCGGTTAGAACCGCAACGCCTTAACCAGTTTATCCTCCTACTAGGAGCTGTTAGAATATGAAACTTAAATTCATTTATGCACTATTTAGGATTTTAATATTTAATTAATTTTAATTCAAAAACAAAAAGGGTTGAACCGACCACACGAGACTCGAACCCGCGACACCCCACTCAACAAACGAACACGTGACCGGTCGAGCTAAGCCCTCATTCAGTTATTATATGAAACTATAATATACTTATATACACATTAGGAATTAAATATAATAAATCAAATCGAACACAGATCAGTTGCCCATCTTCGACCCATTTCGAATTGTTTAACACCTTTTGATCTGTCCAGAACGTCCCCAACCCATTGCCAACCTAATTCGCACTTCAATTCGACACATTTTCGTGCCAAATTACTGTAAAAACGAACTTTTTATTTAAAAATAAAAAAAGATCGAATCCACTATGAATTGTTGGATCTGAGATCGAATTGGAATGCTATTTAAATCGCTCAGACTCCCACGAACCTCTTACACCCTTCACAATCCACCAAAACTTCGTATTTAGTCAAAACAAAAACCTGCAACTTGCCGGAACAGTGCCAGTCGCCGGAGTTTGTCGTTTCACTGATTCACACGGTACCGGTCAGTTCAATCTTTGCCAAATTAATGGTTTTTGGTTATACAATGTGTACTGATGTTCAATTTAACTTAAAACTTGAATTTGATCAAGAATTGAAAGCGTTGACTTTTCTGTTTGACTCTGATTGTATAATTGGGGAAGATGCCCAATTTCATTTCTGTATATATTTTAATTAAACTAAACTTATAAACAACCACCAGGCCTAGCCCAGTGGTTGTGTGTGTTGTTTTCCAAACAGTTGACCCGGGTTCGAATCCGGGGACAACCAATCATTTTTATTTCTTTTATTTTTAATATTTTTAACATTTCAATAATTTTTATAACACTATTAGACACTATTACTTTTATTAAAAATATAAAGTTAGTCATATTATTTATAAAACTAATTTTTATGATATTAAAACAGTTTATTATTAAATAATTCATAATAAATCAATTTTTAGGAAATAAATACTGAAATTTTCAGATTAATTATTTTAAGTGATAAACTTTACAAAAATAATATTGTTACTAATATTTTATATAATTTTGATATTTATATAATTAAATCAGTTTTATTACTTATAAATATAGTTTAATTTAATGTATTTAAATTATATAACTATATAAATTTTCTCCAAAATTATTTTTATTTCAAAACATGCATTATTCTGAGTTCATATAAATTTAGAATCTGAATTTTTATTATATTAAATTATTTAGATAATTAAATTTGTATAAACTTATTTATTGATATTTTAACCACTTTAATTCATTTTATTTATTTAAAATGATTCCAAGGCCATAATAATTATTTTAAGTCAGTGATATTCAAGTTCAATAATTAAAAATGTTATTTTTAATTTTTCAGATTTAATATCATTATTTTGATAATTAATTATATAATTATCATATTAATTCTTTCAAACAAAATATTTATCATTTATCAAATAATATATATTTTAAACCATCTAAATTAATTTATAATTTTTATATCACTTGTAAAATATTTTGATCATAATCAATTATTTAACTATGTTATTTAATTATACTAGTTAATTATATTTGATTTATTATTACAAATGTTATATTAAATCAATTATATATTTTTGCAATTATATTATTTATGTTAAATAAATATTTTTCATAAATAATTCCTTTATATCATATTCATTTTCCAAGTCTTCTTGTTAGGTTATCCAAACCACATAGTTACCATTTAGACAAAACCCTACCGAATCCTATAGATTTAGGATTTCCGCTTATTCGATTAAACATTATTGTTGATACACATTCTATATTGTTGCATGTTCAATCAATTAGAGTGACGTGGAATCTTGTTTCCAAAAACTCTTACAATTACATACGTGTTTGGACTTACCCGCAATCAAGGTGAGTTCATAGTCCCTTTTTACATTATTTTTGGGATGAAACATATGATACAATGTGATATAAACTTATTTGCTATTTGTGGATATCCCGATTGTCCTTGCAATTGCTTAATACTTGTTGTTGTTGCTTTAACGCGTTTACGTTCATTAACTTGCAAAAGCCCAACGGTTATATTATAGCGCTATAGGTGTGACGCCCCATCTCACTTCCAGTGAAACTATTTGTTGCAATTGTTGTTGTTGATACTCATGTGAAACTTTTTGGAAGTGTGGTGATAGACCTGTGTTACGTCATAACGAAGGTTTGAATGTACCACCAAGTGACTACTTGTATTACTCTTTTGCTTAAAGACATATCACATGCCACAGTGTTAAACCATTTTCATATCACATTGTTATTTTTGCCTAACAAAACCTATGAATTCACTCAACCGTTTGTTGACCCAATATTTTTCTAACATATGTTTCAGGTGACAATGTTTGATGCTATGATTTGCAAGAATATTTCATATAGGATTGATCAAGATTTATGCCTTAGATTAAATCCGAATCTATCATTTGTGAAACAATTTGTTATGATGTATTTTGTTTATGTACTCTTATTTACTCGGATGTGAATGCAATCTCTTTAATTGAATCTAAACTATATTTCAACTTAATTTAATCATCATGTGCTCAAATGCATTCTGCCATGTTTCGTGATGCCCTTGACTTTTCCGCCTCCGGTCAGGGTGTCACAGATTGGTATCAGAGCCATGGTTATATGGATTTAGGTTATTAGTAATACTTTGACCTAGACTATAACTTACCTAGGACACTTTCCATTAGCAAACTCTTCCGTTATCTTTGCCTTTGTCTTCATCCCTATCCTTATCTTTTGTAACCAATGCCTCGTCACCACGGATCTCATCTTTAGATTTTACAAATGCTATCCTTAAGTGATTATTTTCAAAACCTCCTCTGATTTTTAAATTCTCATGCTTTGCTTGAACTACTTGCATGTTACTTTATTTGCTCATTATTTATTATCTTTTGGACCTTTAAACATGTACGTCACTTATGTGTTAATACTTGACATACTATTCTTATGTGTCAATACATGTTTTATTTTGTGTTAATATTTGTTCTAATACTTCATTCTTTATGTGCCATTCTTGACATGTTTATACTTGTTTGCTTAATCTTCAAAATATGCTTTTCTTCATTTTACTCGACTATTCTAAATCCGCAAACACTCGTATTATACAAACGAGACAAATTCACCAAAATAGGAGTGAAACCCATAATTTGGTGAACGACTCTCAATCTACCTATTCTTTTATACGAGATTCATCATCAAGCTAGGAGTGAAGTCCTCATCTTGATGAAGAATTTCAATTTTGAATTCTAGTGGACCCTCATCAAAGTGTTGAAATTAAATTTTGACCCGAAATCGCCAAGTTAGGGGTGAAACCCGCACCTTGTCGACTAGTTCCACTCCTTAATTTTCTCATAAATCTCGCCAAGTCTTGAAATTTCGATTGATTTGGGACATGTAGTAACCGGAAGGGTAAATACCGTTAACTGACTTGTCGGCGAGAGTATTCCACCTATTAGGCCAAGGCATGCTTCTCAAAATTCAAAAGACTTTTCGACCACTTTGGTTAGTCAAAATTCCGTTTTGGAACCATCCAAATTTTTAATCAAACATGTGATTCTGTTATTTATTTTATATTAAATCTTTTTCCTACATTTATACATATGCATGATTTCATAAAATTTTGTTTATATTTCTTATAACAACAAATAAAGACATATCATCAAGATATGATTGAGTTCCTTACCTTGACGGAAATTTCCATATCATATTCTTGTGGATTCTTACCAACAAGTCGGAATTTGCTCCTCACTTGGTAAGTAACTAGGGATCCTGTTGCTGCTGCTGAGACGGGTTGAAAGAGGGAGTAAACTCCCAAGGGTATGAGGCAAATCTTGCCTCATAGCTGTCTGGACCCCGATAAGGTGATCCATGAAAAGACGACCCATCTGAAATCTCGATGGGGTGTGTGGGCGTCCCAGATGGCGGCTCGGCAGGATCGGGATCATCATCCATATCCATACCCTGAGCTTCAGGGAAATGGTCTTCAGGGCCCAATGGGTTATGGCCCATTGGTTCTTCAATCTGATTTGCCGTGTTGAACCGGCTCTAGAAATACGGGGTCGGGTCCTGGAAGGCCCGATGAGAACCTGACCGATGCAACGGCAAGTAGGAATGGCGTGAATGGTCGGACTCGTTGCCCTGATGGAGTCCGAAAGAATCGTGGTAGGAAGGCGAGGAGCTAAGCGAGACAGAACGCCTCGCATGCTCTAAGTATGTCCTCCAATCTTCTTGAGGACTAGTGCTCATAGTAACTGATGGAGTTCGCCAGTGGGAAGGCCCGGCCTCATGATCATTAGGAGCGGTGAATGGAGCCTTGCCTCGTCATCCTCTCCTGAATCTCGGCGGCATTTTTCTTGATCCTGTCAAAACAAACAAAGGAAACAACAAAGGAAAACAATAAAGGACAAAATAAAAGATTAGGATTTAGTCCTAAGTTCTTTGCCTAGACTCGGAAGTCGAGGAATGTGAAACTGTGTCATTGAGATTAAACACAAAAATGTTAGTGTTCAATTCACTCAATGTTGGCTCTGTTACCAACCTGTCACACCCCGATATTTTCACGTATTACCGGTGGGCCCGGTGGGGAGTATCGTGACGCAGTTGATATCATCATAGTCAATAATCACAGTTCAATGCACAGCGGAAGTCAAAAAGTAATAATATTACAAACCGAATGAAAGTATCATGAGTATTACAAACGGAATGTAAAAGGATCCACAGGCGGATCAAAACAGGGGAAATATTGTTCAACAGATTTTTAAGTGACAAAGCTTGCAAGACTTCTTTATTTATTCACTTAGGAGTAGCCAACCTATTTCGCATAGTACCTGCACTTACCCTTTTGGAAAATACGTCAGTTTACACTGGTAAATACAATTAACCGACATTTTTTGAAAAGTTGTTTAAGAAATTTTATTTAAATGCACAAGGCACAAATAATCTTTTATAACTTGGGATAATTATTTAAAAATAATCTTGTAAAAGAATTATATGTTTATTATAGGTTCAGTAGCCCGGGTTGAAAACCGGGTTAAAGATTAATAGACACACCACATAATATAACCTACGGCGAGTTATTCTCGAACAGGTAGGTATATCATTTTACATACGCACCGGCAGGTGTATGCCTACACCCCGTGCTTAAGTCGTGGCCATTTCAATGAATGAGCCGAGGATATCCAGGACATGGTCATTAACCCCCCAAAGGCTTAAAATAAACAAAACAGATTAAACGGGTTATCTCAATGATTTAACCTTCATATGATTAAAAATTCAATACCCAACCAAGCGGTGTTTTATATACTGTACCCCAAGTCCGTATAAGGGAAAATAAGTTAAAAGTATTTACCTGAGCAAAATATACAAATTTATCTCAGCCGTATACAATCAGCAAGTGCAAATATCTTTTACTGGGCTCCTAAATCTGGACCGAAGGTTTTAATAACCTATTAGATTCCTAACGGGTCTTACTTAAGTTTAAATTTAGACCGGTTAGTTTTAAAGAAAGGTTTACGGTTCACAACGCAAGATTAAGCGAAGACCAGATTAGAATGTGATTTACACCCGACAAGTATGAAGACTTGTATAATATGGGTAAACTAAACACATTCTGGATTTTGAGGTAAAAATGATAAGGTTTGACCCGTTTCGGTCAATTTATGCAAACTAGTCACATAAACCGTACCGAACGCGAAAAGTGCATAACGGGTAACCAAAAGAGTCATATACAGGTTTCACAAGTTAATATGCCTTAAATATGTTATGATATCAGTAGGATACCTTCCATTATGCCCCAAACGAATTTAAAATCAAATTAAGCCCCGTAGGGGTATTTTGGTCATTTTAAAGGTTATAAAAGAGATTAAATTTCATCTGAGGTTCTGGTCTAAAATGATCAGTAAAAATAATTATTTTTTCAAGTCATATCAGTAGGGTATTGCATATATGTGAAATTTGTCATTTATAACCAAACTATGCGCCGTAGGGGCATTTTGGTCATTTCACATAAGCTTTAAAGGTCAATTTTGGAAATCTGAGTTCAAAACTTTTACTTACTGTTAAAGTATAAAAATTTACTTAAAACATCAGTAGGTATTAAGTCTTATGTGTCCAAAATAGTTTTAACCCATACTATGCGTTTAAAACGCGTAAAAAGTCGGTTTTAGGCGATTTTCATGTTATATAAGGAAATCTGAGTTTTCGATCAGTTTATAAAGTTCAAAATATTTTATTTATCATATAAAATCAGTAGCAAAAGATTTGGTATCAAAATGTTATGTAAAACTTATTTTATTAGCAAAAAGGGTATAACCGTCAATTACCGAATCAAGGCAAAACCCATGTTATGATCAGTTTAAAAATAAATAAAAATCTTCAAAAATTACAAAATATTATATTACATCAGTGGGTAAAACGTTTGGTGTCGAAATTTGGGTTTAAATAGGCTTTATGCTAATAATGCCGTTTAATTAATAAAAAACTTTCAAATTACGATATTGAGCATAACTCCTAATTTAGATCTCAAACTGATGTCAAATTTTTAGGACATGTTTATAAATCAGTAATAAAGGTTTTTATCCTCTCACATTTTCAAAAATATCGTTTTAATATCAAAAGGGCATAATGGTCAACATTTAAGCGATTAACGGAAACATGCAATGAATCGGATTACAAAGGAACCACATTGTATAAACTCAGAGGACTATACTAATATGTAATATGGTCCTAATGGAACCCGAAGGCATATCTAAAACAAGATAAATCGGGTCAGAACTGAAAGTCAAAGCAAAAGTCTTCTTTTGCGACTTTCGGTTCCGAACCGAGCCTAAACTCGGAATTGTCGGGTTGAACATGCCTAGACATGTTCTTACATTATTTACCAAGTTATTTTAGTGTTAAAACAGGTTCCATAACTTCTACATTACTAGTTATGAATTTATTTGCAAAAATAACTTCTGTTGACTTTTTAATATTAAGTTTGACCCGACAATTGACCAAGTTAGAGTGATAATCAGGGGGTGTGATGGAGGGTGTGAAAACCGAGTGTTAACGTGCGTATTTTGTGTGAATTATTGTCGTTTAAGTGATAATGTGCTTTGAATATGTTAACTACGCGTGTTTGTAATGTTACAGATTAATCACGTAAATCGGTGAATTTTGGAACGCTTGGTGATGGAATGGAACAAGCGAGGATGTTTATCACGATGTATTACATCATTCGGGTCGAGTGACAGCTTGAATGTGAAAGAAACGCGAAACCATGAAGTCAAGGGGCTGGTGTGTCATTATGTGAAAGTTAACATGTAGCTTATGGTTTCACTAGTAACTTACGGCTGGGAAAGAAATAAGAAACAGTATCCTTGGAACGTAACCTACGGTTTTAACCATAGGCTACGGTACAGAAGACATCAGCAGCGCAACTTTGAGATTGGAAAAGAATAAAAAAAAAGGGTTGCAACCCTTGTATATATACACACGCACATGAGGGAGCCATGAGGAGGATCATGATTCTCAACACACAAAGTCAACATGAATAAATGGACCCATCAATATTCACGTGCAAGTCAAGAAAATTGATATCAAATATCATACTTTGACGGCTTGGACTCGGTACACGCACACAATAGTTTTGAAGGTTTTGACTTTTTAAAAATAAGACAAAATCACGTGGCATCATCACTTGTGGCAGCAACATCAAAACCAATAATCATCATTGGGCTTGGGCCGGTTTTTGATGGCAGAAAAGACACACGCATATTGGATTGGGCCGCCATATTCTCACAAAGAACACATCACGTGGAGGAGGGTTTGAGTGGGTTGACTTTACGAACACATGATATCATGATCATCATCATCGAGGGCATCATCAACTTGACGGCAGAAAAAAGGGTTTTTCAACCTGGTACCAAGCCAGTGAAGATCATTCAACCGAGATGAGCGGCTAAATCTCTCGTGGACACTTCGGGTGAATGATTCTTGTGAGACACTTTTAATTCTAGTTTATGTTTTTATTGAGATTTGGATTTGTAGTCGGGTGACAGCCGACTATTTGCGTGATTATATAATTTGTGTCAGACAAATCCTGAGTGACAGTCAGAGTTATAATTATGTGTTGAATCCAATTATGCTTTTGTTGATTGAATGATTCCTATGTGTGCTTGTTTTAATATTTATCTGATCAATTAATATTAAGATTTTGAACTGCATAGGTAATTGGTAGATGTGACAGATTTACTATTCAATCAATAGCATCCAATAAAATCAGAACTAGGTTATTAGTAATTACAGAATCTGAATCCCGGAGTGATCACATTTTCTCATCATTGTTTATTACAACTCAATCTTTTTCTCAATTTTTATTTGTTAATTTAGATAATTCTTATAATCAATCACACCGATTTTCTAATTCAGTAGTAATTAATTAATACTTTTCATTTGACACTTTCCACAGTCCTCCTCTGGTTCGATATCCGACTTACTCTAGCTACTAGTTTATTTCGGTTTTTGCATGTCACTAACGACAGACATCAGGGTGCCCTTTTAAGGACTTATTACCCACATAATTACCAACTCATAGTCACTTTCAATTCGAATAATGGCTGGACCATTAGTGATTAATCATTAAGTCAAAGCTTAATTACGACGACTTTGACTTATGGTCATTAGACTAATAAAACATGAACTAGGAAGGCTAAGAATGCTTACAAAGGCTCTTAGCACGAATTAGTAGCTTGAGGAAACTTGCTTGAAGTCCAGAGAGCTCCAGAGAGTGAGTTAGAATGATTTTTGTGAATGAGCACATGAAGTAGCAAACAAGAAGCCCTTATATAGCCAAAATTAATTCACAAGATCACTCCACACAAGTCTACAAATGTTTTCTGATGATTCCAGGTGTCCCTATGCATGAAATATTGTTGGCTCAGCCCCTGGGATCGAAAACAAGGCATGCAAAGGCGGTGCAACAGGCTGTACAGGCATCTGTCCAATTTTTCTGCACCTGGCAGTCTTACGCGGCCCGCGTAAGACTTGCCTTATGGCCTACGCGGCCCGCGTGAGGGTCTGATCCGGTCACCAAGTTTCAAATATTTTAATTTCAGTCCCTGGTCCTTCTAAACTTGATTTAACTTGTGTTTATTGCACTTTTAACCCCCAAACTTGACTTTTAAGGGTCTTGAGTCTTTAAACATTTAACAATAAGCCTTCGGTTAGGCACGAGGTCACCCGAATGGTCTTGAAATGCAATATTAACGCGTTTAACCCTTATTACTTGTAATTAACACTTTGATTATTTATATGCGTCGAAACTTCACGAATTTAATATCCGTTATTCTTGGGATCAAAATAAATTATCACAATGTTTTTGGGATCGTTAAAAGGTCACTCAGAGGTTACTTTCAACATGTTGACACTTTTAACCCTTATGTTTCATAAGATTCTTATTTTAAGCACAAACGACTTCCATTGTTCGACAATTTATTCGTTAAAGAATACGAACGTCGTGTGAGGTCAATCAGAGGCACAAGAATGGCATGTTGACACTTTGGATCCCTTTATTAACATATTTACATTGTTTAACAATTTTAGTCCTCCAGAAATAATTCCTTACACGTTTAAAGGTGATGAAGAGTTTTGAAACCCTAGAATGATGGTGTTTTTACTGGAAAAAACATGATACTTGAAAAAACATCCTTATATACGGTCCGTATACAGTTATACGACCGTATACATTTGGTAACATCAAAAACCTCACAAAATAAATCCATTGAGCCGTATACGTTTTATAAATCGTATACACATGTATACGGCTCGTATAACTATATACGGGCCGTATATAGTAAAATAAAAAAAACATTCTCTGTGCATTTCCATATTCAAAAACATTCTATACGGGCCGTATAATTGTATACGGCCCGTATACACTAGGGGGTGTGAAAATAAGATATAGGGGGTGTGGGAACAAGGGGGGGCCTTCACAAATCCTCTGTCTTTATTGAACATCAAAATGGAAATTGCAGAGCTCAATCTCATCGGCGACTTCGAAGCCGGAATCAAATGCTTACAGAACCCCTCCTTCCTTTCCAATCTTTCTTTACACAACAAACTCCCCCAGTACAGTCTCTAATCTCTTTACACAACCGGTTCTCGTTGTCGAATTTTTTTTGCCGGAAAAAGTGTTGTACAACTATGGGATAGTTTTGGTTTAGGGTTAGATTTTGAAGACGATGATGAGGAATCGGGAATTGCGATGTGGGATTTAAATCTGGATGTGAAGTTGAGCTCCGGGAGACAGTGTCAGAGGATTGCAGTTTCTGATGGACAAAAACAGAGGATTACAGTTTCCGATGGACAACTTCCAAAAGAGAAATTATTGAGGTTTCAAGAGAAGAAAACATTCCGAAAGGGCATTAAATGGTGGCGATGAAAAAAAAGAGGTTTCAGCTTTCAATATGAGGATTCGATTTGGGTTTTTGTTGTGGTGCTGGAGTATATAGCTATTGGTGACAACTGTAAATACCTTTACAGATCTTAGCATTCGGTTTTGTGGTAGGTAATAATTTTTTTGTCTCACTTTTATATGAGTTAATTGCATTTTTCGTCCCCGTGGTTTGTCAAAAATCACTATTTCAGTCCGTTAGTTTAAAAATTGCCGAGTTAATTGCCTAAATCGCCTCTGAGGTTTGGGCATGTTTTGCCATTTTCGTTCAAAATGACTTTTTTGTACCAAATAGCCCCCCACGTTTGTAACTTTTTTCCATTTTCATCCAGATGCCTAACTGGGTTAGAAACAACCGTTTGATAAGGGTTTTTTTTTTAATTTCACAAGTACAGGACCTGAAATGTATTTCTTTTTAAACCTAAAACCATCACCCACTGCTTTTTCTGTCTACAACCTTCAAAACAAACCATCAACTACCACTCACACCGTTACTCACCTCCACCGTGTAATGCTCATAAATAGATATAAAACTAAGATGTATCGACCAGTACCTATCACTTTATGCCCTTCAACGAAACTTGTTATGTATCAACCAGTACGTAATGAAATAAAACTAAACTGAAGATATTAGTTGAACTCATATTACAGTTGGGTAGATCATAAACAAAAAAAGCTAAATGGGTTTAAACTGTCATCACACTGCAACTAAATGAAGCGGTTACCGGTTTCAGCCTTTCACGTTTTTGGGATACACGTAGGGGTGCAAACGAGCTGAGCAGCTCGTGAGCACTCGAGATCGGCTCGAGAAAAAGCTCGAAACGAGTCGAGCCTTATCGAGCCCGAGCCGAGCTTGAGCCTAAAAACAAAGCTCGTTTGTTTATCGAGCCCGAGCTCGATCCTCGCATGTGAAGCTCGTTAGGCTCATCGAGCCTTAGTGTAAACGAGCCGAGTCGAGCCGAGCTTATTTAAACTTATTTACAAGCCGACCTCGAACCTAAAAATAAGCTTATTTAGTAAACGAGCCTGAGCCCGAGCTTCACTTATCGAGCTCGCGAACTTAAAAAGTTTATTATTTATATTATTTTTATTTAATATACTAACTAATAGATAATAAACGAGCCGAGCCCGAGCCGAGCTCGAGCTTGAGAAAATACAAAAGAGCCGAGCTCGAGCTTTGAAAACAAAGCTCGAATCGAGTCGAGCTCGAGCCCGAGCTCTTATAAATTAATCGAGCTCGAGCCTGGTCGAGCTCGGGCTCGGCTTGGCTCGTTTGCACCCCTAGATACACGCATACCTCAGACATAAAATAAACAAGGAAATTCAAAGTAACTAACATAAATTATGAAGCAGGGGCGGACCTAGCACTTTATGCTACGGCTCAACTTCGTCGGTATAGTGTAAAATTATTGTAGTTTCCTCTGCTTTTATAAACTTTCTTATATATATATTACACAAATTGTTTACATAAACAAAAATGAAGTTGGTGCAATGGTTGGTAAATGGTTACCTTCTGTCTCTAATTACTGAGGAAGGTTGTCCTGGTTCGAACCTTTCGAGCCAAATTTTTGTTTGGTAATGTGAGTTATTTGCTTTGTCTTTGTATATGTCTATAAACTTTATTAGATACAATTCATAGTGGAGTGCATTTAATGTCTTTTACTTTGTTTTTGTTTATACTCTACATCTCCAAACTTTATTAAGTGAATTTCACAAAATTTAACAAACACGTATTCCATCCACAAATTTTTTTTTTTATGGTAAATTCTCTCTTGATGACTAAAAGAATACAAATATTTTGACATGTTTATATATATTATATATATAGTTGGTTATCAATGTTTATGATACTTTTTTTTCAATTTGACCTTTTATACTATAAATAAATACTCGTAGCGTCTCACGCTTCGTGTAACTATTTAAAATAATCATTTTGCAACAATAATTTTATTTTGTTTTATTGTTATGATCTTATTAAAATTATCGTCTTATTATATTTTTTTATAAATAACTTTGTATTAAGGGGCGGTTCTGTCTAGATCCAAAATATTTTTTTTAGGATATCCCTAAACTTTTCTTCTAGTTCCGCCACTGCCATGAATCAAATGGAAATTCCAATAATACTAAGACTACCTAGGACATGATTATATTCGGTTTCATAAATTTGTAAAATTAGCACATGATGATATTTTGTTTACAAAATATAATGGAGAGGGATAAGAGGAAACAGAGGAAGTAAACATGAAACTAAGAACACTTGGAATGGTGATGTTCACATGTTTCTTATCAATAAGCAAAAAGGATAAATATGTTAAAAATAGGTATATGACTATAATACTCCAGAGCATATAAGAAAGTATAATTCGTCAAAACGGAAGTTAAAGATACCATAATAGGCCTATATATAATTCTAAAACATGTAAATCTTTACTTTTATAAAGTTAGAGTTTTAGACCCTATACTTGTGAAATTTAAAAAAAAAACCCTCATCAAACGGTTGTTTCTAACCCAGTTAGGCATTTGGATGAAAATGGCAAAAAGTTACAAACGTGAGGGGCTATTTGGGTAACACCCCAAAAACGGGTTTGGTAATCAAACCACGTTAATTGTAATGACAGGCAAAATACCGTTAGTGGCAAAAATTAACCCGGTAAATATTAGGATTTAAATAAATAAACTAGATGATAATTAAAAAGTAGGATAAATACTTTGAGAAAACAAAGTATGTGAAGAGGCCCGGGTTAACGGGACTTAAAATAAAACGGGTTATGATTATCCCGAACTCACTAAGCTAACTAGGAAAGTTTAACCTAGTTAATAAGACAAAATATTGTTGAAGACAAGTAGGTTGTAGCCTACTTGCTAATTAACGAAACATGAGGGGCTAATAATGTTAAGTGAGAAACTTGGGTTATTAAAAAAAAACACAACACACAGTGTGTGTGCTTGATGGAGATCAACTAGGAGAACAAAAAAGGGGCTCAAACCCTAACTTTAGCAAAATCAACAAATTGAAGCTTGATTCAAGCCCTAAATCGATGCATGAATACATAGAAACGATCACCTAGTCGTGAGGATCGTAAGGTATGTCAATTTTTTTATATTTATGAAGTTGAGAATTCTTGATGAACTTATGAAAATCGAAATTCAAGCTTGAATGATTGATACTTGGCTGAAACTAGGAGGAATTCATGTTTAGAAACAAACCTTAGTTGAAAAACTTAAAGGATTAGTGTTAAAAAAAACTAGGGTTTGATGAATTCCCTTGTATGTGCTAAGTGGGTTTTAGCTAAATAATGAGGATGATGATATGTTTGTGCTAGAGATCATCATAGTTGTTGATTTATGAGAGATACTTAAACAATTTGCAAGTTTGAGTAATTAACCATACATGGCTTGAAATGGGTTTTTGTTGACATGATGATGTTAGTGTTAAACTTGCGATTAGAATCATCATATTAGTTAGTAAAGACAAGCTACTTGAACCATTTAGGTGTTTGAGTATATGAATCATAATTACCATGAATTGGGTTTGGTATAAAAGATGGAAATAATGATAAATTGTGCTTAAAATGATGTTGATATCATCATGTGTTAAGAAAGATTAATGTAGTGTTAATTCGATGGATAATGATTATAAAAATTGGTTAATAAAAGTGGATAAGCGGTAGCCCAAGAATGATACTACCGGGTAATTGACCAAGTAGTTAAACGAGTAGTAGAGCTACATCGTGTAATTACTTATGTTAATAGGCCATTGACTTTAAAAAGTCAAACCGGCCTATAATATGATGAATGATAGTTTTGAATAGAAATTGCGTAAGGTGGAAAAATCATATTAACTTGTGATAAAACTAACCACCTTGTGAAATGATGAATAATAGTTGACGCTTAAACAAGCTAGGAAGAGCTTGGTGTAAAAGCGGGATAAACGAGCCAAGCATAAAGGAAAAGCGTATTCGGGATGCGAGGTAAGTGAAATTGCACACTTATGTAGAATACTTGTTTACTCTATACGTTATAAATGCGATATCGATAATATCGAAAATATGGGTTTTCATTAAGATTACCTTGTAGTGTAATCTAATAATGAGGAAAAAGGGTGAAAATGGAAATTGGTAAAGTGTCGACTAATGAAATCGAGGTTAAAAGCATACCCATGGCGTAAGCCGAAATGGGTTGAATTTGTAAGAAAAGAGTTTAAGAGAAAAAGGATTTGGTAATAAAATCCGGGATGGGATGGATGTATGATTTGGAAATAAAATTCGGGTCTATTTGTTGACCTGGGCCAGGTACGCTTATATGACTTTATAGTTAAAAGTGCAAGTAAGGTCGAATATTTAGTGAAGTCTTTCATCGCAAAAATGAAGGATTAAAAATGACCATAAAACCCTTGATGGGTAAACCGGGTAAAACAACCTTTAGAGGTTGTTTAGAAATTATTATTATGATTTTATAATCCTTAGATGCGTATAAAATTTGAATGCATAAACTTTCAAGGGTTAATGCCCTAAATGTGTCTTGCCGTAAAACAACACATTTGAGAGGTAAAAACTCGGAATAAGTAGTCTATTACTTTAAATCCACTACAATCAAAGTTGTGGTGGAAGACCAATCAATATGAATGGTTGTAATTATGAGGCATACGAGAAATGGGTGTGATTTATGCTTAAAAGGACATAAATACCCTTAATGGGTCAAAGTAGGATCATAAGTAAAATGGGTAAATAATGCGTAGGAACCCGTGACTGGAACCATATATGATAGACAATGTTGGAGATAAAGGGTTCATGAAAAAATGGGGGGTCGAACAAACGTGTTTGTTTGATAAACACATAGATGGGTCAAAATTTAGTAAAAAGATAATAAGTCAAAGGCTTAAAAATCTCAAATTTATTTAATCCGGATGTCGGATTTTAACTCCATGTGATGGAGAATTAAATTACGATCACGTAGGAAAAAGAATCGTGTAAATTGGATCAATAACGAAAGAGTTATGCTCGTTTTCGTAAAATCAAGCTTGGCTGGGAATATGCAGCAACTGATGCAACATTTCTGTCAAAATGAGGCCGTGGCGTCGCGCCACGACCAGAAGGTTTTGCCGTCCCCCGCGGCGACGGACTTGATTCTTGAAATTATTGTTTAATTTGTTTATTTTGATTATTTGACCCAATTACCTTGTTGTACTTGTTATCTAACTATCAAAACTGACTTCTAAGTTGGTTTTGATCATAGGTGAATGTCGAGAGTCCCGGGTGAAGATCAAGCAACGAGAAAGAACCGAACACACGTTAAATGAAGCTTCCGTGTCAAACCTTGATTAGTTTAGTTATAAGTGAATTATGTAAACACTTATAAATATGTTTTTGAAATGTTGTAAACATATGGGAATGTTAGTATGACAAGTTTTTGTAAAGACACATTTTAGCATTAAAATGTGTAATTTATATTTAAAATCGTGATTAAATTGAGACGGTCGTTACAATTTGGTACAAAAAAGTCATTTTGAACGAAAATGACAAACATGCCCAAACCTCAGGGACGATTTTGGCAATTAACTCAAAATTACCAAAACAGTCCTTGGGTTTCACTTTCGTAACGATTACAGTCCACCCACACTAAGGTCATCCAATTATTCTGTTAGTTTATTTGATATAACCATAATGCCCTAGTTATTAAAATTAAATTTAAAATAAATAAAGTGTTAGTTACATTTTTCGTCCCTGTGGTTTGTTAAAATAATCATTACAGTCCATTAGTTCTATAAATTGCCAAACAGTACCAGTATCATTCACTTTACTTTTCACCATTCCCGTTTCTTCAGATCCGGCCACCTAATTTTCTCCATCACAATCGACGTCAGTAGGAAAAGTTGAGGGGTGGAGATGAAGTTGTTAACTGCCATTGTTGGTGAGTTGAAGGTCGAAGTTGTAAAAGTATTGGTACTATTTTGGCAATTTTTAGAACTAATGGACTGTAATGGTTATTTTAACAAACCACGGGGACGAAAAACGTAACCAACTCTTTATTTATTTTAAATTTAATTTTAATAACAAGGGCATTATGGTCATTTCAAATAAACTAACAGAATAACTGGATGACGTTAGTGTGGGTGGACTGTAATCGTTACGAAAGCGAAACCACAAGGACTATTATGGCAATTTTTAAACTAATGGACTGAAATGATGATTTTTGACAAACCACAAGGACGAAAAATGTAATTAACTCCTTTTATATATAACGACAACCATCTCGTTGTTTACAATATTCATATACATAAGTACATAATTAAGGTCATATCATCCATTTGTTTACAATAGTCACTGTAAAAAGTTTTATTTTTTATTTTTTTTAAACACTTTCAACAAGGTTACCATGTTCGTATTTTTTATAGTTTTTAATAATTAAGAGTAAACTGCCATTTTGGTCCCTGTGGTTTGAGCACTTTTGCCATTTTAGTCCAAATCTCAAACTTTTTACATCTGGGTCCCTGTGGTTTGCATTTTGTTGCCATTTTAGTCCAAAATCCAAAAACCCTCTATTTTGACTGTTGAAAACTGATCATTTTGTCCTTTAATGCAGGGGCATTTTGGTCATTTTAATTTTATTATAACAAAAATCATCTTCTTCAAAGTTCCCAAACCACAAACCCTACCTTTCATATGCAGACCAGTCATCATCTTCATCATCGGCATACAAATCTCTCTCTCTTCTCTCTCTATAGCACCACCACCACCGCCACCTCCTCCTCCTCCTCCCTCTCTCTCTCTCTATTCTCTCTCTCTCTATAGCACCACCGCCACCTTCTTCAAAACAGAGACTTGTATGTTACTGGACAACAATCAAACCCATCATCTTCTTAAATTAGCAAACCTCTTCAAACAAACTCATCATCTTCTTCAAAACATACAAGTCTCTTCTTCAAACAAACCCAAACCCCCGTTTCATCTTCCCCAAAAAAAACCCTAACCCACAAAAAAATCAGAGAGATCTTCAACCCCCCCAAAAAACCCTAACCCACAAAAAAATCAGAGAGATCTTCAAACAAACCCAAACCCCCGTTTAGCAAAATCAATCTTGAGCGATCCACCACGCAGCGTAGATGTTACAGATCTAAGATTGGAGAGGTTGGAGAGGTGGCGGCTAACAGTCTCTCCACCACCATAAACCTCTGGTCACGAGCCACCATTTTGATTGTCGGAACCAGACCATCCACCACTCCCCCTTTCTTCAGTACTCTTCTTTCCCCCACCCCACCCACCTTTGTCTACATCCACCTTAGAACCACCAACTCCGACGTACACCACCTTCCGACCAACTCTGCCGTACACCTGATTCAACCACAACCACCTCCGCCGTAAAGCTCTTCACAGTTGTCTGTTTCATCTTCTAATGGCTCTAGATCTTCGTTTTCGTTTATTGTTTGTTCAATTGCAGGTGGTTCTTCATTAATTGACATCGTTGAATGGTTCCAATTAGGTTGAGTGCTCGATTGAATGGGTTTGTGAGTATGAACAGAAAGATGAAGAGGATCTGAAAGAAAGTGATGTGTGATTTGCTAGGTGGCGGCTGCAGTATTTGAACAGAAAGATGAAGATGAAGATGAAGAGTGCTCGATTGAATGGGGTTTTATGTTGTTTATAGAGAGAGAAGAGAGAGAGCCAGTTAGGGTTCAATTGTAGGTGGTTCTTCATTAATAGAGAGAAAATGTTAAATGAAAAGCAAAATGACCAAAATGCCCCTGCACTAAAGGACAAAATAATCAGTTTTCAACAGACAAAATAGAGGGTTTTTGGATTTTGGACTAAAATGGCAACAAAATGCAAACCACAGGGACCTAGATGTAAAAAGTTTGAGATTTGAACTAAAATGACAAAAATGCCCAAACCACAGGGACCAAAATGGCAGTTTACTCAATAATTAATTTTGCTGTTTATACTAACCAGGGTTAGGGATGAAGGTCTGATGGCTATTGGTAATGGTTGCCCCTTGTTACGTCATTTGTAGAGAGAGCGCGCGCATAGAGCATTTTGTAGAGAGAGAGAGAGAGAGAAGAGAGAGGGAGAGAGAGTTAGAGAGAGAGAGTGGAGATTTATATCTTTACTTTTTTTTTTAATTTTACACAATTAGTACCTTATTATAAGTTATTTACTCAATAGTCTTTAGGGAGGCAAAATAACAAAAGTGCCCTCATGTGCAAGGCACATGACCAACTTTAACCAAAAAATATATATGGGTTTGGCCTAAAGGACATAGCGTGCAGGATTTTGAAACGTTAAGGACAAGACCAGTCAATTTTGAAGTCAAATGACACCGCCTGCAATTTGGTACATACATAAAGGACAAAACTTGTAATTTACTCTTTAAGAAATAAATTCAAGTAATGAACTTCTAAAATTAAGTATATTAGGGTGAACGGAGTGCACCCCGGAAGCATCATCCGGGAAAAGGCCACATCGCACCAAATCGCTCCACGTGGACATGAGAACGGAAGATAGGGGAAATCCAGAGCACCCACCGATTGAGCCAATGGGTAGTGAGAGAGCGACAAGATAAGCTAGGAAAATGGGTGCGAGTACACCGCCTCGCTCTTTGTGGTGGATACTCACCGGAAGTTCCCAATGCTATTCCCCATTGCCACTCCATGCACCCTAATTAAGGTGTATGATAGATCTTATTTTTATTTTGTTTGATGATTTACTAATGGGTCAACCAAAATTACTTTAAAAAATAATTACAATAAAAAAATTCAATGGCCTTTATTTTAGTACCGAGTTTAAACACGGGTGTCCATGCATACTTCTTTCAGCATTACATTTATTTTCTTTGTTAGCTATTATGCTCCCTTTTTTGATAAGTTAGGGAGGTCGGTGCACTTGTCTAATGTACCCAAAATTCTACAAATCACGCATCGTAAATTCACTTTTACCCTAAACTATACCCCAAATCATATTATAGGTGGCACTATCATCCTAAATTTACAATTTTAGACTTCTCTCTCTCTATCTCTATCTCTATCTCTTCTACCCAAACACCTTTTCAATCAGGCTCTACAACCCCAACACTACCCGATTTGGGGTACCCAGATAGGAGGCGGCGGTGTTACTGATTCGGGTACCCTACTTGAAACCCAAATCGACAAGTGGTGCCACCGCCCTTATGTCATCTCCGCTTTTCGTTTGACATAAATGGTGGTGTGTTGGTTGCAAAATACAAATGCTTTTTGAGAAAATAACATATAATTAACACTATAGTAATTGGGAACTTTATGAAATTATTTGTGTCCAGTCGTTGGACTTTCTTTTAATATAGGATCATTGTTCATTATGCATAGTGAATAAACTTTGGTGCAATATATGTTCACTTATGTAGATTAGAAATAGGTATACTAAGTCAACTGTAGAGGTTCCAACCAAATGAACGCCATTGTGTTGCCGGTGGTGTGACACCATATGTTAAAAAGCATATAAATCATAGTAAAAAGACAAACTCGTATTTTAGGATACTTATAAAATAATGAGAAAATATTAGCTGGTGTGTCTGTACTTTATCGATACAATGAAGACGACACAAGATCTTATAAACCTCAAATCACTCTCCTTCCCTCCACCTTCCATTTGTCAAGTTCTTCTCCCCTTCTCACTCTCTCTCTCTCTCTATACATACATGCATATATATATATGTGTGTGTGTCTATATATACACACACACAAAACTATCTGCTTCAAACATATTCACACCAAAACACACACACACACCCTCCAAACCCTTTTCACATTAATGGCTATATCTCCAAGAAAGCTTAGAAACGATGTGTATTCATACACATACCAAAATGACTCAAACACCCCTTTGGTGATCTCGGTTCTTGCTTCTTTAATCGAACGAACGTTGGTTAGAAACGAAAGAATCGGTAGGAAATGTGGTTCCACCATGTCAAAAACCGGTTCAAAAATTAGGGTTTTTGATTGCTATGAAAGACCGGACATGAGTATACTGTCGTATCTTGAACGGATTTTTAAGTACACGAAAGCTGGTCCGTCGGTGTATGTGGTGGCGTATGTGTATATCGATCGGTTTTGTCGATCACAACCGGAATTTAGGATAACTGCATGGAATGTTCATAGGCTTCTTATTACAACTATCATGGTGGCTTCAAAATATGTTGAAGACATGTAAGTTTTTGGTTTATATTTTTAAGCTTGGCTTATAGTGGAAAACAATATTATATAAGTTTTGTAGGATCGGTTTGTGTTGATTAGACTTGAATAACACGAATATGATATCTATGAGCGAGTAGAAAGTGCGGAATCCAATCTACGAGCTTGTGAACACTTCTAAGTTTTAAACTTTAAAAGTTCACATAATCAAGATAACGAAATCGATTGAAAAACCAATGGTTTGATTATGAGGTTTTGATAACCGATTTTTATGGTTCAATTATGGTTATACACTAAACCAACATTAAAACCATATACATTAATATCTATGAATAATATGTTATGTGTTACGCCCCGCTTGCGGTATGCTCATATAATGTATATATGCGTGGGCGCTCGGGGGGCAAAAGTGAAAGTGCACTAATTTTAACGTTATTTTACTAATTTCGTGAAAATAACGTTAAAAGAGGGGGACGGTTAATCATGCATCATGTGGTGGCGTTGATAGCCAAAAGACAAGGGGGTGCATGCACTAATCGGCGTTTGTCTCAATTGCTGAGTGTTATGTGCCTTATGTCCAAGGCTTGATGCAAAACCACAATCGAGCCGGGGGTCTCATTGAAAGCAGCCTCTCTATTCCTACGGGGTAGAGGTAAGGCTGTCTACATCTCACCCTCCTCAGACCCTACCTTAGCTTTGCTATTGGTGGGATATACTGAGTATGATGATGATGATGATGATGATGATGATGATGATGATGAATAATATGTTATGTGTCAAAAAAGATTTATTATAATTCGTTTATACAAACAAATTTGATTATTGGTTATTCTCTTTTATAAATTGAATAATAGTTATTTTCAAAAAAAAAAAATTGAATAATAGTTTTATAAATTACAAGTTATTTGTTTTGAGGCAATCATTAATGTCTTTTTTTATAACGACGCCGCTCATAAGATTACAAGACATTGATGGTCATTTGGTCAATTAAGAATCTTTAGTTGAGATTTAGTATTAAACTATAAATAATCTTTAGATATGTGGACTGCTTTTAATTTGGTAGCACTCAATTATTATCTTGTACTTTTGTCCTAAATAAAAAAGAAAATAATGATTTTATTAAAGAATCTTTATTTTCTAAATGCAAAATAAACAACGTAACCAATATATTGTGATTTTGTCGTTATCATTTTTCTTCATTTAGAATATCGATCAATAGTAATAGTAAAAGTAAAATATATCTAACTAATGGATGTTTGTTCTCACTAGTCTTCTGATATGTAATTGCAGGAACTACAGAAATTCATATTTTGCAAGAGTTGGGGGAATAACAACAAAAGAAATGAACAAGTTGGAGCTTGATTTTTTGTTCTTGATGAATTTCAAAATGCATGTAAATGTGAGTGTTTTTGAGAGCTATTGTTGTCATTTAGAGAGAGAAGTGAGCATAGGAGGTGGTTACCACATTGAGAAGACATTACGATGCGCTGAAGAACTTAAATTTCTACAAGTAGATGAGAGAGGATATAATCAAATTGCCTGACTTACTTTGTAAATTAGGTTTTTTTTCACCTTACACACTTTTTAAAGCATATATGCAACATGAAACCTTTATTAGTATATATGTAACATGATACCTCTGTAATCTATATATATATATATATATATATATATATATATATATATATATATATATATACTACCTTATTAAGAAAACTAGTTTTTCTACCCTTATAGTAATTTTACATTATATACACATTTTGAAGCAACATATACAAGAGAATCAATCTATTTTAGAAGCGGTAAACTTACGCATTTTTCAAAAATTTAAAACACTTTAAGGGCATTTTAGAGATTTCGGCACTTTTGTAACTTATAATTAAGATGACACTAGTAATAAGACCCGCATGCGTTGCGGCGCGGGTACTTCACAAATATCGAACGGATTAGTCAAAGCGTTATGTAATGTGTTAATCATATAAAAACACACAGGGGCGGACCTATATGTATGTAAGGGGTGGCGTCCGCTACCCCTTGGTCGGAAAATTTTTGGAAAAATTAGTGTAAATTTTGGAAAAATTTGACGATTTTTCAATTTTGTTACCGCTTATTTATAAAACGTTACCGCTTGGTCGGAATCCTAGATCCGCCACTGAAAACACACGTTTTGACGTATCCGATTGAGCTCAATGTATCATATAGTTGCATTGCGATTGGATCAAAACGTAACGTAAATTGAAATTATATCGTACAATCATAACGTATTATACGCGACCTGACTAACTCGAATTTATATCGTCAACCCAAAAACTCTCGAGGGGATCAAAGTGGCATTTACAAAGTTCATAAAAAGTTAAGTGGTTAAAAGTTGCATTTTCTAAACTTAAGGGCTAAGAAAGGGTAAAGATATAATTTGATAAAGTTTTGGAGTAAGAAGAAAACTATAACAAAGTTGGGTCTGAAAAGGAAACTATCAAACGCAGTGTGTAAAAGACAATTACGAAAAAAGTGCAAAACACAATGCGTAAAAGACAATTACAAAAAAAGTGTAAAACACAAAGGTAGACACGAAGTGTAAAACATAACGCTTAAAACATTTCGTAAAACACAATGCAATGACATTTGCAAAAGTAGGAGTAGTAGTCTAGGGGTTACAATTGTAATTTTTTAAAGTTGGGCGGATGTAACAATGGAGTAATAGTGCAAGGGGTAAAAACACAAAATCTAAAAAGACAAATTGTAAAAGCAGATGGATGGTGGCGAAAATGTGTAAGATGAGGGAGTGGTGGTGAAAATGTAAAAGTAGAGGAGTGGTGCCGTAAATGTGTAAAAGTCGAGGGGGTGATGGTGAAAAAGCAAAGTAGAGGGGTGATGCTGACAAGGTTTGAAAGATGAGGGTGTGGTTATGGAATTTCAAAGTAAAGGGGGTTGTGGTGTCAAAGTTTTAAAGTTAGTGGCCTAAAACCCACCGACTTTGTCTTTTAAGAGTATTAGTAATGTGAAAAGTCTAAATTAATTGTTATTCTAAATAAATTTATGCATAACAAAATATTTATATCTATATGATCTTTTATTTTCCTCTTCTTCTGTTTCAAGAAATCACAATGATGTAATGATTAATAAATTGAAACCGAAATTCAATTGAAAACATGATTAATGAGAGGAGTAAAATCAAATTATTAGCGTTATCATAAAAATTATTGTTTGGATTGGGTATCAAAATAAATCTATTATTTCTCCATATATTTGTGTTTTATTCACAACCATCACTCAATTGATTTCCCTTACCAAGAAGATACAACAAAAGCTGCATCAACCATAAACTGTATTTGGTTCTACCGCAAAAGCATAAAACGTTGAAGTTGGTGGCCTTCACTCAGTGGTGGATTCATTTAGAAAGGACAACCCACAGACAACCACCTCTCGCCATCGTCAACCGCCTCCACCGATGTTCGTCGCTCACTGCCATGACACCAACTTTGCCTAGCTGCTACTACCGACCGCCGGCAAATCCATCCTACATCACCATCATACCACCTACGACCACTCTCATTCCCTTTTTTTTTTCTCTTTCTATTTATCTTTGTGTGGCCGATAGTTTTTTCTTTCAATATGAAGAATTTCAAGTTTCTATATGTGTATGTATAAACATAGTATGTATGTGTGTATTATTTATTTAATTATAGAGTTAAATGCTTGGTTGGTCCCTGTGGTTTGCAAAAATTGCAGACTTGGTCCCAAAAGTTTACTAATTACATGCGTGGTCCCTGTGGTTTTCAAAAATGCACTCGGTTGGTCCCTAGCCCTAACATCAGTTAAATTTCTCAGTTAAGTCCATGTTAAATGACCAAAATACCCTTGCTTATTAACTCTCTTTATAACCCACCTCCTTTCTCTCTGTAATTATCAGATTCACTTCAACTTCCTACAAAACCGTTATCAAAATGATTTAACAATCATTCAAAATAAAAAAAAATCAAAAAATCAAATTATTTACAAAATTCATTTCATCTAAATTACAAACCTGATTAATATTTGGTGACACAGATGGTTGATTTGAACTTATTTCATTCTCTTCATGCAATCCCAGAAATTCTAAAGCCTTACTTCCAGAATCAACTGTTGTAACTGTAAAATCATATCCAACATTGAGTCACAAACTCACTCATTATCATTCGAAAACCGAATAAAAAAACCGAAGAATTACCTTGATAAGATGAGTTTTTAAGCAATCTTTCTATCAGTTTTCTGTCAATGATGCTATCATCAACAGCAAGAACATGAAACTGTGAATCTGCTGCAACACCCATATGAACAAGATCCAAGATTCTAAACAAGATGAACAAGTTTCAAGACTTTAAACAAGATGAGCAAATTGTCCAAAAAAAGATGGGTATGGAAAAAAGATGAAGTTTTTATGTGAAAGAAAGAGGCACCAAAATCCACAACCCACAAAGCAAGATCTGACCAGATTTCATCCAAAGATCTTCCCACCTGTCGCCGCCACAACCATTAACACCATCGCCCTGTCGCCGCCCCCATCCCCCTGTCGCCGCCCAGGGTATAAAGAACTAGAGAGAGAGAGCGAGCTGAGAGAGAGAGAGAAAGAGAGTTAGAGAGAGGTGAGAGATTGATCTTCTGTTTATGTATTTGTTAATAAGCAAGGGTATTTTGGTCATTTAACATGGACTTAACTGAGAAATTTAACTGATGTTAGGGCTAGGGACCAACCGAGTGCATTTTTGAAAACCACAGGGACCACGCGTGTAATTAGTAAACTTTTGGGACCAAGTCTGCAATTTTTGCAAACCACAGGGACCAACCAAGCATTTAACTCTTTAATTATATGTAAAAAGATTCGGGTAAGTCTTCGGCCACAAAACGTGGCTAACCAACAGATGAACAAATGGTGAGTCACAAATACTACTTTCAAATACTGCTGCAAGTTGCCATTTGAGTATATACTCAAATGGCAATAAAGGTCCCATCAATTTTAATTCTCATATATATATATATAGGGGTAGGTTCATTTGAGAAAAAAATTTAAATGAGAAGAAAAAGAACAAATGGTACAATTATACAATATTAAGTAGTTATTTTTTCATCTCATTTATTACAATATTTAAGTAATTAATTACTCATAAAGACTATTATTTTCTACACTAATTTTCATTGCCTACACATATAAAAAGTTATCATACACATTTCGAAAATTATCCTACACATACTTAAATTTATCCTACACAACTCGTAATTTATCCTACACACCTAGTAATTTATCCTCACTCTAAATTAATTTTTTTTTATTTTAAAAAATATATATTTTTTGAAAATAAGTTACAAATTTAACGTTGTTAGTTATTAAAAAGGAAGACTAGATATTAATGGTCTATGTAAGTTTACAAATATACTCTTACTTTAAAATTAAATGCAAATATTAAATGAAGTAAAATGAAACATTCTTATTGGTTAAAACTTATTCTTTTTTCTTCTTACAAAAAAATTCTTCTCATTTGAACCTTCCACTATATATATATATTGTATATAAAAAATACAACATTTACTTCTAACAAATGTGGCTAACTCCTACTTGTTACTTCCCCACGAGGATCTTACATTTACACTATACTCTCTCAAGTTCACTTATGAGACAAAACAATCATAAATTTCTATTATAATATTTTTGCCACTAAATTTTTTTAAATTTATAGCAATAACAAATAATGTAATAAAGTTCATAATAAAATAAGTATTATGATGTGCATCTGGGAAGAATCCAACAAACTTTAAGTAGTTACAACATTTTATGTTTACTGTATAACAACTTGATGAAGTTAATAAGGAGACAAAATGGACTTTTCGCATGAATATTATAAAAACTTAAATAAATATAAAAATTTAATCACAATTAATTAGGTGGTGAATGACTTAAATATATTAATTATTTTATAATTACTATTTTAATGGGCAGCCTTAACTTCTTATAGTATTATAAAAAGTGAAAGGATTTTATAGCTTAATGGAATGTCTACGGAATCTTCATAACTTATTACATTTACTTTTAGTGAGAAAAATCCTCTATAAATACGTTGCAATGTGTTATACCATATTCGTACAAATTTCTTATTAAATAAGTTTAAAAGTCTTCGTAAGAAGTAGCATACTAATTACTAAACATGGGTCGCAGTGGCGGCGGCAAATGTGGTGGTGGAGGCAGCGGCGTCAAAGGTGGTGGTGGCGAAGGAACTGGGTCACGTAAAGGAGGTTGTGGCGATGGTAAAAGTGATGGAAGGCTTGATGACATGGAGACTCTTGGTGGTGACGGAGCATGTATTTCAAGGGCTGTTTCTAGAGTATCCTAACTTATACTTTGATGGGCTTCATGGTGGTTCAAAGGGTAGATGAGTTATCCTAACATAACATGTGATGAGGGTTAAAGTTGTCATTTCCTATACTTCTTAACTAAAATTTTTTATTCTCCCATCTTACTTTTATCTATACCTAATAAGTTATCAAAACTAATGCAGTGACAATATTTGAAAAAAAATATTTATTAATCTCGCATTTTTTTTCTATCTTAATTGTCTGAAATGATCAGGTATTAGAGAACTTTATTTAATCAAAATCTAATCTAATCTAATCTAATCTAATCTAATCTAATCTTCTAACTTATATAATAAAAGACTCCAAATAATGTCATATGACATTCTCTCCTTCAACCTCATAAATTTTATTTATAATTATTTAATAAATTTCTTTTAATATTAATATTAATATCAATAACTAATATATAGATATCATTTATTTTTATCTTTATCTAAGATTAATAAATAACTTCAATTTTGCAATTTAGACCCATTGTTTTTTTTACTTTTAACCCAAAGTTTTTCATCTTTTCCAATTTAATCCCAACTCTTTTTTATTTTCAATTTTGGTCCACCATACTTCTCATTTTTCTCAAGTTTTCTGTTTCGTTCTAAATTTTGTGAGTTAATGCACCGCAACGTGCGTGTGGGGTTCAACATTTTTCAACCTCATAAATTTTATTTATAATTATTTAATAAATTTCTTTTAATATTAATATTAATATCAATAACTAATATATAGATATCATTTATTTTTATCTTTATCTAAGATTAATAAATAACTTCAATTTTGCAATTTAGACCCATTGTTTTTTTTACTTTTAACCCAAAGTTTTTCATCTTTTCCAATTTAATCCCAACTCTTTTTTATTTTCAATTTTGGTCCACCATACTTCTCATTTTTCTCAAGTTTTCTGTTTCGTTCTAAATTTTGTGAGTTAATGCACCGCAACGTGCGTGTGGGGTTCAACATTTTTTTCGTATATTTTTTCCCGTTTGACTGGCCCGTCGCAACACATCTATTTTTCTCCGTTTAACAAGTTCGACCAGCGCGCGGGTCCTGGATTGACTTAGTTATTTTTTTCTATGTTTTACGTTTCGGTTTAATTTCTCTGCAACGAGCGTTGGTGATTCAAAGATTTCATTCTGCTTTTCGCTCGGGGTTATTTTTTTGTTTTTTATTTAATTTGTTTTTACGAGTTTTTCCAGTGTTGGTGGTCGCTGACAGTGGTATAGCATTGGTACTACTTGACACAATTGTACAAAGAAATAGTAGTCGTTATATATAGAACAACCGCTGCAACGCAGGGGCTTAATACTAGTTAACTATTAATTAAAGTTATCTATATATATAAAAAAATTTGTAAAATTATACTTAAAAAGTCCAATCCGATTAATCCCTATTAATCCCGATTAATCCCTAGGCGGTACCTCACCGCCCGACTAGCGCCTTCTACAACATTGCTTGTAGTTGCAGACTTGTCAATAGTTAACTTTATTTAAACTAATAGATTAATAGTTAACTAGTATTAAGCCTCTGCGTTGCAGCTGTTATTCTATATATAACGACTACTATTTCTTTGTAAAATAGTGTCAAGTAGTACCAATGCTATACCACTGTCAGCGACCACCAACACTGGAAAAACTCGTAAAAACAAATTAAATAAAAACGAAAAAAATAACGCCGAGCGAAAAGCAGAATGAAATATTTGAATCACCAACGCTCGTTGCAGAGAAATTAAACCGAAACGTAAAACATAGAAAAAAATAACTAAGTCAATTCAGGACCCGCGCGTTGGTCGAACTTGTTAAACGGAGAAAAATAGATGTGTTGCGACGGGCCAGTCAAACGGGAAAAAATATACGAAAAAAATGTTGAACCCCACACGCACGTTGCGGTGCATTAACTCACAAAATTTAGAACGAAACGGAAAACTTGGGAAAAATGAGAAGTATGGTGGACCAAAATTGAAAATAAAAAAAAGTTGGGATTAAATTGAAAAAGATGAAAAACTTTGGGTTAAAAGTAAAAAAAAACAATGGGTCTAAATTGCAAAATTGAAGTTATTTATTAATCTTAGATAAAGATAAAGATAAAAATAAATGATATCTATATATTAGTTATTAATATTAATATTAAAAGAAATTTATTAAATAATTATAAATTTATGAGGTTGAAGGAGAGAATGCCATATGGCATTATTTGGAGTCTTTTATTATAAGTTAGATTAATAAATTTACAAGTTTAGGAGATAACTTTATACTTTTTATTAATAAATTTAAAAGTTTAGGAACCATATGTAAACTAGTGAAAGATAGAGGGGGTTAAATGTTAAAATACCTAAAATTAAATGTTAAAATAGGTTTATAAGTAATATTTGGGCTGTAAAACAATGGGCCAGATTCAAAAATGGGTCAAATTTTGTGTTTAATGGGCTGTAAAACATGGACCGATTAGTCTGATTTTGACCGTCTGGGACCGATTTTGACCGCCTAAGACCGATTTTGAACATATCCGCCTAATTTGACCGACTAGCTAAAAATTAGTCAGTAACTCACCGCCTAGCGCCTAGGCGCCGATTAATCAGCCGCCTAGGCCGATATCTGCAACATTGACTACAAGTAATCATATGAGTTAGCAAAATCATGAACCAAAAGCGAAGTAAAAAAAAAAAAAAATGTAAGGAGTTATAACATGTATGGGTGGTCATACGTTAAAAACTATAAATTGTTTAACAAACAAAAGAAGTTATAAAATGAATTTTATGAATTTTATAACATGGAAATACTGATAACTATTTTTTTTATAATTGGTGATTAATAAAAAAACATGTGACAATGTGATGAAGTCAAATTAACTTTAAAATGACCATTAAAAATTATCTCTGTAGCTGTTAAAAATTACTCTGCTGCGAAGCGTGAGTGCTTATATATATGTATAAATACAGTGGCGGATCTAGGATTCACGCCAAGCCGTAACGTTTTATAAATAAGCCGTAACGAAATCGAAAAAACATCATTTTTTTCCAAAATTTACACTAAAAACGTCAAATTTTTCCGCGCTAAGCCGTAGCGGGGGTTGCCCCCCCGGTATATACTACATCCGCCACTGTATAAATATTCACACACAACTTATATATGGTTTTCTTTTATCATTTAAGGTTTGAATTATACTCTCATCTCGTATTGTCGACTCCGCCGCAACGCGTGGGTTCCCCACTTAAGTATCAAATGAGGGTAAAATAAGACATGAGTATTACACTTTAATTCTTGCACAACATCAATGCGAATGATGATGTATGAAAAATCGCCTCTTTGAAAAAGACTTAGAACTACGTTATAATATAATTTACATAAAACTTTTTTAACAATTTATTTCCACATATATTTTGTTGCTCAAAGTTTGGACAATAATTTTGTATATACCACTGGAGTGGGACATGAGAACACTAAGTATAAGAGATTAGAGTCCATTCTATAAGGTGTTCGAAAAAGATAGAAACATATATTAGGGAATACAAGAGAAAAACCATTTTAAGTTTAATCCTAGAGAGGAATTACTTAAGTGTCGTTGATTCATTGGAGAGGAATAACTCAAGTGTCGTTGATTCACTGCTAATGGCACGAGTGTCACAACCTGTGAACCACGAGTCCCCCGACAATACATCTAAGGGTTTGTCTATTTTCTTCCATGTGTATATTTCAGCCACTATGGGTACCTCAACTTCCAAGTGTCGTTACCAACACAACGGTATGGCAATAGTGGTCTGATGACGGACCATTATTGGATGACAGATAAAGCTGAATGACATTACGATAAATCATATGACCTTGGCGACAACGATTAAAGGATCTTATCCGAAATTTGTATCCTTCAAGAACGTTGATGATTACTCGCGGCATTTATAAAACTTATTGTATTATTATTATTATTATTATTATTATTATTATTATTATTATTATTATTATTATTATTATTATTTGGAATTTCTTGTACCCGTTGAAAAATATGTCGGTAGAATCAGGTAGTTAACTCTTTTTTTTTTGGATTATGATCAAACTGTCGAGAAATTATGAGCAAGTGATTTTCTCCTTGTTGATAGTAGATTTTCTATATAGTGTGAGTATGAGATACCTATTATAATACTGACATATATGATTGATTTAAAGCCGACTAATGATAAAAGTTTCATGTTTGATACATTGAATAGTGTTAACAAACATGTTATGATTTATGATTTGATTCCATTACTCCACAAAATCCTAAATATTTATATCTAATCGTCTTTATATCATATCCATGTCCCCTTGTGCTCGCCCATTCGCTTCATGAGTGACATGTTATTTTGTTGGGATACATGTAGAATATACATGTGCTAACAAATAAACAAATATTCATTTCTTAATGATATTATTTTAATTATAAAATATAAAGTTAATTCAGCATATACTTAATTCAACAATCATTGATTACCCTTATATACTAACAACGTTGTATTCTTATCAGTCAAGATTAATTGATTCACTTGACCTAACTAGAAATTAATTATCAAATAACGCACATCATGTAGTAAAATTTTAATTTGTTTGTTAACACTACTATAAAATGAGTATTTAGGGATGTAAACGAGCAGAGCCGCTCGTGAGCTAGTTGAGATCTGTTAAAAAAGTTGAACTTAAACGAACCTAATTTATTTTAACACACCTATGATTTTATATCAAGTTAATTGTTTAGTGAAGTAATTAACTATAATATTTATTTTAATACATTTTGAGACCAAAAACATTAGCTACTTCAATTAATCTCGTTGGTGAGATGGGCACTTGCTACGACTCTTTAGTATTTACCAAACTATACAACTAGTTGCTCAATTCAAAGAGCACTCCTCACTCTCACACACCTTGTCCATGCAAAGGAGACATGGTATTAGGAACACATGTTCGATGTAAAAATATTTTAGGTAATCACATAGGTGTTGAAATAATTAGCACTTACATAATTCATCACTACACTACCGATGGAGTGGTGGTCCATTGATAAAGCCAAAACCTTTAAACATCAGAGTTTGGAAGGGTGGTTTTGGAATCTCACAAACTACATAAATTAAAAGAAATTCGCCATTCAAAAAGAACATAAATTCATCACTCAAAGTTTGGTGATCATCCAAACAAGCATTCAAGTTTAGAGGGCCCAACCACCGGGGAATTAGCGCAGGGGAAATTAAAGGGGTTCTCTCAACCACTAACAAAATGACAATCAATTTTGTATATGAGAATAGTCGCATCTATAAGCGACCCAATAACATGCGAGAGATGAACGGCATTAAGGTGTGTTCGTTTCACATAATTGAATGGAATCTTGAGGGAATCGGAATGTTGATTTCACTCATTATTTTGTTGATTTCAACCAAAAAATGAATTGGAATTGAACAACAACATTAGGAAGAGGATCTACATTCTAATTCCATCCAAATTCCATTCCATTTTGCAAAACAAACACGTTTAAATTACAGATCAAATTACATTTGCTGCGCGAATTCCCATTCCAATTCCATTACAATCCATGAAACGAACACTACCTAAGAGTTCAAGAATTTTGGAATCATCGAGCGTTTTGAAATGATGGGTGGGATCGAGGTGGCTCACGTATTGCAATAATATGAGCTCTCAAGTAGTTAAGTATAACTAGAAGAGATAACCAATAACATATTATATGATATTTTGTAATAATAAACACTTGCAGACCCATAAAGTTCTTTTATGGGGTGTGAAAATTTTTAGGGTTTGTTTGTTTATGGATATATAATAAAAAAATTCGGTATAGTTCGGATCGAGTCGGGCCAGGTCATATAAAAAAGACAATCAAACTAATTTTTATATAATCAATAAAAACATGGCAAACGTCATTACAAATGCATAATGAAGATCTAATATATCTTAATTCGTTCTTTATGAGTTTTCATTTTTTTGAATCTAGCCATAATCAATATTTTGAAAATCAAACCGGACATTGAACCGAACGCCATAGTGGTCCACTTGTTGGACTGGTTGGTTCGGATTAAAATGCATATTAAAAATAGTTTACTATCAGTTGAGTATAGATGACAATCAACATTACTTTTCTCCAGTGAAAAAAAATAAGATGATTAAACCCTAAACTACATTATTAAATTAAATGATAAATAAACAAAAATACAAGTAAAGAAGAAGAAAATTGTAGATATTTTTTATTATAATCCATTCAACTTATAAACTAAAAATAAGAAATAAGTGAGGCCTTACAATTTTATTTAAAAATTTACTACAAAGTCATAAAAAGATCAAATCACTTTTAACTTTTCTAAATCACAATTTTATTTAAAAATTTACTGTAAAGTACCCTAAAGATAAATGACAAAACTTGTAATTTATCCTAAGAATAAATAATAGCAATGAATAAAATTATAAGGCTTATGGCTCTTTGATAATTTCTGAATGATTAAAGTAATGAACTAATAAGAGGTCTGAACCATTAAGTGCTGAATCAGTAAGAGGTCTAAACCATTAAGAGCCAAATGCTTAACCGTTTAGAGGCAAATGTCTGACCAATTCAGATTAGAGATCTTAACCATTCAGACTTAGTATAATGCTTAACCATCCAGAGGCAAATGTCTGAACCATTCAGACATCTGCTCACGAAATAAACAGTCTGAATCATTAAGTGCTAACTAGTAAGAGGTCTGAACCATTAAGAGTCTCATTAAAAGGTAAACAAACAACCCTTAGAGTTGTTATCAGAAGTAGTGGGCCCATACATAAGATAAAACCCAACATATGGATAAAAAAACCCCTAGTCGTCTTCTTCACATATCCCCGTTTTCCACGCACAACTTTTATTGTTCCGTCTGTTGTTTTTCCGGCCAGAGAAAATATATTAATGACCTTTCTCACTTCACATAGATTCAACGAGTTTAAGGGGGCGATTTTAAAATTTTATGGGGGCGCTCGGGATTTTCACGCACATATATCACTAATGCCTAGCTTACATTAAACTAGGGGTGTATCACTAATGATTAAACTATTAAAAGGAACACAATCACTAATGTAGGCCGAATTCCAACGTTTTTATTTGGAGAGTTGTCTTAGACCGAATTCCAACGCTAACAGTTCTTCAATCAAGAAATTGTCTTACATGCGACCAGTGGAGAAGCTTGACCCGACCGGGGGGAGGGGGGGGGGGGGGTCGAAAACGTATCTACCAAAAAAATTCTATAAAATCGGGGGTTGAAAACGTATATACCAAAAAAATTCTATACGGAAACTACATATATAGCACTACTGAGCGAAAAGTCCGGGGGGTCGGACGCTCCTCCCCGCCCCTTCTATACTTCGCCACTGCATGCGACGTCTCTTGCTGTATGTGTGAAGATGGGGCTGAAACTGCAGAAAATCTACTCTGCTCATGCAGAGTGGCGTATGCGATTTGGAATCACATTTGGTGTAAGGTGAGTCCTTTTATCCTCTTTTCAGTCAAGGATATAGTGTAGTTACACAAATTTTGCAACCTGAATTAAAAAGCTAAAGAGGCATTCCAAGGTATTTTGTTCGTGGCGTGCTGGTGCATTTGGTTTGTCAGAAATAATAACGAATCTCCGACACTATCGTTAATCCCGAAGAGATTATCTAAAACATTAAGTCTCTTGGGTTCTTATGGTATAGAAATCGTTCCAAACATAACATAGTTAGTTGAGTTGGGATTGATAGTGTAAGTTTGATCTTATGTAAGTTGTGGGTTTGGCCGGCCTTGTTTTTGGGCTTGGCGTTGTGAATTAGGTTGGGTACCCAAAGAAGCGAACATGGTAGTACATCATGCATCAAATCTTGTACTCTCGAATTCTAGATGATACCCTCTTGCCGCACGAATAAATCGGCAAACATCATCACCCTCTTCTTCTTCCCCAATCAATCCCCCCTTTTCCAAACTCACCATGGATCCCTACGCTGCTCAAACCCAAACCCAATCCTACCCTTCTTCCCAAATTCAACAAGATCCTTACATCTACTCCCAACAACCACAACATTACGACCCATCTCAACCCCAACAACAACAACAACCTTACGACCCATCTCAACTCCAACAACAACATTACGACCCTTCTCAAATTCAACAACAATACGACCCATCTCAACATTACGCCTATTATGCCCAACAACCCTACGACCCATCTCAACAATACTCTCACCATGTTGTGTACCCTGATCAACAACCACCACAGGTTGCTCAACAGCCTGAACAAGAACAGGCTCCGATTCATCCTCCCGGTGTACCCGTTTCACAGACGGATCCGAATCAAGTGGCAGCGTACCAGGCGTACGGTCAGGCTCATTATCAGAGTGACCCGAATTATTATTACCAGCAGCAGCCGCAGCATGTGGGTTATGGGTCTGATCCGGGTATGGTTCATCCGCAGTGGCAGCCGCAGCCGGGTCAACCCGGGGATTATGGGGTTCCTCCGTTTCATCCTCCAGCTCCGGTAACCTTTTATGTTTTTTTTTTGGTTGATGATTGGATGGTTTGTGATTTGGGAATTAGGGTTTTGTTAAAGTTAGGGTTTTGTTATTGGGTGAATTTGGTTTGTGTTATTTGTTTATGCGTGTATAAATGTTGATATGGGTTTCTTTTACTTGATTAGGTGTTGGGTATGCAATTTTTTTATTAGACAGTGTTCTTGTGTTTAGGTCATAGTTGTTAACGGCGAATAGCGACAAATAGAGACAAGGTACCTTTATAAATAGCGGGCGCTATTTTATAAATAGCGATACACTAGAAAAAAATTTATATGTATATTATATCAAAATACCTTGGTATATACACTATTTAGATGTATATTTAACACAAACCTAAAATCCAGCTATTTTATAGCTATTTTTAATCGGGCTATATTTGAAAAAAATAAACTGAAATCCCGCTATTTATGGTTTAGGTGGAAATGAGGACTTATTGTGGGTTATGTAGTTGGAACGGTAAGAATGGTAGTTCTGTCATGGTGTTATTTATATAAGTTTGGTAGGAGTAGCTGCGTACTTGCTTATTACATTAATGAGTGCATGTGATTGATTCTAGGGGGTGTTTGATGTGAGTTTTCAAAGTCATTAGTGCAGTTTCAAGAAGTTGAACCAGGTTATCGGTTTAAAAGTTAGGGATTTTTGTGAGTTGTACATTTATCTCAGTAATTGGTTCTTTTAGTGTCAGAGAATAAGAATCGAAATCAGTTATTTTTGTAAACTAAAAGCGCAAGTCATACTAATTACTTTTGATGCACATTCAAACATATCACTAACTCACTAAGTAAAGGGTGGAAATTTGGATTTCTGGAATTATGAATGCGTGCCGAGAGAAAAGAGTTTTGTTAGAAGTACTCCTTTCGCTCTGCAGCAAGAAGTTTGTTTGTAAAAAGAATGTGTATATAATAAGTTTTTATGACTGTTTTAATATTTTAATTATAATTCCATTCATAATTAACTTACATTAAAGGACATTCTTGTCTTGATTTACAACTTTAATATTATTTAAATGGGTATTAGTGCATAAACAACACGCTTAAACGACCTCTGTTAGTTTCTATGGACCAACCAAACATGATAATGGAATGTAGTTCGTTCCATTATTTTGTTTATTCCATTAATTTTATCTCTTTCTTGGATTTTTCTTTGTCATCATCTTGTACATAGATATCTTTAGAGCATCTATGTACATTTTTAAGAATCACTTATGAAGAAACCTTCACATAAGTTGATTACAGTCCTCTAAACAAAGATGATAAAGGGATAGTATAAATCCAAGAACTATTCCTTTATAATCTATGATGTATAAAGGAATAGTTCTCTAAAAAGATTATAGAGGGGTAAACCTTCATATCAGCCCGAGCGTTACGGCAAATAATTCTCACAAGCTCAGGCTCGAGTTCGAAACCAGTCCTTGGAATGACTGGTTTACGCTCGAATGAACTTTACTTCTGGTTAAACGTTGTTTTTGCCCTCTGCAGAAGTGATTAGCCACAAGATCTCGGTTTTATTGAAGATTTGCAGGTTTTGACTGTTGGAATTTGGAAATGGTACATCATATTTTCTCATTTTGTAGAATAGTTTAGGGGAAATGAAGATGTGGCTATTGTACACACTAGCAGAGCCAGAACAATCTATAATTGGGGTCAAAACTTACGATTTCTTTTGAGTAAAGTGAAATTGAATAATATAATATAATATATGTTTGTATAATAAAATTTATAAACACATCTTCTATAATAAAATCTATAAACACATCTATCTACTAAAAAAGTTGGCTCCGTCAATGCTTCTGTAAGCTTGGCGTCATAACCTTAAAACGACTATGTAATGAAAAAATTCAACAGAATCCCATTCCAATTCAGTGCGTTCATCACTTCTAAATAAAGGTGGCAATATCGACCCATTTACTTATCAGTGGGTCGAACTCGGAAATGTTTTATCTAAACGGGTGAAATGGGTAAAATCGTTAAAAACCTGTTTGACCCGTTACCCAACCCGCCTTTTTTGCCACCTCTACTGCTGTATGGCCTTGTTAGTCACATGTGCCATTCAGCTAGGGGCGTTCAACATTCCTGTTCCAGCTGTCATCCAAATATCCAACGATCTTTATCGTAAAGGGTTTCATTGGAAAACTATGATTTTCTCACAGCTTCTTGCAGCAGTTTCTATATTGATGGGAGGCGGATCTTCTTGAATTTCATGTTCGGCGGATCTTCTTGAATTTCATGGAACTTTCACGAGTTGGTTCTTAGTTCTTCAAAACCGCGCATAGAATTGTGAATATTATAGCGTTACGGTAATGAGAGAAGTTACTATTTACTATTGCTGTATCCCTAAAAGGGATACAGACATACAGTTTGACTTTCAAGGTAGTGATACTACATTTCAACTTCAAAATTGATGTGATATCCTTCAAGATTTGTAACAGCTAACAAATACCACATGAAACTTAATAAAAAGTTTCATGTTATACCTATTAAAGAACCCATGTCTTTTTTGCATTTGAAATGTAGTTTGCTTGACCTCAAAAGTCAATGTTCTAGCTTAACAGAGGGCGTCTGCATTAATGCACACGTCTCGATTCTAAAGCCCAAATCTACCGTTTAGAATTGGATAGTAAGTTTTCTTTTTTCCTACTGGTTGTAGGAAACCATCTGTAACAAACTGGTCACATTACACTGATAGAAGAAGAGAAGTTTAAAATCTTAAGGTTTAAATTGTATGTTATCTATACCTTTTAAATTAATCCAGAAGTTATTGTATATTTGTATGTATATTTGGGCTTGGGGTGTTACACCTAACACCTCTTGTGTTCATGACTTTATTATATTAATAATTGTTGTGCTTGAGACTGTGATTCTCCTCTGTGAATATTTACCTTTATAACCTTGTTAATAGTTCTGTTACATTCCATCTATACTTTATTGTTTTCTCGCATGTGCAAGAGTTTGTATGCTTGAAATTATTATGGTGTGCTGTTTGCAGAATGTTCAAGGTGGTCAATTCGGCGGTTCTGGTCGAGGCGGCAGTCGAGGTGGCGGTCGCGGAGGAAGTCGTGGCGGTGGTCGGGGTGGAAGTCGAGGCGGAGGCGGAGGCGGAGGTGGAGGCGGTGGAGGAGGCGGAGGTCGAGGCGGTAGAGGTGGTGGTTCATCTTTCTCTGGACGTGGCGGTGGAGGACGTGGTGGCGGAGGACGTGGCGGTGGTGGACGTAGTGGCGGGGGACGTGGCGGGAATCCCAGGATCAAGAGTGAGCCGAAGCCTCAGTTTCTGGCATGGTGTGAACTTTGTCGAGTCGACTGCAACACTCACGAGGTTCTTGAAAATCATAAAAATGGGAAAAAGCATAAAAAGAATATGGAAATACAGGAAGAATTACAGCGGCTTGCGGGAAAAACACAAATGCCGTTTCCCATGGAGAGACCGGAAGTCAAAGTCGAAAGTCAAATGATGCAGGCTGAAGAACAAGGGAACAGTTTAAAGAGAAAAATGAGGGAGGATGAACGGAAATCTGCTGAGCCCGAAAAGGAACCTGTACCTTTTATTTGCGAACTTTGTGACGTAAAATGTGAATCGGCGCCTGTTTTTGATAGTCATCTGAAGGGTAGAAAACACATTTTTAATTTTCAACGGTTTCAGGATCAACAAGCTCAAGCTGCAATGGGACAAGCAGCTTTACAAGCGCTTTATCCAGCATTAGAAGCAGCGTTATATCCTGTACTTGTTCAAGCACTTTCTCACAATGCTTCCTCGTCTTATGGATATGGTGGAGGACTCGATCAACAAGCTCTTCTTCGACTGCTGCAACCGTATTTACCTCAAACCGGGCCTCCGTTTTTTCCACATGGCCCTGCACATGCACCAGCACTAGCTCCAGCTTTGGCACCCCCGGGTCCGAACCCAGTTGCAGCCCAAGAGACTGTTGAAAATGAGCCTGAATCAAAGACTGAAGATCAAGTGGAGCCCGATAGCAAGAAGAGCAAGACCGAAGATCAAGTGGATCCTGAAAGCAAGACTGAAGATCAAGTGGAGGCCGAGAGCAAGACCGAGGGTCAATTAGAGACTGAGACCGAGATCAAGACCGAAGATCAAGTGGAACCTGAGAGCAAGACCGAAGATCAAGTGGAGCCCGAGAGCAAGGTCGAAGATCAAGTGGAGCCTTAGATGAAGGTTGACCCGAAGGCAGCAGAATTGACCCAGTGAACGAATGTTTTTTTGCTTGTGCGTTTTTGGACCAAGTAGTTTAAAGATTTAATATTCGGATGTTTTTATGGCTAGATTTTATATCACACATTGAATGATGATGATGCTATAGTCTTGAGTTTGAATTCGAGTACTTTTAATCTTTTTTTATTTCTTTTTCCTTTCAGAACTACTAGATTTGCTTATATGATGATGAATTGTGCTGTTTGTGTGCACATGAATGTGCTGCCATAGTTTTTTGCTGCAGCTATGACAGTGAATTCAAGAACTTAGAGGCGGTAATAATATACATTAGTTTTTTCTAGTAAAAATATTATGCACTTTATTTAACTGATTGTACGAGTAATACCATGCCATGGTAATATTTCTAATCTGCAGGGGACAGAATAATTATAGTAGTCTCGACAGGGGGTTATCTTCTAAGTTCTTTTCTTTGATCGATACGGCTTGGTGTGATCTACAAAGTTAAAAACGCCGTTAGCTTGTTAAGAGGAGAATGGAGTTTCTTCTCTTAATCAGGCTCCGACGTGAGAATAAGTAACTGTTTTAGGGGAATAGAATAGTGTGTGTGTTAAGAGTGAAAGAGTGAGAAATCGGATCCTTGAACCTTTGGTTAGCCGAAGGGTTAGAGAAGGAGATGGGCTCATGGGCTGGACGTTGCCATCAAGGAATATCCATTTGGTCCCCTCTGACACGACATGTAGTGTCTGCGGAGGTGAAAGGGCATTGACGCATCGTGATTGGTTACACGTGGTCTGTCAAATGTACTTGTCACGTTTGTCACTAGTTGTGAGTGAAGATCATGAACAGTGAGTGGCACAAGCTGATTGGTTGGTTACATGTCACTGTCTTTTACTCAACGGTTTTGTGAGTTCTCAAATTACAAAGGTAACTTTTCATCTGAATTTGAATTTTATTTTTCAGGTTGAAACCTTGTTTAGGGTTTTGATTTGAGAGGATTTTGAGAGTATTTCAAGATTTTACATGAGGTTTGATGTAATTTAACATTACTCCTTTTGTTCTTGATTTTATATTGATTAACACCTTAATTATGCTTAAAATTTTGATATGAGATTAGAGTTCGTGATGAGATGACGATTAAGAGGGACATGGTAGTTACATCATATAACAATAAATTAATAAAATTCTTATGTTAAAATATAGCTATGTTTCCCAATCCCACCCCTTCAAATGCATGAAATGTGTGTCATCGAGTATAATATATATCACCTTGCCTGCCACCCTTAAGGGAGCTAAAAACGCCAATAGTGGATTTGGAAATTTGTTAGACCATGTGTAGTGGTGGAACAAAATAATGCCCCCACCATGGGACATTATTCGACACGTGTCATCCCAGTCAGCATGGGGCATTATTGCAAAAATGGTGTAGTGGGGCATTATTCCAATAACGCCCATATTATTTTTAATGCAAAAAAAAAACACACGAAATACACACTGCTCCAAACCATTTCAAAAGTTGTCAGAGACCATGTGGGTAGCTCAAAAGTGATTGGTGGACAAAAGTGATTGTCAGAGACCACAAACCAAATTCAGCGTTTTAAATAAAACGCCAACAACAATTTTTTCCAAAAAAAACGCCGGATAACGCCCGGTGTAGTGGGGGAGGGGGCGTTTTTTTTCAATTTTTTTTAAAAACCACGCCCCACTACGGGTGGTCTTATAACACAGCTAATATTATTAATAAAAAATCAACATAGACAGTCTATTGTGCATTCACATGTTAAAATAAAAGGCAGGTGGTCAAAGTTATGATATTACATTATTAGTATATTGCCAACTTATTCGTATAATGAAAAGCCGTTTTCTTTCCAATTAATCTATTCAATTGAGCGTCTTTATAACAATCGGAAATCTTGCAAACTTGTTATAATTTGTAACCCAACTAGCTAGCTTCACCCTTATTCTCCATACAACTCCATAACATGGAAAATGTTGTAGATGATGATGATGGAGAAATGAGACCTCATGAGTTCATGATTTTGGTGAGAGATGAAGAAGACGAGCGTGTGACACGACGTGTGGCTCATGTTGTGGATTGCCAACTAGTTCATCATCGATGCCAACACTCGTTGACAAGTCTTAATCAACATTGGCCTCCTACTCAAACACATGCTGCTGGGTGAGTTTTAGTTTTCATGTTGTTTTAGTCTTATAGTTGATTGATCATCATCATCATCATACTCAGTAAATCACACCAGTAGCAAAACTAAGGTAGGGTCTGAGGAGGGTGAGATGTAGACAAGCTTACCTCTACCCCGTAGGAATAGAGAGGCTGTTTCCAGTGAGACCCCCGGCTCGATTATAGTTGATTGATAAGTAGCTAAATAATATCCTATATATTTTATTTGATGTTACTAGTTTCTTGGTTATAGTTTGGTAATTTATATTTATATAAATGTGGTTAAAATATTGTATTATATATTATACCAGGTATAGTGATTGCTCAAGAATGTTACACTATCTGAAATGTGGAATCCTTCTTTCCATGTATGGACCTTTGATTGGAGTGGTCCAAGTTAAGTTTCAAAACAACAGCCAGACTCCTTTCGAAACTCATAATATGTTGATGATCATGTCGGTGATCGCCTTTTCTACATCTACATTACTTGCTTTTAGACTTTTCGTTTATACAACAAAATTGCCCTCGATCTACTACACCATCGTATCAAGTATTGTATTCTTCTTGGCCGTTCTTGCACCCCTCTCACTGGTGTTAGTGTTATTCGTTCCTCCAAGGCTAGTTTGGATTGGTTACACAATCGTGTGTGTCCTCTTTGTAACCGTCGTTACATATAATTTCATGGACTACACGTCGTTACTTGGCAATAGGGTCTCAGCAACTTGGAAAGTCATCAAATGGCTCAAAATGAGAAGATAAGCATAGTTATGTAAATAGTGGTGGTATCATGTGTATATTGTGAATAGGTACATGTGGTCATGAAATGGTTTAAACTCAACAATAAGCATAGTTATGCAAATAGTGGTATGTGTATTTATTTTGAATACATGTCAAGTCTTGTACAAATGTGCATATGATATATTTGAATTGTATCATGTATATAATATAAGACCCGTTGGAAAACAATTAAGAATGATTAAGAAAAATCTTACACTTTTAGCCGGGTTATTTCTTTTGTATGTATTGAATTGTTTGTTTACTTAAGTTATATGATATATGATCTATAACAATAGTTTGTTTGTTTTCTTAATAATTATACCTTATTAATATTGGTTGGTAATTATTAATGGACTGCAGTACCCTTGTTAACTAATAAAGGTTTCCCCTTAGGTGTATTTAAGAAGATAACTAGAGAGGGTTAAATGTTCGACACTCACAATAACATCACATAATCTCGACCTCCTCTCTCTCTATAATCTCGAGTTCTTCGTCCCTTGAACTTGTAATCACCATCAATCATATACACCGTAAACGGGAACCATATCAAGTTGACTATCATATCTACATCGATGGTTGCATCAGTTTCTATGTTGGCCTGAATGTTGTAACATATTATGTTTACATGTTTTCCATTATATGCTCATAGAACTGATCAACATGTGGTATCAGAGCATATATTGCTCAAATCAGTTCTGTTAGTTTTCCCTAAATTTGAAAGTAAAACTGGAAAACTAAAGTTTTGATGAAAAACATTTTTAAAATATGATGTTCACGTTTTTCAGCAAGAAATGCGGAAAAGAATGAATTTTAATCGGGCTATGTCATATTAAAATCCGAATTATTGTTAAAATCAAAATCTACACACAAAAATACGCTTAAGGTTTCGATTCCAGATGAAAAAATCGTAAAATTCTTCGGAGGTGTTCATCATAAAATTCAAAGAATTGTTAAAGTTATGAATGAATTGATGAAAAGATTGTGTTTTTTTTTCAAGCTTTTATTATTTTTTATCCATAAGTTTTTCGAAACAATGATAGTCTATCAGTAACAAGATTTCGAAATCAAGGAGATTCATCATCAAAACACAAATTTTGGAAACTAGATAATCTATTATAAACAATCCATAATTATCACAAGTTCAATAAGAGATAATCAGTAATTTCAAAATTGATTCACAATATTATTTTCTAGAAAACTCATCAAACTCGAAATCTCATAAGAACTCGAGAACTCAAGAAAACTCGAGATCACATAAGAAAACTCGAGATCACATAAGAAACTCGAGAACTCATCATAATCTAGAGAACTCAAAAAGGTAGAGAACTTAAAAACTAGAGAACTCAAAAAGCTAGAGAAGTCGGAAAAACCAGAGAACTTATCATTTCTAGAGAACTTAATTTTCTCGAGAACTCGTTACTTCATGAACTGTTTTCATAAAAATTATTGCTCGAATTTTTATCATGAACTATTACTGTGAATTACTAGTGGTTTGCTATTAACTTAATGTTTTTGTACACACCTAAATAAAATAAAATAAAATAAAATAATCCTAACAAGTTGGTCTAGTGGTTAGTCACTTGGTTTCTCTCCTTGAGGTCTCAAGTTCAACTCCCACTAGCATCACCTTGAAGGACATTGGTTGTGGCAATGAAGTTTCGCTACTTTGAACAACTTGTTAGATTCTTTTATTATGTATGAAGATACCTTCAAATCATGCAGGAAAAAGGGTATTTATGTTCAAAGTTGAAACAATTTAAGACAACATAACAACAAGAATATCCAGCAAGAGACTGCTGTCTAGGAAAACATGTGGAAAAATAAATAAACAATTATCATCATCATTTTGAATTTTTAAACGCATAAAGGAAACAAAAGTTACACCAGACGAAAACCCGATCTCATTCATCAACAACGTACGTTCTATGGTGCTGCAGGAGGTGGAGTGCCCTCGGCTCCCATTTCGGCTCTAAGATCATTAATGCTTTGCTCCAACTCGCTAATCCTTTCTCCCATTTCATCGAGTGCATTGCTGTTGTTAAGGTAACTTGACAAAAATGTGTAATAATAATAATAATAATTGAGATTTATGGAACCCAAGAGAGAAAATCATAATGATACTTATTAAAAATTGAGTCAGGCGGGTCAAAAACCAAAATCAATAAAACTAGAAGCTGACGACCAGACCAAGGTTGGAATGTGGCCATAAAACTAGTTGGTCTCGGCTCAGTTTCACAGATTAGTTGGTCTGACCCGATTGTTGCATCCGAGTTATGACGTGCTTATTGAAAATAAGCCGACTATCAAAATACATATCAGTCCAGTTTTCACTTTTCACTTTTCGCAATATTTTGACTACACAATTTTAATAAACAGGTATGCAAAAAGGATATTCTTTGAAACAATGGAGTCTGACATTGTTTGGAATCTGTTTTGCTACAAAGATAAACTAGATTAGTACGGATTTGAAGCGTAACTGTCATGTAAATTAAAGCACACTAGCATTTTCAAGCTTACCATTTGCTGGAGAAGAGTTTGAACCTGCCAACAATAGTGTTATATGCCATAAGTTAGGTTACTCATTAGAAATGTCTGATATGCAATGTAAGTGTAACTGTGGAGTTCTCCTCTCATTCCCATCCAATACGCGTTGGATGTACTTAAGGTAGGGAATTCCCTATGACCCTATATCTCTCGTGTGGATGGAACGATATGAGATTTGCTTAAGGCGTTACATGTTAAGCACGACTCTAACCTTGCAAAATTGAAACACTAGTATGAGGAACTTACGAACTGTGTCATGTCGGCGGTATTTTGTTTGCCATCTCCTGAATCTTTCCCATCCTGTGAACAAAAGTAGTCCAATCCTTTCTATTGTAAGCAAATTGTTTCAAATCCAAATGTGCAAAACAAATATATACAATTCAAGAATATCCACAAATATCAAACTTCTAAAAATTCCTCACATTCATTATACTATTTCCTTGTAAGACCAACGACAGAGTAAATTATAAACTTCAACGAAACCAAAAACGAGTGCCAATAGAACATTATCACGCCTTCAATTTCGAAACCTAATTAATCATCATAAATTAAAGGAAAATAAATTTGTTCTTACGTTACAAGCCTACAACAAAGCGCACTTCAGATCCAAAAACAACCAAATATCCTTTATTCCACTGCAGATCAGGGGCGGACCCACCCTTTGGCCAAGGTGGGCGGCCGCACCCCTTGAAAAAAAATTAGTGTATATTTTAGGCAAAAAAACCCGACTGCACCCCTTGAAAATATGGCTGAACGCCTCATCCGCACCCCCAACAAATAATTCTGGGTCCGCCACTGCTGCAGATCTGTAACATCTTATCTCAATCTCAACGGAAGCAACAATATCCGTACGATTTATGCATATTGACCCTATTATCACACAATCCTACTGACAATCACAAAATTAATTACCGTTACGACATTCTACTAGTAATCTTGACATTGAAATGTATAAAAACTCATATGATTGCGTTAGAAATTTCTTGTGAGTCGAACGAAATTTTGGATTTATTTAATATTGGCGATGATCACGTTAATGCGATATACGATAGATATTCAGAGAAATGGTCATGAAAGAAGCATCATTCGGAAAGAATGGTTGAGTGCATACCATATTTTTGTGGTGAATTTGAATCAATTGAGCGCTATGTGGCTCATTCCTCCCAGAAAACAAACGATGTGATTGACATAATATTGTTACACGCCAATTGTGCCATAGGTGATGAAAAAAGAAGGAAACAATCTACTTTGAACTTGCTATTTTTGGTAGTTAATTCGGTTATAGTGCCAACAGTTTTGCTTGTAATATAATATAAGAATCTTGTGGTTATGCTTAATTACATAAATTATACCTAAGTTTCGATGATTATCAATTTTCCCCTTGTTTTATATTTAGTTATAATTTAGATTTTATAATTAGCAAATACAATACATTCCTTTTTAACTAATCGAGTAAAACAATAGTTGTTAGAGTTCGTTTTGGTCTTGTTATCTATTGAACTTGAGATTATGATTATATTTGTCAAGTTACTTTTACATAATACTTACAACATAATATATAGAGGTACAAGGGAAATGCAATAAATTACAAAGTAATTAAATGGAGAGTATGAATGCAATTAATATGCAATGCAATGGAATGGAGAGTATGAATGCAATTAATTACAGAGAATAATGTGTGGTGTTAATACGCCCCCGCAAGATGGAGGATCCATTGGAGACTCCAATCTTGGACCGAAAATTCAGGAAAGGTGCTCGTGAAAGTGGTTTGGTAAGAACATCTCCGATCCAAATGTGGCGAGAATATCGCAAATGTGGCGATGTTGGGAAAGAAAGAGACCATGAGGCGTAGGAATGACTTCAATTCCTAGAAAGTGATGAAGGGGACCTCTTTAGCACCATCCATTTTAAATGTGGTGAGAATATCGCAAATGTGCCGATGTTGGGAAAGAAAGAGACCATGAGGCGTAGGAATGACTTCGATTCCTAGAAAGTGATGAAGGGGGCCTAAGTCTTTGATAGAGAATTTTTTTGCTTAGGGCTTGAACAAAAGAATCCATGAAAGGATTGTGATTCCCTGTGAGTATGATGTCGTCTATGTAGACAAGAAGGTAGCAAGTGATACCATTTGAGTTGTAAACAAAGAGGGATGTATCAGAAAGACATTTTTTGAAACCAAATCCAATGAGGAAGGTGGTTAGTTCAATGTACCAAGCACGCGGTGCTTGTTTAAGGCCATAGAGAGATTTTTTGAGTTTGCAAATGTGATTTGGGAACTCGGAGTTTGGTCGGATCCAATGATGTGGTGGTCTAGTTCGAGACCAATAAGGGTGGCGGTGACTTGGGTGCGCCATGAGGGAAAGTTTTGTGGTGTTAGTTTGATGGGGAAATGAGTTGCAGCGGTGATATGGACAATTGGTTTGGCTATTGGTGAATTGAAAGAAAAGAAAAGGGAAGCGGACAGAAGGTGTCTGTCGAGTTTTGGATTGAATCTGTGACTGAACTTGGTTTTCCAGCCAGAAAAGAGACCGATGTTGATGCAGTAGGATTTTTTTTTTCTTGAGTTTGGATTGAATGGGTTTTTGAGTTTTTGGTTTTGAGATTGACGAACAGAGTTTTCAAGGATCATAACTCTGCTCTGATACGCCGTTGGTCTCCGCCATGTGGGTTATGGTGGAACGGGAACCCGCCGTTGCGGCGGCGGTGGTGCGGCTGAGCCGCTGTTGGTCTCCGCCATGTGGTTTATGGTGGATCGATTGGCTCAGAGGAGCAGAGAGGCTCTGATACCATATTGAACTTGAGATTATGATTATATTTGTCAAGTTACTTTTACATAATACTTACAACATAATATATAGAGGTACAAGGGAAATGCAATAAATTACAAAGTAATTAAATGGAGAGTATGAATGCAATTAATATGCAATGGAATGGAGAGTATGAATGCAATTAATTACAGAGAATAATGTGTGGTGTTAATATTATCTAGCACACTTAGGGCTGCAGATGAATCGAACCTTCAACGGACATTTCGTGAACCGTTTGATAGAAAGTTCGTTTACATTCGTTTACTTAATAAGTGAACAAACTGAGCATAAAAAGTTCATTCGATTAATTAAATGAACAAACATGAACATATCGTTCAATTGTGTTCGTGAACAGTGTCTTCCTAAACATTCGTTCGTTTACGTTTTTTGCTTATGTTATTCATTAAAGTTATTTGTACATTTATTTATTTTGTAATTTTTATAACCTTTAACTTTTATTTATTTTATTATCCTAACAATTAAAATAAGAAACCATATTCTCACATTGTTTATGTGCCATAATTCCCTTTCCTTCCTCATTATTCACATCGATGAGACGACAGATACTATTGACCTCTGTTCCATGTTTAGGGATTCAAGTTCCAGCACTACTCCCTTCATTGATTTTTTCTGTGTTCGTTTATGTTCGTGAACACGTTCATTTTCGTAATGTACGAACACGAAGAGAAAGTCTCGTTCGATAGGTGTTCATAAACCGTTCATAAACACATTTGTTTGCTTAACAAACCGAACATGAACAAGGCCTTGTTCTTATTCGTGTTTGTTCGGTTCCTTTACAACCCTAAGCACACTAATTTGAATATTAGAAAGCCACATATGTTGGGTTGGTTGAGAGGGGCCGAGTTGATACATCTAAGTTGTTCAAAAATTGTTTGGTATGGACGTTTAGGTCTATTTTTTATTTTTTAATATCATTATACATATATTATACATATATTAAAAAGGAAACGTAATGAACAGTAGTTAAAGCTATAATAAAATATTAATTTTTAATTTTGCTACTATTATATAAATATGCATATCAATCCACCTCAACGCATTAATCATTTGTATGTAATTATTCAAAGCTACAAATTTACGACGGTATGTTACCGTCGTTCACAAAAACAACCGCCGTCTCCCCTCTGCCACGCCACCTCTCAAACCACCAAAAAAGGATCAATTTCCCCAATTTCATTCGAACCCAGATGCAGCATTGTTTGCGTTGAATTAACTTAATGTTCCTTCATTTCAAGTCACTTATCTTCGAAATGTTTTCAGAACCAGACTGGACAACGAACCGGTCACTTTAGTGGTTCAATGGTCGAACCGGTCGGACCGGTCGAACCGGATTCAAGAACCGGACTACATCATATATAATTCAAAAATATAGAAAATATACCAATATTAATTTGTAAATATCACACATAAAAAACTATATAAAACTTTGAAATTATATTATCAAATAAATAAATACTGAATATACATACATCTATATATATAATACGTAACATACTAATTTACTTTGGGTCTTTTTATATTTTTAAGTGTACAAGTGTGTAGAATCTAAAAGATATTTAATTTTTAAAAGAAAAGAAATAAATAAAATAGAATAAAAATCAAATCAAAAGAAAAGGCTGCAAGTGGCATGGGAAATTGGAGGGATGCAGTTGGCATGGGGAAACCAAAATTAATAACCTTCAAAAGTAACCAGTGAGAAAATAAAAAACAAATGAAAAACACTCGTCCTTTTCTCATCTTCTTCTATAGTTTTTCTCCGGCGACCCTTTTTCTCGTCTTCTTCAATATGCTCCGTTTGAAGGTTAGGTTTTGAAGTCATTTATTCCATTATTTAATTAAAAAAACCTGACCGGCCCGACCCTACGCGAAGACCCGCCGGCCCGACCGCCCGGCCCCCGGCCCGACCACCGGGTTAATGGTGAAACGGTCTGTTGTACTGAACCCGCCCGGTAAAGGCTCCGGATCCCGGCCGGACCGGTCCGACCGGCCGGCCCGGACCGGTTTTAAAAACATTGCTTCGAACTCTCCAAACTAACTCAACCCCTAACAAGAACAAAATCACTCCACGCTTTACTAATCATGACCTGTTTATACCATGACCCATTTTACGCAACAAAAACCATCAAATTATACGCAACCAATGACGATCTTTACTCTGCACGCAACCTGTTCGACGAAATGCCTAACCGAACCGTTTATCTCTGGAAATCCATAATAAGAGCCTACACGCAAACCCATCGTTTTCGCGATGCATTTACGCTGTTCAAAGACATGCTCACCTCAGAAACACAGCCTGATAGTTTCACATTCGCTTGCATTTTACGCGCTTGTGCTGAAAACCATGATGTGAAAGGTGTTAAGTTTGTGCATGGACAAGTGGTTGTTTTTGGTCTGGGACTGGATTCTGTTTCTGGTAGTGCGCTTGTGTCGGGTTACTCGAAACTGGGTCTTGTTGATGATGATAGAATGGTGTTTGATGGGTTAGATATACATGATTTGGTTTTGTATAACGCGATGATCGTGGGTTATGGAAGTTGTGGAGATTGGGACACAGGGTTGCGTTTGTTTGTTGTGATGAGGAGAATGGGAAACCGGCCTGATGGGTATACGGTGGTGGGGTTGTTATCAGGTTTTACGCGGTCTAACTTGCTGGAAATCGGTTAGGGAATTCATGGTTACTGTTTAAGAAACGGGTTTGATTCTAATGCGCATATAAATAGTGTGCTCGTAAGTATGTATTCAAGGTGTGGATGTATGAATTCGGCCTACAAAGTATTTAATAGTTTGTCACATCCCGATTTAGTAACATGGTCTGCTTTAATATCTGGTTTTTCGCAATCCGGAGAGTATAATAAAGCCTTGATATTTTTCAAGAAAATGAATTATGAAGGTAGAAAATCTGATACGGTATTAGCTGCTACGTTACTTGCTGCTACCGCACAAATGGCGGTTCTAGCACCGGGGATTGAGGTACACGGTTACACGATCCGCCATAACCTAGATTCGGATACCATGGTGTCTTCCGCTTTGATAGACATGTATTCGAAGTGCGGTTTCTTGTAAATGGGACTCAAGGTGTTGGATCATATGCCGAAGAGAAACATGGTTTCTTACAATTCAGTAATAGCAAGTCTTGGTTTGTACGGTCTTGCATCCGAGGCGTATAACGTGTTTCGCGAGGCTGTTGAACAAGGTTTAAAACCTGATGAGTCTACTTTTTGTGCTCTGTTATCCGCTTGCTCCCATGGTGGTCTTGTTAACGAAGGCCGTGATATTTTCAAACGAATGGATGTTGAATTTGGCGTCGAAGCGAAAACTGAGCATTATGTTCACTTTGTGAAACTGCTTGGGATGGTGGGAGAGTTGGAAGAGGCTTATGATCTTATTTGTTCTTTGGGAGATGACGTGGATTCGGGGATATGGGGTGCGCTTCTTTCTTGTTGTGATGTACATAATGATTCGAAGCTTGCGGAAATTGTAGCAAGTCGAGTGTTTGATAAAGAACGAGACGGAAGCAAGTATAAGATTATGGTTTCTAATTTCCATGCTGGAAATGGGAGGTGGGATGTTGTGGAAAACTTGAGGGATGATTTAGATGATGTGGGAAAGAAGAAAACTTGTGGGATTAGCTGGATTGAGATTTAACTTTTGTAGGCCCTTCTTGATCGAGTTCTTTTGAACATCTCATGGGATGAAATGGTTGTGCATTTCGGTTTATTTTTCTGGTCCACTGGAAATTAGTTGATAAAAATAGTGAACTCAGCAACTATATACCTACACTACATATTTGACTCAGCAATCTAGAGATTATGTGAAAGTGATAAGCAAGCGTTTTTCTGTCTCAAGCATGGTTGCAAAAGTCGCTAGGCGCTCCCTAGTTAGTCGACCAGGGAGTTGAGAGTACTCGACCTCGGCGGAGAGTACTTGGCAATATTAAATTGTAAAGAAATTAGTTTTCAGAAATTAAAATATGTCAAATAACATAAATTTACTAATATTTATAACAAAATACGTCAAAATGATATTTATTCATTGATATCATCATCATCATCATCATCATCATCATCATCATACTCAGTAGATCCCACCAATAGCAAAGCAAAGGTAGGGTCTGATGAGAGTAAGATGTAGACAACCTTACCTCTACCCCGTAGGAATAGAGAGGCTGCTTCCAGTGAGAACCCCGACTCGATAGTAGTTTTGCATCAAGCCTTGGACATAAGGCGTATAACACTCAGCAATCGGGACAAAGACCGATTAGTGCATGTACCATTTTGTCTTTCAGCTATCAACGCCACTACATGATGCATGATTATGTTTTATTTATTTGAAAGTCAAACTCGGCCCAAGTTGACCTACTAGATCTAATTCTGGCCAGTGTTGACCGCGTTTGATCGATTCCGAGTAGTAATTAGGCAGAGTTGAAGAAAGTCGTCTCGGCAGCCTACCTTGAAGAGATTACTCGGGGATTACTCGGCCTTGGAGACCTTGTTTTACAACTATGGTCTCAAGTGAAAGCATGCAATATATAATACGGGTCAGAACAGGAAATCTTTATCTCGATTGGATTCTCGGTTGAACCATTCATCCAAGAAAGAATTATACTTCTGTATCTATGATTCTCCCATCCTTCTTATGATGGTAAATTGGTAAGCTATTCTGTCTTAAAAGGGCCCACAAAATGTTCTGATTTACTCTGTTAGTTTTTAAAAATTGATAGAATGGTTTACAAGTATTATACATATGCATTCATATAAAAGGCTAAAAAAAATATATAAGAGGAACTAAACAAAGAAAAACCAGTAATTTTACATCACTTAAACTATCTTCAACGTGGCGGCTCATTCCGACGTGGCATAATGAGTTTGAACTTTGATGAAAGAGACGACTCCTCGCATGTAGCTAAGGGTACTCACGTAGATGAGAGGTTGTGATTGTTATAGGGAGATATTGACCATAGCTTTGGCGTCCGTTGCAGAACAGGGGAGCGGATGAGCAAGATGAGTTGGTAGTGGGCCGGTGGAGCACGTGGTCTCACCCGTTGGAGGAAGGTTAGGCCGTGGGGTATGGTGGGGCTTGGGTTGGGGCATTTGTTGACACGTGGAATGGGAGCCCTCCACCGCCTGGTTACGTGTCCGCGGGGTATGGCGGGGCGTGGGTTGGGCTTGGGTTGGGTGCACCGCGTGGCAGAATATTAAAAAAAAAAATTACAAAAAAATTATAAAAAATCACACAACATTTATAAAAAAAAAACCTACAACTTCATTAAAATTTTAAAACTTACATAATCCTAAAAATTACATAATTTCTAAAAATTACAAAATAACAAACCTAGAGCGTTAAATAAATTTCAAAAAGGTCGATCTTGTCGAACGCCTTTTTTTCCTTGCCTTGAAACTCTATGTTCGCCACCGCCACCCGGTCCTCGTGGCTTAACTTGCCGCTCAGAACGGCTTCGTAGTAAGCCTTGAAACGCTCGAGCTTGGGCCGTAGCTCGCGCCATTTATGTTGGCACGCGTTGAGGTTGTGGCGGTCGTTACCGACGTTATGTCGGTAGGCTGCGAATGCTTCCAGCCAATATTTTGTTTGGCCCGATGGCCGTCCCTTCATAGTGTAACACCTCGAAAATTCACGTCCTATAATGTGTGGACACGTGTCATAAGTTTGAACGTGTGAAAGAATGTTATAGAAGGACTAAAGTTGACAAACATGTAAAGTATGTAAATTTACGGGTTCAAAATGTCAACAGTGAATAAATATACCTTACAATAACCTTGCATGATGTTTATACCATCAAACGAATAAATCATGGATCATATGGAGCTAAAAATGAAAGAAAGTGAGAGATTACAAACTACAGGGGTTAAATGTGTCAACATGTTTAAGTTATACCTCTGAGTGACCTTTTAGCAAACCCGAAGCTTTGTAACGATTAAATATGCTCACTAGAATGCACGATAAAAATTTCATAAAGTTTCGTTATCGTATGAGAAAGTTTTGATCAAATTCGTGTAAGAGGGGTTAAAAGCGTCAACGTGAAAGTTTATGACTTTTCGGGTAATAACAAAGTGACCAAGGACTCAATAAAGCGGGTATAAGCCTTGAAGCCCTTGTAAGTAAATGTGAAGGGGTCAAATTGCAAGAAATAATGTTGGTTGACCCTTCGAAAGGCCAAGAGACAAATATGCAACAACTTGAAAATGTAAAATCTGATTACAAGGCTCAGGCGGGCCACGTAAGACATCTTAAGATCTTACGCGGGCCGCGTCAGACGCCCAGTTGCAGAAACTTTGGACAGCAGCCTGAATTCACGCCATAACCGACTTTAATCAGATATTTTCACTACATGGGCGACCCCTAAACAGTCCTAGGCACTTAGGGACATCTGTTGATGATCCATGGCCATTGCTAGCATGATTTGTCAATGATCTAAGGTGATTAAAGCACTATAAAAGGGCCTTGTGTTGCAACTTTGTAACCACACCTTCCATCTGCATTTCTGATCATTTCTGGAGCTCCAAAGCAGACTCAAGTGATCACTAATCGTGCATAGGACTTCAGTAAGTATGCTTAACCTTTCTTAGTTGAGTTTTTACTTAGTTTTAGCTTAAAAGTCAAACCGTCGTAATTAACAGTTGACTTAGCGATTAATCACAAATGGTCCAGTGATTAGTCGAATTGAAAGTAGTTATAAGTGGGTAATTATGTGGGCAATAAACCCTTAAAAGGGAACCCTCTGATTCCCACTCTAACTAGGTCAAATGTCGGGTCAAACTTGTTATTAAAAAGTCAACAGAATGCTTAATTTCCAATTTATGCATAATTAGCAATGTAGAACCCATACAACCTGTTTGATCATTAATATAACTTGGTAATTAATGTAAGAACATGTCTAAACATGTTCAACCCGACAATTTTCAGTAGAGACCCGGTTCGGAACCGAAAGTCGCATAATTTGACTTTTGCTTTGACTTTCAGTTCTGACCCGTTTAAGCATGTTTTAGAAATTCCTTAGAGCTTTAATTGGACTAGGTTACATGCTAGTATAACCCTCTGTGATTATACACCATGGTTCATTAGTTATCCAATTAATATGCATGATTCCGTTAATTGCCTATATGTTGACCATTATGCCCTTTTCACCATAAAACGTGATTTTTAAAAATGTAAAAGAGTAGAAACCTTAGTTACTGAATTATAAACTTGCACCCAAAATTTGACATCAGTTTGAGGTGTAGATTGAGAGTTATGCCCATTAGCGTAATTAGAAAGCTTCTTTAGCGATTAAACGACATAATTAGCATATAGCCTATTTAAACCCACTTTTTGATATCAAACTTGCTACCCACTGATATAATATATTATTTTGGGATTTTTGAATATTTTTAATTAATTTTAGGCTGAGCATAACTTAGATTCATAAGCTTAATTCGGTAATTGTCGGTTTTGCCCTTTGGGGCTATAAAATGAGTTTTACATATCTTTTTGACCCCAAACCTTTTGCTACTGATTTCATATGATAAATAAATTATTTTAAACCTTCTGGGATAATAAAAATATCAGCTTTCTATATAGAACCCGGAAACGGCTTCTAATCGCCTTTTAAGCGTTTTTAACGCATAGTATGTACTAAAACTATTTTAAACATACCAGGGTTGATACCTACTGATATTTTAGGTAAATTATAATATTTTAACAATAAGCAAAAGTTGTTTAACTCAGACTTAAGTTTTGAGCTTTTCAGCTTATGTGAAATTACCAAAATGCCCCTACGGTGCATAGTTTGGTTATAATTGATAAATTTCACATATATGCAATACCCTACTGATATAACTTAGTAAATTAAGTATTTTTACTATTGATATCAGACCTGTAACCCAGGTTAATACTTAAACTCTTTTATAACCTTATAAATGACCAAAATACCCCTACGGGACATAGTTTGTGTTTAAATTCGTTTTGGGCATAATAAAAGATATCTTACTAATGTCACAACATATATGAGGCATATTAACTTAGGAAACCTGTATATGACTCTCATGGTCACCCGTTACGCCTCTCGCGCGTTCGGTTCGGTTTATGTAACTAGTTTGCATAAATTAGCCGAAACGGGTCAAACCTTATCGTTTTTATCTCAAAATCCAGAATGTGTATAATATACCCATATTAAGCAAGTCTTAAAACTTGTCGGGTCTAAATCACATTCTATTCCGGTCTCCGCTTAATCGTGCGTACGAACCGTATCTTTAAAACTAACCGGTCTAAGTTTAGGCTTAATTAAAGACCCGTTAGGATTCTAATAGGTTATTATAAACCTTCGTTCCAGAATAGGAGGACCAGTAAAAGCTACTTGCATTTGCTGTTTGTGAATTATACTTGCAAAGGTAAATACTTTTAACTTATTTTCCCTTATACGGGCTTGGGGTACGGTATATAAAATACCGCTTGGTCGGGCATTCGACCTTAATCGATTGGTGGTTAAGTATTATCGAGATGACCCGTTTAAATATGTTTTGTTTGCTTAAAGCCTTTGGGGGGTTAATGACCATGTCCCAGATATCCTTGGCATCATTTTACGAAATGGCCACGACCTAAGCGCAGAGTGTAGGCGTACACTCGTCAGTGCATAAATAAATAATGTGGTGTGTCTATTGATCTTTAACCCGGCACGATCCGGGATACTGAACGCATAAGGAACATGTAATCCTTTTACAAGTTTACATGTTTAAATAATTATCCCAAGTTATAAAAATATTTATGCCACGTGCATCCAAATCAATTTTTAATCATTTTTAAAAATGAGTCAGTTGATTGTATTTACCAGTGTAAACTGACGTATTTTCCCAAAAAGGTTAAGTGCAGGTACTACGCGAACTAGGCTGGCTACTCCTAGCATCATTAAAGAGTCTCGCAAGCTTTAAGATGCTTAAAGTCTGTTGAACTACTGTTTCCTATTTATTTTTGATCCGTCTGTGGATTTAATTTCAACTGTTGTGATACTCGATATTACAATATTATATTCGGTTGAAATATATCTTTCATTTGCTTCCGCTGTGTATTTAAATATTGTGTTGTTTGACTATTATGTTGCCAACCACGTCACGATACTCCCCACCGGGCCCACCGGTGATACGTGGAATTCGGGGTGTGAAACATAGCGTCAACGACGCTTGTGACGAGAGCCAATTCTTCTTCATGGGTCCAAGATGCCATAGCGGGTTCGTGGGATGGGGGGACCAGTGGGTTAGCCGGTGGGGTTGGGTTCATGGGATGGGGGGGACCAGTGGGTTAGCGGGTTCGAGAGAAGTGGGTAGCCGGTGGGGTTGGGTTCGTGGGATGGGGGGACCAGTGGGTTGGGGGTTACAATATATAGAGGTTGTTGGGAGACCCGGGTGGCGGTTTGGTTTTCCCCAAACCGTTTGAATTTAAAATTCAAAATTTGAAAAGTCCGCTATGACGTGGCGGGGTGAGCGAATGGGAGGCAGCCAGCTAGCATGGTCATACCGCCCCACGCCCGGCTTGAAAGCCAAGCCCCAAGGGCCACGCCCCAACCCAAGCCCACCCGGGGTGGTGGCTTGGGCGTTTTCCCCCAACCCAAGCCCCAACCCAAGCCCCATACCCCATGGCCTTAACTTCCAGTGAATTGATGACATGCCTGTCCTTAATCTTAGGGGCTGTTTGTTTACCTCTTAATAAGGCTCTTAATGGTTCAGACCTCTTACTGGTTCAACACTTAATGGTTCAGATTGTTTGTTTCATGAGCATATGTCTAAATGGTTCTGACATTTGCCTCTGAATGATTAAGATTTATACAGAGTCTGAATGGTTAAGACCTCTAATCTGAATTGGCCAGACATTTGCCTCTGAACGGTTAAGCATTATATAGGCTCTTAATGGTTCAAACCTCTTACTGGTTCAGCACTTAATGGTTCAGATCTCTTACTGGTTCAGCACTTAACCATTCAGATGTTGCCAAACAGCCCCTTAGTCGGTTAAAATCCTCTTAAATGGGGGTGTGCCCTTACCAACTTCGTAGTTGATTTGAACAACCAATTCCATTCTTTGGTTGGTGATGTGTTGTAAAACACATATGTTTTTCCTTACTGTTTTTATTGTTATAGTTATGTAAATAGTTGTTTTTAGCTTGTATTTAGTTAGTTATGTTTTACAGGTACCCATGTGTAGAAGAAGTGGAATTGAGGCTAAATTGAGGAAGAAACACACACGTGGGAAAAAACATTGAAAAGAAAATATAAAATCTGGAATTTTCATTCTTCGCACCACGCGAAGAACCCATGAAAATGCCTTGCGACACGCCAAGAAGTGGATCAATAAGAAATTAAGGGCCCGATTGTTTTGTCTCTAGCAACAAGCGAAGAACTCTGATCAGGCCTTTGCTACGTGCGAAGGATGTCAGATTTCAGAAAAAAAAACCCTAGTTGATTATATTATTATCACTTTTGCCCAATCTTTTCGACATAACTGACTTACAAGCGTGAAAACTGAGAGCTCTGGGCGTTTTCGGAGTGGAGAAGCCGGATTTGATCAAGAATTGAAGCAAGGGGTCGAGAATCAGTTCGGTTACCTTAATTTGGTTTATGTTTTTTTGAACTTCTTTGTTTTTCCATATTTCTAGACCTCATGTTTCTTATTCATAAGACTTGTTATCTGATGTTAAACATGATTTTTGGCTACACTTTTGTAGCTACCTAGGTTTTGGATGAATAACTGTTGAATTTTAGTTATTATTGATGGATTAACGTTAATGCAAAGAACCATTTTACAATTGATCTGATGTATATGCATATTTAGTTTTGATTTATGATTAATCTTTGTTCTATATGCTTCTTGTTAAATGTCTTTCGGTTATAGTTAGATATTTAGGTCGCTTACTGTTTGTTTGTGATTATTTTATGGTTTTTCTAGACGTAGTAATCCATATGAACATTGATTGGTGATTTGTTAGAGCTAAGTATTCTATTTATCTAGATAGCTAAGAGGTGATAAACACTCGGGTAGTCTTTTTTTTATTAGGTGCTTAGGTGTAAAGCCTCTTAGAGGCGGTTTCCCTAGATTTCCTAGTATCCTTGCTAGTTCGTGTCTTATCAATTGTTATTAAGTTACTCCTTGCATCATAGGGTTTATTGGGATAGTGAGACTAAGAGATAATCTGTCGTTTGGATCGAATTAAAAAGAATGAAACGCTCGATTGTGAGCCTATTGTTTCCTTTCTCAAATTTGAAGTTGGAGTTTCATCTTGAACAGGAGATGCATAGTAGAACCATAGTATCAACCGCACTTCCTTATTTTCTTAGCTTCTTTCTGTTGATATTGTTTAGTTACATCATCCTTGACACGATTCAAGATTAACAAATAAAAGATAAAAAGGGTAAAAAAAAACGTAAGATTTGAATTAAATTAAAAAAAAGTAAACCGCCAAAATGGTCCCTAAGGTTTGGTCACTTTTAACACTTTAGTCTAAAACTCAAACATTTTGAATTTGCGCCTCTGTGTTTTCAATTTTGTTGTCATTTTCATTCAAACTCAAAATCTTGTCAGGTTTTTCAGTTAACATCTAGTTTTTTTGTCTTTTATCTCCCTTTAATGAATGGCAAAATGGTCTTTAGACGTTTCATTAAAAGGGAGAAAAAAAAAAACTGAATGTTAACTGAAAAATCTGACCAGATTTTACCTTTGGATGAAAATCACTACAAATTAAAACCACGAGAACCCAGATTCAAAAGGATGCGGTTTACTCTAAAAAAACAGAATAATTGCTTAATCACACATGACACAACAACACATCGTCATTCTCTCGCGTACTTTCTTCCGTTTCAAAAACCAGATCTCTCTCTCTCTCTCTCTACTCTCTATCTAGATTCTCTACCGGAATATACCTTTTCCGGCAACCTTCCGGTCACAATCTTCTTTCAACTCTAGGTATCCAGCGACGTTTCAGTTAGCGATCTCGTACGATTAAACACAACCGACATGAGTACCGGAGACCTTCTCAGCATCGAGCCACAAGAGCTTCAGTTTGCTTGTAAGAATTCCGATTAAACTACTGCTTATATTACTTTACTTCATGTTTTCTGTTCTGATTTTGGATCTGTTACCTTTACCCGACAAAAACAACCGCCGCCTCCCCTCTGCCACGCCACCTCTCAAACCACCGAAAAAGGATCAATTTTCCCAATTTCATTCGAACCCAGATGCAGCATTGTTTGCGTTGAATTAACTTAATGTTCGTTCATTTCAAGTCACTGTTACGTGCCAAACACCCACATAACCTATGCATTAAATGAAGTCTAATTTGTTTACTGCCCACGTTGTTTGTTGCATATTATTTTCATGTTTAGTGTTTTCTTTAAGTAGTTAGTGGATAATAGTGGGTCTAGTGGGTTAGTGTTTCCTAATTTGTTGCAGTTAGTTTGGATCTCATTTTGTAGGTTATATAACAGCCTATATTGATTTATTATGTTATGAATGAAAAATTAGAGAATTATCTCAAGTCTTGTTTCTTCTTAATTTCTTTTGAGCTTGATCCACTCAACGGATTATTTATCAACCGATTGGTACATATCAGTCACTTATCTTCGAACTCTCCAAACTAACTCAACCCCTAACAAGAACAAAATCACTCCACGCTTTACTAATCAAGACCTGTCTATACCATGACCCATTTTACGCAACAAAAACCATCAAATTATACGCAACCAATGACGATCTTTACTCTGCACGCAACCTGTTCGACGAAATGCCTAACCGAACCGTTTATCTCTGGAACTCCATAATAAGAGCCTATGCGCAAACCCATCGTTTTCGCGATGCATTTACGCTGTTCAAAGACATGCTCACCTCAGAAACACAGCCTGATAGTTTCACATTCGCTTGCATTTTACGCGCTTGTGCTGAAAACCATGATGTGAAAGGTGTTAAGTTTGTGCATGGACAAGTGGTTGTTTTTGGTCTGGGACTGGATTGTGTTTCTGGTAGTGCGCTTGTGTCGGGTTACTCGAAACTGGGTCTTGTTGATGATGCTAGAATGGTGTTTGATGGGTTAGATAGACATGATTTGGTTTTGTATAACGCGATGATCGCGGGTTATGGAAGTTGTGGAGATTGGGACACAGGGTTGCGTTTGTTTGTTGTGATGAGGAGAATGGGAAACCGGCCTGATGGGTATACGGTGGTGGGGTTGTTATCAGGTTTTACGCGGTCTAACTTGCTGGAAATCGGTCAGGGAATTCATGGTTACTGTTTAAGAAACGGGTTTGATTCTAATGCGCATATAAATAGTGTGCTCGTAAGTATGTATTCAAGGTGTGGATGTATGAATTCGGCCTACAAAGTATTTAATAGTTTGTCACATCCCGATTTAGTAACATGGTCTGCTTTAATATCTGGTTTTTCGCAATCCGGAGAGTATAATAAAGCCTTGATATTTTTCAAGAAAATGAATTATGAAGGTAGAAAATCTGATACGGTATTAGTTGCTACGTTACTTGCTGCTACCGCACAAATGGCGGTTCTAGCACCGGGGATTGAGATACACGGTTACGCGATCCGCCATAACCTAGATTCGGATACCATGGTGTCTTCCGCTTTGATAGACATGTATTCGAAGTGCGGTTTCTTGGAAATGGGACTCAAGGTGTTCGATCATATGCCGAAGAGAAACATGGTTTCTTACAATTCAGTAATAGCAAGTCTTGGTTTGTACGGTCTTGCATCCGAGGCGTATAACGTGTTTCGCGAGGCTGTTGAACAAGGTTTAAAACCTGATGAGTCTACTTTTTGTGCTCTGTTATCCGCTTGCTCCCATGGTGGTCTTGTTAACGAAGGCCGTGATATTTTCAAACGAATGGATGTTGAATTTGGCGTCGAAGCGAAAACTGAGCATTATGTTCACTTTGTGAAACTGCTTGGGATGGTGGGAGAGTTGGAAGAGGCTTATGATCTTATTTGTTCTTTGGGAGATGACGTGGATTCGGGGATATGGGGTGCGCTTCTTTCTTGTTGTGATGTACATAATGATTCGAAGCTTGCGGAAATTGTAGCAAGTCGAGTGTTTGATAAAGAAGGAGACGGAAGCAAGTATAAGATTATGGTTTCTAATTTCCATGCTGGAAATGGTAGGTGGGATGTTGTGGAAAACTTGAGGGATGATTTAGATGATCATGTGGGAAAGAAGAAAACTTGTGGGATTAGCTGGATTGAGATTTAACTTTTGTAGGCCGTTCTTGATCGACTTCTTTTGAACATCTGATGGGATGAAATGGTTGTGCATTTCGGTTTATTTTTCTGGTCCAGTGGAAATTAGTTGATAAAAATAGTGAACTCAGCAACTATATACCTACATATTTGACTCAGCAATCTAGAGATTATGTGAAAGTAATAAGCAAGCGTTTTTCTTAACGTTGGTCTCAAGCATGGTTGCAAAAGTTGCTAGTTAGTCGACCGGGGAGTTGAGAGTACTCGACTTTATATAATACGGGTCAGAACAGGAAATCTTTTTCTCGATTGGATTCTCGGTTGAACCATTCATCCAAGAAAGAATTATACTTCTGTATCTATGATTCTCCCATCCTTCTTATGATGGTAAATTGGTAAGCTATTCTGTCTTGAAAGGGCCCACAAAATGTTCTGATTTACTCTGTTAGTCAAGTTAGTTTTTAAAAATTGATAGAATGGTTTACAAGTATTATACATATGCATTCATATAAAAGGCTAAACAAAATATATAAGAGAAACTAAACAAAGAAAAACAAGTAATTTTACATCACTTAAACTATCTTCAACGTGGCGGCTCATTCCGACGTGGCATAATGAGTTTGAACTTTGATGAAAGAGACGACTCCTCGCATGTAGCTAAGGGTACGCACGTAGATGAGAGGTTGTGATTGTTATAGGGAGATATTGACCATAGCTTTGGCGTCCGTTGCAGAACAGGGGAGCGGATGAGCAAGATGAGTTGGTAGTGGGCCGGTGGAGCACGTGGTCTCACAAGTGGCGGACCCAGGATTTTTGGACAATGGGGTCCCATTTTTTCGGTGTTCAATTTTTTTGGATCGGTCGTTGTTCGGGTCAGGTCGAGAAACATCATAGAAAACAATATCATAACTAAACTACAAGTTTCATTTACTACACATTCAGCTGTTAGAATACCCATTTTTAAAGTCAAGTTTAAAAAAAACACAAAAAAATGAAAGAAACAGGTATTGAACCCAGGACCTTTAGTGTGTAAACAAGGGGTTTTACCAATGCACCAGCTTACTATTAGTGTTATGGGGTCCAACTAAATTATTTTATGGGGTTCATAGAAAATTTTATATACCGTTTCTACTACTTTTTATAAAAAGATTTGGGTCCGGGGACCCCGTTCTGCTTAACGTGGGTCCGCCCCTGGGTCTCTCCCGTTGGAGGAAGGTTAGGCTGTGGGGTATGGTGGGGCTTGGGTTGGGGCATTTGTTGACACGTGGAATGGGAGCCACCCACCGCCTGGTTACATGTCCGCGGGGCGTGGGTTGGGCTTGGGTTGGGTGCACCGCGTGGCAGAATATTAAAAAAAAAATTACAAAAAATTTATAAAAAATCACACAACATTTATAAAAAAAACCTACAACTTCATTAAAATTTTAAAAATTACATAATCCTAAAAATTACATAATTTCTAAAAAATACAAAATAACAAACCTAGAGCGTTAAATAAATTTCAAAAAGGTCGATCTTGTCGAACGCCTTTTTTTCCTTGCCTCGAAACTCTATGTTCGCCACTGCCACCCGGTCCTCGTGGCTTAACTCGCCGCTCGGAACGGCTTCGTAGTAAGCCTTGAAACGCTCGAGCTTGGGCCGTAGCTCGCGCCATTTATGTTGGCACGCGTTGAGGTTGTGGCGGTCGTTACCGACGTTATGTCGGTAGGCTGCGAATGCTTCCAGCCAATATTTTGTTTGGCCCGGTGGCCGTCCCTTCATAGCGTCCACGACGCTTGTGACGAGAGCCAATTCTTCTTCATGGGTCCAAGATGCCATAGCGGGTTCGTGGGATGGGGGGGACCAGTGGGTTAGCCGGTGGGGTTGGGTTCGTGGGATGGGGGGGACCAGTGGGTTAGCGGGTTCGAGAGAAGTGGGTAGCCGGCGGGGTTGGGTTCGTGGGATGGGGGGACCAGTGGGTTGGGGGTTACAATATATAGAGGTTATTGGGAGACCCGGGTGGCGGTTTGGTTTTCCCCAAACCGTTTGAATTTAAAATTCAAAATTTGAAAAGTCCGCTATGACGTGGCGGGGTGAGCGAATGGGAGGCAGCCAGCTAGCATGGCCATACCGCCCCACGCCCGGCTTGAAAGCCAAGCCCCAAGGGCCACGCCCCAACCCAAGCCCACCCGGGGTGGTGGCTTGGGCGTTTTCCCCCAACCCAAGCCCCATACCCCATGGCCTTAACTTCCAGTGAATTGATGACATGCCCGTCCTTAATCTTAGTCGGTTAAAATCCTCTGAAATGGGGGTGTGCCCTTACCAACTTCGTAGTTGATTTGAACAACCAATTCCATTCTTTGGTTGGTGATGTGTTGTAAAACACATATGTTTTTCCTTACTGTTTTTATTGTTATAGTTATGTAAATAGTTGTTTTTAGCTTGTATTTAGTTAGTTATGTTTTACAGGTACCCATGTGTACAAGAAGTGGAATTGAGGCTAAATTGAGGAAGAAACACACACGTGGGAAAAAAACATTGAAAATAAAATATAAAATCTGGAATTTTCATTCTTCGCACCACGCGAACAACCCATGAAAATGCCTTGCGACACGCCAAGAAGTGGATCAATAAGAAATTAAGGGCCCGATTGTTTTGTCTTTAGCGACAAGCGAAGAACTGTGATTAGGCCTTTGCTACGTGCGAAGGATATCAGATTTCAGAAAAAAAAAACCCTAGTTGATTATATTATTATCACTTTTGCCCAATCTTTTCGACATAACTGACTTACAAGCGTGAAAACTGAGAGCTCTGGGCGTTTTCGGAGTGGAGAAGCCGGATTTGATCAAGAATTGAAGCAAGGGGTCGCGAATCAGTTCGGTTACCTTAATTTGGTTTATGTTTTTTTGAACTTCTTTGTTTTTCCATATTTCTAGACCTCATGTTTCTTATTCATAAGACTTGTTATCTGATGTTAAACATGATATTTGGCTACACTTTTGTAGCTACCTAGGTTTTGGATGAATAACTGTTGAATTTTAGTTATTATTGATGGATTAACGTTAATGCAAAGAACCATTTTACAATTGATCTGATGTATATGCATATTTAGTTTTGATTTATGATTAATCTTTGTTCTATATGCTTCTTGTTAAATGTCTTTCGGTTCTAGTTAGATATTTAGGTCGCTTACTGTTTGTTTGTGATTATTTTATGGTTTTTCTAGACGTAGTAATCCATATGAACATTGATTGGTGATTTGTTAGAGCTAAGTATTCTACTTATCTAGATAGCTAAGAGGTGATAAACACTCGGGTAGTCTTTTTTTTATTAGGTGTTTAGGTGTAAAGCCTCTTAGAGGCGGTTTCCCTAGATTTCCTAGTATCCTTGCTAGTTCGTGTCTTATCAATTGTTATTAAGTTACTCCTTGCATCATAGGGTTTATTGGGATAGTTTGACTAAGAGATAATCTGTCGTTTGGATCGAATTAAAAAGAATGAAACGCTCGATTGTGAGACTATTGTTTCCTTTCTCAAATTTGAAGTTGGAGTTTCATCTTGAACAGGAGATGCATAGTAGAACCATAATATCAACCGCACTTCCTTATTTTCTTAGCTTCTTTCTGTTGATATTGTTTAGTTACATCATACTTGACACGATTCAAGATTAACAAATAAAAGATAAAAAGGGTAAAAAAAACGTAAGATTTGAATTAAATTAAAAAAAAGTAAACCGCCAAAATGGTCCCTAAGGTTTGGTCACTTTTAACACTTTAGTCTAAAACTCAAACATTTTGAATTTGCGCATCTGTGTTTTCAATTTTGTTGTCATTTTCATTGAAAATCAAAATCTTGTCAGGTTTTTCAGTTAACATCTAGTTTTTTTGTCTTTTATCTCCCTTTAATGAATGGCAAAATGGTCTTTAGACGTTTCATTAAAAGGGAGAAACAAAACAAAAAAAAAAACTGAATGTTAACTGAAAAATCTGACCAGATTTTACCTTTGGATGAAAATAACTACAAATTAAAACCACGGGAACCCAGATTCAAAAGGTTGCGGTTTACTCTAAAAAACAGAATAATTGCTTAATCACATGACACAACAACACATCGTCATTCTCTCGCGTACTTTCTTCCGTTTCAAAAACCAGATCTCTCTCTCTCTCTCTACTCTCTATCTAGATTCTCTACCGGAATATACCTTTTCCGGCAACCTTCCGGTCACAATCATCTTTCAACTCTAGGTATCCAGCGACGTTTCAGTTAGCGATCTCGTACGATTAAACACAACCGACATGAGTACCGGAGACCTTCTCAGCATCGAGCCACAGGAGCTTCAGTTTGCTTGTAAGAATTCCGATTAAACTACTGCTTATATTACTTTACTTCATGTTTTCTGTTCTGATTTTGGATCTGTTACCTTTACCCGACAAAAACAACCGCCGCCTCCCCTCTGCCACGCCACCTCTCAAACCACCGAAAAAGGATCAATTTCCCCAATTTCATTCGAACCCAGATGCAGCATTGTTTGCGTTGAATTAACTTAATGTTCGTTCATTTCAAGTCACTTATCTTCGAACTCTCCAAACTAACTCAACCCCTAACAAGAACAAAATCACTCCACGCTTTACTAATCAAGACCTGTCTATACCATGACCCATTTTACGCAACAAAAACCATCAAATTATACGCAACCAATGACGATCTTTACTCTGCACGCAACCTGTTCGACGAAATGCCTAACCGAACCGTTTATCTTTGGAACTCCATAATAAGAGCCTATGCGCAAACCCATCGTTTTCGTGATGCATTTACGCTGTTCAAAGACATGCTCACCTCAGAAACACAGCCTGATAGTTTCACATTCGCTTGCATTTTACGCGCTTGTGCTGAAAACCATGATGTGAAAGGTGTTAAGTTTGTGCATGGACAAGTGGTTGTTTTTGGTCTGGGACTGGATTCTGTTTCTGGTAGTGCGCTTGTGTCGGGTTACTCGAAACTGGGTCTTGTTGATGATGCTAGAATGGTGTTTGATGGGTTAGATAGACATGATTTGGTTTTGTATAACGCGATGATCGCGGGTTATGGAAGTTGTGGAGATTGGGACACAGGGTTGCGTTTGTTTGTTGTGATGAGGAGAATGGGAAACCGGCCTGATGGGTATACGGTGGTGGGGTTGTTATCAGGTTTTACGCGGTCTAACTTGCTGGAAATCGGTCAGGGAATTCATGGTTACTGTTTAAGAAACGGGTTTGATTCTAATGCGCATATAAATAGTGTGCTCGTAAGTATGTATTCAAGGTGTGGATGTATGAATTCGGCCTACAAAGTATTTAATAGTTTGTCACATCCCGATTTAGTAACATGGTCTGCTTTAATATCTGGTTTTTCGCAATCCGGAGAGTATAATAAAGCCTTGATATTTTTCAAGAAAATGAATTATGAAGGTAGAAAATCTGATACAGTATTAGTTGCTACGTTACTTGCTGCTACCGCACAAATGGCGGTTCTAGCACCGGGGATTGAGATACACGGTTACGCGATCCGCCATAACCTAGATTCGGATACCATGGTGTCTTCCGCTTTGATAGACATGTATTCGAAGTGCGGTTTCTTGGAAATGGGACTCAAGGTGTTCGATCATATGCCGAAGAGAAACATGGTTTCTTACAATTCCGTAATAGCAAGTCTTGGTTTGTACGGTCTTGCATCCGAGGCGTATAACGTGTTTCGCGAGGCTGTTGAACAAGGTTTAAAACCTGATGAGTCTACTTTTTGTGCTCTGTTATCCGCTTGCTCCCATGGTGGTCTTGTTAACGAAGGCCGTGATATTTTCAAACGAATGGATGTTGAATTTGGCGTCGAAGCGAAAACTGAGCATTATGTTCACTTTGTGAAACTGCTTGGGATGGTGGGAGAGTTGGAAGAGGCTTATGATCTTATTTGTTCTTTGGGAGATGACGTGGATTCGGGGATATGGGGTGCGCTTCTTTCTTGTTGTGATGTACATAATGATTCGAAGCTTGCGGAAATTGTAGCAAGTCGGGTGTTTGATAAAGAACGAGACGGAAGCAAGTATAAGATTATGGTTTCTAATTTCCATGCTGGAAATGGGAGGTGGGATGTTGTGGAAAACTTGAGGGATGATTTAGATGATGTGGGAAAGAAGAAAACTTGTGGGATTAGCTGGATTGAGATTTAACTTTTGTAGGCCCTTCTTGATCGAGTTCTTTTGAACATCTCATGGGATGAAATGGTTGTGCATTTCGGTTTATTTTTCTGGTCCACTGGAAATTAGTTGATAAAAATAGTGAACTCAGCAACTATATACCTACATATTTGACTCAGCAATCTAGAGATTATGTGAAAGTAATAAGCAAGCGTTTTTCTTAACGTTGGTCTCAAGCAAGCATGGTTGCAAAAGTCGCTAGGCGCTCCCTAGTTAGTCGACCGGGGAGTTGAGAGTACTCGACTTTATATAATACGGGTCAGAACAGGAAATCTTTTTCTCGATTGGATTCTCGGTTGAACCATTCATCCAAGAAAGAATTATACTTCTGTATCTATGATTCTCCCATCCTTCTTATGATGGTAAATTGGTAAGCTATTCTGTCTTAAAAGGGCCCACAAAATGTTCTGATTTACTCTGTTAGTCTAGTTAGTTTTTAAAAATTGATAGAATGGTTTACAAGTATTATACATATGCATTCATATAAAAGGCTAAACAAAATATATAAGAGAAACTAAACAAAGAAAAACAAGTAATTTTACATCACTTAAACTATCTTCAACGTGGCGGCTCATTCCGACGTGGCATAATGAGTTTGAACTTTGATGAAAGAGACGACTCCTCGCATGTAGCTAAGGGTACGCACGTAGATGAGAGGTTGTGATTGTTATAGGGAGATATTGACCATAGCTTTGGCGTCCGTTGCAGAACAGGGGAGCGGATGAGCAAGATGAGTTGGTAGTGGGCCGGTGGAGCACGTGGTCTCAGTCTCACCCGTTGGAGGAAGGTTAGGCCGTTGGGTATGGTGGGGCTTGGGTTGGGGCATTTGTTGACACGTGGAATGGGAGCCCCCCACCGCCTGGTTACGTGTCCGCGGGGTATGGCGGGGCGTGGGTTGGGTGCACCGTGTGGCAGAATATTAAAAAAAAAATTACAAAAAATTTATAAAAAATCACACAACATTTATAAAAAAAACCTACAACTTCATTAAAAATTTAAAAATTACATAATCCTAAAAATTACATAATTTCTAAAAATTACAAAATAAAAAACCTTGAGCGTTAAATAAATTTCAAAAAGGTCGATATTGTCGAACGCCTTTTTTTCCTTGCCTCGAAACTCTATGTTCGCCACCGCCACCCGGTCCTCGTGGCTTAACTCGCCGCTCGGAACGGCTTCGTAGTAAGCCTTGAAACGCTCGAGCTTGGGCCGTAGCTCGCGCCATTTATGTTGGCACGCGTTGAGGTTGTGGCGGTCGTTACCGACGTTATGTCGGTAGGCTGCGAATGCTTCCAGCCAATATTTTGTTTGGCCCGGTGGCCGTCCCTTCATAGCGTCAACGACGCTTGTGACGAGAGCCAATTCTTCTTCATGGGTCCAAGATGCCATAGCGGGTTCGTGGGATGGGGGGGACCAGTGGGTTAGCCGGTGGGGTTGGGTTCGTGGGATGGGGGGGACCAGTGGGTTAGCGGGTTCGAGAGAAGTGGGTAGCCGGCGGGGTTGGGTTCGTGGGATGGGGGGACCAGTGGGTTGGGGGTTACAATATATAGAGGTTATTGGGAGACCCGGGTGGCGGTTTGGTTTTCCCCAAACCGTTTGAATTTAAAATTCAAAATTTGAAAAGTCCGCTATGACGTGGCGGGGTGAGCGAATGGGAGGCAGCCAGCTAGCATGGCCATACCGCCCCACGCCCGGCTTGAAAGCCAAGCCCCAAGGGCCACGCCACAACCCAAGCCCACCCGGGGTGGTGGCTTGGGCGTTTTCCCCCAACCCAAGCCCCATACCCCATGGCCTTAACTTCCAGTGAATTGATGACATGCCCGTCCTTAATCTTAGTCGGTTAAAATCCTCTGAAATGGGGGTGTGCCCTTACCAACTTCGTAGTTGATTTGAACAACCAATTCCATTCTTTGGTTGGTGATGTGTTGTAAAACACATATGTTTTTCCTTACTGTTTTTATTGTTATAGTTATGTAAATAGTTGTTTTTAGCTTGTATTTAGTTAGTTATGTTTTACAGGTACCCATGTGTACAAGAAGTGGAATTGAGGCTAAATTGAGGAAGAAACACACACGTGGGAAAAAAACATTGAAAATAAAATATAAAATTTGGAATTTTCATTCTTCGCACCACGCGAACAACCCATGAAAATGCCTTGCGACACGCCAAGAAGTGGATCAATAAGAAATTAAGGGCCCGATTGTTTTGTCTTTAGCGACAAGCGAAGAACTGTGATTAGGCCTTTGCTACGTGCGAAGGATATCAGATTTCAGAAAAAAAAAACCCTAGTTGATTATATTATTATCACTTTTGCCCAATCTTTTCGACATAACTGACTTACAAGCGTGAAAACTGAGAGCTCTGGGCGTTTTCGGAGTGGAGAAGCCGGATTTGATCAAGAATTGAAGCAAGGGGTCGCGAATCAGTTCGGTTACCTTAATTTGGTTTATGTTTTTTTGAACTTCTTTGTTTTTCCATATTTCTAGACCTCATGTTTCTTATTCATAAGACTTGTTATCTGATGTTAAACATGATATTTGGCTACACTTTTGTAGCTACCTAGGTTTTGGATGAATAACTGTTGAATTTTAGTTATTATTGATGGATTAACGTTAATGCAAAGAACCATTTTACAATTGATCTGATGTATATGCATATTTAGTTTTGATTTATGATTAATCTTTGTTCTATATGCTTCTTGTTAAATGTCTTTCGGTTCTAGTTAGATATTTAGGTCGCTTACTGTTTGTTTGTGATTATTTTATGGTTTTTCTAGACGTAGTAATCCATATGAACATTGATTGGTGATTTGTTAGAGCTAAGTATTCTACTTATCTAGATAGCTAAGAGGTGATAAACACTCGGGTAGTCTTTTTTTTATTAGGTGTTTAGGTGTAAAGCCTCTTAGAGGCGGTTTCCCTAGATTTCCTAGTATCCTTGCTAGTTCGTGTCTTATCAATTGTTATTAAGTTACTCCTTGCATCATAGGGTTTATTGGGATAGTTTGACTAAGAGATAATCTGTCGTTTGGATCGAATTAAAAAGAATGAAACGCTCGATTGTGAGACTATTGTTTCCTTTCTCAAATTTGAAGTTGGAGTTTCATCTTGAACAGGAGATGCATAGTAGAACCATAATATCAACCGCACTTCCTTATTTTCTTAGCTTCTTTCTGTTGATATTGTTTAGTTACATCATACTTGACACGATTCAAGATTAACAAATAAAAGATAAAAAGGGTAAAAAAAACGTAAGATTTAAATTAAATTAAAAAAAAAGTAAACCGCCAAAATGGTCCCTAAGGTTTGGTCACTTTTAACACTTTAGTCTAAAACTCAACATTTTGAACTTGCGCCTCTATGTTTTCAATTTTGTTGTCATTTTCATTCAAACTCAAAATCTTGTCTGGTTTTTCAGTTAACATCTAGTTTTTTTGTCTTTTATCTCCCTTTAATGAATGGCAAAATGGTCTTTAGACGTTTCATTAAAAGGGAGAAAAAAAACTAAAAAAAAACTGGATGTTAACTGAAAATTCTGACCAGATTTTACCTTTGGATGAAAATAACTACAAATTAAAACCACGGGAACCCAGATTCAAAAGGTTGCGGTTTACTCTAAAAAAACAGAATAATTGCTTAATCACATGACACAACAACACATCGTCATTCTCTCGCGTACTTTCTTCCGTTTCAAAAACCAGATCTCTCTCTCTCTCTCTCTCTACTCTCTATCTAGATTCTCTACCGGAATATACCTTTTCCGGCAACCTTCCGGTCACAATCTTCTTTCAACTCTAGGTATCCAGCGACGTTTCAGTTAGCGATCTCGTACGATTAAACACAACCGACATGAGTACCGGAGACCTTCTCAGCATCGAGCCACAGGAGCTTCAGTTTGCTTGTAAGAATTCCGATTAAACTACTGCTTATATTACTTTACTTCATGTTTTCTGTTCTGATTTTGGATCTGTTACCTTTACGCATATCAATTTGTGATGATTTTTGTTCGATTGTGTGTTGTATAGTTGAATTGAAGAAGCAGATCTCATGTTCCATGCAGTTACAGAATAAAACGGATGATCATGTGGCTTTTAAGGTATTGTTATTCCATTTCGAACTCGAAATTTATCGGTTTCTATGCTTTGAAGTGCCACTAGTATAAGGAATTATAGAATTATAGTCATGTGATGTTATTGATTAATTATTAATCATAATGTTAAGAAAAGTTAGAACAGATTAACAGAATTAAGTCTTAGTTATAAAGTAGTAATGAACTAAGCGAATTTGCGGTGTGAGTTTTTTAAAGTTTTTGTGGAATTTCAGGTGAAAACTACGAATCCAAAGAAGTATTGTGTTAGGCCTAACTCTGGGATTGTGTTTCCTCGCTCTACTTGCGATATTATAGGTTTGGTTCTTATGCTTTTACTTTTTGTGTGTTTGTTCCATGTTGCTTGTGCTTCTGAGCTATGAAGTTAATGCGGTAAAGTATCGGATATCGGTCAAGGACCGATATTTGAGATATAGGTTATCTCGGTGAGATATCGATGGGATATCGGTAATTTTAATTTAATGCAGAATTTATATATATAGCAATTTAACACTAATAATTCAGTGATATATCGGTCAAATATCGGTGATGTATCGGTTATATCGGTCAAATATCACCGATAATATCGGTACCGATATTTGACACCGATAACCGATATATCACCGATATTAACAGCATAGCTTCTGAGTAGCTGGTTTTTCGGTTTGTGTTTGACGATTTTAGTAATGCATGTAGATTGTGGGACATTAGTTTTATTAGATTTTACGTTTGGAAGCCTCGAGAATATGTGGAGATAAAAGGATGAGTTGTTCTTTTGAGCTTCTGAAATAATTTGTTGAGTTTTAGGAGTTTTATATGTGTGCAGAGTGATATGCTTATGCAACTGGCCATTTGGTATTCTAAGAACTACATGGAATTTGTGGAATTTGATATTGAAGCTTTTACTCATCAACACAGTGCTCGATACCCATTATCTCCTAGAGGATTCCTCATAACTTATTTCCACATAAATTTATGCATATAAGATTTCCCCCTTCTGAGCTTTAGGGTTTGTATACTTGATATAATTCACCAATCAGTCACTTAAAGTTAGGTAATTAACAAGTTGTGGTTTGTTGCTCGAGCTAAAAAAGTTAGAAGTAAAATTGATTTGATGTGTTGGATGGAGGAGTGATAAGCAGAGAATGTAACATATAAAGTGTTAACAGATGTAGAACTCTTGGGTCCCAATTTGAATGCTACACTTTTCACACCTTAATGTCACGCATTCACAATACAACATTATTATGTACTCTCTTAAACTAAATAATGTAAAAGTTGACAAAGTACGGGACACAAGAAATAGGACAGAAGATCTTAAAGAACTTTTACTCACCTATACCTTGTCTGTCTTTTAACTTGTTGCATGACAGCATGCGTATTTATGTTATTTACTTTTTTTCGTTTTGTTTGATCATCTTGTATGAGCCATATGTTGCATAATTGCTGGCTAAAATTGATGCATTCATTGTTTAGTTACAATGCAAGCTCAAAAGGAGGCTCCTCCTGACATGCAATGCAAGGATAAGTTTTTGCTTCAAAGTGCAGTTGCACCTGCTGGAACTTCTGCAAAAGATATCACTCCCGAGCTGGTAGTTAATTAGCTCATTAGATTGTGTTTTAACTTTAAACTGTTAACTACCTTCTTTGATTAAAACTTATACTTTTGAATTGTAACAGTTTAACAAGGAGTCAGGTAATAAAGTGGAGGAATGCAAATTAAAAGTTAACTATGTCCCTCCAAAACGACCACCGTCACCAGTAAGAGAAGGGTCAGAAGAGGGTTCATCTCCAAGGGGTTCAATATCTGACAACGGAGCAGTAAATTTGATCGATTCTAATACTGTAAGTTTTTGGTTTATTGTATTATATGACGAGCATTTCTAACAATGTGGCATGCATTTTAATCTTTGTAGGCTCCAAGATCATTTGCTGAATCTCAAGATATATCGTCTGAGGTTATTTTCTGAATAAGACACTGTCGTTTTGCTTTCATCTTAAAATATCAATGCTTCTTTATAACTATATCATTTTGTATTCAGGCGATGACCCTTATTTCTAAGCTGACTGAAGAGAAAAATTCTGCCATTCAGCAAAGTAAAAGGCTCCATCAAGAACTGGTACATATCTTTATTTTTGTTTACTGGTGTTTTTTTAACCAGCTACTGCTAGGAAATCTTCATTTTCATTAGTCTAGGAGTGATACAAGTTGATTTTTGTTTGGTCCGTCAACTTACACATTCTCAAAAGGTTTTAGATCGTTGTGCGCTTCTACCTTCTGGTGGTTATAAAGCAAGTTGCTTTCTAAGCGTATTACAAAAGCATGGTCAATAGCCATTTAAGGTGAAGGTGGAAAAAGGGGCGGGTTGCGTAACAGGTCAAACCGGCATTTTGGAAGTGTCGCTCCAAAACACTTTTCGTCTAACTTTTCCAGTGATAATAACTTTCTTAAACAAAATGACTTCCTTTAGGAGGTTTAATGCAATAAAACTATAAAAATACACTTTGGTGACTTTCTACCTGTTTGACCCACCATTTATTAAAAGCTTACATGTTTGACCCGTTAGGTAAAACGTAATCCGAATCGACCCATTCATAAGTGAACGGGTTGAAATTACAACTTTTAATAAAGAAATGAATTCAAATACTGTCTTATCATATCTCCCAATCTTATGTAACACAGGAACTTTTGAGGCGTCAAGGAAACAAAAGCAATGGTGGCATCCCGTTGATATATGTTCTTCTGATTGGTTTGGTCGGGCTGCTCTTGGGATATATGTTCAAATAGTGATCAACTCTCTTCGTCAGTTTTGTGTTTTAACCCTTCTTGTGTCGAATCTAGTTTCATGATAGAGCTCAAAATGGTGTGAAGACATTCTCAAATGGTGTTCTTCAGTTTGTTTTATTTAAGTAGCTTTTCTTTATATGTTTGATTGGGTTGGTGAATTGGTAGATGGTTTTCATGGTGCTTTTGGCCTTCTGTTTTTTTCTAATCTTCGATGTCTAGAACGTTATTTGGTGTGCTCTTTTATGTGTAGTATTGACCTGTAAAATATTACATCATAAGCATCAGTCTTATTGATCTATGGTTAAAATTTTATTGCTGGTAGTTTATATAAAGGGTTGTTTGACTAACTCGCGGTTTGCATCTCGCTCGATAAAAGCTCGTTTATAATTTGAGATGAGTTGATTTGGCTTGTACACTTATTGAAACTTGTATGATTTGAGATTTTTGTTAACTTGTTATTTGAGATCTGGATGAAGAAGCTAATTTCTCGTGTCACAACCTCACTTTTGTTAAATATGAGTAGAGTGTGAACTCAGTTAAATATGAAGAGCGTGAACTCACCTTTCAACACCATTCCGCCATAGCCAAAGGAGGCGCTATGGCATTCCTCCGCCAATGTCCTGGTAGGTGTGAGAGAGGAGAGAGTAGGAATCAACAAACCAGATTTAACAATAAGAGTTTAACAATAAGGTATCATACCGTGTAATTTAACAATAAGGTATCATGCTTATGTGTACGTGGTGTGATAAAGACCCATAGGGGCTTTATTCTACACCATATAGTCTTACAAGGCAAATAAGCTAGTTTTGTTTTGAGGTGGAGTATAAGTTGATAATGACTTGTTTTAAAACTTTACAATCGAAGGTAGTCCAAAGCTTTGTATTGTGATTGAAAAAAACCAAGTTAATATGTTTAAAATCCATAAATTCGATAATTCATTAAAAGAATATGCTGGTCAATTACAACGTGTGAAACATGCTATACCAATAAATCGTTTTGCAACTTCTCAAGTGTAGTATACAAACAACGTCTATATGTCTATTTTACTCTCCTTTTTTATTTAATATTATTCTCCTATTAGTATATAATTTTTTTTTGTTGTACAATACACCAAGACCATCACCAATACAACATCTACTATGACTGACGGTTTTTGTAAGAGCTAGGGAGGGAGGAGAGAGTTCATCCTTATCGAAACTTGGCTAAAATCTATAAGAGTTAAATGTCATTTTAGTCACTGTGGTTTGGACCATTTTGACAATTTAGTCCAAATGTTTCATTTTTCGCATGTGGGTCCAAAAAGGTTTCATCGTTGCCATTAGTCCACTGGGTTAACTTCATCCATTTTTTATGTTCACAAGAAGGGCAATTCGGTCATCTTATATGTAATTCTATTAACTATAAGGGCAATTCGATCATATACAATGATCGAATTGCCCTTCTCGTTAACTGAAAAATAGATGAAGTTAACCCAGTCTATGCAGTTAATGCGGAAAAATATCGGTTATCGGTCAAGGACCGATATTTGAGATATCGTATATCACGGTGAGATATCGGTAATTTATAATATCATGCATAAATATATATATATATATATATATATATATATATATATATATATATATCTAGACCCTATATGATATATATTCATATCTAGAGTGTATATATATATATAGGGGACCGCTAAAATGAGAACCACCTCGAGCTGTAAGAACCGCGAGAACTACACCGTACGGGGCGAGGTGGACCAAATTTTTTTTTTCATAAACGTAGATTCATGTATTATAAGCACATTTGTAAAAAAAAATTCAAAAAAAAAAAATGTCGTGTGTGTAGTTTTGAGCACCACAAGTTTGTGTTTACGGGTACCGTAAATCTAACCGGAAAATTTACAGTGCCCGTAAACACAAACTTGTGGTGCTTAAAACTACACACACGACATTTTTTTTGAATTTTTTTTACAAATGTGCTTATAATACATGCATCTACGTTTATGAAAAAAAAAATTCCACCTCGCCCCGGATCAAATAGTTCTCGCGGTTCTTACAACTCGAGGTGGTTCTCATTTTAGCGGACACTATATATATATATATATATATATAGGATAAGGATCCGTTAGGAACCACCCTTTATTGCGAGAACCGCGAGAACCAATGTGAACACATGGCAAAATTGTAATTAAGTGGCATATAATAAAAAAAACACGCGCTCCTGTTCTGTATCTCCAGCCCCTGTTCACCATCGTCTCTTACAATCTAGGGTTTCATTCAAGAGATTGTATACATTGACGACGGCGACTTATCTCGTCAATTTCACGACGGAGATTGTATACATTGACGATCGTCTCTTACAATCTAGGGTTTCATTCGAGAGATCGTCTCTTACACGCGCTCCTGTTCTGTATTTCCAGCCCCTGTTCACGTTCATACTGCAATAATATCGATTACAATACGAATTTTGGAGCAAAAATTTCAATTATAAGACGAATTTTGGAATATCAGATGGTGAAATCGATACGACGAACAGGTTATGGTGTGTTGCTATCGATATGACGAAGACGAACTACAGATGTAATCGGGATGAAGACGGGACGAAGACGAACTACTAAGAAGTGCTGATGCCCGTGAACTGATAATTGTTGATGCAATTCGAGTGTCAGACATGAATTTTGTATAAATACACCATCCTGCACATGTGCAATGGAAGACGAATATGTGAATGTTAAACAAAAAGGTTAGAAGCTATTGATTATTTAGTATTATTTTTTAGTAATTAAATCTGAGTTTATGCACAAGTGAATCATTGTATTAATTTTTTTTGTTAATAATGTAATTGGGATGAAGACGAACTACTGAGAACTGGTGATGCCTGAGAATTGAGAACTGTTGATGCAATTCGAGTGTCGGACATGATTTTTTTGTATAAATACACCATCTTGCACATGTGCAGCACTTTACCATTACCCTATAAATACACCATCATGCACGTGTGCAACACTTTACCATTACCATATACTTATACAAAGTGTTGTGTATTGAATATTCATACAGATCTATTCAGGTTCATTCGTATTTACAATCTGATTGGTTATATGCGAATCTGCAAGTTACATATTCACACGAATCCAGGTTTTCATTCACAGATCTACATTTTGTTTGTTGCATTGAATCAGTTTGTGACAGATCTACATTGGTTCGCAAGTGATTGTGTTACTGTGCTGTCTGTTTGCATAATCACTGACCAAGATCAAGTACATTGTTACATAAGCACGAACCCAAATCTGTTAGAATCAGTTCATTTGCATTTTAGTTCATTTGCAGAAACAAAACTTTCATCTGCTGGAATCAATTCAGTCAATTCGATGGAATCAGTTTATTCGCAAAAATTGGTTTATTCGCTGATCAAGTACATCCGCCGCATAGATTACACCATCCGCAGTATATCTGTCCAGTCACTGAACCTTCCATCTATAGAAGTTAAATCAATCTGCAGATTTTAACTACATCTGCAGAATTAACAGATCAAATTTAACGGGTCTGGATTAAATTGTTTATCCGCTGCATTAACGTTCATTCGCAGTATTGTTCGTCTGCTCATTAGGAATAAGTACATCCGCAGATTAGACTTCATCGGCTCAGATTTAAGTTCATTCGCTAGATTTAAGTTCATTCGCTCAAAGTTAGGATTTTGTTTAAGCTGATTCATTCACTGAAAACAAGTATATTCGCGGTTGATTCATTCACTGAAAGTCTGTCCATTCACAAAACTGTCCATTCGCTCAAACCTGATGTCCATCCGCTGAAATATTATGCATCCGCTGAAAATTTGCTCATGCACATGTGCAGCACTTTACCATTACCCTATAACTACACCATATTGCACATGTGCATCACTTTACCATTACCCTATAATACACCATCATGCACATGTGCAACACTTTACCATTACCATATAGCCATCACCAATAATCTACATCCTGCACATGTCAGCACGTTACCATTACCCTATAATCATCAACAATAATTTGTTCACAATATCAGTACATAATCATGCACATGTGCATCACGTTACCATTACCCTATAATCATCACCAATAATATGTTTATCATTTATACAACATTCTTACACATAACATTTACCTTATTAAATATCATTTTTTTACCATTTCATTATTCACTTTTTAACATACTTTTTATATTCAGGAACATTCATACACAATGAAGCTGCTACCATTGCTACTATAATTCCGGACCCCCCTAGCGATGAAACAGATACTTGTTCCGATGATGATAATGATACTGATGAAGATACTTACGACGACTATGAAGACCCTACATACATAAATGTACATGAACAACCCCTTATACGTTCACCCAGACGTCATAATGCAACCAACCATCCTAATTTTGATTAAGTTCGTCGTCAAATATCGATCATTTTGTTGTATTGTTTGTTTTACATTTAGTCTGAACTGTTTACATTCAAGTTGAAACACTCATCTACGTTGAACTTGTTTACATTTATTTTGAAACGGCTATGTTCAATTTGATTATGTTGAATTATTGTTTACATTTAATTTAACCTGTTTACATTCAATTTGACCTACATGTTTACGCTGAACTACTCGATTAAACATCATTTAAACTATGTATTCTGATACTATGATTACAAATTTCCGATGTTTATGATTGCATGGATGATGCTTTTTATCACTCAATTATTAAACAAAATCATACGTGCTTTAATTCCTGAACACCTAACATGTATTATTATTCTAAATAATGCAAATGTGCATATGACATACCACTTTAACATAACCTATACCAGTTCATTTCCATATACATTACCATCTGTGGATATATTACTACCATGTATACCAATTTCAAATTATGCACATGTGCATACAAAAACCTCTCTACCATACCAAATGTATAAACATATTACACATATGTATACATTTTCAAATTATGCACATGTGCATTCAATAACCTTCATACAATACCAAACAACCTATTACATCATCATCTACATTACCATCCATGGATATACTACCAACGTGTATACCAATTTTAAATTATGCACATGTGCATACAAAAACCTTCATAACATACCAAACATGTAAATAAATTACCAATATGTATACATTTTCAAATTATGCACATGTGCATTCAATAACCCTCATACGATACCAAACAACATAGTACATCATCAACTGACCAATATAACTAAACCATCAACCACCATCTAAAATTAACCAAATTTATGCATATGTGCATACATCATCTTTCAAAACACAAACTTGTTTGTATCACAATACCACTCAATATCACCGTTAATACCAACAAAACAAAAAATAAGAAATATTGTTTCCACTAACCACCTACCTACAACACTCCTACTAATTACTGAAATACTCTTTATTTATCTTCTTCCCATTTGTTCAACCTCCTCCAGCACTCCTTCTACTTTGTTGATTATTCCTCTAACCTTTTCCAAGATTCTTCATCCATCAACCTGTGCATGGTATCCTTTGCCAAATTCATAACACATGTGTCAAAAAAAAAAAAAAAAACAGAAACGTACTTTATATAATTTTCATACATAATTTTACACATGTGTATATTCAACTTTGTATTAACACAACTTTACAACACATACCACTTTGTATTAACACAACTTTACAACACATACCATCAACGTTGCTGCCCACCATATCGTCATTACTCTAATGCCTCATCTTTAATGTTGATTTTTCAACCTTCTTTTTCTTGTCCACACGCTTACTTGTCCTCCCTTGTATGTATTTTCCTATATCTACATCTGCATATTTACTTGTCCTCCTTTGTATATCTTTTACTATATCTACATCTGCATATGGTATAATATATGTGTTTAAATGAATGGCAACATCATTTAACATTTAACATAAAAACTAAAAATAATGCACATGTGCATCTCTACCCAATTGCATCGTTAAATATTAAGCAACCTATTTTAACTTTTTGTTTCAATATTACGTCCGTCATCGTCCTCCGTAGCATATCACATTCTTTCGATCCTTACTCTCTTTATTTTATACATGTGCATCTTACTATACATCACACCAAAATACAACTAAATACCTTATTCAATGTCATCTGCATCAACATTAACTAACTTATTCACATGTTATTGCACACTATGCACATGTGCATATTGACTTATTATTACAATCTATGCACATGTGCATAACTACATATTACATAAAAATTACCTTAATATCCAATTCTATTAAACCTATGATGTCAAAACATGCACATGTGCATAACTATACATCACACAATATACGTGTTTAAATGAATGGCAACATCATTTAACATTTAACATAAAAACTAAAAATAATGCACATGTGCATCTCTACCCAATTGCATCGTTAAATATTAAGCAACCTATTTTAACTTTTTGTTTCAATGTTACGTCCGTCGTCGTCCTCCGTAGCATATCACATTCTTTTCGATCCTTACTCTCTTTATTTTATACATGTGCATCTCACTATACATCACACCAAAATACAACTAAATACCTTATTCAATGTCATCTGCATCAACATTAACTAACTTATTCACATGTTATTGCACACTATGCACATGTGTATATTGACGTATTATTACAATCTATGCACATGTGCATAACTACATATTACACAAAAATTACCTTAATATCCAATTCTGTTAAACCTATGATGTCAAAATATGCACATGTGCATAACTATATATCACACAATACAAAACGAAGTTTGAATCGACAAATTATATATCATATAAAAGTACAAACGACAAATTATATATCATATAACATTATTAACGAATTATATAAACTTGCAAACGGTTTCTCGATTTATATGACAATATCTATATTACTAATCCGTCAACAATTCCGTTGGTGGCGGCGATTGATTCCCGGCGATACCGTTGTAGTGACACACTCATTGAATCATCTATTCTTATAATCATTGGACAGATTTTGGGAACTAACCTCGATTATATGACGAGATATGAAACATCTACTGGTAAAATCTCAAATCTGAGATAAAATCTCAATCTAGATGCTTCAATATGGTGAACTGATGATGGTGAAGTGATGAAGATGCTTAAATATGGTGAACTGATGATGGTGAACTGATGATGTATTCGAGACGATGATGAAATCGATTGTAATCGACAAATTCTTGATAGATTCAGGTTGAGAAATGTTCAGATACTTGGATGTAATCAGAGTTTGTAGATTGGACATGAAAGTTTGTATTAAATGTAGTTTAATTTTTGTTTGAAGTCCAATAGTAAAAGGGCAGCAGGTAAGCGGGTTTTTTTAAAATTGTTTAGTATTTACAAAATTGCCCCATGTTCACATTGGTTCTCGCGGTTCTCGCAATAAGGGTGGTTCTCGCATGAACCCTACCCTATATATATATATATATATATATATATATATATATAAGGGAAGGCTAGACAGAAAACCCTTAAATTTTTAGAAAACTCTAGAAACTCAAATCTCCCCCCATTTTTACCCGACCTCCCAACATTTTTTTTTGAAAAAAATTACACATGTAATATACATGTTTTAAAGTGTTTTGAGCAAAAAAAAAAACAAAAAAGCGCCGAAGGGATTTAAAAAAAAAAAAACAAATTTCAGCAATTTCCGGTTGCCTAACATGTGTTAGGCACAAAAGACAGAAATTGCTGAATTTTTTTTTTTTAAATCATCCCTTCGGCGCTTTTTTGATTTTTTTGGCCCAAAACTCTTAAAAACATGTATATTACATGTGTTATTTTTTTCAAAAAAAAAATGTCGAGAGGTTGGGTTTTCTAGGGTTTTCTATATATATAGGGTTTTCTATATAGCCTTGCCCTATATATATATATATATATACTAGAAGTCTAGAACCTATATAATATTAATAGCAAAATAAAGAAGTGTTCATCAAGAGGTGGTAGAAGTCTAGAACCTATATAATATTAGTAGCAAAAGTTTAGGACTTATATGTTGGAAGTTTTGGGTGCGTGAATGAAAGTCTCAAAAGGTGGTAAATACTTTGTCCCACATTGGTGTGGGAACAAAGTGAGTGGTTGTTTATAAAGTAAAGCCTTTACTACTCTATTGTAGCTTTATGACATGTTTTACCACAAGTCCTACCCGCGCGGAGGGGGGGGGTGCAAAATGGGAGTTTCTGAGCTGGAATTTGGTTGAACTCATGCGTGCCCACACGAATGCAGCTCCGAAAAACCTGCGCGAGGCAGTTTTTGCACCATTCAAAACAACTTGACTTCTGTTCGTTTCGTTTTTTTTTTGCTGTGAAATGCAGTTTTGTACAAGTGAAATGCGGTTTTGTATAAAAAATGTGAAATTTTGACCCAGGCCGAGATATCGGCGAGACAACCACTACAGATTATACAAAATATCGGCGATATATCGGTGTTTATCGCCGATATTATCGCTGGCCGAGATAATACCGATATTACAAAACGATATTTTGGGCTACCACCGATAACCGAGATATCGATGCTATAGCACCGCTATAGCGCCGAGATTAACTGCATAGAACCCAGTGGACTAAAATGGGGAAGATGAAACATTTTTAGACCTACTGCCGAAAATGAAACATTTTGACTAAATTAGCGAAATAGCCCAAATCACAGGGACTAAAATGACATTTAACTCAATCTATAAAATATAAATTGGCACGTGGCTCGTAACCGCTACTGTCATCCCTGTTGATAAAATCGAAAACGAAGGTAGGTTCACATATGGATTGATCTGTTAATGGCTACTCCGTCTTCCTATTGCGTCAAAATCTATACATTACGCACCAAATTCCTACCACTTTCAGTTCCTTCTTCCATTTGCAATCGTCATTCTCCTCTTCAAACCCTAATTCCACGCCGGTCGTCAATCAAGCTCCGGCTGAAGCTTTCAACTCACAGTGATGGATTCGGAATTCATTACAACTCACCGAAGACACTCACCCGGACTCTTGTGGTGAGAGCCGATGCGAATCAGCATCACATTCATGACCACGATGCTGTTGAGGTGATTGTTTACATTTGCATGTTAACAGAGTATGTAATATCTGTTGATTTAGGTTTAACATTTGAGTATTTGACAGTATGATTTTATTTTGATTTACAGTAACAGATGATTCATTTTTTTCTATATTTTATACTATCTGTTAAGTTATTGAATGAAGGTAGTTATTGGTGGATTTTTATGTTTGCTATAACAAGTTAAGAATTTAGGGTTTAATGGATGTGATTGTTAGGTATAGCGGAACGGATACACAAACGAATTAACACGCAGAAACAGAAAATATAAGCAAGAAGTTCACGGCAATTTAACGTGGTTCGGATTCGATGTGAATCCTACGTCCACGGGCTGCGAGAAGATCTTTTTATTAAGCTCATTACAAAGATTACAATACAATGACATAGGTATACACGAGGTTTAAAAGTACGCATTTGTGCCTCGAGGCGTTTTCCCAATGCCTCGAGGCGTAAGCCCGAGGCGGAATTAAAAAATAAATACAAAATATATAAAATAAAATACTAAACAATTTCATCATCAGATTAATCAAAAACACACATAAAAAGACAAGAAATACACAGAAAATAAAAAACACATTAAAATCCCCTGAGGCGCACGTACGACAATAACCTCCTGAGGCGCGCGTCAGCCGTTTTTCTTAACCATGGGAATATATAGAGATAAAGTTGGGGTTTCCAACTTAGGCCCCAAGCAAAAGGACCTGAAATCCAACAGTGACTTGGTTGCCAAACTGGTACATGATACGTGAAGTTTGGAGCGCGAATAATAATATGAAAATAGACAGAAATGTCCCGTATTCAAACGTTATGTGTACTTAACAAAAAGGCAGAAATAACAATTAACAAGCTTACAGCATATTTACCATGTTTTGTTATTTTTTGTTTTGGATTTTAATATTAGTCACTGGCTACTCTCGTAATGCATATGTGTAGGTTAGCAAAGACAATGGTTCATCAAAAGAGGATGCAGATTTAGAGCAAAAGCGAAAGTCGGGCCAGTTGGCAAAAAGGGTTGTGTTTGGACTTGGAATTGGAATAACCGCCGGTGGAGTGGTACTAATTGGCGGATGGGTATTCTCTGTGGCTCTAGCTGCTGTTGTTTTTGCTGGTTCGAGAGAATATTTTGAACTGGTTAGAAGTCGTGGAATTGCTTCTGGAATGACTCCTCCTCCGCGTTATGTGTCCCGAGTTTGCTCTGTCATCTGTGCTCTTATGCCTTTATTCACTCTGTAAGATCCGTCAAATACTTTCAAACTCCGCTCATGTGATAGCCATTAATTAGTTTTCCTGTATCTTACCTTAACTAATAAACTTTAGCTAATAGAATAAAGATACATATTACTATTCTAAATGCTCAACCCTGCTCCTTCTATCAGTATGTTTCTGCATGAATGATTGGCTAATTACCGGATTATAGATAAAACTATCAAATGCTTTGTATCGAAGGGATTTTCACACCTTCAACCTCAGTAATGCAATTAAAGATGCACCAAGAAAATCTTGAGTTTTGACTACTATGTTTAGTTTTATATTGAACATGATTATTATGACGTAGTTCCTTTGTGTCAAAATCTAGTTTTGACTACTGTTATGTAGCGCTCACACCTTTAGCAAAATTAGTTTATTATTTTCTTTTGTTGTTCATTCTATTTGCTGTGGTTACAGATACAAGGGTCAAATCGATGTTTCTGTGGTTTCAGCTGCTTTTGTTGTTGCCATGGCATTACTTCTACAAAGAGGAAATCCTCGTTTTTCTCAGCTCAGCAGTACAATATTTGGCCTGTTTTATTGTGGATATCTTCCTTCTTTTTGGGTTAAGCTTAGATGTCGTTTGCTAGCACCTGCTTTAAATACCGGTAAGTCTTCAGGTCCGTTACAATGTTGGAAATTTCCATAACTTCAGTTAGCAGTTTATTCGCTTCATCTTCTTTAAAGATGCCGCAATTACAGTATTGTGTGTAGTTTTGTTACATATTCTATATACAGACATTGCTAAATCATAGGCATTTACTGTTTACAAAACATGAAGGGACTTAACGAAATATTAAAAGTCAATAAAAATGGTTTAGGTGGGCAACGAAATTCTAATTACATATTGTATCTTCAAGAGGAGTGGGAGCTACATGGCCAACACTGTTAGGTGGACAAGCTCATTGGACGGTCGGTCTTATAGCTACATTGATATCTATCAGCAGCATAATTGCAGCAGATACCTTTGCTTTTGCTGGTGGAAAGGTATGTATTTTTGCATACACACATGTTTAACGTTCCTTCTGGCCTCAGGGGTTGACATCTTTGTTTTCTTTACCATCATTTTACTTCCAATGCAGGCTTTTGGTCGGACACCACTTACTAGTATTAGTCCCAAGAAAACATGGGAGGGAGCTATTGCAGGTTTAACAGGATGCATAGTCACCTCTGTATTGTTGTCAAAGGTCTTTTCTTGGCCTACATCTATGCTCAGGTAGTAGTCTGGTAGACGTGGCCCGTGGAAAATGGGCTGGTCAGGTGGGTTGGGTAATGGGTCAAAACAAGTGTTTTTGTATGGTCAAAACAGAACCCACCTAGGTTGACATGAAAAACCTCATATGCAAATTTATTTCTTTGATAAAATTATTAGTGTCATGTGTGATTTAAAAAATATAGAGAGAGAGTAAAATGCCATTTTTGTCCCTAAGGTTTGGCCAATTTTGCGACTTTCGTCCAAAGGTTTGTTTTTCCGCATCTGGATCCAAAAGGTTTGAAATCTTGCCATTTTCATCCGGTTTGTTAACTCTATCCATTTTTCTCCGTTAAGTCAGGGGTATTTTCGTCTTGTTCGTATTTCTTGAATACTCATACAGTCATACATTATGTTAAATGCTTGTACATAAAGTGAAAAAGACCGAATTGCCTTTTAAGTTAACAAAAAAGACGAATATACCCCTGACTTAACAAAGAAAAATGGATGGAGTTAACGAGCCGGATGGAAATGACAAGATTTCAAACCTTTTGGATCTAGATGCAAAGGAAAACAGACCTTTGCACGGAAGTCACAAAACTAGCCAAACCTCAGGGACGAAAAGGGCATTTTACTCAAAATATATTTTGACAATGACTAATCTATTTCTGGGAAACTTTTGACCTGTTCGACTCTTTCAGCCTGTTTTGCTTGACCCGTTAGAGATAAACATGACCCGAGTCGACTCATTCATAAATAAACGGGTTCATATTTCTACCTCTTATGTCATATATTGTAAATTTATAGCTGCTGAATACATGGCAGTGCTAACTTGTTTTGTTGTGTTATCAGTGCAATCGGTTTTGGGTTTCTGAACTTCTTTGGCTCTCTTTTTGGTGACCTTCTTGAGTCGATGATCAAGAGAGATGCGGGTGTAAAAGATTCAGGATCACTCATCCCTGGTCATGGTAATTGGTCTATTCTCTAACCTAATCGTAATTCACATATATGGACATTTCTGACTTTATAATGCTAAAACAAAACGGTGTTAGGACAAGTTTATAGGGGCAATGCACCCGCTTTTAGTAAACTTCTAATTTTTAAAAACATGTTGACCATTTTTTTCCCTGATTTTTGGCTTTATACATAATTATCGAGTAACTAAACTAAACATTCGTTATTGAGTAACCATACCCAGACGCCACGTAATTCTAAACGTTTTGCATTATGAATACTCGTCATATGGTTTCAACTTCTTACCTAGGTTCGTATTACACATTTAGAATTTTATGTTGGATTGTGCATAATGGGGATGGGGCAATGTCTTGTGCAGGTGGAATACTGGACAGGGTGGATAGCTACGTTTTTACGGGTGCACTTGTGTATGCTTTTGTCCGTAACGTACTCCCCCTTTATGGAGTTTGAATACATCTAAGGTAGCTGCAAACACCCCAAAATCGTGAGAGGTTAGTACGAAATACATATATGGTTTAAACGGTCTAGTAAAAGATTGTTTTGTTACCGCCTTACGGGCAATGATCTATGATAGACGTGTTTTTCCCGGCGCTCGATCAATAACAGCTTAAATGGTAGGTCGTTTGTTTGATGTTTATGTTGCATGTATGTCTGGTGAAAAGATCAAATAGCAAGCGATAATCTTTGGAAACTTCAAATCAACATTCACATAACAAATTTATGTGCACTTAAATTCTGTGATTTCAGTGCTTGTATATGAGCCTATTTAATAAAAACAACACATAAAGGCCCTTAGGAGGTAACGAATTAAATGATACACACTAATTGTTTTTAAAATGCTATTATTACTTATTAGGTTAATGGATCAATATCGGGCATTTTACATTTGGGTTAGGCTTTATAGATTAATATTGCTAATAAGTTTTTAGGTTTTAAGTTTTTATATTATATATTTGGCCAAGCAGTATTAATAAAAACAAAATTTAACCAGAATGCGAAGAGTTGTCAACGATGAGAATTCTTTCAACAAAAACTTGTCAAAGCTTTTGTGTTATGAGTTTCATTTTCAACAAAAATTTACATGAGAATTCTTCGTATTTCATTTTCCTTAAAAATAGATTGCAAGTAAGTGAAGGTTCCAACCATGTGGCCTATGAGCCTATCCATCTCCGATAACATGTGTTGTTATTTACAAAAGAGCAACAATAAATGAGAACTTTTGTATTGTTACTTTTGCTTAGCAAATTAAATTAACATGGCGCATTAAAAATCAAATAGAATGGGTCTTAAATGGGAATCAAACCCGGCCCTCATGCGTAACAAAGTAGCGTTCAAAATGTATGTATGTAAAAGATATATATCTTTTTGTTCTTTAATTTATTGCCTCCGGGAAAAAACGGGCCTCGGCGGCTCGTCCACCCCTAGGGCCGGCCCTGCATATCACATATGTTGTGTGTGAAAAAACTAATAGAATAGTTTAGCACGCATAACTGTAGAAAATTAAAGTTTTCACATTTCTATGTGTTGAGAACAACAATTTAGAGATTAAAAAGGAACGCTTAATTCACTAAGAAGCGAAAGCTTGAGATCAAAAAGTTTATATATTTGTTTAAAAGCATCGAGATTAAAACATAATTTGCACGGTTTTTTTTTTTTTTGGTGTTTTATTTTTTTATTGTAAAATTTGAAATCCTCCCGACCACCACTTCGTTTGAAACCCTCCACGCGTGAATTCGGAAGAGGTTGTGCCACGTTTGTGCAGAGATTATACCTTTTTGATTTGGTTATGGGGTGACACGTTTGTGCAGGGGCGCTTTTGAGGGTGGGCAATTTGGGGTTGCTACCCTCCCCCGGCGTATAGAGGGTCTTTTCTTTTGCTCCCTCTTTTTCTTTTACCAGTAACTCCCCTCGAGTTAGCGGTTTATTGTGTTACTTTTCTGTTTGCGTTTGACTTTGTGCATGGCCCCCGCGCGTAGAGGTAGAAACGTCAAGACTGTTGGGCTGACGTCAGCATGTGATAGTGGGTTAAGGGCTTGCCCCCTAAAACATTTCCACGAATGCAAGGATGGTAAACCGGGGTCTAGTGGGTTTTTTCGCCTTCTTGAACACATGCAAAGCACCCACCTTAAGACTGAAAACAGGAAGACCTATGTGAAGGAGGCTATCGCTAAGGATTTGGACCTTTTTCTGGATGTGGGGGAAGTCCTAAGGGCAGGAGACAAATGGTTATGTGGGGAGTGCATGGTTTTGCACGCCCTTAGTAGGGGGTGCAAACATGGTGATGAGATGGTGTCTTTTACTCAAATCTCGGGAGACGTGGACGATTTCATTGTTGGGATTAGGAAGCCATGTCAAGTGGTTGCCGACCCTCTTACACTCTCCCCGGAAGGGGTGGTAACCAATGTTGCCCTTCTCGAGCGTGTTTTTTCACTCCGTTTTCAAACCGTTAAATGCATCCCCCCAAGTTGTCGAATGGCGTTCGCTCAGGTTTTAACGAGTGCTTTACGTAAAGTGGTGGCGTCTCCAGGCTCGGTTGAAAATTGGGTTCAGTTGCTTTTGTTGCCGTGTTGTACACTGAGGGTTGTCAGGCCTTCTTCCAGGCAAGAACGGATATCAGGAAATAGAAAATCCCTGCAGTGCAACAGCATCTTGCAGGCGCTTGCATTGTGGAAAGATGGGTCTGGTTTTACAGATCTGGTCTCTTCTCTCTTGAGCAGTGGGGGGGACTCTGAGGTGCCTAGGAGGGTTTCTGGAAAGGGCGAAGACAATAAAAAGGATCCAAATATCAAGCAATGCCTACGGAAGGTCAGGGATGGGCATTTTACGGCGGCGGTCAAAGTTTTATGTTCTAGTGGGGTTGCCCCCTTTGGAGAATCAACCATGAAAGCTCTTATTGATAAACACCCGGTGATGCCACCCCCATCACTGCCTTCCAACCCCATTGTCCAACCCACTATTATTATAGCAGAGGATTGCGTGCTTAAATGTATCAAATCCTTCCCTAGATGGACATCTTGTGGCAGAGATGGGATGCGGGCCCAACACTTGTTGGACGCTATTGGGTGCGAGGGGTCGGTAAGTTCCTCAGGTCTGCTCACAGCTATTACTGGAGTCGTCAACCTATGGCTTGAAGGGCTGTGCCCTAAGGAGTTGGCAGAGTTTGTGGCCTCAGCCCCCCTCACCCCCTTATTGAAACCTGATAATGGTATTAGGCCTATCGCCGTGGGTGGCATCTGGCGTAGGTTGGTCTCTAAGGTGGCTATGAAGAAGGTTGGGAAGGACATGGCCCAGTATTTGGGGGATTTTCAATTTGGGGTTGGTACACCAAATGGGGCGGAGGCGGTGCTTCATAGTGCGAACAGGTTCCTTAACTCCTTTCATGAAGATGGGTCCATGGCCTTACTTACGGTAGACTTCACCAATGCTTTCAACATGGTTGACCGCTCAACGTTCCTCCAACAGGTCCACCAACGTTGCCCATCTATCTATCGGTGGGTCCAGTTCCTGTACGCCCAACCCGCTCGGTTGTATGTTGGCAGCGAGTGTATTGGGGCCACCACTGGAGTGCAACAGGGGGATCCCTTGGGGCCCCTCCTCTTTGCCCTAGCCTTACACCCCCTTATTCTCCGTGTGCAGGAGCACTGTAACCTCCCCTTTCATGCTTGGTATTTGGATGATGGTACGATCATAGGTAATGCAATGGAAGTTGCTAAAGCCTTGGACATCATCAACACGGAGGGACCATCCATAGGGCTCCATCTCAATATTAAGAAAACGGAAGTGTACTGGCCATCGTGTGACGGTCTCAAGGTGCAGGACGGCCTTTTCCCGAGAGGGATAAGTAGACCTGTGAGGGGGGTTAAGCTCCTTGGGGGGGCGGTTAGCCGAGACTCTGCTTTTATTGGGGAATTAGCAGGGCGGCGGGCATCGACAGCGGTTGACCTTATGAAACTCTTGCCCTGCTTACAGGACCCCCAGTGCGAGCTTCTTCTTTTAAGGTCATGCATGGGGGTAGCTAAGTTACTGTTTGGGCTGCGGACCTGCCAACCTCACCTGATGGCAAATGCGGTATCTTGTTTTGAAGATGGTCTCCGAAAGGCTATTGAAGACATTGTTGTTTGCGGGGGGCCCTACTTTGGTGAACTTCAGTGGCGTTTGGCATCTTTGCCGATGCGCCTGGGTGGTTTGGGCCTCCTCTCAGCTCGGGATGTTGGAGTTTATGCTTTTGTGGCGTCTAGAGCTCAGTCGTGTGTATTGCAAGACCACATCCTTCGGAACAGTGGGGTTGTTAAGCTTGACGTAGACTACCAACAGGCCCTCGAGTATTTAAGTGTCTCTCTTCCAGACTTTGACATTAGCGGTTTCTCTAATATGGACACCGCCCCCCCAAAGCCACAAAAAACTTTGGCGAATGCTCTATTTGAGAAAATCGCTCGGAATCTGGGAGAAACACTTGATCTGTCTCCCCGCCAGAAGGCGGTGATTGAGTGCTTGAAAGGCCCCCATGCGCAAGACTTTTTGACTGTTATCCCGATCGAGGGGCTGGGGCAATGCATGTCGGCTGTTGAGTACAGGGCTATCCTCAAATACCGGCTGATGATCCCTATGTATCCAGAAGACGAAACCTGCCCAATCTGCCGTAAAGCCTGCATGGATAAATACGGGGAGCATGCTGTTCATTGCAAGGAGCTCCCTGGTTTCAAATACCGGCATGACTGGGTGAGGGATGTTTTGGGGGACATCTTGAGGAGAGCGGGGATTTCTGCCAAGAAGGAGGCCCCTGTGAATTTCCTTACAGACCCCATGGAAGGGAGATCTACATTGAGACCAGCGGACCTGCTCGTCTTTGGCTGGGCGGGAGGGAAACATGCTTGTGTAGATCTCACAGGAGTCTCCCCCTTAGCTGGTTTAAGGGAAAACGGGTTTGTAGCAGGACAAGCGGTAAAGAAAGCAGAATCTAAAAAGGTGGATAAACACGCTAAAGCATGTGCTGATAACCAACATGCATTTGTCCCCTTCGCCTTCGACACCTTTGGATCCCTAGCTCCAGAAGCTATCCGTTTGCTGACTAGGGTCCAACAGGTTGTCCACAGCAGTGGCTCATCAACAGGTGGGCAGGGGTTTGTCTTTAATGGGCTAGGGTTTGCTATCCAGAAAGGGGTAGCGGCGCAGCTTGTTGCTCGCTTACCTGCGATATTGATGTAAAGTGCAATTGCTTTTGAATAGTAAATTACGATTTTAGTAAAAAAAAAAAAATTTGATATATCATATGACAACATATTCATCCATCTGAAGTTACAAGATGTTTACATTTTGTGTGGTTATGTCAAAGTATATGAATTATAGTCTATAGCAAACCATCTTTACACAGAGGGCAACCCAAATACGCATTTTTGAGGCGTCCTTAGAATGAGGTGTTTCCGTGTGAAAAAAACAACCAAATATGAATCAAAGCGGGAGGAGAAAGAGAGAGAGAGAGAGAGAGAGAGAGAGAGAGAGAGAGAAGGGGACGTTTTATAGACTATGAACGGGCCAACTTTAGGCAAGTACCATGCATCCATGTTAGAGGCGTTTTCAATAGCCTATATGAGTAGTATATGGATACAGGATACTCATTGAAAGGTATCGAAAACTAATAAGAATTAATCTTGTAGTATACATCATGTGAATTGTGTTTTAGTTTGCACTTTAATATTATAACCTGGCTTTGTAATTGTTTGAAGTAAAAAAAAAAATTATACATTAGATATTATATAAAAGTTCATGACCCAAATTACCTTATTTTATGAAGTTATAGAATATGTAAAGCAAATCTTGGTCTTCATTTATTTTATTTTCAAAATTGCACCCACACTCTTTGGAGGTTTCTTCAATGCAACAGTAGTAAATCCCCACCCCTAAAAGTTGATTATAACTATACTTTTCAAAGGGCTGATTTTTACTAGGGCTTGTAAAAATGCGATGCTTTTTTTAATGGATTTTCCCGTAGAAGATGTATAGATGCTCTTGTTCTGTGAGGAAAAAAAACTGTTCCATTTTTCAGAATAAATCTTGATATAAAAATAAAGTTGTTACAACAGTTTATGAGTGTGAAAATGTATGTTCGGTTCGGCCCGTTTTTTTTGGTTCAACCAGCTTATAGAGTGTGAAAGTTATTATACTCGATTCTTTATATTTATGTTAGTGAGTTAGTGGCCTTCCAAAAAAAAAAAATGTTAGTGAGTTAGTTATATTACAAGGAATGGTTTTGAGTGGAAGAGAGATAAAATAAATGGAATTCATATGTAAGTGTATGGGAAATACATTTCATCCCTTATAATTTTTTTTAATATTTTTAAAGTTGGTTGTGAATGAAGGGAGAGAAAAGGTATAAAAAATAATATTTATTTGAAAATGAGAGAAAAAACATAGTGATTTTTAGTGTAATTATATAGATATGGATAAAGAATCTGGTATGGATGCTTAGTAAAGTAACAACTTTGAGTCCTGGATCTACTATTTTCTTTTTATATGTATTCATTGATTCCACTACTTTTAAATAAAACATTACTTATGTTATTATTATTTTATACAAATTACATCTAGTTGAAAGTCACAAAATCTACTTGGGATATGTTTTCTTTTATATTCTTTTGGTAAGGGTGAAGAAAAGAAAATTGATATTGGATTTAAATAAGGGTGTTGCTAAATGTACTCCTCTTTTTCTAAATTTTACTAGATATACTTCCTCCCTTAAGTTTTTAAATAAATACAATCAAACCTTTTATTTTGTATTTTTCTAAATTTCATCCACTTTAAGTTTTTAAACAATTCAAATTCAAAAAGATAATAAAATAATAGTTTCTTAGCAATCAAACTACGAGAATGTATAATTTTGCATAAATCAATCGAGTATTAGTATATATGTTTATATAAATATGTTTACGTAACAACATTTGTTTTATATGTATACCCAAATAGTTTTCTTTTAAAATAAAATGAATTTAGTATTACTACACACCAGGTGGTCTCATATTTGACTTTTCCTTTTATTTCTACTTTTTTTTTACTTTTATAAAACCTACATCTACTTTAAGTTTTTAAATATTAAAAAAAAATTAATTAAATCATATAACCAAGTCTTTTCTAAAATTTATAAACATTTCAAAAAAACTAATTATATAACCAAAGCAAAGGAACTGGTTGCATCCGTAAGAGCTATAACATATTAATGATTTCTTTTGAACATAATAGCAGCAATTAGGTTATCTGTGGCTATATGAGAAGTGCTTCCGGAATCCGTACTGCAATTCAGTTATTTATGTATTTTTATATATTAACACAAAGTTACGATGAACAGTACTTGAAATATTTAAGTATTTGATTTTATTTAGTAATGTTTTCTCAATTATTCATTTAATTGTTTAGTAATAAAATAATTATTAGGTATTTATTCTTTTTATTAGTAGCATTTTGTTTAGCATTCGGTTTGATTTTTTTATAATAACTTACTTTCGGATCACTACGATAGCGACACGATATATGTTATCAAACAAAAAAACATAAAATTTAATACATACCAGTACCAATGTTGTTCAGTTCGGTACGGTATGATAGCAATACGATCTTAGTTTATCGCAAGAAAAAACAATAAAAATAAATCCCGGTAATGATACAAATGTTGTTTAGTCGGTTTCAGTTTGGGTTGGTACGATAGCGGCACAATAGCTGTTTTCCATAATGTTTATATAGCAACGTTGAAAAAAAATAATCATAGAATGCAAACCAATCAAACTGGTATCATCTAAACAGCATACAAATCAAATGATGTGTTGTGAGGGTTGATGTGTTGTATTGCAAGCAGCCGACGCAAGTTCGATTGTTATTGTGTCTGATTCTATGTTTTGCCAATGTGGGGCTAGCCCACTTGGTAGAGGCATATGACTCTTAAGGGAGATGTTCCAGGTTCAATCCTGGGTAAGGGTGATAAATATTAGAACTATTGGTGAATAGAGCAGACCAGACGTTCTCATTCAAAAAAAAATGAACAACATCTGTACTGGTATGGATATTCGTTTTTATTGTTTTCGATCGATGTAAGACTTTCTCTTTCGATTACTATAGCGAGTGTAGGTACCATAACGAACCAAACAGATACTAACCGACTTTTCGCCGCGAAGCGCGGGTGGAAAATCACTAGTTGAAATAAAAATAAGAATTTTAATAGGGGTGAATTTTGACAACTTTAAAACTATTATTTTTAGAAAGGGGGTGTAACTAGTAAAAATGAGGGTGTATTTAGCCTACCCCTTTAAATAACTCTAACTTTAATCAATTGTCTGATATCATTTTTCAACTTTTGATTTGTACAATAACACTTCTAGTTTTCAACTTATTTTCCTTTATCATTCCCAAATTACTTGAGATATGTTTTCCTTTATGCTTTTTTTTTTGCTGATGTGACAGCTGACGTGACATCTGACTTGGTTTGTTTTGATGACGTGACACTGGTTTGGTGGCGTGACATCTGACATCAGCTACATGGGTTAGTTTGGAAGTGATATCGGAAAACAATTTGAAAGTTGGGAATGGTGTTGTACAAATCATAAGTTGAAGATGTTATCAGCTAATTGATGAAAATTAAGATTATTTAAATCTAAAATTAAAAAAAAGGCCTTCCTCCATTGTTCAAAAAGTAATAATAAAATTAATAGAAGGTTCTTTACGTATTCCTTTATTCATTTTTCTCTACTTTTTTGTTCTTTCAATCTTAGGTGTCCCCCTTTGCAATCCACATTAAAGCTTGCCAAACACCATAAGAGTATTGGCGGATCTAGGATTCCGACCAAGGGGTAACGTTTTATAAATAAGTCGTAACGAAATCGAAAAAACGTCAAATTTTTCCAAAATTTACACTAATTTTTCCAATTTTTTTCCGACCAAGGGGTAGCGGACGGCACCCCTTAATAAGCTATAGGTCCGCCCCTGCATATTATAACGGTACGTTCAAACCAATTATATGATGCATCCAAAGTGATCAGACGACCGTATGATTATAATAGTGTGTCCATTTGATTACGACACATCTAAAAATACTTGTATTTATATGTACGTCGTTTATACCATCGCTTAAAATAAAATACATGTGTTGTGTTGCATCATTGACTCTTCGAACGCCTCCCGTTAATATATTATATGTGTTTGTTTGTTTGTTTGTATATACATTCCTTTAGGTAGGTATAAAGTTGTGATGATTTCTGACGTTGTTTCTGTGCGAAAATGACTGTTCAATATGTTTGCTTTTGGTAAAGCTTATATCATGCATGTAAAAATTCTCTTTGTTCTGAACCGCTTTGATGAAACTTCCGTACTTGCCGCCTAAATGCATGGTTGGGGAGAAGTGTTTGAAAATGTTTCTCTTCACATTTCTAGGATATTATCTTCGGTTTCTCCAACATAAATTTTTAAGATATTGGGTTTGATTTCCACAAGGGGGAGATTTTCTCATATTTATTGGGTTTTCTTCTGAATTGGTGTATAGGCATTATGCCTAGTGGAGATGAATATATGATCGACTGATTCCGCTGATGGCACAATAATACTCCAATAGTTAATCAGTGATCCAAAATTACCGTTAAAAAAAGTTCTAAAAAATGATATTATTTACCTATATATTAAAAAGTCAAGTGAGTGAAAAGTATAATAAATAAATATTAAAGAGTTAATTACTGTTTCCGTCCCTAAGGTTTGTCAAAAATAACGGTTTCAGTCCATTAGTTTAAAAATTGCGATTTCAGTCCATTAGTTTCATTTTCGTAACCATTTCAGTCCACTAACTTAACTCCATCCATTTATTTTGTTAACTTTGAGTTAACTAACTAATTCAGGGACGGTTTACCTCAATTTTAGAAACACAGGGACTTAAGTGTAAACTCTAAAACATTAAAACAAAAAAAATAGTAAATTCCAAAAAATCAAAAAAATTCCAAAAAACCAAACAAATTCCAAAAAATTCTAAAAAATCATAAAAATTCTAAAAAAATCCGTTTCGGCGCGAACTGTTTCGAACCCGAACCGTTTCGAGCTGAACCGTTTCGACGCGAACCGTTTCGACCCGTACCGTTTCGACCCGAACCGTTTCGAGCTGAACCGTCCGTACCGTTTCGTCGCGAACCGTTTCGACCCGTACCGTTTCGAGCCGAACCGTTTCGACCCGTACCGTTTCGAAGCCGAACCGTTTCGAGCGGAACCGTTTCGACCCGAACCGTTTCGACCCGTACCGTTTCGAACCGAACCGTGCCGTTTCGAACCGAACCGTTTCGAGCTGAACCGTTTCGAACCGAACCGTATCGAGCTGTACCGTTTCGAACCGTACCGTTTCGATGCGAACCGTTTCGAACCGAACCCTTTGGACCCGAACCGTTTCGACCCGAACCGTTTCGACGCGAACCGTTTCGGTTCGATACGGCACGGTTCGATACGGCACGGTTCGCGTCGAAACGGTACAGCTCGAAACGGTTCGGTTCGATACGGCACGGTTCGGTTCGAAACGGTTCAGCTCGAAACGGTTCGGTTCGAAACGGTTCAGCTCGAAACGGTTCGGTTCGAAACGGTACGGCTTGAAACGGTTCGGCTTCGAAACGGTACGGGTCGAAACGGTTCGGTTCGAAACGGTTCGGCTTCGAAACGGTACGGGTCGAAACGGTTCGCGTCGAAACGGTTCAGCTCAAAACGGTTCGGGTCAAAACGGTACGGACGGTTCAGCTCGAAACGGTTCGAGTCGAAATGGTACGGGTCGAAACGGTTCGCGTCGAAACGGTTCAGCTCGAAACGGTTCGGGTTCGAAACAGTTGGCGCCGAAACGGATTTTTTGGATTTTTTAGAATTTTTATGATTTTTTAGAATTTTTATTATTTTTTAGAATTTTTAATATTTTTTAGAATTTTTTGGAATTTGTTTGGTTTTTTGGAATTTTTTTGATTTTTTGGAATTTACTATTTTTTTTGTTTTAATGTTTTAGAGTTTGCACTTAAGTCCCTGTGTTTCTAAAACTGACGCAAACCGTACCTGAATTAGTTAGTTAACTCAAAGTTAACAAAATAAATGGATGGAGTTAAGTTAGTGGACTAAAATGGTTACGAAAATGAAACTAATGGACTGAAATCGCAATTTTTAAACTAATGGACTGAAACCGTTATTTTTTACAAACCTTAGGGACGAAAACAGTAATTAACTCAATATTAAAAAGATAAGTGAATTAAAAGTAATAAAATTTAACTTTTACCTATTTCCTATACTTACATTTCCTAAATGGGAGAATAGTGACAGGCAGCTTTCCTATACTTACATTTCCCAAATGGGGGAGCAGCTTTCCTATACTTACATTTCCCAAATGGGGGAATAGTGCCAGGCAGTTGCCTGGCACTCCCCTATTGGACCAACCAGTTTGCTATTTTTTAACCATTTTAAAATTACGTTTATACTCCTGTTTAAAATTACCGTTTTGCCTCTAGCTCAAAATCAAATTACGCTTTTGTCCTTATCTCAAAATTACGATTTTGCCCTCAATGCAAAATTAAGATTTTGTCTGGCACTCCCCAATTGGACCAACCAGTTTATTATTTTATATCCATTTTAAAATAACGTTTTTGCCCCCAGCTAAAAAAAAATACTCTTTTGCCCCCAGCTCAAAATTACGATTTTTCCCTCGATTCAAAATAAGATTGTGAATCGAATAAGTTTAAGTCCTTAAAATAAGATTGTGGTTTTGCCCTCAGCTCAGAATTACCTTTTCGCCCCCAATTCAAAATCAAAATCTGTTTTTGCCCCCAGCTAAAAATTACGATTTTGCCCTATGTTCAAAAATGTGATTTTTCCTCGTTTAAAAAATTATGATTTCGCCCTCAGTTCAAAATTACGTTTTTTCCCAGTTCAAAATAAAATTATGCTTTTGCTCCCAACTCAAAATTACGATTTTGCCATCGGTTCAAAATAAAATTGTGGTTTTGCCTCCAGCTTAAAATTACAATTGTGCCCTTAGTACAAATTTATATTACGTTGTTACCCCAAGTTCAAAATTATGAATTTGCCCCTCTGAAAATTTACAATTTTGCCCCTGGTTCAAATTTACAGTACTGCCATCACTTTAGCTTTTGGCAAATTACACTTTTACCCCAGTCAAAAAAATACAAATTTCCCTCGGTTAAAAATTACAATATTGCCATCGTTTTAGTTTTTTTTTACCAAAACTATAAAAATGTTTCGTTTTAATTGGTTGACTCTATTTAATTGTTTTTCGTGTCAATGAGCTGCCTAACACTCGCTCATTATTCGGCCATCGCCCCGCAATGCGGGCGGGGCATCCACTAGGTATATTAAAAAATGAAGTGAATGAACAGTATAATAAATAAATATTAAAAAGATAAGTGAATGAAAAGTAATAAAAATAGAAATGAATGAATAGTATCGGGTACCGATACTGGTATCAGTGTATTTTCGGTATCCGTTCGGCACCGGTATTCATCGGGTTTTACCCTCAAATACCGATGCCGTACCAGTACCAACCATATCAAGCCGTATTGTACCAGATATATTCGGTACCGGTACCCACTTTTGGAGATTTCGGTAACGGTATTTTCGGTACCGTTTGGTACTGAGCTCATCAAATCTTGTAGCAACGTAGCAATGCAAGTAATTGCACAGTTTAGATTACTTTTTATACACACAGTAAGTAAACTGTATTTCGTTTGAATGAGGTTTTATATACACAACAACTTATTTTGCTTTATTTTTTGTCTTTTTACGTAATGAATGAATTGTAGCATGTAAAATTAACTTGGATATTTAGATTATTGATGAGCAAATCGTATCAAATCCTGTAATCAAACCGGTAACGTATCGGTACCAAATTTACTATACCAAATCATTTTCAGTACCAATTTGGTACCCACCTTTTGGCGTTTTCAGAATCGTTACTTTCGGTTCGACATCGGTCTAGCACCATACCTATATTTATTGATTTTTACCTTCAAATACCATACCGTATTGTACCGAGCATTTTCGGTGTCGGTACCTAATTTCGATGATTTTCTCGATCGGTACTTGCGGTGCCGTTACCGGTACCGAGCTCATCCATATTTTAACGTGTTAGCACCGTAATAACTGAACTGAAAACAACCGAATTTCCAATGTGTAGGACGTGTGGGTCCTATTATTATATATTAAGTTATTTAAAATTGTTTTTTTTAGGACGGATTGACTATACTTTTCACGACATTTTTATTTATGTTTTGATATTCGGTAGCGTTTTGCAGTCATTGGGTCCCCACCGCAACGCGCGGGCGGAAATTTAACTAGTTAATTTAAAGTCTATCTAATGTTTGATATTGGAATAACGTACTTATAGGAAAAAATAATATGTATTAAGAGAGTTGTATAGTGTCAGAGAAAAAAAAATTATTTAGTCTCCTAAAACCAGGAAGTCGTAGGAGAGGTATAAAACGGACTTCGATAGAACTCATTCTAACGGCATTGGAACCGTCTCATCGAACTCTATGATCTTAGATTTTAGGTTTTCGCTTGTCTCGTCAAACTCTATGATCTTAGATTTTAGGCTTTCGCTTTTGGATTTTTAGCTTGTAGATTTTAAATTTTTTGTTTGGATCATTGTGTCTTTTTGTTGGACATTGTGTTTTTTTCGTTCGTGTGTCTTTTTTGCGATTTATTGTGTTATATTTCTTGGAATTGTGTTATATTTTGCGATCTATTGTGTTTTTGTACCCTTATTAGATTCAGGTGACTATGTAGGATAACTCAACCCTATATAGTATTATACTCTGTATATAATTTACCAAATTAATCAAATGTATTTCTAATAAAAGACTTTGGAATTGTTCCTCGCATCTTGTATATTTTTTTTCTCGTCATGTTAAGTTTAAACTAATAAAATTTATTAGTTTAGGATACTAAACATGTATGAATGATTTTCTTTAATCAAGATGTAAAGTTAAATTACCTTCTTTTTTTTTTATAAATAAACGATATGAGTAGGAGTTTAATTTGAATGTTTCATTTTGTAATATAAAACCAGATCTCAAATTAAGTGATGCTAGTTGAATCAAAACTTCAAAAGCAGTCTTTATCCTAACTAGTCATTCTTAATACTTGATTTTGACCAAAAAAAGATTTATATTTATAAAATCACAATTATTGAATAATGAATATATCACAGAAAAAAACATAATCATGCAATGTTTTAGTTTTTACACACTTCTTTTGATTTAAAAACATTAAAAATTTATTGAATATATTTCTCTTTCTAATTCGAAAACATTAATGAAATGGTATATATCCTTTTCTCTTTTTTTATTCACTTTCTATTTTAGTTTTCCACTAATTTAAAACTTGATGTTAGGTGATAAACTTGTAGCCAATGATGGCTTTGTATCATGGTTGATTGGGGCATTCTGGTTTTTTTTCCATCACTGGGGTTTGAGTTCTACCTATTGTATTTCGGGTAAGGGCACTTAACTGGCTAGGGGTTTAGTGGGGTTTTTCTCCAGTTGAACGTCGTGTCACTTTTTGTGTCAGCGTGGGCCCTGTTGTAACGAACGATTGTCTGGCTTTAGTGAGACCGAGCTTCCAATGAGGAAGTGTGATGAGTCGATGTTGATAATTTGTCGTTAAAAAAAAGTGATAAACCTGGAGGGACTGAAATGAAAATCAGCCAAAGAATGAGGGTGTATATCGTTCCACTGGTACTAAATGACAGTCACATCGGGGCCATACACGTGGTGGGAACACTGTGATAATGACAACACTTTCGCAGGTCCTACACTCCCACATAAGTAGGCTTTTAAGGTTGATCACTTGTCCATGTCATCTGAAGTATGTTGTACCCATGGTTGTAAAAATCCCGACTAGTCTCCGATTAGTCGCCGATTAATCACTAATCGGAGGTTCACCGATTAATGGCCGATTAATAGCTAGGCAGTCAATGGCGGTCCTATTCTTGCCAAATTTTGGCTAAATGCACGCCAAATTTTGACAAAACCATATGAATTTCATCCAATTACTTAAAAAAATGAGTTAATGAGGGGTTAAAACATGTCTACTTTAAAAAACTACATATAAAAATGTGTGTGTATATATGTAACTAAAAATTACTTATAAAAATCTCAATCCGATTAATTCCGATTAATCCCTATTAATCCCGATTAATCGCTAGTCGGTACCCCACCGCCCGACTAGCGCCTAGCGATTCTTACAACACTGGTTGTACCCTTAGGGTGTCCGGGGCACCAAGCGGAGAGTGCTTCGGTGACCCCATTCCCCGATCGGGAACACCGTCGCCATCACCGCGGGGACCCGAATCGGGGAGGGGTTTCGGTGGTTGTTCACCGCGATGAAGAATGAAGAAGGAGGGTGTCAGGTCCCGTTTCCCACCAATCAAATTGTTTTGTTTTTTTTTTTTGAATAAAAAACCCTTCCGCCACCTAGACCACCATAGGGCCCCCTCCATATTCCCCCACACCGCCGGCGCCATGGTAGGGGCGCCATTGAAGCCCCGCCATGGTGGTAACGAGCTGAAACGCCATTCAGGTGGGGTTCACTGGTTTTTTAACCAATCAAATGTTTTTTTTATTTTGTTTAATAGGGGCTCCATCCACACTCTCCAAATTAAAGAAGGGCTCCATGGTACACATGGATCCTACGTGGCACCTATAAAGCCCCATGGAGCCTCATCCACACCCCATAGCCTAAGGGTCAAGGGTATGGAGAGCCTCATCCCCAAAGGGATGGGCTGTTACGTCATCGTCACGTAGGAGGGGCTTGAAGAGGATGGACCTAAGGGGGTGGGGGATGAACCCCTTTATGTATATATATGTATGTATGTATAGGTATATGTGAGAGAAGGGAGGCACGGCGAGTCCGGCTGGTGGGAGCCGTTTGGGACGGACCGACCCTATGGGGGCAGTGTGGGGGACCGGCGCCGGGCCAAGCCGGGCCCCATACCGTCTGGTTTAAGTTCAACCTTTGACCATGCCATTTTACCAATAATTAATTATAAGGCTGTGCGGTATGGGGTACGTCCCCATACCCGTTGAGGACCGGCGCCGCCTTCACACCATCCTGCCCCCCCCCCCCCCCCCGGTCCCCGTCCTCTCCGTCGACATCATGACGTTTGAGACGGTCCACTAAAGGACAATTTTTTGTGAGGAACGATGAGAAATGTGACCATTTGATAAAAAAAAATATAAAAGTGGTGGGGTAGGATCATCTTGGACCATCCTCCCATTTCCATTAGTTTTGTGGGATGGACCATCCTTGGGAGAACTATGATGTGGCGCCTACGTGGCGGATCATCCTCCAAGGGAGGATGGGCACCATACCCTCTAGCCTTATGCTCTTTTTTTGGAATGAACAGTAACATCAATAAGAATGAATAGTAGATGATCAAATGGTATCGGGTACCGGTACCAGATTTATCAAACCGGTGTATTTTTGGTACCGGTTCGGCACTGGTATTAACCGGTTTTTTATCCTCGGGTACTGGTACCGGTACCAACTTTACCAAACCGGTGTATTTTCGGTACCGGTTCGGCACCGGTATTCACCGGTTTTTACCCTCAAATACCGGTGTCGTACCAGTACCGACCGGTACCGAATCGTACCGTACCAGGTATATTCGATACCGGTACCCACTTTTGAGGATTTCGGTAACGGTTGTTACCGAGCTCATAAAATCCTGTAGCAACGCAGCAATGCAAGTAATTGCACCGTTTAAATTGCTTTTCATACACACAGTAAGTAAAATGTGGTGTAAAATCACGCCTCACATACCACCCTCTCCAACATGATTTTAGATGGGGTGTCACAACCCCCGACCCCTATTCCGGGAGCGGGCGGCAGTGAGCCAGTTTCAGTGGTATCGGTGTTTATCAATATGGCAGCGGAAAATTTCATCAGGACTATAGTTAGGAAATATTTTATCAGAGTTAAACACCAAAAATACTTAAATTAAAGAAATGGGATAAAACCCAAGTTTCTCTGATAATACATTTATAAGTGGGACAAAACCCGATTTTTCATTTTGATACATTTATAAGAATAATCCCAATTATTGAAAACAATTCTCCCTTTTAAATAGGTAACTTTTATTGCCACTTTTCTAAGCCTTCAATGCTCTCCAGCTGGCTTTTATTGGCTTCACAGTAAGTTACCCGAAACACGTGTTTAAAACATTTTATCAGCAGGAAATACTGGTGAGTGAATCTCAGTTTAATCAAGTTTAATAAAAACAATTGTACAGTATTGAGGGCGATCTCACAATTACATTTGTTTCCAAGTTATATCAATTAACATCCATGGTACTGTCAGACCCGACTTGTGGAAATGTTACCCCTCGTAAGGCAGTAACATAACTTTGTATACAAAACCCCAACATACTCATGATAATTGTATTCTTACAAATACTCAATAACTGCTTAATATATAATTAATTAAGTGATGTTTTGTAACAACAGTTAACAAAAAGATATTACTCACAAAAAGGTTTACACAAAAAGAGGATTACTCACATTGCTATTTTAGGTCTTTCCCTTGTGGCTTCCTGGTTATAATCTAGTTAAATAAATAATGCACACGCGTTAGTATAATAACTCATTTTAACATTAGTAATACCCTCCGCGAGACGGCATTCCAACGACTACGTCGGGCAGAACCACGACAGCCGTTACGGAACCCTAGATCAATTGGGCAGCGTATCTAATACGTATCCAGGGGTTATGATACTTACAAGGCAGAGCTTCGCTAATTAGGGGGTATAATGCACGGGTATAGGGCCTACACTACAGAAATTGAGAGAGAAAATCGAATTTTGAACGAATTGGATTGAAGGCTCGACGATCCAATTTATAGGGCTGATTTCTGACTCTCTCGCGCCCCGCGTAGGACGAGGTGAGGGTTTACGCGGCCCGCGAGGGCCCTTAAGGCGGCATAGGGTTGCTGAGTCATCGACACGTGGCGACATCAGGTTTTCTCTTATCGTTGAGCTGTCGCGCCCCGCGTAACCCGAAGACTAAGTCTTCGCGGCCCGCGAGCGATGCTAAAAATTGTTTTTATTTTATTTGTATCAAATTAAAGGTATTCGGGACCGTTTTTCGCATTCGGGGTGTATTTTAGGACGTACAGGGCCACTCTAAATATATTAGGGGTGTCGGAAAATATTTTGGAGGGTTGATATATCTTGGTATAACTCCTGGATTAATAAAATATATAATGCACTCACATTAAGTATTGTTGATGCAACAAATAAGAGACCAAGGATGGTAGCTACACTGGTTAGGCAAAAGGGTTGAAGGGTTCAACTTTGCCTAACGCAGGTCGTGGGGTCCCCCCACGTTTGCAAGACGTGGAAGGAGGTTCACTAGTTTATTGTTGTTGTTTGCTGAAGATCCTTCTCTGAAATGTACTCAGATTCGGATGTGGGAGCAAACGGAATGTGTGTGTTGGATGTGAAAGTGAGTGACTTGCATAAAGCAAGTACTCGATGTAAATGACCAGAGTTTAAGGAAACAGGCCTGGCCAAGAATGTCCCAACTCAGTTAATAAAGTGTCGATTATATAGGAGAAGACATCTCCCAAAGTAGCATTCATTTGACTAGTGTCCTTACTTGCAGCGAGGGGCTTACCCTTTTAGGGGTTAAAGCCTTTTGACCCCTGGATAATAGCGTGTGTTCTGCAGACCTGCTTTGCTTTTGCGGCTGTGGGTTGGTGAAGCAATCTCCGGATGTGACTGGCCACTGTTTCCGTATTGCTTTTCCCCAGCTTTTCAACCATTGAACCGTTTAACCCTTTGAGCGTTTACATATTTAGTCATTTTATTTAGTTTTGGGCTACCCCCGTCATCAGCCCCCCAAGTCAGAGGTTTTTGGGTGATGAGCTCAAAGACTTCTGACTTTTATGAGTGTATTTTATTGCCTAAAGGTTTCAAGGGTTCGTTTCTTGAAGGCTTGAAGGGTTGTAGGCAGTTAATATTTGAATTTTAAATAACTGACAATTGATTTGATTGATGTATGGCAGTTGATAAGGTGGCGGTTTTGCAGAAGTTACGGTTTGCCATTATTACCCCTATTGTAGGTTATTTTTGTTTTATATTTTCATATCATATTCATTTTGTACACAATTTCTTCAAGTTCTTCTCCTGCGTTTTCTTCTCTCAAGGTTAGTTTCAATTTACTTTTCGTTTTCCTTACATTCTTCATATTTCGAAAAATGGGTGCTCGTAAGGATTTAGCAAAATCCTTCTCCCGGTTAACACAAGAGGAGGTAGACTTATTTTGTATGGAATATGGTATTGATAGAAAGTTTAACCAAACTGCTCCTGCTTGTGATGTTCCTGTTGATAAACCGACCCCTGGTTCGATTGCCCTTTACTGCCGTCATTTTGAGTTTTCGAATCTTCGTTATCCCTTTTCGTTTTTTGTTTTGAACTTGTTGGAGTATTATCGGGTTTCTTTTGGGCAAGTTCATCCGAAGGGTATGGCTAGGGTTTTGCATTTTGAGGTTTTGTGTCGTGCCCTTGGATATGATCCTTCCCTGTTACTCTTTCGCCGATTTTTTCGTTTGGCTAAGAATGGCGATTGGTTTACTTTTGAAACGTCCAAAGTTGATTCCTGCCTTATTTCGTCCATGGTTACCACGCTTGGGGCTTGGAAGGATCGCTTTTTCTGGGTTTCCGATGCTATTCTTCCATTCAAGATGGTGTGGAGGCGGCCGGATGTCGTTCTTAATGATCCGGAGCCCTCCGAAACTGAATTGAATGATGTTTTTCTCAAAGCCATCCGGGAGTGCCCTTCGAGGGTTCGTCCCTTTCCTGAACATTTACTAGTTCTTTTAGGGGTTAGTAAAATCTGAGGGAATGTTGATCGGGATCCGGTTCTTATGAGGAGTGGCATGGGTATGCATTTTCCTTTTTTGCCCTTTTTGACTTTTTCTTAACTTATTACTTATGTGCTTTTGTTTTGCTCTTTGCAGTCATGTCTGCTTTGGATTTTATTAAGAGCGACGATACTTCTGATGTTGTTTTTGGGGATGCTCCATCTGTTCCTGGTGAGAATGTTGTGGTTAGAACTGTTGAGCAAAGGTTTGAGGGCTCGGGTTATGTTAGTGCTGCCAATGTCAAGGGTTTTTCTAAGTCCAATGCTCCCAAGTCTTCAACCCGTCGATCTTCTCGTCGGTTGTTGAAGGCTGGTCCTCAATCCACGTCTACTGAACCAGTGGACTTGAGTGATGATATTGAAGTTTCGGAAGATCAAAGTGGTGAAGCAGGTGCTGAGAAGGATAAAGAATTGGTTGTTCATGGTAAAAAGGTTTCGGGCAAAAAGGTTGTTGCTACCCCTGTTCAGGAATCTTCAAGCAGGGACGTTGAAGGGTTAGATCCTGAAGGGATTTATGTGCCTACTTGGTTGGTGAAGAATGATGACAGCTTCAAAGATGCTGCTCTTTGTGAGGATGCTCTGATTCACATTGCTCCTCCTTCAGTGCACAAGACTATTGCTGGGATGGATGATGACTTGATGTTGTCCCGCATGATTTTGAGTACTTGCAACCTTGCTGCTATGCTTCCTCAAGGCATTGCCCGTTTTCGTCAAAGAATGCAGGAATATGAAGAATTCTCCAAGAAGAAGGATAAAATGAAATCCTCCATGGCTGCGATGAAAAAGGAGATAGCTGGTTTTACCGAGAAAGAAGCAGCGTGGGAAAAGAAGGTTAGTGATTTGAAAAAGATGCATGAGATTGAGATGAGTGATTTGAAAAAGAGCTTCGAGGCTGATAGGTTGAAGCTTAGGGCTGACCGGGAAACTTTGTTTGTTCAGCAACAGGCTTTTGGTAAGGAGAAAGAGGGGTTGAAGGCTTCAGTTGCTCGTTCTACCGCTGACAATCAGTGGTTAATTGAGCAAGGTTTCCAGCAGGTTGTTACTTACCTTCTACATTCCAAGGAATTCAATTCTGCCCTTGGTGACGTTTATACTAAGCTTCTCAACCTGGGGAAACACCAAGGCCTCATTGCTGGTTATAAGCTTCATGAATCCGGCCATCCTTTGGAGAAGTCACCTCTGTTTCGTCCCGAGGCTTCTGATGTTTTTAAAGGCTCCGTTGAGCAAATGGAGAAACTGACCTATCCTTACATCCATCAAGTTTCTGCTTGTTTTGGTAAGCCTTTTGCTGTGTTGCAGGACTTGAAACCGAAGGGCCTGAATGAAAACGTTTGTGCTGAAATCTTAGGTTCTCTCTCAAGGAAGAGATCCTACTCGGGGGATAGTGATGATACCATTTCAGGTCAGCCGGATGTTCCCAAGTATGCCAGTTTGGAGGCTTCAGCGGTTGGTGGTGATGGAGGTTTGAAGACTAAAAAGCTGAAGAAAACAAAGAAGGCCAAGGGTGAAAGTTCTGGAGTCTCCAAGTCTGTTGATGCTTGATTCGTAGCTTTCTTTGCACTGAAAACAATTTATGTTTTGTGATGTTAACTTGAACAATATTAGGTTATTAGGAACCCTTAAGGTTCCTGTTGGTTGTGTTTAAGGCCTGTATGGCCGTTGGAACAGTAGTTAAGCTTGCAAGTTATTAGGACTTGCCCTAACTTGTGTTTGAAAGTCTTTTAGGGCTTTCTTTTATATGGTATGATGTTCAAATATTTTCCTTGTATTGTGTTTTTATACTCGTGCCTTTTTTGTTAAGGCAGTTTGTTTGGCTTTAACCTTCCAAGCCTTTTGGCTGTCTGTTGGTAGGTTGAAGCCTTTGAGGTGTCGAGTTGCTACCCGGGTGGCTTGAAACCTTGAAGGCTTCTTAGTATTGTGACCCTTTTGGTTTGTATCTTTATAACTTTTTGTCTAAGTCTTATTGTTCTTTTAGGTTTTCTTTGTCTTTTTGTAACTTTGTCTTTGTCGAGTTTGTGCTACCCTTATGTTTTTTATGCCTTAAAGGGTTCAGTGCTGCAGACACTTAGCCTTGGGATTTTTAACAAGAAGACATAGCACCTATCCTTTTTGTCATTTCTTTGTTTCCCACTTGAATTTTTTAAGCCTCTTTGTGGATTATATTTTTAAGGCTTAGGGAACATTTGGTGTAGGCTGTTCACACCCGTCTATTAGACAATTTTATGTTTTCTTAACAAGTCTCATGGAGTTGTATTGATTTAGGAACTCACCCCTTATATAGGCTCATTCAACCCTTGAACCTATTGAGCGATGTGGCCTGGGAGCTCATCCCCTTACATGGCCCTTGCCATGGAGTTTTTTGCTAGGTTCTCAACCTGATCTTAGGATAGAAAGACAAGTTTGATAAAACAACTTCATTCATTTAAGCAATACTTGCTTTTTACAAAAGGTATTCATAATGTTGTTTGAAATACATTTTGATACAAACCAAACTTTCCTGTTTAAACATGGAACCTTTTCAGGGTTTTGCCATTCCAATGCCTTGGAAGCCTTTTGCCTTCTGAATCTGCTAGCTTGTAGGATCCACCCTTGTGTGCTTCGAGGATGGTGTATGGACCCTCCCATTTTGGGACAAGCTTTCCTTGATTTTCCTTTTTGCTAGCTTCATTGTTTCTGAGGACCAGGTCTCCTGGCTTGAAACGTTCGTTCTTGACTTTCTTGTTATAATAGGCTTCCATTTGCTGCTTGTATTTGGCTTCTTGGATTGCAGCTTGATCTCGTACTTCCTCTAGGAGTTGTAAATTCAACATGGTCTCTTTTTGGTTTGTTTCGGGATCCATGTTGACGATTCTTTGGGTTACAACTCCTATCTCAGCGGGGATCACAGCTTCGGATCCAAATACCAAGCTATAAGGTGTTTTCTTATGGCTTGTTTTTTCGGTTGTTCTAATTGCCCATAGGACACTAGGCAATTCTTCAAGCCAGTTGCTTTCGTATCTTCCCAATCTTGTCTTGATGCCTTCTACTATGCTTCTATTTGTTCTTTCGACCTGGCCGTTTGATTGCGGATAAGCCACTGAGCTAAAAACCTGATCGATTTTGTATTCCTTGCACCAAACGCTGAAAGGCTTCTCAGCAAATTGTCTTCCGTTATCGGTGACAAGTACTCCCGGCAATCCATAACGGCAAATGATGTTTTCCCAAACAAAGTCAATGACCTGTTTTCCCGTGATCTTAGCAAGTGGTTTGACCTCGGGCCACTTGGTGAAATAATCTACTACCACCAGTAAGAGTTTTACTCCCCCTTTGCTTGGGGGAAATGGACCAACAATGTCCATCCCCCATTTATGGAATGGCCATGCCGGGGTTATCGGGACTAAGTCATGTTAGGGACTTTTTGGAATTGGTGCATGAATTTGACAAGCATTACATTTCTTCAATTCTTCGGTTGTATCGTGGTGCATTGAGGGCCAGAAATATCCAAGGTTCATGAGCTTTGCAACTACCGACCTAGCTCCAAAGTGAGCTCCACATACACCTTCATGAATTTCTTTGATCAAATACTTACTTTGCTTGGGGCCGACACATCTTAACAAGGGAGCAAGGTAACCCTTTTTGTAAAGGGTTTCTCCTTGTAGCATGTATTGCCTTGCTTTGATTTCAACCCTTTTAGCTTCCACTTGATCATTGGGTAATTCACCATTTTTAAGGAACTTTTTTATGGGAGTCATCCAGTTTGGATCTTCTTCGGTAACTACATCTTGAACTTCCAATTCATCGATTGATGGAGCCTTCAATACTTCTACCAGCACCTTCTTGGTAAGGTGGGCAAAAGTGAGAGATGCAAGTTTACTTAAGGCATCAGCCTTTTTGTTTTGTGATCTAGGGATCTGTTTGATGTTGCAAGCTTGGAAGGTACTCATCAGTTCCTTGGATTTTTCTCTGTATTTTTTCATGTTGGGCTCTTTGGCTATGTAGCTATCATTTACTTGGCTTGAGACCAGCAACGAATCTGTAAACACTTCAAGCTTTTCAACCTTCATCTCTTTAGCTAGCCTTAGGCCAGCTATTAGTGCCTCATATTCAGCCTCGTTATTGGTGGTCTGAAAATCAAAACGTAGAGCATACGTGAATTCCAGCCCTTGTGGGTTGTTCAAAATTAGCCCAGCCTCTGACCCTTCAACGCTTGAAGCCCTGTCGGTAAAAAGCTTCCAGGCTTCAGGGATGGAAGGTTCAGTGGCGGTGGTGTTTACTTCAGTGATCGCTTGGTTTGGGACTTCCATAATGAAATCAGCCAAGACTTGGGCCTTGATAGTTTTTCTTGGGACATAGGTGATGTTATGTTCACCTAGTTCTATGGCCCATTTGGCTAATCGCCCCGAATTTTCAGGTTTTTCAAGCACACTTTTAATAGGTTGGTCGGTGACCACTTGTATGGGGTGTGCTTGGAAATACCTTCGAAGCCTTCTAGTTGTTTGAACTAGGGCTAGGGAAAGTTTTTCAAGGGGAGGATATTTCGTTTCAGCTAATTTTAAAGTTTTGCTGAAAAAATAAACGGGTACCTGGGCCTTGTCTCGCTCAATGGTGAGGACTGCACTGATGGCCTCGTCAGCAATTGAGAGGTACACCGATATTAACTCCCCAGTTTTAGGTGCCGCAATGTCTGGTAGAGAAGCTAGATGTTGCTTCATCTGGTTGAAAGCTTCTTCAGCCTCTTCAGTCCATTTGAAATCCTTCTTATCTGAGCAGTTCTTAAGCGTTTTGTAGAAAGGTAGAGATCTCTCAGCCAACTTGGAGGTAAAACGCTTCAAGGCTGCAAGCTTCCCATTTAAGCTTTCAACCTCCTTCTTGGTTTTTGGTGGTTTGGTTTCAAGAACCGCTTTTACCTTGTTTGGGTTGGCCTTGATGCTTTGCTTCCCAACAATGTGACCCAAGAACTTTCCTTCTTCAAACCCAAATGAGCATTTTTCCGGATTAAGCTTCATGTTGACCTTTCTGAGATTCTTGAAAGTCTCTTGGATGTCGTCAAGCATTTGATATTCCGTCTTGCTTTTGATTACCAAGTCGTCGACATAAGCCTCCATGTTTTTGCCAATTTGGCTTTCGAAGGCTTTGTCAACGAGCCGTTGGTAGGTTGCTCCGGCATTTTTGAAGTCGAAAGGCATCTTTTGATAACAAAAGATCCCTTTGTCCGTGTGAAAGGCTGTTTTTTCCTCATCCTCTTCCTTCATGAGGATTTGGTGATAACCTTTGTATGCATCAAGAAAGCATTTGAACGAGTAACCTGTGAGGGAGTCAACCTTGAGATCAATTTCCGGTAGTGGATAGCAATCCTTAGGACAAGCCTTGTTAAGATCCTTGAAATCTATGCACATCCTCCAAGAGTTGTCGGGTTTTTTGACCATAACCGGGTTTGCAACCCATGATTGGTACTTGACTTCTCGGAGAATGTCGGCCGATACGAGCTTTTCAACCTCTTGGCAGGCTGCCAGACTCCTCTCGGGTGCCAGGCTTCTTTTCTTTTGGACCACAGGCTTGACATCCGGTGGTATCCTTAACTCGTGTTCGGCAATGTCCCGAGGGATCCCTGTCATATCTTCTGGACACCAAGCGAAAACATCGTTGTAATGTGTAAGTAGTTTTTCGAGATACGAGAGGGTCTCTGGAGAAAGGTTTGGATTGACCCTTACTCTCTGTTCAGGGTACTTGGGGTTTATGACCAACCTTTGCCTTTCTTCTTCACTGCTTGAGCTTTCACCCTCAACCATGTAAGATTCCTGAGAAGGTTGAAGGGTTGCTATGCCCCTTTCGGTAGGAAATTTAACCGTGCCATGGCCAACAGACACGGCCATGTAGAATGCACACTGCGCTGGTCTTCCAATGATCACGTCATAGCTTGAGGGGATGTTGATAACCACAAAGGTGAGTGGTTGGGTTCTTTCTTTCAAACCTTCGCTGAAACGAACATTAAGCGTCAGTTGCCCTAAAGGCTTAAGAGGTATATCAGCGATACCTTTTATAGAGGTTCCAGAGGGTTGAAGCCTTGAACGTTCTTCATTACTCAAACGGTTGAAGAATTTCTCGAACATGATCTCAGTAGCTGCCCCAGTATCTATGTATGCCCTACATGTTTGCAATGTTCCCACGGTAGCTTCTACCACAAGAGGGCTAGAGAGAGGGTCTTTTTCCGTCGGGGGGAAATAGACACACTGAAGCTCCCAAGCTTCCAACCGCTGTTTTTTATGAGGAACCCTTCCATCAAAATCCACCATATTGACTTCCTTGCCTTTTCCTTCAGCCATTTTGTCCCGGACTCCCTTTACCAAATGAGCGAGTTCTCCGGACTTAACAGCTTCTTCAATTCTTTTCTTGAGTTAGAAACAATCATTGGTGTGGTGACCTTTTTCTTCATGAAACTCACAGTATTGTGTGGGGTTCTCATTTTTCCTGCTTTTGGGGAGAGGCCTAGGAGGCCGAAAGTTTTGTTTAACTTCTTCTGTTGCAAGGATTTCTTGAGGGGTCTTTGTGAGGGGTGTGAAACTTATGCCTTTTTCCCTGCTTGAAGGGTTCCGGCCTTCAGACCTTCGAGGGTCTGAACCCTTTGACCGCCTGTCATAGGAGTTGAAGTTCCCCCTTTTTCTAGCTGGGCTATTGCTTCGCCAGCCGGATCCTCGTTTTCTTTGTTCTTTAATGTCTACTGCCTCCTCTCCCCGGATATGGGCTTCAGCCCTTTCGAGAGCCTCTTCCAAGGTCTTGGGCAGGGATTTGTTGAAATCTCTTGTGAGATATTTAGAGGTGATGGCATTCATGAAACCAGCCACTCTCATTTTCTCGTCTGCTCCTACATAGGTCAGACCTTCCTTCTTGTATCGTTCAATGAACGCACGAAGACTTTCATCATCACGTTGTTTTATCTGGAAGATCACTGTTGCGACATATCGCCTTTGTTGGGAGAAATTGGCCAAAAAACCCTTGCTAAGGTCGTTAAAGCTTCGAACTCTTTGAGCAGGTAAGTCGTTGAACCAGATTCTTGCGGATCCAACAAGAGTTTGCATGAACATTAGGAAACATTCAGCGTTTGACCATTTCTCTATCCTGGCTGCACCGGTGAAGATCTGAAGATGGTCCTCAGGATCTTCAGTCCCATCATACGTCCTGATGTGGGACGATATCTTAATCTTTGATTGGAAATCATAATCGGCTATCTGCTTTGAAAAGCATGAAAGGTTACTTGGCTTGTATGGTTTAGCCAAGTCTTCTTCAGCCCTTGCATCCACATTATTGACATTGCCGTTATTTCCCTGAGTGGCTAGCACTTGATTAATGAAGTGTTGCCACGGGAAGTTGGCCATCATCTGGGTCATCATGTTGGGCATGAGGTTGAAGCCTTGGAGGCTTCCTGGAGCAACTGAGCAGTTTATTCCAAGAGGAGCGCTCATAACAGCACTTCGTGCCAAAGGAAGCACGGACAGAGCTTGCTCCCACGTGGTTGTTGTAGATGCTGGAAAGCTTGTTACTGGGGACTGTAGGAGCTGGTCAAGGGTTAGCTCATGTCCCAAAGGAGCACCACTAGTAATCGGTTGGGTAGAGAAGATGGGATGCACAGTGGGATTCGTCATTGTGGACAGATATGGGTGAGGGTTTGAAGGGTTACTGGGACCAGCCTCATTTCTAGTTGTAAAAGGAAGGGGAGGTGGTCCAGGAGACAACGTTGGTTCTGACTCGTCATAATCTAGGCGGATTCTCACCCCCTTTTCTCTTTCTCTATTCACATGCTGGTTGAGGAGAGACCTAAATTCCAAGAAATTGTTGGCAACCCCCTCGGGGGTAAGTTCAACACGTGCCGGTGTGTCAGAGACACCGACATTGGGGGAAGGAACTCCGGATCTGGACGGAGTTGGTGTGTTGAAGGTGAGGAACTCGGGTGTGCTCCACGGAGTCGAGAAAGAAGTTGGTATAGCCACATGAGCTTGGCTACTACCCGGGGTAGAGGTGTTTGGAATCTGGTTTACTTCACCCGGGGATCCACTTTCAGACATGGTGACTTTAAGTGAAGAGAGCTACACTACTAGGTCTTTTTTGAGGAGAAATAGCGGCGTAGCCCCACGGTGGGCGCCAACTTGTTGATGCAACAAATAAGAGACCAAGGATGGTAGCTACACTGGTTAGGCAAAAGGGTTGAAGGGTTCAACTTTGCCTAACGCAGGTCGTGGGGTCCCCCCACGTTTGCAAGACGTGGAAGGAGGTTCACTAGTTTATTGTTGTTGTTTGCTGAAGATCCTTCTCTGAAATGTACTCAGATTCGGATGTGGGAGCAAACGGAATGTGTGTGTTGGATGTGAAAGTGAGTGACTTGCATAAAGCAAGTACTCGATGTAAATTACCAGAGTTTAAGGAAACAGGCCTGGCGAAGAATGTCCCAACTCAGTTAATGAAGTGTCGAATATATAAGAGAAGACATCTCCCAAAGTAGCATTCATTTGACTAGTGTCCTTACTTGCAGCGAGGGGCTTACCCTTTTAGGGGTTAAAGCCTTTTGACCCCTGGATAATAGCGTGTGTTCTGCAGACCTGCTTTGCTTTTGCGGCTGTGGGTTGGTGAAGCAATCTCCGGATGTGACTGGCCACTGTTTCCGTATTGCTTTTCCCCAGCTTTTCAACCATTGAACCGTTTAACCCTTTGAGCGTTTACATATTTAGTCATTTTATTTAGTTTTGGGCTACCCCCATCATCAAGTATAGTAACCCAATTCCACTTTATCCCTACGTCACGAGACAGAACCCCAACGAATTTAGGCAGAGCCTTGACATACGTTACGAGGCTCCAGATCAATCAGACAGGGTATCAGTGAACATGGGTTAAAACACTTAAAACGGGGCAGTGCTTTTAGTATTATTATTATAGAAATATAGAATCTCTAATATTTAGAGAGAGAATGCGAGAGGCGGGAAAATAAACAATGAGAGTTTGAACGGAAGTCTTCTATTTATACTCCTCCCCCAAATTCCTTGAAGGCAAAGCTTTGTTTGATATGCAACCACGTATCAACTTGGATTGTGATTTCTTAAATCAATACACGTATATACTAAAGAGTGAATTGCAAGTTGTGTCCTTTATCTTTAGGCCACTTTGCAAGTTTTGTACTTTATGTTTAAAGTTGACGAGTTTTGTCCTTTATGTTAAAAATCAAACACGTTTTACCCTTTGGGTCTTAAAAATCAAGCACGTTTTGTCCTTTATGTTTAAAAATCAAGCACGTTTTGTCCTTTATGTTTAAAAAATCAAGCACGTTTTGTCCTTAAAAATCAGGCACGTTTTGCCCAAAAGGGTAAAACGTGCTTGATTTTTAAACATAAAAGACAAAACTCGTCAACTTTAAACATAAAGAACAAAACTTGCAAAGTGGCCTAAAGATAAAGGACAAAACTTGCAATTCACTCTATACTAAACTTTAATGCACACATGCATTCATAAAGAATTTTCAAATGTTAATATTATTATTCTATTTGAATGTTACGTACACTTTATTTTAGTGAAATGTTTTTATTGTTTTTATTATTTTATTAATTTATATATTATAATTAATTCATATGCTTTACTTATTTGGTGCGTATTACTTCTAAAATATGACGTTTTATAAAACAATGAATATATTATTAGAACGAGAATATTTGTATCTATATTTTGAACCAAGTTTCATTAAAAACGGAGTAGGTTCAATTATAATGTATTTTAATAATTTAATTATTAAATGGTTCCTAGGCCCGTCTAGGTAATTAATATTTCTAACAGTCAACTTACCCGTGATCTATTCGTGTAGTAACTTTATTTTAAATTTAAAATTTTGGTAATGTTACATGGGGAGAGCAAATTAACCATTATAACTGATAATCGATCCATAACCGACATAAACGAACTGTCATTAACCGGTAACCGACATAACTGATGGTTATGGTTATGAAACTTTGATTAACTGACTAATCGGTTATGGTTCTGGTTATGAAGCTTTTGTTAGCAGAAATAACCGAAGCAAACTTGTAATGTTAACTATATATAATGGATTTATGTTTTACGTTAACCATATAGAGGTTTTTTACTAAGATATAAATATGTTAGTAACAACATGATCTTAATGTACATGTCCCTTGTTTTGATGAAAAATTGAGGTGTTATGATCGTAATTTATTTTTGTTGATAATTACCTTACTAAAAACAATCGTACATCGGTACTTTAATCAAAAAGTGTAGTGTTGGTTATCTTGTAAAAGAAAACCCAGGCTAAGTTCAAACCATGCATGCCCCTAACGCATACCCCTATTTATTTCAAACCTTGCGTGGTTAAATAACAAATATTAACCAAAACTGAACCATAACCAACTTCATAACCGAATAACCATAACCGAAGCTAGCGGTTATGATTAATGATAAAAACCAAACCAAACCGACCCATAAACAATCCTAATTTTAGGTGTTGCCCCTAGGGGGCTTAGAGTTTCTCACGGGCATAGGGCTCTCTGAGTGTGTGTTGACTGAGCAATTTATGGTGGGTTTTCAAAAGAAGTCAATGAGAAAAGATTTAGGTAGTGTTTGGTATGCAGGAATGAGAGGTAGAATGGAATGGATGATTACGAGGGAATGAAGGAAAGGGTGTTTGGTTGGTCAATGGAATGGAATCACCCATTCCAAAATGCATTCCATTCCCTCAAAATCATTCCTTCCACACCCCATGTTTTTTTTCTATTTCATCCCCTCTTGCACCATTCATCAACAACACCACAACCCACCACCTTCGCCACAACCCACCACCACCACCCACCACCGACGCCATCGCCGCCACCCCGCCACCACCTCACCTCGACAGCCACCGCCGCCACCGCCACCCACTCGCCACCGTTATCACCCACAGCTGCGACCAACCGCTAACGACACTCGCCGCCACCGCCCACCACCATCGTCGACGCCGCCACCACCACCAACCGCCACCGCCACCACCAACCGCTACCTCTGCTGCCACCCACCACCATCGACCACCTTGCCACCACCACCACTCGTCGTCGCCGCCGCACCGCCACTCGCCACCACCACCACCACCCATCGCCGCCGCCGTCACCCACCACCGCCACCTATAACCACCAACAATCCCACAATCACTACCACTGACCACCACCACCATCACCATCACTCACCGCTGATTTTATTACTCTGTTTTTCTTGCCTACCGAACAATACACAATAATAACGCATTCCATTCACACATGGTAACCAAACAAGACATGAAATGGTAATGATCCATTGCATTCCCTCGTCCATTCCATTACCTCGTCCATTTCATTCCTTCGTCCATTCCATTACCCCATACCAAACAGACCCTTAATATTTAACAAATAAAACCCTTCCAAACCCTTGCCCACCACCTCAAGGTTTTGGGGTTTTGGAGGGAAAAGTCCCCTCTGCCTATGTGGCAGACACGTGATAGAAAAATTATCCTTGCCTTTGCCTACCGCACCGAGTAGTTCAATGTCAATAATTATGAAGGTTTTCTAAATTTAAATTACTAAAGTATTACTTACATTCTGTATTGCCATTGGAAGATTTAATAAGTTAACAACAAAATCTGTTATACATTTATACATTATGTTTTTAGAAAAGAGATTTGATTGAAGTATCCGCATCACAAAATATTATAGTCTAGTAACATCTTAGGGTAAGATAAGGCTTAAGAACCATTAGGTCAGGAGTCCGATTCTCACAAGGAGGTTTTCCCATATTTATTGGGTTTTCTTCTGAATTTGTGTATATGCATTATTGCCTAGTGAAGATGGATATGATCGGGTGGGTCCGTAGGTGACACGATGATACTCTAATGGTTTATCAGTGATTTAAACTTGTGGTAAAAAAAATCAGAGAGAATGATAAATTTAAAATCCCTTATTGTATCTTCTAAAAATATCTCTTTTTATTCAATTTTAATGTTTAATGTCTAGTTTTCAACTGTTAAGACCACTCGTAGTGGTTTAGAAAAATAATGCCCTCACCATGGGGCATTATCCGACACGTGTCATCCCAGTTAGCATAGGGCGTTATTGCAAAAGTGGCGTAGTGGGAATAATGCCTGATAATGCCCCTTCCAATTATTAAACAAAAAAAAGCAAACTATTTTCTCATTGGTGGGTCAAACCCAGTCAAACCTTCCTTCTTCCAATTTAGGCGTTTTAATTATAATGCTCAAGCAATTTTTTTTCAAAAATAATGCCCCATAATGCCCTATGTAATGGGGGAGTGGGCGTTTTTTTTTAAATAATGCCCCCATAATGCCCCACTACACATGGTCTAATTAACTAGTTTTACGTCAAATTATTATTCTTTCCTAATAACTAATAAGATGGTGGTAAAAATTTGGAGTCGGGGGTCTCTCAGGAAGCAGCCTCTCTATTCGTAGGATAGAGGAAAGGTTTGCCTACATCCCACCTCCCCCAGACCCTACGAATAGTTCTGCTATTTGTGGGATATACTGGGTATGGTTGTTGTTGTTGTTGTATGGTGGTAAAAAAGATGATAATACAAGAACACAAAAGGTGAAAAAGAGAGACATAAACACATGTTATCATCTCTTTATTAAAAATTTAAAATATAATGGATAATGGATTATTAAAAAAAATAGAGTGATGTAATGTCACTGTACGAAATTCATTATCAAATAAAGAACGAGTCTTTGTCACATAAATCAAAATCTTACCAACAATTGTTGGAAATAATTCATTAAGTCACCATTAAACGTCAATGTACAATTATTTGATGGAAATGTTATTGCTACAATACCTTAAATAATTGACTAAAATTTTTAAAATAAAAGCTTGTTTATACGGGGTAATGAAATGAATAAAGGAATAAAATTGACGAAGTAAATAGAATAGACAATTAAATGAAATGGATCATTACCATTTTATTGTCTCGTTTGTTTACTATATGAGAATGTAATAAAAATTATTTTATTTTTATTATTATTAATTAAATTAATAATTGTTGACTTTATAATAATATTAAAAAATATTATTATTAATAAAATTAATAATATTAAAAAATATAATAATAATAATAGTTGACTTTATAGAAAAACCTCTTCCCAAATAATGAAAATACTAGAATTTGAATGATCACAAATGCTCCATTTAATTAATGCATAACAATCAACACATGTTTTATTTCATTCGATTTTATTCATATCAAACATTACCTAATAGTGAAATTTAAAACTCACGATAAACATATAGTTATTACCGTCTATAACACTCTACTTATATAAATACAAATTGCGACAATTCTAAATCTAAGTGATTAACATTATAGAATGGTAAATTAAGAGGTATGATTCAAAACCTAACCTGTAAGAATCAAGTGGAGTATTCATATTGATGAAGATAACCAGAATAGTCTAAATTAATCCATGCACAATTCTCTTATGCCTAGGTGGTAGAAAAGGTTCGATTATGACAAAACGAATGTTAATCCTAATTAATATAATTCAAGATGTCCATATTAAAACGGTTATACTCACCACTAGGGACGACACCATGTGATAGCGATATCAACCTTAGGGTTCCATTGGCTCAAGAATTGATCTATTAAAGTTTAGAGGTATAAACGTAAAAAACTTATAAATCAAATTATTAGTGTTTAGAGGTCGTATAATTACTGTATAAAATTTAGGGTTAAAAATCTAAATAAGTTAAAAAAAAAATCAAACGTTTTATATAGCTACAAATTAAGCCACGTAGACCAATGGTGAATTAAGACTGCTCACATTTTCAAAGGGTTAAAAATCTAAATTAATTAAAAATTAAAAATCAATAATATTATATAGCTACAAACTAAGTCATATAGACCGATGGTAAATTAAGACTGTTTACGTTTGAAAATGTTTATATATAGAATTAATAAACCTATAAGATCTTGGAATTGCTTTAAAAAAAGTCGACATGATCTAAATTGTTTGATATATGCTTTTTATGGTTAGATTGTTATTTATTATTGACTTGTGACTTGTTTAAATATGAGATAGTCTTTTCTGAAAATTAAAATCACTAAACATGTTTAATGTTTCATAAACTAGTTTTAACATTAAAAAATTATTATTATTATTATTATTATTATTATTATTATTATTATTATTATTATTATTATTATTATTATTATTATTATTTTAGTAAAGAGATGGGATAAACAAGTGTTTGTGAGGCCCAATGATAAAAGTTGCATGTGATATCTAGAAATTTAGAAGTGTAATTAAAAAAGAAGTGTCATTAAAATTAGTGCTTAATGAAATAAACTAATAAGAACTTAACACACCAAATTCAATGTATATCCTCCCAATATCCAAAAAAAATGTGTAATCTTGACACGTTACGTATTCGTATATTATTTCATAGTGTTAATTACATGGCTCCGAAAAGAAATGGTGTTAGGAGGTTCCTTCGAGTTTTTTAATCGGGGTTAGATTTTTTGGGTCGTATTCTTCAGGTTTTTAGATGGAAAAAACTTACTCATTAACCGAACCATTTAAAATTTGGCTGACCGTTACTGTAATGGGCATGTTCTCAATCATTCCCTTTGTTTGGATCCCACCTTGTTCGGTTGACCGGGTTCAGGTTTTAATCGATAATCGGATTGGTGATTCCACTACATGAAAATCCCACATTCATTATTGAAAATAATAGCTTTATCACCCAAAATTTGCTCCAAATTTTCTGGAATTATGAAAAACAGAAGATAACAATACGAGAAACAACTAACAAAACGGGTTAACTGGTTAACCCTGATCTCCCTAAAACTACACGATTAACGATCCATAAACCATATTTGGGAAGAGTATCAACATTATTCGGGTTAGGGTTCTATGTAATCGGGTTCAGGTTTTGGTTAAAAAAACCCACCCCTACATGTGGTGGTAAGGTGCCTCTCCTCCATCTAAGAGGTGAAGAGTTTTAATCTTGTAAGATGTGTGTGTATATATTTAGGGGAAAGTTAACGTACAAGAGCTTCTTAATGTGCGACAGTACGTGACTTAATTACACATGTTCATTTGTTAATTACGCACGTTATAAATTTCAAACCCTAATTACGCATGAAGAAGAAATCACGCATGGCCAAAACACAAGCGCATAGGTTGGTTTTTGCCCTAATTACGCACGTTTGATCGCGTACCGTCACACACTAAGAGACTTTTGTATTTTAAACTTTCTCTGCATATATAAGTATTTATGAATAAGTTGGTTTCTCGTTAAAGAAAAAACATGTAATGATAACGTACTAATATAGATTGATGATATGTATAATCTGTTTTTGTAACCTACTAAAAGTTGTTTATAAACTTTTTATAAAAGATGATATGACATTGATGTATTTAGTGTTGGTCACAATGGCAATGCATGTATAGAAAATATGCTAGAAAACATCAAATGATTACTTTTGTGACAGGAATATAACCATTCAAACCATATATTGTCTTAGGGGAAGATTTAAATGAGAATACAATGTTAAAAATTTAATTTATACGTTTAAATTTACATAAATTCGTAAATAAAGAAAATTTATACATATGTAAATTTGTTATATTTACACATGTGTAAAATATATAATAAAAGTGATTTTGAGATTGGAAATGAATTATTTGATGTTGTAATTCTTTTTTTGATGTTTTATCTTAATTACAATGAGGTTTGTATTAAAAAAAATTTGTTTTGATTAGTATTTTCATTCATTCTCACGTTTTTTGTAATATTTAGTGTTCTCAATATAACTATCCTCAGTTATCATAAACCATCAAAAATATATAACATTATACATTAAATGGTCTCGATACTTTCTTTTCTGAAAATATGACAATCCACCTTTAACATCTTTCACACCAAATAACAACATATACAATTAGCAATTTCTTTAGTAACTCGAATCAAACCAATCTTAGAGAAATTATGAATGAAAACAATTAAGAAAATCTTAGAATTTTCTTTAATACCCAGTACGGTACGGTTCAGTGCCGGTACTAGTTCATACCAGTTTTTGAAGATAAATACCGGTACCGAATCGGTACTGAAAATCAAACATGCTCGGTAAATTCGGTACCGGGTACCAGTTCCATTTGCTTATCCCTATATAGAACTATATAACCTCTCATTCATCACTGCTGTTATGGCCGATAGCACTCGTCGGCCTAACACAACACCTCGTTGGCGTTTAACGATGATTCATACCGCAAAACAATTATGAAACGACTCTGATCAACAATGCATGCCGTTCCTAGAATCGAAAATCGCTCATACAGGTTAAAGTTTAGATCTTTGAATGATTTAAGTAACAAAATATACATACCACAGTGAAAAGCCATAACCTAAACATAACTAGAATCAAGATTAACAAAAAAACATAATTAACAGTAATACATTCACAGTCATATCAAACACTAACAACATCAACTACCATATCATGTTCTTTCAATAACCAACACCTTTCAACACTTCCAAGCCGAACACGACACGAGCTCCCTACGTCGCCAACATAGCACGAGCAGCGATTGTCTCTTCTCGACATAAAACTCGCGAACCGGAGTCCTTTTGACCAAACATTCCGCTTGACTTTCAGTAAAGTTACTAAACAACAATGGCGAAAATCCAGCTGATACGAAAAGATCCCGCCAATGCTGAGTCTTTTCGGGGAAAAGAAACCGGCCCAAAACAATCTTTTCAACTGCGGGTTGAACTAAAAACCGCTCGATCTTCTGCAACGAGTCAAGGTTCATGTTGACCGCATCGAATGACTCGAGTAAGTTCGAATATGACTTCAGGGCCTGGATCAGATGATTAGCAAACGGTAAATCGGTCCTATCACACCCACGGTCAACCGATACCACAATTTTAGGCGATAAACGTTTAACGAATCGTAAAACGGCTGGAATCTGAGTTTGGTAATTCGAAAACACATGAACCGGAAGATTCACTGCAACGGCTTCATTATCATTATCCGAAACATTAAAGGGTAAACACCATGAAGCAGAAGCAAGAGCATCAATGTTGACTATCTCAAACTCAAACCCGACATTCAATTCGCTAGCAAAATGGATCAAACTCTCTCGGGTCAACCCGAGTTCGAGCTGGTCATGAGTTAAAGGCGAAACCAACGCAGTGATCTTCAAGAAACACACACCATTGTTTCTCAAACCAAGCTCTTGAATCAAAGAAGCCCATTGACCACCAAACCCAATATCGAAATCGATAACATGAACCCGATCAAACCCGATAAGGGATTCAAGAATTGCTTGATTACAAGTGAAATTAGCAAACTGAATATATGGGGAAACCTCTGATAACAGTTTATAACCACTAATCTTGTAAATTAAACTAAAGGGTGAATCAATAGGGGTAATTTGGGGATTAATATTAATATTATTGAGGATTGAATGTGTGAGTAATTGAAGAGCTTGTTTGAAATAAAAAGCAGCCCTTTCGAAAGAATTACCGGCTGGTGAAAGCTGATGATTGAGCCGCGCCAATATCCCTTGCGCGAGTATCGGATTATTGTTCTCCGATTGGATCAAATCGGCGGCTTTGAAAAGCTGATCAATGATCCCTTGTTGTTGCATTGAAGGGTTGTACTCTATGCTTCTTGAGTTGTACGTTTTGGGTTGCGGTGGAATGAGCATCTGGGTGTTGTAAAGATTTGGTTTTTTATCATATTGGGGCAAAAGGGTGTCGTTTAATGGTGAAAAGTATTGATTTTGGTGGTGGTTGAGGTGGGTGTTGAATGTCGCCGGAGATATAAAACCATCGGAAAACTCGAAGTCCGCCGGAGCACCGTCGGAGACGGTGGCGTTAAGCATTTTGTTTAAATTCACTGATGGGTCTTCAACATCACCCATGATCCACCGGAACATAGCTTGGTCCTGGTCTTGGCCGGGGTTTTTGTTTCCCCAGTCGTCTGTTCCGCCGCATTTTCCGGTTCCGGCGGTGGTTTCAACCGCCGCCGCCGCCGGTGGCGGTGGTGGTTGGAACTGGTGAAGATCAAGAACACCCACATTGGAAGTACTGGTTTCTTGATTTTCCGGCAGAAGCGCCGCCGTGCCGGCGGCGGTGGCGGTGTCAGCTCCGCCGTGAGACGACAGGGTGGAAGTAGAGGCAGGTGGGCTAGGACTGGTGGTGATGTTGTCTAGTACAGATGTTGGTTCGTTAATGTATTTTCTTTTCTTGTTCTTCACCAAATCTTGTAAATGTACAAGTGGAGATGCATAAGGTACAAGAAGCTCTTGTTGGTGGTTGTTCAACACCACCACCCCCTTCCCCTCAAACTCAAACTTCTCCAGCTTGAAACAAAAACTTGTAGAGAATGAGAACAAAAACAGATTTTGAAAGCTAAAGGTTTAAGAAATGCATGTGAAGGGTTTGAACTTTGAAGAAGAAGAAGAACATGTAAGATTTTGTAAGTTTTGTTTTTGGTTGCTTGTGATATGATGATGTGTTTTTATGTTTGGTTTGTGTTTTGTGTGTGTAAAATAGTGTTTTTTTTTTGGCTCCCATGGATGGATGCAACATAAAAAGTAGAGTTAATTGTCATTTTTGTCCCTATGGTTTGGTTACTTTGTTCATTTCAGTCCGTTTTTCAAAAATACGTCATTTTCCTCCCCGACGTTCTGGAAAGGTGCCATTTCAGTCCAAAAATCATAACCCAGTTAAGTCGGTTAGTAAATAAGGACTGATTGTGTAAATTTATAACATAAAGGACCATTTAAGTAAATATTAAACACCACCACCACTAGCCCTGCCACCACCACCACTCCGCTGCCACCACCACCACCACCACTAGCCCTGCCACCACCACCACTCCGCTGCCACCACCACCACCACTAGCCCTGCCACCACCACCACTCCGCTGCCACCACCACCACCACCACGGCCACCACCACCACTCCGCTGCCACCACCACCACCACGGCCACCACCACTCCGCTGCCACCACCACCACCACCACCACTCCCCTGCCACCGCCACCACCACCACTCCGCTGCCACCACCACCACCGCCGCCACCACCACCACTCCGCTGCCACCGCCACCACCACCACTCCGCTGCCACCGCCACCACCACCACTCCGCTGCCACCGCCACCACCACCACTCCGCTGCCACCGCCACCACCAATTTCCGACACCCCACACCCCCACGTGTTAATCTTCTGTTTCTGTCGATCTGGGTCGAATTGAACGGACATCTGAAGTTCCTTAGATCCCCACAAACATTTTACACCCCTCACAATGCTCAAACACATCGATTTTAGCCGGAACCGAACCTGCAACTTCGCCGGAATCTTCACAGTGGCCGGAATCAGTCAACACGTCGTTCCAGCCGTTAACGGTTCGTTTTTCTTGTTCCGGTTCATTCGTTTATACTTGTACAATGTTTGCACCAGGTTAATTGGAATAAAACCTGATTTTGGTCGTTAATTTGAGCCGTTGACTTTCCTGTTTGACCTTCTGTTGACCGATTTGGGGGAGATGACACTGTTGACATCTGTGAGAGTGGTGGTGGCAGGGCTGTGGTGGTGCGGTGGTGAACGATGAACGAGAATGTGATGGTGCGGTGATGAACGATGAACGAGAATGTGCGGTGGCGGCGGCAAACATCACGTTTGTTTCAAGCTTTGTTCGATCCACTCAGACGACGACAAATTCATCATCATCATCATCGCCTCTATTAATATTTGAAGGAAGCAACATTATCAGCAACAACATTATCATCAACAAAATTGGTGGTGGTGGTGGCGGTGGCAGCGGAGTGGTGGTGGTGGCGGTGGCAGCGGAGTGGTGGTGGTGGCGGTGGTGGTGGTGGTGGTGGTGGTGGCAGCGGAGTGGTGGTGGTGGCGGTGGCAGCAGAGTGGTGGTGGTGGTGGTGGTGGCAGCGGAGTGGTGGTGGTGGCGGTGGCAGCGGAGTGGTGGTGGTGGCGGTGGTGGTGGTGGTGGCAGCGGAGTGGTGGTGGTGGCAGGGCTAGTGGTGGTGGTGTTACAAATTTACATAATCAGTCCTTTATGTTACAAATTTACACAATCAGTCCTTATTTACTAACCGACTTAACTGGGTTATGATTTTTGGACTGAAATGGCACCTTTCCAGAACGTCGGGGAGGAAAATGGCGCATTTTTTAAAAATGGACTGAAATGGCCAAAGTGACCAAACCACAGGGACGAAAATGACAGTTAACTCTAAAAATTACTCTACTTCCTTTCATTTTCATCTTGTCTCTCCTCACTTTTAATGTAATTTTTAACCATTAAAAAAATATTTAGAAGATTATTTTATTTAATGTATTTTTAACCATTAAAAAAAATCTTTAGAAATGTGTAACTTTGTAAAAAATTATGAATGCATGTACGACTTCTCTAATATGTTAGATAAATAAGGTTATGTTATATTAACTAGTGGGAATCTCCTCGCTTTGTAGCTTGCTTTCACTAGTATTTATTTGGTTCGTTAGAGTACTGTTATAATATTGATACTCGGTATTGCAACAAAAGAGATGTGTTCAAGAGGATATCAACGCGTGTTTTACATCGATCGAAAATTAAAAAAACATATACCGGTACCGTTACCACTTTTGTTCGGTCGGTATTGTTTGGTTACCGACACTTGCTATTGCTTACGGAGTTATGGTACGAGAACAATACTATATTGCGAAACATCAAGAATACCACAAAAGTGATTACTATACCGGTGTTGATGTTGTTCGGACGGTATCAATTCAGTTCATCGCAGTAAAGAACAAAAAATCAAATATATTTAACCGGTTTAGATATAACTTTTATATGATGTGATATTAATTACAAAAGTGTAAACGGCGTTGCTTTACAAAAAAAAAAAGAAGAAGAAGAAAAAGAAGTAAACAACGAGGGAGCTTTGATAACATGTAATTTTGTCATCTTACATCCATTTTACTGAGAAAACTAACGTCCATCCACTTCATGGACTATCCAAGTAACAATTGAGCAAACCACAAGGAGTATACATGTAATTTTGAAAATATGGGGACTAAAGGTGAAATTTTATCAAACCACAAGGACTATCTGTGCATTTTACTCCAATAATAAACCAAGAAGTTTATATTTGACGAAGTTAAAAAAGATAATATTTTATGTGTATATACTATATAAGTATGTTTGGGTAAAATTTATTTTTGAGGTATATGCATATGAATGATTATATTTCACTTGGCTACGCCCCTGGATATACAAGGTATATGCATATGAATGATTTACAATTATAATTATAAATTGGTTTGTAACGAGGATAGTTATCAAGTTCACAATCTACTTACAATTTATAATTATAAATTGGTTTGTAATGAGAATAGTTATCAAGTTCACAATCTAAATTTATGTTGGCTAGTTGGTTCTTTCCAAGCTGATATTTTTAATATCACATTTGTTTTGGCAATATTAGTAAACTAGTAAATAACCCGTGTGTTGCGGCAGTAACTGTGGTGACTAAATTTTACACGTCACAATGTAGATAAAAAACACTCGTGCCGATATATTCATAAATTACGAAAAAGTTACGTCGTAATTTAAAATCGAGTAAAAACATGGCTCATCTAAATTTATATTAACTAATTAAAATCTTTTGAACTATTTTAAATTTAGATTTTTTTTTTACTTTTTTGTTGTTTATTTCAAGTTTCTTTTTTACTATTTGACAGGACACCTTTTTTTATTATTTGATTATTATTTATTGTAGCATCATTGTTGTGGGTATACGTTATAAGCGTTACATATATCTTATAACTAATAAATTTAGCATTTAAATTATCAAATACTTTAGGAAACTATTAATGCAATAAATTAACACACGGATATAAAGAAAAATGTATCTTAAACATAATGGTGCACACCACAATTGTCTCCGCTTAAGATTCCAAATGGATCATGATTTTTTCTACACGAGTTTTTTTTTTCATATTTCATACCCATGAATAATTCCTAACTAGATTAGAACCCTATGTATTACACGTGTTAAATAAAATTAATATAATTAATAATGAAGATTAGAATATGATAAAACGATTTTTGTGACAAGATATTATTGATTTTTTTATTTAAATTTTTAAAATTGAATAATATAATCTGAAAAGGGGGAAATAAATCTTTGGTCACTAACTTATAACATATGATGCAAAATGATAATAATAATAACAACAACAACAACAATAATAATAATAATAAATGTATTTTATGTAGCTCGGTAGATAATTTGTAGGAACACATTTATCATACGTCATGATAGCGCTTGCCTATAAGCCGGTTATCTTTTATGTAGTTTCATTTGCGCAACATCCTGATTATAGAATCACATAATAATAATAATAATAATAATAATAATAATAATAATAATAAAATCATGAATGAATTAAATATAAATGAAAAACAAAACCTTAAGCAAATAAATTCATTTAGGAAATATATAAACAATATTTGAACCTAAAGAATACTTGAAATGGGGAATAACTTATCTATAATTATGCCTTATTACTTATCAGTTAGAAAATATATAAAAAATACTTAAACCTAAATATGAGGTAAAATAAAAAATAATATTTGAACCTAAAAATACATAAAATATAAAAGAAACCTTATCTATAATTATGGCTTATCACTTAGGAAATATATAAATAATATTTAAACCTAATGAATACTTAAAATAAAAATGAAAAGTTATCTATGATTACCGCTTATGTTGTGAAAAAAGAATTAGTTATTTAAAAAACAAAAGATTATGAGTAATTTAAGGATATTAACTAAATTCGATAAAAAAAAATGGCGGGAAAACAATTCTAAGGATACAACACGTATCCCCCATAGGTTTACTTTATTATATAGTATAGATATTGTTTTAACAAGCCATAATGATTTAAATAGCTTACATCCAATTGAAAATGTTATAGATAATTATTTATGAAACTTAGATAGAAAAGATAATTCTTTTTTCTTTACCTCTATATCTTATTCTTATATATAGGGTTAGAATGAAATATAAAGTCTTCTAAAAATAAGAGTCGTAAGAAGGGTATCAAACGGACTCCGATTGACCTCATTCAAGCGGCATTGGAACCGTCTCATCAAACTCTATGATATGATATTTTAGGTTTTTGGTTTTAGATGTTTAGCTTGTAGATTTTAGAATTTTTGTTTACGTTATTGTGTCTTTTTATTTATTGTTGCATCTTTTTTCTTTGACATTGTGTTATATTTTGCTTGACAATGTATTATGTTTTGCGATCCATTGTGTCTTTGTACACTTCTTATTTTTATAAGCCTTTGCAGAATAACTTTAGTCATATATATATTAATTTTTTTAATCGCGAATGTTACAAAAACCTACTCCTAAATTACACCAATTAATCATAATCTACCTCTTTCCAGAAATTGAACCCTGGTATTTTCTTTAAGAGTTAAAAGTCACTACCACCCAGGCAAAGTTGGAATAATATATATTAACTATTAGAGTAAACTGTCAAAATGGTCCCTGATGTTTGGTTACTTTTGCCACTTTAGTCTAAAACTTAAACTTTTTGAATTTGGGTCCCTGTGGTTTCAGTTTTGTTGCAATTTTTCATCCAAAATCAAAATCTCATTAGATTTTTCAGTTAACATTCAGTTTTTCTGTCTTTTTTCGCTCTTTTAATGAAGAATAAAATGGTCAGATTTTAGTTTGCTATAATAAAACGTTAAAAGACCATTTTGCCCTTCATTAAAAGGGAGAAAAAGAAAGAAAAGTTGGATGTTAACTGAAAATCTGACCAGATTTTGATTTTGGATGAAAATGGCAATAAAATTGAAACCACAAGAATTTAGATTCAAAAAGTTTAAGTTTTGGATTAAAGTGGCAAAAGTGACCAAATCTCAATAACCATTTTGAGAGTTTACTCTGATTATTAATTAATTTAGGCAAATTGGAAAATAATAATCTCATCTTTCTGAAATTGGCTGATAATAATCCCAAGTCAGTTATTAGCCAATAATAATCCGACCTCGTTCAATTTTTTTGTAAAATAGTCTGCCGTTAAAATAGGCTTAACGGAGTTAAGTGTTTTTCCGAATTACAAACCGATGTTTTAGGGCTTTTGATCAGAACAAGGATACGAGTTGATTGATGTTAAACTTATCTCGAAATTGTGTTCGAAATGGCTTGAATTTTGTTAATTGGAAGTTAAACACCCGAATTGAAGCACCGTTTTCGTGGGTTGGGGGCAGTATTTCGAGGTAAGTTTTATATCAATCGACTCGTATCCTCGTTCTGATCAAAAGCCCTAAAACATTGGTTTGTAATTCGGAAAAACACTTAACTCCGTTAAGTTATTTTACCGGCGGACTATTTTACAAAAAAATTAGACGAGGTCGGATTATTATTGGCTAATAACTGACTTGGGATTATTATCGGCCAATTTCAGAAAGATAGGATTATTATTTTCCAATTTGCCATTAATTTATAGACAAACCTTTTTGTATGTAGATTTAGAAGAAAAAAAATCCGACAACACGGAAAAATCAAAGTCAATATTAAAGGTAGCTATATGCATTCTTTTGTTAGCGCCACCTATTATGTCTCCCCAGTAACAACGTTCATCAATAGACATGCCACCTCAACCACCTCCAACACCACATGCACCGCCGTCTCCTCCGCCGCACAACATATATCCGCCACCACATAATTCATCATATATGTTCAACAAAATTTTAAGATTTTCCAATGTTTTGCTATTTGTCTTTATGCAACTTCAAATATATATATAAAAAAAAAACTACAACCCAATTATTGTTTGAATGTCGTCTTAGGCTATGGGGTATGGGGCTTGGGTTGGGGCGTGGGTTTGGGCGTGACCCTTGGGGCTTGGGTTTGAAGCCGGACATGGGACGGGCTAGCAAGGTGACATGGCGGGCTCTCAATGGCCAAAGCAAACTCATGCTCCCAACCCAAGCCCCACCATACCTCATGGGCGTGGATTTGAGTTTGTTTTCCACATGTCAACTCATGCCCTCAAACCCACGCCCACCATACCCCATAGCCTTTACGGGTGTTTGTAAAGTGATTTCATATTGTGAAAAAAATCATCTTCTCTGGACATATAATAAGTTAATACTTAAATGCTCAAAAATAAATTTTCCCTTTTACTTTCTTTCTATAAAACCTGTTTTATTATATATACACTTCGTTGCGTGAAGATGGGATGATAAATCAAACTAGGTTTTTTTATGTCGCGTGTTGCAGCGAAACGAAGCAAATGATACTGTAAACAAATGTTATTTGAAAACGAAGGATATTGTTTATAAAGCCAAACCGTTATAGATTATCATCGTCCCGTAAAACGATACCAAATAAATACACTATTGTCAATACAACTTTATTTTTAACAACACCTTATATCAGAATGTTCAGGGTAAAAAATAAGCACCACTACGTGCTTAAGTTATTAGAAAACAAATTAACAAACACAACTTATTAAAGAAAATTAAATTAATTGATAAAGGAAATATGATTATAAAAAGAAAAAAAATTATTAAAAACAAAAAAGTAAATGACAAAGGTGTATGGTGAAAAGTTAAAGTAAATATAATATAATAATAAAGTATTATAATACTAAAGTAATAAAATATTAAAAAATATATATATTATTATAAAACTAAAATCACTATTCATTGTCCTTCGTAAACAATATAAACTAGTTTTTTTACCCGCCGCGCGTTGCGGCGGCGTCATACGCGAAATGATAATGTATAGACTACAATCAACCAGGTTTCCGAACTAAATTGATGTCAAAACGTATGATAGCTCAAATTTATACCGTCGAATCAAAACGTATTACATTTGACCCGATTTGTTTTCAAACAAAGTTTACGTCAAACGTACATAAAAACATTTAATAATTGACCCAACTCGTTTAAAAAAAATTACGTTAAAGCATAGACGAACTCGAATTTATACTGATGTGACCATAAAAATAAAAGCGTAAGAAAATAGTTTTAGGGTAAGCTCGAAACTTTAGAAACTTGAAGTTAGATGGTTATTATGACTCTATAGCAAAGTGTAGAGGTAGAATGGGTTACATGTCAAAAGTTTAAAAGTTAAAAAGAAGTTAGAAAGTGTTGGGGCTTTTTGTCAAGTTAAAAAGTAGAAGGCACATTTTTATCAAGATAGAAAGTTGATTTTTGTGAAGTTAGAAATTTGAGGGGGGAAGTTTTACCAATTAAGAAAAGTTAAGGTGAATTTTATAAAACAGAAAGTGGTCATCGACCATTGAATTTAAGATTATATAAATAAATATAATATATATATATATATAGAGAGAGAGAGAGAGAGGATGAGGATTATTACAGAACACTAAATATTGCGAGAACAAAAAGAACAACTCTAAAATACTAAATTTTGGGATTTAAAGTACACATTTTTTAAATTTTATGTTTCTTACATTCATATGTGTATTATATATACATAAAACCAACGATTTTAACCTACACATAGCCTACATACATGTTGGTAATTTAACCTACACATAACTTACATATGTGTGGTTATACAAAAAGTGAAAATTTTTCATATTTTGTTTTGAATTCTAGTATAAGAAACAATAAATCTTATATTTGTAACATTTTAATTTACTTTTTAGGTTTTTAGGATATAAAAAATGGGTGATTCATTGTGTTCTGGGTGTTCTCGCAATATTTAGTGTTCTGCATAGAATATATATATATATATATAGGGTCAGGATTTAGAGAGAACGGCTAAAAGTGTGAGAACGGTGAGAACGATTATGGACCGTCAGATCAAAACAATCTATGGACTACATGACGCGGTGGCATTTTCGTAAATAACATCACTTTTATTAGTGTGGCGCGGTTCCATAAGGGCAAAAAGGTAAATGTTCATATACAAAACACATCAAAGCATGACCGAAACATATATACTTCCCAGAGAAACCTCCCCAAAACCAACGTAAAACGCGAAAACCCTAGAAAACGCGAAACAACAAAAACTATGGCGTCGAAAGATCAAACCAGATCCAGAGGAAAAAAACATAGTGAGTTAACTTCGGTTTACATTGTGCTAGTTTATGCTGCTTTTGGCGTTCTAATTTTAACAAAAAATTGCAGTTTCTACAAGGGCGGAAGGGGAAGTGTCATCTGCTCCAAAACGCCAAAAACGAACGAGCAACAAAAGAAGACAACAAGAGGACATGGTACACAAATGTTACTTTTCGTGATGTAAAAATACACTTTCATACTTTGTTGCCAAAACGCCAAAATATGTATCGTTTGTTGCACAATGTATGAGAACGAAATTTTACATATCACTCATGTGTTACTAAAGGCCACAACACATGTATCCTGTCATAGCTTTGTTACTAAACGCCAAAAAATGTATGGTTTCTGTTATAAACGCCATTTAACTGTTATTGACTTATTCAACATCTATAATCTCTTATTGATTTATAAAACGTCATAAATGTATCATAGTTATGTTAAATTATACTATTAAAACGCCATGAAATCATTTTTTATAGGCGAAGAGAGGTTAAGATTGAGAATAAATGTCCATACTGGAAAGGCCCAAAACGCCAATAAGAGGAAGGCATTAAGTCAGAATGTTGAGGTTGAGGAAGAACCATATCATGAGTTCAGTGGGGCTAGGATCTAGTCAAGAGTAAAACCTACAAACTTGACTGGTTGTGATGCAGTTGATGACCCATAAGTTGAGCCCGTCCCGGAATGGGTTCCAATGGGATCCAGGTTGAAGATTATCTAAAGATTTGAATAATATTTGATTCCATAATTATCGAGTCTATTATTAGTTATCGTATCTTTTATTTATTTAGTTAATTCATATTTATCTCTAAGGTTGTTAGGGTCTAGTATAACTAGTGGTCTTGATCGAATGTTTATGATTAGTTTTTGGTTGATTATTAAATAAAAAGAACTATGTTCTTGGAACCATTGGTTCAATTTATCGTCTTTGATTAATCAATTGGTCTTGAGCCATATGATTGCACGCGAAACTGCATCAGGTTGGTTTACTGTCACACCCCGATATTTCCACGTATTACCGGTGGGCCCGGTGGGGAGTATCGTGACGTAGTTGATATCATCATAGTCAAATTATCACAGTTTAATGCACAGCGGAAGCTAAAGATAATAACATTACAAACCGAATGAAAGTAATATCAATTATTACAAAAAGGGTTGTAAGGGATCCACAGGCGGATCAAAAGTTAAAAGGAACATTGTTCAACATATTTATAAACATCTAAGCTTGCAAGACTCTTTATTGATGCTAGGAGTAGCCAGCCTATTCCGTCTAGTACCTGCATTTAGCCTTTTTTTTTAAATACGTCAGTTTACACTGGTAAATACAATTAACTGACCCATTTTAAAAATGTTTAAGAAAATTGATTTAGATGCACAAGGCACAAATATCTTTTATAATTTGGGACGATTATTTAAAAATAAGAGTATAGAGTGAATTGCAAGGATTGTCCTTTATCTTTATACCCATTTGCATGCGCTGTCCTTTATGTTTAAAATTGACGAGTTTTGTACTTTATGTTTTCAAATCATACACGTTTTGTCCTTTAGCCCTAACCCAGTTAGATTTTTCTGTCAAATCTGGTCATGTGCAATGCACACGAGGGTAAAATTGTCTTTTAACCCTATTCTTTAAAAATACATATAAAAGAAAAAAAAAATATTATATATCATAACAAAACTCCCTTCTTCCCCAAATCAATCCCATTTCAAAACCTTGCAATTCACTCTCTTTCTTTTAAAAATAGTAAACAACCGATGATGATGAATTAGTCAGTGATCGCTACTGTAATTAACTCCAACAAGATCGAACAACAATTCCATCTTCATCTTCTTCTGTTACACTGTATCAATCAAAACATCAAATCTTTCCCTTCATTCACAATCCACCCACCAACTTTAGCCCTAAACCTGTTCACCCATCAATTCCTTCCACCACACCCTTTTCACTCACCAATCTTCCTTCCAATCCAAACCCTTATTCCCAAATCCTCTGTTTCCCCAACAAAACATGTTCTTTGGGGCCGTCCAATTAGGACTAATGGCCGCCTGTGTTGTCCTCTTTGTTCCAATGGGTATGGCCGGTTGGCACCTCAGCCGCAACAAAGTCCTCTTCTTTAGTGGTGCACTATTCATCACTCTAGCTGTATTCATTCATCTCATTCCATACTTCCCTTCTTTCTTCCCACAAACCCCATCTGTCCTGTTTCAAGATTCTGCAACTTCCTCCTGCATTTCTTCGCTCAACGACGTCGTTTTGCGTCCCAATTCTGATGGGTATTCGTGGGATTGGGATAACACTAGCAGCCACCCGGTTCTCGAACCCTTGATATTCACCGCTGATATGTCTCCTGCACCAGCCACATTGTGGATCAACAGTGATAAGAATACCCCAGCTCCATCAATACTAAACTGTATTCCACCTTCTTTTCTGCAGTTAATCCTGTCAACAAAATGCCATATAATATTTCTGCAGATCTTCCACCCTAATTCAATTCGATTATTAAAGAAGATTGATCAAGAAGAAAGGAGGGAGGGTTCTAGAAAATAAATAGGGTTTTGAAATGGGATTGATTTGGGGAAGAAGAGGGTTTTGTTATGATATATAATATTTTTTTTCTTTTATATGTATCTTTAAAGAATAGGGTGAAAAGACAATTTTACCCTCATGTGCATTGCACATGACCAGATTTGACAGAAAAATCTAACTGAGTTAGGGCTAAAGGATAAAACGTGTATGATTTGAAAACACAAAGTACAAAACTCGTCAATTTTAAACATAAAGGACAGCGCCTGCAAATGGGTATAAAGATAAAGGACAATCCTTGCAATTCACTCTAAAAATAATCTTGTATACAGATTTATATGTTTGTCGTCCGTCAGGGCCGGTTAGAAGAGCCGGACAAGATTAACTGACACGCCACAGGTATAATGCCCACAAAGGAGAACTCCTTATTGTGGATTACCATTTATACATACGCAACTGTCAGGTGTATGCCTACACCTCGTGCTTAAGTCATGGCTATTTCAATGAACGAGCCGAGGATATCCAGGACATGGTCATTAACCCCCCAAAGGCCATATACCAAACAAAACAGATTAAAACGGGTTATGTAAATATATCAATCACAATCCGATTTAAAAAACTACACACCTGACCAAGCGGTATTATTATAATACCGTATCCCAAGCCAGTATAACAGAAAATAAGTTAAAAGTATTTACCGGAGCAAATTGTACAAATTTATCCCAGACGTACAAATCAGCAAATGCAATTATCTTTTACTGGGCTCCTAAATCTGGAACGAAGGTTTTAATAACCTGTTAGATTCCTAACGGGTTTTACTTAAGTTTAAACTTAGACCGGTTAGTTTTAAAGAAAGGTATACGGTTCAAAACGCATGATTAAGCGAAGACCGGATTAGAATGTGGTTTAGACCCAACAAGTATGAAGACTTGTATAATATGGGTAAACTGAACACATTCTGGATTTTGAAGTGCAAATGATAAGGTTTGACCCGTTTCGGTTAATTTATGCAAACTAGTTACATAAACCGAACCGAACGCGATAAATGCATAACGGGTAACCAAATGAGTCATGAGCAGGTTTTCTAAGTTAATATGCCTTAAATATGTTGTGATATCAGTAGGATACCTTCCATTATGCCCAAAATGATTTTAAACTCAAACTAAGCCCCGTAGGGGTATTTTGGTCATTTTAAAGGTTATAAAAAGAGATTAAATATTAATATGAGGTTCATGTATGAAATGATCAGTAAAAATATTTAATTTAATAAGTTATATCAGTAGGGTATTGCATATATGTGAAATTTATCATTTATAACCAAACTATGCACCGTAGGGGCATTTTGGTAATTTCACATAAGCTTTAAAGGTCAAATTTGGAAATCTGAGTTCAAAACTTTTGCTTACTGTTAAAGTATAAAAATTTACTTAAAACATCAGTAGGTATTAAGTCTTATATGTTAAAAATAGTTTTAATCCATACTATGCGTTTAAAACGCGTAAAAATCAGTTTTAAGCGATTTTCGGGTTATAATAGGAAATCTGAGTTTTTGATCAGTTTATAAAGTTCAAAATATCTTATTTATCATATAAAATCAGTAGCAAAAAGTTTGGTATCAAAATGTTATGTAAAACTCATTTTATTAGCAAAAAGGGTAATACCGACAATTACCGAATTATAGCAAGAACCCTATGCCATGATCAGTTTAAAAATAAATAAAAATATTCAAAAATCTCAAAATATTATATTACATTAGTGGGTAAAAGGTTTGGTGTAAAAAATTGGGTTTAGATAGGCTTTATGCTAATTATGTCGTTAAATTAATAAAAAGCTTTCAAATTACGATATTGAGCATAACTCCTTATTTAGACCTCAAACTGATGTCAAATTTTTAGGACATGTTTATAAATCAGTAATAAAGGTTTTTTTTTCCTCTCACATTTTTAATAATCTCGTTTTAAGGTCAAAAAGGCATAATGGTCAACATTTAAGCAATTAACGGGACATGCAAATGAATCGGATTAATTAGGAACCAAGTTGTATAATCTCAGAGGGTTATACTAACCTATAACCTGGTCCTAATGGAACTCTACGGCATATCTAAACCAAGCTAAACCGGGTCAGAACTGAAAGTCAAAGCAAAAGTCTACTTTTGCGACTTTCGGTTCCGAACCGAGCCTAAACTCAAAATTGTCGGGTTGAACATGCTTAGACATGTTATTACATTAATTACCAAGTTATATAAGTGTTAAAACAGGTTTCATAGCTTCTACATTGCTAATTATGAATTTATTTGCAAAATAGCTTTCTGTTGACTTTTTATAATTAAGTTTGACCCGATAATTGACCTAGTTAGAGTGGAAATCAGAGGGTGCCCTTTTAAGGGTCTATTACCCACATAATTACCAACTCATAGTCACTTTCAATTTGAGAAATGACTGGACCATTAGTGATTAATCACTAAGTCAAAGCTTAATTACGATAAGTTTGACTTTTGGTCATTAGACTAATAAAACATGAACTAGAGAGGCTAAGAACACTCACAATGGTCCTTAGCACGAATTAAGAGCTGATGGAAGCTTGCTTGAAGTCCAGAGAGCTCCAGAGAAGGGTTTCAAATGATTTTGAATGAGCAAGTTTAATGTTGCAACTCAAGTTCTATATATAGTGATTTCAATTGCACAAGATCATTCCAACAAGGTCTACACATGTTTCCTGATCATCCCAGGTGTCCCCTATGCATGTAATACTGTTGGCTCAGTCCCTGAAATCGAAAACCATCATGCAATGGCGGTGGAACCGGCTGAACAAGCAGCTGTCCAAGTTTCTGCCCAGTTACAGGTCTTACGGACCGTAAGCCTTAGGCTTTGCGGTCCGTATCCGTAATTTAAATTTTTTATCACCCAGATATGCTGCCTTACGGTCCGTAAGGCATATCCTTTGCGGTCCGTAAGCCTTGTCAGAAGACAAAAATCTTGTGAACTTCTAACATTTGACCATGCAACCTTTTATAACTCGAATCATTAGTCCTTATCAACACAATGGGTCCACTTGATCAGGTCTGATCAATCTTGAAAGTGTTGCCATGCAATGGAGGTCTTGGAATCTTTGAAGAAGGCTTTTAAATGAAGTTTGTCGTAAATGCACATAGGATTCCACTCTTTGCAAATTTGAATTATTTATCACATTAGTTAACCGGATTTGAATCTATATCAGATGTTTATAAAACATATTAAGGTTTGGAATTAATAAAAAGGTCACTCAGAGGTAATGATTTTAACATGTTGACACCTTTAATTCCTTCGGATATCTTTCAACTTGATCCGGGTTTATAACACGTTTACCTTCCATGACATGTGTCTTTATAATATTGGTCATGATTTTACGAGGTGTTACATTTATGAATCTAAACGAAAATCAAAGAAAGACAGTACACCAAATGGGTTTTGGTGCTACACTAAGGTTGAAAATAGACATCATACCGACAATGCTTGCGTACTGGTTGGTTGAAAATTACAATGAAACACCCTAAACGTTGGCAACCATACCATACATATAAATGAAGAATTGGTAAACTCTTTAGCGGGTATACCAAATGGAAGGGTGCCCATGAACATGAAAAAAAGACCAACAGCTAAAGACCACGTGGCGGCTGAGTGGAAAGCACAGTTCCGAGGGTTGGACTGGGTTAACAGACCAAGTGTGAAGATATACTTTGATAACGTTTTGCCTATGATAGATTGCTTTGGGAGAGACTTCTGCCTAAATTTCCTTGTAACATTCTTCACTATAATGGGGCATGCAACTGACAATGCAGTCGTCAACAAACAATTCTTGCACAACGTTACACCAAACGTTCAAATAAACCAAATGAACTGGTGTAGTTATATCATCCAATGCTTGCAACACGCCAAAACCGCATGGGCTCCCAAAAAGCATTACACAGGGCCACTGATCATACTTGCGGTAAGAATAAAATTTCACTATTCATTTGTGTGTCATTAAAACGCCAAAAAATATCTTTCATTTGAAAAATCTATTTTGTTACAGCTTGCCTTGGTGAACGATGCTTGCAATAGGAAAAAATGGGACCGAAAAGAAGGATACCCAATTGAGTGGGTTACAACAGAAACTCTTGACTTGTGTGAGAGTGCAATGGTAAAACACCTTGTGGGTAATGAAGTAAAAAGGAAAACAATCAAAAAAGGTAAGGGAAGCAAGCCCCAAAAAACAAGAAAAATGCAGGTTGTTGTTCATGATGAAGATGATGGTGATGATGTTGAGAATAAAGATGAAGATGATGTTCACAAGGTCGATGAGCATGCTGATAACAACGATGATGAGTTTGATGATGATGATGGTTTTGATCATGATGATCATTATAACTATGAGGTGTAAAACGCCATGCCCTTCAATGATGATGAAGATGCTTCACTTCAAAGGATGGTGAATGAGGATAGAGAAAGCCGGGAAATGATGTTTGAAGTTTCTGCATCAGGAAACCATGCTCTTATCAAAGGAGTAACACGGTATGACAACATTTTTGCTGATGAAGAAGAACAAAACAAAGAACCTGAAGAGGTATGTTGTTCAAATAATAAATTAAAAAAAAAAACAAAAAACACCATGATAAACAAAATCCTTTTATTTAATATAACAGGAAATGGATGATAAATTGGATGGAGCATACAAAGAATTAGAAGACTGTTATAATAAAATGAGCGCATTGTTAAAATAGTCAAAGTCTGAATACCCAAACAGCATCCTGGTACACATTAAATACTCACAATGTATGACATTTTTGGAGAATATCTCAAAATTTGTTGATGAAAACGCCAAAGAAATGCCAGCTGAAAGAGAAGAAGATACACAAGAAACTGAGGTTGAAAATGAGGTGGTACTAGAAGATGAAAATGAAGAAGAAGGGGAAAAGGAGACGGCTGAAAAAGAAAACGCCATTGAAGAGCAAACAGCTCATGAAAACGCCAAAGAATTTGAAAATGAAGAACAAGGAGAAGAAGGATGGGAAAATGAAGAAGAAAGGGAAAAGGAGATGGCTGGAATTGAAAACGCCATTGAAGTGGAAACAATTGATGAAAACGCCATGGAAGTGGAAATAGTTCATGAAAACGCCATTGAAGTTGAAAATGAAGGAAAAAGGATAAGGAGAAGGAGAAGGAAAAGGGGAAGGAGAAGAAGAAGAGGAAGGGGTGTCGGAAGGGAATGGTGAAGGGGATGGAGAAAGAGAAGGAAAAGGAGAAAGAGAAGGGGAATGAGAAGGGGATACAAGGGATGTGGCAATAGAACAAAACGCCGAACCCTCGACTGCTACAACAGCCCCCATATATGATGATGATGAGGATACTATATCATCAGATGAAGATGTAAACGAAAATGATATTGAGAGATGGAGTTATGATTTCAAGACACTTGAATATCACATTTCGAGATACAATGGGGAAAAATAATTAAAAGGAATATTGCTGAGATTTTGGAGCTGCCAGGACAAGATCTAAAACAAATGATTGATATAAAAGAAGGTCTTGATAATTCAAGGATGGAGGATGAAGTGATTAAAGCAATAAAAAAACATCTGCAACCTGCTGAAGAGACCCCAAAATGCCTGTATTTGATAAGACACCAAACATCGCCACGACAGAAACACAAGACAGTCAGGCATTAAACACTGAAGAAGAAAAAACTTAAGGGGAGATGGTGAAGAAAAGTGTTGACCAACAAGGGGCAGTGTTTGATAAAACCCCATATGAACAACCACCAACTACATCTGGGAAAAACCTCTTGAAAAGTTTTGAAGAGGAAGAGCACCCAATAAACCCCAGGATGAAAACGGCATCAACACATCACCACCAAAAATGCCAAACAGCTCAGATGTGCAGGAGAAAGGTGATGAGGACAACACTCCAGACATCACAAAGCTGATGCAAGAAAATACAATTTTTAACCCTGAAGTGTTGCCTACTGATGAAAAAGCTGATAAAGATGATGAAGAAGATAAAAATATAAAAAAAAAGAATGTGGCTGAAGAGGAGAAGAAAGATAAAAAAAATGAGCAGAGCATGTTTGTCACCTTATCTAAGGAGGCAAGTGGTTATACATAAAAAAGGACAAACCTTGAAAATAACCTTTCCACATACATCTTCACTGGATGCGGCGATTATGAGTATGTACACTTCTCTCAAAATAAAACGTCAAACTTTCCATTCATAACGTTTACTTGAGAATATCCATGCAAAAACGATCAAAACGCCTTGTATTATAATAGAATGAGTTTGTATAACTAAAACGCCAAATGATGTTTTTTTTTTTAGAACTGAGCTGCTCAAGATGGGAGAAAAGTTTCTCATGAGGGTGATCTGTGAGAGCATGAAACCAGGATTTCAAGCACATGTCTCAATTATTCTATGTTGGGCATATATCCTGAACTAAGAAGAAAGATACAAGGCTCATGAATCACCCTCAAGGTTATTCTCCACAGAATTACTGCTGGTAACTCTTTTGCTATATTAATTGATAAAATTATAATAGGACATTGTTTTGTTGTTTAAAATGTGGTACTCAATATTACAGAATACTCCGGCATACAAGAAAACGACAGCCGAAAATATACGAAACGAAGAATTCAACGGAAACATGGAAACTGTTATGAAAAATACACATTTCAAAGGAGACAAGAAACATAAAACCATCAAGGATTTGAACTAGTCTTCGTGCCAATAATATGGGAAAGACATTTCGATGTTGTCTGTTTCAACATGAAACACGAAAGAGTTGGTGTATTGGACAACAGCGGTGTAGGGGATAACGTCAGCATAAAAAAAAAGTATGAAGGATGGGTGGAAATATTGGTAAGTATCTTAAAAACTTTGAATATAGAGGAACTATGTTGACAAAACGCCAAACTAATATATGTAAAAAAAATGTGAAACTGCAGCACGGAGCTTTTGCAAACTACTTGCGTATTAAAAAACACCCAAAGCATAAGATCATGAGCAAGGCGACGATTGTCAGACAAAAGATGGATTGGAGGACAAAGTCTAACGTGATCGACTGTGGGATTTTCGCAATGAGGCATATGGAAACATACATGGGGGATATAGCTAGTTGGAGAAGTGGTTTGGCAAAAGAAGATGCCCCAATTCAACTCCAGCAAAGACAGCTAAATGAACTAAGGGCAAAATACATTGGAAAAATCATGTTTCATATTGAAAATGAAAACAAAAAACTATTTACAAGTTGTCTAAAAACATTCATGGATTTAGGGGGAGCAAAAATACGTGAATTGTTTGACAAAGCAGACGAGAGAATAGCACAAAGAATGGAAGAATATGTAGATTAGCTAAACGCCATGGATTTTAATGTTGACTATTGTGTTTTACTCTTTACATTATTACATCTACATGTTTGGTTGTGTGATCTTCTATCGTATTTGTGCAAATCAAAGAAAACGCCATGATTAAAATAATTAACAAATAGTAACCATTTAAAACATAAACAACACTAAAAAAAGGGTTAAAAAACTAAATTAAAACAAGTAGAAAACACAAAAACGCCATATATGAATTCAATAAAACGCCATTAAAACATAAACGTCATTCGTTAAAAAGTCACTTTGAAAAAAAAAACGCCATAAAAACTAGCATAAAGATGAAAACGCCATTAAAACATAAACGTCATTCGTAAAAAATATACTTAAAAAAACGCCATGCAAAACTAGCATAAAGATGAAAACGCCATTTATATTTAAATTTTTTTAGGCAAAGGAATCATAACGCCATTGTTTAGCGGGAAGTGGACAATGACAATCGTACCCCCGCATAACAATTAGCGCTCCCTTCCACGTGTTGGGCCAGGATCCGTTCTCACCGTTCTCACACTTTTCACCGTTCTCTCCTGATCTCGTTTATATATATATATATATATATATATAATGTGTCGCAAGAACACATTAATATAATTAGGGATATTGGATTTAAATAACCCCAAATTTCATCAACTGGCCGGTAGCACTCTAAACTTTCAATTTGTACCGCATCACTCCTAGCTTACAATTTATTGGCCAATAGCACTTCAAAACTAACCACAACGCAAACCCAGTTTGCTAACATCAGCTGCCACGTCACTAAACTTATGCCACATCGGCTACCACATCATCAACAAAGCCACCTCAGCTGCCACGTCATCAAAAAAATTTCCATGTCAGACGCTACGTCAACACACAAGCGCCACATCAGCGAAAAACTAACTGAGTTAGAGTTCAATTAGTTTGAGAGTGCTATCGGCCAATAAGTTGAAAGTTGGAGTGGTGTGGTACAAATCGAAATTTTGAAGTACTATCAGCCAATTAATGAAAGTTGTGGTTATTTAAATCTAATATCTCATATAATTAATATGAAGGAATAGATGTTTCTGTGAAGTAAATTAAAAAAAAACAAATAAAAGCCTTACATAATAAAATTTTTATCTTTGGGACAAAAATGCATTTTTTAAATCATAGTAATAGGGTAAGGTTATTGTAAAAAAGACAGTTTTTGTGAGAAAGGTAGGAAAGAATATAAACCATTAGATCATTGATCTAATGGTTAAGATTAGAATGGCAATATTGTAATTAAAATAGTGTTTTTTGAATACTGATTTGATTTAATAGGGGTAAAATAGGGCATTCATATACTTTCAAAATCAATAACCGTATCTATTGTACCTGATTTCTCTCTCCATTGCGATTCTTACGCTCGAAAAAACAGGGTGTTTCTTTCCCACCAAAGATTATAAGCTTAATCAGATACAATGAGCCCTAAAATTGAATTCGTATACAAGCGAAAGAGGCGAAGGTCGTCGTTTGAGACAATGGAACGAAGGACGGAAAAGAAGATGGATCATTCAACTGTAAAAGACACTACAAACCGGCGGCTTACACTACCAAAAATCAAGAAAACATCCTCTGATTTTAAAAAAGGTTCGTCTGTCTTCTTTGATACTTTTGAAGATTAATGGTGTTTTTTATAGTGTAAGGTAGTTTATGTTAACCAAGACCTAAAAGGGACTGATCGATTGTCGAATGGTGTTATAACTAGGGTTTCATTGAATAAGGGTGTTTTTCCATGGTGTTATGTTGTTCATGTTTAGTTTGATTTTGGTGTTATATCAGTTTAAGGTGTTTAGTTTGGTTTGTTTTGGTATTCGTTCAGGGTGTTTTTTTTTCAAATGGTGTTATTAACCTCATGTTTAGTTCTATTTGGTGTTTATGGTGTTTTTATACATAATATGGTAGTTTATGGTGTTTTTAAACATAATGATATGTATGGTGTTGTTTATCATGGTGTTAAAACTAGTGTTTAATTGATTAAGGGTGTTATAATGGTGTTATAATGGTGTTATGTAGTTTATGTTTAGTTTTAGGGTGTTATTTGGTGTTATATCGGTTTAAGGTGTTTAGTTTGGGTAGTTTTGGTATTCGTGCAGGGTGTTTTTTTTAAATGGTGTTATAAACCTGTTTTATAGTTTTATTTGGTGTTTTATGGAGTTTTTAATGGTGCTTTTTAAATGGTGTTATAAACATCTAGATATATATGGTGTTATTTATCATGATCTGCATTTGAATGGTGTTATTTATCCTGTACTTTCATGTAAGGTGTTATTTATCGTGTTGATTTATATGAAGGATGTTATTTATTCTGGTCATTGCAAAAATATGATGTTATCTAGGGTGTTATTTAACCTGGACTTATATGAAAGGTGTTGTTTGTCAAGGGTGTTATTTTACATGGTGATTTAGATGAAGTGTGTTATTTATCCTGGTCTTATATGAAGGGTGTTATTTATCATGCTGATCTATAAGAAGAGTGTTATTATGTTCATTGCAACAATGGTGTTATGTATATCCGTCTCAAGCGGATTTAGGATAAGTTGTATTACATGAACTTATGAAGTAGGTGATGAAGTATTTTAAAAATAGTTTTTAATTTCTTCTATAGTCAGGTCAAGCCATCGGCTTAGGGGCAAAATGTACAAATCACGTTTCAAAAACACAATTGACAGACCATTGGTATGTAGTGACTCAGAAACGTCAAATAACGACGAGAAAGGTAATCCAAATGTAGTTTAAAGTATAAAGAAACAAAAAACAATAAAGTATGATTAGTAGCCATATGTGTTTATGTTTGTTGATGAGTGTTGTTTTTGACGATGTTCGCTTTGAATTAAACAGATGGTGATGATGGGATGAAAGATGCGGGTAATGCAAAAACAAGAGAAGATGTTCCGCAGTCAACTCACACCCAGACGTCCATATAACATCAACAACATGTATTATGTTGAAGAGTTTATATTTTGAAGTACTTGTTTACTAAAACAAATATTAAAAATTGTTGTAGATCGGCTGCGAGACGCGGATGACGATTTTGTCGACACCCCACCACCGGGTAAGCGACGGAAATCGGTTGCCAAAAGAGGACCGTCTCGTGGAATGCATCAACCAGTGACACAACCATATAAGCCATTCACGGGTGCACGGATCAGGCCAAAAGTAGGTATCGACAATCTGATAACACTAGCATCCGGCCTAAATGATGAACAACGTAAGAAAGTGCATGAAATTGGGTTTGGGTCGATATTTGGTTATGAGGTGACAGGTGTGCCTACTGCTTTGGCAAACTGGTTGGTTACAAATCATGACCCAGAAAATGGTGTTTTAAACGTGGGCGGCGGGCGCACTGTAAACATAACGTCGGAGCTTGTTAAGAGTGTTTTCGGGCTGCCTATGGGTTCAACAGATCTTGCTGAGAAGAAGAAAGCAAGCAAAAGGAAGGATGTTGTTGTCCAAGCGTTCAGAGATCAGTTTAAGCATATGGATATCACCTGCTTGTCGCTGGTTCAGCTGATGAATTACATATTGGATTGGCAGGCTGATGACGGAAGACTGTTTGTACTGAACTTCTTGATTCTTTACTTTTCACTCCTAGGAGAAACCACAACGAACAATTCCGTCAACGTGCGATTCATTTCAAATATTCAGCCGGACGTGGATATCAAAAGCTTCAATTGGTGTGCGTACATGGTCACGTGTCTCAAAAGAACGAAAACAGCGTGGCATGGTGGTGATGATGCTTTTCGAGGGCCGATGTTGTTACTTGCAGTAAGTATTTAACTTTTAGTATTAAAATATTATTGTGTAGCATCGTTAGTTAAATAACTGATATGTAACCACGTATCAGTAAATTAGACCATGTGTAAATTAAATAACACCTTGGCTAGCTGAGTAACACCATAAGTGACAGAATGAATATTTGTATATCTAAATGACACCACATATGTTTAAATAACACTATATAACTGCATAACACCCTTTTTTACTTAATAACACTATGGTTTAATAACACTATATAATTGCATAACACCCTAGTTTACGTAATAACAATTTATATATCTAAATGACACCACATGTGGTTTAATAACACTATATACCTGCATAACACCCTATTTTACTTAATAACACTATATAACTGAATAACATCACTGTTGTTATCTTGTTTACAATTATTTTGACAATTATGCTGGGAATGAAACTTATTGCAAAATATTGGTGCAGGTTGCTTACGGAATTGTGTTAAAGAAGATACCTTCATCACACAGTTCAAATATTATTGGACTTGTAGATGATGATCTTCTGAACAATCTCGAATGTGATATGGAAAGTATGCATTCTGAACAAAATAAGAAGAGAAAGACGAGGGAAGATAAAAAACCCAAACGAGCAGAAGGGGATGAGTGTGGTGGAAAACAAATCAAGAAGCAAAAACAAAGATAGGAAAAAGGAATGGAAAAGGAGAATCCGATTGATGAAGGAAATGAAGAGATCGAGATCGAGATCGAAGATGATGATGCGCACTTGGGTATATACAGACACTGTGCAGATTACCACCTGTCACAAACTGACACCCAAACATGTGCATTATTTGTAGGTCATGATGGCAAAGTGCGCATTCCGATGGTATCACAGTATGGCGACACTTCATCAGCATCAGGAACATCAATTCAGGACGATTTTGAGCTGGTAAACATCTTATGATTCATACTAGACTTGAAAGTATATGTTATTTCTCATGATATGTTATTAAACCAGGGTTTCGTACAGGTTCGGTCGAATTTGTTGGATAACTTGTTTAACGAATTTGAGATATGCGTTAACAAGATCAATAACACCATAACAGAATCGTGTCTGATGTTCCCGGAGAGTGATCTGCTGAAACAGAAAGCATTGGAGTGGAAGGAGATAATGAAAATGCACCTTGTTGTTGATGATGAGAAAAAAAAGGATGGATATGAAGTGGAAAAGGGAGATCAAAACGTTGACGCAGAAAAGGATGATGTGGCCGAGGCAGCTGAACAAGTTGATCCGCAAAAAGGTAGTGTATCATTAGACAGATATAACACTCCTACGAACGAGCGAAATAAAGATCATATAACACAACACACTTCTCCCTTTTCACCAATGACGTCTTCATTTGTCGCAGACCTGGACAAAGTTGTTGAAAGGGTTCAAAGTGAAATTACACCAGAGACAAAATTCAACGTTTCAGGAATTGAAGCGGTGAACTTGTCAACAAGACTGGCAGACGCATCAACGGATGAAAAACGTAAGGAAGTAACGCAGCTTGTTCAGCGCCAGGGATCGCCAAGGCCGAAACGAACAATCAAGCTTCCGGAAGCACTGCGGTCACCTTACGTTGAGCGGGCTGTCATGTTGAGAACCGTTCGTGATAAGACTGAAGACGCACTGGCCCGATGGATATTTTCTGCAGTAGGAAACGTATGGTAAGAATCTGAATTGGACCTTAAAAAATGTGTTTATGTAGTGTATTATACGTTATAAGTTTTGAACAAATATTGAATTATACATTCTTGTCGATGGTGTTTCGGTTTGTAGGGATATTTTGTTCAGAAACAACGGTAACGTGTCGGTGATGAGGGGGCCTTTTGAGTCGATGATGCCTGGTGTAACTGTGCACGTGAATGTCATCAGTGCCTGGGCCGCATTGTTGAACTATGAAGAAAAAAATAGGAGGATTGGGACAGCCCCAAGATTATTCTGCAACGCAGGAATGTTGGTAAGTTTAATTTCTGGATATTATTAAGTGAGAACAGACCGTATTATGTGAGCATAGTGAATAACACCATGTATATTTTGCATCTGCATAAATAACACCATAGGTCTGTAAACTATAAGATCATTGTTTAGTTATGTCTGCTTAAATAACACCATAGTTTGATTACTGAAAACCTTCACAATTTGGTTTTTATTTACCTGAAAAAACACTACAGCTCGAAAAGCAGACCGCATCATGTGAGCATAGTTAATGACACCATGTATTATTTATGACTGCTTAAATAACACCATAGGCCTGGAAATAATAACACCATTGCTTAATTGTGTATTACTTAAATAACACCATAAATATGCTTGTGAATTCTTAACTTAACACCATAATTTGTTCTTTTGTTTACATGAAAAACACCACAGCTGGAAAAAGATTTTGCGTAGTCTGATGATGACCGATTAGCAGAATTTACGACAAACATGAATGTTGTGCTGGCTTCAATAGAACCAAAAATATTTAAAGGCAACTTCGAGATGGTGTTTATACCTATGTTGACCGGGCAACATTACTATCTGTTGTTTTTCAACTTGAGAACAAGAGATGTCTTTATTATTGACAACGTAGAAGGTGATGCGGGCTTAGAAAGATACCACGGAAATGTGGAGAAGATGGTAAGTTTTTGAATGTTTATATTTATGCGGCTGCCGTAATAAAAAAAATTATTTCTTAACATCAATAATGTGTAACTGCAGATAAGTACATTTTGTTGGTATCTAAGACCGATGCATCCTAAAATCGCCTCACGGATAAGGAATACACAACCAGTTCGACTGGAGTTTCCATGGCAAACACTTTACAATGGCATCGACTGTGGTATTTTCCTAATGCGGCATATGGAAACTTACACTGGTAATCGCGTTTAAATTTCTGTTTAGTAAAAAAATAATTAAAATACATGTTGCTGAAATATGAACAATTCTGATGGTTTGGTATTGAATAGGAACACACGTTGGACATTGGATGTGTGGTTTATCGAATGAGAGGGGCGTTACTGGCGAGGTGTTGCCTGATCAAGCACGCGAAATCGAGGATCTGTGTAAGAAGTACCTATAAAAAATGCTCCTAAGCGACGTGAACACGGAACGAGGCCAAGTGGAACGAGAAGTACAAGAATACGCACTTTTGGACGAGGATGATAGGGTGAGAATGGAAGACAATGCAATTGATCGGATTGCTGAAAGGTTGGGAGCTGGCGTGTAGGTGGACAGCGGAACAAGTTAAACTTTTTGTTAATAGACAAACATTTTGGGTCATTATAGATTATATGATGTGTTAGCGTTTTGGCTAAGTTGTGATTATGGTGTAATTTGACTATGTAAAGCCTGATTACAATCGTAAGCTGTTTCTGTTTTACACATTTTTATTCAGGTGTTTTAATGAATTTATATTGCGATTTCCCTCACAAAAAGAACGCGTATTGAGCAGATGGTTTTTTACAAAGTAAATGTTGTTCATGTTAATGATGTATAAAAAAACATACCAACTCCTTTGCACAATTAAGACACTATAGGCAAGTAAATAACACAATAAAGCTACACATACATAAATAAACAACATGAACATATGAACACCATTAATAACACCCAGAACTAAAAATAACACCACAGGTTTTAAAAATAAAAAATAATAATTTATGTACAGATAAATAACACCATTAACAACAAATAACACCCTGAACAACAAATAATACCACTGGATAACAATAAATTTCTGAGGGAGGACAAATAACACTATTCAAATTGAAACATACATAATAAAACACCATGAACAACAAATAACACCATTGGTTAACAAAAACAAACATATTTAACAGAAACAATATATAAAACATTGTCACCGGTAATATTAAATTCAAACAAAAGCAAACAAAATAAAACCATGAGTGTATGCAAATCCGAAAAACGATAAAAAACCTAACAATGTACGAAACAAGAAGAAAGTACGTTAAAAATAACGAAATTTTTAGACATCTCTAAATAACTTACTACTCCTCTTCCCCATCCTCCTCGTCTAATGCATCCTCATCTTGTTCACCCATATCTTCTTCAACTTCCACCCATTCATCTTCCTCCTCGTCAACTTCATCAGCTTCTTCACCGTCATCCTCGGCCATAGCTTGTTCTTTAGTCCGGGTAGGGTTTTTGCAAGTACGTCTGTTATGCCCGTATCTAAAACAGTTTTGACACTGATGGCTCTTTTTACCCAACTGACTTAATGCAATTTCACGTTTGGACTTTATCCGTTTAGGCTTACCCATACCTTTGAATCTTGTTCCAATGGGAACACGAACGGTTGCATCAGGTGGTTTTGTGTTACCAGTAATTTCGGCAAACCTTTCACGACGGCTCTTAGGTGGAGCATTGACGACTGACTCATCCGCAGTTTTGAAATAATTAACAACATGATCCCTGAACGAGCATAGCGCATCAAAGTTGGTGACAAGCTTGTTAATAACGGACTCTGTAGAATATGTGATCTCACGTACAACACGGTTAACTTCATTATAACGATCCTCGGTCTCATTGATACCTAGAATAGCACCAGGGGCACTATTTGGAACAGCCTCCCGTGTCCAACGTCGTAATATATAGCGTTGTGGAAACTCCCTAATGTCCAGCATCCTTAGCACACAAAAGATGTGTGAGCACAACAACCCAAACTGTTCTAATCTTTTGCATGTACAATACACAGTCATGTCGTCCTCCCGCTTCATAACTGTTTTGGTCAAAAAATTACCGAAGCAATTAAGTGATCAAATTAGTTAAGTGAGGTAGTGTGCTAGAAATATGTGTGAAAAATATTTTATCCAAGTTAATTGTAAAAACAGTTTTAGGATACGGATCAGAGCTGTATCTATGATCAAACGATGAGTGAAAAAGTAAAGGTTGACACGTGATGTACGAGGAAAGCCCTTGATCAATCTAGATCGCCGGCACAAAACCTTGGGAGCTGACAATCGCAGCTGCCTTGTTCTTCTATTACTTCAAATATCAGGATACAGTGCAGGATGTGGTGCGGATCAACTAGGTGTTACAATGTAATTCGAATACAAGTGTTCGTGTATAGTGTTTGCAGTGAGCTAGAGAGCAAAAGTGTTCGAAAGTGTGTGTGAAAGTTGCGTGCCTTAATCTGATCCGCCCCCATCTATTTATAGTAAAAGAAGTGTAACAAACTATCCTAATAAACCGGGATCCGGCGAATATTCCCCACTCGAACGTTGTAGACCTGGTCTTTCGGGTTCAACGTCTCTCACATAACAGATACGCCCGAGTCTTGAGGAGAAGAAGTCCATCTGACCGTTAGTAACCCACAGCCTCTAACCTGCACGTGGTTAATTCAATTAAACTCAGGATATCGCCCAGGATGTTAGCAATATCCCAGTCCAGTATCCTGGTCATAAATAAACAATTAAAAGCAGGATATTAGTCAAGATATGTACACTCAGAAAATGACCCATAACAATTGTCCCCAAATATATCTGTTGGTATACCAATCCAACGGATATATTTTAAAAGTTTTATCTCGTAAATTAAGGCAATTAAGATGAAACGACGGCTGAGGTGACCTTGTGCCATTTTCAATGCAATATTTACTTTTTACCCCCTATACTCAGCCTATAATTAGCTGAGATATTTCTTTTCGTTATCATTACTCTCCAAGCGATTCTCAGGTAACTATCCTTTTCTTCGTCCTCTGTTTTCTTTCTAGGGTTTCTTTTTGTTTGCTTTAATACTCTCCATGGCATCACGGACAAGATCTCGCTCGGATGAACCAGTCCCAACCCTCGTGAGTCAAAACCTCATACGAGAACCAGAAAAAGAAATCTGCTGCTTCAATAATGCCGATATCGCTGCCCTCAAGGATTCCGGGGCCTTTCCTGCTGGAACAGTCATTCGTCCTTTTGATCGGGAAATCCGATCAGACGTGTCATCAGACGAGTGGGTCTGTTTTTTCGCCTACCCCTTTTCTTTGGGACTCCGGTACCCATTTCCACCTTTTATCTCTCGTTTCTTCGACCTTACCGGCCTTAGTTATGCCCAAACTATGCCAATGGTCTGGCGAGTTTTGATGGTACTGGATCAAATCAGATCTCGCCATTGCCCTGTCATGTGCATTGAAGACCTCCCTATAGCATATCGGTTGAGGTCCCATGGCGATAGCCGTTTTCTTTTGTTTTCCACTTCCAAAAACCCTTTAGTCCTTAAGGCCACCAAGAACGAAGACCGATGGCGGCGAAAGTTCTTTTTCGTGAAAAGAGATTCCATCGACAAGGGTTTCGATCTGCCGATTAGATGGTTAACCAAGGGTAGGATCTAGGGTTTTAGGAATATCCCCAAGTGTATCCTTAAACTATATCCTAAACTTATATCCTGATGTTTTATGCAGCAAACTTCAGAGACTTAGCACCCCCAAGCGCGGAATCCAAGTCCAGGATCAAAGAAATATACCGACTTCCTGCTAGTGAAAGAACCTTTTCCCTGTCTCTTGCAGATTCAAGCCAAAAGTCAAGTTCAGAGATGTCTGGTAAGTATATTCTCAGTAATTATCTTTATCCATTAAACCGATTATCTTTCAGAGGTATTATAAGTTTAAAAATATCTTCCCTTGTGCAGTACCAGTTGTCAACCTTGAAGGCTTCCAACTCGAAGAGTTGGACAGTTACTCTAGCCTTGTACCTGCTAAACAAGAATCCAAGCCGAAGTCGTCTGCCACACCAAAGCCTACCTCTTCAAAGACTACTACCGCTCCTAAAGCTCCTCCGGCATCCAGGACCCGGGCCTCTAGCTCCCGGAAGAGAAAGGAAATGGATTCTCCAGCCGCCTCCGAGACATTCTCTCTTGAGAATCATGGATTTAATGAAGCCACTTCATTCCTCAAGCAGGTAAAAATTCCCTTCCGATATCCTGCACATGTATGTTAATCCTTATCCTATTTATTTTACATTGATACCTGTATCTTTAACTGCAGGGCTTGGAACGTCTCATGCACTTGTACGAAGACGCCTGTGGGCTTAACAAGATGCTGGATGTTAAGCTCGAAAAAGCTGAAGCCACTATAGCCGATCAAGGAACAATCGCGGCCGCCAAGTCCCAGCATTATGAAGACAAGTACAAAGCAATGACCCAAGAACACCAAGCTACCCTCCACAAAGCCAATGAGGATGCTCATGCCAAACTAGACGCCGCTCTTCTTCAATACCAGCAGGATATGAGTTCATATCGGGACAGCCTCAAAGCATCCGTGGTTATCTCCCTTCTCCAAGCTAGGTTAAGGATGGCTTATGAGGCCAAGAGCTTGGGCTTCGAATGCCCCTCCTGGAATGTAAAGGCTTGGGAAGCGAAACTACAGGATCTTGGAGGTCATCCCGTCGCTCATCCTGCAAAGCATACTGGTGAAGAGCCTTCTAAGGCGGCAGAAGAAGTGGTCAATGCTGGTGATGATGATGCCGAGAAGCATCCTGAGGCTGATGCTGGTGCAGATGCTGGGAAAGAGGCTGCTGATCAAGAAGGTGTCGCTCCTTAGGCGGCGAAGTGGGCGATGATGGATATACGTGTCAAGGCCGGAGCCCACTTTTTTAAATTTCATGGTTGTGGTTTGTATAAACAATTTACTTTTCCTGTCGTTGAACAATTTACATTTCCTGCATTAGAACAATACGATGACCAAAGGTGGATGGGTCCTGGGTTTCAGGATGAAGCCCTTGGTCATCGGTGTTACGACCCCCGACCCACCCTGGACGGAATCAGAAGCCGTGAACAGCCCAGTGGTACCGGTGATTAATTTTATAAAACATTGCAGCGGAAATTTCATCAGGACCGTGAGTTAGGAAAAATATCAGAGTTTAGAAACACCGGATTTTATTTATTAAATAGATGGGATAAACCCATGTTTTATAAAGGTAGCTTTAATAAGATAAATTTGTTTACATAAAACAATATTTCTTAATTTGATTTAATTAATAAAATAAGCCACTTCTTGAAGCCTTTCAGTGTCGTATCCAGCTCTTATTCCAATCTACTGTAATTACCTGAAAAATGTTTGAAAAAGGTTTTGTCAGCGAAAATACTGAGTGAATTCATTCCATTTTTATAAAATATATTGTTATACCTTACAGTATTAAGGTTTTTATATCTATTTATATTTACCCAACTCAATCAGTATTTGTCACATGGTGGCAGTTCCGATGTGACAGTAATCATATCATTTATTGGCTCACTTTCTTCAAATAGTGAATTTATCCAATAATTCTATTTTACTATTATCTAATTTATCTGTCACTAGGCGATTCCTGTGACTGTAATCATATCATTGTTGATCATTCTTTCAACTAATGATTCTGGTCATATAACTGTTGATCATTCTTTCAACTAGTGATTCTATAACACTGTTGATCATTCTCTCAACTAGTGCTTTTGGTCATGTCACTGTTGATCATTCTCTCAACTAGTGACTCTGGACTTAATTGTGTCCCGTGACATTACTTTGTCAAATATATTACTTATGGCACAAAACCATTTAATCCAGAAAATGACATATATCATTTTATATCAAACTACAATAACTTTATCAAATATAATATGTTAATTAAATAATTGTAATATCATTATTTAATATATTAACGTGACTAAGACTAAAATATAATCTTAGTAGAATACATTATATTTGACTATTTTGTTATGGTATACACCATTTAGATTTATTTCAAACATATATTAATGATTAAAAATAATATTAGTTATATTCTATGGTTACTGGGGCATAATTCCCACTGTTATTGTAGTCATGCTAATATTGACTAACTTTCTGGCAAATAATAACGAGAATCAAATAATGTATAAAACCTCCCATACCCGCAGTTATTATAGAATATATAAATTTAATCACTGTAAGTATAACTGATAAACATTTTAGGATTTTGAAAAGCCTTTGTAAATATAATTGTATCACAAAAAGGTGATAAAACTGTGAGAAAAGAGAATTGACTCACAAACGGTGAGAAAAGAGAAATGAACTCACTTTGCAGATTTCTACGGGCAAAGCTTAGTCTACAGATAATCCTTGATATATTGCAGATTTAATTTGAGCAGAGCCTAGCCTACTGATTAGCCTTGTAACCTAGTGCACACAAACTAGGTAAGTAACTAATACAACATTTACGATAACTCACGAGATAAAACCCTCACAACGAATGACAAAGTGCAATACTTAAACATCCATCGGATTCACAACGAATGACAGAGTATTCCCCGAGTTCGGGTGGTACTCAAACATCCTGTCGGAATCACGACTAATGACAAAGCATAACCCAAGTTTGAGCAGCACTTAAACATCCATTGGATAGTTTAATCGATCGGACATTGAATCGTAGCAGCGATCGAGTTAATACCCTGTTTGTAGCAGCACCCTACTATACTAATTAGTGATTCGTGTGTTTTTCTGAAGTAATTAGATGATATCTCTGCGCGTATTTTGAATTTCTTCGTCGTTCGAACACCAGAAAGCAAGTCCCGAAGCCTTCTATTTATAGCCAGAAATTGACATCCCTTGCGCACCGTAACACCAAATCTCTTACGGTCCGTAACCACCCTTGCGCACCGTAACACTTATTTCCTTACGGTGCGTAAGGATAACCTAAGCACTATAGGTTTGCCACGTTTGGGAATAGGCCTGCTGAGTCAATAGTTTCTTAAAATTCTATTTTGACAACGAATTAAATGGATAATCGTTGAGTAGGGAATGCCCCCCCCTGAGTTTTAGGGGCCCTGATCCTGATTCTGATTGTTCTGAAATTTGTAGGGTTTGTGCAGAATCACTTGGGTGTCTCAATTAGGGTTCCTATTGGATAAAATAATAAAATAATTAGGACTTTTAATGAGGGTTGTTACATTCTCCCCACCTTAATAAAAATCTCGTCCTCGAGATTTGGGTTATGATATTTCTTTTAGACTTATGTCATATTCTAGTCAATAAAAACAATATTAAGGTAGATGACACAGAATTAAAATTTTGTGAATATAAGTTGTACAATAGGTAGGATTCAAAGGTTCAACTGAATTAGTTCAAGAAATCGATGACAATTGAATAAGATGAAATGATATAATTTCCAAGGTGACTATTTTCAAGCCAAAAGATATATGATCAATAAATATTTAGAATGAATGTGAAGAACTTTTAGAATCAATAAAAATTCTTTTGTCAAAAGAAAGTTTACTTTGATTGGCAACTGAGGAAGACTCAGAATCAACAAGTTTAAAATGAAATAGAAGCACGAAAATGATTGTTAACTATCGAATCATAACAAAAGAGAAATCAGTGTGTTGACATTTATTAAATTGCAAGGATATACCGAAATACAAATAGAGTTTAGTGTATCATTGTCTTAATACATAATTGTATCAAGACTATTTTTCAATGATGAGTCAAACGAAAGACATACGTGGTTTTGAATGGTTCGTATGATTATGATTAGCCCAAGCTACAAGTTTATAACGACTCCACAAGGTGTCGAAATGATTGAAATAATTCAATAATTACGGTGACCGAATAATTTCACCGTGTAATCAACGAAAAAATTAAATGAAGTAAATTTGGATATTCATTTCGAATAGGATTTTCAATTGATAATGAAAAGACCAAATGAATATTATAGAACTTTCGATAAATGATGAAAGAAACGTTAAGAGGTACACCGGAATATGATATGAATTTGTGTACTCTTATCTTAACACATAATTGTATTAAGACTGTTTAAGATAATGAACCGACAAAATTTAAAATTCGTACATCAGGAGTGAAAATAAGATTAGCTCAAGCTACAAATTAAAGAAAATGCCACCACAAGGTGTCATAGTAATTGAAAATAGTAGCGGTGAATGAAATGAATTTCACCATGCTTTAAATCAAATGAAGTAAGTCCGAATGTTTCAAATAAATCTAGTAGGATTGAAATCGAAATAATTGAATAATGTTTTTCGATCAAAGATGATAAAACAATAAGGATTACGAAACGCTCGATTGCTGATATAAAAATCATTAAGAGATACACTGAATATATGAAATGAATTTGTGTATCATTATCTTAGCACATGATTGTGTTAAGATTGATTTTATAGAATAAACCAACAAAACGGATTCAATATAAATAAATAATTAAACCCGTATGCAACGAGATTAGCACAAGCTTCAAATTTTGTGAAAACGTCACCACAAGGTGATCGTGACCAAATAAATGATTTAATGAAAATGAAAACCAAACAAGTCTGTTATGGTTTTGAATAGATGAAGTACTTGACATAATGTATTTATTTATAAACTTTTATTTGTACTAGGGTCAAATAATAACTTAACTTAGATATTATATATCAACGATTACGTCTGGAATCATTTCTGCTTCTTGCGTAGTAAGTACGAATGCTCGCGCGTTCTTCTTAGCTCCGTCTGTTGTTCTGGCCTTGTTGTCGAGTGCTTTGGTTAGTTTAGGGCAATATGGTTTGATGTGTCCTGTTTCTCCGCAATTGAAACAAACATTAGTTTTCCTTCTACACTCTTCCTCTATATGTCCGGTCATCTTGCAGAAGTCACAGTAGGATGTTTTCCTAAAACGGCATCTTCCTGAGTGCTTTTTGTTACAGCTTCTGCAGATAGGTTGCTCCAATGACAATTCAGTTCCTGTCTTCTTGTAGAATTCTTGGGAAATTTTCTGGGCTAACTCTTTCTTCTTGTTTTCTTCTCTTGTGCGGATTAGTCCATCTGTCAGCATGTTAGCTAGTTCGACTGCTTCTTCAATAGTCTGTGGTCTAGTGGCCTTGACCATGTCTCGGATTTCGCTAACTAATCCCCAAATATAACGAGAAATTAGTACAGGTTCTGGCGAAGCCAGAGTTGGTACCATTCTTGCATATTCAAAGAACGTTGTCGTATATTCACGACAATTCACATCTATCATTTTATGATTTAGGAACTTGTTAGTCATTCGTTCCTTTTCATAAGGAGGACAAAATTTCCTTTCTGTCATTTCCTTGAATTTTTCCCAGTTCATGGCATAAGCCTCACAACGAATGACAAAGTGCAATACTTAAACATCCATCGGATTCACAACGAATGACAGAGTATTCCCCGAGTTCGGGTGGTACTCAAACATCCTGTCGGAATCACGACTAATGACAAAGCATAACCCAAGTTTGAGCAGCACTTAAACATCCATTGGATAGTTTAATCAATCGGACATTGAATCGTAGCAACGATCGAGTTAATACCCTGTTTGTAGCAGCACCCTACTATACTAATTAGTGATTCGTGTGTTTTTCTGAAGTAATTAGATGATATCTCTGCGCGTATTTTGAATTTCTTCGTCGTTCGAACACCAGAAAGCAAGTCCCGAAGCCTTCTATTTATAGCCAGAAATTGACATCCCTTGCGCACCGTAACACCAAATCTCTTACGGTCCGTAACCACCCTTGCGCACCGTAACACTTATTTCCTTACGGTGCGTAAGGATAACCTAAGCACTATAGGTTTGCCACGTTTGGGAATAGGCCTGCTAAGTCAATAGTTTCTTAAAATTCTATTTTGACAACGAATTAAATGGATAATCGTTGAGTAGGGAATGCCCCCCCCTGAGTTTTAGGGGCCCTGATCCTGATTCTGATTGTTCTGAAATTTCTAGGGTTTGTGCAGAATCACTTGGGTGTCTCAATTAGGGTTTCCTATTGGATAAAATAATAAAATAATTAGGACTTTTAATGAGGGTTGTTACAATCGGTTAGTATAACCTCTTTTGAATATCGTAACGGTTGAAGGTGGACAGGTCCTGTTTTGAGATAGAACCTTCAACTGTTACACAAGTATGGTAAAGACTAATTGTGCTTTTGGTGGATGGGCCTCGGTTTGAGGTGAATCCAAAAGCACAACTTTTGACACGTTAATAATATAACTTACTTTTGACTTATTCGTTGTTGCCTTTTAATTCCTGTCATACATTCTGTTTTGGTCAAAAAATCAGACGAGGATAATGTAACCAAACTCTCTGATACGGGGTATGATGCTTGAATTGGCTTATAGTAATAAGGATCACTATGAAAAATAAATAACAAGTGACACAAGGTTTATACAGGGAAAAAGCCCTTGATCAAGAGCTGATCTCTGGCACAAAAAACCCCGGGTGATGGAAACTACCGATCACCAACTCAAATTAAACAAATAATGTGTTACAACTTCGGATGATCGCGAGCTAAATACAAGGATCACTATAGTGTAATGTGTAAAAAGTGTACGAAATTGCTAAGTGAATGAACGAGAGTTGGTGTGAGCGGTTGTGAGAGTATGTGTAGCCAAAAATAGCAAAAGTGTTGTCTAATTAGCTCGCTACCCCTTTTAAATCTAGTAAAAATCTAAATAACAAACTATCCGCAAATGGTGCAAGTCCTCCACGACTCCACAACGTCCATTTCTGACCAAGCACGTGCGGAATAGACTTAGTATATTCTCCAGAAATATCGCCAAGACCAAGTCCCAATTGATATTCCTGCAAAACAGTTACGAATTCAAAGTGAACAATCATTAGTATAAGGATCCTTAGGATGATCCATGATCCTGATCCTGAAGCACTTCTGAGGATCACTAACTGACACAGAAGTAAGGATCACCAAACAGGATAATATTTGAGGATCACGGGTCATTTAGAAATCCACCCCTAACAATTGCCCCCAAAATATAAGGATTTATATCGTAAATAAACGAGTTATATTTTTTCGATCTTATCCGCAACAAACTAACGGATAACTAGCCGTTGGAGACGGACTAGCCGTTGCAAACCTGACGTCACTGAAGTGACAATCCTGCAAATCATCATTATAAATAGGAGTTAGAGATAGGATCAATATGCATTTAAATCCGAAGAAACTCCCTTTAAATTCTCAGTCGAAGATCAATCAGGTATCTCTTCTCTTATTTCTCCTTCCCTTACTCTGTTTTTCTTTCTTTACCAACATCAATGATGCTCCGGTCTTCCCCCGCCAAGGATCACCAGAAGGATAGTCCCTTGAAAAGTAAAGGGATTATCAAAGACTCAGTACATGAGAGGTGTTGCTTTAACGATGCACAAGTTGATAAGATCCGTCACTGCTTTCCGGCGAACGCCTTTTTCAAACCTTTCGATCCCACGGCTCTGAGCGACTATGTTTCTGAAACATGGGTTGCCTTTCCAGTTACTCCATTCACCATAGGATACACCTATCCTTTTCCAGACTTTACCCAATCCTTCTTTTCCCTTACCGGCATCTCTTACATCCAAGCTATGCCGATGATTTGGAGGGTCTTGTATACCCTGGAGAGGATCGTGAATACCTGGATTCAGCATCAAGTAAACTCTTACTTACATAATAGACAGGATGTTGTGTACCTTCGTGATCCTTAACAAGGACGGCACTTACTGCTTTTGAGGATACCGCAAGATATAAGGATAACACATCTCCTTTTTCTGGTTTCATCAAAGCCGGGGCCGAGGATAGGTAATCCTTAAGAGCTCTTAAGGCACTTTCATGCTTCTCAGGCCACTCGAATTTCTTGTTCTTCCTTAGGATATCATAGAATTCCTTGCACTTTTCTGAGGATTTGGATATGAATCTGTTTAAAGCTGCAATTCTGCCTGTTAACCTCTGGACATCCTTAGCATTGGCAGGTGACTTGATGTTCACTATAGCTTTTATTTGTTCTGGACTGGCTTCAATGCCTCTCTTTGTCACCATATATCCTAAGAATTTACCTGCTTTAACACCAAAGTGACATTTTGAAGGATTAAGCTTCATATTATATTTGTCAAGGATATTGAACGCTTCCTCCAAGTCTCTTAGGTGATCCTCAGCCTTTATTGATTTTACCACCATATCGTCTATGTAAACCTCCATAGTTTGTCCAATCTGATCCTTGAACATCATATTCACTAGCCTTTGATAAGTTGCACCTGCATTTCTTAGTCCGAATGGCATAGCAATATAGCAGTATATACCAGTTGGAGTCATGAAGGCTGTATCCTCTTGATCGGATGGTTCCATTTGAATTTGTTGAAATCCAGATGAAGCATCCATAAAAGTTAACAGTTCATGACCCGCAGTTGCATCCACCATGGAGTCAATGTGGGGTAATGGGAAAGGATCCTTGGGACATGCCTTATTTAAATTGGTAAAATCGACACATACCCTCCACTTTCCGTTTTTCTTTTGAACAACAACCACATTGGCCAACCATCTTGGATACTTGACCTCTCTAATCATACCTGCTCGGAGTAATTTCTCTACCTCCTCCTGGATAATGGCATTTCTTTCTGGTGCAAATTTCCTTCTCCTTTGATGGATTGGTTTGAAGGACCTATCAATGCCAAGTTTGTGAGTGATTACATCTTTAGATATACCTGTCATGTCTTCGTGTTTCCATGCAAAGGTAGTCTTTCTCCTTTTGAGGAAGGATATGAGGTCTTCATTCATTTCGCCAAGGATCCCTGATCCTATATAAACTATAGATTCAGGATCATCAGGATCCATAAGGATTTCTACTATATCCTGTTCTCTTGCCTCCAAGACATCCCTTGGAGGACACTTTGATTGCTATTGCTCCCTAGACTTTAATGCTGGTTTCATTGATGAGGTGTAGCAGTTCTTAGCCTCTTGCTGATCACTATCAATCTTCACTATTCCCCAAGGACTAGGAAGCTTCACACATTGATGATAAGTGGATGGGACTGCCTTCATGTCATGTATCCAAGGCCTGCCAAGGATAACATTACAACAAGATAAACAGTCAATAACACAAAACTTTTGGTAAGAATGTGATGCGGGCCCAAGTGTGGAGGAGCGGGCCATCTTGTATTTGGAGGCCCAAGATCGCGTAACAAAAGGGGCTTCACTAAAATGGCTCTAACTTGGGCTACGGAGTTCCGTTTTGGGCGTGCGACCAGGCGAAACGAACGTGAGAAAAAGCTCCATCTTGTTGCAAACGCCGTTGGCGGTTTGGGTCATCGTCCGGGCCAAAAAACGCTTATTTCCATTAGTTATTTGCATTTTTATGTTTTTTTAAGTATTTTGGGCATTTTGTTTTTGGGCTTGTGTTTGGCCCGTTATCTTTTTAGGCCCATTTCGAATTTCTGTTCTTATTTATATGTCCCTTTAGTAATTGAAACATTCAGACTTGAATTTTGAGAAAACAGAATTTTCACTTCAAATTCCGTGGCCTTTGGGTTGCAGTTTGGGGGTTGGGGAAGAACTACACGGGTATTCGTAGAATCAACGTGTTTGATCTTCATTATCACACTATTCGCTACATCAGTTGGTATCAGAGCCGAATTCCTGGCTCAAAATGCCTCCGAGGAGAAACAACAACAGGCCTCTCGATGAAGTGTATGAACGAGAGTTGGAGCAGCGACTTATGGCGAGAGTGGATGAGCGGTTGGATCGAGTGGTCAATCAGTTGACTGATCGGATGGCCGACTTGATCAATCGTAGGAGGCAGGGACCCAATGACGGGTATGGTTCAGATTTTAGTAACCCATTTGGTGATGGTTCGGCTTCCGAAGACGAACAGGAAGGGCGGCCAAGGGGTGAACGTGGAGGGGGTAACAGGCGTTGGGATTCTGGGATAAGAGTTGATATTCCAGAATTTGATGGGTCTAGTTTGAATCCGGAGGGGTTCATCGATTGGTTGGCTACCTACCGTGGAGGAGGTGTTTGAGTACAAAGAGGTTCCTGAAAATAAGCGGGTGGCCTTGATCGCTACCAGGTTACGTGGTAGGGCCTCTGCGTGGTGGCAGCAATTGAAGTTAACACGAGACAGGCTCGGAAAGTCAAGGATTGTGACATGGACCAAGATGAAGAAATGCTTGCGGTCCAACTTTTTGCCTCATAATTTTCAAAGGTTGATGTACCAACGTCTGCAGAATTTAAAACAGGGGGCTAAGTCTGTTGATGATTATACAACGGAGTTTTATCAGTTGATTGCGAGGAATGATATTCAAGAACCGGAGGAGCAACTTGTTTCTCGGTATATTGGGGGTCTAAGGGTTCAAATCATGGAGTCCGTGAATCTTTTTGACCCGTTAACCATTCCAGAGGCACATCAACGGGCGTTGGCCTTTGAGAAGCAAAACCGTCGGGTGGGCGGTTCATTTACCCCTGCTGGGGGAAACGTTGGGTCGGGCAGCGGGGCACCACGTGGCGGGCCTAGTCAGCAAAGGCCGGGTGTTAACAATACTGGGCCTACTTCTAAGGGGGCTAGTAGTAGTGGTCCGAGATGTTTCAGTTGTGGTGAGACGGGCCATCGTTAAGCTGAGTGCAAGAAGGCTGGTAAAAGACACTTGTTTGCTGAATCTGAGGATGATCAATATGAAGAATATGAAAATAACCCAGTGTATGATGAAGAAACCGAGTACGAAGAAGAGTTTGTGACCGGTGATGTTGGGGTGAACTTGGTGGTCAGGCGCTCTTGCTATACACCAAAGGCAGATGGGGATGACTGGCTGAAGCACAACATCTTCCACTCAACATGTACTATTTTGGGGAAGTTTGCACGTTCGTTATTGATTCGGGGAGTTGTGACAATCTGATTTCAGAAGAGGCAGTTCAAAAGTTGGCCTTGAAGACAGAGAGTCACCCGAAACCTTATAAGCTTCAATGGATTAACAAGGGAGGTGAAGTGACGGTATCTAAAAGGGCACTCGTTTCTATTTCTATTGGGTCCACGTACAAAGATGATGTTGTGTGTGACGTGGTCCCTATGGACGCGTGTCACTTATTATTGGGTAGACCTTGGGAATATGAGCGTAACATAGAGCATAATGGGCGGTCAAATACTTATAGTTTTCTGTTTGGTGGTGTGAAGATAACTCTTGTCCCTAGCAAGCCTAAACAGTTAGCCACAAAACAGTCGGGTACTCTGTTGACCATTAGTCAGTTTCAAGATGAGTTGGACGAAGGAGATAATGTTTTTATTTTGATTGGGAAGCCAGTGCCCGAGGAAGTCGAGATTCCTGAATGTATGGTTCCGTTATTCGAGGAGTTTGTTGATGTTTTCCCAGATGATTTACCTGCCGGGTTGCCACCCCTAAGAGACATCCAACATCACATTGATTTGGAACCGGGGTCCCAACTACCCAATAAGCCCCATTACAGAATGAGCCCAAAAGAACATGAAGAATTGCGTCGGCAGGTTGAAGACTTAATCTCTAAGGGGTACGTTCGAGAAAGCATGAGCCCTTGTGCTGTGCCTGCTCTCTTGACTCCTAAGAAGGATGGGATGTGGTGTATGTGTGTTGACAGTCGTGCAGTCAACAAGATCACTGTGAGGTACAGATTCCCGATTCCCCGACTTGATGATTTACTTGATCAAATTAGTGGTGCCACTATTTTCACAAAACTAGATTTGAAGAGTGGGTACTACCAAATTCGACTCAGGCCTGGTGATGAATGGAAGACCGCCTTCAAAACTCGTGAAGGGTTGTATGAATGGTTAGTGATGCCTTTCGGTTTATCCAATGCCCCTAGTACGTTTATGCGGGTCATGAATCAGTTGTTTAGACCCTTTATTGGTAAATTTGTGGTGGTTTATTTTGATGATGTTCTCATTTATAGCCCTAATTTTGACGAGCATGTGAAGCATGTACGGCAGGTTTTGACCTTGCTCCGTAGGGATAACTTGTACGCAGCCAAAAAGAAGTGTGTCTTTATGGTGCCTAAGGTGCTATTTTTGGGGTATGTTGTTTCTGGTGACGGTATACAGGTGGATGATTCAAAGGTAGCGGCGGTTAAGCAATGGCCAACTCCTACTACGATAACTGAAGTACGAAGTTTCCATGGTCTTGCTTCATTTTATAGACGGTTCATTCGAAATTTCAGTTCCCTTATGGCGCCAGTGACTGACTGCATGAAAGGGAAGTCTTTTATATGGACTGAGGAGGCAGAATCAGCTTTTCAGTTAATCAAGGAAAAGCTTACAACAGCACCAATTCTAATATTGCCAGATTTTTCTCGGGTTTTTGAGTTGCACACGGATGCCTCGCAGGGTGGTATTGGGGCAGTCCTCAGTCAAGGGGGGCGTCCAGTTTCTTATTTCAGTGAGAAGTTGACTGGGCCAAAGTTACGTTATAGCACTTATGATCTTGAATTTTATGCAGTGGTCCAGGCTGTGAAACATTGGCGACATTATTTGTTTCACAAGGAGTTTGTCTTATTTACAGACCATGATTCGTTGAGGCATATCCGCAGTCAAGATAAAGTGTCACATAAGCATGCCCGTTGGATGGCTTTCTTGGAAAAGTTTACTTTTGTTGTGAAGCATAAATATGGAATTTCGAATCGTGTGGCAGATGCCTTGAGCAGAAGGAGTAGCCTGCTTGTTTCTATGAGAGTTGTTGTACCCGGGCTAGACAATCTCATGGAACAACTCACAACAGATCCGTATTTTTCTGTCATTTTGCAGGATGTGCAGTTTGGGAAGAGGACAGATTTTCTTGTGCATGACGGTTTTCTTTTTAAGGAAAATCAATTATGTATTCCTAATTCCAGCCTCCGCCTTCAAATAATTAAAGAATTGCATGGAGAAGGGCATGTGGGTAGAGACCGTACTTTACGATTGGTGCAGTCTTCTTATTTTTGGCCTACTATGCGGAGGGATGTTGATCGATTTGTTAGACGTTGCAGGATCTGTCAAGTTTCAAAAGGCACAGCTACCAATGCAGGGCTTTATATGCCTCTACCCATTCCTCAGCAACCGTGGGTAGATATTAGCATGGATTTTGTGTTGGGATTACCCCGTACTCAGCGTGGTAATGATTCGATCTTTGTAGTGGTGGACCGGTTTTCTAAGATGGTGCACTTTATTCCTTGCAAGAAGACAACAGATGCAGTTAATGTGGCTCAGTTGTTCTTTCGAGATATCTATCGTTTGCATGGTTTGCCATCTTCTATAGTTTCTGATCGGGACACTCGTTTCTTGAGTCATTTTAGGCGAAGTCTATGGAAAATGGTGAACACTCATCTCAATTTTAGTAGTGCTTACCACCCACAAACTGATGGGCAGACGGAGGTTGTTAATCGGTCACTTGGTAATCTTTTGCGGTGTCTTGTGGGAGATCATGTGAAGTCTTGGGATCAAAAGCTTTGTCAGGCTGAGTTTGCTCATAATCATGCTGTTAATAGGAGCACTGGGTTTAGTCCGTTTGAGGTGGTCTATTCTGCTAAGCCTCAGGGTCCTCTTGATTTGATGTCACTTTCCACCCCAGGTTCTGTTCCCAAGAAGGTGCAAGATTTTGTGGTTGGGTTACATGAAGTTCATAAAGCTGTGCAGGATAACTTGGCCAACGCTAATTCAAAGTATAAGCAAGCTGCAGACCAAAAGCGTAGGCAAGTTGATTTTGAAGAGGGTGACTTTGTTTGGGCCATTTTGACTAAGGATCGTTTTTCAGTTGGGGAGTATAATAAATTGTCAGCCAAGAAGATTGGACCAGTGGAGATTGTGCAGAAGATAAATTCTAATGCCTATCGTCTGAAGTTACCAAGCCACATTCGTTGTTCCGATGTTTTCAATGTCAAACATTTGCTGCCTTTTTATGGGGATTCGTCTGATGATGAGGTTGCTGCGGATTCGAGGTCGAATTTTGTCTACCCAGGAGGGAATGATGCGGGCCCAAGTGTGGAGGAGCGGGCCATCTTGTATTTGGAGGCCCAAGATCGCGTAACAAAAGGGGCTTCACTAAAATGGCTCTAACTTGGGCTACGGAGGTCCGTTTTGGGCGTGCGACCAGGCGAAACGAACGTGAGAAAAAGCTCCATCTTGCTGCAAACGCCGTTGGCGGTTTGGGTCATCATCCGGGCCAAAAAACGCTTATTTCCATTAGTTATTTGCATTTTTATGTTTTTTTAAGTATTTTGGGCATTTTGTTTTTGGGCTTGTGTTTGGCCCATTATCTTTTTTAGGCCCATTTTGAATTTCTGTTCTTATTTATATGTCCCTTTAGTAATTGAAACATTCAGACTTGAATTTTGAGAAAACAGAATTTTCACTTCAAATTCCGTGGCCTTTGGGTTGCAGTTTGGGGGTTGGGGAAGAACTACACGGGTATTCGTAGAATCAACGTGTTTGATCTTCATTATCACACTATTCGCTACATCAGAATGTAGGCCTTCGATATAGATTGGGAGTTTAATGTCCCCCAGAGTATTCTTAGTCTCGCCACTGAATCCCACGAGCACAGAGGATCTTGGTATGATGTCGGATTCAGGGATGTTCATCTTCTTGAGAACATCAAGCTGGATAATGTTCACAGAGCTTCCTCCATCTATAAGGATCCTGCGAACAAAATGGTTAGAAATAAAAAGAGTGATAACCAAACCATCATGATGAGGATCCTGGATGTCAACACGATCATCCTCATCAAAAGTTATAACTTTTCCTTCGGAGACACTGGATGTTCGAATGGGTCTATCTCCATTATCCATCTTGGTTTCCTTCGCATGTCTTTTGGCTGCAGAGAAGGATGTTCCACAAATGTCTGATCCTCCAGATATAAAGTTTATAATTTGTGCATCTGCTGGAGGGGCTGGAGCTTTCTCTAGGATCCTTTCAGGATCCTGAGTCCTTGACTTCTTTCTCCCCAATAATTCTTTCAAGTGCCCCTTGCTCAACAAGTATCCAATTTCTTTTCTCAATGCGATGCATTCTTCTGTGAGATGCCCAAAATCTTCATGGTATGCACACCACTTTGACTTATCTTTAGTTGCAGCTGGTCTATCATTTTTTCTGGGCCATCTAGCTTTATCACCTAAATTCTGCATCGCAAGGATTAGTTCATTGTTATCAACAGAAAAATAATATTCAGAGATTGGAGGATAATCCTCATCATCCTCTTCTTGTTCAACAGCATGCACATTCTGGTTATCGGATTTATTATAAGATTTGAACTTGTTGTTCCTGAATGAGGATCCTTGCTTCTCTTGCTTTGAGGATCCTGCTAACCTCTCCTGGATCCTTTTGTCATCCTCTAGCCGGATGAACCTAAGGGCCCGGGTTCTTACCTCATCTAGATTCCTGCATGGTGTCATAACAAGATCATCATAGAATAACGAATCCCTAAGCAGTCCCATTTTAAAGGCTTCAACAACCGTAGCTATATCCAGGTTAGGAATATCTAAGGATTCTTTACTAAATTTAGTGATATAATCCCTTAATGATTCATTATGACCCTGGGTTATCCTATACAGATCACTAGTTAAACGCTCAAATTTTCTACTACAAGAAAACTGGTTATTAAATAGATTAACTAGATTAGCAAATGAGGTAATAGAGTAAGGGGGAAGACTTAGCAGCCATTTAAGAGCCGATCCAGTAAGAGTGGATCCAAATCCCTTGCACAGACATGCTTCCTTTAACCTTTCTGGGATGGGATTGATCTCCATCCTTTCCTTGTACTGAGCTATGTGTTCCTCAGGATCCGTCGAACCATCATACAATTTCATGGTAGGCACGTGGAACCTCTTGGGTATCTCAGCATCACAGATTGGTGGTGCAAAACGAGATATCATGTGGCTCCCATCCGCAATCTCTGGGATAGGCTTGACCACTCCTGGGACACTTGATATCATATCCTTTAACTTTTGCAATTCTCTGGCCATGGCATGATTGATACCTGGATCCTGCATAAGGCCATGGTTAGTAGTATAAGAATTATTAAAAGTGTTACCTCCCATTGGATTCAAATTAGGAAGAGTGGATGTTAATCCATATTGTTGGGGCTCTGGAATGGCCGATGGACCCGTAGAAGCAATGGTTTGCATTGGAATGAAATCTCCCTGATGGATGTCGGAACTTCCTGATTGCAAACTCCTTAAGGATCCTGGAATCTGGAAGGATCCTTGAAACTGTGAGTATCCTTGGACCTGGGAGGATCCTGGAACATAGGAGGATCCTTGAACTTGGGTGGATCCTGGAACATAGGAGGATCCTTGAACATAGGAGGATCCTTGAACCTGGGAGGATCCTTGAACATAGGAGGATCCCTGAGCCTGGGAGGATCCTTGAACCTGGGAGGATCCTTGGACCTGGGAGGATCCTTGAACCTGGGAGGATCCTTGAAACGGCCAATACCCTTGAATCTGCTGCACTCCCGAGTATCCTCCTGAGCTCGCAAAGGATCCTATATGCTGAGGATGGGATCCTGATGGTTTAAAGTGTAACCCTGAAGCCTGAGTCATTGCTGATGACCCGTAATGCACTCCTTTTGGTCCTCCCACATATTGAACGTCTGGAACCACTGAAGGCTGAGAAGTTATAACCGGAGTATCAAAATTCAAAGATCTGGGCATTAGTGGGGAATGATCCTCTGCCGATCTCTTCTGTTTCTTGATGTCTCCAATTTCTCCAAGGATCCTTTCATTGGTCTTGTCCTGCTGTTGGATATGCTCCTTCATCTGCAAAATCAGAGTAAACAAGTCACTAGTAGTAGGAGTATAAGAAGCAGAAGAAGTTGGAGGTTTTAAGAAAATGGGAGTTGGTTTCTTCTCGGCATTTTTCTGAGGTCCAGAAGGTGGTGGAGGCAAAGGTGGAATGCCCTGGGATGAATTGACTACAGACATCGCGCTGGAGGTATTCTTTGATGATGAAGCCATCTGCTCGTATGCAATGAACCGGAATGATCACAAAGATGAGAATTTCTTAGAAATGAAGCACCAATTGCCCCACGGTGGGCGCCAAACTGTTTTGGTCAAAAAATCAGACGAGGATAATGTAACCAAACTCTCTGCTACGGGGTATGATGCTTGAATTGGCTTATAGTAAGAAGGATCACTACGAAAAATAAATAACAAGTGACACAAGGTTTATACGGGGAAAAAGCCCTTGATCAAGAGTTGATCTCCGGCACAAAAAACCCCGGGTGATGGAAACTATCGATCACCAACTCAAATTAAACAAATAATGTGTTACAACTTCGGATGATAGCGAGCTAAACACAAGGATCACTATAGTGTAATGTGTAAAAAGTGTACGAAATTGCTAAGTGAATGAACGAGAGCTGGTGTGAGCGGTTGTGAGAGTATGTGTAGCCAAAAATAGCAAAAGTGTTGTCTAATTAGCTCGCTACCCCTTTTAAATCTAGTAAAAATCTAAATAACAAACTATCCGCAAATGGTGCAAGTCCTCCACGACTCCACAACGTCCATTTCTGACCAAGCACGTGCGGAATAGACTTAGTATATTCTCCAGAAATATCGCCAAGACCAAGTCCCAATTGATATTCCTGCAAAACAGTTACGAATTCAAAGTGAACAATCATTAGTATAAGGATCCTTAGGATGATCCATGATCCTGATCCTGAAGCACTTCTGAGGATCACCAAGTGACACAGAAGTAAGGATCACCAAACAGGATAATATTTGAGGATCACGGGTCATTTAGAAATCCACCCCTAACAATTGCCAACATGAAAACCTTTCCTCCTGGAGCCTTTGGAAGCTTTCCCACTATATCCATACCCCACTTCATAAATGGCCAAGGGGAAACAATAGGATATAGCGGTTCAGCAGGCTGATGTAATATGTTACTATGTCTTTGACAGGCGTCACATCTTCGAGCATATTCTATGGCATCTCTCCTCATTGTCGGCCAATAATATCCTGTCCTTAATACTTTTGAGAATAAGGACCTGCCCCCAGTATGGTTGCCACAATCCCCTTCATGTATATCCTTAAGTACTTCTTTGGCTTCGGGATCCTCCAAGCACCTTAGATATGGTCCTGCAAGAGATCTCTTATACAAAACATCATTTATAATAGTGAATCGTGATACCTTCATTCTAAAGGCTTTAGGATTCTCATTCTTTGGGATGTATCCTTCTTTGAGATATTTCATGATTGGAGCCGTGCAGGACTTAGGATCCTCCTCAAGATACTCCTCATCAGGACTCTGAATACTTATTACTTCCTTATCCTGAGGATTCGTCGCAGGATATAGGATATGTAATATTGGTATTTGGGTCCCTTCCGGTATCCTGACCGATGATCCTAGATTTGCTAAGGCATCAGCTTCAGCATTATCCTCTCTTGGTACCTGTTCAAGTGTAAAAATATCAAAATATCCTGCTAATTTTTTGAGAATTTCGAGATACTCGATTAACTTCTCTCCTTTAACTGCATAGGTTCCATTAAAATGATTAGTGATTAACAAGGAGTCAACATATACTTGCAAATTCTTGATACTCATATTTTTAGCCAAGCTGTATATAATGTCCAGCATTCTAAGTTTTCTCCAAGCTGCTGTACTTCTAAATCTACTTCATTTTGAATGTCACTACTGAAATCAGCCACAAAGTCAGCCAAAGCCTAAGACTTTATGGCATTTCTGGGCTCGTATACTAAGTCATAAGCACTCAGTTTTACTGACCACTTAGCCATCCTGCCCGACATCTCGGGTTTCCTAAGCACGTTTTTAACAGGATAATTGGTCTTGACATGAATCCTATGTGTCTCAAAATAATGTCTAAGTTTTGTTGATGCCATAACTAAGGCTAATATCAGTTTCTCTAGATGGGAGTACCTAGTTTCAGCATCTAACAAGCTTTTACTAACATAATAAACAGGATACTGCTGACCTTCATGGTCCTTTATAAGAACGACACTTACAGCATTCCCTGATACAGCGAGGTATAGGGATAGTGGCTCACCATTTTCAGGCTTCATCAATAGAGGTGCAGTTGAGAGATATCTCTTCAAATCCTGCAAGGCTGCTTCATGCTTTGCTTCCCATTCAAACTTCTTATTCTTCTTGAGGATATCATAAAATTCCTTGCATTTTTCCGAGGATCTTGAAATAAATCTGTTCAATGCTGCAAGTCGCCCTGTTAGCCGTTGAACATCCTTCATATTTGAAGGTGATTTGATATCCAGGATGGCTTTAATCTGCTCCGGGCTTGCCTCTATTCCTCTTTTAGTCACCATATATCCTAGAAACTTTCCTATCCCCACTCCGAAATGGCACTTAGCAGGATTTAGCTTCATGTTGTATTGATCCAGGATATCAAATGCTCCCTTGATATCGTGGAGGTGATCCTCAGCCTTTTTAGATTTCACCACCATATCATCAATGTATACCTCCATGGTGTCCCCCAGCTTATCTTTGAACATCATGTTCACCAATCTCTGGTATGTTGCGCCTGCATTTTTCAAACCGAAAGGCATAGCAGTATAGCAATAAATACCTGTTGGTGTCATGAAGGCAGTATCCTCCTGGTCCGAAGACTCCATTTGAATCTGCTGATATCCTGAGGATGCGTCCATGAATGTTAACATCTCATGCCCAGCAGTAGCATCCACCATTGCATCGATATGAGGAAGAGGGAATGGGTCTTTAGGACAAGCTTTATTCAAGTCTGTGTAATCTACACAGACTCTCCATTTCCCATTTTTATTCTGTACTACGACCACATTCGCCAACCATCTTGGAAACTTGACTTCTCTGATCATTTTGGACTTTAACAATCTTTCAACTTCCTCTTGGATGATTATATTTCGTTCAGGAGCAAACTTCCTTCTTTTTTGCTGAACAGGCTTGAACGACCTGTCAATTCCAAGCTTATGAGTAATAATGTCTTTGGATATACCTGTCATATCCTCATGCCTCCATGCAAATGTCGACATACTGTATTTCAAAAAGTTAGTTAATCGTTCTTTAATATCCTGAGGGATATTGGTCCCTACGAGCACCGAGATATCAGGATTATCCTGATCCAGGATAACTTTCTTTACATCCTGTTCAGAAGCCTCCATGATATCCTGGGCCCGCATCTTTAATTGCTATGCTGGATTAGGCTTAGTTGAGGATTTCATTGAGGATGAGTAGCATTCCTTCGCCTCCTGCTGATCACTATCAACCTTGACAACCCCCAAGGGGTAGGGATCTTGATGCACTGATGATAAGTCGATGGTACAACCTTCATATCATGGATCCATGGCCTGCCTAGTATGATGTTATAGCAGGACAGGGAGTCCATCACACAGAAGCGTTGTATCGAGTTGACCCCTTCAACATATACCGGTAGCTTTATATCTCCTACGGTATTTCTAGCTTCTCCACTGAAACCAACGAGCACAGTGGACTTCGAAGTAATGTCCATCGGAGATACATTCATCCTCTTCAATGTTTCCAGCTGAATTATGTTGACGGAGCTGCCATTGTCCACCAATATCCTGCGTACAAAATGGTTAGCAACATATAATGTTATTACGAGAGCATCATGGTGAGGATCCTGGACAGTATCCCTGTCATCACTATCGAAAGTGATCACTTTATCGGTTGTAAGGGTAGTCATCCTAGCTGGTTTGTCTCCCCTTTCAGTCTTAGCTTCCTTTGCACGTCTCTTGGCCGCCGAATACGAAGTCCCACAAATGTCGGATCCTCCTGAAATAAAGTTAATTATTTTGGCATCTGCTGGGGGTGATGCTGCTCGTTCAGGATCCTTCTCAGGATCCTGCCCTTTATTCTTCTTTCTTCCCAGCAAATCCTTCAGATACCCTTTGCTTAACAGGTAACTTATTTCTTTCCTTAGAGCAATGCAATCCTCGGTCACATGTCTGAAGTCTTCATGGAAGGCACACCATTTGGATTTATCCTTCCAATCAACTTTCTGCTGGTTCTTTCTAGGCCACCTAGCTTTGTCTCCTAAACCCTGCATAGTATACATTAACTCAGGTATATTAACAGAAAAGCAGTATTCAGATAATTCAGGATATTCTTCAGGATCCTCGTCTTCAACAGCATTCACTTTCTTGTTATCATTTCTACCATATGGCTTGGAGCGATATGGTTTATACGAGGATTCTGATTTCCTGTTGGTTGATTCATAGGTTGAGGTAGAATTCATCCTCTCTTGCATCTTTTTGTCATCTTCCAAGCGGATATATCTCAAAGCCCTGTTACGAGCTTCGTCGAGATTCCTGCAGGGATTCATTACAAGATCCTGATAAAACTGAGAATCCTTTTGTAACCCCATCATAAAAGCCTGCACAGCTGTTGCAACATCAAGATGTGGGATATCCAAGGATTCTCGACTGAACTTGTTCACATAATCCCTCAAGGATTCCTGAGGTCCTTGAGTTATCCTGTAAAGGTCACTGGTTAGTTTCTCAAAACTCCGACTACAAGAAAACTGACTATTAAATAAATTAACCAAATGAGCAAACGAAGTAATTGAGTGAGGAGGAACATTTAACAGCCATTTTAAGGCTGATCCTGTCAAGGTAGAACCGAAACCCTTGCATAAGCATGCTTCCTTGAGATCTGGGGGGATAGGATTGATTTCCATCCTTTCCCTATACTGGGCAATATGCTCTTCAGGATCCGTAGTCCCATCATACAGTTTCATGTTGGGGGTCTGAAATCTTTTTGGGATTTCAGCATCACAGATAGGATATGCAAAGCGGGATATCCTGTGGCTGTCTTGAGATACTTCCGGAATTGGCTGGACCACTCCAGGTACACTGGATATCATGTCCTTCAATTTCTGAAGCTCCCTAGTAAATGTTGACGTCATACCTGCATCCTGCAAAGACCCATTGTTGTTAGTAGCAAGAATATTATTATTTGACACGTTACCGGTCTGAGGATTCTGGCCATATCCTGAAGCATATCCTGAGCTCCTCACAGTTGACATCCTGACCGAGGAGGGTATCTCAGGGGTATGATTCTGAGAATGTCTTGGGACGATGTTCCCCCGGTTATCCTCAGTGTAAACTGCAGAACTGAAGTTCAAAGCCCTAGGCTGTATAGGAGTGACAGTTTCTTCAGCAGGTCTGCTTGGGCCGGATTTCAAGAGTTGTATTTCTCTCATCAGCATCCAATTAGTTTCCTGCTGCTGCTTCATCTGTTCCTGTACACTACCAAACAAATTCAGAATTTCATCATTAGATGCCAAAACAGGACCGGATCCCTGGGTACTGGGAGCGGGGATAACATCCCGAGCTACATGACTTTCAGCTCCGTGTGATGAAGCTTGCATTTTTGGAGGAGGAGGTGGAAGCACCGAACCAATTGTTGCAGAGGTTATAGCAGACATGGTGGAAGAGCTCATGTTTGATCTCGAGGCCATTGAAAACAATTTAGAAAAAAGTTTTAACAAAAGAAAACCGAGTAATGATTTTACTAAAGTTTTTAGCAAAAATAGCATCACTTGCCCCACGGTGGGCGCCAAATTGTTTTGGTCAAAAATTACCGAAGCAATTAAGTGATCAAATTAGTTAAGTGAGGTAGTGTGCTAGAAATATGTGTGAAAAATATTTTATCCAAGTTAATTGTAAAAACAGTTTCAGGATACGGCTCAGGATATAGAGTTGTATCTATGATCAAACGATGAGCGAAAAAGTAAAGGTTGACACGTGATGTACGAGGAAAGCCCTTGATCAATCTAGATCGCCGGCACAAAACCTCGGGAGCTGACAATCGCAGCTGCCTTGTTCTTCTATTACTTCAAATATCAGGATACAGTGCAGGATGTGGTGCGGATCAACTAGGTGTTACAATGTAATTCGAATACAAGTGTTCGTGTATAGTGTTTGCAGTGAGCTAGAGAGAAAAAGTGTTCAAAAGTGTGTGTGAAAGTTGCGTGCCTTAATCTGATCTGCCCCCATCTATTTATAGTAAAAGAAGTGTAACAAACTATCCTAATAAACCGGGATCCGGCGAATATTCCCCACTCGAACGTTGTAGACCTGGTCTTTCGGGTTCAACGTCTCTCACATAACAGATACGCCCGAGTCTTGAGGAGAAGAAGTCCATCTGACCGTTAGTAACCCACAGCCTCTAACCTGCACGTGGTTAATTCAATTAACCTCAGGATATCGCCCAGGATGTTAGCAATATCCCAGTCCAGTATCCTGGTCATAAATAAACAATTAAAAGCAGGATATTAGTCAAGATATGTACACTCAGAAAATGACCCATAACAATAACCTATAAAACACCATTAGAAATTTAGAAGTTTTCATAAATAACACTACAAAACACCATATGCAACTGGAAATCGACAAAAGCTATACATTTTTCAAAAATAACACTACAAAACATCATGTGTATACCTCGAAGAAAGTAGTGCATGGTTGTTCCCAGTCCTTCACAAAAGGTTAACGAAGTCAGCCATGTTTTTCCACTTTCCGATAGCACATCTGTGTATACCGTTTTGTATCTCCAACTGCTGGTCAAAAAATATAGTGCGTGTGAATATCCTGGACGCTTGATCCTCCAAAACAAAGTCTTCAGCCCATATTTCAGCGTTGGTATTTCTGGTGTCATGGTCATTCTTCCTGTGCTCATGTCTTTGAGCTTCAATAGCATAATCAAAATGCCCGAGAAATTCGACAAGTGTGCAACCCGGGTTACAGAACTGTCCAAAGAAATGGTTCTCACTCTCTGAACGAGAAGAGGTACGCATAAGCCCGGACATGACCTCCTCACGATAATAAGCCGGTATCCAAGTATCCCTGATTTGATAAAGTGACTGCAGCCACTCATGATTAACCAAGTTAAAATCGTTCATTATGGTAGCCCACTCACTTTCAAACTTAACAGGTAGAATTGAATCGGTCCACACAATGGCACACAACCTCTTTTTGAAATCTGTATTATTGCAGATTGTAGCACCAACCTAAAACACCATTGAATAACATATAACACCATAATCACCAAAAAGTATGTAAAAAGTATAAAGAAAGGTTAAAAGGGCGAACAACTAAACACCTTAGCAGAAAGCTTGTCCATGATGTGCCACATGCATAGCCTATGTCTACTCTCGGGCCATGTATCTTCAATAGCCTTCTTCATGGCTGGGTCTTGGTCGGTGACAATCACCGGAGGGGCACGGCCAAATGCTTGACGAAACACATTTAGCAACCAACTGTAAGTTTCAGCAGTTTCATTTCCTATTATAGCGGCACCAAGAGTAACGTTGCGATTGTGATTGTCGATACCGGTAAATGGAACAAACATCATGTTGTACCTGAAAAACAAATACGGAATAAAAACACCATAAAACTGAATGACATATACTGAAGAAAATAAGCTGTAAAAATCAAAATAAATATAATAATTACCAAACTTACTTGTTACGACGATATGTGGCATCAAATGAAACAATGTCACCAAACACCGAAAAATTCCTTTTAGCATCTTCATCTGCCCAAAACAAACCCCTTAAAACCCCACCTTCGTCTGTTATATACTCCATTGAAAAGTTTGGCATGTACTCTTTCTTCCTCATAAGCCGTTTAATCATCATATCAGCGTCAAACTCAGATATATACTTGTTCAGGTCTCGCTTGAAATTTTTAAAATCGTTTTTGGTTGCCCCAACCTTGTCAAGCCCACCATACAATGTCCTCATGATATTAAACGCTTTGACAGGTCCAATGTTCAAGGCGCTCAACGCGTTAACGGCTTGCTCTTGCATATAGTTCATACCTCGGTTAGCGGGGAGTAAATGCCTATCTTCCTCAGCAACAAAAAAGTGATTATGTGCCTCATTGAAAGAATATACCTCGTATAGATTCGAAGGCATTAACTTTACACACATACGTGCTTCGCACCCCGTCCTTATAGAAGGAACACGGCGAACAGATTTCCTCTTTGACCCATTATTTGAGGTGTCAATCTTTTTAGATGTATCGATCGCCTTAAAAGGTTTAGTCCCCTCCTTTGAGCAAACGAACCATTTAGATTTTATAACACCATGATGCGTGTATTGAGAAGACTTCCTGGCAGTGAAGCCTGAAGCCATTGCATACTTCTGATAAAAGAGGAATGCGTTGTTCACCGTATCAAAGGTCATCTTATCCTTCGGCTTAAGCGATTCATCTACCTCCGGTAAATAAGTCTTCTTACCGGAGTTTGGAGACAGTTGTAGTTTCCCAAGCGGCTGATAGGTTTGAAATCCTGCGAAAATAATTAAATTGTTATAAAAAACACCCTCTTTTTAGATGAAAAAACACCATGAACGTATGAAAACCCTGTAAGGAACATCACATGCAAAAAAACACCATGACTCAACATCAACTGATATAAAAAACACATACCAGCTTCAACTTCGATAACATACTTAAAAACATCATGTACGTATAAAAAACACCCTGAACGGGTTACACATGGAGTCATCACAAAAAATTGCGTATAGTAAAGTAACACACATGGAAAAACACCATACAGTGTACCAAAGTAAAAACACCACAACTAATATGCAAAAACACCAGTGCAAAAAAAAAAAAAAAAAAAAAAAAAAAAAAAAAAAAAAAAAACACCATACAGAGTTATAACTGGTGTTCATGAAAATTCCAATAAAAATAACAGATGATTGAAAAATTGACAATTAGAATTAAATGAACAATGTTCTTGCATATTCATTACAATTACATAATAAGCTGCGAATCAAACATACAGAATTACCTTGATCGTCGTTCTCCATGAAGAAAGAAAGTATGAATCAGATTAACGATTGTATGCGTATACAATCTGTATGCGAGATCAAATAAGAAACTGAAAGCGATTTTATAATGATTAAGAAGAGATCGAGATAATTTAAAGATTTAGATGAATCTGATAATATATTCAAAAATCGAATTCCCTAAAAAACACTCAGAAAAATCGGTTACAAAGATTTGATCCTTAATTAGGTTTATTGGTATAATTACTAATATAACCTTGATCTAATGAAATTAATATGGAATGTTCTAATGGCTGAGATTCTTTCTCACCTTTCTCACACTTTAGGCCTTTTTTACAGGATCCTTTCCTGAGGAAAGTATATAGAAATGTACATCTCCTTTCTATAGGTTAACTATGTATGTACATCAAATGTGTTGATACCGCAACCTTTTATTCTCTTTTTTTAACTCGAGGTTTTATTTCGTAAGCTAATTTTACGTACAAGATTCTTTAATTAAAAAAAAAACTTAAAGAAAAAGTTGATATCGCAACTGCCCTTTGTTACATATGTTATATCTTGTAATGAATCTTTTGCGAAACCGGTGAATTTTATGTACGATTTCTTTTGGCAAAATAATGAAGTTTATGATGTAGAGTTTCCTTATGAATCTTTTGGTAGGTTGGTTTTGCTTAGATTATATATAGAGTTTGTCTGCCAATGTGAGATAGCCGCTTGATAGAGACATGCCTCTTAAATGGGAGGTCTCAGGTTTAAACATGTATAAGAAGAATAATTTAGTATTATTGGTGTAAGAAATTATTAGCTTAAAGAAATATAGAGTTTGTCCACGTCACAAATTACCAAATTTCATAGACTTCTAAAATCCAAACTTCTGTTTTAAGATTTTGTAATTTCGAATCTTTGTTTATCCCTTTCACTTTTCCTTTCCTTTCCTTTCCTTCTATGTGATAGAGTGCGTCAAATCCTCCGATATAAAAAAGTGGAAAAGGTGAACCCTAAATCCTTCATTTTAAATACCATACATTATGTGCCACTAGTTTTACTAATTTCACCTAAGATGTGTTTTAATTCATTTACATTTTTTTAACGGTAAATTTTGAATACTGACGGACCAGTAGAGTGTCATCGTGGCACTAACGAAACCACCCGATTATATCCATCTTCACTAGGCAATAATGTTTATACACTAATTCAGGAGGAAACCCAATAAATCTGAGAAAAACCCTTTGTAGAAATCGAACTCAGGACCTGATAGTCCTTAAGTCTTGTACCACCCCGAAAACCATTTAAGATTCTGATTGACAAGATCATTTATTTAAAGGGAATTTAATGTTGTTTTCTTGTTCCCATATTTTTTTTTACCGAGAGAGTAGATGAAATGAACGTAAAACATATATTGTGACTCTGGGACATTTGATCGATTTAAAGTATCACTGAGATTTAAATGTTACATATGGTCTCAAAAAAACTGGCTCCTCGAGGCTTCGTGAGTAATATCGAGTTTACACGAAGACTTTCTTTTCCATTCAACTTGGATCATAACCTATGAATCAGTTGCGGAGCCAGAATTTTTTTCTGATGGTGTCTTTTTTTTATGGATACCCCGGTTTATAGTAAACCGGAGTCGAACTTTTTGGATCGTTTCGGATTTAATCGGGTCAAATCACACAATAAAAGCAAATATCACAATAAAAAAGTACAATGTCATTGAATAAAAACACATAATAAAATTATAAAGTCATTTGAAATATATAAAAAATGCATTTAATAGTTGCTCTCTACGCATTTTCATGTTTTGAAAAGCTTCATAAGGTTTTCAATGGCAACTTTCAAAAAAAAAAAAAAAAACCTCTTTTTCATTATAACAAACAAGTGCACGCATCATTCAAATGATCTTCAAACATCTTGTTAGGTTAAACAATTGAAACAAAACCAATTAGATATAGGGCTATAATGCTTACTGAATTAGAAAAAATAAAAATTAAGCATGGATCTTTAATGATTTAAAGTATACTAATTAAATTCAAATAACTGGTCTTAATTTTTGAAATCTAAATTTGTTTATTATGTATTTCTTTTTGAAGAAAACAAACAATGGTGTCGCTCGTAAAAAAAATGGTGTCGCTCGAATTTTTCCTATTATACATTGTATTTGCTACACAAAATTCAATGGTGTCGGACGACACCGTTGTAGCTCCGGCATTGCCTATGACATGGATGCAAATCAGTGTTTATATATGTGTGTAAAAGACATGTTCTTTTCTTTGTTCTCAAGACAATAACCAACATTTTTTTCAAAGGGAAACTTGTTGTGTAATGCCTTCCCCATGCAAGATGAGTAGATACCAACGTGAAACACAAATTCACGCCCACCCAATCCAAAGTAAAAAAAAAAAAATACATAAAAGTAGGCAAAAACAGTTATACCGTATAATTCATTTTATGATTACAAGATTTGGGTTAGGATATAATAGAAAGTTTATTTGGCTAAGAATGCTAGTAATGTTGACAATCCATTTAGTTAATCAAGGGCTAAGATTAAATGAGGGAAATTGAAGGGAAGAAAAGAGCCGCGTGGGTTTGTTTAGGGGCATTTTAGTCAATCAAAAGCAATAGTTTCTCTCTCCTCCAATTCCCCCTCCCCCCATTTTTTAAACGTTAATAACTCTTTCATACGACATTATTTTTTAATAAAAATTGCACAAAAAAACGAGCGTTTTTTTATCTTTAAAACGAGTATACTATTGCTATATTTTCGATTTTTTTTTAAAACCCAGTTGCGTAAAACGCAATGAAAAAAACCCAGTTGCGTAAAACGCAATGAAAAAAAAACCTAAAAAATGACATTTTTTTAAAACGCAATGCACAAAAAACACAAAGAAATGTCTTATTTGTAAAACGCAATGGCCAGAAAACACAAAGAAATGTCTTATTTCTAAAACACAATAGCCTAAAAACACAAAAGAAAATGTACTTTCTAAAACGCAATGGACTGAAAACAAATAAAAATGTGTTTTACCTAAAACGCAATGCACCAAAAATACAAAGAAATGTCTTATTTCTAAAACGCAATGGCCAGAAAACACTTAAAATGTATGTTTTCGAAAACGCAATGGACTGAAAACACATAAGAATGTGTTTTACCTAAAACGCAATGCACAAAAAACACAAAGAAATGTCATATTTATAAAACGTAATGGTCAGAAAACACTTAAAAATGTCTCATTTCTAAAACGCAATGGCCTAAAAAAACAAAAGAAAGTGTTCTCTCTAAAACGCAATGAACTGAAAACACCCAAAAATGTGTTTTACCTAAAACGCAATGACTAAAAACACTTCAAAAATGTGTTTTTCTAAAACACAATAGTCAGAAAACACATAAAAATGTCTTAGTTCTAAAACGCAATGGCCTAAAAACACCAAAGAAAGTGTTTTCTCTCTAAAACGCATTGAACCAGGAGAATAGTTTTGTCTGTGAATTGTCTGAACCAGGAAGCAGGAGATCAAAAAGACTGTCTACGAATGCAGTTTTCCAGAGACAATTTACAGAAAATTAAATTTTCTGATGCATTTTTATTCTGAATTGTCTGAACCAGGAACCAGGAAGTAGGAGATCAAAAAGACTGTCAACCTCAGCCAGGGGCTCTGCCCCTTGGACCCCGCTAGGGGCTGCCGCCCCTTGGACCCTGCTACCAGGGGCTCTGCCCTCGGAACCCCGTCAAGATCGTAAAACGCAACGACTAAATAAAAAACCCAGATCGTAAAACTGAAATTAAAGAATTTCTTACATGGATCGAAGCCGATTTCTTCAACGATTGACGAAATTTGAATGATAGAAACACTTATCAGCGATCGAATCGAACGGATCGAGTGATTATCTTCAAAATCATGAGAAAAAACGAGATTTTGTATGAAATTAAGCTGAGTTTTCTTCAAAAAAGCTGAAGAACACGTTGATCGGGTGTTTGAATCATTGATTGTTGACGAAAATCGCACTATAATATAGTGATTACTGAGATAGAAAGTGAAGAAAAGGTTGAAGATGGTGAGTTTTGAAAATTGTGGGTTTTGAAGTTATTGGGGAGAAGAAGGAAGAAGAAATGATACGATTAACTAAAATACTCTTGCTCTTTATTTTAAATGTTGCCACATGTCATAATCCTAGTACTTTCTACACTTCCTAGCCAAAATAAACTTCGATACTCACCCTACAAGATTTAGCATCGTTTTTTATATATCAAGATTCACGTGAAAGTAACTTATCTAAACACGTAAGAAGAAATACAAATTAAAATACATAAAAATAATAGTGTAAATAAGTTATAATAAAAATTATAGTAGGAGTGGCTCTAAATTGTGACAAAATATACTTAGGAGTGGCTAAATGGTAAAGTTACTAATGGTTTTAATCCCTCGACTAGAAACCACATATATAAGAAACGTACTTTGAAGTGGATTACAGATTAAAAACAGTGTTTTAAAATCTGATTTTTATACCGTACTAGATTTGACTTAAAAACGGTTTAACCAGGTGTATCGAGTGGTTCAACCGGATGGTGCACAAAAAACTCGATATCGAACCCGAAAAAAAAACCCGAACCCAGGCATTGTAAACCCGAACCCGACCCTACCCGTAGGGTAGCGTCCTGGTATGGTATTTGAGCTGAGTACTTGAACCCGGGTTTTTTAATGCCCGTAACGGGTTTTAGAATACCTGCACCAGGTTTTAGGAATACCCGATACCAGGTTTTAAATTGAACGTCGCAAGTTGTTGTTGTGTTCCAAAACCTTTTTAACTGCTATAGTGTTGTTTTTAGCCATTATATATCGATTTTGGGCAGATTTGAGCCCCCCAAGTCTCTTACAATTGGTATAAATACTAGTTTACGCAATAAAAGGTTTCTATTTCTATTTTTTATGCAAAAAAAATTAAGTTAAAAACCCGACTACACCGAAACCGAACCCTACCCAAACCTGAAAATTGGGTATTTTAATGCACGGGTATAGAAAACCCGAACCCGGATGCAATAGGTATGGTTTTTCTGGCAAATACACGGACCCGAATCCGACCCGAGTATTGGCAATACCCGGAAAACCAATACTCGGTGATACTCGTACCCGGGTATATACCTGAACCCGGGTATTCAGAAAACCCGGTTATGTGCACCTCTACACATACCTTTTAGAGGGAGGTCACAAATTCAAATATGAGCAAGTAAATATTTTAGATTTATTTGGTTAAAAGTAGTGTAAAAGTAACAATTGACATTAAAAAAAACCCTTATAAGGGCATGTCAGCGAAGACCTTAACATTGCATAAAGGGAAATTAAGATTCTGGTAACCAACCCGGCCCATATACCCATCCAAACAATTCAAAGTTGGAGCTTTAAAAAATTCTTAGAGTTTCGGTTTACTACTTAAATTGCTGTTAAAAAAAAAAGAAAAAAAAAAGATCTTACAAAGATAAAATATATTAAAAATGTATTAGATAAAAAAGTACATATTTAGTGTGAACCTTAACTATTTATTAGATTTTTAAGTGTTTCACGGATTATAGGTGCAACCCGATAAGTGTTGTTGGGTCAATTGGTTTATACGTCTGTTTTGTATTGGTTGTTTAAAAACTTTAAGTTTCCACAAAATAATAATAATATGATGAATTCAGATTCAAACAGGGTGATCAGAAACTCAAATTTTGGAGAAGACACGGGATGATGATCATTATGGTACAATGGTGCAAAGTTATTTAGGCTATGTGTTACCGTTTCATAATTTTTCAAGCCAATCATAAAGTCATAAGCTCTAGACTTACTCGCCCTTAGTGGGGTCATGTACAACGTCGGATCACACTAGCAATCATACCACCTAACTGGGGCATGATCCGGTAACGAGCGTTCTTAAAGAGAAGGCTTCTTAAAAGTATAAAAGTTGTTGACTCTTTTGGAGCTTTTGGTCTAATCTTAGTGCAATGACTTGTATCATATTAGGCTGGGTATAGTGATTTGGCGCCTCAGCCCCCATGTATGCCAAGTCATCTTCAAATGACGTTGAACACCGTTACGAGGGTGCTAAGGGCTTGGCGTGAACGGGTGTGAAATGAGAGAAACGTGAAAGAGTGTGTGTGGGTTAATTTTGCAGCCAATGACAACCCTTCATTTGGAGGGCGACAACAGACGAGTACAAATGATCTTAAGAGGTTAAATTGAAAAGTTGAAAAGCTTTGAGTAAAAAAAAAAACATTTTTTTTATAAAAAGCACCCTAAGCATGAAGTACAACACCGTCATGTATGAAAAAGTTGTTAATTAATACTACGTAAATTAAAGGGAAAAAACACACTAGATACCTTCTAGAAGTAAGGAAGGCAATGGGGCGGGTTTAGGTAATCCCAACCCCAAACCTGATTAGACAAGCTTGTCCCAAATCCGTCCCAAAACCCATCGGGTTTGTACCGGGTAATTACCCGCGTGTATTGTGTAAACACGTTAATTAAAAAAACTACCCTTTGGGTATACCTGACCCAAAGCTAGTCGGACAACTACTAATCAATTACATTTCACATAATCAATATAAAAGTATATCCAAATAACTACAATGTATATAAATAAAATACCAAAATGTATATAAAAAGTTTTAAATGAATAGATAGATGACAAAAATAGTGTATGCTAATAAAATGATATACCACATATATACATATTTAAATAAAAATGAAAGAGATTAAGGGGGTGTTTGTTTTTTCTTCAAACATCTTCAAGGGAGCTGTTGTCTGCAGGCGCGCAGACGTTACCCTTGAAGACTATTTGTTTTTTTCTTTAAAACAAATCTAAAAGTGACTTTTTTCAGCTTAAAAAAAGCTATGAAACCCTTGCTTCAAACATCTTCACAAAAAAAACTCTTCTGAACTCAAAAACCCTCCTGTTCTTCATCATTTTTTCCAACTTTAAGCCACCTACGTGAGAGAGGACGCTTCACCCAATCGATCTTCATCTTCTTCTCCATATCTCTGTCACAAACCCTAATCCACCATTAACACATACAATCATCAATCATGTGGGTATTCTACATGATCTCGTTACCTTTAACCATGGGGATGGTGCCGCTCACGTTACGATACTTCGCCGGACCTGATATACCTCGTTATGTCCTCTTCACTGTCGGTTACACCTGTTTTTTCTCTCTATCCTTCATTATCTTCGTTCCTGCTGACATTTGGGCTGTAAGTTTGCTCTTCATCTTGTTAGTTTGTTGATCTGTTGTTGGTGATTTTGATGTTTGGAACCCTAGTTGGTGGAAAATGATTACGGTTTGTTGATCAAAAAGCTAGTTGTTGTTTTGATGGAATTTGGAACCCTAATTGTGATGTTTTGTTGGATGTATATGTTTGTAGATTGTGTTTGGCTGCTATTGTGTTTACATTAGTGGTTATGTGTGAAATTGTTGGTGATTGAGATCAGATTAGGTTAGTGTAATAATGTTAATTGGAGGTAATTGGTTTAGGATGTTTTGATTTGGAAAATAAAACAAAGTGAAATCAACTTGCAGACAATTTATGTCTGCAAAAACAAACAGCACCTAAAACGAGTATACAATCGGGTTAACGGGTACACTTTGCCGGTAATTGGGTCAGGTAAACTGGTATATTACCAAATCTCAAACCCGATTACTGGACACCCCCGGTTCCAAATGTATCAAGTTTGTCAATCAAATTCAGGTTCGATAGTCATCTCTGTCTACAACTACTAAGCCATAAAAAAGCCACTAGCCAACTGCACATCATCAACATGTGGTTTTAGATGTGCTTGTATAATCTGTTAAAAGAACATGAGCTTTTATAAATATTAGGAAACCAAAACCAACATATGAATTACATGTGCTTTTATCAACATGTATTTATTTATATGAGTGATGGACATAAGGGAATGCCCTTGCCATTCGCCATGTTATCAACTATAATTCCATCACTCACAACCCTTTTTAGTGGAAATGGTCATCACTCACAACACCACAATACCCATCACTCACAACACTCACAACCTTTTCAAACGGTCGACATTTTCATGCGTGAAGTTTATCACGCGAATTAAGTTTAACGCGTGGAAATTGAGGGGTGAGGGTGGTGTGTTCGTTGTTATCACGCGTGGTGGGAGTTTATCACTCATCACCCCGCCTGCCCTTAATGACCATATTTCGAATAAAAAATGGGAACAAATAACGGCAAAAACAAGTGAGAAAGAACGATTTAGTAATCCCATTTAAATATGTATCTCTACTCTATACATAATAAATAAAAAATAATAAATAGTATGTTAGGTCTTAAAATGTTATAATTTAAGGTCGCAATAATGGCTTACTCATTCTTACTTTGTGTATATTGGGCCTGAGTCGTTAGTAAGGTGTAATGGGCTTTGGGACTTTAAAAGGTTGTATGGTGTCTTAAAGGTCCAGCCCTCCAGGATAAAATGGTTTTGCAATGAGTTATGTTACATCGTAGTGAGCTATAATGAATGATGCATGTCTTAACAGACTATATGGTAATATGGGGTATCAAGAGCCTCAATAGAGCATTATGGGTACTTAATAGTCAGTCATATTGGTCAAGATGTGACATACATAAGGTTTAATGGGCCATATTATGTTTAAATATATAATTTATCATAAGTCAAATATGTCTTGAGAAGTGTACCGTGTTTTAAAAGTCGTTATAGCTTTTTAACGGACCATTTATCATTGACTGTTATTTGACCTACAACTATGGACAATGTTGATCTTTAATAAATCGTATTACATCTTAAAGAGCTAGCTAGATTTGGTCTTACTGATTCGTATCAGGTCGTGATGAGTTATAATGAGTCATTCTATGTCGCTATAAACTTATATTGAGCTACATGGAATCGTTGACATGAGGTAGATTTGGATTAATTTGTGTAATTTAGGAGTAGAAGTAAAGTAACACACACGCCGTTAAAAAAATTATCTTTACCAATTTGAATATTACTTGAAGAACAAATCAACCAACAAACTTATCCACTCCCTTTTATTTCAAATATATATCAAGATTAATCCTTTATTTCTTTTAGCGTTTTCACTGTTGTATTGTTGAAGGCTTGACAAGTGATGCCTGTTGGTGCATTGGTTTTAATAATAGGTATATGATATTAGGATGTCTAGTGTTCAAGGTAATTGTTTTGGTCAAAAATCAGACTAGGATAATGCAACCAAATATTCTTTTGTGAGGTATGATGCTTGAATCAAAGAACAAATGTATGAACAACTTGTAAATCAAATGAACAAGTGACACAAGGATTTATACGAGGAAAAAACCCTTGATCAATATATGATCTCCGGCATAAAAAACCTCGGGTGATGGAAACTACCGATCACCAACTATAATTAGACAAATGATCGTTACAACTCGGGATGATAACAAGCTTGTTACAAGGATCATTAGTGTGCAAAATGTATGAAATCGCCAATAAGTTGCAGAGAGCTTGCGAGAGTGTATGTGTTTGCTAATTGTTCTAATTCAAGCTTGTTATCCCCTTTAAAAATAGAAATACTCTAAATAACAAACTATCCGCCAAATGTGCAAGCTACCCACGACTTCTAAAACGGTCATCCCAGCCATGCACGTGCAGAATATTGAGAGCATATTCCCCAAGAATATCGGCAAGACTAGGTCCAATGCATATACTCCTGCAAAACAAGTTTAAATATAGTGGAAGCAACCGTTAGTATAAGGATAACAATGAGGATCCTGGATCCTTAATCCTGCAACGTCTTCTGAGGACCCTTAATTCAAACAGAATTGAGGATCCGTGATCCTGGCTGCACTTGAGGATCCGTGATCCTTAGTTATGAAAAATCTATCCCCAACAATTGCCCCCAAAATATGAGGAATAAAATATAACTTAATGAGTCATATTTTTGATCTTATCTCCAACGAACTGAATAACGTAAATATAGCCGTTAGAGCAGGACTAGTCGTTACACATCATGCGTCAGCGAAGTGACAACCTGCAGAATCATCATTATATATAGGTTAGAGATAAGGATCGATTTGCATTTAAATTCGAGCGATACTTCCCTTTAAATCCTCATTCAAAGATCAGAACAGGTATCTCTCTTCTCTTTCTCTCTTCATCTGATTTTCCGTTTCATCAAAATCTTAATATTACAATGAAGCTACGATCCTCCCCTGCCAAGGATCACCAGAAGGACAGTCCCCTAAAAAGCTAAGGGATTGTCAAAAATCCTTCATCTGAGCTCTGTCGCTTCACCGACCCGGAGATTGACCGGATTCGCCATTGTTTCCCGGCGGACACCATCTTTAAACCTTTCGATCATACTGCCAAAAGTGACTCTGTATCCGACACTTGGGTTGCTTTTTCGGCCACCCCATTCTTGATAGGATTCTCCTATCCTTTCCCTGCCTTCACCCAATCTTTCTTTGCACTCACCGGTATGTGCTATATCCAGGCCATGCCGATGATGTGGAGGGTTCTTCATACTCTAGAGAACATCATTGAGCAGGAAGGCATAGAGATAGGAATGTCGGAACTGGCTGAGTTGTATAATCTTGTGAGCCATGGTTCACACCGTTTTTTGTTCAAACATAAGCCCGGTGATCCTCATCCAATCCTTAAGACCACAAAGAATGATACCCATTGGAAAAACCGTTTCTTCTTTGTTAAGAGAGATTCTATTCCAGACGGGAAAGATCTCCCAAAAAAGTGGACCACCCATGGTAGGATATAGGATCCTTATAGAAGGATCATAGGGTGAACCTTTTGCTAAATAAATAAAAGCATAATCTTTTGACTATCTCATGTGTTGTTATATTTGTGAATACTTTACCTTTTCATTGTTATGATGCATTTTGTTTGAATTCATGAGTTAAGAACAAAAGTTTAGTAGGTTATGTCAAAAAGTTTAGGATATGATCAAGGATTAAATATCCTATAATCGAAAAATTCAAAAAAAGTAGTGTAATTTAAGGATCATGTATCCTGTTGTCAAAGAATAAGGGTCACTTTAATAAATAAAGAATAAAATTAAGATGATTAAGGATCACACCTGAGAATCCAAGTTAGGATCCTAAACCTTCAATACTTACAATCAGGATAACCAAAAGACAAACCTTATTAAAAGGTTAGGATCAAAGATCCTTAGTTGTTTAACTTCAAAAACCTGAAATGGAACATAACTTGGGACTAAGCCAATATAAGAGAAGAGTCAGCAACTGGGGACAAGCCCAACAATCTGGGGACAAGCCCAAAAAAAACTGGGGACAAGCCCAAAAAACTGGGGATAAGCCCAAAGGATCGTGTGTAAACTGGAGTATGGCCCTCACTGGCGACTATCCAAACTTAGTGACATGAAAATGCCAAAACCTTAGCTAACGTGAAAACATTAGAAACCTTAGGAACAGATGTATGGTACGTCTACCATTATACGTAGGATCCTGAATACAGCCAGTACAATGAAATTGTCAGCCCCTAAAGCGGGTACTGGTCCCATTGCCTTGAACTGCACCAGGATCATCGTGCGCTACTGGGGAAACTGGGGACAAGCCCAAATACTGGGGACAAGCCAAAAAAACTGGGGACAAGCCCAAAAAACTGGGGACAAGCCCAAAAAACTTAGGAGACTTCTGAGGATACTTGATCCTCTGCTTAGGATACATCAACCTTCTGCAAAACTCAGAACAGAGTGAAAGAAGGATAATGGATCTAGGATCCTTTTCCTTGTAAATAGGTTAATTAAAGAAGTAGATAAATTGAAGTTGGATCATTACCAGAGTGAGGATCATCTATCCTCTGAGGATCCTTCATCGGACATGGAAATAGTTGAGGATCCTGGATCCTGATTACATGAAGTATCTCTTTAAGTGGACAACATTCCAAGCTCTTGGTAGAAAATCTCCTTCCATTGTTAATAATCGATATGCCCCCTTTCCTGCCTCATCTTCAATAAGATAGGGACCTTCCCACTTAGGTGCTAACTTGCTGTTTTGGTCAAAAATCAGACGAGGATAATGCAACCAAACTCTTTGTTACGGGGAATGATGCTTAAAATGTGTAACAGCGATAAGGATCACTTCAATGTAAATTGCACAAACAACACAAGGATTTATACGGGGAAAAAGCCCTTGATCAAGAGTTGATCTCCGGCACAAAAAACCCCGGGTGATGGAAACTACCGATCACCAAGCTCAAATAAATGATCAAATGTTTACAACTTCGGATAGTAACGAGCTAGGTACAAGGATCACTATCGTGAAATGTGTAAATGTGAGTGAAAATGAATGTATGTTCGTCGAGAGCTTCAAGTGTGCGAGTATATGAGTGTGTGTAGCTCAGAAATGACTAAGTATTTTTTTTACTAGCTCGTTACCCCTTTAAAATAGAAATAACTACCTAAACTAACTATCCGACTTTCGTGCCAAGCTCCCACGTTCTCCACAACGTTCATATTTGGCCAAACACGTGCGGGATAGTTTGGGAATATTCTCCAGGAATGTCGCCAAGACTTGGTCCGACTTGTTACTTCTGCAAAACAATTCAAAACACAAGTGAACAATTGTTAGTATGAGGATCCTTAAGATGATCCATAATCCTGATCCTGAAGCTCTTCTGAGGATCACTATCTGTCACAGAAGCAAGGATCACTAAAGAGGATAATAATTAAGGATCACGGGTCAGTTAGAAATCCACCCCTAACAATTGCCCCCAAAATATAAGGAGTTAAATTGTAAATATGTGAGTTATATTTTCTTGATCTCATCCGTAACTAACTAACTAACGGATATATAGCCGTTAATATAGAACTAGCCGTTGCGATCATGACGTCACAGAAGTGACAATCCTGCAGAATCATAATTATAAATAGAGATATAGATAGGATCATTATGCATTCAAATTCGAAAGAAACTCCCTTTAAATTCTCAGTCGAAGATCAATCAGGTATCTCTTTCTCCTCTTTCTTCCTCTCTTACTCTGTTTTTCTTTCTTTAACACCATCGCTTTGAGAATGATGCTCCGAAGCTCACCGGGCAAGGATCACAAGAAGGATAGCCCTTTAAAGAGTCAAAAAATCATCAAGGACTCAGCGAATGAAAGGTGTTGTTTTAACGATGCACAAGTAGATAAAATCCGTCACTGTTTTCCGGCGAGTGCCTTCTTCAAACCCTTTGATCCCACTGTTCTTAGCGACTATGTTTCTGAAACATGGGTTGCCTTTCCAGCTACTCCATTTACTATAGGGTACACCTATCCTTTCCCAGAATTCACACAATCCTTCTTTTCCCTGACCGGCATATCTTACATCCAAGCCATGCCGATGATTTGGAGGGTTTTATATACCCTAGAGAGGATCATCGAGCAGGAAGGCGTTGATTTAGGAATGTCGAAATTGGCAGAACTGTATGATCTTACTACCTTTGGTTCCCACCGTTACTTGTTCAAGCGAAAACCCGGTGCAGAACATCCTCTTCTCAAAGTCACTAAGAACGACAAAGATTGGAAACGTCGCTTCTTCTTTGTCAGAAGGAATTCCATTCTAAACGGAGAGGATCTACCAAAAACATGGTCCACGAATGGTAGGCCGGAGGATCATGAGAAGGATCACCAGGTAGTCTCCTTCATGTGATAGGATTACTAACCCCTTTTGTCTTGTGTCATGCAGCTATCTCTGTTTCGCATCTCATCACAACGTCCGCAACCAGGGAAAGGCTTGCTGCTTTCTGGAACCTTGATCCTGAAACTAGAACTTTTAAGACAATAACCCAAGACTCTCAGGAGGTATCCTCAGGCTCTGTCACCATGTCAAGTAAGTATCCTTGTTTAAAATTTAAATAAATATTGAAATATGAATTATGAAAAGATACTTATCTTGTTTTGGTTGTGTAGGTGCTGGAAAATCTGCCAAAGCTGCTTCAAGGTTCAGTGTCACCGATCTCACCACTGTCAAATCCTCCAAAAGAAAAGTTCCTGCCAGCCCGACGACCTCAATCCCCAAGGCACCCCTCAAAGGAAAGGGAATCAAGAGGAGAAAGGCCTCCGATGCTGAGGATTTGCAGGGTCTGCCTCTAATCCGTCATCAATTCCTTGAGTACTTTAATGAGGTGAGGATCACTGTCTTTGCTCATATATTCTGTTGACATATCCTGCTGATATATCCTGCTGATATATCCTGCTGATCTGAGGATCACTTAATTCTGACCTTATCCTTTATCCTCTTTACAGAAATTCGCTGAGATCGAGGATTATGTCGGCCACGTTGAGGATCAGGATAAGAAGATTGCCGACCTCCAGCAGGTTGCTGTGCTCAAGGATCTTGCACTTGCTGATCTTCAGAAGGAACTCCAGGATACCAAACAGAAAATGGCTAAGGTGCTGGTTAATTTTGACTATGAAAGGCAGGAGATCACAGATGATGCTAAAGTTTCTGCCGCCATAGCAATGTACAAAACCAAGCTGCAAATGGCCTTGGAAGCTCAGGATCCTGCCTTCGACAAAAGCGGCTGGGAAATTGAAGAATGGAAAGCGAGGCTGGCTGAATTGGGTGATGAAGAGGAGGCTGAAGAGATCCTGACAATTGAGGCTGGAAGCAAGGATGAAGCTGGTGAAGCAAGCGGAGCCGGAGGTGGTGATGCAGCAAAGGTTTAGGCTGCTTAATTGGGCAATGATGGACATTTCTAGACGTAGCCGGAGCCCAATTTTTTTAAATTTGGTATTAGCTTTTTGTGGTTGTGGTGTTGAACAATTTAATGGTTTGTACTTTGAACAATAGGTTTAGGATTAAGGATCTTGTATGATCCTTAGGACAATAGGCAGGATTGCATATGGTGGAGGGATCCTCTGTTTGGGGGATGAAGCCATTGTGATCCTGCTGCCTTTATATTCCTGCACTACTCTTGAACTTATTATTATGGACACCCTTTACCTACCCCAGCGGACGGGCCACGTTTTGCTGGTAGAAGCTCGGGTAGGTAATTTTGACAACCTTTTAAGGGTTAGTCTTTTGTTTATAAATAAAAACTTAACCTTTTGTCGCTTATCTTGTGTTGTTATACTTTTTAATATCTTACTTTCCAACTGTTGTGATGTTCATTCTGTTTATACTTATCAAACCTTGAAAAATTAGAAAAGATATCCAGAAAGTTTAGGATATGATCAAGGATCACATATCCCATAATTGATAAGTTCTAAAAAATGACATGGTTTAAGAATCATAAGTTCAGTTGTCAAGTATAAGGGTTATTCAAATAAATAATGAATAGAATTAAAAATAGTTAAGGATCATACCTGAGGATCCAAGTTAGGATCCTAACCTTAATAAGGATAACTATAAGATAAACCTTAGAATAAAGTAAGGATCAAGGATCCCTAGTTGCCTATCTTCAAGAACCTGAAATAGAGCATCACTTGGGACTAAGCCAATATAAGATAAGAATTAGCAACTGGGGACAAGCCCAAGGATAACTGGGGACAAGCCCAAGGATAACTAGGGACAAGCCCAAGGATCGTATGTAAACTGGAGTATGGCCCTAACTGGCGACTATCCAAACTTAGTGGCATGAAAATGCCAAAACCTTAGCTAACGTGAAAACGTTAGAAACCTTAGCTAACGTGAAAACGTTAGAAACCTTAGGAACGGATGTATGGTACGTCTACCATTATATTTAGGATCCTAAGTATAGCCAGTACAATGGAATTATCAGCCCCTAAAACGAGTACTGGTCCCAATGCCTTGAACTATGCCAGGATCATCGTGCGCTACAGGCGGAACTAGGGACAAGCCCGAATAACTGGGGTTAAACCCAAAGGACGGATTGCTTCTGTGGATAACCAACGTTATGCTAAGGATACCTGAACTTTCAAAACTTGAACTCACGTGAGAGATGGATAAAGGATACATGATCCTTATCCCTATATGAGAAAATAATGAAATGAAATAGTTCAAGTTTAGGATATTACCTAAGTAAGGATCACCGATACTTTGAGGATCCTTTAAGGATATCCCTATCGTGAGGATCATTTATGCCAAGAGGATCCTGCTCACATGAAATATTTCTTTAAGTGGACAGCATTCCAAGCTCTTGGTAGCAAATCACCTTCCATGGTTAGCAATCTATATGCCCCCTTTCCTGCTTCAGCTTCAATCAAATAAGGGCCTTCCCATTTTGGAGCCAATTTTCCATCAGCAGGATTGGTGGTATTCTGAAATGCTTTCCTTAATACCATATCTCCAACTTGAAACCTCCTGATCCTGACATTTTTGTTGTAAGCACCAGCCATTCTTTGCTGATAACTGGCCATCCTTATCCTAGCCATATCCCTGATTTCTTCAATAGTATCCAGGTCTTGAGCCAAGTTCTCATCATTTTCCTCAGGATCACGGGTACTTGTTCTTGCAGTTGGAACCACCATTTCTGTTGGGATCACTGATTCTGCCCCAAACACCAAAGAGAATGGTGTTTGACCAGTAGCATTCTTGGGGGTTGTCCTATCAGCCCAGAGCACATAGGGTAGTTCTTCTGCCCATTTCCCTTTCTTGGATCCAAGCTTCTTCTTCAAATTGTTGATGATGATCTTGTTGGATGATTTTGCCTAACCATTAGCTTGTGGGTGGACTGGTGTTGATGTTATCATCTTAATCCCCCAGCTGTCACAAAAGTTAGTGGTTCTGCCCCCAATAAATTGGGAACCATTATCACATATAATCTCAGAAGGAATTCCAAATCTAGTGATAATATTTCTTTTAATGAAGGATATAACTTCCTTTTCTCTGACTTGGGCAAAAGCTTCAGCTTCTATCCACTTGGAGAAGTAATCAGTCATAGCTAGCATGAATACTTTTCCACCAGGTGCCTTAGGGAGCTTTCCAACTATATCCATACCCCATCTCATAAATGGCCAAGAAGAGGATATAGGATGCAAAAATTCAGCTGGTTGATGAAGGATATTGCTGTGTCTCTGACAAGGATCACATTTCTTAGCATACTCCACAGCATCTCTCTTCATGGTTGGCCAGTAGTATCCTGTCCTCAGGATCCTTGAGAATAATGCCCTGCCCCCAGTGTGGTTTCCACAATCTCCTTCATGGAAGTCTTTTAAAACTTCTTGGATTTCGGGATCCTCAATGCATCTCAAGTATGGCCCTGCAAGAGATCGTCTATACAACATATTATTTAAAATTGTGAATTGAGATACCTTAATTTTGAAAGCCCTAGGGTTTTCTCATGTAGGAATCTCTCCATGTTGTAAGTATCTCATTATTGGTGATATCCATGATCCTGATCCTGAATGGGATTGAGTATCCTCACTAGGGATAATTGCAGAATCATTTCCTATCTCCATAGCCACATGATCCTCGATAGCCGGGGCCAGGATATGGATAATAGGAATCTTGATATCCTCCGGGATCTTCAAGGATGATCCTAAATTGGCCAATGCATCAGCTTCTGTATTTTCTTCCCTTGGTACCTGTGACAAACTAAAGGAAACAAAAGAGAGTGCCAAATTTTTGACTATCTCCAAATATTTGGTTAGCTTTTCACCTTTAACAGCATAGGATCCATTAAAGTGGTTTGTAATTAACAAAGAATCTACGTGTACCTCAAGATACCTGATCCCCATATGCTTAGCAATTTGCAAACCAGCAATTAAGGCTTCATATTCAGCCTCATTGTTAGTGGTTTGGAACTCACAAGCTATAGAGTGGGGTATTATGTCCCCCTGTGGCGATTTTAGTAGTATTCCCAGCCCTGTGCCTTTGACATTTGAGGATCCATCAGTATAGAGTATCCAAGGATCCTTGGTCTCTTCTAGTTGTTGGACTTCCAACTCAGCTTCTTCTTGTAAATTACTACTGAAATCAGCCACAAAGGCAGCTAATGCTTGGGATTTGATGGCTGTCCTAGGCTCATATCTTATATCATATGCACTTAGTTTTACTGCCCACTTAGCCATCCTTCCTGACATCTCTGGTTTCCTGAGGACATTCTTAATTGGAAAATTAGTTTTAACAATGATAACATGAGTTTCAAAATAATGTCTTAACTTAGTGGATGCCATAATTAATGCAAGAATAAGCTCTTCAAGGTGTGAATACCTGGATTCGGCATCAAGTAAACTTTTACTTACATAATAGACAGGATGTTGTGTACCTTGATGATCCTTAACAAGGACCGCACTTACTGCTTTTGAGGATACTGCAAGATACAAGGATAGCACATCGCCTTTTTCTGGTTTCATCAAAGCTGGGGCTGAGGATAGGTAATCTTTGAGGGCTCTTAAAGCATTTTCATGCTTCTCAGTCCACTCAAATTTCTTGTTCTTCCTTTGGATATCATAGAATTCTTTACACTTCTCGGAGGATTTGGATATAAATCTGTTCAAGGCTGCTATCCTGCCTGTTAGCCTTTGAACATCCTTAGCATTGACCGGAGATTTGATATTCACTATTGCTTTGATTTGTTCCGGGCTAGCTTCAATGCCTCTCTTTTTCACCATATACCCTAAGAATTTACCTGCTTTAACACCAAAGTGACATTTTGAAGGATTAAGTTTCATGTTATATTTGTCAAGGATATCGAATGCTTCCTCCAAGTCTCTTAGGTGATCCTCAGCTTTTAAGGATTTTACCACCATATCATCTATGTAAACCTCCATAGTTTGTCCAATCTGATCCTTGAACATCATATTCACCAGCCTTTGGTATGTTGCACCTGCATTTCTTAATCCGAACGGCATAGCAATATAGCAGTATATACCAGTTGGAGTCATGAAGGCTGTATCCTCTTGGTCGGATGGTTCCATTTGGATTTGTTGAAATCCAGATGAAGCATCCATAAAAGTTAACAGTTCATGACCCGCGGTTGCATCCACCATGGAATCAATGTGGGGTAAAGGGAAAGGATCCTTGGGACATGCCTTATTTAAATCTGTAAAATCGACACATACCCTCCACTTTCCGTTTTTCTTTTGAACAACAACCACATTGGCCAACCATCTTGGATACTTGACCTCTCTAATCATACCTGCCCGGAGCAATTTTTCTACCTCTTCCTGGATAATGGCATTCCTTTACGGTGCAAACTTCCTTCTCCTTTGATGGATTGGTTTGAAGGATCTGTCGATGCCGAGTTTGTGAGTGATAACATCTTTGGATATACCAGTCATATCTTCGTGTTTCCATGCAAAGGTAGTCTTTCTCCTTTTGAGGAAGGATACGAGGTCTTCTTTCATTTCGCCAAGGATCCCTGATCCGATATAGATTTTGGATTCAGGATCATCAGGATCCATGAGGATTTCTACCACATCCTGTTCACTCGCCTCCAAGACATCCCTTGGAGGATACTTTGATTGCTATTGCTTCCTGGATTTCGAAGCTGGTTTCATCGATGAAGTATAGCAATTCTTAGCCTCCTGCTGATCACTATCAATCTTCACTATTCCCCAAGGACTAGGGAGCTTCACACATTGATGGTAAGTGGATGGGACTGCTTTCATATCGTGTATCCAGGGCCTGCCAAGGATAACATTACAACAAGATAAACAGTCAATAACACAAAATTTTTGATAAGAGTGTAGGCCTTCAATGTATATTGGGAGTTTAATGTCCCCCAGGGTATTCTTAGTTTCACCACTAAATCCCACGAGCACAGAGGATCTTGGTATGATCTCTGATTCAGGAATACCCATCTTCTTTAGGACATCAAGCTGGATAATGTTCACTGAACTTCCTCCGTCTATAAGGATCCTGCGGACAAAATGGTTAGATATGAAAAGAGTAATAACTAAACCATCGTGATGAGGATCCTGGATATCAACACGATCCTCTTCATCAAAGGTTATGACTTTCCTTTCCGAGACACTTGATGTTCGAACAGGCCTTTCTCCGTTATCCATTTTAGTTTCCTTTGCATGCCTTTTAGCTGCTGAGAAGGATGTGCCGCAAATGTCTGATCCTCCAGAAATGAAGTTTATCACTTGTGCATCCACTGGAGGGGCTGGAGCCTTCTCAGGGATCCTTTCAGGATCCTGAGTCTTTGACTTCTTTCTTCCCAACAATTCTTTTAGATGCCCCTTGCTCAACAAGTATCCAATTTCCTTTCTTAGTGCAATGCATTCTTCTGTGAGGTGCCCAAAATCTTCATGGTATGCACACCACTTTGATTTATCCTTAGTTGCAGCTGGCCTATCATTTTTTCTGGGCCATCTAGCTTTATCACCTAGACTCTGCATCGTAAGGATTAGCTCATTGTTATCAACACTAAAACAATATTCAGAAATTGGAGGATAATCTTCATCATCCTCTTCTTGATCAATAGAGTGCACGTTCTGGTTATCAGATCTGTTGTAGGGTCTGAACTTGTTGTTCCTGAATGAGGATCCTTGCTTATCCTGCTTTGAGGATCCTGCTAACCTCTCCTGGATCCTCTTGTCATCTTCTAGTCGAATGAACCTAAGTGCTCGGGTTCTTACCTCATCTAAGTTCCTGCACGGTGTCATAACAAGATCATCATAGAACGACGAATCCCTAAGCAATCCCATTTTAAAGGCCTCAACAGCCGTGGCTATATCTAAGTTGGGAATGTCTAAGGATTCTTTACTGAATTTGGTAATGTAATCCCTTAATGATTCATTATGACCCTGGGTTATCCTATATAAATCACTAGTTAATCGTTCAAATTTCCTACTACAAGAAAACTGATTATTAAACAAGTTAACTAGGTTAGCAAATGAGGTAATAGAATAGGGAGGAAGACTTAGCAGCCATTTGAGAGCTGATCCAGTAAGAGTGGATCCGAATCCTTTGCACAGGCATGCTTCCTTTAACCTTTCTGGGATTGGATTGATCTCCATCCTCTCCCTGTATTGTGCTATGTGTTCTTCAGGATCCGTTGAGCCATCATACAGTTTCATTGTAGGCACATGGAACCTCTTGGGTATCTCAGCATCACAGATTGGTGGTGCAAAACGAGATATCTTATGGCTCCCATCTGCAATCTCTAGGATAGGTTTGACTACTCCCGGGACACTTGATATCATATCCTTTAGCTTTTGCAATTCTCTGGCCATGGCATGATTGATACCTGGATCCTGCATAAGACCATGGTTAGTAGTATAAGAATTGTTAAAAGTGTTACCTCCCATTGGATTCAAGTTAGGAAGAATGGATGTTAATCCATATTGTTGGGGCTCTGGAATGATCGAGGGACCAGTAGAAGCATTGGTCTGCATTGGAATAAAATCTCCCTGATGGACATCTGAACTTCCTGTTTGCAAACTCCTCAAGGATCCTGGCATCTGGAAGGATCCCTGAAACTGGGACGATCCTGGAACAAAGGAGGATCCTTGAATCTGGGATGATCCTGGAACGAAGGAGGATCCTTGAACCTGGGATGATCCTGGAACGAAGGAGGATCCTTGAACCTGGGATGATCCTGGAACGAAGGAGGATCCTTGAACCTGGGATGATCCTGGAACGAAGGAGGATCCTTGAACCTGGGATGATCCTGGAACGAAGGAGGATCCTTGAAACTGCTGCATTCCTGAATATCCTCCTGAACTCGTGAGGGATCCCATATGCTGAGGATAGGATCCCGCTGGCTGGAAATATGAACCTGATGCCTGGGTCATTGTTGTTGTTCCGTAGTGCACTCCTTTTGGTCCACCCACATATTGAATGTCTGGAACCACTGATGGCTGAGAAGTAATCACCGGAGTATCAAAATTCAAAGATCTGGGCATCAGTGGGGAGCGATCCTCTGCCGTTTTCTTCTGTTTCTTAATTTCGTCAATCTCCCGGAGGATCCTTTCGTTGGTCTTATCCTGCTCTTGTGCATGATTCCTCATCTGCAAAATCAAGGCATAGAGATCATTAGTAGTAGGATTAGTTGAAACAGAAGAAGTAGGTGGTTTTGAGAAAATGGGAGTTGGTTTCTTCGCGGCATTCTCAGTATTCTTCTGGGATCCAGAAGGTGGCGGAGGTAAGGGAGGGACGCCTTGTGAAGAAGTGAATGAGGGCATCAAGTTTGAGGCGTTCTTCGCTGAGGAAGCCATCTGCTTGGTTGTAGTGAACCGAAATAAGCACAGAAATGCGTATTTTTCTAAGGACGAAGCACCAATTGCCCCACGGTGGGCGCCAAACTGTTTTGGTCAAAAATCAGACGAGGATAATGCAACCAAACTCTTTGTTACGGGGAATGATGCTTAAAATGTGTAACAACGATAAGGATCACTTCAATGTAAATTGCACAAACAACACAAGGATTTATACGGGGAAAAAGCCCTTGATCAAGAGTTGATCTCCGGCACAAAAAACCCCGGGTGATGGAAACTACCGATCACCAAGCTCAAATAAATGATCAAATGTTTACAACTTCGGATAGTAACGAGCTAGGTACAAGGATCACTATCGTGAAATGTGTAAATGTGAGTGAAAATGAATGTATGTTCGTCGAGAGCTTCAAGTGTGCGAGTATATGAGTGTGTGTAGCTCAGAAATGACTAAGTCTTTTTTTTTACTAGCTCGTTACCCCTTTAAAATAGAAATAACTACCTAAACTAACTATCCGACTTTCGTGCCAAGCTCCCACGTTCTCCACAACGTTCATATTTGGCCAAACACGTGCGGGATAGTTTGGGAATATTCTCCAGGAATGTCGCCAAGACTTGGTCCGACTTGTTACTTCTGCAAAACAATTCAAAACACAAGTGAACAATTGTTAGTATGAGGATCCTTAAGATGATCCATAATCCTGATCCTGAAGCTCTTCTGAGGATCACTATCTGTCACAGAAGCAAGGATCACTAAAGAGGATAATAATTAAGGATCACGGGTCAGTTAGAAATCCACCCCTAACACTTGCCATCAGCAGGATTGGTGGTATTTTGGAATGCTTTCCTCAACACCATATCGCCAACTTGAAACTTCTTGATCCTAACATTCTTGTTATAAGCTCCAACCATCCTTTGTTGATAACTAGCCATTCTTATCCTTACCAAATCCCTGAGTTCTTCTATGGTATCCAAGTCTTGAACCAAGTTTTCAGCATTTCCTTCAGGATCACGGATGCTTGTTCTTGCAGTAGGAACCATCATCTCTGTAGGGATCACTGATTCTGCTCCAAACACTAATGAAAATGGAGTTTGGCCAGTAGCATTATTGAGTTGTTCTATCAGCCCATAGCACATAAGGTAATTCTTCTGCCCATTTTCCTTTCTTGGATCCAAGCTTCTTTTTCAAGTTGTTGATGATGATCTTGTTGGATGATTCTGCTTGACCATTAGCTTGTGGGTGGACTGGTGTTGATGTTATCATCTTAATCTCCCAGCTGTCACAAAAGTTAGTAGTTCTGCTCCCAATAAATTGGGATCTATTATCACAAACAATTTCAGAAGGGATACCAAATCTAGTAATAATATTTCTTTTGATAAAGGATATCACTTCTTTCTCTCTGACTTGAGCAAAGGCTTCAGCCTCTATCCACTTGGAGAAGTAATCAGTCATGGCAAGCATGAACACTTTTCCTCTTGGTGCTTTGGGAAGTTTGACAACTATATCCATTCCCCATCTCATGAATGGCCAAGAAGAGGATATAGGATGCAGGAGCTCTGCTGGCTGATGAAGGATATTACTATGTCTCTGATAAGCATCACACTTCTTGGCATAATCCACAACATCCTTCTTCATAGTAGGCCAATAGTATCATTTCCTAAGGATCCTTGAGAACAATGCCCTGGCCCCAGTGTGGTTTCCACAATCTCCTTCATGGAAATTCTTTAGGACTTCTTGAATTTCAGGATCCTCTATGCACCTTAGATATGGACCTGCAAGAGATCGTTTATATAACATGTTATTTAATATTGTATATTGAGATACCTTGATTTTGAAAGCCCTGGGTTTTCTCCTGTAGGAATCTCTCCATGTTGTATATATCTCATAATTGGAAGGATCCATGATCCTGAATGAGACTGTGCACTATCACTAGGAACCACTGTAGAATCCTCTTCTATATCCAAAGCTATGTGATCCTCAATAGCAGGGGCCAAAATATGGATGATAGGGATCTTGATATCCTCTGGAATTTTCAATGATGATCCAAGATTGGCCAATGCACCAGCTTCTGCATTCTCTTCCCTAGGTACATGTGTCAAACTAAAAGAAACAAAAGAGAGTGTCAATTCCTTGACTATCTCTAGGTATTTGATTAGTCGTTCACCTTTAACAGCATAAGATCCATTAAAGTGATTAGTAATTAGCAATGAATCTAGATGTACCTCAAGATACCTGATCCTCATATGCTTGGCAATTTGCAAACCAGCTATCAAGGCCTCATATTCAGCCTCATTATTAGTAGTTTGAAACTCACAAGCTATTGAGTGGGGTATTATGCCCCCCTGTGGCGATTTTAGTAGTATTCCAAGTCCTGTTCCTTTGACATTAGAGGCTCCATCAGTGAAGAGTATCCAAGGATCCTTAGTCTCTTCAAGCTGCTGAACTTCTAACTCAGCTTCTCTTTGTAAGTCACTACTAAAATCTGCCATAAAGTCAGGTAAGGCTTGGGATTTGATGGCAGTCCTTGGTTCATATCTTATATCATAAGCACTAAGCTTCACTGCCCATTTAGCCATCCTTCCTGACATTTCAGGTTTCCTGAGAACATTCTTAATTGGAAAGTTAGTCTTAACAATAATGGCATGAGTTTCAAAATAATGTCTTAGTTTAGTAGATGCCATAATCAAAGCAAGGATAAGTTTTTCTAAATGTGAATACCTAGATTCAGCATCAAGCAAACTCTTACTTACATAATATACAGGATGTTGTGTACCTTCGTGATCCTTAACAAGTACTGCACTTACTGCCTTAGAGGATACCGCTAGATATAAGGATAATATATCCCCTTTTTCTGGTTTCATCAAGGCAGGAGCCGAGGATAGGTAATCCTTAAGGGCTTTGAGAGCATTCTGATGCTTTTCAGTCCACTCAAATTTCTTGTTCTTTCTCAAAATGTCATAGAATTCCTTGCATTTTTCTGATGACTTTGATATGAACCTGTTCAAAGCAGCGATCCTCCCTGTCAATCTTTGCACATCCTTAGCATTGGCAGGAGATTTGATATTCACAATTGCCTTAATTTGCTCTGGACTTGCTTCAATGCCTCTTTTTGTTACCATGTATCCTAGGAATTTGCCTGCTTTAACACCAAAGTGACATTTGGAAGGATTTAATTTCATATTAAATTTATCAAGGATATCGAACGCTTCCTCCAAATCTCTAAGGTGATCCTCAGCTTTCTTGGACTTAACCACCATGTCATCTATATAGACTTCCATAGTGTGTCCAATTTTATCTTTAAACATCATATTGACTAGCCTTTGATAAGTAGCACCTGCATTCCTTAGCCCAAATGGCATAGCAATATAGCAATAGATACCAGTTGGGGTCATAAAGGCTGTATCCTCTTGATCAGATGGTTCCATTTGAATTTGTTGAAATCCAGATGAAGCATCCATAAAAGTCAACAACTCATGACCCACGGTAGCATCCACCATGGAGTCAATGTGGGGTAATGGGAAAGGATCCTTGGGACATGCCTTGTTTAAATCAGTAAAATCGACATATACCCTCCACTTTCCATTTTTCTTTTGAACAACAACCACATTGGCTAACCATCTTGGATACTTAACCTCTCTAATCATACCTGCTCGGAGCAGTTTATCTACCTCCTCCTGGATAATGGCATTCCTCTCAGGTGCAAACTTTCTCGTTTTTTGATGTATGGGCTTGAATGACCTCTCAATGCCAAGCTTATGAGTAATTATATCTTTAGAGATACCTGTCATGTCTTCATGCTTCCAGGAAAAGGTAGTTTTTCTCTTCTTGAGGAAGGATACTAGATCCTGTTCAGTGTTGCTGAGGATCCCTGATCCTATGAAGACTTTGGATTCGGGATCCTGAGGATCCATAAGGATATCCTTCACATCTTGTTCTCTTGCCTCCAGGACATCTCTTGGAGGATGCTTTAATTGCTATTGCTCCCTTGGTCTTGAGGCTGGCTTCATTGATGAGGTATAGCAATTCTTTGCTTCTTGTTGGTCACTCTCAATCTTTATCACCCCCCATGGACTAGGAAGCTTCACACATTGATGATACGTAGATGCAACTGCCTTCATGTCATGTATCCATGGCCTGCCAAGGATAACATTGCAACAGGATAAGCAATCTATAACACAAAATTTTTGATAAGAATGAAGTCCTTCAATGTAGAAGGGAAGTTTAATGTCCCCCAATGTATTCTTGGTTTCTCCGCTGAATCCCACAATAACTGAGGGTCTTGGGATAATATCCGATTCAGGAATGTTCATTTTCTTGAGGACATCAAGTTGAATGATGTTTACTGAGCTTCCTCCATGTATCAAGATCCTGCGAACAAAATGGTTAGATATAAACAAAGTAATAACAAGACCATCATGATGAGGATCCTTGACATCAACACGATCATCCTCATCAAAAGTTATAACTTTTTCCTGTGTAACAGCAGAGGTTCGGATGGGTCTATCTCCATTATCCATCTTGGTTTCCTTGGCATGTCTCTTGGCTGCTGAAAAGAAAGTATCACAAATGTCTGATCCACCGGATATAAAGTTTATAACTTGTGCATCTGCCGGAGGAGCAGGAGCTCTTTCTGGAACCTTTTTAGGATCCTGGATCCTTGACTTTTTTCTTCCCAAAAGCTCCTTCAAGTGCCCCTTGCTTAACAAGGAACCAATCTCTTTTCTCAGGGCAATACATTCTTCAGTGAGATGACCAAAATCTTCATGATATGCACACCATTTGGACTTGTCTTTTGTTGCAGCTGGCTTATCACTTTTCCTGGGCCATCTTGCTTTTTCACCTAAATTCTGCATTGCAAGGATCAGTTCATTGTTATCAATGTTAAGGGGAGGATTTTTTAATGATCAGTGATCCTCAATTACTGTTGGGCTTAGGGATCCTCAATTCTGTTTGAATTAGTGATCCTCAGAGAGTATTGTTGGATCAGGATCCAGGATCATCATAAGGATCCTTGTGCTAACGATTGTCTGCTTTGAATATGATGTTGTTTTGCAGGAGTACGTGCTTGGACTTGGTCTTGGCGATATTCCTGGAGCATATTCCCTATTTATTCCGCACGTGCTTGACTGATATGGACGTTATGGAGTTCGTGGGAGACTTGCATGAAATGCGGATAGTTAGTTACTTAGATATTTTCTGAATTTAAAAGGGGATAGCGAGCTAGATTAGAACACTTGGCTATTTTTGGCTATATACACACACACTCATAACTGCTCTCATCAGCTCTTAACAGTTTGCTTGGCGATTACACACTTTTTTGCACATTACACTCTAGTGAACCTTGTAACTAGCTCGCTATCATCCAAAGTTGTAATACATTTTTTGTTTAATCTGAGTTGGTGATCGGTAGTTTCCATCACCCGAGGTTTTTTATGCCGGAGATTAAATCTTGATCAAGGGCTTTTTCCTCGTATAAATCATTGTGTCACTTGTTCATTACATTTATGAGTGATCCTTAGTATTGTTCATTGATTCAAGCATCACACCTCACAACAGAAAGATTTGGTTGCATTATCCTCGCTTAATTTTTTACCAAAACAGTTTGGCGCCCACCGTGGGGCAATTGGTGCTTCGTTCCTGAGAAATTATTGTTCTTGTGATCATTTCGGTTCATTACAATCAAGCAGATGGCTTCTTCAGCAAAAAACACATCAAGCTTTATGACGACAATGAGTTCATCACAAGGCGTTCCTCCTTTGCCTCCACCACCTTCTGGATCCCAGAAGAATGCTGAAAATGCTGCGTAGAGATAAACCCCCATTTTTCCAAAACCACCAACTTCTTCTGTTTCCTCTAATCCTACTACTAATGATCTTTTTACTCTGATTTTGCAGATGAGAGATCGCATGCAAGAACAGGACAAAACCAATGAAAGGATCCTCCAGAAGATTGGTGATATCAAGAAACAGAAGAAATCAGTGGAGGATCACTCTCCTCTGATACCAAGGTCATTGGCTTTCGATACTCCAGTTGTAACTACCTTACAATCGGCAGTTCCGGGCATCCAGTATCAAAGTGGTCCATCAGAAAGGCGTTATGGAATAGCAACTATGAGTCAGGCATTCGGCTCTCACTTCCAGCCTCAAGGATCCTGTTCTCAGCCATCGGGATCCTCTTTTCAGCATCAGGGATCCTTCCTCAGCTCAGGAGGATATTTGGGAATGCATACGGTCCAAGGATCCTCCCAGGTCCAAGGATCATTTCAGGTTCAAGGATCCTCTCAGCCCCAGGGATCCTCCATGGTTCAAGGATCCTCCATGGCTCAAGGATCCTCTTCTCAGCCTCAAGGATCATTTCAGGTTCAAGGATCCTCTCAGCATCAAGGATCCAACATCTTTCATGATCAAGGATTCTTAAGAAGTATGCAGCCCCCAAGTTCGGATGTTCATCAAGGAGACTTCATACCAATGCAGACCATTGCTTCATCTGGTCCTTCGATTATACCGGAGTCCCGTCAATATGGATTCACATATGGAATTCCGAACATGAATCCTCTGGGAGGTAACACTTTCAATAATTCTTATAACACTAACCATGGCTCAATGCAAGATACAGGTATCAATCAAGCTATGGCTAGGGAATTACATAAGCTTAAGGATATGATATCCAGTGTTCCAGGAGTGGTCAAGCCCATTCCTGAGATCGCAGACGGTAGCCATAGGATATCTCGTTTTGCACCACCCTTATGTGATGCTGAGATACCCAAAAGATTCCAGATACCATCCATGAAGCTGTATGATGGTTCAACGGATCCAGAGGAGCATGTAGCTCAATATAGAGAGAGGATGGAGATCAATCTAATTCCTGAGAGGTTAAAAGAAGCATGTCTATGCAAGGGATTTGGATTCACACTCACAGGATCTGCTCTTAAATGGCTGCTAAGTCTTCCCCCTTACTCTATTACCTCATTTGCTAATCTAGTTAATCTGTTTAATAGTCAATTCTCTTGTAGTAGAAAATTTGAACGTTTAACTAGTGATCTTTATAGAGTAACACAAGGTCAAAATGAATCACTTAGAGATTACATCACTAAGTTTAGTAAAGAATCCTTAGATATCCCTAACCTGGATATTGCTACGGCTGTAGAAGCCTTTAAAATGGGATTGCTTAGGGATTCATTATTCTATGATGATCTTGTCATGACCCCTTGCAGGAATCTTGATGAAGTAAGAACCAGGGCCCTAAGATTCATCCGATTAGAGGATGATAAAAGGATCCAGGAAAGACTGACAGGATCCTCAAAACAGGAAAAGCAAGGATCCTACTTCAGGAACAACAAATCAAAGTCCTACAACAAATCTGATAACTAGAACGTGCATGCAGTGGAACAGGAAGAGGATGATGAGGATTATCCTCCCATTTCTGAATACTGTTTTTCTGTTGATAACAATGAACTAATTCTTGCAATGCAGAATTTAGGTGAGAAAGCTAGGTGGCCGAGGAAAAGTGATAAACCAGCTGCTACAAAGCATAAGTCCAAGTGGTGTGCATATCATGAGGATTTCGGGCATCTCACTGAAGAGTGTATTGCACTTAGAAAGGAAATTGGTTATTTGTTAAGCAAGGGGCATTGGAAGGAGCTTTTGGGACGAAAGAAGTCAAGGATCCAGGATCCTGAAAGGATCCTGGAAAGGGCTCCTGCTCCTCCAGCAGACGCACAAGTTATAAACTTCATATCTGGTGGATCAGACATTTGTGGTACCTCCTTTTCAGCAGCCAAAAGACATGCTAAGGAAACCAAGATGGATAATGGAGACAGACCCATCCGAACCTCCATTGTTACCCAGGATAAAGTCATAACCTTTGATGAGGATGATCGTGTTGATGTCCAGGATCCTCATCATGATGGTCTTGTTATTCCCTTATTTATTTCTAACCACTTTGTTCGCATGATCCTAATCAATGGAGGAAGCTCTGTGAACATCATTCAGCTAGATGTCCTCAAGAAGATGAATATCCCGGAGTCCGATATTGTCCCAAGATCCTCAGTACTTGTGGGATTTAGCGGGGAAACCAAAAACACATTGGGGGACATCAAACTCCCTATCTATATTGAAGGACTCCATTCTTATCAAAAGTTTTGTGTTATAGATTGCTTATCATGTTGTAATGTTATCCTTGGCAGGCCATGGATACATGACATGAAGGCAGTCAAATCCACATATCACCAATGCGTAAAGCTTCCTAGTCCATGGGGAGTGGTGAAAATTGAGAGTGATCAACAAGAAGCTAAGAATTGCTATACCTCATCAATGAAGCCAGCCTCAAGACCAAAGGAGCAATAGCAATTAAAGTATCCTTCAAGAGATGTCTTGGAGGCAAGAGAGCAGGATGTAAAAGAAATCCTTATGGATCCTGATGATCCTGAATCCAAGATCTTCATAGGATCAGGGATCCTTAGCGATATTGAACAGGATCTAGTATCCTTCCTTAAAAGAAGGAAAACAACCTTTGCCTGGAAGCATGAAGACATGACAGGTATATCTAAAGATATTATTACTCATAAACTAGGCATTGACAGGTCATCCAAGCCTATACATCAAAAGATGAGGAAGTTTGCACTTGAAAGGAATGCTATTATCCAGGAAGAGGTAGATAAACTACTTCGGGCAGGTATGATAAGAGAGGTTAAGTATCCAAGATGGTTAGCCAATGTGGTTGTTGTTCAAAAGAAAAATGGAAAATGGAGGGTATGTGTCGATTTTACTGATTTAAACAAGGCATGTCCCAAGGATCCTTTCCCATTACCCCACATTGACTCCATGGTGGATGCTACCACGGGTCATGAGTTGTTGACTTTTATGGATGCTTCATCTGGATTTCAACAAATTCAGATGGAACCATTTGATCAAGAGGATACAACCTTTATGACCTGTTTTGGTCAAAAAATCTGATGAGGATATTGCAACCAAACTCTCTGTTACGGGGTATGATGCTTGAAATGTAGAACAATGACAAGGATCACTTCAATATAAATTGCACAAATGACACAAGGATTTATACGGGGAAAAAGCCCTTGATCAAGAGTTGATCTCCGGCACAAAAAACCCCGGGTGATGGAAACTACCGATCACCAAGCTCAAATAAATGAATAAATGTTTACAACTTCGGATAGTAACGAGCTAGGTACAAGGATCACTATCGTGAAATGTGTAAAAGTGAGTGAAAATGAATGTTCGTCGAGAGCTTCGAGTGTGCGAGTATATGAGAGTGTGTAGCTGAAAAATGACTAAGTGCCTTTCTACTAGCTCGTTACCCCCTTTTTAAAATAGAAATAACTACTAAAACTAACTATCCGACTTTTGTGCCAAGCTCCCACGTTCTCCACAACGTCCATTTTTGGCCAAGCACGTGCGGGATAGTTTGGGAATATTCTCCAGGAATGTCGCCAAGACTAAGTCAAGCTTGTTACTCCTGCAAAGTAACACAAAACACAAATAAACAATCGTCAGTACGAGGATCCTTAAAGTGATCCATGATCCTGATCCTGAAGCTCTTCTGAGGATCATTATCTGTCACAGAAGAAAGGATCATTAGTTAGGATAACGTGTAAGGATCACTAATTGTTAGAAAATCCTCCCCTAACAATTGCCCACAAAATATAAGGAGTAATTTGTAAAATAAGCGAGTTATATTTTCTTAATCTTATCCGCAACTAACTAACGGATATATAGCCGTTGATATCGAACTAGCCGTTGCAACCATGACGTCACAGAAGTGACAATCCTGTACGATCATGATTATAAATAGGAGATAGTGATAGGATCAAATGCATTTAAATCCGAAAGAAACTCCCTTTATATTCTCAGTCGAAGATCAATCAGGTATCTCTTTCTCCATCTCTTACTCTGTTTTTCTTTCTTTATCACAAACACTTTGAGAATGATGCTCCGGTCCTCCCCCGCCAAGGATCACCAGAAGGATAGTCCCTTGAAGAGTCAAAAGATCATCAAAGACTCCACAAATGAGAGGTGTTACTTTAATGATGCTCAGATAGACAAGATTCGTCGTTGCTTTCCGGCGAGTGCTTTTTTCAAGCCCTTTGATCCTACTATTCTGAGCGACTATGTTTCAGAAACATGGGTTGCCTTTCCAGTTACTCCATTTGCCATAGGATACACCTATCCTTTCCCAGAATTTACACAATCCTTCTTTTCGCTTACCGGCATCTCTTACATCCAGGCCATGCCGATGATTTGGAGGGTTTTGTATACCCTGGAGAGGATCATCGAGCAGGAGGGCATTGATTTAGGCATGTCAGAGCTGACACAATTGTATGATCTTACCACCTTTGGATCCCATCGTTATTTGTTTAAACGAAAACCCGGCGGAGAACACCCTCTTCTTAAAGTTACCAAGAATGACACAAATTGGAAACGTCGCTTCTTCTTTGTCAGGAGGGATACCATTCCCGACGGAAAGCATTTACCAAGAACATGGTCCACCCATGGTAGGCCGGAGGATCCTGAGCAGGATCACCAGGTAGTCTTGTTTTTGTATAAGGATTACTGACCCCTTTTTTGTCTTGTGTTATACAGCTATTTCTGTCTCACACATCATCACATCACCTGAAACCAAGGATAGGCTTGCTGCTTTTTGGAAGCTTGATCCTGAAACAAGGACATTCAAGATAGACACCCAAGACTCACAAGAAGTATCCTCAGGTTCCATTACCATGTCAAGTAAGTATCCTGCCTTTTACATAGTCTGAATATTAAAATAAATAAATAAATTAAAATAGGATAAGGATACTCATCTTGCTATAAATGTGTAGGCGCTGGAAAATCTGCCAAGCCTGTATCCCAGTTCAACACGGCTGACCTTGATATCGTACGATCCAGGAAGAAGAGATCCACTACCAGTCCTAGCATCTCCATTCCAAAGGCACCCACTAAAGGAAAGGGTGTCAAGAAGAGGAAAACTTCTGATGCTGAGGATCTTCAAGGCCTACCACTGATCCGCCACCAGTTCCTCGAATACTTCAACGATGTAAGGATCACCAACTCTGCCTAGGTATCCTACTCGTATAAGGATCACCTGATCTTGAACTGCTTTATCCTTTTCTTTGCAGAAATTTGCTGAGATTGAAGATTACGTGGGGAATGTTGAGGAGCAGGACAAGAAGATCGCTGACCTCCAACAGGTTGCAGTGCTCAAGGACCTTGCCATTGCTGATCTTCAGAAGGAACTCCAAGATGCCAAGACCAAGACGGCTAAGCTTCTGATTGACCTTGACTATGAGAAGCATGATCTCATAGAAAATGCTAAGGTCTCTGCTGCCATCACGATGTATCAGACAAAATTGAAAATGGCCCAGGAAGCTCAAGATCCTAGTTTTGACAAAAGCAGCTGGGATGTTGAGGGCTGGAAGGCAAGGTTGGCTGATCTTGAGGATGATGAGGAGGAGGCTACTGAGGTCTTGGCGATTGAGGAAAGTGGCAGTGGAAAGGATCAGATAAAGGATACCGCAGCTGGAGGGGAAGAGGATGCAGCGAAGGCATAGGCTGCATGGATGGGCGATGAAGGACATTTCTAGACGTAGCCGGAGCCCATTTTTTAAGTTTGATAGTTTGTTTTGGTTATGGTGTTTTTTGTTGAACAATGATGGGTTGTACTTGAACAATAGGTTTTAGGATTAAGGATCATGTATGATCCTTTGGACAATAGGCAGGATTGCAATTGGTGGAGGGATCCTCTGTTTGGGGGATGAAGCCATTGTGATCCTGCCGCATTTATATTCCTGCACTACTTTCGAACTTGTTATCATGGACACCCTTTACCTACCCCAGCGGACGGGCCACGTTTTGCTGGTAGATGCTCGGGGTAGGTAATTTTGACAACCTTTTAAGGGTTACTACTTTGTTAATAAATAAAATATTAACCTTTTGTCGCTTATCTTGTGGTGTTATCCTCGTGTTTCTTTGATTTTCCTTTGTTTTGATGCATATTCATTGAATAAATAATTTTGAATAAGTCAGATTAAAAATATTTAGGATATGATCCATGATCAGATATCCTTTAGTTAAAGAATCTCAAAAAGCAATATGTTTTAAGGATCACAAGTCTAGTTGTCAAACTTTAAGGGTTATTCAAATAAATAATGAATGGAATTAAAAATGGTTAGGGATCATACCTGAGGATCCAAGTTAGGATCCTAACCATAATAAGGATAACTGTAAGATAAACCTTAGAAAGAAGTAAGGATCAAGGATCCCTAGTTGCTTATCTTCAAGGACCTGAAATAGATCATAACTTGGGACTAAGCCAATATAAGATAAGAGTTAACAACTGGGGACAAGCCCAAGGATAACTGGGGACAAGCCCAAGGATAACTGGGGACAAGCCCAAGGATAACTGGGGACAAGCCCAAGGATAACTGGGGACAAGCCCAAGGATCGTATGTAAACTGGAGTATGGCCCTAACTGGCGACTATCCAAACTTAGTGACATGAAAATGTCAAAACCTTAGCTAACGTGAAAACGTTAGAAACCTTAGCTAACGTGAAAACGTTAGAAACCTTAGGAACGGATGTATGGTACGTCTACCATTATACGTAGGATCCTAAGCATAGCCAGTACAATGGAATTATCAGCCCCTAAAACGAGTACTGGTCCCACTGCCTTGAACTATACCAGGATCATCATGCGCTACAGGCGAAACTGGGGTCAAGCCCAAATAACTGGGGTTAAACCCAAGGAACGGATTGCTTCTGCGGATAACCAATGTTATGCTAAGGATACCTGAACTTTCAAAACTTGAACTCACGTGAGAGACGGATGAAGGACACATGATCCTTATCCTTATATGAGAAAATAAAGAAATGAAATAGTTTAAGTTTAGGATATTACCTAAGTAAGGATCACCGATACTTTGAGGATCCTTTAAGGATATCCCTATCCTGAGGATCATCTGTGCCATGAGGATCCTGCTCACATGAAATATTTCTTCAAGTGGACAGCATTCCAAGCTCTTGGTAGCAAATCACCTTCCATGGTTAGCAATCTATATGCCTCATTTCCTGCTTCAGCTTCAATCAAATAAGGGCCTTCCCATTTTGGAGCCAATTTTCCATCAGAAGGGCTGGTGGTATTTTGGAATGCTTTTCTTAATACCATATCTCCAACTTGAAACCTCCTGATCCTGACATTTTTGTTGTAAGCACCAGCCATTCTTTGCTGATAACTGGCCATCCTTATCCTAGCCATATCCCTGATTTCTTCAATAGTATCCAGGTCTTGAGCCAAGTTCTCATTATTCTCCTCAGGATCACGGGTACTTGTTCTAGCAGTTGGAACCACCATTTCTGTTGGGATCACTGATTCTGCCCCAAACACCAAAGAGAATGGAGTTTGACCAGTTGCATTCTTAGGGGTTGTCCTATCAGCCCAAAGCACATAGGGTAGTTCTTCTGCCCATTTCCCTTTCTTGGATCCAAGCTTCTTCTTCAAATTGTTGATGATGATCTTGTTGGATGATTCTGCTTGACCATTGGCTTGTGGGTGGACTGGTGTTGATGTTATCATCTTAATCCCCCAGCTGTCACAAAAGTTAGTGGTTCTGCCCCCAATAAATTGGGAACCATTATCACATATAATTTCAGAAGGAATTCCAAATCTAGTGATAATATTTCTTTTAATGAAGGATATAACTTCCTTTTCTCTGACTTGGGCAAAAGCTTCAGCTTCTATCCACTTGGAGAAGTAATCAGTCATAGCTAGCATGAATACTTTTCCACTAGGTGCCTTAGGGAGCTTTCCAACTATATCCATACCCCATCTCATAAATGGCCAAGAGGAGGATATAGGATGCAATAATTCAGCTGGTTGATGAAGGATATTGCTGTGTCTCTGACAAGGATCACATCTTTTAGCATACTCCACAGCATCTCTCTTCATGGTTGGCCAGTAGTATCCTGTTCTCAGGATCCTTGAGAATAATGCCCTGCCCCCAGTGTGGTTTCCACAATCTCCTTCATGGAAGTCTTTTAAAACTTCTTGGATTTCAGGATCCTCAATGCATCTTAAGTATGGTCCTGCAAGAGATCGTCTATACAACATATTATTTAAAATTGTGAATTGAGATACCTTAGATTTGAAAGCCCTAGGGTTTTCTCCTGTAGGAATCTATCCATGTTGTAGGTATCTCATAATTGGTGAGATCCATGATCCTGATCCTGAATGGGATTGAGTATCCTCACTAGGGATAATTGCAGAATCATTTCCTATCTCCATAGCCTGGTGATCCTCGATAGCCGGGGTCAGGATATGGATAATAGGGATCTTGATATCCTCTAGGATCTTCAAGGATGATCCTAAGTTAGCCAATGCATCAGCCTCTGTATTTTCTTCCCTTGGTACCTGCGTCAAACTAAAGGAAACAAAAGAGAGTGCCAAACTTTTGACTATCTCCAAATATTTGGTTAGCTTTTCACCTTTAACAGCATAGGATCCATTAAAGTGGTTTATAATTAACAATGAATCTACATGTACCTCAAGGTACCTGATCCCCATATGCTTTGCAATTTGCAAACCAGCAATTAAGGCTTCATATTCAGCCTCATTGTTAGTGGTTTGGAACTCACAAGCTATAGAGTGGGGTATTATGTCCCCCTGTGGCGATTTTAGTAGTATTCCAAGCCCTGTGCCTTTGACATTTGAGGATCCATCAGTATAGAGTATCCAAGGATCCTTGGTCTCCTCTAGCTGCTGGACTTCTAATTCAGCTTCTTCTTGTAAATCACTACTGAAATCAGCCACAAAGTCGGCTAATGCTTGGGATTTGATGGCTGTTCTAGGCTCATATCTTATATCGTATGCACTTAGCTTCACTGCCCACTTAGCCATCCTTCCTGACATCTCTGGTTTCCTAAGGACATTCTTAATTGGAAAATTAGTTTTAACAATGATAACATGAGTTTCAAAATAATGTCTTAACTTAGTAGATGCCATAATTTAAGCAAGAATGAGCTTTTCAAGGTGTGAATACCTGGATTCGGCATCAAGTAAACTTTTACTTACATAATAGACAGGATGTTGTGTACCTTCATGATCCTTAACAAGGACCGCACTTACTGCTTTTGAGGATACTGCAAGATATAAGGATAGCACATCGCCTTTTTCTGGTTTCATCAAGGCTGGGGCTGAGGATAGGTAATCTTTGAGGGCTCTTAAAGCATTTTCATGCTTCTCAGTCCACTCAAATTTCTTGTTCTTCCTTAGGATATCGTAGAATTCTTTGCACTTCTCTGAGGATTTGGATATGAATCTGTTCAAAGCTGCTATCCTGCCTGTTAGCCTTTGGACATCCTTAGCATTGGCCGGAGATTTGATGTTCACTATAGCTTTGATTTGTTCCGGGCTAGCTTCAATGCCTCTCTTTGTCACCATATATCCTAAGAATTTACCTGCTTTAACACCAAAGTGACATTTTGAAGGATTAAGCTTCATATTATATTTATCAAGGATATTGAATGCTTCCTCCAAGTCTCTTAGGTGATCCTCAGCTTTTAAGGATTTTACCAACATATCATCTATGTACACCTCCATAGTTTGTCCAATCTGATCCTTGAACATCATATTCACCAGCCTTTGATATGTTGCACCTGCATTTCTTAATCCGAATGGCATAGCAATATAGCAGTATATACCAGTTGGAGTCATGAAGGCTGTATCCTCTTGGTCGGATGGTTCCATTTAGATTTGTTGGAATCCAGATGAAGCATCCATAAAAGTTAACAGTTCATGACCTGCAGTTGCATCCACCATGGAGTCAATGTGGGGTAATGGGAAAGGATCCTTGGGACATGCCTTATTTAAGTCGGTAAAATCGACACATACCCTCCACTTTCCGTTTTTCTTTTGAACAACAACCACATTGGCCAACCATCTTGGATACTTGACCTCTCTAATCATACCTGCCCGGAGCAATTTCTCTACCTCTTCTTGGATAATGGCATTCCTTTCGGTGCAAACTTTCTTCTCCTTTGATGGATTGGTTTGAAGGATCTGTCAATGCCGAGTTTGTGAGTGATTACATCTTTGGATATACCAGTCATGTCTTCGTGTTTCCATGCAAAGGTAGTCTTTCTCCTTTTGAGGAAGGATTCGAGGTCTTCTTTCATTTCGCCAAGGATCCCTGATCCGATATAGATTTTGGATTCAGGATCATCGGGATCCATGAGGATTTCTACCACATCTTGCTCCCTTGCCTCCAAGACATCCCTTGGAGGATACCTTGATTGCTATTGCTCCCTCGACTTCTAGGCTGGTTTCATCGATGAAGTGTAGCAATTCTTAGCCTCCTGCTGATCACTATCAATCTTCACTATTCCCCAAGGACTAGGGAGCTTCACACATTGATGGTAGGTAGATGGGACTGCTTTCATATCGTGTATCCAGGGCCTGCCAAGGATAACATTACAACAAGATAAACAGTCAATAACACAAAACTTTTGATAAGAGTGTAAGCCTTCGATATATATTGGGAGTTCAATGTCCCCCAGGGTATTCTTAGTTTCGCCACTAAATCCCACGAGCACGAAGGATCTTGGTATGATATCTGATTCAGGGATACCCATCTTCTTTAGAACATCAAGCTGGATAATGTTCACTGAACTTCCTCCGTCTATAAGGATCCTGCGGACAAAATGGTTAGAAATGAAAAGAGTAATAACTAAACCATCGTGATGAGGATCCTGGATATCAACACGATCCTCTTCATCAAAGGTTATGACTTTTCCTTTGGAGACACTTGATGTTCGAACAGGTCTTTCTCCATTATCCATTTTAGTCTCCTTTGCATGCCTTTTAGCTGCTGAGAAGGATGTGCCGCAAATGTCTGATCCTCCAGAAATGAAGTTTATCACTTGTGCATCTGCTGGAGGGGCTGGAGCCTTCTCAGGGATCCTTTCAGGATCTTGAGTCTTTGACTTTTTCCTTCCCAACAATTCTTTTAGATGCCCCTTGCTCAACAAAAGTATCCAATTTCCTTTCTTAGTGCAATGCATTCTTCTGTGAGATGCCCAAAATCTTCATGGTATGCACACCACTTTGATTTATCCTTAGTTGCAGCTGGCCTATCATTTTTTCTTGGCCATCTAGCTTTATCACCTAGGTTCTGCATCGCAAGGATTAGTTCGTTGTTATTAACACAAAAACAATATTCAGAAATTGGAGGATAATCCTCATCATCCTCTTCTTGATCAATAGAATGCACGTTTTGGTTATCAGATCTGTTGTAGGATCTGAACTTGTTGTTCCTGAATGAGGATCCTTGCTTATCCTGCTTTGAGGATCCTGCTAACCTCTCCTGGATCCTCTTGTCATCTTCTAGCCGAATGAACCTAAGTGCTCGGGTTCTTACCTCATCTAAGTTCCTGCATGGTGTCATAACAAGATCATCATAGAAAGACGAATCCCTAAGCAATCCCATTTTAAAGGCCTCAATAGCCGTGGCTATATCTAAGTTGGGAATGTCTAAGGATTCTTTACTGAATTTGGTAATGTAATCCTTTAATGATTCATTATGACCCTGGGTTATCCTATATAGATCACTAGTTAATCGTTCAAATTTTCTACTACAAGAAAACTGATTATTAAACAAGTTAACTAGGTTAGCAAATGAGGTAATAGAATAGGGATGAAGACTTAGCAGCCATTTGAGAGCTGATCCAGTAAGAGTGGATCCGAATCCCTTGCACATGCATGCTTCCTTTAATCTTTCTGGAATTGGATTGATCTCCATCCTCTCCCTGTATTGTGCTATGTGTTCCTCAGGATCTGTCGAACCGTCATACAGCTTCATTGTTGGCACATGGAACCTCTTGGGTATCTCAGCATCACAGATTGGTGGTGCAAAATGAGATATCTTGTGGCTCCCATCTGCAATCTCTGGGATAGGTTTGACCACTCCTGGAACACTTGATATCATATCCTTTAGCTTTTGCAATTCTCTGGCCATGGCATGATTGATACCTGGATCCTGCATAAGACCATGGTTAGTAGTATGAGAATTATTAAAAGTGTTACCTCCCATTGGATTCAGATTAGGAAGATTGGATGTTAATCCATATTGTTGGGGCTCTGGAATGATCGAGGGACCAGTAGAAGCATTGGTCTGCATTGGAATAAAATCTCCCTGATGGACATCTGAGCTTCCTGTTTGCAAACTCCTTAAGGATCCTGGCATCTGGAAGGATCCCTGAAATTGGGACGATCCTGGAACAAAGGAGGATCCTTGAACCTGGGATGATCCTGGGAGGAAGGAGGATCCTTGAACCTGGGATGATCCTGGAAAGAAGGAGGATCTTTGAACCTGGGATGATCCTGGAACAAAGGAGGATCCTTGAACCTGGGATGATCCTGGAACAAAGGAGGATCCTTGAACCTGGGATGATCCTGGAACAAAGGAGGATCCTTGAACCTGCTGCATTCCTGAATATCCTCCTGAATTCGTGAGGGATCCCATATGCTGAGGATAGGATCCCGCTGGCTGGAAATATGAGCCTGCTGCCTGGGTGATTGTTGTTGTTCCGTAGTGCACTCCTTTCGGTCCACCCACATATTGAACATCTGGAACCACTGATGGCTGAGAAGTAATCACCGGAGTATCAAAATTTAAGGATTTCGGCACCAGTGGGGAATGATCCTCTGCCGTTGTTTGTTTCTTGAGATCTCCGATTTCTTTAAGAATCCTCTCATTGGTTTTATCCTGTTGCCGTATCTGATCCTTCATCTGCAAAATCAAAGTAAACATGTCACTAGTAGTGGGAGTGTAAGAAGCAGAAGAAGTTGGAGGTTTTGAGAAAATGGGAGTTGGTTTCTTCGCGGCATTCTCAGCATTCTTCTGGGATCCAGAAGGTGGTGGAGGCAAAGGGGGAACGCCTTGTGAAGAAGTGAATGAGGGCATCAAATTTGAAGCATTCTTCGCTGAGGAAGCCATTTGCTTAGTTGTAGTGAACCGGAATGAGCACAGAAATGCGAATTTTTCTAAGGACGAAGCACCGATTGCCCCACGGTGGGCGCCAAACTGTTTTGGTCAAAAAATCTGATGAGGATATTGCAACCAAACTCTCTGTTACGGGGTATGATGCTTGAAATGTAGAACAATGACAAGGATTACTTCAATATAAATTGCACAAATGACACAAGGATTTATACGGTGAAAAAGCCCTTGATCAAGAGTTGATCTCCGGCACAAAAAACCCCGGGTGATGGAAACTACCGATCACCAAGCTCAAATAAATGAATAAATGTTTACAACTTCGGATAGTAACGAGCTAGGTACAAGGATCACTATCGTGAAATGTGTAAAAGTGAGTGAAAATGAATGTTCGTCGAGAGCTTCAAGTGTGCGAGTATATGAGAGTGTGTAGCTGAAAAATGACTAAGTGTCTTTCTACTAGCTCGTTACCCCCTTTTTAAAATAGAAATAACTACTAAAACTAACTATCCGACTTTTGTGCCAAGCTCCCACGTTCTCCACAACGTCCATTTTTGGCCAAGCACGTGCGGGATAGTTTGGGAATATTCTCCAGGAATGTCGCCAAGACTAAGTCAAGCTTGTTACTCCTGCAAAGTAACACAAAACACAAATAAACAATCGTCAGTACGAGGATCCTTAAAGTGATCCATGATCCTGATCCTGAAGCTCTTCTGAGGATCATTATCTGTCACAGAAGAAAGGATCATTAATTAGGATAACGTGTAAGGATCACTAATTGTTAGAAAATCCTCCCCTAACATGACCCCAACTGGTATATATTGTTATATTGCTATGCCATTTGGACTAAGGAATGCAGGTGCTACTTATCAAAGGCTAGTCAATATGATGTTCAAGGAACAAATTGGACACACTATGGAAGTCTATATAGATGACATGGTGGTTAAGTCCAAGAAAGCTGAGGATCACCTTAAAGACTTGGAGGAAGCATTCAATATCCTTGATAAATTTAATATGAAACTGAATCCTTCCAAGTGTCATTTTGGTGTTAAAGCATGTAAATTCTTTGGCTATATGGTGACAAAGAGGGGCATTGAAGCAAGTCCTGAGCAGATTAAGGCTATTGTGAATATTAAATCTCCTGCCAATGCCAAGGATGTGCAAAGGTTGACAGGAAGGATCGCAGCCTTGAACAGGTTCATATCCAAATCCTCAGAAAGTAAAAGGAATTCTATGACATCCTGAGGAAGAACAAGAAATTTGAATGGACTGAGAAGCATGAAAATGCCCTCAAAGCTCTTAAGGATTACCTATCCTCAGCCCCCGCCTTGATGAAACCAGAAAAGGGGGATATATTATCCTTATACTTAGCAGTATCCTCAAAAGCAGTAAGTGCGGTCCTTGTTAAGGATCACCAAGGTACACAACATCCTGTTTATTATGTAAGTAAGAGTTTACTTGATGTTGAATCCAGGTATTCACACTTAAAGAAACTTATCCTTGCATTAATTATGGCATCTACTAAATTAAGACATTATTTTGAGACTCATGCCATTATTGTTAAGACTAATTTTCCAATCAAGAATGTTCTCAGGAAACCTGAAATGTCAGGAAGGATGGCTAAGTGGGCAGTGAAGCTTAGTGCATATGATATAAGATATGAACCAAGGACTGCCATCAAATCCCAGGCCTTAGCTGACTTTGTGGCAGATTTCAGTAGTGACTTGCAAAAGGAAGCTGAGTTAGAAGTCCAACAGCTTGAAGAGACTAAGGATCCTTGGATACTCTTCACTGATGGAGCCTCTAATGTCAAAGGAACAGGGCTTGGAATACTACTAAAATCGCCACAGGGGCATAATACCCCACTCCATAGCTTGTGAGTTCCAAACTACCAATAATGAGGCTGAGTATGAAGCCTTGATAGCTGGTTTGCAAATTGCTAAGCATATGAGGATCAGGTATCTTGAGGTACATGTAGATTCATTATTAATCACTAATCACTTTAATGGATCCTATGCTGTTAAAGGTGAAAAGCTAATCAAATATTTAGAGATAGTCAAAGAATTGGCACTCTCTTTTGTTTCCTTTAGTTTAACACAGGTACCAAGGGAAGAGAATGCAGAGGCTGATGCATTAGCCAATCTAGTATCACCCTTGAAGATCCCGGAGGATATCAGGATCCCTATTATCCACATCCTGACTCCTGCTATCGTGGATCATGTAGCCATGGAGATAGGAGAGGATTCTGCAATCATCCCTAATAATGATACTCAATCTCATTCAGGATCATGGATCGATCCAATCATGAGATATATACAACATGGAGAGATTCCTACAGGAGAAAACCCTAGGACTTTCAAAATCAAGGTATCTCAATTTACAATATTGAATAATATGTTGTATAAACGATCTCTTGCAGGACCATATCTAAGATGCATTGAGGATCCTGAAATCTAAGAAGTCCTAAAGGATTTCCATGAAGGAGATTGTGGAAACCACACTGGGGGCAGGGCATTATTCTCAAGGATCCTGAGGACAGGATACTTTTGGCCCACAATGAAGAAGGATGCTGTGGAATATGCTAAGAAGTGTGATCCTTATCAGAGACATAGTAATATCCTTCATCAACCAGCAGAGCTTTTGCATCCTATATCCTCTTCTTGGCCATTTATGAGATGGGGAATGGGTATAGTTGGTAAGCTCCCTAAGGCACCTGGTGGAAAAGTATTCATGCTTGCTATGACTGATTACTTCTCCAAGTGGATAGAGGCTGAAGCCTTTGCTCAAGTCAGAGAAAAGGAAGTTATATCCTTTATTAAAAGAAACATTATTACTAGATTTGGTATCCCTTCTGAAATTGTTTGTGATAATGGATCCCAATTTATTGGGAATAGAACTACTAACTTTTGTGACAGCTGGGGGATTAAGATGATAACATCAACACCAGTCCACCCACAAGCTAATGGTCAGGCAGAATCATCCAACAAGATCATCATAAAAAAATTGAAGAAAAAGCTTGGATCCAATAAAGGAAAGTGGGCAGAAGAACTACCTTATGTACTATGGGCTGATAGGACAACTCCCAAGAATGCCACTGGCCAAACTCCATTTTCTTTGGTATTTGGGGCAAAATCAGTGATCCCTACAGAAATGGTGGTTCCTACTGCAAGAACTAGCCTTCGTGATCCTGAAGAAAATGCTGAAAACTTGGTTCAAGATCTGGATACTATAGAAGAACTCAGGGATTTGGCAAGGATATGGATGTCCAGTTATCAACAAAGGATGGCTGGAGCTTACAACTAAAATGTCAGGATCAGGAAATTCCAAGTTGGTGATATGGTGTTAAGGAAAGCATTTCAGCATACCACCAATCCTGTTGATGGAAAGTTGGCACCAAAGTGGGAAGGCCCTTATTTGATCGAAGCTGAGGTAGGAAAGGGGGCATATCGATTGCTAACAATGGAAGGTGATTTGCTACCAAGAGCTTGGAATGCTGTCCACTTGAAGAAATACTTCATGTAATAAGGATCCATGATCCTTAGCTAACAAGTATCCTTGAAGGATCCTTACACGACAGAGGATCCTCATTCTGGTAATGATTTAATCTCAAACTTTTTTATTCTTTAATTATCCTATATATAAGGATAAGGATCCTGGATCCTTTATCCTCCTTTCACTTGATTCTGAGTTTTGAAGGTTCAGGTATCCTTAACAAAGGATTGAGTATTCACAGAAGTATCCAGTTATTTGGGCTGGACCCCAGTTATTTGGGCTTGACCCCAGTTTGGGCCTGTCCCCAGTTTCGCCAGTAGCGCACGATGATCCTGGTACAGTTCATGGCAATGGGACCAGTACTCGCTTTAGGGGCTGACAATTTCATTGTACTGGCTGTATTCATGATCCTACGTATAATGGTAGACGTACCATACATCCGTTCCTAAGGTTTCTAACGTTTTCACGTTAGCTAAGGTTTTGGCATTTTCATGTCACTAAGTTTGGATAGTCGCCAGTGAGGGCCATACTCCAGTTTACACACGATCCTTGGGCTTGTCCCCAGTTATCCTTGGGCTTGTCCCCAGTTATCCTTGGGCTTGTCCCCAGTTATCCTTGGGTTGTCCCCAGTTATCCTTGGGCTTGTCCCCACTTATCCTTGGGCTTGTCCCCAGAATTGTTGGGCTTGTCCCCAGTTACTAAATTTTATCTTATATTGGCTTAGTCCCAAGTTGTATCCTATTTCAGGTTTTTGAAGCTAAACGACCAAGGATCCTTGATCCTTATCTTCTACTAAGGTTTGTCTTTTGGTTATCCTGATTATAAGTGTTAAAGGTTAGGATCCTAACTTGGATTCTCAGGTATGGTCCTTAATTGCTTTGATTTTATTTATCATTTACATGAGTGACCCTTATCCTTTGACAACTGAACCTATGATCCTTAAACTATACTACTTTTCAGAACTTACCGACTAAAGGATATGTGATCCTTGATTATATCCTAAACTTTTTGAGAATATTCATTAAATTTTTTCTTCTTGACTTAATAAATTCAGACAAAATGTATATCACAACAATTGAAAAGTAAAGTATTTACAAGGATAACAACACGGGAGATAGCCAAAAAGTTAAGGTTTCATTTATTCAAAAAACGTTAAACCCTTCAAGGTTGTCAAAATTGCCAACCCACGTTTCTACCAGCAAAACGTGGCCCGTCCACGTGGGTTGGCAAAGGGTGTCCATTGTTAACGGGTCTTAAGAGTGCAGGAAGTAAAAGATGGCAGGATAACAAGTGGCTTCATCCCCCAAACAGAGGATCCATCCACCACGCATTATCCTACCTATTGTCTAAGGATCCATGTTCCATAACCCTAAAAACTATTGTTCAAATACAACCCAAGATTGTTTCAAAACACCATAACCAAAAAACTATTACCAAGTCCTAAAAAATGGGCTCCGGCCGCGTCTAGAAATGTCCATCATCGCCCATTCCTGCAGCTTACACCTTTGCTGCATCACCATCACCTTCACCAGCTCCTCCAGCTCCGGCATCATCCACATGATCCTTAACCCCACTGCCGCCAGCCTCAATTGCCAGGACTTCACCAGTCTCTTCTTCGTCATCCAGATCAGCCAACCTAGCCTTCCAGCCCTCTATGTCCCAGTTGCTCTTGTCAAAGTCAGGATCCTGAGCTTCTTGGGCCATCTGCAACTTGGTTTTGTACATAGCGATGGCAGCAGAGATTTTGGCATCATTGGTGATTTCAGCCTTCTCCTGATCAGCAGTGATATGAGCCAGAACAAGTTCCCTCTTCACCAGATTGACATCGTTTTCAAGGGAGGCAATCTTCTTATCCTTGGCCAGCATGATCTTTTGGAGGTCCACACACTTTTGCTCAACCTCTTCAACACTGCCTACGTAGTCTTCGATTTCAGCAAATTTCTGCAAAAAGACAATGTAAAGTTTAGGATCACATGATCCTCAAGTGCGAAGGATAATTATGCTAAGTCAGTGATCCTTACATCAGCAAAGTACTCAAGGAACTGGTGGCGGATTAGAGGCAAGCCTTCTAGATTGTCAGCCTCAGAGGCTTTCCTCTTCTTTCCCTTGGAGGTGGTAGGCTTGGGGATGGCAGTCCTTGGGCTAGCAGCAGCCTTCTTCCTCCCAGATTTGGGACCAACAGTGGCGAGATCGGTGACACTGAAACGAGTAGCAGACTTCGATGATTTTCCAGCACCTACACATCCAAAACAGATAAGTATCCTTATTTCATTCTAATTTAAACATTCAATTATGCACAAAATGGGATACTTACTTGACGTCGTAACAGAGCCTGAGGATACTTCCTGAGAATCCTGGGTATTTGCTTGAAATGTTCTTATTGCAGGATCAAGCCTCCGGAAAGCAGCAAGCCTTTCCTTCGTTGCAGGTGTTGTAATAATGTGTGAAACGGTAATAGCTGCAAAATAGAAACAACAGGATGTTAGGGATCCTCAAGGGAGACAGGGTATCCTATGATCCTTCTATAAGGATCCTCTATCCTACCATGAGTAACCCATTTTCTTGGAAGATCCTTCCCATCAGGGATGGTGTTTTGGTCAAAAAATCTGTTGAGGATATTGCAACCAAACTCTCTGTTACGGGGTATGATGCTTGAAATGTATAACAATGACAAGGATCACTTCAATGTAAATCGCACAAACAACACAAGGATTTATACGGGGAAAAAGCCCTTGATCAAGAGTTGATCTCCGGCACAAAAAACCCCGGGTGATGGAAACTACCGATCACCAAGCTCAAATAAATGAATAAATGTTTACAACTTCGGATAGTAACGAGCTAGGTACAAGGATCACTAGAATGTAACGTGTAAAAAGTGTATAAAATTGCTAAGTGTTTGAACGAGAGCTGGTATGAGCGTTTGTACGAGTGTGTGTGTAACTCAGAAATGACTAAATGTTTTTCTACTAGCTCGCTACCCCTTTAAAATGAGAAAATAACTAGCTAACAAACTGTCCGACTTTCGTGCCATGCCTCCACGTTCTCCACAACGTCTATTTTTGGTCAAGCACGTGCGGGATAGTCTGGGAATATTCTCCAGGAATGTCGCCAAGACCAAGTCAAGCTTGTTACTCCTGCAAAGTAACACAAAATACAAATAAACAATCGTCAGTACGAGGATCCTTAAAGTGATCCATGATCCTGATCCTGAAGCTCTTCTGAGGATCACTATCTGCCACAGAAGTAAGGATCATTAATTAGGATAACGAATAAGGATCACTAATTGTTAGAAAATCCTCCCCTAACAATTGCCCCCAAAATATAAGGAGTAATTTGTAAAATAAGCGAGTTATATTTTCTTGATCTTATCCGCAACCAACTAACGGATATATAGCCGTTAAAATAGAACTAGCCCTTGCGATCATGACGTCACGGAAGTGACAATCCTGCAGAATCATAATTATAAATAGAGATATAGATAGGATCAATATGCATTCAAATTCGAAAGAAACTCCCTTTATATTCTCAGTCGAAGATCAATCAGGTATCTCTTTCTTCTCTTTTTCCCTTTCTTACTCTGTTTTTCTTTCTTTACCACCATCGCTCTAAGAATGATGCTCCAAAGCTCACCGGGCAAGGATCACAAGAAGGATAGCCCTTTGAAGAGTCAAAAAATCATCAAAGACTCAGCGAATGAGAGGTGTTGTTTTAACGATGCATAAGTAGATAAAATCCGTCACTGTTTTCCGGCGAGTGCCTTCTTCAAACCCTTTGATCCCACTGTTCTTAGCGACTATGTTTCTGAAACATGGGTTGCCTTTCCAGCTACTCCATTCACTATAGGGTACACCTATCCTTTCCCAGAATTCACACAATCCTTCTTTTCCCTGACCGGCATATCTTACATCCAAGCCATGCCGATGATTTGGAGGGTTTTATATACCCTAGAGAGGATCATCGAGCAGGAAGGCGTTGATTTAGGAATGCCGGAATTGGCAGAACTGTATGATCTTACTACCTTTGGTTCCCATCGTTATTTGTTCAAGCGAAAACCCGGTGCAGAACATCCCCTTCTCAACGTCACTAAGAACGACAAAGATTGGAAACGTCGCTTCTTCTTTGTCAGAAGGAATTTCATTCTAAACGGAGAGGATCTACCAAAAACATGGTCCACCAATGGTAGGCCGGAGGATCATGAGAAGGATCACCAGGTAGTCTTGTTCATGTGATAGGATCACTAACCCCTTTTGTCTTGTGTCATGCAGCTATCTCTGTTTCGCATCTCATCACAACATCCGCAACCAGGGAAAGGCTTGCTGCTTTCTGGAAACTCGATCCTGAAACTAGAACTTTCAAGACAACAACCCAAGACTCTCAGGAGGTATCCTCAGGCTCTGTCACAATGTCAAGTAAGTATCCTTGTTTAAAATTTAAATAAATAGTGAAATGTAAATTAAGAAAAGATACTTATCTTGTTTTGGTTGTGTAGGTGCTGGAAAATCTGCCAAAGTTGCTTCAAGGTTCAGTGTCACCGATCTCACCACCGTCAAATCCTCCAAAAGAAAGGTTCCTGCCAGCCCGACAGCCTCAATCCCCAAGGCACCCCTCAAAGGAAAGGGAATCAAGAGGAGAAAGGCCTCTGAGGCTGAGGATTTGCAGGGTCTGCCTCTAATCCGCCACCAATTCCTCGAGTACTTCAATGAGGTAAGAATCATTGTCTATGCTCATATATCCTGTTGACATATCCTGCTGATATATCCTGCTGATTTGAGGATCACTTAATCCTGACCTTATCCTTTATCCTTTTTGCAGAAATTCTCTGAGATCGAGGATTATGTTGGCCACGTTGAGGATCAGGATAAGAAGATTGCTGACCTCCAGCAGGTTGCCGTGCTCAAGGATCTTGCACTTGCTGATCTTCGGAAGGAACTCCAGGATACCAAACAGGAGATGGCCAAGGTGCTGGTTAATTTTGACTATGAAAGGCGGGAGATCACAGATGATGCCAAAGTCTCTGCCGCCATAGCAATGTACAAAACCAAGCTGCAAATGGCCTTGGAAGCTCAGGATCCTGCCTTCGATAAAAGCAGCTGGGAAATTGAAGAATGGAAGGCAATGCTGGCTGAATTGGGTGATGAAGAGGAGGCTGAAGAGATCCTAACAATTGAGGCTGGAAGCAAGGGTGAAGCTGGTGAAGCAAGTGGAGCCGGAGGTGGTGATGCAGCAAAGGTTTAGGCTGCTTGATTGGGCAATGATGGACATTTCTAGACGTAGCCGGAGCCCAATTTTTTTAAATCTGGTGGTAGTTTTTTGTGGTTGTGATGTTTAAAACAATGATGGTCTGTACTGAACAATAGGTTTTAGGATTAAGGATCATGTATGATCTTTTGGACAATGGGCAGGATTGCAATTGGTGGAGGGATCCTCTGTTTGGGGGATGAAGCCATTGTGATCCTGCCGCCTTTATATTCCTGCACTACTTTTGAACTTATTATCATGGACACCCTTTACCTACCCCAGCGGACGGGCCACGTTTTGCTGGTAGAAGCTCGGGTAGGTAATTTTGACAACCTTTTAAGGGTTAGTCTTTTGTTAATAAATAAAAACTTAACCTTTTGTCGCTTATCTTGTGTTGTTATCCTTTTTAATATCTTACTTTCCAACTGTTGTAATGTTCATTCTGTTTATACTTATCAAGCCTTGAAAAATATCCAAAAAGCTTAGGATATGATCAGGATCACATATCCCATAACCGATAAGTTCTAAAAAGTGATACGATTTAAGAATCACAAGTTCAGTTGTCAAGTATAAGGGTTACTCAAATAAATAATGAATAGAATTAAAAATAGTTAAGGATCATACCTGAGGGTCCAAGTTAGGATCCTAACCATAATAAGGATAACTATAAGATAAACCTTAGAATAAAGTAAGGATCAAGGATCCTTAGTTTCCTATCTTCAAGAACCTGAAATAGAGCATAACTTGGGACTAAGCCAACATAAGAAAAGAGTTAGCAACTGGGGGCAAGCCCAAGGATAACTGGGGACAAGCCCAAGGATAACTGGGGACAAGCCCAAGGATCGTATGTAAACTGGAGTATGGCCCTAACTGGCGACTATCCAAACTTAGTGACATGAAAATGCCAAAACATTAGCTAACGTGAAAACGTTAGAAACCTTAGCTAACGTGAAAACGTTAGAAACCTTAGGAACGGATGTATGGTACATCTACCATTATACGTAGGATCCTAAGCATAGACAGTACAATGGAATTATCAGCCCCTAAAACGAGTACTGGTCCCACTGCCTTGAACTATACCAGGATCATCATGCGCTACAGGCGAAACTGGGGTCAAGCCCAAATAACTGGGGTTAAACCCAAGGAACGAATTGCTTCAGCGGATAACCAATGTTATGCTAAGGATACCTGAACTTTCAAAACTTAAACTCACGTGAGAGATGGATAAAGGATACATGATCCTTATCCTTATATGAGAAAATGAAGAAATGAAATAGTTTAAGTTTAGGATATTACCTAAGTAAGGATCACCGATACTTTGAGGATCCTTAAGGATACCCCTATCCTGAGGATCATCTGTGCCATGAGGATCCTGCTCACGTAAAATATTTCTTCAAGTGGACAGCATTCCAAGCTCTTGGTAGCAAATCACCTTCCATGGTTAGCAATCTATATGCCCCCTTTCTTGCTTCAGCTTCAATCAAATAGGGGCCTTCCCATTTTGGAGCCAATTTTCCATCAGCAGGATTGGTGGTATTCTGAAATGCTTTCCTTAATACCATATCTCCAACTTGAAACCTCCTGATCCTGACATTTTTGTTGTAAGCACCAGCCATTCTTTGTTGATAACTGGCCATTCTTATCCTAGCGAGATCCCTGATTTCTTCAATAGTATCCAGGTCTTGAACCAAGTTCTCAACATTTTCCATAGGATCACGGGTACTTGTTCTTGCAGTTGGAACCACCATTTCTGTTGGGATCACTGATTCTGCCCCAAATACCAAAGAGAATGGCGTTTGACCAGTAGCATTCTTAGGGGTTGTTCTATCAGCCCAAAGCACATAGGGTAGTTCTTCTGCCCATTTCTCTTTCTTGGATCCAAGCTTCTTCTTTAAATTATTGATGATGATCTTGTTGGATGATTCAGCCTGACCATTAGCTTGTGGGTGGACTGGTGTTGATGTTATCATCTTAATCCCCCAGCTGTCACAAAAGTTAGTGGTTCTGCCCCCAATAAATTGGGAACCATTATCACATATAATTTCAGAAGGAATTCCAAATCTAGTGATAATATTTCTTTTAATGAAGGATATAACTTCCTTTTCTCTGACTTGGGCAAAAGCTTCAGCTTCTATCCACTTGGAGAAGTAATCAGTCATAGCTAGCATGAATACTTTTCCACCAGGTGCCTTAGGGAGCTTTCCAACTATATCCATACCCCATCTCATAAATGGCCAAGAGGAGGATATAGGATGCAATAATTCAGCTGGTTGATGAAGGATATTGCTGTGTCTCTGACAAGGATCACATCTTTTAGCATACTCCACAGCATCTCTCTTCATGGTTGGCCAGTAGTATCCTGTTCTCAGGATCATTGAGAATAATGCCCTGCCCCCAGTGTGGTTTCCACAATCTCCTTCATGGAAGTCTTTTAAAACCTCTTGGATTTCAGGATCCTCAATGCATCTCAAGTATGGTCCTGCAAGAGATCGTCTATACAACATATTATTTAAAATTGTGAATTGAGATACCTTAGATTTGAAAGCCCTAGGGTTTTCTCCTGTAGGAATCTCTCCATGTTGTAAGTATCTCATAATTGGTGAGATCCATGATCCTGATCCTGAATGGGATTGAGTATCCTCACTAGGGATAATTGCAGAATCATTTCCTATCTCCATAGTCTGGTGATCCTCGATAGCCGGGGTCAGGATATGGATAATAGGGATCTTGATATCCTCTGGGATCTTCAAGGATGATCCTAAGTTAGCCAATGCATCAGCCTCTGTATTTTCTTCCCTTGGTACCTGCGTCAAACTAAAGGAAACAAAAGAGAGTGCCAAACTTTTGACTATCTCCAAATATTTGGTTAGCTTTTCACCTTTAACAGCATAGGATCCATTAAAGTGGTTTGTAATTAACAATGAATCTACATGTACCTCAAGATACCTGATCCCCATATTCTTTGCAATTTGTAAACCAACAATTAAGGCTTCATATTCAGCCTCATTGTTAGTGGTTTGGAACTCACAAGCTATAGAGTGGGGTATTATGTCCCCCTGTGGCGATTTTAGTAGTATTCCAAGCCCTGTGCCTTTGACATTTGAGGATCCATCAGTATAGAGTATCCAAGGATCCTTGGTCTCTTCTAGCTGCTGGACTTCCAACTCAGCTTCTTCTTGTAAATCACTACTGAAATCAGCCACAAAGTCAGCTAATGCTTGGGATTTGATGGCTGTCCTAGGCTCATATCTTATATCATATGCACTTAGTTTCACTGCCCACTTAGCCATCCTTCCTGACATCTCTGGTTTCCTGAGGACATTCTTAATTGGAAAATTAGTTTTAACAATGATAACATGAGTTTCAAAATAATGTCTTAACTTAGTAGATGCCATAATTAATGCAAGAATAAGCTTTTCAAGGTGTGAATACCTGGATTCGGCATCAAGTAAACTTTTGCTTACATAATAGACAGGATGTTGTGTACCTTGATGATCCTTATCAAGGACCGCACTTACTGCTTTTGAGGATACTGCAAGATACAAGGATAACACATCGCCTTTTTCTAGTTTCATCAAAGCCGGGGCTGAGGATAGGTAATCTTTGAGGGCTCTTAAAGCATTTTCATGCTTCTCATTCAACTCAAATTTCTTGTTCTTTCTTAGGATATCATAGAATTCTTTGCACTTCTCTGAGGATTTGGATATAAATCTGTTCAAAGCTGCTATCCTGCCTGTTAGCCTCTGAACATCTTTAGCATTGGCCGAAGATTTGATGTTCACTATTGCTTTGATTTGTTCCGGGCTAGCTTCAATGCCTCTCTTTGTCACCATATATCCTAAGAATTTACCTGCTTTAACACCAAAGTGACATTTTGAAGGATTAAGCTTCATATTATATTTATCAAGGATATTGAATGCTTCCTCCAAGTCTCTTAGGTGATCCTCAGCTTTTAAGGATTTTACCACCATATCATCTATGTAAACCTCCATAGTTTGTCCAATCTGGTCCTTGAACATCATATTCACCAGCCTTTGATATGTTGCACCTGCATTTCTTAGTCCGAAGGGCATAGCAATATAGCAGTATATACCAGTTGGAGTCATGAAGGCTGTATCCTCTTGATCGGATGGTTCCATTTGGATTTGTTGGAATCCAGATGAAGCATCCATAAAAGTTAACAGTTCATGACCCGCAGTTGCATCCACCATGGAGTCAATGTGGGGTAATGGGAAAGGATCCTTGGGACATGCCTTATTTAAATCGGTAAAATCGACACATACCCTCCACTTTCCGTTTTTCTTTTGAACAACAACCACCTTGGCCAACCATCTTGGATACTTGACCTCTCTGATCATACCTGCCCGGAGCAATTTCTCTACCTTTTCCTGGATAATGGCATTCCTTTCTGGTGCAAACTTTCTTCTCCTTTGATGGATTGGTTTGAAGGATCTGTCAATCCCGAGTTTGTGAGTGATTACATCTTTGGATATACCAGTCATGTCTTCGTGTTTCCATGCAAAGGTAGTCTTTCTCCTTTTGAGGAAGGATACGAGGTCTTCTTTCATTTCGCCAAGGATCCCTGATCCGATATAGATTTTGGATTCAGGATCATCAGGATCCACGAGGATTTCTACCACATCCTGCTCTCTTGCCTCCAAGACATCCCTTGGAGGATACCTTGATTGCTATTGTTCCATTGACTTCGAAGCTGGTTTCATCGATGAAGTGTAGCAATTCTTAGCTTCCTGCTGATCACTATCAATCTTCACTATTCCCCAAGGACTAGGGAGCTTCACACATTGATGGTATGTAGATGGGACTGCTTTTATATCGTGTATCCAGGGCCTGCCAAGGATAACATTACAACAAGATAAACAGTCAATAACACAAAATTTTTGATAAGAGTGTAAGCCTTCGATATATATTGGGAGTTTAATGTCCCCCAGGGTGTTCTTAGTTTCGCCACTAAATCCCACAAGCACGGAGGATCTTGGTATGATATCTGATTCAGGGATACCCATCTTCTTTAGAACATCAAGCTGGATAATGTTCACTGAACTTCCTCCGTCTATAAGGATCCTGCGGACAAAATGGATAGAAATGAAAAGAGTAATAACTAAACCATCATGATGAGGATCCTGGATATCAACACGATCCTCTTCATCAAAGGTTATGACTTTTCCTTCGGAGACACTTGATGTTCGAACAGGTCTTTCTCCATTATCCATTTTAGTTTCCTTTGCATGCCTTTTAGCTGCTGAGAAGGATGTGCCACAAATGTCTGATCCTCCAGAAATAAAGTTTATCACTTGTGCATCTGCTGGAGGGGCTGGAGCCTTCACAGGGATCCTTTCAGGATCCTGAGTCCTTGACTTTTTTCTTCCCAACAATTCTTTTAGATGCCCCTTACTCAACAAGTATCCAATTTCCTTTCTTAGTGCAATGCATTCTTCTGTGAGATGCCCAAAATCTTCATGGTATGCACACCACTTTGATTTATCCTTAGTTGCAGGTGGCCTATCATTTTTTCTGGGCCATCTAGCTTTATCACCTAGACTCTGCATCGCAAGGATTAGTTCATTGTTATCAACACTAAAACAATATTCAGAAATTGGAGGATAATCTTCATCATCCTCTTCTTGATCAATAGAATGCACGTTCTGGTTATCAGGTCTGTTGTAGGATCTGAACTTGTTGTTCCTGAATGAGGATCCTTGCTTATCCTGCTTTGAGGATCCTGCTAACCTCTCCTGGATCCTCTTGTCATCTTCTAGCCGAATGAACCTAAGTGCTCGGGTTCTTACCTCATCTAAGTTCCTGCATGGTGTCATAACAAGATCATCATAGAAAGACGAATCCCTAAGCAATCCCATTTTAAAGGCCTCAACAGCCGTGGCTATATCTAAGTTGGGAATGTCTAAGGATTCTTTACTGAATTTGGTAATGTAATCCCTTAATGATTCATTATGACCCTGGGTTATCCTATATAGATCACTAGTTAATCGTTCAAATTTCCTACTACAAGAAAACTGATTATTAAATAGATTAACTAGATTAGCAAATGAGGTAATAGAGTAGGGGGAAGACTTAGCAGCCATTTGAGAGCTGATCCAGTAAGAGTGGATCCGAATCCTTTGCACAGGCATGCTTCCTTTAACCTTTCTGGGATTGGATTGATCTCCATCCTCTCCCTGTATTGTGCTATGTGTTCTTCAGGATCCGTCGAACCATCATACAGCTTCATTGTAGGCACATGGAACCTCTTGGGTATCTCAGCATCACAGATTGGTGGTGCAAAACGAGATATCTTGTGGCTCCCATCTGCAATCTCTGGGATAGGTTTGACTACTCCCGGAACACTTGATATCATATCCTTTAGCTTTTGCAATTCTCTGGCCATGGCATGATTGATACCTGGATCCTGCATAAGACCATGGTTAGTAGTATGAGAATTATTAAAAGTGTTACCTCCCATTGGATTCAAGTTAGGAAGAATGGATGTTAATCCATATTGTTGGGGCTCTGGAATGATCGAGGGACCAGTAGAGGCATTGGTCTGCATTGGAATAAAATCTCCCTGATGGACATCTGAACTTCCTGTTTGCAAACTCCTCAAGGATCCTGGCATCTGGAAGGATCCCTGAAATTGGGACGATCCTGGAACGAGGGAGGATCCTTGAACCTGGGATGATCCTGGAACAAAGGAGGATCCTTGAGCCTGGGATGATCCTGGAACAAAGGAGGATCCTTGAACCTGGGATGATCCTGGAACGAAGGAGGATCCTTGAACCTGGGATGATCCTGGAACGAAGGAGGATCCTTGAACCTGGGATGATCCTGGAACGAAGGAGGATCCTTGAACCTGCTGCATTCCTGAATATCCTCCTGAACTCGTGAGGGATCCCATATGCTGAGGATAGGGTCCCGCTGGCTGGAAATATGAACCTGATGCCTGGGTCACTGTTGTTGTTCCGTAGTGCACTCCTTTCGGTCCACCCACATATTGAACGTCTGGAACCATTGATGGCTGAGAAGTAATCACTGGAGTATCAAAATTCAAGGATTTCGGCACCAGTGGGGAATGATCCTCTGCCGTTGTCTTTTGTTTCTTGAGATCTCCGATTTCTTTGAGAATCCTCTCATTGGTCTTATCCTGTTGCCGTATCTGATCCTTCATCTGCAAAATTAAAGTAAACATATCACTAGTAGTGGGAGTGTAAGAAGCAGAAGAAGTTGGAGGTTTTGAAAAAATGGGAGTTGGTTTCTTCGCAGCATTCTCAGCATTCTTCTGGGATCCAGAAGGTGGTGGAGGCAAAGGGGGAACGCCTTGTGAAGAAGTGAATGCGGGCATCAAATTTGAAGCATTCTTCGCTGAGGAAGCCATTTGCTTGATTGTAGTGAACTGAAATGAGCACAGAAATGCGAATTTTTCTAAGGACGAAGCACCAAGAGCCCCACGGTGGGCGCCAAACTGTTTTGGTCAAAAAATCTGTTGAGGATATTGCAACCAAACTCTCTGTTACGGGGTATGATGCTTGAAATGTATAACAATGACAAGGATCACTTCAATGTAAATCGCACAAACAACACAAGGATTTATACGGGGAAAAAGCCCTTGATCAAGAGTTGATCTCCGGCACAAAAAACCCCGGGTGATGGAAACTACCGATCACCAAGCTCAAATAAATGAATAAATGTTTACAACTTCGGATAGTAACGAGCTAGGTACAAGGATCACTAGAATGTAACGTGTAAAAAGTGTATAAAATTGCTAAGTGTTTGAACGAGAGCTGGTATGAGCGTTTGTACGAGTGTGTGTGTAACTCAGAAATGACTAAATGTTTTTCTACTAGCTCGCTACCCCTTTAAAATGAGAAAATAACTAGCTAACAAACTGTCCGACTTTCGTGCCATGCCTCCACGTTCTCCACAACGTCTATTTTTGGTCAAGCACGTGCGGGATAGTCTGGGAATATTCTCCAAGAATGTCGCCAAGACCAAGTTAAGCTTGTTACTCCTGCAAAGTAACACAAAACACAAATAAACAATCGTCAGTACGAGGATCCTTAAAGTGATCCATGATCCTGATCCTGAAGCTCTTCTGAGGATCACTATCTGCCACAGAAGTAAGGATCATTAATTAGGATAACGAATAAGGATCACTAATTGTTAGAAAATCCTCCCCTAACAGATGGAATCCATTCTGACAAAGAAGAATCGCCTTTTCCAGTTGGTGTCATTCTTAGTGGTTTTGAAGATGGGTTGTTCTTCACCGGGTTTGTGTTTGAATAGGTATCAGTGAGATCCATGGCTCACAAGGTCGTACATCTCTGCTAACTCCAACATTCCCAGATCAATACCTTCATGCTCAATGATTCTTTCAAGGGTATACAAGACCCTCCACATCATTGGCATCGCTTGGATATAGGAGATGCCGGTGAGAGAGAAGAAAGATTGGGTGAAATCAGGAAAAGGATACGAGTATCCTATCGTAAATTGGGTGACCGAAAAAGCTACCCAGGTTTCAGAAACAAAGTCGCTCAGGACGGTGGGATCAAAAGTTTTGAAAACGGTGTTCGCCGGAAAGCAATAGCGAATTCTGTCTATCTGCGGATCGGTAAAGCAGCATCGTTCCTTCTCAGAGTCTTCGATGATCCCTTGGGTCTTCAAGGGACTGTCCTTTTTGTGATCCTTAGTCGGTGAGGATCTTAGCATCATCTTGGTCATGATGGTGGTGAAGAAGAAGGAACATAAGGAGAATATGAAGAGAGAAAGGAAAGAGAAGTACCTGATCAGATCTTCGAATGAGGATTTAAAGGGTGAAACGCACGAATTTAAATACTTCCTAACCCTTATCTCTAACTTCAATTTATAATCATGATCTTGCAGGATAGTTACTTCAATGACGTCAGGATGCAACGGCTAGTCAGGATGTAACGGCTATATATCCGTTGGTTTGTTACGGATAAGTGTAAGTCCCGTTAACCGGATCTTTCAATGATATCAAACAACACCAAGTTTGTGCGGAATCCAAACTTGATGTGATTCAAGAATAAATCGAAAAATATGAAAATACGAAGAACACAATACCGAATCACTTTGAAACTTGCACACGATTCTATTACTATCAACTACCAAAACCGTCTGGTACAAGTTCCTACACCACCAAACTCACCTCCCTCTGTAACTCTATAATTTCTGTAACTGAGGCTCTAAGAAATTCCAACCTAAAAACAAGTTAGAAACTTGTTTTTATACTAACTCAAGCCCACTTCCCTACATGGGCTCCCCTTGGGCCTGCTTGGCCCACATGGCCTAAAGCTTGGCCCAAGTGACCTATAAAGGTCCAAAACCTAATATAAACTAACCCAGTAAAGCCCAGTTCGTAACCATGGCTCGTTGTATTAATTTGATGCGTCAGTCTCACACTTTAGGGCCTAACAATCTCCCCCTAGACTGATGCCATCAAATTGTCTTCATATCATGAATTCAGCAACGTCTTCAACGTAGTCTATGGTCGTCGCTATGCTGCAGATGTTGTGGAAGTTCTTGACTTCTGAACTCTCAGCACTGGGTCTCTTTCTTCAGCTCTTGTGGTTAGCTTCATATCAGGATCTCGATCAGCTTTGCTTGAAAATCTTGTTAAAAAGAATGTGGGAGGAGGATTCTCAACAACTCTTTTCTTCTTCAGTCTTTTTCTTTCAAGCAGGTTCACGGTACTTCTTCAAATGCACTTTCACTGTCAGACGACGTTTCGTATCTGGTTCTTCTGACTCAGGTACATCTTGTTGTTGTGCTGCTTCAGACTTCTTCAGCAACTAACAACAATCTCAATCTTCATCAACCCCTGTTCTTGAATGAAATCAAGTTCTGCACATGCTCACAAACTCATAAGCAAACATTTCTTATGCAACAGGGAGAGTACCATATGAACACTAGGTAAAACCAAGTACTTATACTCAGATTTCACAATTTAAATTCTTTCAACTTTTGATGATCAGTCAAATCTTCAAGAACGGTTACATTTTTAATATTTGAGAAAACAAATAAACACTCTATTTTTGGATTTTTGGTTTTATTGAAAAGCAAGACACTATTTTTGTATTTTTGAATTTTTCAAATTTTTTAATTTTAAGAAATAAAACAAATAAAAACTCAAAATATAAACAACTACCATAATATACAATTACAATTGCAATGGGATCAAAATTCGTTCTCAGGCAGACTAAGGAACACTTTTCAGTACGAGCCTAATCACACTGGTCTATGCGATTGTCAATATGTTTGTCCACTTAAACTTTAACGCTCAACTTTCAATTTTTCAACTTAGTGATATGCTTTAGGTAATATTATACTATTATACCCGTGTGTCCCATTCCAAGGCATACCCCCGCGATCAAGGTAAGCACAACGATTCATCGTAGTAGGTGAGTATACTGATGTCATCCTTTAAGATATCTTGACTGTGTCTAGGTCTGCATACAATCTGTTTTATCATGTTTTGATTTCTTAACAATGAACACCCAAATAAATACTAATCAAATCCTGGAAATATAAACAACACACTCTATCATGCAAGTATCTTCCCTACCACATATTTCACAAGTCCAATCCAGATTTCTGAAATCTTAACTGGGAATAGATTGAGAAGAGAACAGAATAGATCTTAAGCAGAGATGGTATAATATACAGATCAAATGAGTTTTTCTCAGTTTGATATAGGTTTCTTGGGTTTCTTTTGGGCACTTGAGGGCCTCTTTCGGGTGTATTAGATCTATAGCGCGACAACGTACAGCTAGGTCAGCATGTATCTGGATGCAGCAGAAGCTGTCGTTGCCTAGCACCTCCATGTCAGCATATATCTGGATGCAGCAGAGGAGGTACACGATTTTTTTCAGAGAAGATTTCAGAATCAGATCAAAATTGTGTGTATCGGGACAACATACAGACATTCAAATAGAAATGAGCTAATTCCAAGTGACTTTCTTTCCTGGGTTCATGTACAATTTTAGTTATGAACAGAAGGACAGCCAAGATATCCCCAGATGATTCAACAATATAAAGACCCGAAACCTCAGATGTTGGCTATCTATCAACGCAAGATTTAAGACCATAAAATCATACACCGTTGGTATGTTACCCACATGGTACATAGTTCGTTATATTTATATCACTTAGCATCTTTTATCATTTTGAGCGTCAAGCCTATCGACATATCGCAGTAGATCCTAGTCTTTTCAGCTATGGCACCTTACATGTGTTAGTCAAACCCTTTAACACGAACATTTATTTCACTTCCCATATCATGCAATTTTTCTTTTTGGCTTTTTCATTTTTCTAATGTTTTTGTATTTTTCTCATTTTCTCCCCCTAAAACAATACATATTTACAGCAAACTCTTTTTGTATTTTCTGAGTTTTCTCCTCCTAAACTCTATATCTATCTATATGTTCCTCTCCCCCCTAAATTTGTGCATAAATCTTGGATTTTTGCGCAAATTTACCATTTACTAGAGAAAGGACACTTTATATACAAAATAATGAACTAAGAAAGAAAAAAAAAATTTGGTTAACCGTTCTGTCATCAGATTGAAGACTAATCAAATTCAAATCAAAGTACTGAATTTAAACGGTACCTTTGGCTGATCATTGCTTACTTCTTTTATCTCCTCCAAAGGAAACATATCATCTGTAAAAAAAATTTGAACTTTTTGCAACAGTGAAATGTTACCCGTTTTTATCTCTAGAACAACCGCTATCAACATTCCAGAGATTGTCAACAGCTCCTCCTTGGTTGTTCCTGAAAGGTAAGGAGATTAGTAAGACATGGGTACCCAGGCCATCGTGGTCCTGGGTTTACCTGAAGCATCAAAGTAAGACACTTCTTTCAAACACAAGTCCCCTTTCGTTTCAAGGATTGGAGACGTTGCTGCCTTGGATTTGGGTTTCCAAATCTGTTTCGGTTTAACAAACATGTTTGTTGCCTTCGGTTGAGCAACTTTAACTGTTTCAGGTTTGTTAGTTTTAGAAACACGTTTTTGTTCCTGAAAAGCTTTGCGTTTGTTTTTGGCAACGTTCCAATCCCCTTCAGAAGGTTTAACCTTGGGATTCACATTCTTCATTGCCTTAGGTGAGGATACCTTCATTGGCTTGGAATGGTAGTTACCCTTTGGTGTAACCCTCTGATTTTGCATATAATATGGTACATAGGGACGATTTGTGCAGTTCCGAGCAATGTGACCAGCAATGCCGCAATTGAAGCATGTTTGTCTCTTCACGTAGAAGGCATTCTGATCAGCTTGTGTAGCTCTTGCAGGCCCTGAAGGATGAATCGGTCCTTTCTGTGCTTGTTTTTGTTGCACATTTCCAGCAGACGAAGATGAATTTGGATGCCTATACTTGTCGTTTGCAGGGGCCTTCTGTGGTGGAGATTTCTTTTGATTCTTCTTGTTTTGTTTAGACTGCAAGTCTTGTTCAGAAATCTCACCAGTCTTTCCGAAAGCTTTGTTAGCACAGTCAAATGCATATTTTTCACATTTGCCATTACTGATTGGCTTAACAAAGGTATTTTTCACAACACGGGCCTTTTGAGGACTATTGCTGCCCGTTGAGGACTGTGGAGAGCCTGCTTGTCGATGTTTAGGCTTCTTCTTTCCACGTCCTTTACTTGCTCGCTTAGGATCTTGTTGCCTGATCTGAACCTTTTCATCACTAACCGAAGGTTCAGATTGTTCAGCTTGTGCACTTGGAGCCTTGTTCACATTAGTCTTCTCTTCATCCTTTATGTCATCAGCTTTGACAGAATCGGAGAGTTCTGGTTTGTTGGATGAAATACCAGAAACTTTAGCAGAAACTTCAGCTGAAACATTTGACGAATTTTCAGCACAAGACGGTTCTGCACATGACATCCTTGAGCTGAATTCACTAGAATCAACTGATTCCAATTTCTCAGAATCAGCTGCTTCAGGTGATTCGCGTTTGGAATCAGATGGTTCAGCCGGCTCATTCGTTTTATTTGCCGATTCAGTCTCTCTTACACAAGCATCAACGTTTTCGCCCACACCATCAGGCCTGACATTCTTCATCATAGATTGTAAAAATGAGCCAAAAATGTCACACACATGAGAACTTGACGCTTGTTCATCTTCAACGACACCTTCAACTTTAACTTCATCTGCAAGGGAAGACGAAGCATTAGGATCAAAAGTACCCTTTGAAACAAGATTTACCGAAGGAGTCGCTCCTTTATCAACAGGTCTGCTGTTGATTGATGACTTATTAGTTTTAGGACCGTAAGCCATCTTGTTCTCATTCATCAATTCCTCCTCAGTCATGGGTAAATATGTGTAGTTGTCATTATAAGGAGGAGGAACTTGATTGAATCCCAAACCACGCCCTTTGTTTTCCTTGTATGCGAGCTGTTGATTACACAAGTTTTTGACTAAGTTACTGGAAGAATCAAATTTCTTTATATTAAGCTCATTAATTTGATATCTATCTCTGATATCTTCCAGTTCCTTAGTCACAGCGCACAGTTTCTCCTGAACATATAAGAGTTGAGATGATTTCACACTAACATCATCCTTGAGTTTGACGATGTCTTTACGCTGAGCTTCAATTTTATCTTTATAAAGCTTTTCATTCTTTGATAAAGTAAAATTTTTATTCTTTATATCATTGTAATTTTGAATTAGCTCAGCGTTATGTAACCGAGATGCCTCATTTCTTTCTCTACACTCAGGAGTGCAAAAGACAGAAAGTATCTCTTCACGTTCTTTAGTAATTTCTCGAGCCAGGGGTTTCTTAAACATAAATGCTGAATTTTGTGTGGATGAGCAAGCAGCAGCAGATGTGTTGCCTTGAGTAGACTGCTTGTCAGCATTGTCATATGATTTGATGAGTGAGATTAGCTCATCTAACTTCATTTTGTAACAGGCGCAGTCAGCTGTCACTAATATCTGATTAACATTGCGAAACCAACTACAGTTCGCCTGATCTGGAATCCCTTTTATAACATCCAGAAGCTTTCTGTTGCTCATGCGAGTAGACACCACCATCTCTGCCTTCTCCATTTTAGAGAGCAGTTCAGCAAACCGACCTGTAAGTGCTTCTATAGATTCACCGTATGAGTAACTGAATCCTTCGAATTCCTGCTCAAGCATCTCTCTTTTAGAAGACATTTTAAGATATGATTCCCAAAAATGTGCGCTTTTAACTATATCCTCAACACAAGCCCAAAGCGAGAACCTGTATACTCGCTAATTCAAACCCTATGCACGCGATTGACTGAATCCGTTTTCTGAACCGCACCTCGAAAATCTGTCAAAACCGTTATCACAAACAAACTCCCCCCTTTTTTTTTATTTATAAAATAGGATATAATATAAACTATTATAATTAAACAACAATAATTATTATTATTATAACAATGATTGACTTATGATAGCCTAATGATTGATTATTATTATTAATATAATTGATGGAATGATTATCCAATGATTAGACAAAGATTAGATAATGATTATAAGATTACTATAAAGCTCACAATCAAAACAACATCGCAGATATTTTTCACACGATAAAACCTTTCCCGACACTCAATCTGTCACAAAAACTACCCTTCTCTTTAACTTTCCTTTTACCCGACAATTTCCTTTTCTTAAAAACCGTCACAAAATACCCTTTGTTTCTTATTAGCGGTGGGTGTACTAGGATGATTAATGGTGATCGAAGATATGAGACAAATGACGAAGATGATGTCGGAGGTCGTTCGATGATAATGGTGTCGGGTGACGGTGACAGTTTGTCGGAGACGAAGAAGAAGATAGTTGAAGTTGTAGTGGTGAACCGGAGTGATGATGACTGTGATGTTGTTATCGATAAACTTGCAAACCAACAGTGATGATAAACGGTGGTCGGAGAAGAACCGGTAGCCGGAGATTATGAAGACTGTGGTGGTCGCCGGAGTGTGCGGTGAATAACGGAGGGTGATAGAGGTTGTCGAAGGTTCTGATGTCGATCAAAGATGAAGATGATGTGCAGTGGTGAACGGAGTTGTGGTGGATGTTTAATGGAGGTCCGACGGTGTCCGGTGGTAAATGGTGATCGGAGGATGGCGGACGATAGCGACTCGAGAGCTTGAAGACGACAACTCGAAATCAGACTAAGGAACGTGGTTGCGAGTCGGACGAGTCGAAACCAAAGCAGGACGAGTCGAAACCAATGATGGTTGCGAGTCGTAACCTTAGACAATTGTGAGTCGAAACCAAAACAGGATGAGCCGAAACCGTAGATGGTTGCGAGTCGAAACCGTAGATGATTGCGAGTCGAAACCAAACAGGATGAGACGAAACGGTGGTTGCTACTCGAGACCTTGAAAGTGATGAAGATTCGAAACAAAGATGATTGCGGTTGCGACTCGAAATCTGATGAGAGTCGGAACGATGATGAATATGATGAACGTGTGGACTCGTAACTGTGGTTGCGAGTCGGAGAAGGTATGAAGTGGACTCGAAATCTGATGATATGGGAACTCGCAACCTCAAAGTGATTTTGAAACAGATTCTGGTCAACCAAAATATCTTTTAGAAACAAAATTTTTCGGAAACTGTTGGAAATTAATTAAAGATTTAAAACTCTTATCAAAATTAGAAAAAAAATTTCCAAATCAGTTTAAAAAATTTAATCCTTTAACACAAAAAAAATAATCAAAACACCAAAATAAGTATAGTTTTCAAGAGAAACCCGATGAATACTTCAAGAACACGAAGAACGCGATGAACAAAAATTCTAATTCTTGAATCTTTGATATCAAACCGAGCCTAGAATAGGTTCTAAAGGCTCTGATACCACTTGTAAGTCCCGTTAACCGGATCTTTCAATGATATCAAACAACACCAAGTTTGTGCGGAATCCAAACTTGATGTGATTCAAGAATAAATCGAAAAATATGAAAATACGAAGAACACAATACCGAATCACTTTGAAACTTGCACACGATTCTATTACTATCAACTACCAAAACCGTCTGGTACAAGTTCCTACACCACCAAACTCGCCTCCCTCTGTAACTCTATAATTTCTGTAACCGAGGCTCTAAGAAATTCCAACCTAAAAACAAGTTAGAAACTTGTTTTTATACTAACTCAAGCCCACTTCCCTACATGGGCTCCCCTTGGGCCTGCTTGGCCCACATGGCCTAAAGCTTGGCCCAAGTGACCTATAAAGGTCTAAAACCTAATATAAACTAACCCAGTAAAGCCCAGTTCGTAACCATGGCTCGTTGTATTAATTTGATGCGTCAGTCTCACACTTTAGGGCCTAACAATCTCCCCAGTCAGTCTCAAGGCTTTCGAAATAAAGATCATCCGGTTGACATGATACTTGGAGATCCTACTGCAGGTGTTCAGACGAGAAGAAGCATAGCAGCGAATTCTGGGTTATTTGATGTGATTCAAGAACCTTGATTGTTGTAATTTCGTAACCATGAAAATACTTGTTTATATTCTTGCTATATTTCTCAAACTGGTTCAGCTCTTCATGCATAGCATCTACCCAGTCAGTCTCACACTTTAGGGCCTAACAATCTCCCCCTAGACTGATGCCATCAAATTGTCTTCATATCATGAATTCAGCAACGTCTTCAACGTAGTCTATGGTCGTCGCTATGCTGCAGATGTTGTGGAAGTTCTTGACTTCTGAACTCTCAGCACTGGGTCTCTTTCTTTTTTTTTTTTTTTTTTTTTTTTTTAAATAACACAAGAATAACTAATAAAACACAAACCGAAATCTTGCATTCAATGAACAAGCAAAGACTGATACAAGACTTCAATCACAACCGATTCCTTGTGTCCCTTGTGTCGCAACTAAACAACTGATCAACAACCTCTACAAATCGATTGAGGTTTGCTTAAATACAAAACAACTAGGCTATACCCTAGGCCCATTGCGACACAAGTCTACTAACCCAAATACTAACAAAACCGACCCAAACATGTAAACTAAACATAAACATAATCAACCCTCAAACTAAGCTAACCTACATGAATAAACCTTCAGGTTCCAACAATCTCCCCCTAGGTTTATACATGCAGGTTCTTGACACTTTAACTTTCACGATCATCTTGCAACCGATCCTTAAGACCACCGAAACCCTTTGTACGGATATGAATAGATGATGTAACAGCTCTAGTCCAAGCTTTTGCAATTTCTTCATATTTTTCAGTAGCTCTAATTTGATGACGAGCTAACACTTCCAAATCTTCATGAGCAACATTCAGTAAATCAATCTGATCCACCAAGTGAAAACATGCATCATCATCACAAACAATCACTGCCTGCCCTAAGCGCTCATCATAAGACCAAAAATGTAAGGACTTCAGAGCACCCTTTGGTATCTTTTTCACCAATGGAATCACCTTCTCTTTGTCAGTTACAGGCCAATGTACAATCTTCATTCGCTTGTTCGTATATGGATCTCTAATGCCTTTAGCTGGTTTAACGATGGATTCTGCAGTACGCATTGAAGGAAAGCCCTTAAGAACCTCCCTCTTCAACCTCTCAAAAAGCAAATATCCAACTCCTCCAGGCTTATCATCTACATAAGGTGCTTTAGACAAGTTTGTCAAATCCACTTTAGTAAACGACTGAAACTGGCCTGGATGTTTGTACCACTCAACAGGTCCAATTCTCCTTTTTATCCACCATCTTTTGCGATCATGATCATAACCCCAGCTAACTACACCAGAACGATTTCCAACCTTATCATAGAGAGTTTCACCAACATCCATTAAATGATGAGTTGCATGAGCATCATCATCATCTGGATTTAGATTCCGATTCTTCATAACTACAAACTCTCTTTTCTTCTTGATTCTTTCAGCCTTCTCTTTGTCTGCAACAGGATCAATAACTCTTTTAAAGTATTGTTCCATAGCAGCACCTCTTTCAGCATCATCCTTTTCAAAAGCCCTTTTCCTGTTTTCAACATCGGTTGGATCTGAGAACTCCTGTCCAAATTTCTTCTCCAACTTTCCACGTAAGTCATACACCATGTTAAACAACAAACTAACATCTCCTTGAAGCTGCTCAATCTGTTGATCTTTCTTCACAACCGTATCTTCAAGTTGAATAATCTTTGCAACTTTATGAATTGAATCTTGCTCAAGGACAATCATTCTTTTCTTCATATCTCTCATGCTGATAAATTCATCTTCATCACTCGAATCATCATCAAATGGCATTCTAAATGGCTCTTCAGGTCTTTTACCACTTGAACTACTAGGCATATCAAGATCAACTCTAGAAGAACCTGCAACTTCAGTAGCACTAGGTAACGTTGTCTCAACAGTGGTATCAACATCAAAACTAGTAACCTGAACATCATCAGTAGTAATAACCATATCAGTTCTTTCAGTATCAGCATCAAAATCAAAGATGTCTTCAGTAGCGGTGGTGGTATCGGTGACATTCTTCTCAAACTCAAAGTCATAAAGACCTTCATCATCATCATCAGTAATTACAGGTTGATCTTTGCTATGCTCAATATACATTCCGAGCCGAGGATCCCTCCTTTTCCGCTTCAATGGCATGGAATCAGAATCCTTTGGGTCTTCACCAGGCTTTTCACTTGACACTGAAAGATCAGAAGGAGGATTTCCCATCTTATCAGTAACAGATTTTAATAACAAAGCCAAACTTTCAGCAGTAATCACGGGTGGAACAGCAGAAACAGCAGTATCAACTTCAGCTTCAGGAGGAAGCTCTTCATCTTCCCCAGAATCACACATAATATCAATACCTTCATCGTCAGAGTCAATTGTTAAAATCTCTGTCTCAGGCTGATTTTCGGCATCCATTTGAATATCATGTTCTTCAGCAACAATAGCACTTGCAGATACACTATGCACTGGAACAGATTGTGCTATTACCGGATTTTCACTAACATCTTCCGTCTCTGCAAACTGACCAAATTTCTCCAATTGAATCAAACCTTCAAACCTCTTTTCAGTACCCTTCTTTGTAGTAAGAGCACCAAAACATGAAGGACCCATAGGTTTTAATTCCAACGTATTACCAGATCTCTTCAATCCTGGATAACACTCATTTAAAATCATCTGCACGAACCTTGGATACATAAGAAACTTATCCTTTCGAAGTCCAATTGCATTTCTCTTCATTGCTTCCAAGATATATCTTGAATAATTGAACGGCTCATTTGTTATCACACATATCAAAGCAGCAGACTAAGTGGTATTCAACTGATCAATTCCCCCTCTATTTTCTGTCATGCACACAAGGAACATATGAAGTAATAAACGCCAGTAAGGATGCACAAACTTCTTTATCAGGGGTGGAAACTTTCCTTCATAGCTTAAACGAGGTAGAATTGCTTCTACTGTTCCAGCTGGGAGTTCTATAGGATCTGTTTCCTGATCATTAAATTTTAACGCTTCTCTAATCATCTGCTCAGTCACTATAACTTTCAACTCTTGAATCTCAGCAACTATAGCTCCCTTTCCTTCAACGACTTCAACTTTAGCACTCTTCCAAAAATCTCGAATAAGATCTTCATAAACAACCGGATTCTCACGAAGAGCATGAACAATCCGGCATTTATTTAAACCTTTCATCAGTGATGTATACAACTGCTTGTGTTTCTCTGGTGGAGGTGCTAAGTATCCTACTTGATTATGAGAAGATATAAACTTTAAATCCATTTTCTGCACACAACACAAATCAATTAAGTTTTCAATCTTGGTCATAACAGTGATAAAATAATAATAAATAAAAAAAACACTGTTACTGTTCACTCGAGACCATGAGTCGCAACCACTTGTCATTGAGTCGCAACCATGAGTCGCAATCAATAGACTTCAAGTCGCAATCATGAGTCGCAACCAATAGATTTTGAGTCGCAACCATGAGTCGCAATCTCGATGTTGCGACTCGCAACCACTGGTCTCGAGTCCTTGTGTTGTTTGAGTCGCAACCACACATTCATATGAACTTCATCGGAATCTTCAAATCTTCATCGGAGAAAACTTGATTGCAAGACGGAATCTTCAAATCTTCATCGGAGCTTCTTCAAACATTCATAATTTCCTACAAAACTTGAATTATGACATCATCATACCTTGTTTTTTCAATGAGTCGTAACCGGAGATTGCGAGTCGTAACCGGAGATGAATCGGAATCTTCAAAGATCGCCGGAGTATTTGAGAGAGAATGAGACTTTGTTGCGAGTGATAAATTAGGTCTCGACTCGCAACAGACCATTTATACCTCCATTTTGATCATGGGCCCTTGACAGATTGGGCTTGAGACTTAACAGTTGGGCTTAACATATTTATCAATTTTACTTCAACATAAACCCATTAATCTGAATTTTAATTTCAGATTTAATTTTTTTTTAAAATTATCCGCTAAACCTTTTGAGCAATGTTTGCAAAACAAAAACCTAAAAACAAAAAATAAATAATAAAATATTATTTACAAAAATAAATTAGGAAATTTGCATAGATACTCAGGGATCAAATCACAAGGTTTTGGGCTTGACTTCACTTATCAACACTGATCTACTACTGGATGATCTAGACAATTGCCAGTATATTTGTCCCCTTAAACTCGTCTCCCTAGACCTTTTCCATATAACTGCCTGTAACTCAATTTATCATGTTTTGATATCTTAACAATGAACACTCAAACAAATACTGATCAAATCTCGGAACTATACAAAGCACACTCTATCATGCAAGTAGTTTCCCTACCACATATTTCACAAGTCCAATCCAAATCTCTGAAATCTTAACTGGGAATAGATTGAGAAGAGAACAGAATAGATCTTGAGCAGAGATGGTGTAATATACAAATCAAATGAGTTTTCTCAATTTGATATAGGTTTCATGGGTTTCTTTTGGGCACTTGAGGGCCTCTTTCGGGTGTTAATTGATCTACAGATCGACAACGTACAGCTAGGTCAGCATGTATCTGGATGCAGCAGAAGCTGACGTTGCCTAGCACCTCCAGGTCAGCATATATCTGGATGCAGCAGAGGAGGTACACGACTTTTTCAGAGAAGATTTCAGAGTCAGACCAAAATTGTGTGTATCGGGACAACATACGGACATTCAAATAGAAATGAGCTAATTCCAAGTGATTTTCTTTTCTGAGGTCATGTACTCTTTTAGTTCTGAACAGAAACAGCCAATGTTTCCAGTCTCAAGGATAGAGCCTACCAACACATCATACTAGAGTCAAACTATTTCGATACTGGTCTTACATGAGTCAGCCCTCGACCATAATGTGAAAATTCATTTCATTTCCCAGTCCTGCCACACCTCTTTTTGTATTTTTCAATTTTTTTAATGTTTTTGTATTTTTCTATTTTTTAATGTTTTTGTATTTTTCAAAATTTCTCCCCCTAAATTTGAGCATAAATAAAAACTACCTAAGAATAGAAAACTTTATGAACAAATTTACCTACGAAAAACAAAAACATGCTCAGTCAGTAAAGCGGATCATTTTCAGAAAATCCACAAGCACTTTGAATTTTGAGCTGCTGACAGGTTTGGTGAACAAATCGGCAGCATTTGCATCTGTGTCGATTTGTTCAAGTGTAATAAGACCTCTGTCGAAGCAATCTCGTATAAAATGAACTTTTATGTCTATGTGCTTGGTTTTGGAGTGAAAAACAGGATTTCTAACAATTTGTATTGCAGCATCATTATCACAGTAAATAGTAGTGTTGAGATAAGTCAAACCGTAATCCTGCAATTGATGTTGCATCCACACCACTTGAGAGCAAGATGCAGAAGCAGCAACATACTCAGCTTCAGCTGTAGAAATCGCCACCGTTTGTTGTTTCTTGCATTGCCAAGAAATGAGCCTGTCACCCAGAAACTGGCATCCAGCTGATGTAGATTTCCTGTCACTATCAGTACCTCCAAAATTGCTGTCAGAAAATGCAAACAGATCAAAATTAGAATCCCTCGGATACCACAGACCAAACCGTGGTCGGCCTTTAAGGTACCGAAAGATTCTCTTAACAGCAATAAGATGAGAAGTTTTAGGATTAGCCTGATATCGTGCACAATTGCATACAGCAAACATAATATCCGGACGGCTAGCTGTCAGATACATCAACGAACCGATCATAGACCTATACTGACGTTGATCCACAGAAGATCCTTCTTCATCTTCAGTCAATAACGGTCTCTCTGCCATTGGTGTTTCAGCAGGCTTTGCGTCCGAAAACTTAAATTTTTCTAGCACATCATCCACATACTTCCCTTGATGGATAAGAATCCCTTGAGAATTCTGCTTGACTTGTAAACCCAAAAACAGTGTCATTTCAAATTTCTTCTTCATAACTCTCTCAAATTCCTTGCAAAGTTCCTCACTTGTAGATCCGAAAATAATATCATCAACATAGATTTGAACTAAGATCTGATCCTTGCCCACTTTCTTGATAAACAGAGTCTGGTCTATTGTGCCACGTGTGTACCCATGAGCCAGTAGATGTTCAGTTAATGTAGCATACCAAGCTCTTGGTGCTTGGTGCAATCCATACAATGCCTTGTCTAGCTTATAGGCATATTCTGGATGATCTGGATGTACGAACCCTGGTGGCTGCTCAACAAAGATTTCTTCCTTCACCTTTCCATATAAAAACGCTGTCTTGACATCCATCTGATATACAGTGAACCCCATATATGACGCGTAAGCTAAGAAAATCCGAATGGCCTCAAGTCGAGCAACCGGAGCATAAACTTCATCATAATCCAGACCTTCTATTTGTCGAAATCCCTGAACCACCAACCTTGCTTTATTTCGAACAATAACCCCTGCGGAATCTTGCTTGTTTCGAAAAACCCATCGAGTTCCAAGTTTACGCTTTCCTTGAGGCAACTTGACAAGTTTCCATACTCCAAGCTTCTCAAACTGGTTCCAAGTCTACCCAGCCTGGTTCCTGCAAAGCTATATCAACAGTTTTAGGTTCGATTTGAGAAATATAGCAAGAATATAAACAAGTATTGATGAATTTTTCGATTTTCGTGTTTATTCTTGAATCTCACCAAGTTTGGATTCCGCACAAACTTGGTGATTGTTTGATATCATTGAAAGATCCGGTTTCACGGGACTTACAATAAGAGCGAGAAAATATAATTCGTTTAGTTACACTTCACTCCTTATATTTTGGGGGCAATTGTTAGGGGAGGATTTTTTAATGATCAGTGATCCTCAATTACTGTTGGGCTTAGGGATCCTCAATTCTGTTTGAATTAGTGATCCTCAGAGAGTATTGTAGGACCAGGATCCAGGATCATCATAAGGATCCTTGTGTTAACGATTGTCTGCTTTGAATATGATGTTGTTTTGCAGGAGTACGTGCTTGGACTTGGTTGTCACACCCCGACTTTCCACGTGTCACCGGTGGGCCCGGTGGGGAGTATCGTGACGTGGTTGGCAACATAATAGTCAAACAACACAATTATATAAATGCACAGCGGAAGCAAAAGATAAATATATTACATTCCGAATAAAAAGTAATATCCAAGTATTACAACGGAAAGTAAAGGATCCACAGGCGGATCAATATAAAAAGATAACTGTTCAACAGACTTTGACATCTAAAGCTTGCGAGACTTGAGTAATGATGCCTGGAGTAGCCAGCCTATTTCGTCTAGCACCTGCACTTAACCTTTTTGGAAAATACGTCAGTTTACACTGGTAAATACAACTTAACTGACTCATTAAGAAAAGAGTTTGAAAATTGATTTGAATGCACTTCGGTAAAAATATCTTTATAACTTGGGACAATTATTTGTATATAATCTTGTATACAGATTTACTTATTTGCCGTCCATTAGCACCGGTTAGAAGAGCCGGTTTAAGTTAACTGACACGCCACAGGTATAGTGCCCACAAGGTTGATTCCTTTAGTGGATTACCAGTTTTTACATAATGCATCTGTCAGGTGTACGCCTACACCCCGTGCTTAGGTCGTGGCCATTTCGTAAAATGATGCCAAGGATATCCGGGACATGGTCATTTAACCCGCAAGGGCCATACATCAAATAATACAGAATAAAGCGGGTTATGTAAATACATTAATCACAATCCTATGTAAATGACTACAAACCCGACCAAGCGGTACTTTTATAGTACCGTACCCCAAGCCCGTATAGGGAAAATAAGTTAAGAGTATTTACCTGAGCAAAGTATCAATCAAATACAGCAAATGCAAGTACTTTTACTGGGCTCCTAATCTGGAACGAAGGTTTATAATAACCTATTAGATTTCTAACGGGTCTTTAATTAAGCTTAGACTTAGACCGGTTAGTTTCCAAAAGGTAGACACGGTTCAAACGCATGATAAAGCGAAGACCGGTTTGGAATGTGGTTTTGACCCGACAAGCTTGTATGCTTGTTTAATATGGGTAACTTACACACATTCTAGGTTTTGAGATAAGACCGATAAGGTTTGACCCGTTTCGGCTAGTTTAAGTAAACTTGTTACATAAACCAAACCGTACGCGTGATAAGCGTGATGGGTATTCATGAGAGCCATATTCAGGTTTCCTAAGTTAATTATGTCTCAAATATGTTGTGACATTAGTAAGATGTCTTTCATTATGCCCGAAACGTGTTTAAACACAAACTATGCCCGTAGGGGTAGTTTGGTCATTTTAAAGGTGATAAAAGAGTTTAAGTATTTATCTGAGTTACAGGTCTGATGTAATCAGCAAAAATAATTATTTTACTATGTTATAATCAATAGGGTAAAGTATATATGTGAATTTTATCAATTATAACCAAACTATGCCCCGTAGGGGTATTTTGGTAATTTCACATAAGCCGAAAAGCTCAAAACTGAAGTCTGAGTTTAAAAACCTTTGCTTAGTGTTAAAATATTATAATTTGCCTCAAATATCAGTAGGTATCAACCCGTGTATGTCCAATATAATTTTAATACATACTATGCGTTAAAAACGCTTAATAAGGCGATTAAAAGCCGTTTACGGGTTCGATACATAAAGCTGATATTTTTATACTTCCAGGAGGCTTGAAATAATTTATTTAACATATATAATCAGTAGCAAAAGGTTTGGAGTCGTTTAGATATGTAAAACTCATTTTATGGCCCGTAAGGGCAAAACCGACAATTACCGGATTATGCCTACGACTACTAGTTATGCTCAGCCTAAAATTTATTAAAAATATTTAAAAATCCCAAAATAATATATTGCATCAGTGGGTAAAAGATTTGATATCAAAAAGTAGGCTTAACTAGTCTATACGCTAATTACGCCGTTTTATTAACATAAAGCTTTAATTTTGCGATATTGAGCATAACTCTAAATCTACAATTCAAACTGATGTCAAACTTTGCATACAAGTTTATATATCAGTAATTAAAGTTTCTACTCTTTTACATTTCCAAAAATCACGTTTTAAGGTAATAAGGGCATAACGGTCAACATATGAGCAATTAACGGAAACATGCATATTAATTGGATAACTAATGAACCAAGGTGTAACATCACAGAGGGTTATTCTAACATGTAACCTAGTCCAATTAAAGCTCTGAGGCATTTCTAAAACATGCCTTAACGGGTCAGAACTGAAAGTCAAAGTGAAAGTCAAACTATGTGACTTTTGGTTCCGAACCGGGTATTTACAGGAATTTGTCGGGTTGAACATGTTTAGACATGTTCTTACACTTATTACCAAGTTATAACAATGATCAAACAGGTTGTATATGATCTACATTGCTAATCATGCATAAATTGCAATTAAAACATTCTGTTGACTTTTTAATTACACGTTTGACCCGACATTAGACCTAGTTAGAGTGGGAATCAGGGGGAACCCTTTTGAGGGTTTATTACCCACATAATTACCAACTTATAACTACTTTTAATTCGAGATATGACTGAGCCATTGTTTACTAATCTCGAAGTCAAACCGTAATTACGACGGTTTGACTTTTAGCTAAATAACTAAGCTAAACTCAATAAAAGAAAGGATTAGCAACTTACAGAAGTCCTAAGCTTGGTTAGTGATCACTTGGAAGCAGACTTGAGCTCCAGGAATGATCAGATAGCTTGAATGAAGGTGTGAAGACTTGTTGCAAGTTCGTGATCCTTTTATAGTGAAAATTTCACCATAAATCTTTGACACTTGGGGTCTACAACTCTCCATACCCTTCCAACAAGTGTCCTAGATGTTTAGGGGTCGTTTAGGCGCGCAAAAAGGCAATGGCAGACAACAGCCCAAAGAATTCAGAGCTGGGCACCCCTCGCGTGACGCCACCCCCCCTCGCGTCGCGCTAGGCCTAGTCTGATCAGAACTTTTGATTTTTGCGATTTGATCCTTGGCTCTTCAAAATTCGATTAGGCACTTGTTTCTTGCATTATGAACCCTCATAATTGATCTATAAGGGCTTGAAAACATATACCCACTTTGTTAAGTCCCCGGTTAACTTTATTGTTACCCGAAAAGTCCTAACTTTCAACGTTTACGCTTTAACCCTTCGCACACGAATTCGATCATAACTTTCTCATACGTTAACGAAACTTTACGAAATTTAAATCGTGTATTCTAGTGAGCATAATTAATTGTTACAAAGCTTCGGGTTTATCAAAAGGTCACTTAGAGGTATAACTTAAACATGTTGACACATTTAGCCCCTGTAGTTTGTAATCTCTCACTTTTAGCTTCGTATGATGCATGATTTATTCGTTTGAAGGTATGAGCACCATGTAGGGTTAATGTACGTTATATTTATTCACTGTTGACATTTAGAATACGTATATCCACATACTTTCCATGATTGTCAACTTTAGTCCTTCTATAATATTTCTTTCACACGTTTAAACCTTTGACACGTGTCTACACATTATAGGACGTGAATTTTCGAGGTGTTACATCCTCACCCCCTTAAAATAAATCTCGAACCGAGATTTACTGAAATAAATAACGGTACTTTTCCTTCATCGTGGATTCAACCTCCCACGTGTATTCGGGACCTCTACGGGCATCCCATTTGACCTTTACAATAGGTACATGCTTCCTTCGAAGCTTCTTTACCTGTCGATCTTCAATCGACAAAGGTTTTTCCACAAACTTCAAGCTCTCATCTATATGCACATCTGTATGTGGTATAACCAGTGTTCGTCAGCGAAGCACTTCTTCAGATTACAGATGTGGAACACATTGTGAATTCCACTGAGCTCTTCCGGTAAGTTTAACTTATAGGCAACTGACCCGACACGTTAGATAACCTCAAAAGGTCCTATGTATCTCGGGCTTAGCTTGCCTTTCTTACCAAATCGCATCACCCCCTTCCAGGGTGACACTTTAAGTAACACTTTATCACCTACTTCGAAGTGAAAAGCTTTACGCTTTGGATCTGCGTAACTCTTCTGCCTATCTCGGGCATCTTTGAGACGGTCACGAATCTGGACAATCTTGTCCGTCGTTTTAAAGACCTCTGGTCCTGACAATTGGACATCTCCAACTTCTGCCCAACAAACGGGCGATCTACACTTTCTACCGTATAATGCCTCGAAGGGCGCAGCCTTAATGCTGGTATGGTAGCTATTGTTGTAGGAGAATTCGACTAAGGGTAGGTGCTTATCCCAACTACCACCCAAATCGATCGCACATGCACGTAGCATGTCTTCCAACGTTTGAATAGTACGCTCACTCTGACCGTTAGTCTGAGGATGATAAGCCGTACTAAAATTCAAACGTGTGCCCAAAGATTGTTGGAAACTCTTCCAAAAATGCGACGTGTATCTAGTATCTCGATCAGAGATAATAGACACAGGTATGCCATGTAAGGCTACAATCTTATCAACGTATAACTGGGCTAACATGTCGGAGCTATAAGTCTCCTTGATGGGTAGGAAATGTGCTGACTTAGTCAGTCTGTCAACTATAACCCATATCGTATCATTTCCCTTCCTTGTCTTGGGTAACTTGGTAATAAAATCCATAGTTACCATTTCCCACTTCCAAGTAGGAAGTTCAGGCTGTTGTAGCAAACCTGACGGTTTCTGATGCTCGGCTTTGACTTGCGCACATGTCAAGCATTTAGCTACATGAGTGGCTACAGACTTCTTCAAGCCTATCCACCAATAATTTGCCTTTAGATCCTGGTACATCCTATCAGCTCCAGGATGAACGGAGTATTTGGAATTATGGGCTTCCTGGAGGATGACATCTCGAAGTCCTCCATAAATTGGGACCCATATTCGTCCATTCAATCTTAGAATTCCGTCCTTGCTAAGAGTTAACTGCTCCTCAGTTACTCCTAACTTTTCATTAGGATAGTTAGCTTCCAACACAGCTTCCTTCTGTGCAGCTACCAACCTTTCAATCAAATTATTCTTTATCTCCATGCGCTTGGCATTGATTCGGATAGGTTTCACCTTCTCCTTTCTACTCAAGGCATCGACGACTACATTCGCCTTGCCGGGATGGTATCTGATTTCACAATCATAATCATTCAAAGTTTCCATCCAACGGCGTTGCCTCATGTTTAATTCCTTCTGATTAAACAGATGTTGGAGGCTCTTGTGATCAGAATAAATCACACACTTGACACCATATAGATAGTGCCTCCATAGTTTTAAGGCGAATACAACGACACCCAATTCCAAATCGTGGGTGGTGTAATTCTTTTCATGCACCTTTAACTGTCGTGAAGCATAGGCAATAACCTTGCCTTTCTGCATAAGCACACACCCCATCCCAGTGTGCGATGCATCGCAGTAAACCACGAACTCTTTTATTCCATCTGGCAATGTCAGTACTGGGGCGTTGCTCAGCTTTTGCTTCAAACTATCAAAGGACTCTTGCTGCTTAGGGCCCCAAATGAACTTTACTTTCTTCTTAGTCAAGGAAGTTAGGGGTGCAGCAATCCTTGAAAATTTTTCGATGAAACGCCTGTAATATCCTGCCAATCCCAGGAAGCTACGAATCTCTGTAGGCGTCTTTGGTTCTTGCCAGTTCATAACTGCTTCAACCTTAGCGGGATCCACTTGGATACCACGCTCACTAACCACGTGCCCAAGGAATTGGACTTCTCGAAGCCAAAATTCACACTTGGAGAATTTGGCATAGAGCTTCTCCTGATGCAGGAGCTTGAGAATACAGCGAAGGTGTTTCTCATGGTCAGCTTGATTCTTCGAATAGATAAGAATGTCGTCGATGAAAACGATGACGAATTTATCTAAGTACGGTTTGCAAACGCGATTCATGAGATCCATGAACGCGGCAGGTGCATTAGTGAGCCCAAAAGGCATCACTAGGAACTCGTAATGACCATAACGAGTCCTAAATGCTGTTTTATGCACGTCTTCATCTCTAACCTTCAGTTGATGGTAGCCTGACCTCAAGTCAATCTTTGAGAAATAACTTGCTCCTTGTAGTTGATCGAACAAATCGTCGATCCTGGGTAAAGGATACCTATTCTTGATCGTGACCTTATTAAGTTCACGATAATCGATGCACTGCCGCATCGATCCATCCTTCTTCTTGACAAACAGGACTGGCGCTCCCCATGGAGACGAACTAGGTTTAATGAAACCTTTAGCTAGCAGTTCATCTAGCTGTGTCCTCAATTCTTTCATCTCCGTTGGAGCCAACCTATAAGGTGCTCTGGCAACTGGTGCTGCTCCGGGGATGATATCAATCCTGAATTCCACTTGCCTATCTGGTGGCAACCCAGGTAGTTCTTCCGGAAAGACTTCTGGGTATTCAGAAATGACAGGGATGTCTTCTATCTTCGGTTTGGGCTCGTCAATAATCACTTGTGCCATGTAGATGACACAACCCTTCTTTAAACACTTGGAAGCCTTGAGCATAGTTACTTGCTCCGGCAATCCATACTGGGTATCTCCCCGAATGGTAAGTGATTCACCAGACGGAGTCTTTATCACCACTTGCTTTCTGTTGCAGACGATTTGGGCCTGGTTATGAGATAACCAGTCCATACCCAATACTATGTCAAAACCGGCCAATTTAAAAGGAAGTAGTGATAGAGGAAAAGAGTGGTTCTTAATGGATATAACACATCCATCTAACACAGTTGAGACGGTTTCTATGGTGCCATCTGCTAGCTCCACCTCATAATCCACACTTAAGGTTTTGACAGGTAAATTCAGCAATTCACAAAACTTATTATCTACGAACGACTTATCAGCGCCTGAATCAGAAAGTACTCTTGCAAAGACATCGTTTACAAGGAAAGTACCTGTAATAACGTTGTCGTCTAGGACCGCTTCTTTGGCATCCAATCGAAAGACTCTAGCATTAGTCTTCCTAACCTCTTCAGGCTTCTTGGCATACTTAGGGCAGTTGGTCTTTATGTGCCCCTTCTCATTGCAGTTGTAGCATGTGGCATCTTTTATCTTCTTGCACTCTATCGTCTTGTGCTCTTTAGATTTGCATATCCCACATGCAGGTGCTCCTGACTTAGAATCAGACTCAAGTCTGCACTTTCCAAAGTGGCGTTTCTGGCAATTCGTGCACTTTGGCTTTTCCTCTGTCCGCTGACTATTCCTTCCAGACCCAGCCTTCTTAGAGTCGGTGTTTCCCTTGTGCTTCTTCTCTGACCCTCGTGAGTTATCATCCTCACGCTTTCTCTTACTTTCTTCAGATTTCTTTAGCGATCTCAACCTGACCGCATCTAGAGTAAGGGATAAAGAGAGATCAGCTGCTGACCTAAATGTAGCAGGTCTTGAAGCCTTAACACTAGCTTTGATTTCTGGGGCTAAACCCCCAATGAAGCGAGCAATCCGCTTGGGCTCTGGTGTTACAAGGTAAGGAACCAGTCTGGACAGGGTATTAAAACTGGTGAGGTAAGCTTGACAATCTAAGTTTGTCATCACCAAAGATAAGAAATCAGATTCAATTCTTTCGACCTCATGTTGAGGGCAGTAGTTCTCCATAATGAGGGTAACAAACTGCTCCCATGACATGTTGTAAAGCGGAATCTTCCCAGCAGCTTGAATGAGAGACCTCCACCATGTCAGTGCCTCTCCTTTGAATGATTGGGATACATACTTTACTACATCCCTTTCAGCACAACCGCTGATGTCCACCACCGTGTCCATTTCATCCAACCAGGTCATACAATCTACTGCTCCCTTCTCCCCAGTGAAATCTCGGGGTTTACATGAAACAAAGTACTTATAGGTACAAGACTTGGTACGTGGTTCATTATCGAACGCTATCTTCTTGGATGGAACACTGTGTTCATTTGATGAATGTCGATCATCATTCTTCTTTGGCTCCTCTTTCTTAGAGTGCGGCTTGTTATGAGGCTCTGAATGAGTTTTAGGGACAGACTTAGAGTGGGGTACAGTTGAGGCTCGACTATTAGTCCCATTATACTCCCTGAACTGTTCCTCTACAGCTTTAGATACAGTTGTATCAATCAGTGAACGAAGTTCTCCTTTGGTTATATTAATCCTATCATTATCATCGCGGTTTTCCAACGGATGACTGTTCTCTTCCTCGGACCTAGCCATGTAGCTTTAATTGCTACATAAAATTAAACAAGGACAAGGTTTATACGGAAGCTTATACAGTTTTATCGTTTTAAACGATTTATTAACCATGTTTTTAATACACATATTAGTTAATTTGATAAATATATAATTGTTCAGGATTTTTATCATAATCCTAAATTATAAGTTAATAATAGCACAAAAGGCCTAGTCACGTAGACGAGTTTAATTTATAAGCCATGATTTCAGAGAATCGAGGCATTAAGGTTTGAATCAAAGTTCATTACCTTTTCTTGACAGGGAGTTGTAGGCTACCACTATCTTTAGTCTCAGAGGACGTTAATCATAGCCCATGGGCACTTCATCCATAAGGGATGATTACATAAATAAGGGGATTTAGAATAACCCAATTAAAAATGACTCATGTGATTTTTTATCGTATCACACTTTGTCAAGCATGTTAATATGCTTTCAGATGTTTAACAAAAATTTGAATCTCTTAAATAGGTTCTACCATCTTGGCCATGTCTATAATGACATTTAGGCTAGGTTTTACTCTTTAGATTCTTTTTAATAATTAACGCAGAACAGTCCTTAATTGGAATGTTAACGAGGATCTGAATCTAATTGTGGAACTACCATCTTGGCCCTGCCTTAAAATGACACATGAGCTAGGTCTTGTTCTTTTTAGATTTTGCCATTTTATTATAACGGTAGATCTTATAATATAGGAATGATATTTTAAACATAATCGTTCCTTTAAATTTAAATAAATATATGGTTGCCCTAAACGAGACTTCTAACAAAATAAAAAAAATGACTTGCCCATGCAAAGGCTAATCAGAAAGATAATCAAGGGAGTAATTAAAAGACAATGAAACAAATTGGAATTTGTCCTATGTTCTTGTCTAGACTCAAGAATGTGCAACTGTGTAGCTGAGATTAAACGCAAAAGGCTAGCGTTTAATTCACTCAGTGTTGGCTCTGATACCAACCTGTCACACCCCGACTTTTCACGTGTCACCGGTGGGCCCGGTGGGGAGTATCGTGACGTGGTTGGCAACATAATAGTCAAACAACACAATTATATAAATGCACAGCGGAAGCAAAAGATAAATATATTACATTCCGAATAAAAAGTAATATCCAAGTATTACAACGGAAAGTAAAGGATCCACAGGCGGATCAATATAAAAAGATAACTGTTCAACAGACTTTGACATCTAGAGCTTGCGAGACTTGAGTAATGATGCCTGGAGTAGCCAGCCTATTTCGTCTAGCACCTGCACTTAACCTTTTTGGAAAATACGTCAGTTTACACTGGTAAATACAACTCAACTGACTCATTTAGAAAAGAGTTTGAAAATTGATTTGAATGCACTTCGGCAAAAATATCTTTATAACTTGGGACAATTATTTATATATAATCTTGTATACAGATTTACTTATTTGCTGTCCATTAGCACCGGTTAGAAGAGCCGGTTTAAGTTAACTGACACGCCACAGGTATAGTGCCCACAAGGTTGATTCCTTTAGTGGATTACCAGTTTTTACATAATGCATCTGTCAGGTGTACGCCTACACCCCGTGCTTAGGTCGTGTCCATTTCGTAAAATGATGCCAAGGATATCCGGAACATGGTCATTTAACCCCCAAGGGCCATACATCAAATAATACAGAATAAATCGGGTTATGTAAATACATTAATCACAATCCGATTTAAATGACTACATACCCGACCAAGCGGTACTTTTATAGTACCGTACCCCAAGCCCGTATAGGGAAAATAAGTTAAGAGTATTTACCTGAGCAAAGTATCAATCAAATACAGCAAATGCAAGTACTTTTACTGGGCTCCTAATCTGGAACGAAGGTTTATAATAACCTATTAGATTTCTAACGGGTCTTTAATTAAGCTTAGACTTAGACCGGTTAGTTTCCAAAAGGTAGACACGGTTCAAACGCATGATAAAGCGAAGACCGGTTTGGAATGTGGTTTTGACCAGACAAACTTGTATGCTTGTTTAATATGGGTAACTTACACACATTCTGGGTTTTGAGATAAGACCGATAAGGTTTGACCCGTTTCGGCTAGTTTAAGTAAACTTGTTACATAAACCAAACCGTACGCGTGATAAGCGTGACGGGTATTCATGAGAGCCATATTCAGGTTTCCTAAGTTAATTATGTCTCAAATATGTTGTGACATTAGTAAGATGTCTTTCATTATGCCCGAAACGTGTTTAAACACAAACTATGCCCGTAGGGGTAGTTTGGTCATTTTAAAGGTGATAAAAGAGTTTAAGTATTTATCTGAGTTACAGGTCTGATGTAATCAGCAAAAATACTTATTTTACTATGTTATAATCAATAGGGTAAAGTATATATGTGAATTTTATCAATTATAACCAAACTATGCCCCGTAGGGGTATTTTGGTAATTTCACATAAGCCGAAAAGCTCAAAACTGAAGTCTGAGTTTAACAACCTTTGCTTACTGTTAAAATATTATAATTTGCCTCAAATATCAGTAGGTATCAACCCGTGTATGTCCAATATAATTTTAATACATACTATGCGTTAAAAACGCTTAATAAGGCGATTAAAAGCCGTTTACGGGTTCGATACATAAAGCTGATATTTTTATACTTCCAGGAGGCTTGAAATAATTTATTTAACATATATAATCAGTAGCAAAAGGTTTGGAGTCGTTTAGATATGTAAAACTCATTTTATGGCCCGTAAGGGCAAAACCGACAATTACCGGATTAAGCCTACGACTACTAGTTATGCTCAGCCTAAAATTTATTAAAAATATTTAAAAATCCCAAAATAATATATTGCATCAGTGGGTAAAAGATTTGATATCAAAAAGTAGGCTTAACTAGTCTATACGCTAATTACGCCGTTTTATTAACATAAAGCTTTAATTTTGCGATATTGAGCATAACTCTAAATCTACAATTCAAACTGATGTCAAACTTTGCATACAAGTTTATATATCAGTAATTAAAGTTTCTACTCTTTTACATTTCCAAAAATCACGTTTTAAGGTAATAAGGGCATAACGGTCAACATATGAGCAATTAACGGAAACATGCATATTAATTGGATAACTAATGAACCAAGGTGTAACATCACAGAGGGTTATTCTAACATGTAACCTAGTCCAATTAAAGCTCTGAGGCATTTCTAAAACATGCCTTAACGGGTCAGAACTGAAAGTCAAAGTGAAAGTCAAACTATGTGACTTTTGGTTCCGAACCGGGTATTTACAGGAATTTGTCGGGTTGAACATGTTTAGACATGTTCTTACACTTATTACCAAGTTATAACAATGATCAAACAGGTTGTATATGATCTACATTGCTAATCATGCTTAAATTGCAATTAAAACATTCTGTTGACTTTTTAATTACACGTTTGACCCGACATTAGACCTAGTTAGAGTGGGAATCAGGGGGAACCCTTTTGAGGGTTTATTACCCACATAATTACCAACTTATAACTACTTTTAATTCGAGATATGACTGAGCCATTGTTTACTAATCTCGAAGTCAAACCGTAATTACGACGGTTTGACTTTTAGCTAAATAACTAAGCTAAACTCAATAAAAGAAAGGATTAGCAACTTACTGAAGTCCTAAGCTTGGTTAGTGATCACTTGGAAGCAGACTTGAGCTCCAGGAATGATCAGATAGCTTGACAACAGCCCAAAGAATTCAGAGCTGGGCACCCCTCGCGTCGCGCTAGGCCTAGTCTGATCAGAACTTTTGATTTTTGCGATTTGATCCTTGGCTCTTCAAAATTCGATTAGGCACTTGTTTCTTGCATTATGAACCCTCATAATTGATCTATAAGGGCTTGAAAACATATACCCACTTTGTTAAGTCCCCGGTTAACTTTATTGTTACCCGAAAAGTCCAAACTTTCAACGTTTACGCTTTAACCCTTCGCACACGAATTCGATCATAACTTTCTCATACGTTAACGAAACTTTACGAAATTTAAACCGTGTATTCTAGTAAGCATAATTAACCGTTACAAAGCTTCGGGTTTATCAAAAGGTCACTCAGAGGTATAACTTAAACATGTTGACACATTTAGCCCCTGTAGTTTGTAATCTCTCACTTTTAGCTTCGTATGATCCATGATTTATTCGTTTGAAGGTATGAGCACCATGTAGGGTTAATGTACATTATATTTATTCACTGTTGACATTTAGAATACGTATATCCACATACTTTCCATGATTGTCAACTTTAGTCCTTCTATAATATTTCTTTCACACGTTTAAACCTTTGACACGTGTCTACACATTATAGGACGTGAATTTTCGAGGTGTTACATTGGTCTTGGCGATATTCCTGGAGCATATTCCCTATTTATTCCGCACGTGCTTGACTGATATGGACGTTATGGAGTTCGTGGGAGACTTGCTTGAAATGCGGATAGTTAGTTACTTAGATATTTTCCGAATTTAAAAGGGGATAGCGAGCTAGATTAGAACACTTGGCTATTTTTGGCTATACACACACACTCGTAACTGCTCTCATCAGCTCTTAACAGTTTGCTTGGCGATTACACACTTTTTTGCACATTACACTCTAGTGATCCTTGTAACTAGCTCACTATCATCCAAAGTTGTAATTCATTTTTTGTTTAATCTGAGTTGGTGATCGGTAGTTTCCATCACCCGAGGTTTTTTATGCCGGAGATCAACTCTTGATCAAGGGCTTTTTACTCGTATAAATCATTGTGTCACTTGTTCATTACATTTCTGAGTGATCCTTTGTATTGTTCATTGATTCAAGCATCACACCTCACAACAGAAAGATTTGGTTGCATTATCCTCGCTTAATTTTTGACCAAAACAGTTTGGCGCCCACCGTGGGGCAATTGGTGCTTCGTTCCTGAGAAATTATTGTTCTTGTGATAATTTCGGTTCATTACAATCAAGCAGATGGCTTCTTCAGCAAAAAACACATCAAGCTCTATGACGGCAATGAGTTCTTCACAAGGCGTTCTGTTGGTGCATGTTTGTGACAACAGCTTAGATTTGGTCTTTGGATATCTTGTAATTAGTTAAATGATAAACAGTTAGCGGGTTTAGCTTTGTATTAGTGGAATTATAGAGTTTGGGCTAAACAAAACCCAGTTGGGTCAAGGGTGGACGATTTGAGCTTTGCCCATGTAGGAAACCTTAGCCCAAGTAGCAAACCTTGTGTTATATAAACAAGGTTAGGCTTTAGGGTTTAGGTTAATCAGCCAAAACAGTTTTTAGAGAGAATTCGTGAGAGCATTACTAGCTTGGATGAATTTGGAGTGTTGGTTAGGGTTTGATTGATTGTAATTCTTGTAATCGATAATCAATAGAAACCCGGTTTGAAAGTGATTTATGTTTCTACTCATTCTGCTATATTCTGATCAAGAGGATTCCGCACTCTTGATTAGATTGACAATTCTGTGAAAGATCCATACATCAAGGGGACCTACAATTGGTATCAGAGCATTAGGCTCTTGAAGGCTCGGTTCAGATTTGTGTTCTGCAGAAATAGGGAGTTTTTCGAATTTTTGAAAATTAGGGTTTTGAAATTTTCGAAATTTTTTTTCTGTTTGTTTGATAAAAATTTTTGAAATTCTTGGCTGTTTTGATAAAAATTTTCGAAATTTATTGGCTGTTTTGATATTCTGCTTTGTTTGTTTGCTGATTTGCAGGACATTTGTTGGTTTATTCTGGAAAAGTTTTTGGCTGAAATTCGAAGATTGTTCTTGGTTTCTTCATCAAGTTCATCGAATTTGGGTGAAAAGGTTGCTGATTTTGCTGTTTCGATTCTGCAGAAGTTGTTAGGAGAATCCAGAAAATCATCAAAATTTTCGAGAAGATTGAATTTCCAAATTTACAGACCTGCGAAATTAATTGGACCTGCGAATTTAACTGATCTGCGAAGTTGTCGGCGAATTTAAATCCAAAGGCGACTTTGGTAACCGTATAATTTTCCTCAGCGAAATTATTACGGTTTTTGGCGACTTTACCAGTCGTCGTAATTGCGAAATTAAGCAGCGAAATTGCCAGCGAATTTAACCGAACTTTGACCAGCGAAATTGAACAAGTAACAGATCAGCGAATTTGGACAATTAAGTGACCAGCGAATTTAACTGACTTAGCAGTGAAATTAAGTGAGACCAGCGAATTTAACAGGGTGGAATTCCAGTTGGCAAGCGTCGATAAAATTTCAGTGTTTTGCAAATAGAAATTGATCCGTAGCCCGTTTGACAGAACCGTTTGGACCGTTAGATTCCTTGCATTTTCTGGAAAATCCCGAATTCGGTTTTCGACATTAGATATCATTGGATTCGTCTTTTCGAGACGATTCTAAAGGTGTAATTTGGTAACCACTGTTTTCGGAGATATTTTGTACGGTTTTAACAGTCTGCAACGTTTAAAATGTCGAAAATGTCTACTTTGAATGAGCTGTTGAAAATGGAGCATGAGGTTGGCACTACCAACAAACCACCTAAGATGATGAAGGTGGAAAATTACTTGACATGGAAGGATCGTTTTCAATCCTTCATTGAATATCAGGACACTCGCATGTGGATATGCATTGAAGATGGGTACACAAACCCAACACACGACTTTGAGGGCAGACCACGTAGAACTGCCTATGTGAATATGGAAGATGCTGATAAAAAGATGTATGAGGCTGAGAAGAGAGCCTTGGCTGCAATCAAAATGTCCTTACCTGATAGCATCAATCATACTTTCAAGAAGTACACAAACTCAAAGGATATGTGGGATGCTTTAGAGAAAAGATATGCGGGAAATGCAGATGTCAAGAAAAACAAAGTTGATCTTCTGAAGAAGCAGTTTGCTGTTTTCAAATACATGAAACATGAGTCACTTGAGGACATCATCACTCGTTACTACCATCTGATGTCAGAAATGGAAAATTATGAGATCGATTGCTATTCTGACGTAGAGAAGAATGACAAGCTGCTCGATGCCTTACCTACCAAGTGGGATATTTACACTCTCATGATCAAGGGAGAAGCAGATTATGAGACAAAAGAGCTTGAAGAAGTAGTTGGCAAGCTGAGAGCTTATGAGCTCAGTATGAAGAAGAAAGACACTGGATATGATCAGGTTCAAGATCCAGCGATTTACAATGGGCTTGCATCTTCTTCATCTCACAACGCTTCTAGCGACTCTGCTACTGCGTTTCTTTCGTGTGATAATGAGCAAGTCACAGTGAATGAAGATGGTGATGTGTGTTTTATAGCTGCTTCAGGAGGATCATCAGGAGCCAAGAGAACATCAGGTTCTAAGCAGAGTAGTGGTGTTAAGTCGATGCCAATGAGTGTGAAGTCTGCTGAAAAGCATCTTGCTCTACTTGCTTCATTTGTTGCTTCTTATGAGAACTACATTCAGGGGAAGATATATGATCCTGCCACTCTAGATGAAGATTACGATCAGATTGACCCTGATGATCTTGAAGATATGGATTTGCAGTGGCAAATGGCCATGATTACTAGACGAGTGAAGAGATTTATGAACCAAACAGGAAGGAAGTTTATAGGAAAGACAGTCGGTTTTGATAAGACCAAAGTGAGATGCTTCAACTATCAAAGTTATGGGCATTTTGCTATGGAATGTCAAAAACAAAAGCAGGAGACTTCGAGTCAGAGTTCAAACAATAGAAATGCATCAAACAACTCTAACTCGAGAGCGCTGATCTCTACAGCTAGAGAAGGTTCTTATGACTGGAGTGTTCACTTGGAAAATAATGACAATGTCACACAGGCATTAATGGCAGAGATAACTCCAGTTGATGATGGTGAAGCTACTGTGGGAGATGCTGAAGCAAAAGTGGATGCTGAGGCTGAGGTGAAGAAAGAGAGTAAAGCTGAAGAAAAGAAGGCTGGTCAGACAAAAGATGCTGAAGAAGAAAAGCAAAAGTCTGACCAAGAAAAGGAAGCTGAATACAAAAGAGTGAAAGCTCAGCTTGCGGCTCTCATGGCCAACCTTGACAAACAAACAGGAGAGGTAAAGTCAAATTCTGTGTGTTTAAAATGTCGTGAACTACAGGGTGAGGTAGACAGGTTGTCAACACAAAACCAAAGTCTGGTGAGCGAGATGTCTAACATAAAAGAAGCAAATTTTTTTTTGCTAAAAGAAATGAATCCTCATACTTGAAGAAGATAAAAGGTTATGAAAGTAAAATTGACTCTTTAACCTGCAAATTAAACGAAAAACTTCAAGTCATAGACTTAGCTCATGAAATGATGGTTGAGAAAACAAAAGAGATTTCTAAAAAATGCAAAGAGTTGTCAGATGCACAACTCAAAATTGTTGAACTTGAAAAGAAATTAGGTCAATTCAGGGACTCTACTTTTGTTATGAAACATATGATGGGTGGCTTGAAGAAAAGTAATGACAAAACCAGTGTGGGATTCCATGGTTTCAATGAAGTTCCACCTCCTTTTAGTCATGACTATTCTTTCTTGCCTGATGAAGATGACCTCATGGAGTTTGTGTCAACATCACCAAGTAGTTCCACATCAAGCCAAGGAAATGTGTTTGAGAGTGCTGATGCTAAGAAGGATAATAACAGCAAACCTGTTTTGAATAAGAAAACTTCACATCCTAAGAATAACAATCCAACTTTTGTTAAAAAGGTTAATTTTGTTCAAGGAAGTGACATGAAAAACGAAACAGCTGTTATTGAAAACGAATCTAATGTAGAGTTTGCTAAAAACAAGAACAAAGAAAATTCTGAAACTAAGCAAACTGAACCAAATCCTTCTAAGGCATCATCATCAAAACCCGAATCTAGTTCAAAGGCTTCAGATAGAAGTTTTCGAAAAAGAGATCGTGCTTCAAATGTCACACAAAGGGACATGTAGCTAGCTGTTGTCCTAACAAAAAGAGTGAAGCACAAGTGAGTGAGAAAAAGAGAGGGAAATCACCTGAGAAGAAAGGTGATAATGAGGAGAAAGTTTCAAATTCTCCAAAGAAATCTGCTCCTAAGCAACCAGAGAATGTTGCTGTTGGTGAAGATAAGGCTGAAAAAGGAATTCCACAAGTTCCTCGTTTTCAAAGAAATCAACCAAGATTTCAGCCTAGATCTCCACCAGGCAGATATGAGAGACCTAGAAGCAGTTCACCTAGAATGAACAATTTTAATGGAAATTCAAATAATTTCAACAGTCAAGGTCAATATCAAAATCGATACCAAAATAATGGTGGTCGAACTTTTTATAACAATGGCTTTAGAAATTACAACAATAATGCTTCTTGGAATCAAAATTCAAGGTATCAAAATCAAAATTTTCAAAGGTCAAATAGTCCAAACACATATAGGAACCCTAAGGACCAAAGACCTAGTGGAAATCAAAATCAAATTCCATCAACAGGTCTGAGATCCAAGACTCCAGTAACGAGTAATGGATATTGGATGGATGTTCCAGTAGTTGGTGAATTTGGACGACCCAAGACCATTAAGGCTTGGGTCCCCCAATCTAACTAATTTTTTGGTTGGTGTGTGCAGGAGCTGCTAAGGAGGATTATCAACTTATGGTATGTTGATAGTGGCTGCTCTAGGCACATGACGGGGGATGCGAGATTGTTGACTGAATTTGA